>CM061556.1:28789935-30244935 GCA_030864225.1 Capsicum baccatum var. pendulum | reverse complement strand
CATCTTCCTTATCTCCTCCTATATAAATCACATTAAACAGCCAAACTACACCAACTACCATTTCATCCAAACTAACAATCACCTCCCTAAAAACTCCATTCCTCGGAACACTAAGATTATTCAAACTTACATACTCATTAACCGAATTACCATACCAAGACTCATTATTCTCATAAAATGAAGCATAAACTTCCAGCAATGCTCTATACATATTTTGTGGAATCTTGAAATCTTTTGACTTTAAATCGGTTGAATTTTCAATGTTAAACCATAAACCATCATTCAAATCCACATTTCTTGAAATTGAAACAATCAAATCAACACCACTATCAAAATCAACACTAATCTTTTTCACAATCATCAATTCAACTTTAAAAAAAAAAGAAAAAGAAACAAGATTGAAAAACGACATTTCTGCTCAGCATTGTATCAAATATTTGTTGAGAATAATCTAACATCCCATTTCTTACATACTCAGAAATCATACAATTCCTACATTATTTTGGGGTATTTCATCGAACAATTTGTGTGCTTCCTCCACATCACCTTTCTCAGTTCAAATATAATGAAAACATATAATCAATATATGTTAAAAACTTCAACGATTATTATATGAGAAAATACCCAATTACCCCCCTGAAATATACCAAGAAAGGCTATGACACACCTCAATTTAAAGGGGGTTCTATTACCCCCCTGAACTAATTAAAAGTATAATTTTGACACCCTTAGTGCCTACGTGGCACACACGTGTGACTACATGGACACTTCAATGTGTTGTGCCATGTATGTGCCACATTGACACTAAGAGTGTCAAAATTATACTTTTAATTAGTTAGGGGGGGGGGTAATAAGACCCCCTTTAAGTTGGGGTGTGTCATAGCCCTTTTGGGTATAGTTCTGGGGGGAAATTGGGTATTCTCTCTTATTATATTAAGTAGCATACATTGTAATCTTATAGTATATATATACTGTATTGTACGTGTATATGTCCATATATTTCCTATAGAATCTAAACTATTATCTATTTAAAGTATACATGTGTATATGTTTTCTAAATTAGTATATATTTAGTATATATATGTTGTATGTATATTATTTAAAGGAGTATATATATTGTATTGTACGTATATATGTGCATATATTTCCTATAGAAGTTAAACTACAACAACAACAATAAAAAACCCAGTGTATTCCCACATAGTGGGGTCTTGGAGGGGTAAGATGTACGCAGTCCATACTACTACTTCCGAAGAAGTAGAAAGACTGTTTTTGATAGACCCCCGGCTCAAGATAGGGAATAGTAATCAAATTTATACAAAAAGCATGGAACAAAGTGGCAAGACATAAATACGACACCTATTGGGAATAGCAAATAAAGAATAGTAAGTGATCATAATACAACATCCAACAAGCAAGCATAACAAGAATAATACACCCACCAAGTAATGCCATACCCTACCTACCCAAATTGGCACTACCTGTCAATCCTAATACGCATCCTCCAGATCTTTCTATCTAGGGTCATGTCCTTCGTAAGTTGTAACTGCTTCATGTCCTGCCTAATCACCCCTCTCCAGTAATTCTTCACCCTATCACTGCCTCACCTGAAACTATCCAAAGCAAGCCGCTCACACCTACGAATCGGTACATCTATTCCCCTCCTCATTACATGTCTGAACCACCTCAGACAGACTTCTCGCAATTTGTCCTCCACCGAAGTCACTCCAACCTTTCCCGGATAATCTCATTCCAAACTCTATCACCCCTAGTAATCCCACACATCCAGCGCAACATCCGTATTTCTGCCACCTTCAATTTATGAATATGAGAGTTCTTGACTGGCCAGCACTCCGCTCCATACAATATGGCCGGACAGATTGCCACCCTATAAAATTTTTCTTTATGCTTAGGAGGCACCTTCTTATCACACGACACCCCGAGGTGAGCCTCCACTTCATCCATCATGCCCCAGTATAGTGGGATACGTCCTTATCAATCTCACCATTTTCTTGAATCATGGACCCAAGAAACTTGAAACTATTCCTCTTACACACCACCTGAGAACTAACCTTACAAATATATACACTAAATATATTACTTTAGAAAACACTAAGTATATACTACTTTAGAAAACATATACACATGTATACTTTAAATAGATACTAGTTTAAATTCCTATAGAATTTAAACTAGTATCTATTTAAAGTATACATGTGTATATATTTTCTAAAGTAGTATATATTTAGTGTATATAAGTTGTATGTATATTGTTTAGCGTTTTTAAAATGTATATAGGTGTGTATGTATTGGAAAAATATGAATTAATTTTTTTTTATAATTTTTACCGATCAAAACCGGATAATTCTTAAGTGGGCCGGTTCCGGTCCAGTTGATCAAAATTTACTGTTTGGGCCTGGATCAAACTGGCCCGTTAACATTGACCCGATATCGAACTCAACCCAAAATCTGTTAATTTTTATGGGCCGGTGTCGGTTTGAATTAGGACGGCCCGGTTAACACCTCTAATTAGGCAAGACAAATAAAACTTTTATATGAACTTTGACTTGTATCAATTTTTACATAAATAAAAGGGGACAGGACATGGGCTGGCCACTTTGAAGGGAAATGACCCACAATTTAAAAATGTGGACAATTGGAGACAGTCAGCCCAATTTATTTTTGTTTTTTAGTCATTTGGCCCAATTGGACACATGCAGTCTCTATACTCAATTGATACACTTTTATACCACATTGATACACTTTTATGCCATATTGATACATTTTTATACAATTATTGTATAGAATATGTATTTGTATGTGGTATCAAAGATTCATGTATTCGATATCAAATACTGTATTTGGTTGATAAAAAAGAAGAGCAACAATTACAATGTTATAATCATGTAGTGATCGATTGATGAACGATGTAGTCAAAACCTAGTAGAATATAATTAAGATAATAATTAAATATAATTAATCGATCACTCATCAGAGTATGTATATGAAACACGTCGTATTATATTATTGGATAATATACTTGTGTACGTATGTGATATATATAGTACGTATTTAGAACTTGATATAGTCGATAGTGTGTATATGTGTATGTATGTATAGGTGTATATATAGTATATACATATCATATAGTGAACGTATATTAATGACATAAGATAATCTAATCTATAATTCATCTGAGTATTTATGATATAAGTTGTATATAATTATGAGGTAGTAAAATCGTGTATGTGATGTTTATAGTACGTATTTTAAAGCTAATAGACAATTGAATATATGTATATATACGTATATCTAGTGATGTATGCAGTAATAGAAATTAAAGCTAGATAACTGAATCTATATATCAAAATATTTTGTATGATACATTGATATATATCATACTATTGAGGAAATATATATACTATTTTGTGTCGATGTACACACGCGTATGTTGTTAAAGTTGTAATAATGTAAGACAAGTATTATGCAGTATAATTGCAGGGGAGGGGGGAGGAGACCGAAAATTGAATCTTGAAACTGGCATATAATTATCATTTGCTTTGAATTAAGAATTTTGAACAATTGGCAAATTTTGGCAGTGAATTAGAGTTTTTTTGCTTACAAGTTTTGTTTTTGAGTATTTGTGATATACGTTGTATATTATTATGGGGTAGTAAAATCGTGTATGTGATGTTTATAGTACGTATTTAAGAGCTGATATAGATAATTGAATAAATGTATATATACATATATCTCGTGTAGTGACGTATACAGTAATCGAAAGCTAGATAATTGAATCTATATATCAAAATATTTTGAACGATACATTGATATCATATTATTGAGGAAATAGATGTACTATTTTATGTCAATGTAGATATGCATATATTGTTGAAGTTGTAATAACGTAAGACAAGTAATCGATAATTTATCTAATTAACATGTTGTATTATGAGGTATTTATATATACATATATATATATATATATATATATATATATATATATATATATATATATATATATATATATATATATATATATATATATATATATATATATAATATCGTATTTAAAAGCTAATTAACCAAAAAATTATCTTAATTTTCAAAATTAATTAATATTACTATACGATTGGGGAAATATGCTACTTGTGTTAATGTGATGATAAAATAACTAATTATCTAATTTAAATATATACACGTTGTATTAAATTATTTGGATGCTTTTATAAATATTATAGAATTTATTAAAAAATTATTTTGCTAAAAATTAATTGTAATTCATTAATTCATTTTAATTTATTAATTGTAGTTTGTTAAACATTAATTTAATATCAATGGAACTTAATTTTTTTAAAAATTATTTGAAAACCGACCACATGTGGTCGGTTTTCAAATATTTTTTTAAAAAAATAAGTTCCATTAACCCGACCCGACCCAACAAAAATTATAAAAGATCAAAACACACACACACCTAACCCTGAACCCGCGATCTCATCAGCTACACACATACCCACACCCACCAACATACAGCAACACACACGCATTGCGATCTACTCCGGCTAGGTACTCTGGCGACTGCTCCCACTCTACTCCGACGACGACAGCTCGGGTATGAAGCTATATTTGTGTTGCTTTTTTGATATTTTAAGATTCTTGTATTTCTTTTATGGTTTAGTTTGTTGTTTTAGATATGGGTTTCCCTTGATTGAATTTATTCATGATAGAAATCCCTTAGAATTTTAGTCTTTTGAATCTTTAGCTATGAATTTTTGAGGTTGTTGATTTGCTTTTATGGTAGCTTTTGATATGGGTTTTGTGGTGTTGAAGTTATTATTGGTTGAAATTCCTCAAAGTTGGAATCTCTAGTTTTGATTTATTGAGATTCTTGATTCACTTTTATGGTTTTAGTATCCTTAGTAGATTTTAGTATCTTTAGTATCTTGAAATCCCTAATTTGGTATCTTGAATTAGATTTTAGCTAAGTTTACAAATTTGAGTACAAATTACCTAAATTTTGGTTAGTCTTGACATTTACAAGCATTTGAGTTCTAATAATTTTACTATTTGACAGATTTTGAATCCGGTATAAGGATTGCTTTGCTATTTTTTCTGGTGACCGCTTATCGATCTCTTTCACTTTAATTTAGGCCAATCAAAGGTAAGTTGCTATCTTCTTGTTATTGTTCATATTGAAGTCTAGTGAAGATGTGTATGGCCTTATTCGATTCACTAGCATTGTTGTTGACATCTTGTTGGTCTTGTTGTTGCTTGTTTTGAATTTGATTTGGTTGGTGAATTAGTCACTTGAAAATAGTTAAGTGTAGGGACTTTAAAGGGGATTTTTTATTTTGAATGTGGTTTTATTTTGATACTTAATCACTTGAAAATGGTTAAGTGTAGGGACTTTAAAAGGAATTTTTTTTTAATGTGATTTAGTTGGTGACTTAGTTACTTTGAATGAATTTTTTGTTTTGACTGTTACTTAGTCACTTGTTGGTGATTTCTACAGGAGACAGAGATGCTTATGGGAGGAGTTATCTCATTCCATTTGCGACAGGTAAGATTTCTAAATATAATAACATTATTCATTTTTTCATTACTATATTATTATGCTCTATGAAATTACTGTTTGATCATGTGTTGTAGGTTTAGGCCGGATGCTAAAGTCGGACAAGCTGTGAGGAAATGCATTTCTCAAAACTTCAATGGCTACTAGACCAGTTGGCATCAGGTTCCAACAATTGACAGGGAGAGAATGTTTAAAGAATTTAATGTAAGAATTTAACTTATCGACTACTTAACACTTTGTTAGAACAAAAGATTGAATATTATATTTTTTTTATTTTTGTTGTAGAAATTTTACTGGTGGGATGATGCAAATACATGTCTTATAAGAAGGAATTTTTTCAGAAGATGTAGATTCAGGTTTAACGGTCTGTTGAATTATGCCCGAACCAAGTTGGTAAAACCTAACTGAATTAGTGAACCCTTATGGAAATAGTGTATTTGCCTTTGGAATAGCGAAGAATACCAATTGCTGAGGAAAAAAAGAAAAAAAGCCCGGGCATCATCCAAGGATGACTTCCTACATACTGCGGGTGCCAGAAGTACCCTTGCTATGCAGGAAAAATTGGTATGTAACTTTTACAGTTTTAACTGTTTGTTTCTATTTAAATTTTTAATTATTTGAACATTGATAATTTTTTCATATGCAGGAAAAAGAAAAGGGTAGGAGCATACCACACGTTGAGCTATTCGAGGAGACTCATCTGAAAAGAAAAAGAACCCGATTGATGAAGATGTCTGGGTTGAACCTTGTGCAAAAGCTGCCCATGTAAGAAACAAATATTGCCTTTATGAATCTTTTTCTCAAATTTGATATTATTCAATTATAAGTACTTTAATATTTTTTGACTTTTAATTTTAACTTTACTTTGAATTAATATAGGACAAATATACGCAGCTCGTTAGTGAGTATTGTAGTACTCAGCCTCCTGAAAGTCAGGGTAACCCACTACCCCAACATGTAGACAAGGAGTTATGGGAAAAAGTTGTGGGTCTTGCAGTTAGAGGCCATTACTATGGCTACCACAACAATTGTTTTGGTAAGAATATTAGGTGTTCGTCTGGCCCTGCATATTCTTTCTCTTCAGTTGATAGAGAAACCATTTAAAGACTCAAAAATACCGTTTCTAAACTCACTGAAGAGCTTTCTGAACAGATAGAGAGGGCGCAGAAGAAGGAGGAGGAAACTTCATCACAAATCAGGATATTGCAAGAGCAGTTCAGCTCTTTCATTCAGACTGCAGGGATTATTCCTCCGTGTCCTGGTGGTGCAGTTCAGGCTGCAAAAGGACTAGGCCCCCTGGATGATATCAGCACAGATGAGGATATGAAAGACGAGGACGAATTCGATGAAGATGACTTTTAATTTTTTGACTTTTGTATGTATTGTACTTTGAATTTAGACATTGTGTTGTAGTTTGTACACTTTTGAAACTATTGTTGTAGTTGTTAATACTTTTGAAACTAATGTTGTACTTTGAATTTAGACATTATTTGGTAGTTTGTACACTTTTGAAACTATTGTTGTGTTGTACACTTTTGAAAGCATTAAATTTGTTGATTTTAAAATAAAAAAAATTCCAAAAAAAATGAACACAAGCGGCCAGTTTTTCAAAAATAAAAAATAAAACAAAACCGACTACATGTGGTCGGTTTTTTTTAATTATTTTTTTAAATTTTAATAACATAATAATAAATTTTAAAAATAAATATATATTTTTAAAAAACCGACCACTTGTGGTCGGTTTTCCCCCTTTTTTTTTAGTAATGGCAAACAATGAATTTTTAAAATAAGTGTAGCAGCAATTTAAAAAAAAATAGCTAAAAGACAAAAAAAAAAATGAAAGCAGTAGCAAAAAATGGCCTAAATGGCTATATTTGAAAATTCAAAATCAATGATCACTCGACGAAAATTCTTTTAGCTGAGTGGTTATTCTTGTCCATTCCCCTAAATAAAACTATATAAAGAAGAGCACTCATCTCAATTATTCTTTTTGTTAGACATGACATGTGTAATAGAGTGTGGTAGATGAGTCTCCCCTTTCCTCATTCTCAACATGCAAAAACATATCACCCTTCAGCACTATTCATGCTGGCAATGTGGTTAGCAGGAATTTCAAAATGTGTTCTCTAAGAGCATTTAACTTTGCATGGTGGAGATGAGTTGATGCGTTTTGATATACATATTTAAAGCAGGAACGGATTCATGATATAGGAGTTGTTGGTGCACGGAAGGTTCAAACATATATTGACGTCTAAAGTTTTAAGGTTCCGCATGAAAACTAATAAACTCTACTATCTTCTTGACTTACTGTGTGCTTTTCTAAATTTTATACTAAGTTATATATATATTTTTTATATAATTATATCCAATTTGTATCGAATTTAATATGTGCCGGAGCACGCAAAAATTTGACTATAAATTCACCCTTGATTTAAAGTAGGAGTGCAATCAGTTGAAGTTAAGTTTGAAATTATGTTATTCATACATTATGCCTTTCAAAAAATCTCTCTTTCTAATTTAAATTTCGTACTCAATCAAACACCTTAACATAAATGAAACACACATACAAACAAATACTCTAGTTATGTGATTAAAATACACTCAGTAACATAAGCATTATTTACAATTAGTATTCAAGGGATTAAGCAATCATTTTATGATATTATTTTGGTGAACCTCTTCTTTTTACACTAGTATATACTACTCCCTCCTATCAATTTACGTTATATTCTTTTTTGGTCCATTTAAAAAATAATTACATGCTATTCTGCGTTTAATAACAATTTAACTTTAAACTATCATTTTACTCTTAACAAAATACTCCTTTCATTATTTTTTCTTATTCACAGTACTAAACTAATACTTCAATTTTACTTGTCCAATTTAGCATTTCAACAGAAAACTAAGACAACCTTCTTTTTATTTTATCTTTAACATTAACTATCTACTCCCAAAAAAAATAAAATTGTCACGGTAATAGTCTTTGGATTAGTTAGAAAAATATACAAATTATATTGGGACTTCAATTTCCAAAACTCTTGCTACTTTTATTTATTAAACTTTATGTCCAATCAAATATTTACATAACTTGGGATGAAGCAAGTACTCCTCTGTCTCATAGTTGACATGTTAAAAAGATTTGTCTCAAAATAATTGATATGTTTAATAGCTCAAGAGATAATAAATCATTTTTTTTAACTCTATCCTTAGTAATAATTATTCTAGAATTAAGAGATACATAAATAGATAAAAATTAAAGAATTAGTAAGGAATATATTAGTCAAATCAATCCCCTAAGTATTGTGTAAAATCTATATTGCAAATTATTTCAAGATGGAGGGGATAGTAAATAAATTTTATAAAATCTATAAAAGACCCCCTACTATTGCTAGTCTCAATAACCAAGTACTCAATTTCTCAAATTTCATTTCCCTTTTCTCTCTCTAAAGATGGGAAACTCCATGCGTTTGTTTTCAACTTTCTTCCTTGTAACAATGCTGCTTTTAGCCACTGGTTCTTCTTCTTCCTTCATAATATGTTTAGTCTTACCATATAGTTTAAAGCTAAATTGTGTTTAATTTCTATGTGTTGATGATGTGAAAGAATTTTTATATGGAAAAAGATTCAAATATATTCCTTTAACATTGCAATTTAGAGTTGATATAAGGGACGACCCGGTTCAGACCTATTTCGTAGGTGTCGGGGAGGGGGACCACCTGGCCTGACCTACGCGTCCTCACCCCAGATTTGCTGAAGGGACGTTTCGAACCCCCGACCCTGGCACACCACGGTAAGCAAACTTAGCGCTGATGTAAAAGAATTTTTATATGTAAAAAGGTTCAAATATATTCCTTAAATATGTAATTTAGAGTTGATATACCTCTTGTTAAAAAATAACTTATTTATACTCTTGTCGTTGCATAAGTGACCTGAAGCTGAAGGCTTAATATACTCCAATTTTTCACTTTAAGTAAGCCAAAAAGGATATATTTGGGTTATTTGTGTAACGACAAGGTTATAAATAGGTCACTTTTTATTGAAAGGTATATTAATTCTAAATCACAATATTAAAGGATATACTTGACCATTTATTCCTTTTTATGATATTAGTTTAGGTGTACGCGCTTCGTGTGTGTATCTCACTTTAATGAAGAACAAAATTTTATTTGAATTCCAAATTTTAATAGAAATTTTTTATTGCCGATCGAGCTACAACAATTGCATCTATTAAAGCAACTAAAAGGATTATTGAAATAAGTTCAAATGGAAGAAAAAAATCAGTTGATAAATGAATTCCAATTTATTGACTATTACTTAGAAAATCTTGCTCTATAATCTGGTTTGATCTGGTAGTCCACATAATACCGTACCATGGCGTATCTGAAATAGTAGTAATTAGTGAAATAAAAATACTTATACAAATCATCGAAGTAATTCCATCTCCTATGGTCCAAAGATGAAAATCTTTGTACATGTAAAGATAGAGAATTTATTTAATTAAACCTAACCTCTACCGAAAAAAAGTCTCAAAGCACATTCATTTACCACCTGTAAACTATAACAAAACAATATAATGATAGAGATATGAAAACAATACAATTAAATCTAACCTTTACACAAAAATTTTCTCAAAGCCGACGGACATTCATCTACCACCTATAAAAAATAATATGATAATAGAGATATCAAAATAATACATCTAAATCTAACCTTTACACTATACTCTTTCGATCATAATGATGACCAGAAACCATATTTTTAATCAAAAGATTAATTTACAAAAGTAAAAATCTTCATAAATCCACCAAACAAACATGAATACACTTGAAGCACAAAAAATCACTAAAATTATGGTATCTCTGCGTGTAAATATAAATTTATGTATTTATCCCGACTTCCTGCAATAAGGATTCATGATTATGTTTAGCATCCATGTGTTTGCATTAGTGGAAAGTAATTGAATTTTCTCATGTGTGTATTCGTAATTGAAGTTTATTTGGACTGTCGTACCTCTAGAAAACTCTTATCTCTATAAATACTAAACAAATTTTATATCTAAATAAATTATACTATTATCACATATTCCTATAAAAACAAGGAAAGAAAATTGATTTACCTTAACTAAAAAATAATACATGTAATCTATAATTTTTCCAAAAAGATAAATTATTAGTATTTACTTCTACGATTATATTTATTTTTCAAATATAAGGTATTATAATTAGGACTCTTTTGCCAAATATAATGTAGTATAATTAGGACTCTTTTAATAATGGTGATTTTTTATTTTCTTAAAAATATATACTATTAGTATTTATGTATAATTGTAATTTAAAAAATAGTAAAAAGATGATTTTATCTAAAATGAAGTGTTTTAATGAAGGATAAAAAGTTCAAATCACTTTTCTAAGAATTTTCACACTTTTAATATATTATAGATTATCGGATATCCAAAAATAATTATATTATCCGATTACCTAAAAAAAAATGAGTTTAAATTTTATGCACCATCACTATCATATAAAATTAATAAAATTGACTTGCTGTAGCAAGTTAGTTATTCTTTCCTCATTTTTTTTTCCACATTTCAAGATTATTTTTCCCAATAACTTTGCCTTGGCTCAGTATCTCATTGTAACTCAGTCACCGATCCAAAGGACTCCCTCCATGTCTTTTTAACAATTAGAAGACGAAGATAAGTCAGTATAATGAAAATAAAAATCATGTGTGAATGCAAGCTCTTAAATCAAAAGAAGCTTTCCAAGATCAATAACGGTGGAAATTATTTTTGTTGAGAGGAAAACATGGAAAACTTAGAATTTGATTGACGTCAAAAAAGGAAATTTTAATAAATTAATTTGGTTAGAGTACAATAAGTATTCTACTTGTCCTTAATATTAATATCTTCCTAAATTTTTGCTATATAAGTCACAATGGGAATCTTCTAATTTAGTTGATGGGTCTAAAAAGTGTATGCTGACCATGCACAAAACTTAAACTCTTAAAAACTTTCTTACAAGTAAGCTTTAAAGAGTTTCTTATTGAATATACATAATTATGTGACGACTCTCGAGTAAGAAAAATATTTATTTCAAAGCAAAACAGGCGTGTGTAGTTTAACTCAACATTGGGATGTGTCCTAATAATACAAAGAGAATGCTAGTACTAATATTCAGGTGTAATTTTATACCATTGACTTTGTAAAATATTTTATACCAAGTATAAATTTGAATGGATTTTAACGATTATTGGTAGTACTAATATTTATAGTAACTCTTTTTGATGTTTGCCTACGATTAACAGAAATGGGACCAATGAGCATAGCAGAGGCAAGGACTTGTGAGTCACAGAGCCACAGTTTCAAGGGACCATGTGTTTGGCACAGCAACTGTGCAACTGTTTGCCAGACTGAAGGCTTCATTGGCGGCGACTGTCGTGGCGTTCGCCACCAATGTTTCTGCACTAGAAACTGTTAGAAGAAACTTTCTTCTAACAGTTTTAATGTCTCTATATTCGTTTTTCTGTTAAAATATCTATGATAAATAATTTGCGTTATCAATAAAAAGAGAGACTATATGGTGCTTATTTTTTGTCACGTATATACGATGATACAAAATTGTAAAGTCAACGAATACATAGTCTAAAAGACTACAAGTATAAGACAGGGTGGAAGTGACTCATATCTATTCTCACTGGGATTGAATATAGATGGACAATTTATAGATCGTAAAAGTTCGTCAACTTCTCTAACTAGCATCTCAACTCATTTATCATAAGACATTAAACGAGTAGTGCAATGTAATACCCGGCATTTTCGGGTTAGTCTTTGAACCATCGTTTCTACATGTATAAGCTATGATCTAAATGATTTCCATGCAAATATGAGCTTCATGATCTTTATCCCCATGTTTGATTTGCTTTTGAGGTGAAAAATGTTCATAAGAATCACTTAGAACAAAGTTGAACTTAGAGATTTTGATTCGTTCAAAGTTTGGTATTTGATTCTACAAGGGTCTATTTTAAATGTGTATAACTTTTTATATACATAGAATTTTGCAGCTCAAGATCCACCAAATTGTAGATAATTGAATTAGCTTTCCAACGATACTAATTTCACCTAAATTCGATACCCGAGCGAAAAGTTAGGGCATTTTCTGTGTGAGGCAGTAAGCCGACGTGACAGCGACGCGACACGTTGGCCAGCGCGTTACGGACTGTTTCACACGCTAATTCAGTTTCTAAAGGGTCTATGGGCACTTTGGTCACTTCCCCTCACCAAATCCGCCCATAACACTTAATTTCAGCCTCCAAAAGCAATATACACTCAATTATTCATCTTTTCTCTCAAAGAAAAACTCTAGCCTCCTCAGGAACACCAAGAACTTCATCAAATTTTCTTCAAGAAAAGCAAGAAATCAAGTTTTCTTATTCAAGAATGCTTTTAAGATTGTATTTCTCCTTGAAAAATTAAAGCTTTAAGGTATGCGAGAGTTCATCCATGGGTCCTCTTTCACCCATAGAGCCTAAAATCCCTTTCTACTTAAATAAAGAATGAATTTTTCATTATTATGGTATTTTGTATGTTCAAGAAAGATTGAATCTCATATTTTCATGGTGTTTTAAATTCATTCAGCCCATGTATGAGTCCATGCAAGATTTTGAATTCTCCATGCTATGAATTTGAGTTTTCCATGGATTATTCAAGTAAATACCATGATATATCCTAAATTCATGATGTTTAGCAATATTCTCATGTTTTAAACTCATGCCTTCCACATGTTTGATGAAATTCCCATATCATGTTAAGTCAATTTAAAGATGAATCCCCAAGCTATGATCTTTGCCAGGCAACTCTATTGTTCCCTCATGTTTAAGACATTCTTATGTTCAAGCTATTAACTATACATGTTTTGATGAAACACCCATGTCCTATTACATGTGAATTCCCCAATTCATGATCTTAGTTATGTAATCATGCTATGCTCCCATGTTTAATATATTCCCATTTTCAAGTTCATGATCATGACATGTTATCATGTAGTCCCATTCATATACAAGTTCATGTCTCTCAGTGTTTGACAAAATGTCTAAATGAAAGCATTGTTAACAAGCAACTATTGTTTTGCTATTATGATCATGTCATGTTTTACTTTCAATGCTATTGAGTCCTGGGGGTATTCAATTCCTGAAATATAGTTGTTTACCTTGAATTACAATAGCTACAGAATAGTCTTAGTAATGTCATGAAAAGTTGTACCCAATCAGTTAATAGAACTCAGTGAACTCAATCCAACTCGGTCAGTCAACAGAATCAGTGTAGGTTCAGTCAAGCCTTGTACAGTCTAGTTTCAGTCCCAGTATTAGTTTAATCATTAATAATTACCTCAGAATCCGTATGCACTGCTATTTTCAGAATACCATGACCTGAGCTTATCAGTTATCAGTGCATGCACTAGTTAGTATTATAGTGTCATTCAGTTGGCAGTAGGATTTAGCACCGAGTGAACCTAGAGATAGGGGCTTACCTACCAGTTGAGAGTATGATCCTTAGTATCAGTCCTTGCGTTCCAGAACTACATAGCCAGCGTAGGTTGAGATATCAACCTATCAATTGAGAGTTGGTAAGGTGTTTACCTGCCAGTTGAGGGTAATACCATTTCCATCAAAGAACTTGCCAGTAAAAGGTGACCCTTAGTCCTTAGTCCTGCGGGATGACATTTCAGTGGATCCACACAGCCAGTGTTAGTATCCATGGCACGGTATTGACACCCTTCCAACTGGGTTTATAGGTTGGACCTCGATTAGCTCGAATTGGGGCATGTCGGTTAGATGAACACTCCCACAGTTATAGTTTCAGCTTCAGACTCAGTATGTAACTCAATTTAGTTCTACGAAATCAGGACTGTCAGAAACAGTCACCTATCTCAATATAGAACTCAGTTTAGTTCTATAAAATCGGGACTATCATAAATAGTTATCCAGTTATTAGTAACTCAGTTATCAGTAATCGCAACTATCAGTTACTCAGTCATCAGGACTCAATATTCTGTCCTAGTTACAGTTTCATTTATAATTTAGTTACAGTCTCAGTTACCAACTTAGTTATAGTCTCAGTTACCGACTTAGTTACAGTATCAGTCACAGTCTTAGTCCAGTCAACAGATCAATAACTCAGTTCAGTTTTAGGTTTGCTTGACCATAGTCTACAGTTATTTAGTTATCAGTATTTTAGTACCTCAGTTTACAGACTATTTTAGAATTATATTATACGCTTAGTCTTGCATCCTTAGATGATAAAGTTTTCTTGAATTCATGCTTAGGTATCTCATGTTACTCATTCAATCCCTTCCTCATGTGTATAATACTGTAACACTCCGCATTTTGAGCTAGAATGAAAACCATCATTTCTATGCGTAGATGATCTAAAAGCCATAAATCCTATCTAAATTTTGCATGTTATGGCTAATTTAAGTCCTAGTCGAAAAACATAGTCATCTTGGTGTTTGATGCATCGCAGAGGTGGTCTATTTAAAAATTGTCAAATTTTAGTAGCCTAGCGCGATTATGGCGTGTCGCGCTGAAGTTTCGGTCCTAACCAGTGGGACAACGTGATGGCTCCGCATTGCGATGAGCCTAAAAATCCCATTCGTCAATTTCCAGTGAGCCACCCTGATAGTGGCGTGTCGCGGTGGTCCATAAAATCTGGCTCCTAGTTATATTTTTATTCTATCTCATTAAGGGTACATTAGGTATTTTCCACCCCCTTATCAGCTTAAACATGGGATTTAATCCCAAAGACACCAGAATACATTCACAGTCATCCAAATTACTCAAGAACACTCTCTAGGGGTTTCAAACTAAAAACCCAAATAACTCAAGATTTAACCGTGGCTTTTTCAGATTGATTGAATATCGAAATCCACAAACCGTAGGCTTTAAGAATCATCCATTATTTTTTGTATTGAGGTACGTGGGGTGTTCCTAAAAATCTCATGGCCATAGAAATCATGATTTTTAAGAAAAGGGTTTTAGATTTATGATTTATAATCATGCTTTAGAAGTCTCAATGACATTATTTTTGTCTTTAGAACTTTCCCCAAATTGATTTGAAATTCTATATATATGTATGCATGTGTTTAAGAATGAATATTCAATTGAGAGCATGAATTATAATGAATCCCTCTCTTGATATGATTTTCCCCATTATTCGTATGATATGGATTGTTTTAAAAAGCATGATATAAAAGGTCTTGATTTATACTATGATTTGCACATGATTGTGGAATCAAAAGAGATGGTTTCGCATGTTGATAAATGTTGAATATATATATAATGAAAGAATGCATGGTTTTGCCAAAAGTACATGACCACCATATGTTTAAAGAATTCTTGCATAATTTTGACTTATGTTTTGGAACATGAAATCTCTTATAATATTTGCATGTTTGGGTGGTCTGATTTGAGTTTTGATGAAAGAATCATGCATGATACATTATGGCTCAGAAAAAGGACTTTCAAGTCTTGGTGTGAAGACACCAACTCAGATAATTCTATGTTAATTCAGAATAGAATAGAATGCATGTTTGAAATTAGATTTTCAGATTTTGAAACTAGAATAGTGCATATTTAAGAACAGACTAAAATTGGGCATAATGAGAGATTAGGTGGTTCCCCAAAGAAGGCACGAGTTCAGACAACTCATTGCCCAAAATCGTGATTTACCAATCCGAGTATATTATTATACGCTGGCCTAGTGCCCTGTGGTATATCAAACTTAGACACTCCAACCCTTGTGGCACACTTGGGCTGGGGGCTTCCCCATTGAGTCAATGACGGATTCTATATAGCCCGTGGAATATCAGGCTTGTAGGGGAGTGCCACCTAACTCAAAAGTAATACAAAGATCAGAGGCTGCATTGATAGAAAATGTTTATGATTAGCAAAGATGCCCATGTGTTTTGGAATTTATATTATATGTGATATTTTATGACTAGCTTTCAACTATTTTATTTATATTAAAAGCTTTATTTTGGATTGCTCTGCGTACTCGTATATCTGTATTGACTCCCCTACTTTTCAGGTTCTGAGGCACCGTCTAGGGGTCCTGATAAGCAGTAGATTTCTTCATACAGAAGTATAGGATCTAGTCGGTGAGACTTCTACATTTTAGAAGGCCTAGTTATTTTCAGACATTTATTATTAGTTATGGTTTTGGTCTACTGGGGGCCTTATCCCAGTTTTTAGAACAGTTTTGAGATGTAGTAGAGATTTTGCAGACTGAGTCAGATCTTATTCAGATGTTTTGAATTGCAGCTTTCATTCTTATGTATTGAATCTCAGAGTTAATGACCATGTTTCCGTATCAAATTGTATTTTCGCATCTTCTCTTATTATATGAATATTGTGCATGATTACCAGATACAGTAGGACGTTCGGGCCTTCATGGTTTGAGATGTCCATTATGGCCAGGGCCTCGGTTCGGGTCGTGATAAACTTGGTATCAGAGAATAGTTCATGTTCTCAGGGTGTCTGCGAAATCGCATCAGGTAGAGCCTTGTTTATGGGTGTGTAGCACACCACATTTATAAGTAGGAGGCTACTAGGCGTTTAGGAATATCTCTCTTTCTTCATGTTCTAGTTCGTACAATAGAGTCAGAATGTTCCTCTTTCATACTTTAATTAGTGCTATGGTGTCTGCCATACAAATGTAACAGTCATTCCAATTCTTTCCTTTCTCTAATGTTCTCAGACATGTCTCATTATTGGGGTAATTCAAGTACAGAAGTTTAGAGTGTAAATGACATGGTTCTTTCTGATTGAATCATATGAGATTTTTAAAAAATATTGTGCAAGTACTTGAGAAGAGTTCGTTAGTTCTTCAGAGTGTATTGATTCTAGTGTGAACCTTAATCTTGATGAAATCGTGCTTTTTAGCCTGCGGTATTAAGTGTATTCGGTCCTTTTCAAAAATTTAAGTTGCAGATGTCATGCTTAAGGGAGAGGAATGATGTGTAGCAGAATGTTGGAACTGTATTTCCACCCGAATAGTAGTATAAGTTAAAGTGTTGTTGTCATGACCTATTGGTAGTGAGATTAGATCAAGTAGCCGGTAATATACAGTCGCAAAGGTTAGAAGTCAGAGTGAGGGTGACTTTTTTGTAAATAAATATTTTAGTTGAATAACCGATGTTTGAGGATGATTTACCCCTTTATAGTGATAGACTAATGTGGTACCTAGTAGCATGTGTGGATTGTATGGTAGTTTGTGCGGGGAAGTGTTTGACTGAGATTTTTATTCATACAGAGTAAGATATGTATTCTTATATCATTGATATTGTGTATCAAGTTTCTATCTCTTGTAATCTTGTTGTTCTTGTGTTGGTTGGAACTAGGGGTTTAGAGGCATAATGGCAAGAAAAGTGGTATGGCCGATTTATTGAATATATGTATAGATGGTTTTTTTTGCATGAGCTTGAGTTGGTAATGAATTGATACGTCCTTGAGTGTTACTTTAGTAGAAGATAGATAAGGAGTTTTGATTGATGATGTTAAGCCTTTTGATATGATCTTGATTCTCATAGTAGAGAGATATAAGTTTGGAGTCGTGATGCTGGTAGACTATGACAGAAGTGGTATGGTCCGTTAAAAGTTTGGAGATATCCATGTTTAGTGTTAGAAGAATCTAAGTTGGTGAATGTTTATGATGTTTTATGATGACTTTTGGGGATATAGAAACCTAAGGGTTGAATCTTAGAAGGAGGTATTAGCTTTGGTTGTTATACATGAAGATACCGTCTTACAGGGTAAGTTTAGTTTTATATGTATTGTTATATCCCCGACTCTACAGTAAACTAATTTTAGTTTATACCAGAGTGTATATAGTGGTTCACAGACTTAGAGTAGTGGCTTAAATCTAAGGGGGAGATGATAGAACGGTAACCAAGTCAAGTTTTCAGATGATAACAGATGTGCCAGTAAGTTGTGGAATTGACCGTGAGAAAGAATGATGCTCAATCTATTCTTATTTCAGCAGTTTACTTCAGTTATTCCGATACATACTCATGCTTTATGTTTCAGCTTCATAATCATAACTAGTGTTCATGCATATGATAACGAATCATGTACTCTCCTAGTTCATAGTATGATGAATTCCAGTTTGTTCAGCAGTCAGAATCACTTTCCGTAAGTTATGAATTCCAAAAATTTAGGTCATGTAGTTCATGACTCTTCGGTGGCACCTAGTTTTTTCACTAGACCGTCGTTAGGACACATCTTTATCTGTGTTGAACTGTGTATCACCCTCCACTGTCCATACACTATTTGATGGCATGAGGTTAACTATGGACAGTGGGTTGATATACATAGTTCAACACGATGTCATAGTATGCATTTCAACACGTTAGTTGAGAGATAGTAGGCCCCATAACATGCTTCATAATCAATGCATCTAACATGTCATTCCCAGTCGTTTAGCAAATCAAGCTGGAATACAACTAAGTTCACCGTATCGTGTTTTAAAGCAATCAATATGATTTTATAGAAGAAACAACTCAAAATCATGTTATTCGACACAAAATAGTATACATGATAGATCTGTTAGGTGTTTGCCCACAATGCAGTAGGTGTTTGAAAGTTAACTAATGTAATTTCTAAATCATAAAGTTGAAAAACAAGTATTGAACGAGTTAAAGTCTAACGTCATATAATCTCTCTTTCAAATGCCAAAACACCTCCCAATGGACCTCCGATAGCCTCAATCTATTCAAAAACACAAATAACGAGTTCAAATTCATCTGGGGAAGCTAGTCCCAAACTTTAGGACACGTTGGGATCAAAATCAACTCTTTATCAACTCAAATCTATCCAATGTATCAGCAATCCGAAATTCGAAATTGATTGTTGGGAATAAGATCGACATAATAGTCACAAGCAGATTCTCAACCAACATAGATATTCAGTACCGCGGCAGGGCACCATTTTACCACAAGACCACTGGTACTTGATGTTATAAGAATTCCATTTTATGTAGTGTTTCCACGATATCAAGTCAAGTGTAGAGTTCCATACATAAACTACTAGTAAATTGCCGAAGGTGAAAAATCAAATATTTTTACTTATTCATACATATAGACTGTGAAGCGCATGTTGAAGTTCCACATGTTGCCTTCTATTTTTTTTTTTTTTTTAATACCTTTACTTAAATTTTTATTCTACTAGTATGAATAATGTTCCTCTCAAATACAGCTAACCTTGTTAATTTCTATAGCAGAATGCTAGATGTTCAGAAAAAGTACTTAAAATTGATGAAATCTTATATCACTGTGAAGCTTAAAGAATTAAAGCCAACTACGCATTGTCTACTAACATCCTGTTCATAATAGAACCGATGTTATTCTCTTAACTATAGCAATTTGCTATTCCTTTTCTGTCGAGTGGTTTATGTTGGGTTCAAAGTATATGAAAAAGTGTGAATGAAAAATGGAGAAAAAATGGTGGAGAGAAGGGAGACACTAATTTAGAAAGTGTACTCCCAAATTGGAAAGTTCACTCTTTCTCCCACATTGTTGGAAGAAGAGAACTTGAGAGTGTTTAAAATAAGGAGCACTTACTCCCCATGGTAAGTGAGGTAAGAAATAAGAAATGCCTCGCTTCGGATCTAATGATTGATCAACAAAATCTATGTTTTTGGACAAAGTTTATTTGATAGAAATTCAGAATTTAGTTCGAAAATACCAAAGGGAAAAGTACAACTTTTTTCTGTGTTTTGATACTCCATTTATATGCATGCATGCAGATTTCGAAACAGTGCAGTACTGAAATGAAAGGATGCAACCCTTCAACGAAATGACGCACTGATTCATGAAATGGTATGCCTGTTAGGAAAAGACACATTCTTTGGACGAATAGATATGGCTTTTCCAGAAAGGTCACACCTTTTAAGTGAACCATTGCCACTTTTCAGAAGAGGAACATGTTGGCTATATAAACCTGCTTTCATCCACAGGTTTAGGTACGAATTTTCTGAAATAAAAACTCTCTTCTTGTCTTGAAAAACTTTCTGTGTGATCTATCAAACCGTTGAGTAAGTTCGCTAAATCCAATAATTTGAGGTACCACTATTGTTCGGATTGAAGGTCATTTTATCCTGAGAGGAAGATTCCAAAACGTCAGGTACAGTAAGGGGCAATTATTCCTTAAGGACACTCTGTGAATTCGGAGGACTTGGTCTTAAATTCCACTTCATCTATTTTTTGAATCTTAACACACTTCTTAGATAGATTATTCTTAATCTAGTATTGAAGGTGTTACAGAACTTCATAAGTGTTCTTGTCTTGGACTTGAACTAGTGTTGAAGTTTGTGTTTCTTATTTACAGATTCTTGTACCTGAATACATAATAGATAACAATCTTAAGGAATAATCTTTGCAGAATATGTATTTCTTGTTTTTGGAGATTAAAGCTTTAAGCTTTCTACTCCTTTTGAACTTAACTAGTGATTTGAAGATATAAAATTTTCATCACAAGTTAAAGATCACTCGGTTGACAATTCAAAGTCATAAAATCATCATTGTTAACTAGAAAGAAGAGGTGGTTAAGTTATTGCAACTTGTTAATAAGTAGTATTCTAAAAATACTAAATTTTATTGTCTTGTGGTGACAGGAAAAATGACTAATGAAAATCAAATGCAAGATGCGGCTATGACTGTGGGAGCAACTAGTATTGCCTCAACAAGTCGAGAAAATGCTCCGCAACCAATGGCAGCTACGGAGAAGTTCGAGAAATTTGTGGGCATTGACTTTAAGCGATGGCAACAAAAGATGTTCTTTTACCTCACCACTCTATGCCTTCAAAGGTTCACTAGTAAAGATGCTCTTGAGATGCCCTGGGGAATCTCGAACAAAGAGCATTTCATGATTGTAGAGGCTTAGAAGCGCTCAGACTTCCTTTGTTGGAATTATATCTTGAGTGGTCTCCAAGACAACCTCTATAATGTTTACAATGGAACTAAGACATCGAAGGAATTGTGGGGGCACTAGAATGAAAATATAAGACACAGGATGCAGTAATTAAGAAATTCTTTGTTGCAAGGTTCTTGGACTTTAAAATTATAGATAACAATTCAGTTCTCTCAATGAAGGAATTGCAAGTAATCATTCACGATCTCCTAGCAGAAGGTATATCTTTGAAAAATACCTTAGTTGAAAAAATTGAAAATATTCTTAGTACTCACATAAACTATTTTGTAGGTTTGATTGTGAATGAAACATTTCAAGTAGAAGCGATTATTGAGAATCTACCACCTATGTGGAAAGACTTCAAAAACTACTTGAAGAACAAACGCAAGGATATGACTGTCGAAGATCTTATTGTCCGACTACGTATTGAAGAAGATAATAAGGCTATCGAGAGAAGGTCAAAAGGAAATTCTACAATTATTGGAGCATATATTGTAAAAGATGACCAACACAATTCTAAGAAAGGGAAGAAAGCTGAACAAGGAAGTCATCAACCCAAGAAGAAATTCAAGGGAAAGTGCTTCAACTATGGAAAGATTGGCCATAAGTCCACGGATTGTTGTGCCCCTAAGAAAGGCAAGAAAAAGGACCAAGAAAATATGATTGAGTCCAATAAAGAATGTGATGATATGTGTGCTATGTTTTCAGAATGCAACTTGGTGGGGAATCCTCGCGAGTGATGGATGAATTCTGGTGCCACCCGCCATGTATATGCCAACAAAGAGTTGTTTTCATCATTCGCCCTGGCTCAAGTAGAAGAAATAATCTGCATGGCTAACTCTGCTATAGCTAAGGTAGAAGGAACAGGAAAAGTGGGATTGAAAATAACTTCAAAAAAGGTCTTGACACTTAACAATGTCTTGCACGTTCCAGAATTACGTAGGAACTTTATTTCTATTTCACTTCTAGATAAGAACGAATTCAAACGTGTAACCATTTCTGGAAAAATTGTAATTAGCAAAGGAGAAGTGTATGTAGGAAAAGGCTATCTCACCGTGGGCCTTTATAAGATGAATGTAATGATTGTTGAAATAAATAAAAGTTTAAATTCTTCTTACTTGCTTGAGTCTTATAGTTTATGGCATGAACGTTTAGACCATGTTAATTACAAAACGTTACGAAAATTGATTAACTTAGAAGTTTTGTTAAACTTTGAGTGCAATAAATCAAAGTGTCAAACGTGTGTGGAATCAAAGTATGAAAAGCATCCTTATAAGTCTGTTGAAAGGAATTTCAATCCTTTAGACTTAGTACACACTGACATTTGTGATATGAAGTCAACACCATCACGTGATGGGAAAAAGTAATTCATAACTTTTATTGATGATTGCACTAAATATTGGTACGTCTACTTGCTAAATAGTAAGGATGAAGCAATAAATGCATTTAGGCAATACAAAACTGAAGTAGAAAATTAGTTAGAGAAAAAGATAAAAATGATAAGAAGTGATAGGGGCAGAGAATATGAATCTCCCTTCGCCGAAATATGTGTAGAGAATGGAATCGTCAATCAAAATACTGCCCCGTATTCACCTCAATCTAACGGAATTGCAGAAAGGAAAAACCGAATGTTGAAAGAAATGATGAATTCCTTACTTATAAGTTCTAGTTTACCGAAAAACTTGTGGGGGAGGCTATCCTTACATCCAATCGTATACTCAATAGAGTTTCCCATAGTAAGACACAATCAATTCCTTATGAAAAATGGAAAGGAAGGAAACCCAACTTGAAATATTTTGAAGTGTGGGGGCGTCTAGCAAAGGTCCAAGTTCCTATGCCTAAAAGGGTTAAGATAGGACTTAATATTGTGGACTTCGTGTTCATGGGATATGTTAAAAGTACTAAAGCATGTCATTTTTTGATTCATAAATACGAACATCCGATATACTTGAAAATATGGTAATTAAATTAGATAATGCTGAATTCTTTGAAAACATTTACCCGTATAAAATTAGACATGAACAGTCTAGTAGAGGATCTAAACGACCTCGAGATAAACCAAGTGAGAATGTACATAATGAAGAGAATCTAAGATGTAGTACACGTCAAAGAACGTCTACTTTGTTTGGATCAGATTTTGTAACATTTCTCTTAGAAAATGAGCCTCAAATATTTAAAGAAGCAATGTCGTCGTCAGACTCATTCTTTTGGAAAGAGGCAGTCAACAATGACATTGATTCAATCTTAAGCAACCATACATGGGAATTTGTTGATCTCCCTCTAGGAAATAAACCTTTAGATTTTAAATGGATCTTCAAAAGAAAAATAAAAACGGATGGTACTATTGACAATTACAAGGCAAGACTTGTAGTAAAAGGTTTCAAACAAAAAGACCTTGATTACTTTGATACATACTCGTCAGTAACAAGGATAACATCGATTCGAATGTTAATTGCCTTAGCAGCGGTATATAGTCTTAAAATCCATCAAATAGATGTGAAAACTACATTCCGAGATGGAGAATTGGAGGAAGAAATATACATGGAATATCCTGAGGGTTTTGTGGTTCCAGGAAAGGAGAATAAGGTGTGTAAACTTATTAAGTCATTGTATGGACTAAAGCAAGCACCTAAACAATGGCATGCGAAGTTTGACCAAACCATGTTGGTAAACGGGTTTAAAACAAATAAATGTGATAAATGTGTTTACATTGAAGACACTCCAAATCACCAAGTCATTATGTGTTTATATGTGGATGATATGTTGATCATCACTGGAGACATTTCTGACATAAATGCAATGAAATAAATGCTCGAGAGTAAGTTCGATATGAAAGACCTTGGATTTGCGGATGTGATCTTAGGAATAAGAATCCATAGAACTCCACAAGGGTTGGAATTGTCACAGTCTCATTATATCAAAAATGTACTTGAAAAATTCAAGTATATGGAATTCGGTATTGCCAAGACTCCATTGGATGTGAGCTTTGCACTTCGAAAGAATGAAGGTGAAAGTGACTCACAATTAAAGTACGCAAGAGTATTGGGATGTTTAATGTATATAATGAATTGTACACGACCAGACATAGCATTCGCTATTACTAAATTGAGTCGGTACACAAGTAATCCCTACAAAACTCATTGGATGGCAATGAAAAGAGTTTTGGGGTATCTTAAATACACTAAAAACTATGTCTTGCATTATAATAAATATCCCATGGTACTCGAAGGATATAGTGATGCAAATTGGATTATTGTATCGAATAAAGTAAAATCCATGAGTGGATATGTATTTACTATCAGTGGAGGAGCAGTCTCTTGAAAATCATCCAAACAGACTTGTATTGCTCGCTATACAATGGAATCTGAATTTATCGTATTGGATAAAGCCAGTGAAGAAGTAGAATGGCTCCAAAATTTATTAGAAGATATTCCTTATTGGCCCAAACCAGGGGCACCAGTATGTATACACTGTGACAGCCAAGCGGCATTAGGTAGGGTAGGGAGCATGATATACAATGGTAAATCTCATCACATATGATGGAGACATAATATCATTAGGGAACTTCTCTATAGTGAAATTATCATTGTTGACTATGTAAAGTCAAAGGATAATGTGTCGGATCCACTTACAAAAGGCCTATCTAGAGAAAAAGTGGAAAGGACATCCAAGGGAATGGGTTTAAGGCCTAGGACAAGTCAGCATGGCAATAACTCTACCTAGCAGACTGGAGATCCCAAGTGCCAGGTTCAAGGAGATCAAACAAAGTTGTGTCTAACAGGTTCAACATTGTCAATTACCCAATCCATTCTCATGATGTAGACAATGTGTAGTAAACAAGGATAGGACTTAAGGTGAAAAGTCTTTTAATGATTATCTAAATTAGGTAGATTTGACCAAATAGTTTAAATATATAGGATTGAATGTATAGAAATCACCTATGTGAGGTCAAAGTGAAAGCCGCTTCAAGAAGAATGTTAGTAAAGGCCTATTCTCTAAGCTCTAATGAAACAGAGATGTGTTCATGGATGAAAAGATCAAAATCGTGAGAACCCTGAATGGTAAAAGGTTGGTTGTATGACATATGTTGTCTAGGTGTACACTAAAACTAGACATTTCAAAGATATCAAATCTACCAATTGACCGAGTGCATTCGATGTATGTTCACTATGGAAAGTTCAAAGGGAAACCCACTTATCCAAATGTAATCAGTCTTTGTTTGATGATCATATACTTGTCCTTAAAAAAATATCCATTTTACATTTATGTGGGGGATCGTTAGGTTCAAAGTATATGAAAAAGTGCGAATAAAAGATAGAGGAAAAATAGTGGAGAGAAGGGAGACACTAATTTAGAAAGTGTACTCCCAAATTGGAAAGTTCACTCTTTCTCCCACATTGGTGGAAAAAGAGAACTTGTGAGTGTTTAAAATAAGAAACACTTATTCCACATGGTAAGTGAGGCAATAAATAAGATATGCCTTGCACCGTCGTCGTTGTCACTAGGCTCGGCTCGGCTTCGAATTTGGATTTGGATTTGAAAAATGATCGATCGATGTGATCTATCTTTTTGGACAAAGTTTATTTGACAGAAATTCAGTTCAAAAATACCAAAGCGAAAAAAGCAAATTTTTTCTGTGTTTTGATACTCCATTTATATGCATGCATGAAGATTCCAAAACAGTGTTTAGAAATAGTGCAGTGCTGAAACAAAGGGATGCAACCCTTCAACAAAATGACATACTGATTCATGAAATGGTATGCCTGGTCGGAAAAGACACATTCTTTGGACGAACAGGCATGGATTTTCCAGAAAGGTCATACCTTTCACTTTTCAGAAGAGGCACATGTTGGCTATATAAACCTGCTTTCATCCACTGGTTTAGGTATGAATTTTCTGAATAAAAACTCTCTTCTTGTCTTGAAAAACTTTCTGTGTGATCTATCAAACCGTTGAGTGAGTTCGTTGAATCCAATAATTTGAGGTACCGTTATTGTTCGAATTGAAGGTCATTTTATCCTGGGAGTAAGATTTCAAAAGCTCGGGTACAGTGAGGGAAATTATTCCTTTAAGACACTCCATGAATTCGGAGGACTTGGTGTTAAATTCAGTTTCATCTCTTTTCTGAATCTTAACACACTTCTTAGATAGATTAATCGTAATCTAGTGTTGAAGGTGTTACAGAACTTCATAAGTGTTGTTGTCTTGGACTTGAACTAGTGTTGAAGTTTGTATTTCTTATTTACAGATTCTTGTACCCAAATACATAATAGATAACAGTTTATCCCTAGGGCAAGCTTCCCGCTACCCTAGTGTCAGGTCCTGAGGACTTTTAGCTCCCACTAAAAGCAAAATACTTCGGTGCCAACGAAAGGTAAAATGTGATATTGCTAGTTAAAGTGAGATTCTTCAAGCTCCTATTCATAGTACATTAACCATCATAATTAAGCTATTCGTTGCTCTTTGATCAATATTATATTAGTGGTATTGAATTACTTTAATATAAAACCATAGGAGATTAGAGAATCTTAATGAGTTATGAATAATTTGATTACTTTGTTAAAAAAGTAGTTAAGTAATGCGTGTGTTATTTAGTCGGTTATGTTGTCATTAGTTAGGAAGCAGTTAGAATAAAAACTCTATATAAGCAACACTGTTGCATTGTAATAAGTGAACTAATCATTTTTTCTCTTCCTTACAAATAACATCTTCTTCCTTTCTTCTCTACTGAGCTCAAGTTCATTCATCAATGGCAACTTATGTTATGTAAACATGGAATTACAACAAAAGTATTTGTAGCAACATAATGGAGAATAAAATTGAAAAATAATAGCACCATAAATTTTACGTGGAAACCCTTTTAAATAAGTAAAAAAACATGGACCAAGAGGAGTAACTGTTGGTTTTTAGCTTTGAAATTGAAGAAATAGGCTCTTTATATCAATGGTTGGTTTTTAGCTTTGAAATTGGAGAAATAAAAGAGAACGAGTTGGAGAAAAATAAAATACGGCAATAGTATTGTTAAAGGGAATTATTTTATTAATAACGCAAAACATATATTTATAGCTTAATTTCTAACTACACTCCAATTTAAATTGGGATAACTAATTTCTAGTCAAATAATAAAGGGACAACTAATTTCTAAGTCACATAGGACTCTAATAAATAAAAACTACTAAAAATATCTATTCCTACTTTACTTTATTTCTGAGACATA
Source organism: Capsicum baccatum var. pendulum (assembly GCA_030864225.1). NCBI lineage: Eukaryota > Viridiplantae > Streptophyta > Magnoliopsida > Solanales > Solanaceae > Capsicum > Capsicum baccatum. Next base: position 30,217,189 of record CM061556.1, on the reverse strand, counting down.
TTTTCAACACTCCTCCTTAGATCAAAAATTGTCTCAGCTTCGGTTGAATTTGACCTCTTGAATAAATCTGCCAATTTGTCTTTGTTCTTGCCTGACTTATGTGCATCTTCTGTTGAATTAAATAAGAAACTTTTATCTCTCATATCAATTTATAAAATCTCAACATTAGTGGAATTAAAGATTCGACAATAGTTATCTCCAAACAATGGATTAAATCCTTCTTCCATTAGTTGAACAACACTTAACAAACTTTTGTCAATATCGGGCACATAAAGGACATTTGAAATTATTTTTGTACCTGAAACTATTTTAATTGCAACATTCCCTTATCCTTCTGCAGGAATATAGTTACCATTTCCAATTCTGATTTTCTTATTTTTCAAAGGCAAAAACTCTTTAAAAAGAGTTTTGTCATATGCCATGTGGTTTGTACAACCACTATCAATCATCCCAAAATCATATTTCTTGGTTGAAGATGTTTCCACAAATAAGTGATCTTCTTCTTCTTATTTGGTGACTTGGGCTTCTGCTTCATATTTTTGAGATTTATTTTTCTAAATCAAAGCTTCATGGCCAAGTTGATTGCAAATCTTGCATTGTATAACTGGTCTCTTCCTATATTTCAATAGAGGATGACTTATTTTGCCACAGTGCTGGCAAAGTGGGTAATTTTTTCTTAAATTATTACCCTTGCTTTGAGTCTTATGGTTGGCTGTCAAAGCTCCTTCAACCATACCATACTTCCTCATAAGCCTCCTTTGCTCTTGCGCCTGCAACGTATTTAACAATTCTACCAAGATAATCTTGGACAAATCTTTTGTGTTTTCTAAGGTAGTTATTGATACTTCATATCTTTCAGGCATTGTAACAAGAATTTTTTCAATAATTTTTGAATCTTTAATTTTTGTGTCAAGCAATCTTACCTTGTTAACAATGTCAAGAAAATGGTCTGAGTACTCTTTGATGGTCTCAGATTCCTTCATCTTTTGCGATTCGAATTCCCTTATTAGATTCAACACCTTCATGCCTCGTATTCTTTTATCTCCTGTATATTTTCTTTCAAATAATCTAAAATTTCTTTTGCTGATTTAAAGGTCATAATTCTCATGAAAATTATTGGAGACAGATTAGCAAACAAAGTTGCTTTTGCCTTTGATTTTCTGATTTTTTTTTCCTTTTTGCTTTTGATCTTGGCTAACCTGGGATTATCGGGCAGCAGAAGAACCTCATAATCCTCCTCCATGGCCTCTCAAAGATCTAAAGTCTCAAGATAAGTCTCCATTCTTACTGCCCAAAGATAGTAATTCTCATCATCAAAGGTAGGAGGAGATATTTGGGAAAAGTTCTTTTCAGGATTTATCTCTCACAGATCCCCAAGAAAAATAGGCCCTGATGCCAATTGTTGGTTTTTAGCTTTGAAATTGAAGAAATAAAATAGGTTCTTGATACCAATTGTTGGTTTTAGCTTTGAAATTGGAGAAATAAAAGAGAAAGAGTTGGAAAAAAACAAAATACGACAATAATATTGTCAAGGAGAATTATTTTATTAATAACGCAAACATATATTTATAGCTAAATGTCTAACTACACTCCAATTTAAATTAGGATAACTAATTTCTGTTGAAATAATAAAGGGACAACTAATTTCGTAGTCACATAGGATTCTAATAATTTAAAACTACTAAAAATATCTATTCCTACTTTACTTTATTTCTGAGACATATTTTCAACACTCCTCCTTAGATCAGAAATTGTCTCGGCTTTGGCTGAATTTGACCTCTTGAATAAATCTGTCAATTTGTCTTTGTTCTTGCATGACTTATGTGCATCTTCTGTTGGATTAAATAAGAAACTTTTGTCTCTCATATTAATTTGTAAAATCTCAATATTAGTGGAATCAAAGATTCGACAATAGTTATCTCCAAACAATAGTTTAAATTCTTCTTCCATTAGTTGACCAACACTTAACAAACTTTTTTCAATATCGGGCACGTAAAGGGCATTTGAAATTATTTTTATACATGAAACTGTTTTGATTGAAACATTCCCTTTTTCCTTCTGCAGGAATATAGTCACCATTCCCAATTCTGGTTTTCTTATTTTTCAAAAGCAAAAACTCTTTAAAAAGTGTTTTGTCATATGCCATGTGGTTTGTACAACCACTATCAATCATCCAAAAATCAGATTTCTTGGTTGAAGATGTTGCCACAAATAAGTGATCTTCTTCTTCTTTGTTGACTTAGGTTTTTGCTTTATATTTTTGAGATTTGTTTTTGCAAATCACAGCTTCATGGACAAGTTGATTGCAAATCTTGCATTGTGCATCTAGTCTCTTCCAATATTTAAATGGAGGATGACCTATTTTGCCACAGTGCTGGCAAGGTGGGTAATTTTTCTTGAATTGTTACCCTTGCTTTGAGTCTTGTGGTTGGCTACCAAAGATCCTTCAACCATACCATCCTACCTCATAAGCCTCCTTTGCTCTTGCTCTTGCAACATATTTAACAATTCTGCCAAGCTAATCTTGAACATATCTTTTGTGTTTTCCAAGGTAGTTATTGATATTTAGTATCTTTCAGGTGCTGTATAAAATCTGTTTTCAACAATTCTTGAATCTTTAAATTTTTTGCCAAGCAATCTTACCTAGTTAACAATGTCAAGAAGACGGTTTGAGTACTCTTTGACGGTCTGGATTCCTTCATCTTTTGTAATTCAAATTCCCTTATTAGATTCAATACCTTTATACCTCGTATCCTTTCATCTCCTGTATATTTTATCTTTAGATAATCCCGAATTTCTTTCACTAATTTAAAGATCATAATTCTCAAAAAAATTAATGGAGACAGACTCGCAAACAAAGTTGCTTTTGCCTTTGATTTTCTGATTTTCTTTTCCTTTTGGCTTTTGATCTGGGCTATCGTGGAATTATCGGGCAGTGGAAGAACCTCATAATCTTCCTCCACGGCCTTCCAAAGATATAAAGCCTCAAGATAAGTCTCCATTCTTACTGCCCAAAGATAGTAATTCTCACCATCAAAGACAGAAGGAGCTATTTGGGAATTTTTTTTTTCAGAATTCATCTCTCACAGATCCCTCAAGAAAATAGGCTCTGATACCAATTGTTGGTTTTTACCTTTGAAATTAAAGAAATAAAATAGGCTCTTTATAACAATTATTGGTTTTTAGCTTTGAAATTGGAGAAATAAAATAGAAAGAGTTGGAGAAAAATAAAATACGGCAATGGTATTGTCAAAGGGAATTAGTTTATTAATAACTCAAAAAATATATTTATAGCTAAATTTCTAACTACACTCTAATTTAAATTGGGATAACTAATTTCTATTCAAATAATAAAGGGACAACTAATTCCTAAGTCACATAGGACTCTAATAATTTAAAACTACTAAAAATATCTATTCCTACTTTACTTTATTTCAGAGATATATTTTCAACAGCAATTAATATTACTATAGTAAGAAATTTTACACTGTTGTGTGACCACTACACATTCAAACGAAATAACCTCTTTTGACTCCCACTTACTAAAATATCGCTCACTCTAATTTTCTCACAGACTATTTTCTATTAGCCTCTGAAATATCTCATTGTTCTATCTATATTATTTTTCTCATTATTTTGGTGTGTTGAACCAATGAGTTGATGAACTCCTTTTATTGGCAAAAACTGCCCATGTCGATGTTGTCAGTGACATTAAAACACCATTAAAAATCAAACCTTTTCTTGACTTTTCCTTAGCCAATAAATGTAAGTTTGAGAAATGGGCACACAGTAACTTTGGATTTGTATTTCCTGCATATGAATGATGGGTTGGACCTTACAGCTTAGAATGATTAAACGCATAAAACTTAACATGGTATTAGATGTATAAACCACGATTGTGTATTTTACAGAGAGATTTGTTAGGTTTCGACCTTGTTGACATTTTCGGTGTAGTAGGTTGAGGTTCAACAATGGCACTTCAATGACAAATTTTGTGAAGTTCATTCACAACCATCCCTTGTTTTTACACTCTTTTGACACCACCGAAGCGCCTATTACTCCAATACAGCTAACTGTCTCCTATAACTATTCGATATGGGCAGGGCCATGCACATTCAATTGCTTGGGAAAACAAGCTAGGAATCACAGATAACACCTTGAAGAAATAAGATTCAAGAGTTTAATTAGCAACACGATGGCACCGATGTATTTCACCAGACCATCTACAAGGCACACCATAGTTTGTATTGAACTATGTGTATCACCTGACAATCCATAGTTACCCATGCCATTAATATCCTAACCAACCGTGCATAACATTACAGTGGTGGCTATCCAGATTATATGTGAATAACGAACTGATTACAATTGGTAAGCCACTGGTACAATCTCAACTCATCGATATCCTAAGACATCAGAGACAAGTAGTGTAATCATTATAATCTCAATTAATAAACACGATGTCATGTTATGCATTTCATCATGTTAATTGAGAGATAGTATGCAATCATCTAATATTTCATGTCCAGTTTAGCAAATCAATTATACATCATGCTGGAATATAACGGAGTTCATCATGTCGTGTTTTAAAATCAATCAATATGATTTTATAGAACAATTAACTCAAAATTATGTTATTTGAGACAAACTAGTATACATGATAACTCTAGTACATGTTCGCCCTAGAATGCTGTAGGTGTTTGAAAGTTAAATGATGCAATTTCTAAATAACGATGTTTCACCTTTTCACCTTATTGTTTTATTATTTTGGATAAAGTTTAGATCTTTGCTTGAAAAACATACTCATGTCTTATTAAAACTCATTGTTGGTAGATATATTTGTTTTTAGCATGAAAGTTATTTCCTTTATGTTGAAAAGAATAGTTAATATTGATTGTTTTGCCTTTTGACTTTATTCTTTGATTGTTATGTATAAAGTTTTGATCTTTGCTCAAAAGACGAACTCATGCCTTGTTTAAATTCATTGTTGGCGGATATGTTTGTTTTAGCATATAAAGTTGTTTCTTTTAAGTTGTTATTATTGTTTGTTTTGCCTAGATAAAAATAGTAATTAGTTAAGTCAAGAATTTATCATTTTCTTGCTAATTATTTGAATGGATGTCAAAATCCTCAAATAAGAGATGAAGTGCTAGCTTTATTTTCCATCCAAGATATTTATTTCTCTTTTATTCGCATGTTGTCTTGTCAAAATAATGAGAAAGTTCGGACTTTTGTGACTAAATAGAATTATTTGGATATTTTTGACTCATGCATAGTATTATTGTTGAATGATATTTCACTTCTAGAGATGCTAAACTTTTATTCTTATTTTCTTACTCTGGATTGTTATATGTGCTCGTTGTGTGTGTAAAGACTTGATTCATGTCTCTCTTTTAATCATAATATCAAAAGAGAATCAACGATGTCTTAGAAATATAAACCTTAGGTCGTTACACGTTTATTCATAAAATTTTGGGTGTAATTTAGATGTAAGAATTTTCATTAATGTCACCTTAATTGAAATTTAAAGATTCTATTTCTTGAAAAGTTAACATTTATTTTCTTTTGTTATATGGACTAGTGTCTATGTTTGTTCAATTTTAGAAGTCATGAGTATTTTACTTCTTGTCTCATCCCTTTAATTTCGCAAGCTTATGTTGTTTGTTTCTCGCATTAATTCATTGAATATGGCTTCTTCCTTTAACTTTTGTTCATTCTTGTATGAACATAAATCATGAGACATGTAAGTTGGTGTCTTTGCTTTGCATTTTATTTGGTTACTCTCATTCTTGTGCAAGTGTGATTATTATCGTTATTCAAAAATTGGTTCTTGATATTTTCTTTTGCTTTGAAATATGTCACTTTTATGCCTTGAACGTATATTAATTTATTTATCTTTTCTTTGCATGCAAAAAATATCTCAAGTCCAAATGGAATTCTCTCTTCTTTCATTTCGTAATGGGTCATTGAGATCCATATCTTCGAGTCATATTCAAAGTTTAAACCCAAGGTCAACTACATAACTTGCGGGTACTAGAAGATAGATGAAGGAAAATGGGTCAAAACCCATTGATGATGTCGCTAAGAGACTTGAAAAGTCTCGATTTTTATTATTATCTTATTTTTACTTTGTCATTTATTTATTTATTTTATTCGGGCCTCAAAGCTAAAGTTGTAAATTTAATACAGGTGAAGCAGATTTTGGGCCAATGGGCCAAAAAATAGTTTAGGACAGGTTATGGGCAATGGTCCAATACTTATATTAGGACAGGTGAAAATGGGTCGAAAGCCCAATTAGATTAGGACAGGTTTTGTTGATTTGGGCCCAATGACCTACGTCCTTTATTTTCTCCCCTTCCCCTTTTATGTGCCTATTTTCCTTTTCATTTGTTTAGACTTAGTTAAAATCCCTACCAAGTCGTCCAAATTTGTTTTACACAAATCATTTTCTAAAATCAATTACTTTTCAACAATCAATTTTATTGAAGTTAGTCAAAAGATATTTTCAAACAGTCCGGATAACCACAAGTTAGCGGATGTTTTAGGTGCCTTAAACCTTTCTAAAACGTTAATAGGAACCGCTTACTCAGAATCTTCAAACTTAAATATTTTTTTTATTTTGGATCGTTTAAAGTATTTTACAAAGGTTTCTTAATTCCTTTTCAAAATTAAGTGGCGACTTTAAAAAGTCAGAATTTTCGTAAAACAGAAATGGTGATTCTACTGGAGACATTTAACTAGGTTCTAACCAAATGTTTGATTTTATCTTTCGACTATCCGTTTAAAATGCTTACATGTTTATATGTTTCAATTTTAGCGGAATTTAATTATTGAATTTCATGGCATGTTCCTGCATTGATTATTATATTATTTTGGGGATTCGTTGATGTCCCGGCCACAGTTGTTCAAATCCAAATAAAATGTCAGAAATACAACAGTTTACCGATACGTTAGGCGGTCATAGGCTGTTCATGTTTCCAAACTCAAGTTGTTCTCTTGGGAACCTGTGTCCAAACCCACTCTAGACACTTAGGATAGAGCTAAACCAAAACCCTCTTTTAGGCATAAGCCTAGGACGACACAATACCCGAGGGGTTATTGGGCCCATTAGAAAACCTTCACTGCGTCTATTGACCCCGAGTCAATTACCGACGAATCATATTTATGTGTTGAAGAAATATATGTTTATTCAATCCAATCCATTATCCTTTGAGGGTTGGGACAGGTCTTACTTTGCTTACTTCCGTGTAAGGATGCCTTAATCATAGCGAGCCAGGCAAGAAGTTGGTTGATTTAAACAGTTACATGATTTTCCAAACTAATGATTTGGATCACAGTCATATAGAAATCGCTTGGTCATCAACAAATGTTGCCAAAGACAAGAAGTGGACAAATCTAAGAGGGCGAAGGCCGATAGAATAACATTCAGGAACTAGTATTTGATATCCCCTGCGCGGGACATTATTCTTTTTATCATTTTCTTTTCCCTTTCCCTAAATATTGTACCCCTTTTGTGCAACTTTTGCAGGCATTTATGCCATTTATATATACCTAAGAAGGTTTTGAGGGATAATGGATTGGCTTTAAAAAGGTGTATATTTTCTTCAAAATTAGTTAGGCCTAAACCTTTGGCTCAAAAGGGTCACCACATTTAGGATACGCGTTATTATAATATTTTTATGTGATATAACTACCTTATGTGTTTATGTGTGTTTGTTTGAATCAAAGGAAAATTTATCCACTATAGTCATATGGATTAATTTGGCTATGACATAAACAACTCTATGTGGTTATTTCTTGGCAAGCATCTTACATTACTTATCACATATGGGAACTAACACATCTACCTTTGAGTTATTTTACTTTATAGATAACAGAAAATTACTTCGTGTTGAAACAAGATGGCAGAACATCCTTACTTCACCCGGTCAAAACGCATAAGATCCCATCCCCTGAGAATCATTCAAATATGACTGAAAGTAACGAGGAAAATACATTGACCATCAGGGACAATGTAATAGCGAAACAAAGCGAGATGACTGCTGAACTTGTGTGAAAATTGGAAATGCTTTGGGAGGAGGTAAATCATACTCGAGACTTGGCTAACCTGGCCATCACTGTCAATGCTCCCGCTTCAGGAGGGCACGAGACTCCGCTCTAGGTGCTTCCCCTCAGTACGCCTATTCTCGGAGATTATCCAAATAACATATCATTCGTTTTCGCTCCTCAACTTGTCCAAAACACCAATCAAGAAAATAATCCAAATGCTTACCATCCGCAAAATCCATCCCTAACCCCATAAAACCCGCTCCAAAATCTATAATATTCATACTCGAATCCATAAAATCCACCTCTAAATAGATAAAATTCATTTTCAAATCCTCAAAGTTCCTCCCATATTTTACCAAACTACTCTCGAATTCCACAAAATTTTCCCAATTTCCTCCCCACCCACTACCCAACTTCCTTTCATCCTCAAAACCAAGTTCTACTTCTAAATATACAATCCCAGTACTAAGCTTCATTTCCATATATCCAATCCTAATACCAAGTTCCACTCCTAAATATTTAATCCTAATACCAAGTTCCACTCCTAAATATTTAATCCCAGTACCAAGCTTTATTTTTAAATATCCAATCCCAATACAAAGTTCCACTACCAAATATTCAATCCCAGTACCAAGATCCATTCCCAAATATCCAATCCTAATACCAAACTCCACTTTCAAATATTTTACCTCATTACCAAGTTTTGTAGCTAAATTATCAGTATCATCTTCAAGCTACTCTTCTAAATAACTAATAAATGCTCAAGTGCCTCCAAACTATCATTACGTACCTCCTTCCACTAATCAAAACCAATACAACCCCCACGTCTAAACCTAAAAAATAAACCTCCAAGAAAATTTACTTCATTGACTGAAAGTCGTACCCAACTCTTTGGAAGATTGATAAAAGTTGGTTATTTACAGCCTATTCCACCGAAGCCTACCAATCTCAATTCCTAATTCTTACAGGTTGATCAAGTTTGTGTATATCATTCAGGAGTGCCCGAGCATAATACTAAAGATTACATCAATCTAAAACACAAGATCCAAGACTTGATTGATCAGAAAATCATCACTCTTTAGGCACCGACACCAAATATCACCAGTAATCCATTGCCTAACCATAAGGGAGCCATAGTGAGCATGATTGAAATAGCAGGAGAATGGCTACCTAGCAAGACTATAACTAAGTTGGGTTCTCAAAATTCCAAAGAGATAGAAGGAGTGGAAAAGATAAAGAAAGTTGTAGCTGCCTTAAGTATCTTGGGTGGGAATTTGAAAAGAATTATTGAGCCTATTATGGTCCCATAAAAATCATCTAAGCATAGTATAGGGTACCAACAAGAAAGGATAATAAGATTGAAGATAAATCAGAGATGAGTTTGTCCAAACCATTGCCACCCTTGTACTAGTCATTTCTTGTGCGTGAAATGTCAAAAGACGATGGTTTGGGGGATGGTATGAAAGATCTTTTCGTGGGATGAAATGTCATACCCAAGGATTTCCCAAAGTCTGGTGGGGTGATGAAGGTGGCACCAGGAGAGACGTTGCAAAATTGGACCTCTACTCCATTCATAACTCGTCGCCCGTCGTAATAGAGGAAAGGGCAATAACTAGTAGTTTTAAAAATCAGCGATGATCCGAAGGAGTCCCCGTGATCCACCCTTTTATGTATCAAATTTTCATTTTATGTTTTACAACTTTCAAAAAGGAATGGGCCAGCATTTGTGCGGGGCATAAGCTATAGTTTTTATTAATTTCCAAAAGGGTCTCCCTTTATTAAAGAAATTATTTTGAAATATGATTATATTATTATATTTTATCTAATATGGTTTATTTTAGGTATCAATAACTTAAAAACCTATCAATGTCATGTCATGTCAAGGGTTACATGAACAAAGCAAAGAGAATGATGATGAACGAAGAGAAGGTGATGAGAAGCAGCTAGTGAAAAATATAGAGGAATTTGAAAACCGAAAGAAGCCCAACCTGGAGGATCCCTAATTCTACATGAGATGGATGGTCAAGAGTGGACTAAACCAATTAATTCTGATGCGGTAAAGAGATACTGTGTATGAAAGATGTTTTAGTTTCCTTGGCTTATTTGTAATCACCTTTATAATAGAATACGTTATATGATGTGAAATTACCTAGAATCCCTTTTCTGTTAAGTACGAACTATGTTTGAACTGAATTCCCAAGAAAGGGATACATAGGCTATAATACCCCGCATTTTCTTATCATAATCTAAGTCCCTATACATGAGTATTCACATATAGAATTTACAAAACACTCATTAATTTTTAGTTTAGAGCCTGCCATTTTATAGGAAATTCAATTAGCTTTCCAACGATATAAAATTCGCCTAAATCCGATAATTGGGTAAGAAGTTATGGAAATTTTAAGTTTCAGTCATTAAACACCATCATTTTAACCCTTAGCGCATCGCGGAGCCAACATAAATGACTATTGTCAATTTCTAGTGAAGCTCCATGAAACCACTGCATAGCGCCATCAGCTAAAATCCCAATTATCCTTTTTCCAGTGTCCTATTGCAATAATGATGCATTACCTCAAGGGTGAATTTCAAAATCAAAAGGACACCGCAATTCCTCTGCATCTCGCCAGGTGCCTATTTCGGGAAAGCTCAACAAAAAAAATTAATATTTCATTCAGGGATAAAACAATCCTTTCCCCATTATTTTTGTACGACTAGGTGTGATATTTAAGACCTAAAAACATTTTTAAAATCATTCTTTAATTAATTTTCCCCAAATCAAAAGGAATTCTCTCCCTATCAAGAACCCTATCTCTCAAATTCAAGGTCAATCCGCAAGAGTTCACCAAGAACTTCAAGAAATCCATCAATTAAGGTATGTTAGATGTTCATCCATGGATCCCCTTCATCCATGGAGTCCAAGCAACCCTTTTAAATTATAAAATTGTGATCTTTTCAAGTTATTGTATTTTAAATTGTGATTTCACCTATGAATCTCCATCAACTATGATTCTATACCATGTTACCATAAAATTATTGTTATTATTTAATCCGCTATGTTTTAATGTTGTTATTTATTGAACAAGACTACAATTTAACTCTATTATGTCAGATTCATGCTATTTCTATAGGTTTTAGTACATTTTAATGATTGTTTTAAACCATGAACTACAAGTGTTTGATAAAATGCCTACAAAAGTGATTGATTTAAATGAAAGCCTTCATGTTTTTTCCTTTAAGATTTAGTGTCCTTTTACTACTATTGTTTTGAGTCCTGGGGGTATTAAATACCCTAAATCCATAGCTGCTTACTTAGTCTAGTATTAGTACATTATAGAATAGTCTTCAGATTATATTATGAGAATTATCAGAATGGTCAAATAACAGTCATTCAACTCAAAACAGTCTTGTATCTCAGTATCTTTTAGTTAGGGGTAGGATTTAGCACCGAGCGAGTACAGAGATGTCGGCTTTCTCATAAGATAGGCAGAGTCGCTAATAGCAGTCTCTATACTCTAGAACTATGTAGCCAGCGTAGGATACTAGTAGTCACCAGTCAGATTAGGCTTGACTATCTCGTAGGGGTCACTCGCCAATTCAGGCTTGACACCCTTAGTCCTTTAGACATTATTTCAGTTTAGTGCATCCACACAACCACTGTTAGTACCCGTGGAATGGTATTAACACCCTTCCAACTAGGGTTATAGGTTGGACCCTCATTAGCTCAAATTGGGGGAATGTCGATTAGATGATACCTCCCACAGTCTTAGATATAGTCTTAGTTACAGTCTTAGAGTTGTTTGGCCAAAGCATATAAATATTAGTATTTTATCAGTATTCTAGTTTACAGATTTTACTCAGTCCATGTTATATGTTTGGTCATGCATTCCCAGTGTCCACAGATTTAAACGTATCTTCAATAATTACAGACTGTCATGTATACTCGATATTTATAGTTTTCTCCATATTTTCAGTACCTACAGATCTCATCTTCTATACTCAATACTCTATGTTTTACATGTATAATCAGTTAGTTAGTTATTATTATTATTACTATTCATGAAACCATGCATATCATCCTACCTCAAAGTACTGATCGCATACCTTTCTTTTGCGCTATGTTTTATCATATCATAGGTGTTGATGCTTAGTTCCCAAATCGCACTTACTCCCTCAGTTCATCAGCAGTACTGTAGCAGTGGTGACTCCTTATTATCCGAGGATAGATTATATTACTTCGTGTCTTTATCTCAGTAGTTAGTAGAGTTAGTTAGGGCCTGTCCCATCAAATCATAGTATTCAGTTTAGAGGCTATTCAGACACTAAAGTTAGCTATTCAGATTTTATCATTATGCCAAATTAATAATTCAGTAGTTTTTTTATTATTAAAACCTTATGGCATTTTAGTTATTCTTCCGCATTCATGATTATATTATTCAGTGCTCACAGTAGGTACCTACTTATAGGTTAGCTTGTGGTCCCTCGGGATCATAAGCATCGTGTAACGACTAAGGGGGTAGTTTTGGGTTGTTACAAACTTGGTATCAGAGCCTAAGGTTTTAAAGTGTCCTAGAAAGTCTGAAAGCCGCATCGAGTAGAGTCTTGTGCATGGGTGTATAGCGCGCCATAATTATGGATGAGAGGCTATAAGGTATTTCAGAAAAAGTTTCCCTTCTTTTAGTATTCATGTCGTGAGAATGAGCATGAGCTCAAGTTAAACTCTCTGTCTAATCCACTTCTTAATTTTATTTACAAAATATACCTCCCAAGAAGAATAGAAGAAGAACAGGAACTTAGCCAGCCCTTCAGCCCATCCAGGAATATCCTCTAGACGAGCATGTCTCTAAAGTAGAATTCAGAGCTGCATTTACTACTCTAGACAATTTAGTAGCAGCACAAATTGAATGACCAGCTGTTATTTCAGCCAACCAAGTGGCCAATACTGCTGCAACCAGAATTTAGGATTTCACCTGAATGAATCCTCCTTCTTTCATGGGATCCAAGTCTAAAGAAGATCCACAAGAATTCTTAGATATGGTTCAGAAGGTAACGGATGTTATGGTGGTGACGTCTAGTGAGAGTGCTAAGCTAGATACATATCAATTACAGGATATAGTCTATACTTGGTTTAAGCAGTGGAAGGTTGATAGGAGTGTAGATGCAGGGCCTGTAGAATGGGAAGAGTTTTCCATATCTTTCTTAGACAGGTTCTTCCCATTAGAGTTAATAAAGGTCAAAGTGTTAGAGTTCATTAATTTGAGGTAAGGCAACATGAGTGTGAGGGAGTATTCCCTTAAGTTTACTAAGTTATCTAGGTATACTCCTCATGTGGTAGCTGATAATAGGTCCAAGATGAGTAAGTTCATGTCTGGCGTATCTGATAGTGTGGTCAAGGAGTGCAGGACCACAATGTTGATTAGTAAGATGGACTTGTCTAGGTTGATGGTCCATGCTCAATAGATGAAAGAGCAAAATATTAAGGAGATAGAGAGAGGAAACAACAGAGCTAGGACGGGTAGTTTTAATTTTAATTAGCCAAAGTCAGAAGGTGGTAACCATCCTCAGTTTTATAAGAGGTCTTCAGCCCTAGTACCCTATTTATCCAGTGGCCTAGTACCCAAATTCAGAAATGACTATAGGGATAGAGCACCAGTCTCTAAGTCCCAAGTCAGTGTTAGCAGTGCTCATACCAATCCTTTATGTCAGAAGTATGGCAGACACCATCAGGGTGAGTGTAGAGTAGGTAGTGGTGTGTGCTTTGAGTGTGGTAAGCCAGGCCATCAAATTTAAGAGTTTCAAGTAGTTTCTCAGGAGGATAGGTATGTACGCCAACAGGGCCAGTCCCATCAGTCATCAGTTCCATTTGATCGCTCGACTCAGTAGGGTGCCGCTTCCAGTGATACCACTGGTCAGCAACTAGTAGTTAGGAAAATTATCCTAACATAGTTTGTGGTACGTTGGAGTTCTTTTACTTACATGTTTATGCTTTACTAGACCCTAGAGTTTCTCTTTATTTTGTAGCTCCATATATAGCCGTCAACTTCAGAGTCAGTCCCAAAATTCTAGAAGATCTCATTCCTATGTATACCTCAGTAGGCATTTCTGTTGTAGCCAGACAGGTATACAAGAACTGTCCAGTCATAATATCTTAGAAAGTTACCTCAGTTAATCTCGTGGAGTTAGAGATGAAGAATTTTGACATCATTCTTAGGATGGATTAGCTCCACTTATATTATACCTCAGTTGACCGTAGAAATAGAATAGTTTATTTCTAGTTCCCAAATAAACCATTCCTTGAATGGAGGGGTAGTACTACAGCTCTTAGGGGTCAGTTGATCTCATACCTTAGAGAAAGAAAGATGATATCGAAGAGGTGTATTTACCATTTTGTGCAAGTCAAACACTCTAACTCATAAATTTAAATCTTGAATCAGTTCCAGTAGTAAATGAATTCTCAAATGTATTTCCTGAAGATTTTCCCAGAGTTCCTCCCAAAAGGGAAATCGACTTCGGAATAAACCTTCTCCTAGATACTCAGCCTATATCTATTCTTCCATACAGAATGGCTCCAGCTGAACTCAAAAAACTAAAGAAATAGTTGAAGGATCTCTTAGATAAGTGATTCATCAGACCCATAATCTCCCCGTGGGGCACACCTGTTCTATTCATGCTTAAGAAAAATGGTTCTCTCAGAATTTGCAAAGACTAACGTTAGTTAACAAATTCATAGTCAAGAATAAATATCCACTTCCTAGAATTGATGACTTTTTTGACCAACTTCGGGGTTCTAGCAACTTTTACAAGATCGACCTCAGATCAGGCTATCATCATCTTAGGGTCAGGGAATGTGACATTTTGAAAATAGATTTTGGAACTCGATATGGCCACTTCGACTTTCTAGTCATATCCTTTGGTCTTAAAACCTTCATGTACTTGATGAACTGAGTGTTCAAGAAGTACTTAGATATGTTCATCATAGTCTTCATTGATGACATCATTATTTACTTCCGTAGTAAAAATAAACATGCAGACCACCTCAGAGTAGTGCTTCAGACCTTAGAGATTTTCATTTATTCGCTAAATTCAATAAGTGTGAATTCTGGCTAAGATCAGTAGCTTTTCTTGGCCATATTATTTTTAGTGATAGCATTAGAGTTGATTCTCAAAAGACCGAGGCGGTGAGAAACTATCCTAGACCCATCTCTCCATCAGATATCAGGAGTTTCTTGGGTTTATCTGGCTATTACCATTGGTTTGTTGAAGGATTTTCTTTTATTGCATCCCCTATTTCCAGATTGACATAGAAAAAAGTTAAGTTTCAGTGGTCAGATTCCTACAAGAAGAGATTTCAGGAGTTGAAGACTCGACTCACCTCAGCCCAGTCTTCACTCTACCAGAAGGTTCATATGGTTTTGCTATGTACTGTGATGTATCCAGAGTAGGTTTGCATTATGTCCTCATATATACAGGTAATGTCGTAGCCTATGCCTCCAGACAACTTAAACCCCATGAGAAAAATTACCCTACTCATGATCTTGAGTTAGCAGCCGTAGTGTTTACCTTATAGATTTGAAGGCATTACTTGTATGGGGTGTATGTAGATATGTTCACTGATCACAAAAGCCTTTAGTATGTATTCTTTTATAAATATTTAAATCTGCATCACTGATCACAAAAGCCTTTATACATGAGTGTTCTGTATCATCCGGGCAAGGCCAATTAGTGACTGATGCTATCAGTAGATTGTCTATGGACAGTATTGCTCATATTAAGGATAGTAAGAAGAAGTAAGCTGAGGAAGTTCATCAGCTTGCCCGACTAGGTGTCCGCTTAGTCAACTTAGCAGAGGGTAGTGAGTGGGTGTAGAGTAGCACTGAATCATCTCTGGTTTCCAAGGTGAAGAAAAAGCAGGATAGAGATCCCAGTCTAGTTAAGTTAAAAGAATCAGTCAGAGATCAGAAGGTGGAGGTTTTCTCCCAAGGGGGAGATGGTGCTTTGCATTGTCAGGGTAGATTGTGTGTTCCTGGTGTAGATGATTTGAGGCACCGAATTCTTACAGAGTCACATGGTGCGCGTTACTCTATTCATTCAGGGGCCACTAAGATGTAACGCGATTTGTGAAAGATCTATTGGAGGAGTAGGATAACAAGGGATATTACAGAGTTTGTAGCTAAGTGCTCTACTTGCCAGCAAGTTAAGATTGAGCACTAGAATCCTAGTGGTTCCATGTGAGAGTTCAGTATTCTCACTTAGAAGTGAGAGGAAGTAAACATAGATTTTTTGATAGGTTTGCCTCGTACCTGTCATCGGCAAATTCTATTTAGGTTATCATAGACAGGATGACTAAATCAGCTCATTTTTTGCCAGTCCATACCTCTTATTCAGCCGAGGACTATGCCAAACTTTATCTTAGAGAGTTGGTTAGGCTGCACGGTGTTTTTTTATCGATCATCTCAGACAAAGGTACCCCATTTACCTCTTATTTCTGGAAAGCATTCCAAAAGGGTCTCGGTACCCAAGTCTATCTCAGTATAGCCTTTCACCCTCAGACAGACGGTCAAGCAGAAAGGACCATTCAGACTCTAGAAGATATGCTGAAAGCATGCATAGTTGATTTCAAGGGTAGTTGGGATGACCACTTGCCTTTGATTGAAGTTGCATACAATAACAACTATCATTCCAGTATTTGTATCGCTCCATTTAAGGCTCTCTATGGTAGGAGATGTAGATCTCTAATTGGTTGGTTTAAAGTAGGTGAGGCCATATTAGTAGGGCCTGACTTGGTGTTTGAGGCATTAGAGAAGGTTCAGTTGATCAAAGAAAGGCTTAGGAATGCCCAGAGCCGACAGAAATTGTATGCAGATGTGAGAAGAAAGGATATTGAGTTTGAGGTCGATGACTTCATGTACTTGAAAATATCTCCCATGAAAGGAGTGGAGAGATTCTACAATAAAGGGAAACTCAATCCCCGATATGTCGGTCCCTTCAAAACTCTCAGTCATTTTGGAAAAGTAGCTTACGAGTATGAGTTGCCTTTAGATTTAGCCTTAGTACATCCAGTGGTCCATGTCTCATTGTTGAAAAGTCTATTGGTTATCTAGTTGTAGTTGTTCCCTTAGAAGGTGTAGATATTCAAAAAAGTCTTTCCATTGAGGAAGTCCCAGTCAAAATTCTTTATCATCAACTTCGTAAACTAAGAAACAAAGAATTTCCACTAATTAAAGTTCTTTGGCGAACTCAGTTCGTTGAGGGAGCTACTTGGGAAGCAGAGGCAGATATGCGGACCAAATACCCTCATCTTTTCTTCGTTAATCCAAATTCAGTATAATGTACTAAATCTTCTTAAGATTTCCCTCTATCATGCTCATTTTTAGTTGCACATTATGTTCATGTCAGTCGTGCATTCATGAATCAGTTCAGTCATACATTTCATGCATCAGATATGCATGTTCTGTGTGTAAGCTTAGTCCATCAATTTTCCCTCATCTTAACCAATCTCATTCAATGACGAATGATCCCAACGAGGAGATATTGTAATACCCCGCATTTCCTAAGCGTAATCTAAGTCCCTATACATGAGTATTCGTATATAGCATTTTTGAAACACTCACTATTTTCCATTTTAGAGCCTGTCATTGTGTAGGAAATTCAATTAGCTTTCTAATGATAAAATATTTGACTAAATTCGATAACTGGGTAAGAATTTATGGAGATTTTAAGTTTCAATCGTTAAACACCATCATTCTAACCCTTAGCGTGCCGCAGAGCTAGCACAAATTACGATTGTCAATTTCCAATGAAGCTTCGCGAAACCACTGCATCGTGTTGTCAGCTAAAATCCCAATTGTCCTTAGTCCAGTATCCTGTCGCGATAATGGCGCATAGTGCCAAGGGTGAATTTCAAAATCAAAAGGGCACCATGATTCCTCCGCATCGTGCTAGGTGCCCATTCGGGATAATTTAATGAAAAAAGTTAATATTTTACTCAGAGATAAAATAGGTCTTTTCCTATTATCTTTGTCCACCCAGTTGTGATATTTAAGCCCTAAAAATATTTTTAAAACCAATTTTTAATTAATTTTCCCCAAATCAAAAGGCATTCTCTCCTAATCAAGAACCCTAGCTCTAAAATTCAAGGTCAATCCTCAAGAATTCACCAAGAACTTCAAGAAATCCATCAATTAAGGTATGTTAGATGTTCATCCATGAATCTGTTTCATCCATGGAGTCCAAGCAACCCTTTTAAATTATAAAATTGTGATCTTTTCAAGTTATTGTATTTTAAATTGTGATTTCACCCATGAATCTCCATTAACTATGATTCTATACCATGTTACCATGAAATTATTGTTATTATTTAATCCTCTATGTTTTAATGTTGTTATTTATTGAACAAGACCATGATTTAACTCTATTATGTCGAATTCATGCTATTTCTATATGCTTTAGGACATTCTTATGATTGTTTTAAACCATGAACTATAAGTGTTTGATAAAATGCCTACAAGAGTGGTTGATTTAAATGAAAGCCTTCATGTTTTGTCCTTCAAGATTTAGTGTCCTTTTACTATTATTGTTTTGAGTCCTGGGGGTATTGAATACCTGAAATCCATAGCTGTTTACTTAGTCTAGTATTAGTACATTATAGAATAGTGTTCAAACTATATTATGAGCATTATCAGAATAGTAAGATATCAGTTATTCAACTCAAAACAGTCTAGTATCTCAGTGTCTTTCAGTTGGGAGTAGGATTTAGCACCGAGCAAGTGCAGGGATGGCGTCTTCCCATCAAATAGGTAAAGTCATTAGTAGGAGTTCCTATACTCCATAACTACGTAGCCAGTATAGGATATGAGTAGTCACTCATCAGATTAGGCTTAACTATCTCGCAGGGGTCACCCGTCAATTTAGGCTTGACACCCTTAGTCCTTTGGATATTATATCAGTGTAGCGGATCCACACAACCATCATTAGTACCCATGGCATGGTATTAACACCCTTTCAACTGGGGTTATCGGTTGGATCCTGATTAGCTCAAATTGGGGAATGTTGGTTAGATAATACCTCCCACGGTCTCATATATAGTCTCAGTCTAGTTATACAGTCTTAGAGTTGTTTGGACAAAGCATACAAATATCAGTATTTTGTTAGTATTTCAATTTACAAATTTTACTTAGTCTATGTTATATGCTTGGTCATGCATCCCCAGTGTCCACAGATTTTCACGTATCTTCAGTAATTACAGACTGTCATGCATACTCGATATTTACTATTTTTTCCATAAGTTCCATACCTACAAATCTTATGTTCTCTACTTAGTACTCTATGTTTTACATGTAAAATCAGTTAGTTATTATTATTCCTATTCATGAAACCATGCATATCATCCTATCTCATTTAGCATACTTGTACATTCAAAGTACTAATCACATACCTTTCTTTTGTGCTATGATGTATCATATCATAGCTGTTGATGCTCATTTCTCAGATCGTACTTAGTCCCTCAGATCATCAGCAGTACAGTAGCAGTAGTGAGTCCTCATCATATGAGAACAAATTATATTACTTCATGTCTTTATCTCAGTAGTTCAAATTTAGTTGGGGCGTGTCCCATCAACTCACATTATTCAGTTTAGAGGCTTTTCAGACACTACAGTGAGCTATTCAGATTTTTCAAATTTCAATATTATGTCAGATTTATAATTCAGTAGTCATTTCATTATTAAAACCTTATGGAATTTCAGTTATTCATCCGCATTCATGAATATATTATTCAGTGCTCACTGCAGATACTAGCTCATGGGTTAGCTTGTGGTCCCTCGGGATAGTAAACACCGTATAACGACTAGGAGGTAGTCTTGGGTCGTTACATAAGTGGCCTATGTCAGCTTTGGTCAACCCCTTAGGATAATTTATACCTTCTTTTTATGTATGAGCTACGTGATGACTTGAATTTCCAAGAAAGGGATACGTAGGCGGCCTATGTCGGCTTCGGTCAACCCATTAAAATTTTGTATATATCCCTAGCGTATTCCTGAACTACGTTTGACCAGATTCTTACTTCAATGGTATACGTAGGCTCCCCAATTAATCGGTCATGGAACCCCAGGAAATGGAAATTGAGGCAGAATTTTTGAGAATGAATCTCAAAAATTCACAAGAGAAATATCATCATCCAACAAAGAGAACGAGGACAAATAAAGTCTTTGAATCCTCTCAAGTTGAGATCATCTCAAACAACTTTAAACTGGGGCAGAAAATTTTGAGGAAGGCCTCAAAATTTCCACCAAACACTGGAGTATATTTCATATCCCCCGACACCTGGGGTCAAAGTTAAGCTTTAGAAGTCACCAGCTACTACAAAGTCTAGGCAGACTAATTCTTCAGCTGTGATAGAACTATTTGAAGAACCCTCCAGCAATGATGATTAGTTTTGGAAATCCTTCGTCAAACGTCAGACATAGTCAGAACCAAGATAAAGGCATTCATCGGGATTATACATGACATGACCAGCATAGATTTTCTAGATCTTTCATAGAACTTTCGAAACTATTTACTTAAATTAAGAATATTTTCGAAAATCTATCCAAATCTTTTACTTAGTGATCACCTAGATGTCTATTGGAGAAAGGAGCCGAGGTAGAGGTACCAACATGACGGAGTACCTTAAAGATGGTGAGGAGCAAACCAAGGATCAAAGAAGGTCAACTCGAAGTAGTTTCACGCAAAACTAATCAATTTTTCTGTGAATGCAGGGATCAACACACAAAAATGAGATCCTTTTACAAAAATACCTGAGAAAGTTGGGATCCACACCAGAGCATATAATGCTCAAGAACGGTATTTTGGGGTAGCCCCAAAAATGAGTTTAATACCCATTTATTGAGGGCCTTTTGAATTGTCTATCTCATTTCTTGAGATCATGAAGGACAAACAAAGATGTCTTATCTTCTTTTGAATATTATATTTAGAAATTTTCTAAAATAAAAGTCACTAGCAAAAGTGACTTTGTGTCTAGTAAATATTTACCTTACGAGCAAGTACATTCAAGAGAGTTGGCACAATAAATACAACAATCAAAGGATCACTCAATAGGAGGAAGAGCAGAAAATCATCCTCAAAATTTACCTTGAACCAAAGCAAACGGTATTTGAGTACTCCCCAAACAAGGTTTAGCCCCATTTACTTGCATTCGGTGGATTTACTATTTAATTATTTCTTCAAAAAGAGAAAATTAATAGCAGAATTAGCCATTCAAATTATGATGCTCAATATTTGTCATTAAACTATCATAAAGCTTGACTTTGGTCGCCAGTGAGAGAGATATTGTGTCTACTAATTTTCTACCTTGAGTACAGGTACGTACATGTAGAAATCAAGACACAGACAAACTAACTCAAGCAAAACTATTTTCAAATCACCAAAAGAATTATTTCATATCACCTCATTATTGAGAGTGCCATGGTATCAAATATCTATTGACACACGAGATATCATATGCTAGCATCGAGGATATCATCATCATCAATATCTGTTGACATGCGAGATATCATACACTAGCATCGAGGATATCATCATCATCAATATTGACACGCAAGATATCATACGCTGCCATCGAAGATATCATCATCATCAATATTTGTTGATACTCAAGATATTATATGCTGGCATCGAGGATATCATTATCTAATATCTATTGACACATGAGATATCATATATTGGTATCGAGGATATCATCATCTAATATCTGTTGACACGCGAGATATCATATACTGGCATCAAGGATATCATCAGCATCTATATCTGTTGACACGTAGAAATCATACACTGGCATCAAGGATATCATCATCATCTAACATATATTGACATGTGAGATATCATACGCTGACGTCGAGGATATCATCATCATCAATAATTTATGACGCGCGATATATCATACGTTGGCGTTGAGGGTATCATCTATATTTAATATCTGATGATGCGCGAGTTATCATACACTGATATCGAAGGTATCATCTGCATTAAATATCTGATAACACACGAGATATCATATGTTAGCGTCGAGGGTATCATCTACATTAAATATCTAATGACGCTCGAGATATAATATGTTGGCGTCTAGGGTATTATCTACATTAAATATCTAATGATGCGCGAGATATCATACGCTCGCGTCGAGGGTATCATCTGCATTAAATATTTGATGACGTGCGAGATATCATACGATAGTGTCGAGGGTATCATCTACATTAAATATCTAAGGACGCGCGAGATATCATACACTGGCGTTAAAGATATCATCAATATCTAATATCTATTGAAATGCGAGATAGCATACGCTGATGTCCAAAAGATCTCATCATTTTATGAATTAGCATCTTAATGCATCAAAAGCACATGATTCAAAGGGACGTCTTTAAGTCGCCATCTGAAAGCAAACGACATATGAGATTTTCTTGAAATTTACAATTTGAGAATCATCTATAAGTCATATTATTTGAAATAAGATAGTGTGTAAGATTACCTATGAGTTGATAGCCTATAGGTTATTCACAACAACATCCTAACTAGATAGTGTGCAAGGTTACACGAAAATTGATAGTCTGAAGGTTATCTATAAGTTGCAACAAAATCTTTACTGGAGAATATGCGAGATTATCAAATTGATAAATCCAAGGGTTCTCTATAAGTCGCGTCATATCTAAGATATATTATGTGCAGCATTTTCTAAAGATTACCAGTTTGAGAGACATCTATAAGCCATATTGTATCTAAAGTTGGATAATATGCAGGAATACCTGAGAACTAGCGATTGGAGGGATATTTGTATGCCTTCTCTTATCCAAGGTTGGACAATGTGCGGGCTTACCTAAGATCTAGAAATTTAAAGTATATCTTTAAGTCATCTTGTGTCCAATATCAAATAATGCACAAGATTATCCAAAGATTGATAATTCGAGGGAAATCTATAAGTCAAATCGATATAAAAGATGTGCAAGACTTACCTGAGATCATATGCAATGAACTATCATTAATAACCAGAAATGTTATCATTCTACAAGTATTATAGGTGACTCAAAAGGGTTGTCGCATCAACATAAAATTACACGATCATAGAAACTGTTCTGTATAAAGTATCGTAGGTGTCCAAAAGGGCCTCCCTACTTTGAAGATATATCAACAAAGGAACTAATTATGAAACAAACAAGAGGGTTGTTGTGTCTATTATTGCAAGTTATTTCTTTCCAAAAAGGTACATGAAAGAATGAGTTCACTTTTCAGGTGTCAACTCATGTGGAAATCTCGTAAACACTATATACCTCTTTCATGAATTATTTTTTACACCAACAATTTTTGTTTGAGACATTGTTAAGAACATCCGAGAGGATGAAAAATCTCAAATCAAAACCATAGGTGCGGACGACTCCAGATAGGACGCAACACAACGTGGAACTCTTTCTTAGTAGCAAAATAGGACATAGTTTAGAGAGGGACGTCAACCTCTTTGAATGTGAGCTAAAGGGTCATCCCCACCACCATCAAACCACACCCCTGTTAGAAGGAATATGGGAATTTTTGGATATTCTGGTTTCAGCTTTACCTTTGGGATATTTCTAAGCTCATACCAAAGATAAAATTCTTTTTCTTTCAAATTCGAGTGATAGTACACCTAGAGTTTTCAAAATTATGTCCAGGTAAGTTCTTAAATAAGGATGTGAAGTATCCCACATTCATAGTTAAGAGGTTACAAGCCTCTTTTCTATAACTCGATCAACTTGCCACTCATCCGGAGCCAAGGATCGTCTGAAATATAAGACTATGTTTTCTACCGATCGAGTTGAACTATAGACGTCTGACTTTTGAGTCTTGGGGATATGTAGGCTGGGCTCTATTTTGAAAACTCGACTGCATTCCAAAAAAAAAAAAAAAAAAAAAAAAAAAAAAAAAAAAAAACCTCCCCCCAAATCCCCTTATTTTCCTAGCTTTTTGGTTTCATCAAAAACTTCAAAATCGAGATAGCCTTTGAATTTTTAAAAATCACGCTTTAAATGAAGCTTCATGAACTACAAGTGACCTGAATTCTCATGTAACCTGAAATATGCAGGAACTGATACCAACGTACGGCCATAACTCTATGAAACTCATGCAAAAGCCAACCTCTTTCAGAGAATTTGTGGCTGGACAAAAATTAGGAACGTCAACCTCCCTTTGCCCAGGGTTACTTGCATCCACCCTACCCAAAGGGATGGGGCAGTTGTTGACACCTAATTTTTGCCCTCCACGACTAAATTTAATCCTGAGTTTCTTTGATTTTTAATAAAATTGAAATACTTATTTCATCCGAATAAAAAAAACCTAAAATATTTTATGTATGTGATTTTTTTTATTTTAAATAGCGATTATATATTATCATGTTCAGTTATACAAGATTATATAATTTGATTACTTAAATATTTATTCTATAAAATATTAGATTTTAATTAAGGATTATTTTAAAAATAAATATAATGATTAAAATCTTGATTTTGATATAATTTATTATCAAAATATTTTATTTGAATAAATATGCATTTGATTTTATTAAATCAAGAAGCTCGGGATTAAAAGAAGTATTAATTCATATCGAATTTTAATTTAATATAGTCAATCTATTAGATTTGTCCATAATTGAAATCAAATTGGTCATAATTGCAATGCAATCTGTCAATTGATTTTAAATTTGGTCAAAACTAAATAAATAATACTAAATTTTAAATCTCAATTGAGGTTATATTTTAAATAACCCCAAAATTCCCAAAACTCTCATAACTTCTACCTAATTTCCACCAAAAAATAATTTCAAATTGTACTATATTGTACTATTTCCCCCCAAATTTATCCTTTCTCAATTTTGAAATTCAAAAGTTGTACTACATTGTACAATTTTTCCTCACATTATCTTCCACCTCACCTTATCTTCGATTTTAAAATTCCAAAAACACCTTTAATAGCTTTTTCTGCCACATTAGTGAATGACAAGAAATAAATCCTCAGCATTTCCTATAAGTACTTTTCTCCCACATTGGTGGAAGAGAGGAAAAAAATCAACTTCTCTCCTATAAATACTACCACTATTTTGGTATAAACGGGAAGAGGGAGTAAACAAAAAGGCTAGAAAGGTTAAAAAATCCTTTTGAGCAAAATAGTTATATTTATTTAGTAAAAATTTTTATTTCATAGAGTTGGTCGGCTAATCAAAATTTTCAAGTTGCCGACGACATTTTTCGGTGGTGGTTGATTCCGACAAAGCTCGCAGTCTCATTTTGCTACCCCCAAAACGGTAAACACACTTTTTCCTATTTTTTTTAATTTTATTATCGTTTTCTTCTTTATTTTTTTCTTCTTTGTAGTTCGAAGTTATAATTTTATTTGCTGGGATTGTTTGTTGTAGATAGCCTTTAAGGCCATAAGATGTTGTAGTATCGATATTGTAAGTATTTTCATGTTCATGATATAAAAATGAGCTACCAATATTTGTACGTGCTTTTTTTGACTTTATTCTTTGATTATTATAGATAAAATTTCAATATTTGCTTAAAATATGTACTTATACTTTTTTTAAACTCATTGTTGGTAGATATGTTTGTTTGTATCATGTAAAGTTATTTTCTTTATGTTGAAAAAAATAGTTAATATTGATTGTTTCACCTTTTTCACCCTATTCTTTGATTATTTTGGATAAAGTTTAGATCTTTTCTTGAAAAACATACTCATGTCTTGTTTAAACTCATTGTTGGTAGATATGTTTGTTTTTAGCATGTAAAGTTATTTTCTTTATGTTAAAATGAATAGTTAATATTGATTATTTTGCCTTTTGACCTTATTCTTTGATTATTTTGGATAAAGTATAGATCTTTGCTTGAAAAACATACTCATGTCTTGTTTAAACTCATTGTTGATAGATATGTTTGTTTTTAGCATGTAAAGTTATTTTCTTTATGTTGAAAAGAATAGTTAATATTGATTGTTTTGTCTTTTGACTTTATTCTTTGATTTTTATGTATAAAGTTTTGATCTTTGCTCAAAAGATGAATTCATGTCTTGTTTAAATTCATTGTTGGCGTGTATGTTTGTTTTAGCATGTAAAGTTATTTCTTTTATGTTGAAAAAATTGTTATTATTGTTTGTTTCGCCTAGATAAAAATTGTAATTAGTTAATTCAAGAAATTGTCATTTGCTTGCTAATTATTTGAATGGATTTCAAAATACTCATATAAGAGATGAAGTGCTAGCTTTATTTTCCATCCAAGATGTTTATATCTCTTTTGTTCGCTTGTTGTCTTGTCAAAATGATGAGAAAGTTCGGACTTGTGACTAAATAGAATTATTTGGATATTTTTGACTCATTCATAATATGATTGTTGAGCGATATTTCACGTTTAGAGATGCTAAACTTTTATTCTTATTTTCTTACTTTGGATTGTTATATGTGCTCTTTGTCTATGTAAGGACTTGATTCATGGATCTCTTTTATTCATAATATCAAAAGAGAATCAACGATGTCTTAGAAATATAAACCATAGGTAGTTACATGTTTTTTCATAAAATTTTGATTATAATTTAGATGTAAGAATTTTCATTAATGTCACCTTAATTGAAATTTAAAGATTTTCTTTCGTGAAAAGTTAACCTTTATTTTCTTTTGTTATATGGACTAGTGTCTATGTTTGTTCAATTTTAGAAGTCATGAGTACTTTTCTTGTTGCCTCAGGCCTTTAATTTCCCAAGCTTACATTGGTTGTTTCTCGCATTAATTTATTGAATGTGTCTTCTTCCTTTTACCTTTGTTCATTCTTGTATGAACATAAATCATGACGCACGTAAGTGGGTGTTTTTGCTTTGCATTTTATTCGTTGACTCTCATTCTTGTGCAAGTGTCCTTATCATTGTTATTCAAAAATTGGTTCTTGGTATTTTCTTTTGCTTTGAAATATGTCACTTTTATGCAAAAAATATCTCGAGTTCAAATGGACTTCTCTCTTCTTTCATTTCATAATGGGTCAATGAGGTCCACCTTTTCGAGTCAAGTTTGAAGTTTAAACCCAAGGTCGATTACATGACGTACGGATTCTAGAAGATAGATGAAGAAGGAAAATGGGTCAAAACCCATTGATAATGTCGCTAAGAGACCTGAAAAGTCTCGATTTTTATTATTGTCTTATTTTTACTTTATCATTTATTTATTCATTTAATTCGGGCCTCGAAGCCAAAGTTATAAATTTAATACAGGTGGAGCAGATTTTGGTCCAACGGTCCGAAAAATAGTTTGGATCGTTTAAAATATTTTACAAAGGTTTCTTAATTCTTTTTCAAAATTAAGTGGTGACTCTAAAAAGGTCAAAATTTTTGGAAAATACATGACTTGAGACTTAGCTGAAGTTAATTCTATTCCGTCTTAACTATTCATGATTTTTTTTTGCAATTTTTGATTGTGCAATTATCCGGGGTGTTGTTCATTTTAGAGGAATGATTTTGGGTATGAAAATGCCAAACAAAATTGGTTTCTAGGTTTTTGAATTTACTTAAATTAAGTTGTGTTTACAAAAGTGTTGCTTGCGACTTATTTAAGAAAATGCTATAAAGTTAAAATGTTGTTGGCGGCCTATTACGGGACAATTGTAATATCACTACGGATATCTTTTGACATCGCAATGGTTGTTCAGCTTGTTGTGTACATAGTCATGTGTTTACAAGATGTTCACAATCTTCAGTTTATCATGGAAAAGACTCTAAAAACATTTGGCTGCCTGTCGTGGAATTTTCTTAATTTGATTTTGATTATTTGAACATCGTGGCAGGTATGTGGTTATGTCTTTAATCAATTGTGCACTTGCAGAATATGTTTCAGCTTTCAAAATTAGAATGAAAAGACTCGGTTTATATTTCTGAAACTGGACTAGTGATTCTTTTATAAGTCACTATTTTGCTTATTCTTACAACATGGATATAGAAATAGTAATTCAAGTCTAAAAGTGATTAGTACGAAGTTTCACTCCGAACTTAAGCTTGGTTTAAAGGCTAAATGATCGTCTTCTCTGTTCCTATTCTGAATCTTGTGTATGTGGGTGCTTAAAGATTTCTTGAAAAGTTTTGTGGCTGCAACTTAGTTAATGAATTAGTATCATATGAAATCCAGTCTAAAAAATGTGGAAGTGTGGATTTGACGTAGTAAGCATGAAGGAAGATATGTTAGGCTGAGAATATCAAGATATTATGCTTACTTCTCTGGGGAGAACCCTTATGGCCCTATTTGCTGATGTTGTCACTCTTATAACCAACTGAATCGAAGTTTCCATAACTGGATTTCATAGTTTAAATTTAGATTTTCTTTTCCATTTAATTTGAGTTCACTATATGGTGAATCATTTATATCTAGTTTGCTCTGTTACCTCCAAGTTTGACTGATTTTACTCTAAAGTATGGGAACGAGCGACTTTCCTTGATATGAAAAACAACATATATGTTGTTTTGAACTCGACCAGCTAAGTATTGTCGTATGGAGTTACATTTGATTCGTGATTGCAAATTAATTTTGTGGCCTCTAAATAACTCTTAGGTTACTCTTTCGTAACCCGGGGCATGTGGTTCACCATCACCAGCTTACATTGAGCAGAAAAATATCTTTTTCGTCATGTTTACTACTCTGTTTCAGCTTACATGGAGCATACTTCTCTAGAAATCTAATCACTTTATCAAGAAAAATTTTAGCATTCACTCTCGATTATGACATAGGTCCTGTATTAGCTTGTCACTGAAGGTTCAGAAGCATGCTCACCCTTCGGTATTTCCACACTTCCCCCTTTGAAGGCTCAGGAGCATACTCTCCTTTTGGCACTGGTGCACCCACTTTTGATTATAATGACCAAATTTTCTCTAACATGCACTCATCCTTTCCAAAAGAGTCATTCAATAACCTAGAGGAGACGAACAAAAGCAGAACCAAGGGTGGAAGGCATTTTGACATTGAGACTAATCAAATTTCCTTTATAAATGAGTCTAATTTACCTTTTGAGATGAATTATTGTAATATTCCGATGTACGACGGAGTTGGTAGTCCTGTAGACCACCTAAAGACATATGTTGATTGGATGAGAAATATTGGACAAGACAATGAATTGAAGATGAGACTCTTTGTTAGGACACTTACAAGTCCAGCTTTGATGTGGTATGCAACGCAAGATATGTGGAAATGGTCTTCTTGGGGCAACCTAGCCGATGACTTTTTCAAGCAATATGGGTCTTCTAATAGTATTCCTAGAGGAGTTAGTTCATCTAAAAGGAAATCTACAGAGTTTTCTAGGGATCCAAAATGAAAAAAACCAAGCTCATCCTTTCCTGCACTTTTTGCAAGCACCTACAATCGAACCTAGCAAAACTCCAACTATGGTTTCCTTGAGCATGACGATTAAATTATAGCAGGATCTTTTTTTAAAAATATGTCATCTAGGACTTATGTAGTAGGATGGTTAGTTTTTTAGGTAGCATATTTTTAGGAACAATTATGTATTGTTGTGAACTTAATGATCAATCCTTTATATGTTTTTAAAATTTTCTTTTATGTAAGGTGAACTATGGCTGATATCCTCGGTTGATACATAGATAGCCCACATGGGACTCGGTCATATTAGCATAGGATTTCAACATCCTTTTTGTATGTAATTGGAACTATGTTCGACCTGATTTCCTGTCGAACACAAGATACGTAGGCAGCCAGCCTACATGAGGCTTGGTTTCTATATTATATTTTTATTTTCCCCCCAAAAAATATGAGAGAAAACAAATGTCGAACACAAGATACATCTCAAGCATTGTTGTTGTTGTCGTTGTTGTTGTTGTTGTTATTATTATTATTATACACATTTCGCATGTATTAACATTTCATTTTATGTTTAAAATTTTATTTTTGTTTAGAGATTGCCTTGCATTGAACATTATTTTGACTGTGAATTTGCATTGAGGTCAATACAGTAATGGCAAATTGGTGTAAATCATTCAATATTAATATGGATTTAGTGCAAGCATGGAATGATGATAGCAAGAAGAATATGGTCCAAAGAAACAATCTGGTCGATTTGCCAAGTACTTTTAGCCTTATTCCTACCGCTACCACAACTTTCAACTTAACCAAAAATATTTGTTTAACCATGTCTCCTTGTCCCAACTCCTGCCTATACGATATCTCTGCAAATGCCATCAATAAATACTAGCAATCTCAAAAATTTCCAGCTTACTATGGTGCCAAATATTCATTCTCCTACAATTGAGCTTTCTCCCAAAGAGAATAATCATGACCAGCCAGTAGATTGTCGAAATGTAAAATATGGAAAGGATATTTTTTCAATCCACCATGAAAATCTGGGCCAAGAGCTCTATAATCTAAGAAAAGCACTTGATGAAGAGTTGTGTTTAAGAAATTGCAAGAGTCTAAGGTATCAAGAGTTGTGTGCACCTGATGATAGGCGGATTTACACGCCTATATCAATATATTTTGCCCATATTTTAGCCTAGTTTTGAGAACAAATTATATATTTCATGCACTTTTAGTCCTTTTTCCTATAAATGAGCTAACGAACATGATTAGTAAAGTTTCAAGCATAAATGATGCAAAATTCAGCATTTTATGGCTTACTTGACGCAAAAGAAAGCTCACAAAGGAAGGGAAGAAGAAAGACTACACGCCTAAGGACCAAAACTGCTGCATGGAAAATCTGTCCCGGGCTAAAACAGCATTTCTGAAGACTCTGGGGACCTGGACCAAAACTGCTGCATGGAAAATCTGTCCCGGGCTAAACCAGCATTTCTGAAGACTTTGGGGACTTACAGACACAAAGCTGGATTTTGACAATGATACATTAACCTAGTACAATTGGGTTATGTATTTCATTAGTTTATTTGGATTATGATAATGTTACATTAACCTAGTACATTTGGGTTAAGTATTCCATTAGCCTAGTAGGATTTGGTTATTTATTTCATTAGCCTAGTAGGAGTAGGATATGGGTATTATAAATACCCTATCATGCTAGAGATTTTTAATTAACTCCTCCCTTAGTGGAGAGAAGACATTCAACAATTAATCTTCTTCCATCCCTCTCTTCTTCCACCACAACACTTCTAATCAACTCTTCTAATCTTTCTATTAATTCTATTCTTAAATTCCACAACAAGAGAATCGTTACTTGCTAAGGAATCATGCCACACGCCTAACACCTAATCCACACGCCATTACTCAACAATAACAATGCAAATCGTGATCTCCTTCGCATTCATGGGTAACTAAACTTCTCTGTTGGGGTTATGGAAGCCAAATGAGATACTATCTATTGCTGTGAGTTTGTGAGTTCGAGACACGTATATTGCTTATATCATTATTCTCTTCATCTTAATGCAAATTCTTGTGGTTGCAGACGCATAGAATAACGCCAGTCTAACATTTAACTTGTTCGAGAGAAAGGTTATTTGTCTGGAAAAAAGATAATGTCAAGGTAGTAGGACACCCTTTCCTATTAAAAAGCTAGTGCCGTAACTGGACTAACCTCTTGGAGAATTCGTACCGTTAGACACGCTTTAAGCTCGAGAGAGTTAAAGTGAAATAGTCCTTGTTTAGGTTGCGAGACGCTTGGATTTACCATCGACTACAATTCTCTATAAGCAATTGCATGTCAAGACTCTACACACTCATAGCCAATAGAGACGTATACCTCAGAAGGTGGACATAACCCCAACGCTTTAATTCTCATTGTTTACAACCAACGTAACAATCTCTCTCTTCTTACTTTATTATTTTCAGCTTTTGTTTACTTTACTTGCACGACAAGAATCCCCCCTTTTTACGAGACTTGCACCAAAAGTCTAGCAATTTTACTTACTTGTTGGCCAAGCTATTCCCTGTGGGATCGACACCCAACCCAGGTTGGGTTCTATATTTGCTAACGACCGCTTTACACTCAAACGAGAGTTGTAGATTGAGCGTTATCAAAAATTGGCGCCGTTGCCGGGGAATACGAGTGTCAATCAAGTTCGGGGTAATTACTAGACCCTTTGGTCAAAGATTCTCGTACTTTTACTTTTAGTTGTTGTTTTTGTTTTTTTTTGGTTTATTTAGTGCATCAATGGAGGCACAACGTGAAATTGAAAGGATGGCTGCTCAAGTGCATCAATAGAATATTGATAATCCAGGCCGGGGAACAAATCCAGACGATGAGGATGATCTGGACGGACCTGGTGCCACCGGAGCAATTATTCTTCCGCCATTGGCACCCAGAGCAAAGTTTAATATCACTAGCACCATGATTCAGCTTTTGCAACTCAAGGGATTATTTGGTGGACTAGCAGGTGATGATCCGAATATGCATCTCATCAACTTTATTTCTACATGCAAGTCATTCGACAATCCTGGCGTTGGACAGAATGCTATTCGATTACGTCTATTTCCATTGTCTCTGTCTGGGGAGGCAACACTATGGTCGAATGGGCTGACTCATGATTCTATTACAAATTGGAGGCAATTGAGAGACGATTTCCTAGAAAGATTCTTTCCGCCATCCAAGAGGGCGCAATTGAGAGATGAAATCAACAACTTTCGTCAGCTTCCCACTGAAGCTCTTCATGAAACATGGGAGAGGTTCAAGACAAAGTTAGCGAGATGCCCAAACCATCACATGACTAATGTTCACCTCATGGAGATCTTGTATAGAGCCTTGAATTCAATAACTAAACCAGTGGTGGACAACGCAGCTGGAGGTTCTTTCATGGACCTCACCTTTGGTCAAGCAAGCAATATGCTAGATCGTATGACGAAACAAAGTAGAGCTTGGCATACCAGGGATTCTGAGGTAGCAAGCCCCACTTTATCTATTGGCATGACTGCAGACCAGAGAAGAAGAGAAGAAGAACATGATCAAGACATGGCGCACATGAAAACACAAATGGATCTTCTGACAAAGCATTTATTATTAGGGAAGACCAAAAAAGTGAAAGCTGTGACGCTAAAAGGAAGAGACGAATCTGATTCGGAAGATGAGGCCAACTACTTGAACAATCAGGGGGGTTTCCGCGGGAATGCCCAAGGAAACCAAGGTCGGAACTATTATGATAAATCTGGAAACAAGGACCAAGGTAGTTGGAAAAACAAGAATGAAAAGAGTGGTTTGTACGTTCCCCCTGGTAGACGTGATACCACCACATCTAATTCTGGAAGTATGAAAGACATGATGGCTAAGTTATTAAAAGGAGTGGAAGAAACGAGCGCGGGAGTTAAGGAGGTGATTGATGATTTGTCCTCCATGAAACAACTAGTTGATTCTCATTCCACTTCTATCAAGAAAATAGAGCAGCAATTGAGCCAACTTTCAGTAGCATTCAATCAAAGAAAGGCTGGCACCTTACCAAGCGATACTGTGCAAAACCCAAAGAATGATGGGTCATGCATGGCCATCACTACCAGAAGTGGTAAGGTGCTGGAAACTTCAACAAAAGGCAATCAAGTGGTTGACGAAGTTGTGGACATGGACTTTACACCTAGTGACGTTACAAAAAGAGAAGAAGCCGCAACAACTACTCCCAACGTCAGGGACATTTCACCTAGTGACGTACAGCCTGAAAAAGTGGAAAAACAGAAGCAAGAGGAGAAGAAATCCGTGGAGATAACACTTCCATACCCACCACCACCTTTTCCCCAAAGATTGAAGAAGGTGGCCGATGACACTAAGTTCAGCAAATTTATGACTATGTTGAAGCAACTGACCATTAATGTTCCCTTGGTAGAGGCGCTTGAACAAATGCCTGGGTATGCGAAGTTTATGAAAGATCTTTTGACTAAAAAAAAGGCAGCAAGTTATGAGCTGAAGGATGATGTGCATCATTATAGTGCAATTGCTACCCGATCGATAGTTCAGAAGAAGGCCGACCCTGGAGCTTTCACTATTCCTTGCACAATTGGATCGTTGGATTTTGCCAAGGCATTGTGCTATCTAGGTGCTAGCATCAATTTGATGCCACTATCCATCTACAAGAAGTTGGGGCTAGGCGATCCGACACCAACCAATATGAGGCTCGTGATGGCTGATAGGTCGGTAAAACGACCTGTGGGTATCTTGAATGATGTGTTGGTAAAAGTTTCTTCATTCATCTTTCCTGCCGACTTCGTTATTCTAGATTGTAAGGAGGATTCTGAAGTTCCTATAATCTTGGGACGTCCTTTCCTTGCAACCGAAAGTGTGCTAATTGACATGAAAAATAATGAGCTTCTGTTTCGAATTAATGACGAAGTGGTACGGTTTGATATATGCAAAGCCATGAAGCAGCCCAGCGATATGAATGAGTTATTTGTAGCTGATGTTCATCAAGAGGATATGAAGCAGTATCTATAGAGAAACAGCCTACTGTTGAGCCATTGTCTGCTGCGCCACTGAATGTTGAGCATGAGAATAATGCAGATTATGAAGAACTTGTGGGTGATCTAATAAAAATAGAATCTTATAGTCCTAAGCAACCGGAATGTGATCTCAAGAATCAACCAACAGTAAAGACTCCCATTGACGAGCCACCAATGCTAGAATCGCAAGAGTTCCCCGATTATCTAGGGTATGTGTTCTTGGAAAATAGAAATATACTTCCGGAGAGTGCAGATGATTTAAGTGAACAGCACGTAGAAGCTCTCATCTCTGCTCTGAGGAGATACAAGAGAGCTATGGGTTGGACTATTGATGATATAATTGGTGACTCTCCGGAGAAACGTAGGAGCCATCTTGAAGAAGATCGCATGCCCACAGGTAAGCCTCATTGTCGTCTAAATCCTTTCAAAAAACGATCCATCACTTATCTTGACGAAGTCTAAGTACTCAAGATAACTACGTCGAGCCACAATAATAAATAAGGCGCTAGATGTGAGGCAACCCATCGTTTTATTGTTTTATCGTTTTATCGTTTTATCGTTTTATCGTTTTTCTTTTTTAGTACTTGTTTTGTTTTGATAAATGAAAATCCAAAAATAGGAGTCATGCCACGACTAAAACTAAGGCGCTTGGTGGGAGGCAACCCATCGTACTAATCGTTTTCACTTGTTTTGAGCAAAAATAGGTGCAAGAAGTATTCAACGAGGAGATTGATTTCAATAGATGATTTGGACGCATTGTATGGTAAAGATGGTAAGTTAGGAATGGTGATGCATAAGGCTATGGATTGAGCGTTTCTCACGCCAAAATAGGTATCGAGGAAGGCTAGGCCTTGGTAAAACTAGGCCACGAACGATGCACAACCTATCCTATAGCCTAAGTTCTCGGAATCTAGTGTGCTATACACTATGCGCCGCCTATTCCTAGGTATGCTTTTGACTATGCGCCGCCTATGCTATGGAATTTGGTCTCAGTATCTCATATACCATAGACTATGCGGCGCATATGTCTACAAATGCCATAGACTATGCGGCGCATATGTCCCATTATGCCATAGACAATGCGCCGCATATGTCATTGATATGCCGAGTGATATGCGCCGCATATGTGGTGTTTTTGTCTCCAAAACCAATTGTAAATAGGTCATAACCCGACCCATACTCTTCCTATATAAAGAGGACTTAGTTTTATAACACACCCATATTAGAAGAAACCCTAAGGGCGCCGCATAACCTTCCAAATCCTCTCAAAAGTTTCTTCTTTTGCTCTTCCAATTCACAACACCATCTCCACAAGCTTCAAGCAAGTAAGTACTCTCTTAGTCTTCATTTATTTATCGTAAGTACTACGTTGCTATGTTTTGCATGAATTGCTAAATCGTATAAGATTGTTGGTGATGTTTATGTGTTTGGATAGTTGATACAAAATCATGTGAGTGAACATATACGTAGAAAAATCTTGACTTGTTTCCAACTTGAATTTAGCCTCAATAACATTGTTATGATATTTGCGGAATTGCTATAATCTTGAACATTGTTTAAGATTGCTACTTGGATACTTACATGTTAGGCTATCCCGTTCATCGGGATAAGACTTATAGTGCCTACCGACATAGGAGGTTGTGATTGTTGAAAGGATAACTATTCCATATGGTTACCCCTATGTAGTAGTGTTGTTATATCTAACATGAAAGTAGTCCAATGGCTGCAAGTAAGTGATGCATTGCTGATTTTCTTGTCAGAATATAATCCTAAAACGTATGTCGATGAAGTCTAAGTAATCGACCACTTTCACTTTACTGATTTGTATCAACAAAACTAAGTGTGGGGTGGTATCCCTACTGCTTGTGTATAGATTGTAACCATTGAGATTGTGCTACCATTAACACTATTTCAAGTCTCAGGTACAATGGCACCTAAAGAGAGACAAGGCAAGGAGAATGCTACCATTTCCCAAAAGGGCAAGAAAAGAGGCCGCAAGGAGCAAGGAGAACCCTCCTCGCTGCAAACACCTCGACTCACGCTTGGAATTAAGTGGGATACTTATGAGGAACTTCTAAGGATGACGACTCTGATGATGATTCCAATGCAAGGGGTATGACCCCAGACATAGAGGATAAGTCCGACCAACCAGGTTCATCGTATTAATTTTCCACTGAGGACAGTGTCCCGACTAAGTGTGGGGTGGTGGTATTGCATGCTATACTTCTCTATTCGCATCTATGTTTGTTTGCTTTTGTTTCGTTTTGTTTCGTTTTGTTTTTTTTAGTAGTTAAAATTTTTTTTAGCTTCGCATGAAATTATTTTGATAGGCAGCATGAGATTATAACAAGAGTATGTGCTACAATTGTGACTATTGAGACGTTTAGGCTCCAGTTGTGACTCATTATGTGATATTGTGTGGTTCAATTCCTTCACTTGTTGGGTCGAGAGTCTATATTACTTCCAATCAAGTCGACCTTGTGCCTTGTGTGTGTGAGATTAATAGTATCTTCTATGTATGTGGCTGATACTAGAACTTGCCTGGTATGTATGCAAAGCGAAAATAAGGAGTGTAAGTTAGGATATGATTTAGGCATTTCTTTGGCAACCTATATTTGTTTACCTTCAGTTTTACCTATCCATGGACATCATCCTTGTTAAACCCTTTTGAGCCTTTAGCCTATTTCTTTGACAACCTTGTATGTAAGCCTAATCCACATTTTTTCAAGACCATAATTTGATCCAAATTCCTAAGTGCTTTAAAGTGAAAAAGTCATGTGACAACATAAGAGGAAATTGGGTTAGTATAATGCTATAAATTGGAATGGTTCTTGAGTGTGTTATGAAAAAGAAAAAAAAAGTGCTATCATAGGAGGTATGTTGTGAAAAGAAAAAGGAAAAGAAAGTTGAAAAGTGAGTTGTGCTTAAAATTGAAAAGAGGAGAACAAGGGTGGTAGAACAAAAGAAAGAAGAAAGGTTGAAAGAAAAAAGTGTCAATGATACAATGTGATGTATGAAAGCGCTTAGGAACCTAGTCACTATTCTTGGACAAAATAGTCCTACCCGTCCCTTAGCCTACATTACAACCATCAGAAGACCTACTTGATCCTAATCTTAACATTCCGACATTTAGTGGAGTACTATATTAAAGGCAAGCCTATGGTCATCAGTTCCTGCATATGAATTCTTTGTGAGAGTGAGAGCAAGGACATTTTGATACCCATGTTTGAAAAAATATACTATATTTGTGAGTGATTATGGGTACTATATTGTGAGACTCACATGGTTTATGAGCCTTGGATAGTTGT
Organism: Capsicum baccatum var. pendulum; assembly: GCA_030864225.1. Classification (NCBI taxonomy): domain Eukaryota; kingdom Viridiplantae; phylum Streptophyta; class Magnoliopsida; order Solanales; family Solanaceae; genus Capsicum; species Capsicum baccatum. The sequence goes on along the minus strand of CM061556.1, from coordinate 30,179,419 downwards.
ATATGATTCTATGCACCTTAACGTTTGCATGCGAGTTGATAACCATCACGAGTCTATGCTTGAGGTTAAATTGTTTCTACTTAGAATCGGAAAGCTACTCTTTGTTGATAATTGTTGTGCTTGTCTTGATAAATGTTTTGTGTTGTTGTTGTAAAAACCCTAAGTTGATGTTTAGAAGGACATGATATGTTGTTCGAGGACGAACAAAGCTCTAAGTGTGGGGTGTTGATGATAGGCGGATTTACACGCCTATATCAATATATTTTGCCCATATTTTAGCCTAGTTTTGAGAACAAATTATATATTTCATGCACTTTTAGTCCTTTTTCCAATAAATGAGCTAACGAACATGATTAGTAAAGTTTCAGGCATAAATGATGCAAAATTCAGCATTTTATGGCTTACTTGACGCAAAACAAAGCTCACAAAGGAAGGGAAGAAAGTCTACACGCCTAAGGACCAAAACTGCTGCATGGAAAATCTGTCCCGGGCTAAAATAGCATTTCTGAAGACTCTGGGGACCTGGACCAAAACTGCTGCATGGAAAATCTGTCCCGGGCTAAACCAGCATTTCTGAAGACTTTGAGGACTTACAGACACAAAGCTGGATTTTGACAATGATACATTAACCCAGTACAATTGGGTTATGTATTTCATTAGTTTATTTGGATTATGATAATGTTACATTAACCTAGTACATTTGGGTTAAGTATTCCATTAGCCTAGTAGGATTTGGTTATTTATTTCATTAGCCTAGTAGGAGTAGGATATGGGTATTATAAATACCCTATCATGCTAGAGATTTTTAATTAACTCCTCCCTTAGTGGAGAGAAGACATTCAACAATTAATCTTCTTCCATCCCTCTCTTCTTCCACCACAACACTTCTAATCAACTCTTCTAATCTTTCTATTAATTCTATTCTTAAATTCCACAACAAGAGAATCGTTACTTGCTAAGGAATCATGCCACACGCCTAACACCTAATCCACACGCCATTACTCAACAATAACAATGCAAATTGTGATCTCCTTCGCATTCATGGGTAACTAAACTTCTCTGTTGGGGTTATGGAAGCCGAATGAGATACTATCTATTGCTGTGAGTTTGTGAGTTCGAGACACGTATATTGCTTATATCATTATTCTCTTCATCTTAATGCAAATTCTTGTGGCTGCAGACGCATAGAATAACGCCAGTCTAACATTTAACTTGTTCGAGAGAAAGGTTATTTGTCTGGAAAAAAGATAATGTCAAGGTAGTAGGACACCCTTTCCTATTAAAAAGCTAGTGCCGTAACTGGACTAACCTCTTGGAGAATTCGTACCGTTAGACACGCTTTAAGCTCGAGAGAGTTAAAGTGAAATAGTCCTTGTTTAGGTCGCGAGACGCTTGGATTTACCATCGACTACAATTCTCTATAAGCAATTGCATGTCAAGACTCTACACACTCATAGCCAATAGAGACGTATACCTCAGAAGGTGGACATAACCCCAACGCTTTAATTCTCATTGTTTACAACCAACGTAACAATCTCTCTCTTTTTACTTTATTATTTTCAGCTTTTGTTTACTTTACTTGCACGACAAGAATCCCCCCTTTTTACGAGACTTGCACCAAAAGTCTAGCAATTTTACTTACTTGTTGGCCAAGCTATTCCCTGTGGGATCGACACCCAACCCAGGTTGGGTTCTATATTTGCTAACGACCGCTTTACACTCAAACGAGAGCTGTAGATTGAGCGTTATCAAAAATTGGCGCCGTTGCCGGGGAATACGAGTGTCAATCAAGTTCGGGATAATTACTAGACCCTTTGGTCAAAGATTCTCGTACTTTTACTTTTAGTTGTTGTTTTTGTTTTTTTTTTGGTTTATTTAGTGCATCAATGGAGGCACAACGTGAAATTGAAAGGATGGTTGCTCAAGTGCATCAACAGAATATTGATAATCCAGGCCGAGGAACAAATCCAGACGATGAGGATGATCTGGATGGACCTGGTGCCACCGGAGCAATTATTCTTCCGCCATTGGCACCCGGAGCAAAGTTTAATATCACTAGCACCATGATTCAGCTTTTGCAACTCAAGGGATTATTTGGTGGACTAGCAGGTGATGATTCGAATATGCATCTGATCAACTTTATTTCTACATGCAAGTCATTCGACAATCCTGGCGTTGGATAGAATGCTATTCGATTACGTCTATTTCCATTGTCTCTGTCTGGGGAGGCAACACTATGGTTGAATGGGCTGACTCCTGATTCTATTACAAATTGGAGGAAATTGAGAGACGCTTTCCTAGAAAGATTCTTTCCGCCATCCAAGAGGGCGCAATTGAGAGATGAAATCAACAACTTTCGTCAGCTTCCCACTGAAGCTCTTCATGAAACATGGGAGAGGTTCAAGACAATGTTAGCGAGATGCCCAAACCATCACATGACTAATGTTCACCTCATGGAGATCTTGTATAGAGCCTTGAATTCAATAACTAAACCAGTGGTGGACAACGCAGCTGGAGGTTCTTTCATGGACCTCACCTTTGGTCAAGCAAGCAATATACTAGATCGTAAGATGAAACAAAGTAGAGCTTGGCATACCAGGGATTCTGAGGTAGCAAGCCCCACTTTATCTATTGGCATGACTGCAGACCAGAGAAGAAGAGAAGAAGAACATGATCAAGACATGGCGCACATGAAAACACAAATGGATCTTCTGACAAAGCATTTATTATCAGGGAAGACCGAAAAAGTGAAAGATGTGACGCTAAAAGGAAGAGACGAATCTGATTCGGAAGATGAGGCCAACTACTTGAACAATCAGGGGGGTTTCCGCGGGAATGCCCAAGGAAACCAAGGTCGGAACTATTATGATAAATCTGGAAACAAGGACCAAGGTAGTTGGAAGAACAAGAATGAAAAGAGTGGTTTGCACGTTCCCCCTGGTAGACGTGATACCACCACATCTAATTCTGGAAGTATGAAAGACATGATGGCTAAGTTATTAAAAGGAGTGGAAGCAACGAGCGCGGGAGTTAAGGAGGTGATTGATGATTTGTCCTCCATGAAGCAACTAGTTGATTCTCATTCCACTTCTATCAAGCAAATAGAGCAGCAATTGAGCCAACTTTCAGCAGCATTCAATCAAAGAAAGGCTAGCACCTTACCAAGCGATACTGTGCAAAACCCAAAGAATGATGGGTCATGCATGGCCATCACTACCAGAAGTGGTAAGGTGCTGGAAACTTCAGCAAAAGGCAATCAAGTGGTTGACGAATTTGCGGACATGGACATTACACCTAGTGACGTTACAAAAGGAGAAGAAGCCGCAACAACTACTCCCAACGTCAGGGATGTTTCACCTAGTGACGTACAGCCTGAAAAAGTGGGAAAACGGAAGCAAGAGGAGAAGAAATCTGTGGAGAGAATACTTCCATACCCACCACCACCTTTTCCCCAAAGATTGAAGAAGGTGGCCGATGACACTAAGTTCAGCAAATTTATGACTATGTTGAAGCAACTGACCATTAATGTTCCCTTGGTAGAGGCGCTTGAACAAATGCCTGGGTATACGAAGTTTATGAAAGATCTTTTGACTAAAAAGAGGGCAGCAAGTTATGAGCTGAAGGATGATGTGCATCATTATAGTGCAATTGCTACCCGATCGATAGTTCAGAAGAAGGCCGACCCCGGAGCTTTCACTATTCCTTGCACAATTGGATCGTTGGATTTTTCCAAGGCATTGTGCGATCTAGGTGCTAGCATCAATTTGATGCCACTATCCATCTACAAGAAGTTGGGGCTAGGCGATCCGACACCAACCAATATGAGGCTCGTGATGGCTGATAGGTCGGTAAAACGACCTGTGGGTATCTTGAATGATGTGTTGGTAAAAGTTTCTTCATTCATATTTCCTGCCGACTTCGTTATTCTAGATTGTAAGGAGGATTCTGAAGTTCCCATAATCTTGGGACGTCCTTTCCTTGCAACCGGAAGTATGCTTATTGACATGAAAGATAATGAGCTTCTGTTTCGAATTAATGACGAAGTGGTACGGTTTGATATATGCAAAGCCATGAAGTAGCCCACCGATATGAATGAGTTATTTATAGCTGATGTTCATCAAGAGGATATCAAAGCAGTATCTATAGAGAAACAGCCTACTGTTGAGCCATTGTCTGCTGCGCCACTGAATGTTGAGCATGAGAATAATGCAGATTATGAAGAATTTATGGTTGATCTAACAGAAATAGAGTCTTATACTCCTAAGCAACCGGAATGTGATCTCAAGAATCAACCAACAGCAAGGACTCCCATTGACGAGCCACCAATGCTAGAATCGCAAGAGCTCCCCAATTATCTAAGGTATGTATTCTTGGAAAATAGAAATATACTTCCGGAGAGTGCAGATGATTTAAGTGAACAGCACGTAGAAGCTCTCATCTCTGCTCTGAGGAGATACAAGAGAGCTATGGGTTGGACTATTGATGATATAATTGGTGACTCTCCGGAGAAACGTAGGAGCCATCTTGAAGAAGATCGCATGCCCACAGGTAAGCCTCATTGTCGTCTAAATCCTTTCAGAAAACGATCCATCACTTATCTCGACGAAGTCTAAGTACTCAAGATAACTACGTCGAGCCACAACAATAAATAAGGCGCTAGATGGGAGGCAACCCATCGTTTTATTGTTTTATCATTTTATCGTTTTATCGTTTTATCGTTTTTCTTTTTTAGTACTTGTTTTGTTTTGATAAATGAAAATCCAAAAATAGGAGTCGTGCCACAACCAAAACTAAGGCGCTTGGTGGGAGGCAACCCATCGTACTAATCGTTTTCATTTGTTTTGAGCAAAAATAGGTGCAAGAAGTATTCAACGAGGAGATTGATTTCAATAGATGATTTGGACGCATTGTATGGTAAAGTTGGTAAGTTAGGAATGGTGATGCATAAGGCTATGGATTGAGCATTTCTCACACCAAAATAGGCATCGAGGAAGGCTAGGCCTTGGTAAAACTTGGCCACAAACGATGCACAACCTATCCTATAGCCTAAGGTCTCGGAATCTAGTATGCTATACACTATGCGCCGCCTATTCCTAGGTATGCTTTTGACTATGCGCCGCCTATGCTATGGAATTTGGTCTCAGTATCTCATATGCCATAGACTATGCGGCTCATATGTCTACAAATGCCATAGACTATGCGGCGCATATGTCCCATTATGCCATAGACAATGCGCCGCATATGTCATTGATATGCCGAGTGATATGCGCCGCATATGTGGTGTTTTTGTCTCCAAAACCGATTGTAAATAGGTCATAACCCGACCCATACTCTTCCTATATAAAGAGGACTTAGTTTTATAACACACCCACATTAGAAGAAACCCTAAGGGCGCCGCATAACCTTCCAAATCCTCTCATAATTTTCTTCTTTTGCTCTTCCAATTCACAACACCATCTCCACAAGCTTCAAGCAAGTAAGTACTCTCTTAGTCTTCATTTATTTATCGTAAGTACTACGTTGCTATGTTTTGTATGAATTGCTAAATCGTATAAGATTGTTGGTGATGTTTATGTGTTTGGATAGTTGATACAAAATCATGTGAGTGAACATATACGTAGGAAAATCTTGACTTGTTTCCGACTTGAATTTGGCCTCAATAACATTGTTATGATATTTGCGGAATTGCTATAATCTTGAACATTGTTTAAGAATGCTACTTGGATACTTACATGTTAGGCTATCCCGTTCATCGGGATAAGACTTATAGTGCCTACCGACATAGGAGGTTGTGATTGTTGAAAGAATAACTATTCCATGTGGTTACCCCTATGTAGTAGTGTTGTTATATCTAACATGAAAGAAGTCCAATGGCTGCAAGTAAGTGATGCATTGCTGATTTTTTTGTCAGAATATAATCCTAAAACGTATGTCGATGAAGTCTAAGTAATCGACCACTTTCACTTCACTGATTTGTATCAACAAAACTAAGTGTGGGGTGGTACCCCTACTGCTTGTGTATAGATTGTAACTATTGAGATTGTGCTACCATTAACACTATTTCAAGTCTCAGGTACAATGGCACCTAAAGAGAGACAAGGCAAGGAGAAGGCTACCATTTCCCAAAAGGGCAAGAAAAGAGGCCGCAAGGAGCAAGGAGAACCCTCCTCGCTGCAAACACCTCGACTCACTCTTGGAATTAAGTGGGATACTTATGAGGAACTTCTAAGGATGACGACTCTGATGATGATTCCAATGCAAGGGGTATGACCCCAGACATAGAGGATAAGTCCGACCAACCAGGTTCATCGTATTTATTTTCCACTAAGGACAGTGTCCCGACTAAGTGTGGGGTGGTGGTATTGCATGCTATACTTCTCTTTCGCATCTATGTTTGTTTGCTTTTGTTTTGTTTTGTTTCGTTTTGTTTTTTTTAGTAGTTAAAATTTTTTTTAGCTTCGCATGAAATTATTTTGATAGGCAGCATGAGATTATAACAAGAGTATGTGCTACAATTGTGACTATTGAGACGTTTAGGCTCCAGTTGTGACTCATTATGTGATATTGTGTGGTTTAATTCCTTCACTTGTTGGGTCGAGAGTCTATATTACTTCCAATCAAGTCGACCATGTGCCTTGTGTGTGTGAGATTAATAGTATCTTCTATGTATGTGGCTGATACTAGAACTTGCCTGGTATGTATGCAAAGCGAAAATAAGGAGTGTAAGTTAGGATATGATTTAGGCATTTCTTTGGCAACCTATATTTGTTTACCTTCAGTTTTACCTACCCATGGACATCATCCTTGTTAAACCCTTTTGAGCCTTTAGCCTATTTCTTTGACAACCTTGTATGTAAGCCTAATCCACATTTTTTCAAGACCATAATTTGATCCAAATTCCTAAGTGCTTTAAAGTGAAAAAGTCATGTGACAACATAAGAGGAAATTGGGTTAGTATAATGCTATAAATTGGAATGGTTCTTGAATGTGTTATGAAAAAGAAAAAAAAGTGCTATCATAGGAGGTATGTTGTGAAAAGAAAAAGGAAAAGAAAGTTGAAAAGTGAGTTGTGCTTAAAATTGAAAAGAGGAGAACAAGAGTGGTAGAACAAAAGAAAGAAGAAAGGTTGAAAGAAAAAAGTGTCAATGATACAATGTGATGTATGAAAGCGCTTAGGAACCTAGTCACTATTCTTGGCCAAAATAGTCCTACCCGTCCCTTAGCCTACATTACAACCATCAGAAGACCTACTTGATCCTAATCTTAACATTCCGACCTTTAGAAGGACATGATATGTTGTTCGAGGACGAACAAAGCTCTAAGTGTGGGGTGTTGATGATAGGCGGATTTACACGCCTATATCAATATATTTTGCCCATATTTTAGCCTAGTTTTGAGAACAAATTATATATTTCATGCACTTTTAGTCCTTTTTCCTATAAATGAGCTAACGAACATGATTAGTAAAGTTTCAGGCATAAATGATGCAAAATTCAGCATTTTATGGCTTACTTGACGCAAAAGAAAGCTCACAAAGGAAGGGAAGAAGAAAGACTACACGCCTAAGGACCAAAACTGCTGCATGGAAAATCTGTCCCGGGCTAAAACAGCATTTCTGAAGACTCTGGGGACCTGGACCAAAACTGCTGCATGGAAAATCTGTCCCGGGCTAAACCAGCATTTCTGAAGACTTTGGGGACTTACAGACACAAAGCTGGATTTTGACAATGATACATTAACCTAGTACAATTGGGTTATGTATTTCATTAGTTTATTTGGATTATGATAATGTTACATTAACCTAGTACATTTGGGTTAAGTATTCCATTAGCCTAGTAGGATTTGGTTATTTATTTCATTAGCCTAGTAGGAGTAGGATATGGGTATTATAAATACCCTATCATGCTAGAGATTTTTAATTAACTCCTCCCTTAGTGGAGAGAAGACATTCAACAATTAATCTTCTTCCATCCCTCTCTTCTTCCACCACAACACTTCTAATCAACTCTTCTAATCTTTTTATTAATTCTATTCTTAAATTCCACAACAAGAGAATCGTTACTTGCTAAGGAATCACGCCACACGCCTAACACCTAATCCACACGCCATTACTCAACAATAACAATGCAAATCGTGATCTCCTTCGCATTCATGGGTAACTAAACTTCTCTGTTGGGGTTATGGAAGCCGAATGAGATACTATCTATTGCTGTGAGTTTGTGAGTTCGAGACACGTATATTGCTTATATCATTATTCTCTTCATCTTAATGCAAATTCTTGTGGTTGCAGACGCATAGAATAACGCCAGTCTAACATTTAACTTGTTCGAGAGAAAGGTTATTTGTCTGGAAAAGAGATAATGTCAAGGTAGTAGGACACCCTTTCCTATTAAAAAACTAGTGCCGTAACTGGACTAACCTCTTGGAGAATTCGTACCGTTAGACACGCTTTAAGCTCGAGAGAGTTAAAGTGAAATAGTCCTTGTTTAGGTCGCGAGACGCTTGGATTTACCATCGACTACAATTCTCTATAAGCAATTGCATGTCAAGACTCTACACACTCATAGCCAATAGAGACGTATACCTCAGAAGGTGGACATAACCCCAACGCTTTAATTCTCATTGTTTACAACCAACGTAACAATCTCTCTCTTTTTACTTTATTATTTTCAGCTTTTGTTTACTTTACTTGCACGACAAGAATCCCCCCTTTTTACGAGACTTGCACCAAAAGTCTAGCAATTTTACTTACTTGTTGGCCAAGCTATTCCCTGTGGGATCGACACCCAACCCAGGTTGGATTCTATATTTGCTAACGACCGCTTTACACTCAAACGAGAGCTGTAGATTGAGCGTTATCAGCACCCGGATGTTGAGCGTCCATCAGGGTATAAGCTACCCAAATTTAACACTTTCGGTGGAAAAGGAGATGCCATTGCACACTTAAAGGACTACAACAGCAGGTTAATTGGAATTGGAGATGATGAAGCCATATGAATGAAACTATTCATTCAAAGTTTATCAGTATTGGAACTCGCTTGGTATACCTAATAGGACTTTAGCAAATGGCACACATGGGTAAATATGACTCGCAACCTTTTAAGACAATATGAGTTTAACATTAGAGAAGATCTCCACATGACTGACTTTCTCAAAGTGAAGAAGATACCGCATGAATCCTTTCAAGAATACGCCATGCGATGGAGGTTAGAATCTTCAAAAATACACCCTCCACTTCCTGAGGATGATTTGATCTTAACCTTCATTCAAATTCAAGAAAGCCCATTTAATGATAAGTTGCTTGGAACTTGTGCACACAACTTCTCCTATTTGATTCGGATTTACAAAGAGATTGAAAGTGGCATTCAAGAAGGAAAATTTTTAGAAGTGATACAAGTTGATCATTCATTTTTCCAACAAAAGACACCAAGAAATTCACAAAATTTAAACAACTCAACTTTTGTTCATCAGTCACAATGCCCTCTAGGTCACCAGTCTTTGTAGTCTCATACTTTTTCTGACCTTTGAAATGCTCATCTCCAGCCTCTTTGTCAGCAAAATTTTTAGAATAGCTCCCAACAATAATTTCACTAAGCACAATCTACCTAGTGGCCACAGAAGAAGATGAAATCATTCTCCTTCACTCCTTTAGATGAGCCATTAATCGATATATTTGAGAGATTGAGAATTAAGGGACTTCTGGAACCCAAAAAGGGATTCATAACTAAATATCCATCTCCAAACCTTGATTTATAAAAAAAATTATGCCCAGCATTCAAACGTTCAAGGACATGACACTGAAGATTATCCAACACTAAGATTCAAGATTCAAAACCTTACTGAGAGTGGCAAGATAAAGTTGCAGCAAAGGCCTCCAATTAACAATGATAATGTCGCAAACAAGGACAAACTTTTTGTTAAAGATGATCCATCAAAAGTGGCACCAAGACATTTGAAGAGGAAGAGGGAAACAAGTTTAGAAGGCTGACAAAGGCATCATTTAGCAACTTGAGAATGCCATTTTACTTTTTCCTCCTTTATGAGTAGCTACTATTTTGTAATTCGACAATATCAATTCTCCATTTTCTTCTTTTATGAGTAGTTGTTATTTTATAACTTAGTACCATTCTCCTTTTTATGTAGCTACTCTTTTGCAGTCCTTTTTAGACTTTTTTATGAACTACGTTGGACCTGATTCCCATTAGCAACAGGATACGTAGGCGCCTATTCTGGGTTCGGTCACAATCTTATAAAAATTCATTTCTCCCATAGCCAAAATTAGGACAACTTTACAGATGGCCTATCTTAATTTTGGCAAAGCAAATATTTTGAGATCACGGGCCACATTTTCATCATCAAATTACAGTAATGCCATGACCACAAGAAACACAAATTCAGATCCAAAACTTTGTGGTTCAATGCGAGGCAATCGTGTTCTTTTATACTAACAAGTTTTCTTTGAGTATTACAGATGTTGATTATTCTTGAAAGATAGCATATGCTAGCAAAGCATAAGAAAGGCAATGAAAAATGCTACAAATACAATGCAATTTAAATTTCAAAACTTACAATTCTCGTTAAGTGTAGGAGCTTCCTCGCAGCAAAATTTGTCAAAGAGAAAAATCTCAAATTATGGGTACCACGTTACGAATAGTCACTAATGTGGCATTGCAGAATTAATATTTTCTATTGCAAAGGCATCGCACTTGAATTTTCGCTACCACAAAAGCTCTACATAGAATTTTTGCTAAAAAAAACGCCAAGCTCTCTGCACTACATTAATATTTGTAAGTTTATGATTTATGTTGGGTTTGTCCACCCTAAAATAGGACACTATGGGTTCGTCCACCCTAAAATAGGACAGAGTAGGTTAGTCTTCCCTCTAATAAGATCATTTATGCGAATTCGCCTTGAACTAGATATTTATACTTGCTTGTTTTATCTAAACATACCGCAATGCCTTAACTATTTATTTACTTTATCATTATTATTTTTAAGCACTGCATTCTATCCTTTAAATTTTCACAAAATTATTAGCGAAAATCGCACTAAGCTCTTTGCATTGCATTGATATTTGAAAATCTGCAATACACTTTGGGTTCGTCCACCCTAAAATAGGATACTATAGGTCTGTCCACCCTAAAATAGGACACTTTAGGTTCGTCCACCCTAAAAAAGGTTATATTGGGTCCATCCACCCTAAAATAGGATATATTAGGTTCGTCCACCCTAAAAATAGGATATAATTGGGTTAATCTGCCTTCTAATAAGATATTATACATATTTATGCTCGCTTGCCTTTGATTGAACATTTCACAACACATTTATCATTTATTTATTTTAGTTAGATATGCGCTGAATGCCATCTTTTTAATTACTTAAAAAATTAAATTTAATTACTCATTTGTTCTTTATTAAGCACTGCTTTTCAGTTTGATGAAACATTGGGTCCGTTCACTCTAAACATTGGGTGTAGGGTTTCCTGAATTCGTCAAATTTACCAGTCGAAACAAAATTGGCTTACGTCAACGTCTTTATCCAAAGACTCTTTCATCCTCTTTGGTTAAGAGGGACAAAATGTTGACACCCAATTTTGGTTCTCCTTTTTCATACCTTGGCTCAGCGGTAAGCTTGCTTGCCGGGGTGTGCCAAGGTCGGGGATTCGAAACGTCCCTTTAACAAAGCTGGGGTGAGGACGCGTAGGTAAGGCCAAATGGTCGCCCCCCTCCCCGACACCTACGGAGTAGGTATGAACTGGGCCGTCCCTTTTTCATAAGATTAATTTCCCAATGCATAGGATTCTTGAATATTTTTGCAAAAAAATATATCTTTTTATTTTTAACATTAAGAGTTTGAAAATGATATTTTTCTTGTCTTTACTATTAAAATAGTGATATCGCATCTTGTAAATTTTTTTGAAAAATGAATAAATTAATATATTTTAAAATATCATTTCACTACCTTTTCTAAAAAGAATAATTAACATATGTTAGCGTATTAACATAATCCTTGCTATATTGTCATATGTTCTGCAAATTTACCTTATTTTAATATTATTTATTTTGGAACTATTAGCTAAATGTATTTTAATTATAACATATTTACATATTTTAGAAAAATTATATATATGTGTGTGTGAATATTTTTGATATCGCAATAAATATTTAAATGTTAATATGTTAATTTTTACTTTTAATTCTAAACAAAAATTGTCGTATCGTTATAATATTTTCTAAATACAATTATGTTTGTGTGAATTTATATATATAATATGTACATTAAAAAATTAGTGCAAAAGAAGCATCATTAAATTAATTAGGCCTATTAATTAAGTGAAAATGAGGGAGAAAGATTAGATTTTTTGCAAATTTAATTCATGATGCATCAATTTGGGCCATTATAGTAGGTCAGCACTTGAACCTTTTTACCCATAACCAAATCTGCCCAAGCCCAATAACAACATTTTGAACCGGCCCATTTTACAATTACCCCCCTTAAATCGATTAAAAACAACAACAATATCAGTAATTCGACCAACATATCCCTAAATATCCTCTTCTTCACGTGAATTCAACCAAACCAAGTCTCATCATCTCAGCAAATATGCCTAATCTTTTGACTTTTGAAGACCCAACAGCTACAAGTCTTCTTCATCACTTCAAGAGGAAAGTTTTTTTGCTCCTTTTCCCTCTCTTCATTTTTGAATTTTGAAATTTAGCTTCTTGAAAAAGCTATTGGAGCTACGTTTTGCCTATAAATACAACCTTTTATTCATTCATAAGGAGAGAATGAAGTCCCCTGTTGGCTACTATTTTTCCTTTTCTTAATTGGGGACGAATTTGAGTTCGAATTGAAGAGTTCGTGATCTCGTCGAAGCTTCGTTGGAGCCCCCTAGTTCGCTGCACAACATCCGGTAATACCCTTTCCTTATTTATTCATTTTAAGATTCTACTCGTTTGGTTTGGAATTAGCCGTTTTGTTCAATGTGATTTCGGTACAAAATATGAAGCAGTTTCTGGTCATTTGGTTATACTGTGACTAATGTGCTTGTAAAGAGTTCATGAGACTTAGCTGAACTAAATTCTATCCCTTCTTAACTATTCATGCTTTTTTTTTTGCAATTCTTAATTGTGCGATTATCCGGGATGTTGTTCATTTTAGCCGACTGATTTTGGGTACGAAAATGCCAAACAGAATTGGTTTCTGGGTTTTTTAATATACTTAAATTAAGTTGTGTTTACAAAAGTGTTGCTTGCGACTTATTTAAGAAAATTCTATAAAGTTTAAATGTTGTTTTAATGTTGTTGGCTGCCTATTACGGGATAATTGTAATATCACTACGAATGTCTTTTGACATCGCAATGGCTGTTCAGCTTGTTGTGTACATAGTCGTGTGTTTACAAGATGTTCACAATCTTCAGTTTATCATGGAAAAGACTTTAAAAACATTCGGCTGTCTATCGTGGGATTTTCTTAATTTGATTTTGAATATTTGAACACCGTGGCAGGTATGTGGTTATGTCTTTAATCAATTGTGCACTTGCAGAATATGTTTCAGCTTTCTAAATTAGAATGAAAAGACTCGGTTTATATTTCTGAAACTGGACTAGTGATTCTTTTGTAGGTCACTGTTTTGCTTATTCTTACAACATGGATATAGAAATAGTAATTCAAGTCTAAAAGTGATTAGTACGAAGTTTCACTCCGAACTTAAGCTTGGTTTAAAGGCTAAATGATCGTCTTCTCTGTTCCTATTCTGAATCTTGTGTATGTGGGTGCTTAAAGATTTGTTGAAAAGTTTTGTTTTAGCTTAACTTTACTGGGCTGCAACTTAGTTAATGAATTAGTATCATATGAAATCCAGTCTAAAAAATGTGAAAGTGTGGATTTGACGTAGTAAGCATGAAGGAAGATATGTTAGGCTGAGAATATCAAGATATTATGCTTACTTCTCTGTGGAGAACCCTTATGGCCCTATTTGCTGATGATGTTGCTCTTATAGCCAACTGAATCGAAGTTTCCATAACTGGATTTTGTAGTTTAAATTTGGATTTTCTTTTCCATTTAATTCGGGTTCACTATATGATGAATCATTTATATCTGGTTTGCTCTGTTACCTCCAAGTTTGAATCATTTTACTCTAAAGTATGGGAGCGAGCAACTGTCCTTGATATGAAAAATAACATATGTGCTGTTTTGAAGTCGACCTGCTAAGTATTGCCGTATGGAGTTACATTTGATTCTTGATTGCAAATCAGTTTTGTGGCCTCTGAACGACTCTTAGGTTACTCTTCCATAACCCGGGGCGTGTGGTTCACCATCACCAACTTACATTGTGAAGAAAACAAGCTTTTTCGTCATGTTTACTACTCTGTTTCAGCTTACATTGAGCATACTTCTCTGAATATCTAATCACTTTATTAAGAAAACTTTTAGCATTCACTCTCGATTATGACATAGGTCCTATACTAGCTTGTTTGATGTCATTTGAAAACACAAATGATAGTTAAAATTGGGCATCCCAATAATTAGATGACGTACACTCGTAACTGTGGTATGACTCTTGTCCCCTCTTGTCTAAGTTCCCGGCTAACAAATTTATATCAACACAGTTTTGAGTAACACTTTGCTAATCTGAGTGTATTATACAATTATTTGAGTAGCTCTCTAATCCTTCATTCTATTTGTTCGAATCTCGGGATGCTAGCTCATTCTAATCGCCTAGCAAAATTGGTTAAGTTGGATAAAGATTTTTGTACTAGCTTATGCACATTACTATCTTCTTTTGTCAAGGAATTTGATCTTCCGTTTGAAGGTCTGTTTTAACCATCCAAAGGTGCAGCATAAGCTAAATTGAAATTTTGTCTCCTTTCTTAATCATTCCTGTTAAAAATTGAAAGGCCAGTCGAAACAGGTAGGCATATTGTTTGTTGAATACGATGACATTACTCTCTGGTCTTGAAAACATCCCTTTTGAAAAGGATAATATATTTATTCCAACTGCTACGTGAGCTATTTCATAGATCCTGAAAACAGGTAGTCATATTGTTTGTTGAATACGACGACATTACTCTCTGGTCTTGAAAACATCCCTCTTTTGAAAAGAATAATATATTTATTCCAACTGCTACGTGAGCTATTTCATAGATCCTGGACCGGACTATTTCTCACCAACAATTGGTGGGCACTAATGCAATAAGTTCATGCCTGCATAACAATGGTGTAGTAGTTTATCATGTGAGCAGTATACACTTGATCCCCAAGTACCCCTTATATTGTTTCTTTAGTTGGTTGCATAAATTATTTATTGCTTCTTTAGCTGGTCGCATAAAGTATTTTAGTTATGTGAGTCAAAAGTTCTAAATAAATCAACATTGTGGTGACTTTTGTTTTGATTGTAGGGAGCCCGAAATTGTCGAGAATTAATCTCCATGAGCAAAAAATGAGTTAAATTATTAGTCCACCTTTAGAGCTGCTTTGCTCATTTTGCTTTATATGTTTAAAACATGATAAAATTAAAGCTTGTTCAAAGTAAAGGAGTTGATAAGGTGTGTTAAATGGAAAAAGCAACATGCGTATACCAATCTCCCTATTTTTGGATTCCATTGAGCAGGAACCAAAGTTTTTTTTTTTAACAAGTGCATCTTCTGTTTCAAGCATTGTTTTTTTTCTTAGTTATTATGGGTTAGTGATGAAGAATTATGTATAAAGGGAGTAATAGATATCTTGACTATTTGAACTTGTAACAAAGTTCGGCCTTTGCTTTGTCTCGTCCAAATTGTATAAATGGGTCTTTGTCCTCAATGAGGCCTTCACTAGTTTTATAGTAGTTTGGTTAACACATTTAGTTAATTTGCTTGTTTCTTTT
Organism: Capsicum baccatum var. pendulum; assembly: GCA_030864225.1. Taxonomy (NCBI): domain Eukaryota; kingdom Viridiplantae; phylum Streptophyta; class Magnoliopsida; order Solanales; family Solanaceae; genus Capsicum; species Capsicum baccatum. The sequence goes on along the minus strand of CM061556.1, from coordinate 30,163,551 downwards.
CTTTTTTTCTTTCGAATGATTTGATTAACTCTCTAATCTTTATGTTTTCCTCTATTTCACATGTACATTTGGGAGCGCATTTGGTGTCTCGTAGCTCGACTCCATCTCTATCCAAATCAGAAAAGCGAACAAATATTGCATTATTCCCTTCTAGCAGTCTAGTGCCTCCTTCCCCTTTTTTTTAAAACTTTATTCTATGCTTAGTATTGTTCACACATTATTATTTAAAATTTATGTCTTTATATGTTCTTATTGGAAGTACTGTGAATCCTTAAATTTTAGCGAATTTAATTGTTCCTTCTCTACCTTTTAGATTTTCAACTTAGCATAATCACTAGGCTTCGACATTTAATTTATATCTTCAAAGGGTTAAAATTTAGTAGGTAAAAATATATCCTTTAGAATAGTGACCGAGTATGTTAGAATCCTTTTAATGCTTCTATAATACAAAATAGTAGCTTATCTTTAGAATACGATAATAATTTTGGAAATCCCTTAAATATAAATTTCGCGGTAGATGGGTGTATTATCGCCTAAACTCAAAAAACTGGCTTTACTAATTTAGATATGGTAAACCAAATTTTATTTTTTATTAATTTCAAATAAAAGATGGAACTTCACAAGTCCCTTTTAAGGTTTCCAATGACAAGAAAAAAAATATTTTATTTACTCGTATCGTAATAAATAATAAATTCTCAAGCCATTATATATTTCAACAATTATATATTTTATGTATTCACTTAGTGTAGGATAATTAACTTATTTTTATGAAATTTGATTTAAAAAGGCGAAAAAGTCATTCTTAGAATTGAAAAATGAGTTCTTAATATAATTAAATTTTTTAAAATTATTATTTGAAAGTTTTTTTTATAAAGAATTGATTTTAAATAACTTTCTCTTGACATCAATAAGGTTACATCATTTTAGGAGATCTTATAAAATATGATTGTAGGTAATTTTTCTTAAAAAAATAGGATTTGTGATGAAGTCTAATCTTATTCTTATAAAGAATTAGCATATATTATCTTATAATTTATATGTATTATAATATGTATATATGTATATATATATATATATATATATATATATATATATATATATATATATTTCCTTTTTTTTTTGCCTTACCTATCTTAATTTAATATTTGATTTCATTAGCTAATCTAAGTTTGGACGGTTAATCGTAGTTAGCGGATCCTTTAGGGTGTCTAATCTCTTCCCTTTAGGATAATTAAAATCCTTACTTAGAATTTCAAGTTGCGTAGACCTTAAAATGAAATCTTTAATTTCTTTAATCACATAGGTTATAATAGGTGTCCTAATTCACTGTAGAACTAATTAGGTGACGACTTTCTTAAATTTATTTAGAAGTCTTCCAATATGTTGTACCTCGGTTTGACCCATGTTAAAATGGGGTATAACAAGATGTTCCTAAGCTTGAAACCTAACCCATTCGAGCAGTTCCTTTATTCAAGGAAACTCTGCCACTAAAGGGTCAAACACCCTTTCTCTCAAAACTTCTTGACTATTTAGAAATTCTTGCCTTGCCTCCCTTGACAACCCTTTTCCCTTTCCAGTAAAAGAGGAGACCTTTCCAGAGACACCAGTCTCTTTGCCGCATGACCTAGAAGCTCTTGTAGTCTTTGCAATCTTGGGGTTGGGACCTGGTCCCTTGTTTCCTATTGTGGTTGCCCTCTTTTTCTTCCCCATCATCTTAAACACAAAACCCTTTAGCTGAAATTTCTTTTCTTTCCTTAGAGATACAGTTTTCTTTCTTTTTTAGAGGACAAGATTTTATTTCCCTTTGCTTTGGCTCTAGAGGCTCTCACACTTCTTTCTACATCTGAATCAACATCACTGTTGAGTACACCGTCATCATCATCAGAAAAACTTGCATAGAGATTATCAAGACTCATAGTCATCATCCCTGCTATCTTCACTCTCAGTTTTTTCATCAATCTCATCTACAACAACTAGCTCAACAATATCAATTCCTTTTTTTCTCCATCCTTCTCTTCTGGGTATCATTCTTATTTTTTTGTTAAAGTCTCCTTTATCACATTTTACTTCTTCTTCTTGTCCTGGGTGTATATCTACAGGAGGTATGAAGCTGAATTAGATATATAGATCATTATCTAGCCAGGATACCTTCTTACCATTTCATAGCCATTAAGGTAGAGTTATGAAGACAACCAACATTCATCTGGATCTTGTAGGCTCTGTCTCCCCATGCTTCACTCAACCAGTTTCCTATTATTTTTCTTCAAGGAACCACAAGTATATACTGAGGATACTTTGCCTCTTTCAAGGGCTTAATGCAAGAGGTATTGTCTCAAATCTTCAGTTATATGCTCTAAACAACCATCTTTAAGCACATCCGCATTGGCAACTACCTTTTTCTTTGTCCTACATTGCAGATCAGTTGTTAGTCGTGGGAACACATTTTAGTCTGAGTTCCTAGATAGAGGGAAAATCAACTTCTTCTTTGTCGAGCTGGGTAATCTTTTTTTCTTTCTTCTTGAAGTAATGAGTTTTCTCATGTTTCTCTTATCTGTTGTATGATAGGAACACATTTCTCTTATGTGACCATTCTTGCCACACTGTGAGCATCTAACAGCATAGTTAGAATTTTCACCTCAACAGTAATACCTTGGGCCTCTCCTGCTATTTGGCTCTTGACAAGTGAGAGTAGTGATAGTTTGTGATGAAGTAGTCGACTTAAGCACCTTTTCAAGCTCAGTTCTTACTCTAACTAGTTTGTTTTCAAGAATAGAGTTCCTTTCATGAGAAACAACTATATTAACTTTAGCTTCAACTACTTTTTTTTCCAACTAAAATTGTATATTGCTTCCCTCTGCGTTCCCTTTGGACACGGACTTGGTAACATCACTTAATTGTTTACTTAGGAAACCATTCTAACATGAAAGATTCTTGCAAGTTGCATGATACTCAGCCACCTGCACACTTAGTTCAACCAATGCTTCTTCATATTTCTCAAAGGTTTTCTTTAGATTTTCTTTGTCTTCAGCAAGCTCATTTAAGGAGTCAATCAGTACAAAGGCAAGAGATCTCAGTTTGTTGAGGAAGTAGTCCTTCAGATTCTCTTTAATATCTTAGAGAGTCACAGGTTTGTCTTCATTAACAACAGTGTTTGCCATCAAAGCAAAGAGTGAGTCAAACAATTGTACTCCTTCTATTACCACAATAGAGGTGTCCTCTCCTTACTTAAATTCATCTGAGTCACTTGATAAATCACCCTAGCAAACTGCAAGCACCTGTCTTACAACTTTGTTAGCTTCAGCTTTCTTGTTATACCTCACAGGAACCTACTCCTTACCTCTATACTTATCACTAGTTTGTTTGACATATTCCTTGTACTCAACCTTGTTCATTGGGCAATCCTTGATGTAATGACCAATAACACCCCAAGACTATACCCTAGGTGTCACATGGTGTTTACGACCCTGAAGGATCACAAGCTAACCCATGACTGGTACCTACTGTGAGCACCGAATAATAATACTGAAAATATATTGCAAAGTTAGGCTAAAAATGCGATATTATTCATAAACTAAAAACAAATACTAAATACTAATAATAATACTGAAAATACTGAACATCTATATGAAGTAATCTAGTCTGAAAGCCTCTAACTGTCTGAATGTGGAGTTGATGGGACAAGTCCCCAACTAACTCTGACTACTGAACATACTAAATCTGCTGAAATACTAAAATAAAATAATATCCTCGATGGATGAGGACTCACTACTGAATCAGTCGCTGATATCTTGAGCTGTTAAGTATGATCAGGAACCCATGCGTCTGAACATATGATATGAGATATCATAGTGCAAAAGAGAGTATGCGTCAATACGTGGAATGTACTGGTATGCTAAGTGAGGTAAGGATGATATACATGGGTTCATATGTATAAGATGATAACTAACTGAATGAGCATCATGAAGTAGCTGGATAAGTGTACATGCAAAACTATAACTGCTGAACATACTAAACATGCAATATTGCACATGTAGATATACATCATGTATTTGAGATTATACTGAAACTGAGTACTGAATTCTGATGGTTGAGTAACTATTAACTGACAGCTATGGTTCTATTGAACTGACTAAGTTCTTTACTGAATAATGAAACTAAAACTGTAACTGTGGGAGTGTTCATCTAACCGATATGCCCCAGTCTGAGCTGATTGGGGTCTAACCTTTGACCCCAATTGGGAGGGTGTTAGTACCGTGCCATAGGTACTAAAAATGATTGTGGAGTCAGTCCTAATCTAGCGGGTGACCGCTGAGCTCAGTCCTAAACTAGTGGGTGATCCTTAAGAGTGTCAGTCCTTAACTATCGGGTGACATCTCATAACCTACACTTGCAACGTAGTTCTAGAACTTAGGGATTGCTTCTAAGGATCCAGTCCTAACTAACGGGTGAGCCCTCATCCCTAGGCTCACTCGGTGTTGAATACTACTTTATACTGAAAGACACTGATCACTAGATTGTACTAAGCTTGATTGAACTGACCCTGATCGTGTTGACTGACCTAATTGGACTGAGTTCTGTTAACTGACTGAGTACTATTGTTCTTCGCCTTTATTGGGACTATTCTATAACTACTGCAACTAAGTAAGCATCTAGATTTCGGGTAATAAATACCCCCAGGACTCAATAGCATAATAGATAAAACATAGTAAATCTTAAAAGCATAGCAATAGTCAATTGTTCACAATTCATTCACTGAGACATTTTGTCATACACTTGGAGGTCATGAACTTGTACATGAATGATAATACATGCTAATATGTCATGTTTACACTATTCAATTCATATGGACATTCTATCAAACACTTGGGGAGCATAATTAATGCACATGATAATAAATAACACATAAGCATCATGACTACAACTTAAACTTGCAATTTCAAGGGTTTTGACAAGAGAATTATATCAATCAACATGCATGCTATCTTATATTCATGAAACTTATAATCAAATCTTGAATTGAAACCCATAGAACAACACAAACATGAATACAACCCAATTTGCGCATGTAAATCATGAATCTATTAACTTGTGGTTTTAAAAAGGGTTCTTGAACTCCAAGGTTGGAAAGAGACCCAAGGATGAACACCAAACATACCTTGATTATTAATTTCGTGAAGATTGTTGGGGATTTCTTGGAACTTAATCTTGAGCTTGATGAACTAGGGTTTATTTCTTGAGAGGATTTTGTGAATGAGTGAGTGTATTTTGCCTATTGAGGGGCTGAATTTCGTGTTATGGGGGCTTAATATTGGAGGAAAATGACTTGATTACCCCCACAAACCCATAACTTAATGCACAATCTGTGCCCAGTGATGCGATGGCTGATATGACACATCGATGCATTGCGTCGATGGTGTCAATGCGATAGCTAACGCAACGTATCAAGATCGTGTTGGCTTGCCATGTTGGCTTGCCATGTTGGCCATCCAAACACAACTCAAACGATGTCCGAAAATTCCAAAACTCACCCAAAATGACCTATCATAAATGATGTCATTGAAATATCGAGGTAAAAAATGAGACTAAGTGTCAACACTTAGCTAAAATTTTTCTAAGTCTGGGACCCCTTATTACAAGCTATATGGGATTGAATTGAACTATAACTTTTATGGGGTCTTACATGACCCAACTTACCAAACTTATAACAAGTATCATTGTTTTTTCCTTCACTGAAATGCTTGCTAGATTTACCCCTGCTAGATAAGACCCCTGACATCTTCAAGGCTTTGTGCACCATTTTTGCAATGTAAGTTGTTTCATCTTGATCTTTTTCATGAGTATCTTTTGCGGCCTTTATTACTAAATTCTTTTCCTTTTTAGGCTCATCTTTTATCTTATCAAGTTTCTTCAATATCTCATAGGTTTTGAGATTACCTATAAGCTCATCCATGGCTATTTTATTCAGATCCTTGGCCTCCGTGATTGCATTTACTTTGCTCTCCTATCTCTTGGGTAGTATGCTCAAGAATTTTCTCACCTGTTTGTGAGTTGGTATAACTTCACCAAGAAAGTACAACTCATTGGTTATAACAGTGAACCTGGTGTGCATCTCTTGAATGGACTCCTCTTCCTGCATAGTGAAGGTCTCATATTGATTTGTTAACATGTCCACCTTGGACTGCTTAACCTGAATGAAGAGGGCTATCTAAAGACAATACTAGATTTCTTTGCCTGTCTGACAAGCAGAGATCCTATTATAGTCATTAGGACCAATGCCATATACAAAGATCTTCTTGGCCTTGTAATTCCTTTCTATCTTCTTTCTATCAGCATCATCAAATTCCTTCTTAGTTTTAGGAACTTGTGAGGTCATCTAAAATCTTTACTACCATTGTAGGAACAAAAGGTCCATCCTCACTGACATCCCATAGCTCATAGTCTTCAGCCATGATGAAATAATGCATTCTTATCTTCTAACACCCATAATATTCACTATTGAATCTTGGGGATCTAGTGGGTGACTGATCTTCTTCTAGACTTGGAGGAGCAACCATTTCTCAAGATTATTCCAAGATGTTAGCCTTTTAAGGAAGACCATGCTCTGACACCAAATGAAGGGGTGGAGTAGGTTGCTCCTCAACTCAGGAACCTATTCCCAGATGAGCCTACATAGAAAGAACTAGAAAGATGAATAGTAAAAGTATGTGGAAAGATAAATAGTAGACATAATAGTTTTATGTGAAAATTCCTTGCTCAAAGGAGAAAAACCACAACCTGCCTCCAGCATTTCTATGTTCCACTATATCCAAGCAAACTTCTTCAATACAGACTTTAAGGATTAACCTCCTAATACTTTGTCTCCTAGCAATAACTCTATTACAAGGTGACACAAGCAGTAACTCTACTGCTTCAACCTCCAGTTAATTCTAATTGGACACACCAGGCTAACTCCACCCTGAACAATCACCTAACTCTAGATGATTACAAGAGAAAGGTTTGGACCTCAACACATACTAACAATTATAAGCAAATGTATGCAAAAGTTTAAGAACAACACAAAAAAACTCAACTACAACAAGGATCTAAAAATACAACTCGATGAACAATCAGTTTCCTGTTGTAACATGGAGTCTTTGATTCAGCTTCTGAAAGATATTTTGTTGTGAAAATATGGAAGCATTAGTTTTCTTGTTGAGGAAAATGAGAAATATGTAGTATGACCCAAGAAAACCTAGGAGAGATCCCATTGGTTGAGGAAAAAAGGTGGCAGCAACTTTTCCATCAACTTTTGTACTATGCATCAGCTGTGACAGTTGACTGTGATAGCGACCGGTGAGCCCAACCTGTCCCCTAAATGGTAACAACTTTGTCATTACAAAAACACCAGGAAACAGGTCCCAAACTATAAGTTTGTCAATTATCAAAACTAAGGACTTGACACGGACTCTTGGGCGCTTAATGCTGCCAAACAACCCTTGAGCGCTTTAGTGGACATAGCTGACAGGGGCAAGGTCGCTTTAGCAACCCTAGGGCACTATAGCAGTGACCGCTTTAGCGGTCATTTAGCCACTAAAGAGACCATTGCTGGAACCTTATATATTTCCTCCTTTCATTTTACAACCATTATTTAAGTGTAAAACCTCCCATTGTATACTAGTGTAAGCTTGAATTATTGTGGAGATTTGACTATTGAAGTTAAATTTAGTGCTTAAACTTTTATGGGCAGCCACCACAAAACTATAGGTGAATTCAAGTTGTAATAACGATGTTCTTGTGTATGTAGTTACCTAGTTAGGCATGTTTTTCCTATGATTCTTTTGTCTATACTGCTGTATTGACATATATTTGCACATATTGTTCTATTTCGTGTATTTGTACAAATCAGTATTTTCATATAAGAGGTTCACTAACCTCTTCTGGAATCAACAACTGCATCAATCTACATTTGAGAAGACTCAATGTGGTACAAACGTTGGGGTCTGTGAGAAGCAGAAACAATAAGAGTGAACATAAAGCCCAGCAAGATCATCGATCCACCTCTGTCAATATCCCATGGAGCAAGTTAACAGAAGGTAAAATGTGATGTTGCTAGTTAAAGTAAGCTTCTTCAACCTCCTAATCACAGTACATTAACCTTCATAATTAAGCTATTCATTTCTTTTTGATGAATATTATATTAAGTGTAAACAACATAAATCCCTTAGACAATAAAAATAATTACACAAAATCCCTTCTGGTTTTCTCTCTCCTTTTTTTTGCAAACATACTCATACATTCGGTCATATATTATACATTGGGCGAATGTATGATGTAACAGCTAATTCTATATTTAAGGTAAGAGAATCTTTAATTATTTTACAGTTTAATTAAAGGCCGTAATTAGCCAACATTAAGTCATTTATTGATAGAACAAGTAATTAATATTTGAATTTTAAAAATTTTGTTATACATAAATTTTTTTTCCTGTGATTCACGATCTGAAAAGTCAAAAAGCAACCACTTTCTTCTATACCTATTCTTCAAAACTACTAAAACCTTCTTCTACATACGTTCTTCAATACTAGTAAAATCAATATGGATATCCCCGTATTGTTGCGACATTCTGAAATTTGGGAGTCAAAAATTAATGATACGTCATACAAAACTGACGCAATAATAATTTTGGAAAATGCGGACGAGTCGATCACAACCGCAGGACTTGCGGTTTCTTTCCAAAGGAATCATGAAGAATATAATATGGTTTCTATGTGCAGATGCTTTGAATGATTTTGATTGTATAAACATTTTTCATTATTTTTTTTTTTTTTGAATGCTGGAGCAAGTAATATATATTATTTTTATTGATTATAGATGTTAGTTTCTTTAATCAATGATTTATATTAGTATAAAAATTTTATGTTTTTTTTCCTATATCATAGTTTGTAACCATATAACTTGAAGTTAAAACATGATTATAAATGCACATTAACTATGCAACTTACCCTCTATAGGAGTAAGTAATTGTTGAAATGCACGGTGTATTAAAATGTTGTACATTAATAATTAATGTGTAATAAATGTATGATATAGCATTATACCTTTTTAACATGTATGAGATTAGAAATACAATAACGAAATTTAACTGAATTCATTTAAAAAAAAAATTATATACAATATCATTCTAGTAAATTTACAAATGTATAATATGTTTTTATACAGTCAAATCAATGTATAATAAATGTGTCTTTCCAGTAAACGTTTGAATGTATAATAAGTTGTTATACATTCAAAGCAATGTATAGTGAAACTGTGTCATTCCAGTAGACTTATGAATGTATAATATTTGATTATACATTCATATCAATGTATGATATAGCATCATACATTATAAATGTGCATGATATTAACAATTTATGTAATTTGTTTACAAGTAATAAACGTTTTACAACATGTATGCTGTTATGTAATACATACGTTTAAAACATATTAGTCTTTAGTTCAGTGCAAGATTCACTTATAAGCAAAGGTACATAACAGGAAACATATTATGTGTTCAAAATATAATGTTAGGTTAATTAGTAATATGTTGTTTTAATCATTAACAAATAAGTGAAAGAAAAATTCAATAAGTGAAAGGAAAACCCCAATAAATATTTTCTTTGGTTTTGGCCTTTAGTTTCGTCCCCATAGTTGGTCAAAAAGAAAGCGTAATAAGCACCCACAACGCCTAACACCAACAAGTTCATAATTGACCCAGTCCTTTAAGGGCCGTACGAAATCTGAATATATTCCAAGCCATCATTGTTCAAAATCTATACATAATAAATTCCTTCAATAAAAAATTCAAATTTAAAAAAAAATTACGCTAAATAATAATCAAAGAGTTTTTTAAATTTGATTTTGTTTTGTTATTGAGAGTATTTATTTGATTAATTAGTGTTTATTTTTTTTTTTTTTGAAAAAGAAAAAAAATTTTGGGTTTATGAATTCCGAGTAGAGAAAGTGGAATCCGTGCTTAAGGAGAAGTGAAATGATGAGGAAGAAGGGAAGGTAAAATTGGAATTACAACTGCTACTCATAATCATAGATGACACACTAAATAAATGAAAAGAAAAGGTAATAATATTTTAGTAGAAAAATATGGAGCATAATTTAGAGCAAAATATGGTTGTTTGGAATGTATAAGAAGGAAGAGAGAGAAAATAAAAAAGGTAGGAATTTAAGTAATTAATTTGAGATTTTTGTAATTTCTTTTTCAACATGAGATGTAATGTAATAAGGCAAAGTTAGCATGTGTATATATGTAATTTTTTCTTATATTAATGGTATTGAATTAGTTTAATATAAAAGCATAGGAGATTGGTTTAATATGATATGAGCTCTTCAACGACGAATGTTGTGAAGTTCTTTCACAACCATCCCCTGTTTTTACACCCTTCTGACACCACCGGAGTGCCTATTATTCCAATGCAGCTAACTGGCTCCTATAACTATTCGATAAGGGGCGGACCCACATGGTTGCCAGAGGTTCAGAACCTCTTGGGCAAAAAATTACGTTGTATATATATGAGGTAGAAAATCTGTATTTAAGTACATATATTATTTTTGAACCACCTAAACCAAAGATGTTGTTTAGCTTAGTGGTACCGCTTGAACTTAGGTGTGTGCATCGATCGGTTCGGTTTGGATTTACATATTATCAGTTCGATTTATCGGTTTTCGATTTTTAAATATGCTAAACCAATAACCAAACCAATAAGATATTTTTTATCGGTTTATCGATTTTTAGTCCTTAACGGTTCGATTTAACCGATAAGAAAATACCCATAAAATAGAAATAGTAGTAACTAACATGGAAAAAAACGAATCTTAGTTGCAGCCAAAAATCCTACATGAAGTCTTTAAAAATTACAAAAATCTTCAAGTTTGAACTAAATGTTGTTAGAAGAAATTAAAAGTGTATAATTGAAAAAATAGGTTTGTTAATTTGTAGAAATAAAAGAGAAATATATAATAAGTCATATATATATATATATATATATATATATATATATATATATATTCTTATTGAGTTATCGGTTTACCCAATAACCCAATAAGAAAAAATCGAACCAAACCAATAACCCAACAATTTTTTTTTATAAAACCATTAAAAAACTGTTAACCCAATAACAATAAACCAATAACATTTTTATCGGTTCGGTTTATTGGTCGGTTCGGTTTTTGCATACCCTTACTTGAACTTCTTGGGTCGCTTGCTGAGTGAGGCCCACTTCGTGGGTTCAATCCCCGCTAGAGCACAAGTGGCTATTTTTTTGTTTAATTCACTGTGTTGTTCTGTACAGCTGCTACGAATATTTTTCGAACCCCTAAAGAAAAATTCTGGAACCGCCAGTGTGGGCAGGGTCATGCACATTCAATTGCTTGCGAAAAACAAATTAGGAATCATAGACGACACCTTGAAGAAAGAAGATTTCGAAGTTGAATTAGCAACACGGTGGCACCTATGTATTTCACCAGACCATCTATAAGGCACACCTTTGTTTGTGTTGAACTATTTGTATCACCTGACAGTCCATAGTTAACCTCATGCCATCAATAGCCTAAACAACTGCATAACATTAGGCAGCTCACAGTGGTGGCTATCAAGATTGTATGTGAATTACGAACTGATTACAATTGGTAAGTCACTGGTACCATCTCAACTCATCGATATCATAAGACATCAGAGACAAGTAGTGTAATCATGATGATCTCAACTAATAAACACGACGTCATGTTATGCATTTCAACATGTTAATCGAGAGATAGTATGCAATGCATCTACATGTCATGCCCAGTTTAGCAAATCAATTACAAATCATGCTGGAATATGACGGAGTTCATCATGTCGTGTTTTAAAAGCAATCAATATGATTTTATAGAACAATTAACTAAAAATCATGTTATTTGAGACAAAATAGTATACATGATAAGTCTAGTACGTGTTCGCCCTAGAATGCAGTAGGTGTTTGAAAATTAAATGATGCAATTTCTAAATAAGGATGTCGAGAAAATAAGAATTCGACAAGTTTAAGTCTTGCATGTCTTATAATTGGTACAAAAACCTCTGTTTGAAATGACAAAGCACCTCCCAATGGCCTTCAATAGCCTCAGTCTATCAAAAACACAAATCGGACTACTCTCGATCAACTCAAATCAGTCAATATATCAGATATGGTGAGGGCCCAATTCTCACTGCACCATCCGGGAATCAAACCCAGGTCTGTACCGTGGCAGGGTACTATCCTACCACTAGTCCACTGGTGCTTAATGCTATAAGAGTTCCATTTTACGTACTACCAGCAAGTGCCATTACAGTAAATTGTCAATATTGAAAAACCCAAATATTTTTAGTTATCATAGACTGTTGAATCTCTTGGATATAATCAGGAAAAAGTCTAGTAGAGTGCATGCTCAAATTCCATATGTTGCCTTCTATTGTATAAATTTTGGTTCCGCCATTGACCGCATCTCTATCTTATAATTATGTACAATGTTCCTCTTAATTAAAGTTAACTGATGTTCAAATCAATGTGAAGCTCTATATGTTCAACTAAATCTTAAAAGAATTAAAACCAACTAAAGAATGATCTATTGTCATCAATACAACCCGTCCAATAAGAACCATCTTATTCTCTCAACAACCGGAATTCCCAATGTCAAGTATGTGTTCTTATCAGTTTAATATCTGATATGTGGATCATTGATCCACACGATATTAACTCTTTTATTTTTAGGGGGAGGGTCCACCACGGTAGCTTGCTATTGGGACCTTCAAGTGTCGTCTTGGCCTTGCACTACTGCCTTGGCCTGGCGCACCCCACCAATTTTAGTCCTAAGCTTTTGTTTTGTCTTTCTAGTTTTTCTTCTTTTTTGTTTTTCAATTGATACTGAATGTTCATTTCTGCCACTGAAAAAACTGGATTAAAAGATGAATAACTTCGTAACTAGATAACAAAGTCCTACGTGGCTTATGGTCCTCGTAAAGTAACTTTCTGAATAATGGTGTCCTGCAGTACTACATCATCTCTAGTAGACGATGAAGGGTAAAATAAGTACGTAAAGAGCTTCTTCTTTATTCAACAACAAAGGATACATGTAAATCATTTATAACAGGAAGAATGACCAACGAAAGCATCGATTCTAGAATTATCAAACTAATCTTTGATCAAATAAAAAGCAAGGGAAAATAGGACAAACTTACACAAATACACACTATAAATGCATAGTCTATGAAGCATGGACACACATAATAACAACACAACATACCAAGTATATTCCCATAAAGTGGGGCTCCGGGAGGGTAAGTGTACGCGGTCCATACCACTACCTCAGAAGTGAGATAGAGAGGTTGTTTCCGGTAGACCCCCAACTCAACATAAAAACAATGTAGAAAAGACAGTATAGGAACAAGAAACAATAAGAAGAAAGTGCATAGACACAAAGGTGATAAAAAAAGGCTTAAGAGAAAAGTTCAATAGCCCTTTGATGAATCCAAATTAAATCGAAGGAAAAAAAAAGGAGGCTCAGATGCGCCAGTTTGTCGTCTGATATAAGACATGGTAAAGACCCAAAGTTTCTAGACGTCTGTACTGTTGCAGGGTGCTATTCTACCACTAGACAGCTGGTGCTTCATGATACGAAAATTCCATTTTATGTAATTATCAGCAAAGTGTCATATATAAGCTATTTGATAACAGTAAATTGAAAATATAATTTACGTTTTTCAGTTATTGACATAAATAAGGACAAATAAGTGAAAGTAGTCTCTAACTGACTTGAACTGGTGGATCTATATACTCATTTATGTGCCTTCATGCATTTCCAAGGCCTAAAATACTAGTACTGCTTATATGTTATTCATTGAAAACACCACCCCGCAGGGGAAGAAGAAGACAATTTGTGAAGAAGACAAATATTGTTACTAAAAATCTTGTTCTCCATCTTATTTTTTAGTAATGCAGCTTAGGAATAGGCAATATAATCCCTGCTAGCTACTATAAATTTGCAATAAACCTTGGTAAACTAGTTCTCTCCAGATTACTTTTGTTAGCCAGGTATATGATGTTCCAGCATTTCAATTTTTTAACTACATGACATGGTCTATGTTTCTCGTCGAAAAAAAAAAAAGAAGATAAAGAGTTGAGTGTTTGCGACAAATTTTCTAAAGTTTTCATGATTCCTCTCTCTGAATTTTCTCCGTAATTCAAGGTTTGTTAGAAGCATATCTTTTGAATATAGGACGATTTTAGATCTCCTTGTGATATATTTGATGCTAGGAACGTCGGGTGACAATGCAATGTATTTGATTGCTGGAAACATCTGGTGACGACTTTGACAAGGACAATATTTGATCCATAAGAGCCCTTTGTATGTCTACATTTTGTTTAAAATCAGATACTGAACTAATATTACCAATTTTTCAAATCTTTCAACCTAGCATTTGGCATGTCTACTCCTCCTAAATCTTGAGACCAATGTTTCCAATTAAACTATTGTTGTTAACTAGCTGCTGCTAAATATCTTTTTTGTTGTATTGACTATAGTCACAAGCAGATTCTCAACGAACATAGATGTTCAGTATCCAAGGTCCACTAATCTAACAATTTCCAAGAAATTTAATTAGCGGAGAGAGCTCATCAAGAGGGGAAAAAGAATCTAATGAAAAGAGAGGCTCAGATGCACAATTTTGTCGTCTGATATCAGACAAGGTGAGGACCCAAGTTCTCACACAAAAAATTGAAAATGTAATTTATTTTTTTCCAGTTATTGACATAAAATTAATAAAAATTACCATAAAAGGATAAATGAGGGAAACTACTCCCTAATTGACTTAAACTGGTGGATTTATGTAGCCATTTATGTGCCTTGACGCATTTCCAAGGCCTAAAATACTACTAGTGCTTATATGTTATTCATTGAACACACCACCTTTTGGTGGATGGAAGGAGATCTACTTTATTGAAAATTTATATGGCATTATTAGTGAAAAACAAATATTTTTAGTCATATATATACTATTAAATCCCAATGTAATATTCCTGATTCTGCCACTGGCCACATCACCTCTTAAAGCTACCTTACTTCTTCAATGTATTTATAGCAGAAGTAAAATTTGATGAAATCTTTGGCAAGCTCTGTATTTTAATTTCAAAGAATTAAAGTAACATGACAAGTGATCTATGCTGATTTCAGCTCCCACTGAAAGTAAAATTGTGAAACTGTTTTGCAGCCAACAAAAGGAAAACTGTTTCACTCACTGCTCTTTGATCAATATTATATTGTAGGCAATTAATGGGATGGAATTAGTTTAATATAAAAGCACAAGAGATTAGTGAATCTTATGTAGCTCTTCTAGTCCCACACTGACTGGAAAGAGAGATTTTATGTAGCATGTGCCGTATAATATAGCCCAGCAAAATACATAAAAAATCATACCTTTCTCGGCCTTTTGGCTAAAATCAAGTGTAGTATATTTGTTCTTATCAGTTTAATATCTGATATATGAGTCATTGACTCACACGATATTAACTCTATTGTTTAAGGGGAAGGTCCACCATGGTAGCTTGCTATTGGTACCTTGAAGTGTCGCCTTGGTGTTGCACTAGTGCCTTGGCCTGGCACACCCCACCAATTCTAGTCTTATCTTTTGTTTCAGCTTTAATAAACAACAACAGTCAACCAGCTTCTGTATAACATAAGAACCTAAAAAAAAGGATAGTTTGATGCACTAAAGCATCCCCTATGCATAGGCGAAGGGCCCCATCACAAGGGTGTATGAAACAAACTCAAATTCTCAACTAAACAATCAATACACAAAGTGAATGAAACTAATCAACTTTAATTAATATGGAAAGGAGAAATTACAATATGAAGAAAAGGAATAATAGTAAATAGGGATGAGAGGATTAGAGAGAATTGGGAATGAGAAGCATAGCTTTTGCCTAAGCAATTATCACAATTTGCATAAACCGTTTTGTCAAATCTCAATTCCTATTTAACCCATTGACAATTGGGTCTGTATCCCAAATAAAATACTCCAACATTTCAATGGGTCGAATAATCAGAACTGGATCAGCCCAATATACAACTTCTAACCCATAGCCCCTTACAAAGTTGACTTGGTTCACAACAATACTCCCATCCTGAAAAAGAACCTTGTCCTCAAGGTTCGAGCAGAAAAACATCAATTTGGGACATGAGAAATAAGTCGTTACTAGAGCAAATGTTGTGGCAAAAATATTATTCTGAACCATTCTTGTCTCTGTATCATTACTCGAGTCCTTGTAAAAGACAACACCTGCAACCTTTGATGATCTTTTTGAAAAATCCACCTTAGTAGCATGCCCCCAAGACTTGCTAAGACAAACCGAATATTCTTTGAAAAGAAAAAATTACAAATCTAGGGGCTTTAGTTGCAATTACTTCTATTAGATTGTTCACTACGCCAAAGACAAGAGCTTCCTGCTTTATGTCTTCATCCACTCCTATTGCAGGATTGAGTACACTTAATATAACTTTGGTTCCAACAACCACAAACTGCTTCAATTGATATCTTGAAACACTTTCAATAATCTTGTAGTCACATACTACAACAACTATTTGAATAGTTGTGGGTACATTTTGTGGCAGAAGCTGCACCACAGATTGTGTTCCAACAAAATCATTCCCTCTTGTCGCCAAAATGGCATCCTGATGCCTGATAAAATAAGTCATACTTGTCTTCGTCCCAATGTAGGAAAATAGAAAGCTTGAACTAGGATCAAAAGGAAAGTTTGATACGAATTTATTATGGAAAAACTGACACCAAGTTAATACAAGTGTAACCTGATTAAGTGTACTAAAGCACACAAATATACCACTGCTTATAAGCTCAGCATAACTATAAGCCGACATAATACGCGTCTCCTCCAAGAGTTTGCCAAGCCCGATTCCCCATTGAGAATGGCTATTTCTGGCACGTCGTGCAGGCAAATAATTCTGACCCTCTTCGTAGGATGATTTACTAAAATGTTCAAGGCTGCCATGATGTACTTGTGAACAAATAACATCAGGTGAATAGCTTACAACCTTGACTATCGGCCGTTTAAGCAACTCCAAATTCAGTACTATGCAATTTAAAACTACAAGCTGAAAATCATGAAGTAGTGGTTGTTTGATAATAAATGCAAACTCTCCGACCCAAGATGAATTTTCAAAATCAATAAGAAAATTTTTCATCAGTGACGGAGTTCTTAGTATCTGATGGAACCTTATTAGTCATCATAATGTTCTTATCATGCAACTGTAAATACTTGCAGCCACGAAAAGGAATCATCCATGATTCCTCATGTGAAACTTGAGTTACCTCTTCAGAGTCAACATATAAAAGCACACATGAATCAACTTCAAAATCTTGCCCTGTGTCGAACCAATCATCAAAATAACTGCAAAATGGAATGGTCCCTAGTAATTTAATTTTGTTGAGTGGTCAAATGTCATGTAAGCAAGCATTATATTTAAAGACAGTGAATAAGCTCTGTGTGGGAATACAGGAAGAGTAAAGAGATTCAGATATAGGAATGATAGTAGAGATTGGATTTGGAAATGAAAAATCCTGGAAGATTGGGGAAAATTCCTCATGAACTAACTCTTCATGGATATTTGTAGTAGCAATCAACTTCTGTTGAACCATATCCTTGGAGCCTTCAACTTGCTTTTTCACTTCGCTTCCTTTCTTGGACTTTCCAACCTCGAAGGTAGACTCAGTTGGTGTTAAAGGAGACAAAGTAAGTGCTGAAATCTTATGTGCCAAATCACCAACATCCATGATATGCTTATTACCAAGATTCCCATTATCTCCCTCTGTCACAGCCATTTCAATTGCAATTTCTAAACCTGCCATGGTGAATACCTTGGGGCAACATCTATTTGACATTTCATCGAACATCTTGTGTGCATCCGTTTTGCTTTTGCATTCAGAGTGCATATAAAATTTCTAAAGCAAAGATGGGTTGTTTTTACTTCTCCAATTATGTATAAACATGTGTAGGGCATGAAGAAAGTACATCTGGCTCACTGAATCCCCACGAAACAACCTCAAAACGACTGGAGTACTTAGTCACGGAGGGCATTTGATTAGCCACGTGATTTTCCAGTGATTCGAGATGTCGTTTAGGAAAGCGAATCAACACTTTTTCAGTAAAATGTTCCCAATCAACTAATTGCTTGTTCTACAAAAGCCATTGGTACCATGACAAAGCATCCCCATCAAGATAGGATGACACCAGAGATAACTTGCAATTTTCTGCAATTTCATAAAAATCAAAGTAGCTTTCATCCTTAGAGATTCATAACTCGGGATTCTCTCCACAGAACCGTGGAAACTCCACCAGAGTAGGTTTACTCCTTGTAGGTTTCCAATCAACTCGTGTAATAATGAACGAATTTCACATTTCTCCTTTGACCATGAATCCTTTCCGACGCCAATTGAATCATTGGGAGTTCAAAATTTTGGGTCCTCCATTGAAGACATCTGGATGAAAGCACCAATGAAACAAGCCCAAATTCTCAACTAAATAATTAATACACAAAGTGAACGAAACTAATCAACTTTGATTAATACGGAAAGGAGAAAGTACAATATGAAGAAAAGGAATAATAGTAAACGGGGATGAGAAGATTATAGAGAATTGGGGATGAGAAGCATAGCCTTTTCCTAAGCAATTATCACAATTTGCATAAACCATTCTATCAAATCAAGAGTGAATCTAAAAAATAGACCAAAATTGAGGTGACTTTCAAATTTTACCCCAAATAAAAAAACTTTATTAAAATAGCCTTTACCTGTTAACTAATATTTCTTTGAACAAAATTGCCCCTGATCAATGGAGTAAATTACATAAATGATCCTCATAATGGATAACAACTCCATATTTATATCTTTCAACTTTTTTTTTCTCATTTTAATTTTACTTTGACTTTTATTTTTTCTTTTCTCTTTTTATTTTTAATTTTCTCAACCCTTACTTTTTTTTCTCTCAACTTTTTTTTTTATTTTTTCTTTCCTTTTTTTTTTTAGTTTTTCTCAACTCTTACTTTTTTTTCTTTACACCTTTCAATGTCTACTTTTATAAAAAAAATATTCTTTTATTTTTCTTTAATTTTTTTCTTTTTAATTTTTTTCTCGACCTTTTTTTTTATTTGATCTTTCTCTTTTTTTCAACCTTTATTTTTTTTATTCTCTCTCAACTTCTACATTTTCCTTGATTTTGTTTTTTTAATATTTTTCTTCCTTTTTCGCAATTTTTATTATTTTTGTTCTTTTCTTCGATTTCTTCCATTCAAGTTACATCTCATGAGCAAGAGTTGACACTATCACATTATAAAGGCAAGACTTACGACTTTCGAACAATAAGCTACGTTTCGTGGGAAAGAGTTGACACTACTACATTGTAAAGGCAAAACTTATGACTTTCAAATAACAAGTAATATTTCATGGGCAAAAGTCGACACTATCACATTGTATTTTGATTTATGAGATGTTTTATAACTCTTACCTTAGAGGAAAGACTTAGCTCAGGGACTTTGAACCAATAAATTATACCCCACGGGCAAGAGTTGACTCTACCACGTTATGTTTTCATTTATAAGATGTTCTACCACTATTGCCTTAGAGGTAAGACTTAGCTCAAGGACTTTCAAACAACAAGTTATGTTTCATGGGCAAGAGTCGACACTACCACATTGTATTTTGATTTATGAGATGTTCTACAACTATTGTCTTAGAGGCAAGACAAAGCTCAAAGACTTTAAAACAAAATTATACCCCACAGACAAGAGTTGACTCTACCATGTTATATTTTCATTTATGAGATGTTCTATAACTATTGCCTTAGAGGCAAGACTTAATTAGCCCAAGGACTTTCAAACTAAAAATTATGCCCCATGGACAAGAGTTGACTCTACCACGTTATGTTTTTATTTATGAGATATTCTACAACTATTGTCTTATAGGAAAGACTTAGCTCAAAGACTTTCAAACTACAAATTATGCCCCACGGGAAAGAGTTAACTCTACCACGTTATGTTTTCATTTATGAGATGTTCTACAACTATTGCTTTAGAGGCAAGACTTAGCTCAAGGACTTTCAAATAATAAATTATGCCCCATGGGCAAGTGTTGACACTACCACGTTATATTTTCATTTATGAGATGTTTTACAACTATTGCCTTAGAGGCAAGACTTGGCTCAAAGACTTTCAAACTACAAATTATGCCCCACGGGCAAGAGTTGACTTTACCACGTTATGTTTTTATTTATGAGATGTTTTACAACTATTGCCTTAGAGGTAAAACTTAATTAGCTCAAGTACTTTCAAACTACAAATTATTCCCCACGGGCAAGAGTTGACTCTACCACGTTATGTTTTCATTTATGAGATGTTCTACAACTATTGCCTTAGAGGCAAGACTTATCTCAAGGACTTTCAAACTACAAATTATGTCCTACGGACAACAGTTGACACTACCACGTTATCTTTTCATTTATGAGATATTCTAAAACTCTTGCCTTAGAGGCAAGACTTAATTAGCTCAATGACTTTCAAACAACAAATTATGCCCCACGGGCAAGAGATGACTCTACCATGTTATATTTTCATTTATGAGATGTTATACAACTATTGCCTTAGAGGCAAGACTTAACTCAAGGACTTTCAAACTACAAATTATGCCCCACGGGCAAGAGCTGACACTACCACGTTATGTCTTCATTTATGAGATGTTCTACAACTCTTGCCTTAGAGGCAAGACTTAACTCAAAGACTTTCAAACTACAAATTATGCCCCACGGGCAAGAGTTGACACTATCACGTTATGTCTTCATTTATGGGATGTTCTAAAATCCTTGTCTTTGATGCAAGACTTAGCTCAAGGACTTTCAAATAATATATTATTCCCCACGGACAAGAGTTGACACTACCACATTATGCTTTTATTTATGAGATATTCTACAACTCTCACCTTTGAGACACAACTTATCTCAAGAATTTTCAAAGAACTTCGTAACAACAATTTATGCCCTTAAATTTGCTTTGATGTCAAAAAAAGAAGACACCTTTGCAGATTATCCAATTTTTTATTTATTAGCAAAATCTAATAAAAGTTGAGAAAAAAGAAAAATGCGATCAAACAAAATAGAGAAATAAAAAAAAAGATTGAGAAAAAAAGGAAAGAAAAAAATAAAGATAAAAAAAAGCGAAGAATTAAAAAAATTGAGAAAAATAAAAATGAGAGGAAAAATAAAAATAAAGTTTGAGAAAAATGAGGAAAAAAAAAGAGAACTGAAAAAAGAACAAAAAACGATCAAACAAAATAGAGAAATAAAAAAAAAGAGTGAGAAAAAAGGCAAGAAAAAAATAATGATGAAGAAAAAAGCAAAGAATTAAAAAAATTGAGAAAATAAAAAATAAGAGGAAAAAATAAAAATAAAGTTTGAGAAAAATGAGGGAAAAAAAAAGAGAACGGATAAAAACCAAAAAATAAAGGTTAAAGACAAATGAATTAAAAGAAAAAAAAATAGATAATACTTGAAAAAAAAGAAAAAACAGAAAAAAAATAAAGGTTGAGACAAATGAATTAAAACATGAAAATAAAATTAAAGAAAAAATGAAAAGTGAAAATAATAAAAAATAGAATAATAAAATTAATGGAAAAATAAAAAAATAAAAAGAATAAAAAAAAAATAATAAATTAAAGGAAAAAATAAAAAGTGAAAATACTAAAAAATTTAAATTTGAGAGACAAATAAGTATGGAAAGTTTAAAAAATATATTTGAGGTGTAGAGGGGCAAAATGATAGTTGTACTATACTTAAAAAGTAAGGAAAATTATTCTTTAAAGACATTTCTTATTAGGGTCACATATCTAAAGTCACCCATATTTGGGTCTATGACATGAAATTTCCTCTCAAATCTTAATTCCTATTTAACCCATTGACAATTGGGTCTAGATTCCAAATAAAATACTCTGACGTTTCAATGGATTCAATAATCACAACTGGATGAGCCCAATATACAACTTCTAACCCATAGCCCCTTACAAAGTTGACTTAGTTCACAAAAGTGTATTAATCTTAGCTTGCATCTATGTCGAAGGCTATTTCCAAGAAAGTGTTTCTTATATTAAGAAAACAATAGATCAGCTTAGATTGGAACAGAGAGACTAGTGCGTTACATGTTTAATTCAAATATTTTGATATTTTAGTGCATAATGGAGTTTTAGTGCATCTAGCTACATATACATATTACATAAATTGGAACATATGACTACTCTAATGTTGTTAGGTAAAAGAATCTTTTTCAAAGATACAAAACCGGGTGTATTAATCCTAGCAACTTTTCAGCAAGGCACTCTTTATTGCTATACCATATACTAGTTTTTCTTAATAAAAGAAAATTAGTATATACAGTGGAGAGGTTTTCAATTCCGTGCTATCCGATATTGTTTGACAAACATCCAGGTCCAGGTTTCCGTGCATATAAGGACCAAGCGCGATTTTAATTACAGTGTATACTTGGAGCGAACTCGTGATTTCTCTTGAGCAAGAAGAGGCTCTATATACAGATCGTCTTTGCATGCAAAGGAACAACTCTCCATCGCGACTCAACAAATTTTCATTCACAAGAACTAACTTAAAGTTTTACTCACAAGCATCTAACTAACACTTGTGCATTCTAATTATTTAGAAGCACATCCACATGTACATGTTAGGGTTTTTGTCCCGATTTTTTTACTAAGTTTAAGTTTTACATTTCTTAAAATAAAAATAAAAGTACTATCATAATTATTTTTATTTTTCTTGAAAAGAAAATATAAAACTTTTTTATATTTGGCAAACCACTTTCTTAGAAGAAAGATTTTGGAACTCTATAAATAAAAAATTCCTTCTCATACCATAACATAGTAACATCACAATGTAATCATTTAAGAGTCATTTGCAAACTATAAGTTTCCACGTGACGCCCTATTGATTTCGAACCCAACAGTACACATATGGAAGAGCTGTGGTATTATCTTTAAGGTCCATAATTCATTAAATGTTTATATATATAACTGTGAACCCAATAACTAAAACGTCTATGAGCGTGTTAGCAAGCTCAGAACTGATAACTTTAAATCACGATCGTACAATTAGAGGCTTATTATTGAATACTTGGGGACCTGAAAGAAGAACCTCATCTCTATCCTTCATGCTAATAAATCTCACCACAAAATAGTAGTCATTATGATAATAAATTTTAGGCTTGGCTATATATTCCCAATGAGTTCCAATGTATCTGCCCAGAGCTCCAATGTATGGGAATGTACAAACGATATATACAATCAAAGCCACATCCAATAATCGATCTCCCTTTCGATATCAGCATGTTCTAATTGGACAATTTTAACCCTATTTTGTAGAGACGGTGCAATAAACCAAAGATTTATACCTCGAGCTGCAAGTCGGTTACCTTCAAATAGATTTTCCCAATTCTGTTTCTGCTTTTCTATCGGCGGTTGAGTGAGCTCCTTTTCAGCTACTCCAACATCCTTCTTTTGGGCTGTCTCTGTGGGAGTGACAATAGGACGCATCGTCGGCACTGTTGTTTCTTTTTTTAATGTTTTTGGGTACACAAATCTGCATTTAGGCACACAAGAACTTCAACACAAGTTTAAGTCTAAAAACAAGAACACCTATGAAGTTACACAACACCTTCAATATAAGATTAAAAATAATCTATCCAAGAAGTGTGTTGTAGATTCAAAAATAAGATGAAATAGAAATTTAAAGTCAAGTCTCCCGACTTCACAGAGCGTCCTTAAGGAATAATTCCCCTCAATGTACCCAAGGTTATGGAATTTTCCTCCCAGAATAAAATGGCTTCCAATCCAACAATAGTGATACCTCAAATTATTGGATTCGTCGAACTTACTCATTGGCTAATAATCATACTGAGTTTTTGTAGAGAAGAAGAGTGTTTTTGTTGTCAAAAATCATGTCTATACCTGGGGAATATGTCAGGTATTTATAGCCTTAATGTGCCCCTTCACAAAGGATGCATTGATCCTGAAAAAAGGCACTTTTTCAGTACAGTCATGTTACCTGCGCCCAGTCTGTACTGGACCTGCGCCTGATATGCGGTCGCAGGTGACACTGTTCGAATTCCAGTGGCTATCTACACTGCACCTGCGCCCGCAGGTTTCCTAGGTGCACGCACAGATTATAATATTGTGCGAAATAGTGTGCGTTTTACCTCGAAGGGTAGAATTCCTTTGAGGTATGTTGTACATGCATTTGCATAGCGTACGAAATGCGCCCGCACATGGAGAAAATAATTCTATCAGATTATTTTTGATTAAATTTCAATTTTTCCTTGTTTCTAATAAAATTTATCTAAAAAGTTAGGTCTCATCGATCGATCATTTGATAAATCCAAATCCAAATTCAAATCCAAATTCAAAGCTGAGCCGAGCGAGCGAGCGACGACGGCAGCGCGAGGTACTACCTTGTTCTTGCCTCACTTACCATGTGGAGTAAGTGTTCCTTATTATAAACACTTAAAATTTTCCTTCTCCCACCAATGCAGGAGAATTAGTGGACTTTCTATTAAAAGAGTACAATTTCCATTTTAGTGATTCTATTTCCCTCTACTATTTTTTCCTCCATTTTCCATTCATACATATACCTTGAACCCAATAATCCCCCACATGAATGGGGAATAACTAGCTTTTGAAGAAAAATAGGACAAGCATGTGACCATTGAGCAAAACTGATTACATCTGGATAAATGGGTTTCCCTTTGAACTTCTCGTAGTGAACATGCATCGGATGCACTCGATCAATTGGTAGATTTGATATCTTTGAACCTTTGAGCTTTAATGTACACCTAGACAACACATGTCACATAACCACCTTTTACCATTTATGATCCTTATGGTTTTTTTCTTTTCAGCCATGAACACGTCCAAGTTTCATGAAAGCTTAGAGAATAGGCCTTTACTAACGTTCTCGTTGAAGCAGCTTCCACTTCTCTCTCATATAGGTGATTTCTAAACATTCAATCCTGTAGATTAAACTATTTGGTCAAATCTTCCAAATTTAGATAATCATTAAAAGACTTTACACTAAAAGTCTTATCCTCGTTTACTAAACATTGTCTACATCATGAGAATGGGTTGGGTATAATGACAATGTTGAACTTGTCAGACAAAAATTTGTTTGAACTCCTTGAACCTAGCTCTTAGGATCTCCCGTCAGTTAGGTAAAGTTACCACCATGCTGACTTGTCCTAGGCCTTAAACCCATTCCCTTGGATGTCCTCTCAACTCCTTCTCTAGACTGGCCCTTTGTAAGTGGATCTGATATATTATCCTTTAACTTTACATAGTCAACAGTGATAATTCCACTAGAGAGAAATTCTCTAATGGTATTATGTCTCCTTCTTATGTAACGAGATTTACCGCTGTACATCATGCTCGCTGCCCTACCTATTACCGCTTAGCTATCACAGTGTATACATACTGGTGCCACTGGTTTGGGCCAATAAGGAATATCTTCCAAGAAATTTTGGATCCATTCTTCTTCTTCACCGACTTTATCCAATGTGATAAATTCAGATTCCATTGTGGAACGAGCAATATATGTCTGTTTGGATGATTTCCAAGACCCCGTTCATCCCCCGATAGTAAATACATATCCACTCGTTCGATCCAGTGATCCAATTTGCATCACTATATCCTTCAAGTACCGCGGGATATTTATTATAATGCAAAGCATAGTCTTGAGTGTATTTAAGATACCCCAAAACTCTTTTCATTTCCATCCAATAAGTTTTGTTGGGATTACTCGTGTATCAATTCAACTTACTAATAGCGCATGTTATGTCTGGTCGTATACAATTTATTATATACATTAAACATCCCAATACTTTTACGTACTCCAATTGTGAGTAACTTTCACTTTCATTCTTTCGAACTGCGAAGCTCACATCCAATGGAGTCTTGGCAATACCAAATTCCATATACTTGAATTTGTCAAGTACTTTCTCGATGTAGTGAGACTGTGACAATGTCAATCCTTGGGGAGTTCTATAGATTCTTATTCCTAAGATCACATCCGCAACTCCAAGGTCTTTCATATCAAACTTGCTCTTGAGCATTCATTTCGTAGCATTTATGTCAGAAAAGTCTCTATTGATGATCAACATATCATCCACATACAAACAAACAATGACTTGGTGATTTGGAGTGTCTTTAATATAAACACATTTATAACATTCATTAATCTTGAACCCATTTGCTAATATGGTTTGGCCAAACTTTGTATACCATTGTTTAGGTTCTTGTTTTAGTCCATAAAGTGACTTAACAAGTTTATACACCTTGTTTTCTTAACCTGAAACCACAAAACCCTCAGAATATTCCATGTAAATTTCTTCCTCTAATTTTCCATTTAGGAATGTTGTTTTCACATCCATTTGATGGATTTTAAGACCATATACCGCCGCCAAGGTAATTAACATCTTAATTAACATTATCCTTGTTACAGACGAGTATGTATTAAATAATCAAGATCTTTCTTTTGTTTAAAGTCTTTTACTACAAGTCTTGCCTTGTATTTGTCAATAGTACCATCCACTTTTATTATCCTTTTGAAGATCCATTTAGAACCTAAAGGTTTATTTCCTAGAGGAAGATCAACCAACTCCTATGTATGGTTGCTTAAGATTGAATCAATTTCACTATTGACTACTTCTTTCCAAAATGATGAGTCCTAAGACGCGATTGCTTCCTTAAATGTTTGAGGCATATTTTATAAGAGAAATGTTACAAAATCCAATCCAAACGAATTTGATGTTGTTTGATGTGTACTGCGTCTTGGATTTTCATTATTATCTACATCCTCACTTGGTTTATCTCGAGGTTGTTTAGATCCCCCACCTAGACTATTCATGTCTAGTTTTGTATTGATAAACATTAATGAAAACATTAATTACCGTATTTTCATTAATGTTTGGATTTATAAACCAAAAACTGACATACTTTGCTACTTTTAGCATATCCTATGAACACACAGTCCACTGTCTTAGGTCCTGTCTTTACTCTTTTAGGCATAGAAATTTGGACCTTTGCTAGACACCCTCATACTTTGAAGTATTTTAAGTTAGGCTTCCTTCCTTTCTATTTTTCATATGGAATTGATTGTTTCTTACTATAGGGAACTCTATTGAGTATTCGGTTGGCTGTAAGGATAGACTCTCTCCATTGGTTTTGCGAGAAACCTGAACTTATAAGTAAGGCATTCATCATTTTCTTCAAATTTTGTTTTTTCCTTTCCACAATTTCATTAGATTGAGGTGAATACGGGTCCGTCGTTTGATGAACAATTTCATTCTCTACACATATTTTTGCGAAGGGAGATTCATATTCTCTGCCCCTATCACTTCTTATAGTTTTGATATTTTTGTCTAACTAATTTTCAACTTTAATTTTGTATTGCCTAAACGCATCTATTGCTTCATCCTTACTATTTAGCAAGTAGACATAACAATATCTAGTGCAATCATCAATAAAAGTTATAAAATACTTTTTCCCACCACGTTATGGTATTGACTTCATATCACAAATGTCAGTGTGTATTAAGTCTAAGGGATTGGAATTCCTTTCAACGGACTTATACGAATGCTTAACGTACTTTGATTCCACAAACGTTTGACACTTTGATTTATTGCACTCAAAGTTTGGCAAAACTTCTAAGTTAATTAGTTTTCGTAAAGTTTTATAATTGACTTGTCCTAAATGTTCATGCCACAATTCATTATACTCAAGCAACTAAGAAGAACCAAAACTTTTATTGATTTCAATAGTCATTACATTCATCTTATATAGGCCCTTAGTGAGATAGCCTTTTCCTACATACACTTCTCTTTTACTAATTACAACATTTTTGGAAACAGTTACACATTTGAATCTATTTTTATCTAGAAGTGATATAAAATCAAGTTCTTTCTTAACTCCAGTCTATACAGGACATTGTTGAGTGCCAACACTTTTCCTGAAGTCATTTTCAAGCACACTTTTCCTATTCTTTCTACTTTTGCAGTGTAATACCCCGTACTTTTCCTAGCTTGAAATCATCTCAAGAATGATAGAAGCTTTCCTTGAAAGATAAATCCATTTTTATACACGTGGTTTTTTTTTAATATTTTCACTTTTTGTCACATGGGAAATTGAATTAGCTTTCCAATGATACCTATTTCATCAAAATCCAACATCGGAGGAGAAAGTTATGGCCAAAATACAGAAGGTAGTAAAATCGCTCAGATACGACGGTGAGGCCGACGGACTGTTGGACTAGCGATGGAACGTCACCCACGACCTTCACAACAGAGTAGTGAGAACTACCTTCTGCCTAAGAGCGACAGCCCATGCCGACGGACCGTCGCTCAAGGGATACAGTGAGGCCACCTTCTGGATAAGGTACGACGATCAGGTTGATGGGCCGTCAAACTTGCGACAGACCATTGCCCAAGCCATCGTAGCCAAAACAGTGTGACCCTCATCCTGCATAGAAGCGATGGACCGTCAACCCAGCGACAGACCATGTACCCACCGTCGCAGGTCCCGTTCAATTTTTAAGTCATTTTAACAAAGGTATTTTGGTCATTTACCACCCACATATATTTATACCAAATTATATCTGATTTTAGCCATTTTGGTTCATTATTACTTCACAACCAATATTAGGGTTTCTCTCTAACATTAATCTCCAAGAACAAAATCCAATCTTCTTCAATAACTAAGGGATTTCCAATTCTTCAAGTTCAAGAACATCAAGAATCTTAACCCAGGTATGCATAGTGTTCATTCATGAACTCCTTTCATCTATGAAGTCCAAGAATTCCTTTTCCAACTTCAAGTTATGAATTTTCTTTATGATTTCATGATTGGGCTATTCTTGTTCATGTTGATAAATAAGAAATTGAATTTTACTCCATGTTGGGTGATAATTTCTATGTGGGTTTAATTATTATAGATATAGATTCATGCAAACCTATGACTAAACCCTTGAATGATGAAATTAGAATTGAACCATGATGTTTAATTATTGTACAATGATATTTACATGTACCATACCTATAATATATTTTATTAAATGCCTAGATGAAGGAAAAATGCCTAACTAACATGATACCATGAAATCCCCATGTATGTACAAGTTATACCTATCACATGTTTTGATGAAATGCTTCTATAAATGTATTATGGATTATGATGTTAGTTATATGTTTAAGTAAGTTATGCTTGGTCAGTTTCCTTCCATCGAGTCCTGGGGGTACTTGTACCCAAAATATTAGCTGTGTGCCTAGAGCCATGTCATGTTTTCACGATACTCTCAGTCAAGCTATGATCCTTAGACTTCAGACAACCTTATGACCTAAGAAATCTCCATAATCTCATGAACTCAGTCTGTTGTCATATATCAGTAGTATTCTATCAGTCAACGAAAGTCATTAACTCAGTCCATATTTAGTTCAGTAAATCATGTTCAGTGTCTATTCAAATGGGAGTAGAAATTAGCACCGAGTGAACCCAAGAATGGTGGGTGTGATTCTTAGAAGCAATCCTTGTATTCCAGAACTATATAGCCAACATAGGTTGTGATAGCATAACCTTCTATATAAGGGTAGATGAGGTATCTTAGCCTGCTATATGAGGGTTCCCACAGTTCTCACTAGAGTTACCTGTTATATGAGGGTTACTCACACGTGTCCTTACCAGTGGCGCGGTATTGACACCCTTCTAATCAGGGCACAGATTGGACACCAGTTCAGCTATTATAGCATATATGGGGCATGTCGGTTAGATGACTACTTCCCACAGTTTTAGTATCAGTATCAGTCTTAGTAAAAGAACTCAGATAGTTCTTCAGAATTCATGACTGTCACATATAGTCAACTCAGATACAGTACGAAACTCAGATAGTTCCATCAAATTCAGGACTGTCAGATACAGTCACTTATGCTATCTGTTATATTAGTATCAGTATGTCATGTTATCAATATTCAGATTCAGTAATCATGTTATCACAATATTAGTGTCAATTATTATGTCTCATGCATGTATTCTCACGCTCATGATAGTCAGTCTGTTATTATTATTGTTCATTCATATGAACCCCATACATTTAGCCTACCTCATATACATACCAGTATATTTAAAGTACTGACGAATTCACGCTATGGTGTCTAATACCATAGGTTCAGAGACACGAGCTCCAAAGCAGCAGTAGATTCCAGTCTCAGCAGTCAGAGTTAGCAGTGAGTCCTCATCCTTTGAGGATATAATTATTTCTCTATTATCTCATTAAGTAGTTTATTAGTTGGATTTAGTTGGGGACATGTCCCATCAACTCCTTACTTAGACAGTTCAACCAGTTAGAGGCTTTCTAAACTGTTATGTTCAAACAGTTATTTCAGTTTTGTTTTGGGTATTCCATACCCCTCTTCAGATGTTATGTTTTACTTCACATATGTGAACCTTATGGCCTTTCAGTTCATGATTCTGCATTATTCAGAATATTATGCAGTTTATAGGTACAGATATCTGTCATGGGTTAGCTTGTGGTCCTTTGGGGTCATGAGCATCATGTAACATTCTGGGTACCAAATTCGGGGCATTACAAACTTGGTATTAGAGCCTAAGGTTCAATAATGTCTTAGGAAGCCTGAAAGACGCATCTACTAGAGTCTTCTGCATGGGTGTGTTGTGCGCCACATTTATGTGCAGGAGGCTATAAGATGTTTAGGAACAATTTCCCTTCTTTTAGTATTCATGTTATGCCTATGAGCATAATCTCAATCTAATCTCCCAGTCTAATCTATTTCTTCTCCTTATTTTAGAACATGCCTCCTAAGAGAAGAACCCAGCCTGTCCAACAAGATTCCTTGGAACATGTTTTTCATGCGGACTTCAGGGCCGCATTCACTACTCTTGCTCAGTCAGTTATTGCTCAGAATGAATGAGCAGCTATCATTCCATCCAACCCAGTGGTCAATTTAGCTACATCCAGGATTTGAGACTTCACCCGAATAAATCCTCCACCCTTTCTTGGGTCTAAGACAGACGAGGACCCTCAGGAATTCCTAGATCAGGTGCAGAAGGTTATAGATATAATGGGGGTTACATCTAGTGAGAGTGCTAAGCTAGCTGCATATCAATTATAGAATGTGGCTCATACTTGGTTCAAGCAGTGGAATTCAGAGAGGGTAGACGATGCAGGTTCAGTTAAGTGGGAGGAGTTTCCTTCAGCATTCCCTGATAGATTCTTTCCCCTAGAGCTTAGAGAATCTAAGGTGCTAGAATTCATCAACCTCAGGCAGGGCAACATAACAGTGAAAGAGTATTCTCTTAAGTTTACTCAATTAGCCAGATATGCCCCTCATGTGGATGCAGATAACAGGGCAAGGATGAGTAAGTTTGTTTTGGGGGTACACGATAGCATGGTTAATGAGTGTAGATCTGCCATGCTGAATAGTGACATGACTTTATCCAGGCTCATGACTTATGCTTAGCAGATAGCGGAGTAAAAGATTAAGATGAGGGAGAAGCAGAATAAAAAAGCGAAGACAGGTATTTTCAACTTTACTCAGCCTAAGTCAAAAGGAGGAAACCGTTCTCAGTTTTATCCTAGGTCATCAGTTCCAGCTCCATCTTTAGCCAGTTCTCCAGTTCCTAAATTCAGAGAGGGAAACAAAGATAGAGCTCCAGGCTCTAAGTCCCAGGGCAGTGTTAGCAATCCCCGTACCTATCCTCTTTTCTAAACTTGTGGAAAGCACCATCAGGGTATTTGTAGAGCTGACAGTGGTATTTGTTTCGGATGTGGAAAGCCAGGCCACAGAGTCAGAGACTGTCCTCATCCATGTCCTTAAGGTAAATAGAATCGCTCCTCAACTCAGTCCAGTCACCCAAATCAGCAGGGCACCACCTCCAGTGCTACTAGTAGGTAATGCCCAAATTATCTCTCTACTCTTCAGTCCCGATAAGATCAGTAAAATTCTCCTGATGTGGTTACCAGTACATTACAGATCTTTCATGTGCATGTATATGCTTTGCTAGATCCAGGAGCTTCTTTGTCTTTTGTCACTCCTTATATTGCAGTCGATTTCGGAGTCAGTCCTGAAATTATAGAAGAGCCCTTTTCAGTCTCTAACCCAGTGGGTAAAAATATCATAGCCCGGTGGGTATACAGGAACTGACCGATAATGATATTTCAGAAAGTCACCATACCAGACTTAGTCGAATTAGAGATGACTGATTTTGATGTCATCCTTAACATGGATTGGCTTTATTCATGCTATGGCACAGTCGACTGCCAAAATAGAATAGTCCAATTACAGTTTCTGAATGAACCCATCTTTGAGTGGAAGGGTAGTGTATCCTCTTTCAGGGGTCAGCTTGTTTCCTACCTTCGGGCACGGAAAATGATATTTAAAGGATGTGTCTATCATCTTGTTCGAGTTAAGGACACTAGTTTGGAGAATCCCAATCTTGAATTAGTTCCAATTGTAAATGAATATCCAGATATTTTTCCCAAAGATTTTCCAGGAATTCCTCCTGAAAGGGGAATAAACTTTGGTATTGATCTTATTCCAGATACTCAACCTATCTC
Organism: Capsicum baccatum var. pendulum; assembly: GCA_030864225.1. Lineage (NCBI taxonomy): Eukaryota > Viridiplantae > Streptophyta > Magnoliopsida > Solanales > Solanaceae > Capsicum > Capsicum baccatum. The sequence goes on along the minus strand of CM061556.1, from coordinate 30,130,837 downwards.
TATTCCACCATACAGAATGGCACCAGCAGAACTCAAAGAACTGCAAGAGCAGTTGAATGATCTCTTAGATAAGGGATTCATCAGACCTAGTATTTCCCCGTAGGGCACACCAGTCTTATTCATATGCAAGAAAGATGGTTCTCTCAGAATGTACATTAATTACCGTCAACTAAATAAAGTCATGGTTAATAACAATTATCCTCTTCCCAGAGTCGATGACTTATTTGACCAACTTCAAGGTGCTAGCTATTTCTCCAAGATAGACCTCAGATCCAGTTATCATTAGCTCAGAGTCAGAGAATGTGACATTTTGAAAATAACTTTCCGTACTCGATATGGTCACTTCAAATTCTTAGTTATGTCATTTGGTCTTACAAATTCCCCATCCGTTTTCATGGACTTGGTGAACCGTGTATTCAAGCAGTACTTGGACATGTTTGTCATATTCTTCATAGATGATATTCTGGTCTATTCCTGCAGTGAGCGAGATCATGCAGACCCTCTCAGAACAGTACTTCAGACTCTCAAAGATTATCAGTTATTTGCCAAATTCAGTAAGTGTGAGTTTTGGCTAAGGTCAGTCGAATTGGCTCCCTCTTCTCCTTTTTTTATCGATGTTGCCTTAAAAGCCGTAATCTCGACATCCTTTTGGGCTAACATGGCTGTCATTACATCCAACTCTTCTCTCAGATCCTTCTGCATATTAATCAGCTCAAACACAATTAACTTAGATTTCCTACCTCCTCTTTTGAGAATACATACATTATATTCAAGAGTTATGATGTTGAACACCTTCTTTAGTGAACCATCATTTCCTTTTCCACATTTAACAATGAAATAAACAAATACCCTCTTCAGCCAAAATCCTTAGGCTAACCCATGTTTTCCAACTTTTGCAGTCATGATTATGTTGATGTGTTCAATGACAATTGTTGAAAGATTAATCTTTTTATATTTAGACAACACTTCTATGAGGAACAAGTTCGGTCCAGTCATAGTAGTCCTCTTCTCAGACCTGGGAAGTTGGGATTTTTTCACCAACTCAAACAATAATTGATATTCATCTTTAAGAGTCTTTTTGTTGACATTTTTAATGTTCAAGTCATCAAGCATGCCAAAAATTATTAAAAAACTTATAGACCCCTTTTTAGATCTTATAGACCTGATCCCTTCAGTAGGAGCTCTAAGAATTTCAGAAAGTGTATCTTCATCTAAACTCATACCACTCCATTGACCTATGAGGTCAAGTGCAATCCATCATTAAAAATGGTCAGGTTATGATAGAACATCCTAACTTCATACTCATGCAACTGAGGCACATGTAACTTAAATAGGTGCTCCTAGTTATGAAATTTCATCTAGTTATTTAACTCTCTCTTTCCTAACATTTCAGCCATAGAAGGATCAAATACACTCTCTCTTAAGACTTTCTGAGTCTTAAGGATATATTGCTTTGCCTTCCCAGACAAACCTTTCTCTTTTCTAGATAAAGCAATAGCCTTCTTTGAAGAGCCAGTTCCCTTACTAGAAATCCCAGGAGTTCCTAAGGTTCTAGATGATTTAAAACTGGACTAGGCCCCTTACTAACATCCTTTTCAGAGGGTGTATCAATTGGAGGGTTCATATTCTCTTAAATGTTGTAGTCTTTGACAATCTTTCATAGGGAAAGAGAAGTAAATTTTATGATGGCGAATTTCTCGTCTGACCTAGAAGGAATGGAAGGAGTATCAATGGCTTTCAAAGGAATGGGATCGTCCTTTTATGGGAATGAGAAAGAGTAAGCCATTTTTAGGAGTTTGATGGAATGAGAATGATAAGTAGTAAAACTTTTTTGAAATGGTTTAGGAAATGATGAGGTTGTATGAGAGACAATTTTGAAAATTAGAAGGACAAGAATCTAATTTTTGGCTTTAAATAGGTCATGAAATAATGGTTCAAATTAAATGTATAGATGTGTCTGATGAGACGTGTCCGGTCAGATGGATGTACCTCTTGGGCTTAAAGTACAAGTGACAACTTTTGGAAGAGGCGAAGAGTGGCGTGGCATATATCATTTAATGTTTAAAATGGTCACTATTGAGGAATAGTAAATGATAATATCCTGATTAGGGACCCAGCCCCTATATCATTTTTGAACTCATTCATTTTGTGTTGTCTCACCTCTCATTTTTATATCTTATCCTCCTTTCCATGGGTGTATATCTACAAAAGATTTAAGACTAGATTAGACATGTAAGACATTATCCAACCAGGATACCTGCTCACCAATTCATATCCATGTATGGAGGGTTATGAGAGTCTCCTGTATCCATAGTGAGTTAATCAACTCTACCCCTTGTAATGTCACTCAATTAATTCCATACTAACTTTATTCAAGGAACCAAAAAGGATATGCCCTCCTGAACTGTGAGAGCATTAATTTGGTCAATTAAGTGAACAAAATCACCATAATCAATACACTTTAATTTCTTTAACATTACCGTCAAGGAGATATTACCTCCCTCAAGGCCTTCTGCAAGAGGTAATCTTCCAAGATATCAGTCACATATTCTAAGCAACTATCATCTACATCTCCATGTAGGCTACTTTCTCTTGCATTTCCCTGCATCATAGATCATTTGTTTGTCTTGGGAACCTATTTCATCCTAGATTTCCAATAAGGAGATATAGGAAAAATTAACTTCTTTCTTGCCCGTTAGGTAATCTTTCTTTCTTTCTTTTTAAAGTAGCGAGGTTTCTCATGATTCTCTGAGCTACTGCTTTGGATATACATATTTCTCTTGTGTGACCATCTTTGCGACATAAGTGCATGGAAGATAATCCTTGCTCTTTGCATGTAATACAGAGTAGTTGGAGCTATTATCTTGATTGTGGTGTCCCAATCCTCTTCTTCTACTAGATCCTTGGCTGGTAAAGGTAGTCAGTGTTTGTGAAGAGTTAGTCCACTTGAAATCTTTCTCAAGTTCAGTCTTCACCCAAACCAGTTCTCTTTCAAGCATAGAGTTTTTATCAAGTGAAGTAGTCATATTATCCTTGGTTTCAGTTATTTTTTCTTCCAGCTTAAACAATATCCTGCTTTCTACACCTTTTCCCTTGGAATCCTACTTTAAAATTTCTTCTTGCCTGTTATTCAAAAGATCATTTTCATAATAAAGATTTTTGCTAGTGACTTATGCCCAGCCACTTGCAGACTCAGTTCCACCATTTCTTCCTCATATTTTGCAAAGTCTTCCTTCAGCTTTGCCCTTTCATTTGTGAGTTCAGCCACCTGGACACTCATTTCAATTACTTCTTTCTTAGATTTTTCTAGGGCTTTCTTTAGATTTTCTATGTCTATAGAAAGGTCATGTAGGTAATCAATCAGCACAGAGGCAAGAGATCTCAGCTTACTAAGGGAGAAATCCTTCATATTTTTCTTGATGTCAAGAAGAGTCACTGGATTATCTTAATCATCATCAGTATTTGCCATCAGAGCAAAGAGTGACTCAGAACTGATACTTTATCTTTCATTACCAATATAGAAACATCTTCTCATTGTTTTGAATCATCTAAGTCACTTGATGAGTCACCCCAATAGGCTATCAAAACTTGATTGACAACTTTGACAGCTTCAGCCTTTTTGCTAAACTTCAAAGGGACCTAGTCCTTGCCTTTTTCTTTACCAGTATCTTGCTTAGCATATTCCTTATACTATATCTTATGTATTGGGCAGTCCTTGATGTAGTGACCAAGCTTGCCACATTTGTCACAGTGTCACTTTCCTTTCCTTTCTTAAAGGTATAGCCCCTGATTTTCTCAAGGCTTTGAGAATCTTTTTTGCAATATAAGTTAGCTCCTCATAAAGTTTCTTTAGTAGCCTTAAAAATAGGGTTTTTTCACCCTTAGGTTCATCCTTCAGTTTCCCAAGTTTTTTCAACATCTTATAAGTTTTGAGATTTCCAATAAGTTCATATATGGTCATTTTATTCAGATCCTTTGCTTCAGTTATTGGATTAACTTTTCTTTCCCACCATTTAGAAAGAATGGTTAAGACTTTACTAACCTAATAGTGAGTTGGAATATATTCACGAAGATAATGCAGCTCATTGGTTACTACAGTGAACCTTGTATGCATCTCTTGAATGGACTCTCCCTCTTTCATAGTGAAAGTCTTATATTGATTTATCAGTATATCCACCTTGAAATACTTAACTTGAGTAGTTACTTCATGGGATGCCTGAATATAATTCAAGATCTCCTGAGCATATTGATAGGTAGAGATCCTGCTGTACTCATCAGGATCAATACCACACATGAGTATCTTCTTGGCCCTGTAGTTTCTTATAATCTTGTTTCTATAAGCATCATCGAACTCCATCTTGGTCTTGGGAACCTGTGAGGTCACACCACCTAGCTTCATTTTCCTTGTATAAATGAAAGGGCCATCCTCAATGACATTTCATAACTCAGAATCTTCAGCCATGAGAAAGTCATGCATTCTAGTATTTCACCACCCATAATATTCACCATTGAATCTAAGTGGTTTAGTCGTTGAGTGGAATTCTTCTAGATTTGGAGGAGATGTCATTTCTTAGGATCCTTACAAGGTATTATATGATACAAGATTGACCAACAAGACACTAAAACATACACTAAAACAATCGACAAGTCTTAGAAAACAAGGACCTCTTTGGTGACCACTCTCAGATTCTCTAACTAGATAAGAATAAAGAGATTACAAGGTGTTTATCACACCAAGAAAGCCAACCCAAACTAGATTAACATAACAAGATGAATAACAAGATAATAATAAAAACAACACATGGTTACAATGAAAAGAACACAAATGGATTATACTAAAATAAGAACAAACGATTACAAGGAAGATAGACAAATGAAGGTATAATCTCAAGAACACAAGAATTTGTGATATTATTGGACCCTTAACACCACAAACTACAATCAACTATCTCTTACAATGACACAAGAGAGGCATCCACCACCTAAGAACCAACATATCAAGCAAATGCAACACATAAGTGATTCCATCCCTGTGTTATGCACTAGTTTCGGTTTAGGACTCTCTCTTTATCTAGAGAAGTTTTCTTTCAATAACATACATAAACTAAGGAAATAAACCCTACAAGGTTCTATTTATACAATATTACAAATAATAAAGAAATAACAAAAGAGCCCTTTCATTAAGGGGATCTAAAATCCACCCCTTAAGTGCACCAAAAGGACAATTTTGGGCCTCCTTTACACTTGGGATTATGCACTCTTCTAAGTGGTCTTCCAACTGCTCAAAAAGTGTCCATAGTCATGATCATACTTTTATCATCCTCTCCATCTTGAGAGGAATTTGATCACAAATTCACGGGCTAACCTCTTTTATAAAGGCACTTCACAATTTCCTTATTGGGCCTCACATCTTCTACATAGTCTTCATTTTACACTTCAGCTTCTTCTTTCTCTCCATCTTGTGGTTTGTCATCAGTCTTAACTGAATCAATGCCCACCTCTTCTCTAAGTATAATTTTCCCTCTCTTAGGGTTACATTCTTTCAGTTTGGGCACTCACTAGCCATGTGCCCCCACCTTTGACACTTGAAGCATTGAGCCCCTTGGGATTAGAAGTAGAATTCAATTTAACTTCATACCTTGGAGGATATTTTTGGACGGCCTTAGTGGCCTCGGGTTGGACAGCCATGAATGAGCTATTTTTGAGCTCCCTCTCAACCTCTAAAGCTGCTTCTTGGAAGATGCCATTTATAGTGTCGTACTTCTGAAGTTTCATGCAAGTGGAGATGTCCTTGTTTAAACCAACCTTTAATCAAACAATGTCACAACTTACTTGCTCTCCTCAGTGTTAAGTTTCAACATTAATTGTTGAAATTCATCATAGTAAGCCATGCCACTCTTTCTCCCTTGCCTCAAATTGTATAATTTGGAAAGGATCTCATGCCTATAAGTCTTGATCAAGTACCTTTTCCATATAAGGTTCTTCAACCAAAACCAAGGAGGAGGTTGTCCCCTCATCATCTTATTCCTAAATTATTTAACAAACTGCCACCACGTATTAGCATACCCTTCAAAGTGAGCTATCACATAACAACTATTTTTTCCTCGGTGAGATCATTAAGTTGGAATATCTTGTCACACGATGACTCCCAGGCAAGATAATCTTTGGGATCAGTCTCGCCCTTGAAGATTCGAAGGCTAACTTTGATGGTGTTTATACCCAAGTCTCGATTTTGGTGGCCATACCTCACCTCTTGGCCTAGATCATCATGTCTACCCCTTACTCTTTCTTCCCTCAAGTAAGCATCACCATAAACTCCACAACCCCCCTTTTGTTCATCCCTATCACACCCCTCTACACGATTTGGTTGGTTTGAGTCAAGTGGATTTGGATTGGGTGGAAAGTAAGTCCTTTGATCTAATGGAGCTTGGATTGGAATATGAAGGCTTTGGTTTAGAGGAGGTCTTGGGTTTGGTGGTATTTGGGTTCCAAACCTGTCATGTTGGACTTGGTGGATTGGCCTTTCATAGTCTCGATTTTGGGAGTAAAATAGAGTTTGGTTTGTGACATTGGAGGGTTATCTCGATGGGTGGAACATTTGGTGCAAGGCCTCGGGCGTAATGGTTGGTGAAATATTTTGAGGGGTGGAAGGCCGAATCCTTTAGCTTTCCACACGTTCTAATCTCCCACTCATTGATGCCACATCCGTATCTAATTTCTCAAGACCCACTTTCAACCTAGCCACATCTCGGGATATAGTTTCAAGGCGAGCCAAAATGAGATTGATGACATTATTGTCCATTGTTTGAGCATTTGAAGCCTCAAGTTCCATTGGACTTAGGAAGTTACCTACAAAACAATAAATAAGTTAGTTGTAAAAGAAAGGTCCTCACACTCTCTCTTTAGTTCTTTGCCTCTAGGGTTCCTTCACTCCGAAACATAAGTGTGGCAAGCTTGATTGTATTCCGTGCTTAACAGTTGAACCAAGAATTTACAATGAATCACAAGAATAAATCACACAAAGGAATGTAAACGCGAAGAACGGTTTCAAAACTAACTCGCAATCTAGTACTAGCTTGTAAGTTAGATTTGGAATCAACAAATGAAACTAAGGACATAAAATGAAACTAAGAGATCAAAATTTGAGCTAAAATTTGTTGTGTGAACAGTAATTTTATGACATGCCGCCTCCTAATTGGCCATGATCTCACAAGTTTTAATCACCATTCTTGAAATTTTTTAGTCCTTACAATTTTGGAATGGAAGACAATTGGTTTTGGGAGGAAAAATACAAGTCTTGAATCCTTTTCAAATCCAATCTCAAAAAGGTGAGACTGGACTTGTACTTGTTCCACAAAACAATGTCCTTGAAATATGGAAAAGTGGTTGAAAAAGTTGATGTCAAGTCTAGGAGTGATGTGTACTAGTCATTTCACCAATAACCACTACAACTCGTCTTTCACCTTTTACAGATTAAAAATTCACTTTTCTTGTGTTTCAAAAGATAAAGCGGGGAAGAACAACAAGAACATAACAACAATTTTTCAAGAACAACAAAAACAACTCCAACGTCCATCTACAATGTCATTTTTCGGTCGAGTTACAACAACAACATCAACATACGACTCACACTTTGTCCACAACAACACTTCAAAATTTCAAGCTCAAGTTTTAGATCTAGACTAAAGTTCTAGTAAACAAGAATACCAACTCTTGGAAACAACTAAACAAAGAAAAAGACACCAAGATCTAGTGACAAAGCTCGCGGCTAAACAACAACAACCAAAGCTACAAGCTTCTCGGCTAAGAACAATCTCAAGAACACCAAATCTATTTTTTTTTTGTATTTTATAACAAGAAATCCCAAGATTTATATTTTGGTAAAAATATCAAGTCATGATTTGATACCAAATGATACAAGATTGACCAAGGAGACACTAAAACATACACTGATCTGAGGTGATTTTATACACTTTTGTATCATTATTCTAGCTTATTTCACCTTATTTTGAGAGCAATTCATGTGCTTAAAGTGTTAATATAGATATAAATAAGAATTTAAGTGTCCAAGTGTGTATTTACAATGTCCAAGATATTTTTCAAACAAGTTTGTATTTAATTGAGTAATTTAGAATTCAATCCGAAAAACTAATTTTACTAAATTGAGCTAGTTGTGTGTCTAGTTGATCTTGGTGGATTATAATGTGTTTAATTTGTTTCAAATATTTTAATGATGTAATTATTAGTGGAATAAATTGTTTGTAATGTGCAGAGATTAATTAAGTCAAGAGTCGAAATAATAAGTGGAAAATCATGGCGAATTCGCTCTATCATAGCTCTTATTTTGATTTGTTGTTGAGAATATTGTATTATTTTGATCTTCAATATGTGGTGTATGATATTATAGGAGGCTTGGTGAATTAAATATGGTGATATATTGATGATAAAAAGGCTCAAAATTTATTGAAAATACACTACAAAAGGCATGAGTAAAGGATAGGACGTTCTTCACTTAACCAGATCTTTACATAGCTAAAAAATCATCAAGTTTTTCTAAGACCTTTTCTATGAATTCTTTATTCATTTAAACAAATTATGTTCTAGTTTATACTCTAGATGCCAGATTTCTAGTTCCAGCTTAAAAATGATCTTCTTTTGATTAAACAAGGATTTTTTACAAACTCCTGCAAATGAGTTATAAGTATATATTTCCTTTCGGATGTTAAGTTCCTGCTTTAATTCTGGTAATAGTTTTAAAGCCTGCTTTTTATCCATAATATTTAGGTGGATATATATATAAAATCTATAATCTATATCTATAATATATTAAAAGTGTGAAGGGTCTTAGAAATGTTGTTTGAACTTTTTGTCCTTCATTAAAAGCCCTTGCTTTAAACAAAATAATCTTTTCACTATTTTTCTAATATTTAAGAGTTGAAAATTAATTAAATATATTTATGATAAACTGTTTAAATATTAAAAAGCATTTATTTTGGGGTAGAAAACGTACAATCTAATTTTCCTTTTTTTGGTTTTTTGATGGACTCCTAATTATGTGGGAACTCAAACTCCAATATATGGAAACTTTTCTTGTTTTTGTTATTGTTTACGTTTTTTTTTCCTTTTTTCTTTCTATAAAATCCTAAAATATAATTTATGTGACTCCTAAATGCAAAGAAAGTCAAATTCCTAGATATATGATTACTACCTTTTCTACACGTTTTTTTTATCATTATTTTATTTTTATCCTTAAATTTTCAATTGAAGTCTTCTACTATTATAGTTAAAGTGAAAAAATAATTAACTGATATGAAAACTAATAATTAGATGATATTTTTCCTTTTTTCTTTCTATAAAATCCTAAAATATTATTTATGTGACTCCTAAATGTAAAGAAAGTCAAATTCCTAGACATATGATGAGCTATCAGACTGCCTTTTCTACACGTTTTTTAATCATTATTTTATTTTTATCATTAAATTTTCAATTGAAATCTTCTACTATTATAGTTAAAATGGAAAAATAATTAACTAATATGAAAGTGTCACTCCCTTCGTTTAAAAAAGAATGACCTACTTTCCTTTTTAGTCCGTTTAAAAAGGAATGACCCATTTCCTTTTTTGGCGATACTTTAATTTCAACTTTCCACATGACATGTTTAGGACCACAAGTTTAAAGGGTATTTTGGTATGTTTGACACAACTTTAATTTAAGGCGACAAGATTCAAAAGTCTTCTTTATTTTCTTAAATTTTGTGCCAAATCAAAATAAATCATTCTTTTTTAAATGAAGGAAGTATGATATATTTCAATTATAGTGAATGTCTATCAAGATCTATTTGATGTCTATCAGGATTTGATGTATTTATCTTTTAGTGTGAAACTAGGGGCAAATTTCCTCTATAAATAGAAGGGTTTCCTTCATTGTAAATCATCCCTCAAGAGAAGAAATAAGAATCACTCTCTCTATTCTCTCTAATCTTCTTCTTCTTGTTTATTATTTTATAACACGTTATCAGCATGAGACTCTGCCAAACAAGGTGAGATTATAAATCTGAAGGATTTCAAGGTTAGTAATTCTTTATGTTATCTTTCTTTTGCTACTACTAATATAATTATTATTGGATTTGAGGAAAAATAATTGGTTTGGAACCATTTTATATTTTAAATTTATTCCTCAAGAACAATATTATCAAAAAGGATGATAACATGTTGGGTTCAAGTCCCATCGATTCATTCCTAAGACGCCTTTATATGGATAAGATGTTGATTTTGAATCTCAATACACCATATTGATGATATTATGATGGTTAATAAAAAATAATAGGTGTTTAATAAAAGGTCATGAAACATATCCCATTAATATGCTCTATTCCATGAAGTGGATATGGTAACATAAATCTGAAAGTTGACAACTTGCATAATTATTGAAAGAAGACAAGTGGTTAAATGCACGAATATAAGCGTGGAGAAACAATATGATAATAATCATCAAAAGTGATAATATTTTCACACGCTTATTATGAATATAAGATATGATAGAGAAAAACTCTCTACATCATATGTATGCCTCAATTTGCTCCTGAAGTAGCAATATGATGAAAGAGGTTATAAGATATATAAGCTATCATAATTTGATAGGCTTAAGACACACGCTTATTATGATTATAAGATACGCTAGAAAAAAATTCTCTACATCATATGTATGCCTCAATTTTCTCCTGAAGTAGCAATATGATGAAAAAGGTTCTAAGATATATAAGCTATTATAATTTGATAGGCTTAAGACACGATTATATTCTATTCTTGGGGAATGAGAATTTTGATTATTATAAGCACAAATCCATTCCCTGGGGTAAATGTGATAATATCTAATGAAGCTTATTAATATAAACGTGTACTTGATTGTGATGGTATGAAAACTCACCTCCGAAAGGGATAGAATAGCTAAGATGAGTTATTTTGAAATCTACTTCTGAAGTAGTAAATCTGAAATTTATTCATAAAATGGGTGTTTAATAAAAGGTCATGAAACATATCACATTAATATGATCTATTCCATGAAGTGAATATGGTAGCATAAATCTAAAAATTGACAACTTGCTTCATTGTTGAAAGAAGACAAGTGATTGAATGTACGAATATAAGCGTGGAGAGACAATATGATAATAATCATCAAAAGTGATAATATTTTCACACGCTTATTATGATTATAAGATATGCTAGAGAAAAATTCTCTACATCATATGTATGCCTCAATTTGTTCCTGAAGTAGCAATATGATGAAAGAGGTTATAAGATATATAAGCTATCATAATTTGATAGGCTTAAGACATGATTATATTCCATTCTTGGGGAATGAGAATTTTGATTATTATAAGAACAAATCCATTTCTTGGAGTGAATGTGATAATATTTAATGAAGCTTATTAATATAAACGTGTACTTGATTGTGATGGTATGATAACTCACCTCCCAAAAGGGCAGAATAGCTGAGATGAGTTATTTTGAAATCTACTTCTGAAGTAGTAAATCTGAAATTTATTCATAAAATGGGTGTTTAATAAAAGGTCATGAAACATATCACATTAATATGATCTATTCCATGAAGTGAATATGGTAGCATAAATGTAAAAATTGACAACTTGCTTCATTCTTGAAAGAAGACAAGTGATTGAATGCACGAATATACGCGTGGAGAGACAATATGATAATAATCATCAAAAGTGATAATATTTTCACACGCTTATTATGATTATAAGATATGCTAGAGAAAAATTCTCTACATCATATGTATGCCACAATTTGTTCCTGAAGTAGCAATATGATGAAAGAGGTTATAACATATCTAAGCTATCATAATTTGATAAGCTTAAGACATGATTATATTTCATTTTTGGGGAATGAGAATTTTGATTATTATAAGCACAAATCCATTTCTTGGAGTGAATGTGATAATATTTAATGAATCTTATTAATATAAACGTGTACTTGATTGTGATGGTATGACAACTCACCTCCGAAAGGGGCAGAATAACTGAGATGAGTTATTTTGAAATCTACTTCTGAAGTAGTAAATTTAAAATTTATTCATATAATAGTAAATTTGAAATTTACTAAAACAAATACACATATCATGGTAAAGTTGGAGTTTACTAGATTAAAAGTTTATAAGTTGACATGAACGATTGCGATATCCCAAAGATGTGCATACTGAGCATTGATCATATATTAAAGAATTAAAAAAATTTGCATGAACTTTAATGTTGCTTGTTCTCATGAGAAGTTGGTTGGACCAACTAATTTTGGGATTGAATCCCTTAAAATTTGAAAAGAATAAAAGGTGAATAAAGACCCGTTCACCTATCATGTGATATATTGAAAAGATGCATCAATAAGATAATCACATGTACATTCATGGTCAACCTACGTTTGACATTCATAAAGTTACTTGTTTAATGTAAATTGAACATAATTTTTAGATTGTGTAATCAAGATAATTCATCTTGATGATGATGATTTAGCATTGAATGTCTTCCATAAATAGCTAAACCATTACTAATGAGAACAAAGTTTCATGTATTGGTATGAAATATGATATATTGCATACAATATCACTTGTATGCAATAGACTAATATATTATGATTATTTCTTCCCTCTCAATCAGTTCAAGGTCAGGAACCAACTATTCCATCTAATAGTTTTGATGTACGGTATACGATTAATAAATATACCATGATGCACAAAGATAGATTCCTCAAAAAAGATGGAGGAAGTATGTTACTTTTTCTAACATAATGGTGAAATTATAAGAAGCTATGAAATATGTTAGGAATTATCATCAGATCCTCATTCAAAAGATAATTCAAGTCAAATTCCGAAAGCATCTCATATTTAGATGCAAGTGCTCCTATTTTGTGTCCTTAAAGAATAAAGTCTATGCATACGTGAATCATGATAGGCCAATTGGTTCCAAATGAAATAATCCTTGAAAGATAAGGAGCAAATAATCATGATAAGAAGACAATGTACTCTTGAAGAGCCTACGACATAACACTTCATAAAACCTTATAAGAGGTTTAGGTACCTGAAAATAATGAAGTGATGAGATCTCAAAATTTTATGTCACATTGTGAACGGGTACAAAATAAGAAATCGTTGACAATATCTTTGATACAATATTGGCTCAATATTGTAAAAGATTATGAGGATCTGAATTCTACGTTAATTTAAGCATGCTGACGTAGAAATATTTATCAAGTGACCTAAAAAGATGTATTTTGGTAAGCGTAAAACTTATTTGATTTGCATTCCAGACACTTGAAGATGTCACACTTGACATGTTGGATATTGTTACTTGACAAACATCCATAAGGATTCAAAATGCTTAAAGCATATAAAGTTTCTAGAAAACTTTTTATTATCCTCGTAGGATATAATTTGATAATTTGAGTATCATTGAAACTCTTGGAGAGTTTTTAAAAGTAATAGAGTATTTGCTTAAATAAGAAACATGCAAAAATTGAATAAGGATCCATTCCAACCTTAAGAAAAGAATGAGGAACTCCTTGGTTATGAAGTATCATATATTAGTGCAATTGATGCACTAATGTATCTTGTAAATACTACAAGGCCTGATATAGCCTTTTTTTAGTTAATTTGTTAGTAAATTTGCAGTCCTGATCTTAATGGCCTTGCTGATTTTGGGTACTTATCTGACCTATATAAAGCTCGGTCTCAAGTAGACTATGTGTTCATATGTTGTGGTACTGCAATATCTTGGAGACATATAAAATAGTCTATCGTAACCACTTCATCAAATCATGTTGATAGAATAGCTATTCATGAAGCAAACCAAGAATGTGTATAGTTGAAGTCCATGATACATCTCATTCGAGAAAAATGTGGTGTGAAATATGACAATCTACCCACAATTTTATACAGAGATAATGCATTATGCATATCACATCTTAATGGAGGATTCATAAAAGGAGATAGAACGAAGCACACTTCATCAAAGATTTTCTACATACATGAGCTACAAATGAAAGGTGATATCAACGTGCAACAGATTCGTTCAAGTAAAAATGTGGCTGATTTATTAACCAAGCCTTCTCCAATTACAACTTTTAAGAAGATGGAACACAAGATCGGGATGCAATGGTTCAAGGATGTTCTCATTAGGGGGAGTTAATATGCGTTGTACTCTTTTTGTAACTCCCCATAAAAGTTGTGCATGGATTCAACTTTAATAGAGTGCTCTAAGACTTAAAAAAACTTAGAAAATTTTTTAAGTGTAATGAGGACTTAGAGTCATTTTAGTTGGAAATCTTCGGTATACAACTTTTCAACCTTTCCAACATCCTTTTTTATAATTTCAAGTTGCGTTACGATTGGGCAAGCTCATAGTACATATCGGATAAGTTTCAGAATTTTTTGGAACGCATAAGGCTGCATTTGGATTTCAAAACAGTAGCAAAACGCATAGCCTATTGCCTAGTTTTCAGCATTTCAGGGTTAACTTCAAACTATCATAAATCTCTAAATATAATGAACTGGGAGATCTTCTACTATCAAATGAAATCTCTTTAAGTCTTCTTTCCAATGCAACTAGTTTCATCGAAATACAACATCTGGGTAAGGAGTTATACCCGTTTTACTTCAGCCTGCCAGCTTGTCAACTAAGGGATAGTTTCAACTTTGTTTGTTTTCTTATAGGCATTTTAGTCATTTCACCTCATCCAAATTTTATCTATAACACCAGATTTAGCCCTCAATTCATCAAAATATAATCCTTTTCTCAAATTTTCTCTCAAGAACACCCCTTAGGGTTTCAAACAAAAATCCCAAATAACTCAAGATTCAACTGTAGGTTTTGGAAGATAATTGAAGATTTGGAATCCCCACATCGTATGCTTCAAGGATTATCTCTTAATTTCTTAAATAGAGGTATGTGGGGTTATCTCAAAAATCTCATGAACTTTAAAATTCATGTTTTCAAAATGGGGATTTTGAAATTATGAATATGATTATATTTTAAATGTTTTATGATATTGATTTGGTCTTTACGCCTATTCTCGAAGTGATTTGATATAAGATATACGTATATCCATGTATTTCGAAAAGATGTTAACTTGAGAGCATGAATTATATGAAATTCCTCTCTTGATATAATTTTGTTTTAAATTCTCATATGATATGAAATGTTTGAAATTATCTTGACAAGCATTACATGAGATATTTCAAAAATGGTTATGACTTTTGACTTGCAAGGAAAAGGTTGTTTTGTTGAAATATGATGAATACAATGGTTGTATGAAAGAATGATTGATATTGATGGCTTGCATGTCGGGTATGAATATACCCTACAAAATATGATATGTAATGAAATTAAATAAAGTTGAATGCACTGATTTTTCATGAGATAGATGGATGCCTGAAGAAGGCGTTTGAGTATAAGGGCTCATCGCTGGAAACCGTGTTTGCCGACATGAGAATTTGGTACCCTGCTTTGTGATTTTCCGTACCTGACTTTATGTCATCCCAAATTGAGACTATGGTTAGGAGCCCTGCTTTGTGATCTTGTGCACTACCATACTTTATTGGGTAGAGACACCCTGCTGTGTGATCTGGTGTGTCTTCCCCTCACTTATACTCTAATCTCGGCGGCAACCGAGGTTTGACAGTTGGTGTAAATATGATAATGTAGCGTATTCCACCTAGCTCAACTGCATAGCATTGTTGTTGAAAAACTATTGCATTATGCCCATGTGTTTTCAAGTGATTTGATACGAAACTGCTTTATAATGGCTCTCACTTATATTCTGTAAAAAATAATATTGTATTTTTTTTTGAATTTCTCTGCATATCAGTACTTTTGTATTTATCCCCTTCCCTCCCAGGTTTAGAGGCACAGTCTAGGGGTCTAGATAACCAGTAGATTCCTCAGACAGATTTGCAGAGTCCCTTGGTGAGCCTTCTATATTTCAAAAGGCCTAATATCTGGCAGTTTCATTGATCATTTATTAGTTTTGGGTCAACTGGGGTCCTTGTCCAAGTTTTTAGATAGTTACTTATTTCAGTCATGTAGTAGAGATTTCGCAGATGATTTTTGAGATGTTGATTGAGATTGTGGGACATTATTCCCCATTATTATTTTCATATGATTCTTGACCATGTTTCCATTATATTGTGTATCTTCCGCATTTCTTTTATCATATGAGTTATGTGCATGATTTCCAGACAAATAGGGGTATTTCGGGCCTTTATGGTTTAGAATACTCGTCACAGCTAGGGCCCCAGTTCGGGTCGTGAAAAACTTGGTATCAAAGCATGGTTCATGGTTCCAGGGTATTTGTGAAATCGCGTCGAGTAGAGTCTTGTTTATGGGTGTGTAGTGTGCCATACTTATAAGCAGGAGGCTACTAGGCATTTTGAAATGTCTCTCTAATGTCCATATGAAAGTAAAAAGTCATCCCAAATTCTTTCCTTACTCTAATGTCCTTAGATATGTCTCATTATTGAGGTGATTGAAGTACAGGAGTTTAGAATCTAAATGGTATGGTCCTTTCTGATTGAACCATATAAGAGTTAAAAATTGTGCAAGGACTTAAGAAGAGTCCATTAGTGCTTTAATGTGTATTGATTCTAATGTAAACATTGATCCTGGTGGAATCGTGCTTTTTAGCTTGAGGTATTAATTGTATTTAGTCCCCTTCAAATTTATGTTACAAATGTCTTGCTTAAGGGGGATGATGTGTAGTAGAATGTTGGAACTGTATTTCCACCCAAACAGTAGTATGCATTAAAGTGTTGTTGTCATGACCTATTAGTAGTGATATTGGACCAAAAAGTTGGGGATATGAAGTCACAAAGTTAGAAGTCAGAGTGAGGGTGACTTTTATGTAAATGAATATTTTAGTTGAATAACCGATGTTCGAGAATGATTTACCCCCTTATGGTGATAGACTAATATGGTATCTAGTAGCGTGTGTGGATTGTATGGTAGTCTATGGGTGAAGTGTTTGACTCAAATTTTTATTTATACAGAGTAAGATGTGTATCCTTAGATCATTGAATATTGTGTGTCAATTTTGTCTCTCTTGTAATATGTAATCTTATTATCATGGTGTTTTTGAAAACTCAAAGTCTAGTGAAGCTGTGTGGGGCTCTTTTGATTCACTAGCATAGTTGCTTTGTTATTCATTTCATTTCTTGTTCAAAACACAAAAAAATCAAAGTCCAGTGAAGCCGTGTGAGGCCTATTTCGATTCACTAGCAACTAGTTGTTCAACTTGTTGTTTTTGTGTTGGTTGAATATTTGTATAGTCAGATCTTTTCACATGAGATTGAGTTGGTAATGAAGTCATATGTCCTTGTGTGTTAGTTTAGTAGAAGGTAGAGAAGGAGTTGTTAGTCAGGGTGATTTGTCGGTTGCTTGAAGTATGAAAATGGCTATATTAGACAGTAAGTTATAATTATAGACTCATGGTTGTTGTGGAAATTGAAGGCAGTCTAAATGTATGATTGAGTGAGTAAGTGTGAGGTGAGAAATCCGTATAAGTAGAAAAAATTGTATGGGGTTATAATATAAGATTAAGGTTGATCATGTTTATTATGTAACTTTACCCCTTGACCTTCTTTTCGTTGGTAGTTGTAAACTAGTACAACTTGTGAGAAGGTATGTAGTGGATTTTGAGGTATTTGAATAAAATGGGTCAATTTTATGGACTAGCATAGTATGTTGCACTCGTCATTGGTGGTAGATGATTGATGCTAGACCATTGGCTTGAATTTAATGTAGAATGTGGATGTAAGAATGGTGGCATGAGATTGATGATGCATGTTTTGTGAGATTAAATTAGTAGGCTTGATGTGTTGAAATAGTATGTGCAGATGGATTATGATAAGGAAAGTTGTAAGGTCATGATCGATTATTGTGGTTATGAAGTTCTAGTATACTAGTATTTCTTGATGTTTATTTGATAGTTTCCAAGTGAGAATTATGCGTAAGATTGGGTTGTAAAAATTATGTTTAGCACTAGACATCAAGTTTGAACCATTGAAGTCCATGAAGGTGGATGAGATGATTGCTCGGGTAATGTTACCAATTTTATAGAAGTGATCTAATAAGCTTGAACAATGTATGCGAGAGATTACGTTTATTTAAATTCGTAATGAAGTATGATGTTGTATGTATGATGTAGAAGTATGCCAAGGTGATATAAGGTAGTGGCATTTCTCTAAGACTATTACATGTTGCGTGTTGCTAGTAGTACCATTGAGTTGATAGATGGAGAAAGACTAGTAGATGTTATATGGGCTCTAAATAGCCAGATTAAAGAGTTTTGATTGATAGTGTTGGTCTCTTTTATATGATCTTGATTCTCATAGTAATGAGTTATAAGTTTGGAGTCGCGATATTGGTAGGCTATGATGAAAGTGATATGGTTCATCAAAGGCTCGGTGATATCCATGTTAAATGTTAGAAATCTAAGTTTTAGCTTTGAAGTTTGAACCAATAGAAATAAGTGTGCAAGCATTATACTATGACTATTGGGGCTATCAAAATATAGAGTGTATCTCAGAAGGTAGTATTAGCAGTGGGCTTTCCACTTTCATGTGTGTTCTTTCGGGTTAAGTTCTATTAATTTTGCATATTGTCATATTTCAGACCCCAGAGTGCAGTGAGTGCAGTTAAGTTTAATGTCTAGTAAGGGATCTCCCAAGCTTAAGACGATGGCTTAAAGCCAAGGGGGAGATGATAGAACAAGTAACCAAGTCAGGCTCTCAGATTCTAGTAGTGATGTCACGATGATATAGAATGTCAGAAAGTGACGGTGAGACTCAACCCATTCCTATCTTAGTATTTTTCAGTGATCCCAATACATGCTCATGCCTTACATGTCAGTTCGATAATCATAGTTCATGTACGTGCTCCTCCAGATTCCTAAATGAGGAACTTCAGTTCATTCAGCATTTGGGATCATATTCCATATGTTATGAACTCTAAATTGAGGTCATGCAGCTCATGACTCATGTATTCACGCTTTATAGTGTGCTCAGTTCCCATAAATCTATGCTATATTCTTTATGATGGGCAAAATATAGTTCATAGCCATGTATGTACCAATTCAGATCTTTCTTTGATAAATCCCGGATGTTGTTTTGTCATTCCTCAGGCCTCAGTTAAGTGTCAAGTTTCATATAATATCCTTCCATGCTTCAAGATCTTATGTTCTAATCTTTAGTGACTCGTCTTTATGTGATGATAGTGGTGAGGCATAAATATTTCTTGTTGATGGAAGATCATGGTATGCTTGTTTTAGATAAGTCCATAAGTGTGAAGTAAGGTTGGGGCCAAATCTTTGATGCATGTGATGGTTAGCTGAAAGGTGTGTGTGTGTATGTTCTTGAGGTAGCATGTGGGAGCTATATCGATAGATGGTTAGTAGAATATGCGAAGTGTGTCTTAATGAGTGTTTGTTTTGAAGTTCATATATGATTATAATGTTAGGCTTAGGGTGTGATCTTTTAAGAGATATAGAAGGTTGAATCTTATGGTTTAGACTTGTATCGTGGAGTGGCATGTAGTATTTTGTGAGTTGGAGTTAGTCCTGATCACGGTGAAGAGGATTAAGCTATTTTAGACATTAGTAGAAAGATTTATCAATGCTCATATGCTAATTTTAAACTAAATTAAATGAGTATGGTATTTAATGAGAATAGTATAATTAGGGATATTCGAGAAGTGTGCTAAGCTTGAAAGTAAGAAGTTGTGTTGCCAAAGGCTTTCCGTCTTAATTTATGAGTCATATGTCTATATTCCATACTGCCGAATAGTCTCAATGTTGTGATTCCCTTAGTTGGATGTCTTGTGTAATCCATACCCAAGATTCGTGGCTCCCTATTACTGCCAAAACTTTTTTTGAGAGAGTGTTGAAGAGATACTCCAGTTAAGTATGAAGCTCCTGCATAATTCAGTCTGTATAGTCAGTAAGTCAGTTTAACAGTTAGATTTGCATGACTTGTTTTCTCGTCTTTTCATTTGTTCATGCTACTTGAAATCTCAGACATGCTACTATTTCAAGATAAAGTATACCAGTAGTTGCGAGTATAGACCAGTTCATGCATCATGCATTAAATTCAGATTCCAGAGGTTCAGTTATGATTCAATTCGTACGTGCCCTGTGCATCGCCTCAGTTTTCTGAGCATCTTAGTGAATTGAGCATTCATAGAGGGACATAAGGTCCCAAGGGTGAGATACCTCATTCAGTTGCATGCATAGATTCTTATTATAAGCTTCACACCAGTTATCATTGCGTATTCAGTCATACGTTCATACGTCAGTTCAGTCAGATATGCATGCATTAGAAATGCATGTCCAATAGAAAAAGTTCAGCTTATTAGTGTATTCAGTTCTGCGTTCATGAGAAAAACAAAGTAACAAATCCATGCATCAGATATGCATGTTCATTATGAGAACTCAGCTTATGAGTAGTTTCAGTCGTGTATTCCATGCATCAGATATCCATGTCCAATATAAGAATTCAGAATATCAATAGTTCCAGCCATATGGTCATGTTTCAGGTCAGTGTATTCTTTATTAGAGGACATGTCGTGTCCGCATTATTCCATACCTTTAAGGCTTCAACAAGTTCCTACCCATCATTCGAGGACGAATGATCCTAAGGAGGAGATAATGTAACACCCTGTAAAAGTTGTGCATGGATTAGCCTTTAATAGAGTGCTCTTAGACTTAAAAAAACTTGAAAATTTTTCTAAGTGTAATGAGGACTTAGAGTTATTTTAGTTGGCAATGTTCAGGATGCAACTTTTCAACCTTTTTGACATCCATTTTTAGAATTTCAAGTTGCGTTACGATCGAGCAAGCTCATAGTACATCTAGGATAAGTTTTGGAATTTTTTGGGACGCATAAGGCTGCGTTTGGATTTCAAAATAGTAGCAAAACGCATAGCCTATTGCCCAGTTTTCAGCATTTCAGGGTCAATTTCAAACGATCATAAATCTGTAAATATAATGAACTGGGAGAGATGCTACCTATCAAATGAAAGTAATTTGAGTCTTCTTTCTAATGAAACTATTTTCATCCAAATCCAACATCTGAGTAAGGATTTATACCCGTTTTACTTCATTCTATCAGCTTGTCAATTGAGGAACAATTTCGACTTTGTTTGTTTTCTTAGGGGCATTTTAGTCATTTCACCTCACCCAAATTTTGTCTATAACACCACATTTTGACCCCAATTCATCAAAATATAATCCTTTTCTCAAATTTTCTCTCAAGAACACCCCTTAGGGTTTCAAACAAAAATCCCAAATAACTCAAGATTCAACTATGGGTTTTGAAAGATAATTGGAGATTTGAAATCCCCACATTGTAGGCTTCAAGGATCATCCTCAATTTCTTAAATAGAGGTACGTGGGGTTATCTCAAAAATCTCATGGGCTTTAAAATTTATGCTTTCAAAATGGGGGTTTGAAATTATGAATATGATTATATTTTAAACGTTTTATGATATTGATTTGGTCTTTAGGCCTATTCTCGAAGTGATTTGATATAAGATATACGTATATGCATGTATTCCAAAAAGCTGTTAACTTGAGAGCATGAATTATATGAAATCCCTCTCTTGATATGATTTTGTTTTGAATTCTTATATGATATGAAATGTTTGAAATTATCTTGAAAAGCATGACATGAGATATTTCGAAAATGATTATGACTTTTGACTTGCAAGGAGAGGGTTGTTTCATTGAAATATGATGAATATAATGATTGCATGAAAGAATGATGTGATATTGATGGCTTGCAAGTCGGGTATGACGATACCCTACAAAATATGATATGTGATGGAATTAAATGAAGTTGAATGCATTGATTTTTCATGAGATAAGTGGATGCTCGAAGAAGGCGTTTGAGTGTAAGGGCTCATCGCTGGAAACCATGTTTGTTGACATGGGAATTTGGTACCCTGCTTTGTGATTTTGCGTACCTGACTTTATGTTATCGCAAATTGGGACTATGGTTAGGAGCCCTACTTTGTGATCTTGTGTACTACCATACTTTATTGGGTCGAGACACCCTACTGTGTGATATTGTGTGTCTTCCCCTCACTTATACTCTAATCTCGGCGGTAACCGAGGTTTGACAGTTGGTGTAAATGTGATAATGTAGGGTATTCCACCTAGCTCAACTGCATAGCATTGTTGTTGAAAAACTATTGCATTATGCCCATGTGTTTTTAAATGATTTGATACGAAACTGCTTTATAATGGCTCTAACTTATTTTCTGTAAAAAAAAATATTGTATTTTTTTTTTTGAATTTCTCTGCATACTAGTACTTTTGTATTGACCCCCTTCCCTCCCAGGTTCGAAGGCACAGTCTAGGGGTCCAGATAACCAGTAGATTCCTCAGACAGATTTACAGAGTCCCTTGGTGAGCCTTCTATATTCCGGAAGGCCTAATATCTGACAGTTTCATTGATCATTTATTAGTTTTGGGTCTACTGGGGGCCTTGTCCCAGTTTTCAGATAGATACTTGTTTCAGTCATGTAGTAGAGATTTCGCAGATGGTTTTTGAGATGTTGATTGAGATTGTGGGACATTATTCCCCATTATTCTTTTCATATGATTCTTGACCATGTTTCCATTATATTGTGTATCTTTCGCATTTATTTTATCATATGAATTATGTGCATGATTACCAGACAGATAGGGGTGTTTTAGGCCTTTATGGTTCGGAATACTCGTCACGGCTAGGGCCCCGGTTCGGGTCGTGACACTTTTTTCCTTATGAGGTTTTGTTCCACTGGGTTTTTCTCGTAAGAGTTTTAATAAGGCAACCTATATGTGTATTGTTAGACATTCAAGGGGGAGTGTTATGATATATATCAATTATAGTGAGTGTCTATCAAGATCTATCAAGATCTATTTGATGTCTATCAGGATTTGATGTATTTGTCTTTTAGTGTAAAACTAGGGGCAAATTCCCCCTATAAATAGAACGACTTTCTTCATTGTAAATCATCCCTCAAGAGAAGAAATAAGAATCGCTCTCTCTATTCTCTCTACTCTTCTTCTTGTTCTGTATTGTTTTATAACAGAAAACTAATAATTAGATGACTATTTTTATGAGAATAATTACTTTTTTATGATTAATATTTTTTTATTAGTTTAAGAATTCTAAATTCACTAAATTTAATTTTAAGAAGATTTACAAAAATTTATAAATAAATATAAAAGCGTTAGAATAAGAAAAAATTAAGAAGTACCAATTTTTTTAAAGTTTTAAGTACATAATAAAAATGTAATCAATGATTTTGTAAAGATTTGATTTAAAAAAAAATTAAATATAAAAAAATTATCGTACCACAATGCATGGTTCAAATTGATGTGTTTCTCTTAACCTCTAACAACAAGAGAAAAAGGTATTGCATGAAAAACACAAAAATGATTAACCATCAACCACTTTAAACTTGTGGCAAAATATATATGTGCTTACACTAAAATATATGTTTATGTTTACATTATTATATTAAAGTGTGAAGGTATTTTGTAAGTAGTTTAAACTTTTTGCGCTTCATTAAAAATCTCTGTAATAGACAAAATTATTTAATTTTAAATAATCAAACGCTACACGTGCGAGGCACGCGCAGTTAAATTAGTATATATATATATATATATATATGGTGTTGGACAGCTGGGAGACATTATTATAATTATTGGAAAGATCTTGGACAATTAAATATTAACGGACACGTACAGGAACGGACTGGACACTATTTTGGAATAAAAAGTGGAGGCGGTTACACGGTTAATTAGGTTTTATTATTTTTATTTAGTCTTTAATTTTTCATATCATGTATTCAATTATTTGGATCCTGATTATGAATATTAGAGGCTAAAAATCATCCCTTTCGGGGTTAAATCCAACAACATGATTACTATTATTTTGAATTAAATTCGTTTAATTTTTGCTTATCATATTTAGTTATTTGTTTATTCTTGTTTAATTGTTTTAAGGATTCGCGACCCTTAGAATACATATATTGTCAACCTTTTGATCTCGGAAGAGGGAACAGGGAGATTGAACACGGGAATAAACAAAGTTTGAGTTTTTATTCTTTTATAAAATAAAGAATTAAACTTAGCGTCTAGGACAGAAATGTACTTAGATGCCTTACTTGATTTATACGTAGGATGATAGCTTTAATTCACTTAATTGGATTATTACATCCCCGCTCAATAATGTAGTTGTAATGTCCAAAATAGGTAAAAGATTATAGGTTGGAAAACTATGATCATGCAATTAACCCTACGAATCAACAACCAAGATAAGCAAGTTAACGAATTAATTTCAATAACATAGTATAATTATTCAAAGTTCTTTAACCCTAGGCTTTTCTCCATTGATTGTCCCAAGACTTTTATTTTTATGCATTATTTATTTTATTTTTAATTTACTAAATTACAAACTCTCTTGTTTATTTTTTCTCAATTAGTTAAACTAGAATTAGATAGGCGGCGGACACTAGTCCCTGAGAGATCGATACTTGGGCTTCCTTGAAACCGCTATATTACTTGATAAGATCACGTACACTTGCATGTGTGCTTGGGCGTTGTCATACACCAAAACAGTCGACAAATCTTAGAAACCGAGGACCTCTTTGGTAACCACTCTCGGATGCACTAACTAGACAAGAATAAAGAGATTTCAAGGTGTTTATCACACCAATGCAGCTAACCCAAACTAGATTAACACAACAAGATGAAGAACAAGATAACAATAACTACAACACACGGTTACAATGACAATAACACAAACGGATTATACTAGAATAAGAACAAACGATTACAAGGAAGATAGACAAATGAAGGTATAATCTTAAGAACCCAAGAACTTGTGATATTTTTGGACCCTTAACACCAGACACTACAATAACCTATCACTTACAATGATACAAGAGAGGCGGTCACCACCAAAGCACCAACGTATCAAGCAAATGCAACACACAAGTGATTTCGCTTTTGTGTTATACCCTAGTTTCGGTTTAGGATTCTCTCTTTATCTAGAGAAGCGTTCTTTCAATAACATACATAAACTAAGCAAATAAACCCTACAAGGTTCTATTTATACAAGATTACAAATAATAGAGAAATTACAAAAGAGCCCTTTCATTAAAGGGTTCCAAATTGCACCCCTTAAGTGCACCAAAAGGCCGGTTTTGGTTCTCTTTCACACTTGGGCTTATGCACTTTTCTAAGTGGTTTTCAAAATGCTCAAAAAGTGTCTATGGTCATGATCATACTTGTATCATTGGACTTTGTACGAAAACCTCCTTAGATACCAAATGAAGATTTGTAGTAGGTTGCTCCTCAACTCTGGGAACTGTTCCCAAATGAACTCAACCACAAGAACTAGGAAAAAGCTAAACAATAAAATGCATGGAGAAAGTAAATATTAGACACAACAATTTAATGTGTAAACTCCTTGCTCAAGGGAGAAAAACCATGACCTACCTCCAAGATTTCTAAGCTCTACTATTTCTAAGCAATTTCTTGAATACAAACTCTAGCTTGACACAACAAACTAACTATAGCTTAAGAATCACCTAACTATAGATGATTACAGAGAAATCAAATTTACACCACAACATATACTAATAATCATACAAGAAACTATAGGCAAACGTTTAAGAACACCTTACAAAGACCCAAGTACAACAAAAAAATAAAATACAACTTGATGAGCTATCAGCTCTCTATTGCAAAAGGAGTCTTCAATTTCATCTTCAAAGAGATATTTTGTTGTTGAAATATGGAAGAATAGTTTTCTTGTTGAATAAGATGATCAATATATATGTATGATACATTGACACAAGAAAACCTATGAGCGATCTCAGTGGTTGGGACAAAAAGGTGTCAGCAGCTTTTTCACCAACCCTTGTACTTTCTTCCAGCTGTGACAGTTGATGTGGTAGCAGTTTTGTCATCACATAATCTCCAGGAAATGGGGTCCAACATACAGTTTGTCAATCATCAAAACTAAGGACTTAACACCAATTATTAGAGGGGTATATGTTCTTCGTGAAGTACCACGTCTAGTCCCGGAGCTAAGCCAATGGAAGGAAATCCCTTTAGTTCAAAATTTATACTGCGCCAATAGTGAGAACACCAAATACTTTTAGTTATAGATAGACCGTTGAATTTCTTGGATATAATAAGGAAAAAGTATAGTATAATGCATGTTCAAATTTCATATGTTACCTTCTGAAACATGATACATAGTAGCTGCAAGCGTGATCATGCACCACTGCTATTTCCACCACCAACTTGATTGCCCAGTTTACGTCAGCTTGCCAGTTCATATTAGCTCTAGTTATACCCTTCCAGCTCAATAATCTTATCCATATTCTTCCTGCTACACCACTTTTAAAGAACAAATGTTGGAGGGTTTCATATTCAGTGTTGCATAGAGGACCCAATGAGTCTAAGTAATACCAAATGCACTCAGCCTGTCTTTCGTAGCTACCCTGTCGTGAAGGGCCATCCTTAAGAAAAAAAACCACTTTGTGCTTAATAGAGCAAATTAAGGGAAACGTCATTGTAAATACTCAACCAAATTTTCTTACCTTTCTTAGAATATTCTTTTTTTATTTTAGCTGATATTATTGATCTTGTTTCCCCTTCAAAACTGTATATATACTTGTAATCAATCAAGACTTAATACACACAATTTTCCTACTTCACTTGAATCTTATTATGGTATTAGAGCTTCTCCAAGACTCAAACGACTCAAACGAGTAAACTTCATCTGATCCATTCTTTCTTTCCACTTTTACCTGATTTATCCTTACTATAGATTCATGGAAGAAATATAAAATTCAGCCACCAATACATCATCCTCTACCCCCTCAGTGGTGGTCAATCCGACCACGCAAATTATCAACTTCAATTCCTCTTCCTAACTGCCTATCGAACTTTGCGACATGGAAGACTCAACTCCTCACTCTATTATGTGGCCATGACATTCTAGGCTATCTTGATGGTTCCACTCTGTGTCCATCTGAGAAGATCACACAGGGAAATCAACAAATTGCTAACCCACTATTTAGAACTTATTTTCACCAGGATAATCTTATTCGGAATGCTTTACTTCCATCCGTAGATCCAACTATTGCACCATCTATAGCAAATTCCGCAACTTCCAAGCAAGCTTGGGATGAATTGTACACTGCCTTTGCAAAATAGTCACAGACTCGCATCTATAGTCTCCATGATTCTGTTGAAGATGTCTCAGAAATAATTAGAAGTAGATAATTGTTAGTAGTTTTAAATTGTTAGACTTCTATGTGAGTTAGACTTAGTAATTAGTTATTCATTTGTTATTTGGATTAGAAATTAGTTGTCATTATTTGAATTGAAGTTTAGTAAACATTTAGCTATAAATATGTCTTTGAGTTATTAATAAAACAATTTTCTTTGACAATATAATTGCAGTATTTTTTCTCTCCAACTCTTTCTCTGTTATTTCTCTAATCACAAAGCTAAAAACCAACAATTGGTATCAAGTTCTGAAAACAACTTTTTCTAAATAGCTCCTCCTGTCTTTGATAGTGAAAATTACCAACATTGGGCAGTAAAAATGGAGACTTATCTTGAGACTTTAGATCTTTGGGAGGCCGTGGAGGAGGATTATGATGTTCTTCCACTAACCGATAATCTTTCGATGGCCCAAATCAAAAGCGAGAAGGAAAAGAAAATCAGAAAATCAAAGGCAAAAGAAACTTTGTTTGCTAGTGTTTCTCCAATAATTTTCACAAGACTTATGGCCCTTAAATCACCAAAATAAATTTGAAATTATCTGAAGGAAGAATATACAGGAGATAAAAGAATACGAGGCATAAAGGTATTGAATCTAATAAGGAAATTTGAATTGCAAAAGATGAAGGAATCTGAGACTATCAAAGAGTACTTAGACTGACTTCTTAGCATTGTTAACAAGGTAATCAGACCAACCTCTTAGCATTGTTAACAAGGTAAGATTGGTTGGCACAAACTTTAAAGATTCAAGAATTGTTGAAAAAATTCTTGTTACTATGCCCGAAAGATACGAAGTATCAATTACTACCTTGGAAAACACAAAAGACCTGCCCAAGATTACCTTGACAGAATAGTTAAATACATTGCAGGCACAAGAGCAAAAGAGGCTTATGAGTCACGATGATATGGTTGCAGGCGCTTTGAAAGCCAACCTCAAGACTCAAAGTAAGGGCAATAATTCAAGAAAAAACTACCCACCTTGCCAAAATTGTGGCAAAATAGGTTATCCTCTATTTAAATGTTGGAAGAAACCAGATGCAATGCAAGATCTGCAATCAACTTGGCCATGAAGCTATGATTTGCAAAAACAAATCTAAAAAATATGAAGTAGATGCCCAAGTCACCAAAGAAAAAGAAGAAGAACACTTATTTATGGCAACATATCCTTCAATCAAGAAATCTGATTTTGGAATGATTGACAGTGGTTGTACAAATCACATGACATGTGACAAAACGCTTTTCAAAGAGTTTTTGTCTTTGAAAAATAAGAAAGTCAGAATTGAGAATGGTGACTATATTCCTATAGAAGGAAAAGGGAATGTTGGGATCAAAACAATTTCAGGTACAAAAATAATTTCAAATATCCTTCACGTGCCCGATATTGATAAAAGTTTGCTAAGTATTGGTCAGCTAATCAAAGAAGGATTTAAATTATTATTTGAAGATAAATATTGTCGAATCTTTCATTCCACTAATCATGAGATTTTACAAGTTGATATGAGAGGAAAAAGTTTCTTATTTAATTCTATAAACGATGCATAAAGTCTTGCAAGACCAAAGATCATTTGGCAGATTTATTTAAAATGTCAAATTCAGCCGAGCCTGCAATCTATAATTTCAACACTCCAAGGAGGAGTGTTGAAGATATGTCTCGTAGAAGTAGATAACTATTAGTAGTTTTAAATTGTTAGAGTTCTATGTGGGTTAGACTTATTAATTAGTTATCCCATTTATTTGAATTAGGAATTAGTTATGCTTAATTCAATTGAAGTCTAACTAGAAATTTAGCTATAAACCAACTCTTTATCTGTTATTTCTCTAATTTCAAAAGTAAAAACCAACAATCATGCCAAAGTCACTCGAGACTCCAAGTCCATCTCTAAATATCTTCATGAGATCCACTCAATCTCTAATGAAATCACAATAGTAGGATCTCCGATCAGTAATGCTAGACTTGTGGTTACAATTAAGTGGTTTGGGACCTAAATATCGTGCCGTCAGTGCAGCCATTCGTGGTCGTGATACTTCGATTTTCTATGAAGAACTCTATGACAAGCTTACTGACCATGGTCATTTTCTTAAACATGAAGATCATAAGAAAATCTCCTGAGCCATCACTGCTAAAGTGGCCCAACACACCAATTTTACTGCCAACCTAAATGGGTACAAGCAGAATCGTAGACAAGGACAACAAAATTGATGTCTCAACCAAGTTACCAAATGATCTTATCAAAATCAATCACGTCCTCAACAAACTCACCAAATGCAATTCAATGCCAACTTTGTGATAAATTTGTCCATGTAGCACGAGTTTGTAGATCCTAATCTCACAACCACATTGAAGCAAAAGCTCACTTTGTTGCCACTACAACATCTCAAGTCTTCACTACTCCATGGATCCTGGATATGGGAGCATCACATCATATTATAGATGACGCTTAAAATCTGATGCACCCATCATCCTTCTCATCAGTGAATTGGTCATCTGCTCCAAACTGGTTTTTCCTTGTTTGCATCGTCGGCTGGGCCATCTTAATCTTCGTCTTCTACAATATGTTTTAATTTCTTATTAGTTTTCTTATTCAAATAAAGATAATTTTCAGTTCAGTAGTTCCTGTTGCAGCAATAAAAGCCACAGATTTTTCTTTTTCGCAAACACTTTACAAAGCACACAACCATTTGAAGTTATTTATACAGATGTTTGAGGTCCCTCTCCTACTTTATCTCTTGACAATAATACATCCTACGTCATTTTTATTGATCAATTTTCCAAATACACTTGGTTATACACCATGAAAAATAAAAATGATGTTGCCAAAATATTTGCTGAATTTAAGCCCTTAGTTGAAAATTACTTCAACACCATAATTCAAACCATTTATTCTGATGGGGTGTAGAGTACCAAGTCTTAAAATCTTACTTCACAAACCATGACAAACAAAATCTCGTGTTACTGCCATATAACGTACAATGTACAACCTTTGCAGAACGACATTATTTCCACATCATTGAAACAGCTCATACATTACTACACCAAGTTTCTCTCCCATAAAATATATGGACATCGCTTGTCAATGTGCAGTATATCTCATAAACTGATTTCCGTCTTTCAAAATAAATCCCCTTATCAAAAACTTTTCGGTAACATCCCATATTTTGCTCCATATGCACATTGTGTTACCCATAGTTGAAACCATATACCAATACTAAGCTTGATCCTAGATCTACAGCTTGTGTCAATCTTGGCTTCTATGTCAAATATCATTGTCATAAACGTTATGATCTCATTACTTCAAAGATGTATCTTTCCAGATATGTTAAAATTTTTGAAAAATATATTTCCTTTTCAAACAATATTCTCAAAAGTCTCCCATCACATACACTATCTTGACATGATTTACTCTCTTCTACATCTACATCCATTGATTCTTCCCCTATTGTTAATACTACACCTATGCCAACACCACCTCCTCCATCCATCACTCCATTGACCACCCAAAATTGTGACTTGGCAACATATACAACACCTACTATGGCTATGTCATCTTTGGAAGCTCCAGTACAATCAGTCACACAACAAGTAAGTCCAACATCTAGCTCTATTTCTACTTCACCTTATTAACAAGAAAATTCATCTACTTTTCTTGCCTATAACATGCCTTGTATGGTCACCCATTCATAAAACATCATTTTTAAACCCAAACAAATATTCAATTGGATAGAAACTCTTGGTGAAACTCTTCCGCTCTTAACTGTGAAACAAGCTCTCAAGGACCCAACATGAAGCTTTGCTATGCAAGAGGAGTTTGATGCATTGACCAAAATAAAACTTGGGATGTACCATCCAAACCAATTCATAACATTGTAGGGAATAAATGTATCTTACTTTTCAAGTGAAAAGCTGATGGAACCACACACAGATACAAAACACATCTTATTGCCAAAAGATTTACTCAAAGGCCAGGTATTGAATTTCATTCTACATTCAGTCCTATTGTTAAACCAATAACTATTAGTGCTGTTTTGACTCCAGGCGACATGGCTGGCCTCTTCATCAACTAGACATCAATAATGCCTTTTTTTTAAGGCAATCTTAGTGATGAAGTTTACACGAACCAACCTCAAGGCTTTGAGAATTCTGACTTACCAAATCATATGTCTCATCTCTGCAAAGCCATCTATAGTCTGGAGTAGGCACCTTGTGTGTGGTATCTAGAGCTCAAAACTTTTCTCGTGGCCTTTGGTTTCAAGCGTTCTCACTCAGATAGTTCCTTACTAATTTATCGATATATGGGTAATATCATCTAACTTCTAGTCTATGTGGAAGACACTGTTATCACTGGCAGTAGCTTTCAAGCCATTCATCAGATAAAAGTTTCCCTCTCCGGTCATTTTTCTATCAAAGATCTGTCTTGACTTGATTTCTCAAGTCGTAATGGCGCCTACCTTATCCCTCAATAGGCAAGCCAAGTCATAGCCCGAAATAATAGGTAATGGGCTAGTAGATAGAAATAAAAAAAGATTACGTATAATGATAGAAATAGTAATAACCAGTAACAAACAAAAAGGAAACATATATCATATACTAAAATAGGAGGGGGGAAAAGGGGAAGGACCAAATACACAACCGAATCCCTTCCAAGACCTGGTAAGGTCGGTACTAGAGCCACAATTAAAATATACCCATAGTACTAGACAGAATCCAAAATATACCCAATATATACAAGCAGTCTCGAGTACAAAAGACTAAACTAGAGTAGATAGAGGAGGATCAACCTCAGACGACAATAAGCTTACCCTGCTATGAATCAGTACTGGAAGGTAGGAATCATATTAATGTCGGTTGCTACTACTCGGATCTGTATCAGGAAAAAGATGCAGAAGTGTAGTATAATCACTAAAGAAACGACTACTCATTAGGCATCATCGACCGACTGAGCTCAATACAGAAAAGGTATAAATATAATGCAAGAGTATAATCTAAGTAATCAATAAACATGGATAGAAAGTGTCATGACCCGAGCCGAGGCCCTGGACGTAACGAGCATCCTGGACCATGAAGGTTCAGGCACCCCTTTCTTTCTGACAATCATGCATAACATTCATTCAATTTAAAGAATTTGTCAAAAGACAACAAAATGGAACCATGGACAACCTCATAACACTTGAACATTTTGAAAAGAAATTCTTAACATTCAAAACATATAACACCAGTCTGCGAAATCTATAACACTACAATATCCAACTATGTCTAAAACAAAACTGGGACAAGGCCTCCGGTCAGACCATAAATCAAACAAATGACAATGTTTATATAACCTCGCCTTCCAAAATAGAGAAGGCTCACCAAAAGAGAATATCATAAACACCAATCTATTGTTTAGCTGGACCCGTAGGACTGTACCTCAAATCCTAAAATATAGTGTTCAATACGGATGTACTACTACGCAGAGCAATCCAAAATAATGTACTTTTATATATAACATAAGTGAGAGCATTTCATAAAACATTATTCATAAAATAATTTAAAACACATGGGCATCTTCAAATGATCTTCAAAATAATTTTGTAGATGCAATACCGTTCTTTATTTTACTTCTGAGCTAGGTGGTGCACCCTACAATTCTAGAGTCCACGGATTATATGGAGTCCGCCTTTGACTCGGTGGCCAAGCCTCTAACCTTAGTTTGCCGCAAAGGTTGGAGTCTCTATTCTGATATGCGGCACTAGGATAGCGTATAATCCCTCGTTGGGAACATAATAAACCCGTATCGGCAAAACACGATTTTGGACAATGAGTTTTCTGAACTCGTGCCTTCTTCGGGAAACCACCTAACTCTCTTTAAGACCAATTTTAATCTTTTCTAAACATGTATCGTTCTAAGCTCAAAATCTAAAAATCTATTCTATTCTATGTTACTATGGCATTATCTGTTTTGGTATCGTCATACCAAGACTTGCAAGTCATATTTTTCAGCCATACATTATCAAGTTACAACTCTTTTCAAGAAAAACAATGTTTAGACAACCAAATCAATCAAACAATGCAATAGAGTTCTTATTTTCAAAATGTATTTCGAAGTATGCAGAGATTTTCTCTTTTCAACATTTCATCAAACATGTGGTGGTCAAGTATTTTGTGATAAAACATGAAACACTTTAAAATCATCACTCTCCTAAATATAAAAAGGAAACACCCTCTCTTCAATTCATCATCAAAATCAAGCCTTAACCAATAGTAATGACATTTGTAACATGCTTCTCAGTATGAAATTGAATAGTTCATAACATATAAAAACAAGGGGATTTATAACAAAAGAGGGATTATAATTCTTCTTGCTCCAAACATCAAACCACATGCATATATATATATATATGTTGGATTACGGGTCATGGATCGCCCATGTGGATTGACCCGAGCCTCGACCCGACCCGACCCGACCCAACCCATTTCTATTTTTTGATTATCTAATAAAAGGGGAAAAATTGGATATTTGAATTATGGGGGGAACAATTACAAAAAATTTTCCACTTCTCCTTATATCCCAAAAAAGTTTCATTTTTCTGATTGAGAGAAAGAGGGTCAGTGAGATAGAAAACCAAAACGAGAGAGAAAATGTAGTGAATAATTCAACATCAGACCAAAGGCATTTTAGTTTGTGAATCAACTCTCTGTTTTCTAGAGAGACGAAGATTAGCTTAGGGCGATTGTGTCAGTTGCAAATTCAACACTTTCACCGTAACAGATTAAGCTACACATTGTTTTTACTCAGAATTTGCTTTCATTGGCATCAGAGACAGGTTTAAAAGCCCCAACCTTGATCAAATTTGACTGATTCATATCCAAAAAAATATTATAATTGAATATGGCTTTATCTGTTAGAAACAAATCACGGATAAAGATTGAAGTTTAGACCTGACTTGAATCCAATACATTACCTTCTATTCTGGAATAAGATTAGAAAGTTACAAGATTGGATTTGAAATTTAATTATGATTTAATTATTTTTTTTCTTTGGATGAATCTGATATATAGGGGAACAAAATTGGTGTTAAAAATAAAAAAGGGGCTCATGCATGTTGTAGTTAAAAGTACTTGTGCCTATGCACAGTTTTCTAGTGAAAACATAACAAAGTTGTGCAAGTTTGTTTATCTGTGTGCTGTGCTATTCAAGTGCTATTCTAGTGTCGTGCAAGTTGAGAACTTTGTACTTAATTAAAATTAAAAAAATAGTATTTATGAAAATACTTAAAGTGCTGAGCATTGTTTTTTGGTCACTTAATTGAATATAAATGTAAGATCCCGCAAAATGCTAAGCTTAATTCAGTCCTGTAAAAGCTAGTAAGGAGTCCCAAACTTAGAAAAATTCATCTAAGTATTAATACTTAGAGTTATTTTAGCCTTCGTAAGTTAGCGATCCTTTTTCACAACCCTCATGACCTAAAAATAATGACTTTTAGGTTGAATCATGATCAGGAATGTCAGTGGGTGTTCTCGGACAAGTTTTAAATTTTTTGAACTTTGTTTGAAACACATTTGAAAGCTAAAACTAATGGATCGACATGATCTCTACACGTCGGGTTGCCCATCGCGTCGATGAGTATTTTTCCCTATCTCCCAGTGCAAATTTTAGTGAACCAATGCAGAATCTATACGGTGCGTTATCTATCCTGTTGATGCCAACGACATGGTGTGTCGGTCTGCACATCTCTAGTCCAGTTTTCATAATTTAAAAACCCACATACAAAGGGGTAAATGGGTCTTTTCCCATCTTATATCAGCCCCCAAAATATGTAATTAAGTCATCCAAAAGGAAAAAATTACTCATTCCCTCTAGAATTTTCAAGAACAAACCCTAGTTCATCACATTCAAGAATCCAAGTTCCAAGGAAATCCATCCATCTTTCAGAATTCAAACTTTAAGGTATGTCAAGTGTTCATCCAAGGGTCCCTTCCACCCTTAGAGTTTAAGAAACTACTTTTAAAACTTCAAGTGCATTGATTTTATGAATTTCATGTTGGGTTTGATTATATTCATGATTAAAATGATTAATTGAGTTTATAATCCATGTTTGTTACAAGTTTCATGTGGAGTTATTTGATATATGTATAGAATCATGTGAATCCATGCTAATCCCTTGAAATTGTAAATGGGGGTTTGAATTATGAAGCCTATTTTTTTTCAGTGTCATGTGCATGGATTATGTTCTCCAAGTTTTTGATAAATTGCTGATGAGAACAAAGAAAAAGGGAAAACAATCATATCATGTTAGCTTATGTGCAAGTTATATCATGCAAGTGTTTGATGGAATGTCTTTATGAATGAGTTATGATCAGGTGCATATGGTTAAGCCTTTCAAGTTTATGCAATGATTTATTTTTTATGCTATTGAGTCCTGGGGGTATTTAATATCCAATAATTTAGCTGTTTACCTAAAGCCAGTGTCAGTTACAGAATAAACTCAGTCATGTCACGATCAGTAGTACTCTCAGTCAGTTACAAAACTCAGGAAAAACTCAGTAGACTCAGTATCAGTCCAGTCTAGTCTAGTTTAGTATTCAGTTCAAACCTCAGTGAATTTAGTCAGTTAATAGAATTCAGTAGTATTCCATCGGCCAATAGAACTCAGTGAACTCAGTTCAGTTCAGTTAGATAGTATAATCAGTAACAGTTCAGTCAAGCCTTATATGAATTAGGAATCATTTTAATGTCTATTAAGTTTGGAGTAGTATTCAGCATCGAGCGAAGGGATGAGGGCATTCCTTCCAGCAGAGGGTTTGACCATTAATAGCAAGCGCTGCGTTCCAGAACTACATAGTCGGCATAGGTTGAGGTATCTTCCTGCCATACTAGGGTTGATATATCTCATACGAGTTTTCCTGCCAGTGAGAGTTAACAAAAGAGCTTCCTATCAGAGAGGGTTAACTCACAGTTATCTTTACCCGTGGCATGGTACTGACACCCTTCAGACTGGAGTTATAGGTTGGACCCCAATCTATTTAGAAAGGGGCATGTCGATTAGATGATTAGCTCCTACAGTCTCAGTTTTAGTCTTCAGAATAGAACTCAGTTTAGTTCTACAGAAAGCAGGACTATCAGACACAGTCACTCAATTCAGTAAGGAACTCAAAATAGGTCCACAGAATCAGGAATGTCAGATACAATTGCATGGTTAACAGTAATACAATATCAGTAAACTCAGATATCAGTAAATCAGTAATTCAAAACTTAGTATCTATGTTATCACGACCTCAGTTATAGTTTACGTATTCATTCATGTACTCTCGTTCAGTTATACTCATGTTATTCAGTCAGTATTGTTCATGCATATGAACCCATGCATCTCAGCCTACCTCACTTAGCATACCAGTACATTCAAAGTACTGACGCATATCTTTCTTTTGCACTATGATGTCTTATATCATACATTCAGATGCACAGGCTCCCGATCATACTTAGAAACCCGATCCATCAGCAGTAGTCTAGTGGTGAGTTCTCATAGTTTGAGGAAATAATTATTACTTTAGTATCTGAATTTATCAGTTTTTAGTAGTTAGGTTTAGTGGAGGGTTTGTCCTATCAATCCCTTATCCAGACAGTAAAGTCTTATCAGACTAGAGTATTTTTCAGAAAAATATTCAGAATGGCTCCAGTAGAATAGACCTTCTTCTAGATACTTAGCCCATATCTATTCTTCCATACAAAATGGCTCCAGCAGAACTCAGGGAATTAAAGGAACAATTGAAGGATCTCCTAGATAAGGGATTCATTAGACCCAGTGAGTCCCCGTGGGGTGCACCAGTTATATTCGTGCGTAGGAAAGATAGTTCTCTCAGAAAGTATCTCAACTCGTCTTTGAGTTAGGAGATATTTATGACCTCCATTCATATCCAAAGGTATTACCACACTATAGAATTGATCATAACACATATATTAACAAAGAATAATTGGGTTCGGATCTATACGCGTAGGAACGACGGTTTGAAATCTAGCCTGAAAAATGTGGGGTGTTATAAAAAGATAAAAAACTACCATGTTACGCAAATGTAGAAAAGGAATAAATATAAATGATACAGAAAAATAAATAACAAAGTAATAACCGACAAATCAAACATAACCTAATTGGGCCCCATAAGCCCGCCAAGCATGCTGAAGAAGACAATCAACATAACCGTACCCCCATAAGCCGGTGGGACACAGAAGAAGTAATTAAAGAATAAACATAAATAAGCCTTAACTGAACAGATCCCTAGTAGTCATCTAGATGTGCACCGGTCTTGAACCGGCAGCAATGGATAATAATGAGAGGCCAGACACCGGACTCAAATCGGTAGTGATGGATAATAATAGAAAGATACATGCCAGATTCAAACCGGATGTAGTGGGTAATAACGAGAGGTCACATATATAATATACAATAGAACTCATAATCATATGTCAGACTCGAACTAGAGCTCAGCGGAACCATAACCATAATTAGATGCCGGACTCAAACCGAAACTCAAAGGAACCACAACCATAATAAGATGTCGGACTTGAACCGAAAATCATAGTAACCATACTAAATTTAATATTAAAGTCCATATCATACCATAACAATGTCAACGTGGTACAAAAGTTCACTATCAATGAAAGAAATAAAGTATATATTGAACCTGGACAGAAGCTAAAATACGTATAATTATTGTACGTAGTGTCTTAATTTAAAAGGGGCAAGTTTAAGGTTTTGTAATTTAGTTTTACATCCTAAAATGATAGACGCTATGTTAAATTGAAAGTCAAAATGGCACAATTTACTAGAACGGGGTCCTAGTTAAGATAAATAATGCACGTTATATATATCAAGTGGTAGGAAACTACAAGAAATTATCTAGAACTAGCATAGTAGTACACAATTTCAGTAAATAAGCTCAATCTGAAGGTAGAATAAGCCTAACCTCTCTAAATGCCAAGATAAAAATATTTCTCCGAATAGTGCTTCGTTAAAACTAAAGTTGAATAACTTGATGAAAATAATATGATATCACAATATTTTGTGAAGTATCACTTGTTCAAAGTGGGTAAATGTATATGTTGGAACAATTTTCTTGAGTGCAGAAGCAAAAAATGTTCATGAACTTTTTTAGTTGCTGGGCATGACTCTGGCCATGACTCGTGTGTGAAGTAGATGCATGTGGTTGGACAAAAATGGTAAGTTATTTTGCATGAAACCAAATTACTCATCCACACCATCCTTAATTGTTGCCACCTATAATATTAGTTGTGTTATTTCTCCACTTCCACGTGGAAGTGGAGCTTCCTCCACATTCTCTTACTCAACCCGTTATACGTATATTCGGGTGTTGCATAGATTCATGGTAAAATAAATATAATATTTTGAATATACCATAATTAATAGAAAATTATTTTAAATAAAATTTCTATTATATAATAATAATATTTTAATATTTCTAAATTTATTTTTCCGCTTAAAATATTAAGACTATAAAAAATCTAAGCAAAATGACTAGATGGACCTTTGTACAATATCCGTTTTGTAATGTAGATACTCTTACTTATATGTTTGTCATCTGGACCCTTAAACTCATTAAAAAGTAACATTTTAAATACTTTTTTGGTAAGTGTAACACACTCACCCCACATCAGCTTCCACATCATTTTAAATACAACACTAAATTCCACATAATTTTTAAAATACCACATAAAAAAATTAAATATTAAATAATAAAATTACTAAATTAAAAATTATAAAAAAATTAAAATGATAGTGGTCATCAGCTCTCTCTTCGGCATCTCTTCACTCTCTCTTCTCTATCTTCTCTCTTCTTCATCTTTTCAAAAATCAATTTTGTTATCGTCAAGTACTTGTATCTACTTGTCCACATTTTTGCTTTTTTATCCCTATATTGTGATGAAGTAACTATCCTTTATTATGCATGAACTAGTTAGAATATTTAGTTTTGGTGGTACATTACAGAAAACTTTTTTTTTTATTGCTTGAAGTGTTGTGTTTGGCATATTCTTTTAGCATTTGAGTATCTTAATACCACAAATTAGTTTCTTTTGATTATCTCTCTTTCAAATTGACCTTCCAATCATCTCCACCACCGCTATTGGTGTGACAGCCACTGGTGATCTTACCCCACCAAAAATTTTCAAAAGTTGTTGAGCCAAACGCTATCAATTTACAATTGGATGCTATACCACTAATTGCGAGTTCCGGCAGCGCCGCCGCGTCTGACCGGCAAACCAAAAAAATTTCACACCAGAAGGGGCACCTCCTCAAGGGGAACAAAACCCACCAAAAATCCCCAAAAGTTTGTGGGTCAAATTCCATAAATTTTGATTCATTTTTCGCGCCACAGATCAGACTATTTTGGCGTTAATGGTGGTGTGGCTATGGCAGCCTTGAATCCCTAAAAGTTGTTAATGATGGGTTTTCAAAATTTTCTCTTAATTTAGTAGTGGAACTCCATTTGTGTTTTTTTAATTTTGAAATTCTTAGGCCTTTCTCTGTGAATTTTGGTTGATTTACACGATTCTGTGAACTGGATTTGAATCTTGATTGTAAAGATTGAAATTTTATATGATTTTGAAACTGTATTTCAAATTTTGTTTGTGAAAGGTTGAAACTTTAGATGATTTTGGAGATGATTTTTGAATCTTGTTTATCAAAAGGTTGAAACTCTATCAGATTTTGGAGTTGGGTTTCGAATCTCATTTGTGAAAGGTTGAAACTTTAAATGATTTTGGAATTCAATCAATTCACTGGCCACGTCATTAACTAAGAGAATAATTTCAATTTTCAGCTGAAAATATCTGAACCAGAACACAAAACTGGTACCTATAAACACTTCAATACTAACCTGAACCATTAATTGTATAAACTACAACTATGAAGCATATTTGGCATTTATCATTTATTCGTTTCACACTTCTACTCTATTTTGTATATCATTTGTTACAGGAAGAAGAGGTGACGGTGAGGAATAGAGGAGAAAAGGGGTGGAGGTTCTTTTTATTTATTTTTAATTATTTTAATATAAAATTGAACAAAAATTGACCCCCATTCTCACCCTAGGTTTGTGTCTACACACTCCTTATACTAGACAGCCATTTTAATGCCTCATAGGTCCAGTAACGGTCAAAAGGTGTAAGATATTATTTTTTTAATGGGTTCAAGAGTCCAGATGACAAACATGTAAGTAAGAGTATCCACATTACAAAATGGACATAGTACAAGGGTCCAATGAACCATTTTGCCAAAAATCTATTATAAAGTAATATAAATATATCATCACTTAAAGAATTTTATAAGTATTGAAATATTCTAGAAGGGTACTAAATTGTATTT
Source organism: Capsicum baccatum var. pendulum (assembly GCA_030864225.1). Taxonomy (NCBI): domain Eukaryota; kingdom Viridiplantae; phylum Streptophyta; class Magnoliopsida; order Solanales; family Solanaceae; genus Capsicum; species Capsicum baccatum. The sequence goes on along the minus strand of CM061556.1, from coordinate 30,090,131 downwards.
TTACCAAATGACAATTTAAATCAAATATTCTACAATATATTTTGATATCACTAAAATTCTCAAACAAACTGTCTGAAAACTGAGCTATTAGTCCCAATAAGTCATAAATAACTTGGGGCAGCTATAGAAAAGCTTTAGACACCGGAAATGTATGAAAACACAAAAAATGATAGTGAGGGTCATTAAAACATGCACTACTAAAAAGTCTTTCGTCCGCGAAAATAAAGCATAAAGATATACCTAAACGCTCAAACAGGTAGGGATACTGGGCGAGCATATCACGCTCTGGAGGGAGGCTAGGTAGGTTGGTCAAAAACACATTAGGAAACTTGCGAACCACGAGGATGAAGTCACGCAATAGACTCTCAACACCGACATCCCAAACATAAGTATGAAATGACTCACAACCCCTTGATATCAGTCTTCTATATGGAATGTAAAAATAATCCCTATCGACACACGACTAATAAAACCCCGCCACAAAATCAAGGTACGCTAGGCAAGGCTAAAGTAACATCTTAGTAAAACAATCCAAGACCGTATGACAAGAAGATAACTAATCCATGCTTGGAATCACATCAAAATTTACCATATCTAAGACAATGAGATAACCTGAGTACCAAACTGCCGAACGATCATCAAACACGATCTATATACCTGATCTACTACTAAAGAATCACCCAGAGGGATAACTATGTGTAATGGCACAAATAAAGAGTCTGAACAAGAACCCATCCACGATGCAAAATAAGTATAAATATATGAAAGTGTGAAATCGGGATCAATCAGTAGAAGATGGTTGATTGTATATGGAAATCATACCGGTGATCGCAACATCCGAAGCCTCAGCCTCAGATCTACCTGGTACAGCATACAAATGACCCCGTCCACTACTGGAGTAGGTGCCTATTTGACTACCTATAGAACCCTGGGGACCATCCCCACGACTCTGCGCATCATCCCTACTTAACGAAGGCACTAACCTAATCAGTTGTGCAGTCAAAACTTAAAGCTCAGTCATAACATGCCCCGGGCATCCTACTCTATCTAAAAGTTCTGGCATTTTCAAAATGATTACCCCAACTCAACAATCTGACTGAATACCCCTTTTACGGCTAGTTGCTGCTCTGACCAGTAGAATCACCAAAACTAGGATAATCCCTATCTGATATCTGAAGCGATGCCTGGACTTGCTGACTAGGTTGGCCCTGATACTGACAATGCTGCTACTGGGGGTACCTACCTTGAAATCCTCCTATGTACTATAGATTATTGCAGCTGCCCTGGTAACATCGTCTATTATCAATGTCCCATTTAGCCTCACGATCCATCTTCTCAATAGAATAAACATGCTCAACTATCTTAGAAAAAAAACATCCTTAAAGTCACCAAACTCTGTGTAGCCCTACAAAATGATAATCTCAATCCCCTGATGAAGCATCAAATCTGCTCATACTCCGTAGGCTTAATCATAGTGGCACGTCTTGCTATCTTATGGAATCTCACCTCATACTCAGCCACAGACATAGAACCATGTCTCAATGTTGTAAAATCATCTCGAAGATGCCCACGCATGCTGCAAGGCATATACTTTCCTAAGAAAGCCTCAGAGAACTGAGTCCAAGTCACCGGTGGAGATCCAGCTGGCTTGGAATCAAGATAACCTCTTTACCGCCTCCTCGTTGTCGTGTGTAACTGATAAGCAACAAAGTCCACTCTTCGTACCTCAACCCGACCCAAATTCTTATATCGCTTCTCACAACTGGATAGAAACTCATAAGTATCCTCTCGCGAGTCCCGACAAACCTGGGTGTAGTTAATCTAAAAAATTAGCTCAGAATCTTTTTCTCGTCTAAAGATATAATTGACTGGGCTATTGCTATCTATGGGACTACTGGCGTTGGTGGAACCTCTACCCTAGGCACCGCTGCCACAGGTTATGCCCTAAATCAAAGCCACCCTGTCCTACTAACTGAGCTCCCTCGATCAGTGGACCACCAACTAACCCTAATAAATGTACCATTGCATCTCAAAGGATTAAAGAGGATATAAAATCAGGTGGAGCCTAGGCTGCCTCCTGGTCCACCTTCTGCTTTGGTAGAATACCTGGAGCTCTCACAATCTCCAGAACTATAACAGGATAAGGTGATAGATCCCTGGCCTGATCTCGAACTGGGGTTGCTACTCAATCGTACCCCCGACCTCTGGGTCAACCTCGACCCCTAATCATAACTCTAGAAGTGGACCTGGGGTTCCGACCCCCAACTCTCAAACCTCACATCCTAGCCATTTACATACAGAGTGCACTAATAAAATTTACAACCAACTCAGACCTAATGTATGAAAATAGAATAAAATGAGATTGTTCCTTAAAAATGCTCTGTAGCCTCCCAAAGATAGGATATAGACATCTCTATGCCAATCTGCGGGACTCTACTAAACATTATCCCTAGTACCAACAATACCGGTGAAACCTAGGCTTTGATACCAAGCAATCATGACCTGACTTCCTAAGTCATGATGACACCTACCTTATCCCCCCCCTCCCAATAGGCAAGACAAGCCATACCCCAAAATAATAGGTAACAAGCTATTTGGCAGAAATCAGAAAAGATCAAGTATAATGATAGCAATAGTAATAACAAGTAACAAAAAAAGGAAACATATATCATATACTAAAATGAGGGAGGGAAAGGACCAAATACATAAATGAATCCCTCCCAAGGCCTGGTAAGGTCGGTAATAGAGCCACTACTAAAATATATGCATAGTACTAGACAGAATCCAAAATATACCTTGAGTACAAAAGACTAAACTAGAGTAGATACAGAAGGATAAGCCTCATACGATAGTAAGCTTACCCTGCTCCAAATCAATACTGGAAAGTAGAAATCATGTCAATGTCGGTTGCTACTACTCGGGTCTTCATCAGGAAAAAGATGTAGAAGTGTAGTATGAGCACCAAAATAATGGATACTCAGTAGGCATCATCGGCCGACTAAGATCAATAAAGAAAAGGTATAACTACAATGCAAGAGTGTAATCAGTAAACGGGGATCTAAGTAATCAGTAAACAGGGATAGAAAGATAAATAACTACCATGTTATGCAAATGCTATAAAGGAATAAATATAAGTGATACAGAAAATAAATAACGCAGTAATAACAGACAAATCAAACATAACCTAACTGGGGCCCCATAAGCCCTCCAGGCAAATTGAAGGAGACAATCAATCCAACTGTACCCCCATAAGCCAGTGGGACACAGAATAAGTAAATAAAGAAAATAAACATAAATAAGCCTTAACTAAACCGATCCTAAGAAGTCATAGTAGTTATCCATATGTGCAACGGGCTTTAACCTGCACCAATAGGCAGTGACGAGAGACCAAACACCGGACTCAAACCACTAGTGATGGATAAAATAAAAGACATAAGCCGAATTCGAACCGAACATAGTGGGTAATAACGAGAGGCCACATATATAATATACAAGATAAATCATAATCAGATGTCAAACTCGAATCGAAACTCAGTAAAACCACAACTATAATAAGATGTTGGACTCGAACCGAAACTCAAAGAAACCACAACCATAATCAAATGCCGGACTCAAACCAAAACTCAAAGGAACCACAACAATAATCAAATGTTGGAATCGAACCAGAAATCATAGTAACCATACCAACTGTAATACTCCCTCCATTTAAAAAAAAATGACCTACTTTCCTTTTTCTTTTGTTTAAAAAAGAATGACCCTTTTCCCTTTTTAGCAACTTTTTAATTTTAACTTTCCACATGGCATGTTTAAGACCACAAGTTTGAAGGACATTTTGGTATATTTGACATATCTTTAATCTAAGACCATAAGTTTCAAAAGTTTTCTTTATTTTCTTAAACTCCGTGCCAAGTCAAACTAGGTCATTCTTTTTTAAATGGGGGTAGTATTAAAGTCCAAATCATACCATAATAATGTCAACGCGGTACCAAAATTCACAATCAATGACAGAAATAAAGTATACATTGAACCTGGATAGAAGCTAAAATACGTATATTACTGTACGCAATGTCATAATTAATAAGGGAAAAATTTAAGGTTTTACAATTTAGTTTCACTTCCTAAAGTAGTAGAAACTATTTTATATTAGAAGAAAAAATGTCACAATTGCATGACCCGAAGTGAGTCCATGACCGTGATGGGCATCCTGAACCGTGAAGAATTGAGAGCCCCTTTCTAACTGGAATTCATATACATAATTCATATACTATAAGGAAAATGCGGAAAAACATGACAAGACAGAAACATGGTCATTCTTTTACTTCAACTAAACAATAAGAAAATGAGTTCATGAAACATTCAAAAACACCTGACACTAGTCTGCAAAATCTCTAACAACTCAAAACACTACTGTCTAAATACTGGGAAAAGACCCCCAATCGGACCATAAATAAAAATGAAATATCAATGTCAAATCAACAAGGCTTTCTGAAATAAGAGAGGCTCACCAACTGCAAACTTCGGACAACCCAATCTACTGCTTAGCGGAAACCCGAGAGTGTGCCTCAGATCCTAAAATATAGGGGGTCAATACAAATGTACTGGTACACAGAATAATCCAAACTAATGTATTTGTATATAACATAAGTTAGAGCAATTCATAAAATATTTTAAATATAATATATGAAAACACATGGGCACACTTTAAAGACTTTGAAATTTTTCTTTGAATCCGTGAATCACTTTTTATCTTACTTCAGAGCTAGGTGGTAGATCCTACAATTCTATGATCCCACGGGCTATATGGAATCCGCCCTTGACTCAGCAGCCAAGCCCCCAACCCAAGTTTGCCGCAAGGGTTGGAGTTTCTGAATATCTACTACCCCACAGGACCATCACCAGTGTACAATCCCTAATTTGGGACATAATAAACCTGTATTGGCAAAACATGATTTCCAGCAATGAGCCCTTACACTCAAACGCCTTCTTCGGGTAACCACCTAACTCTCTTTAAGCCCATTTTATTCTGTTCTAAACATGCATCTTTCTGAAATTAAATTCTGAAAATCTTAGTGATAATTTGTATCTTAGTCTGTTTTGAATCTACTTTAGCATTCATCTATTTTGGTATCGTCATACCAAGACTTACAAGTCGTATGTCCAAGACATATAATAATATGCATTAGTTCCTTCAATCCAATTGATTCAATTGACCACCAAAAATATTTAACAATGCTAGAGAGTTCTTATTTTCAAAACATATTTCAAACTATACGGGGATTCTCTTTTTTCATCATTTCAAGAAACATATAGTGATCAAGTATTTGGTGAAAAACCATGCAACTCTTTAGAATCATCAATTCTCATTTATATAACAAGAAAAATCCCTCTTTTTCAGTTCATAACCAAAATCAATTTCATAACAATAGTAAAGACATTTATATCATGTTTCTAATTATGAACTCATTAATTTGTGACGTGGAAATCTAGAAAATGGCATAACAAGAGAGGGAGTACAAATATTCATGCTCTCAAATTCAAGTTTCAAAACATTAAATGCAAACATATACATATATATACGAGTAACAATCAATTTCAAGAGGGAAAGGCCTCAAGAACAAAACATTATCATCAAAAGGGTTCATAATGCATAATTGTAACTATAAATTCAAAACCCTTTATTAATACATGATTTCATAACTTTAAACCTTTATCAAAACGTTTTCAATAAGCCCATGTAGTTTAGGAAAATACCATGTTCCTTACATTACTTAGTTCGAAGAATAGAACCCGAATCTTGATTTGTTTCTTGGAAATCTTGACTTAAGAGTTTGATTCTTGATCTTGAAGAAAACCCTAGATTCATCTTGTTCTTAAGAGTGAAGAGGATTGAGATCTGTGTAAAACTGATAAAAGATAGATTATAATGCCTAGGGGTATGATCTAAATTCGTGTGAAAGGTTTCTAGGAAGGAAAAGTACCAAAATACCCATTTAATAATAGCCCGTTTGAGCAGCTCAGCCTCGACTGGTGATTTGGTTGATGGACCGTCAGTCTAGTGACGGACTATCACTCCAACCATTAGTTCTTGTCCAGAGAACGATCCCACTACCTGAGTTTTGACAAAAATCTTAACAGACCATCACTGACTTGACGGTCCATCAGTTTGGTTGTCGTACCTTGATAGACTGATTCCTCTCTAGAAAATGGGCATAACTTTCAACCCGATATCGGATTAAGGTAAAGCCAATGGATTGGGAAGAATACTCAAATATCTTTAGTTTGATATATAATAGGCCCTCTAACTCGTTATATACAAGAAGTTATGGTCTATGGAAGTTGACCCAAGTTTAGACGTTCATCAAAATTTAATCGATAGAAGAGTTTTCAACTCCTCTTTGAGTTTGGGGATTTTTGTGACCTCAATTCATATTCAATGGTATTCATACACTATAGGATTGATCATCACACATGTATTATCAAAGAATCATTGGGTTCAAGTCTATATGTATAGAAAAGATGGTTTAAGCTTTAGCCCAAAAGTGTGGGGTGTTACATTATCTCCCCCTTGGGATCATTCGTCCCTGAATGATATAGGTACGGGCTTTTTGAAGCTCTAAAGGTGTAGAATGAAGAAAGTAACATTGCATTGAACATTTTTCCTCAACAAAATATGGGAAGGCAGCCAACGAGCTTCATGATTTAGCCTAGGAAAACATGTAAGAACAAACATGAGATAACAAAACTTGACATAGACATGATCCTGGCATGTATTTTATGGAACATGATCAAAAAACTGTAAGACATGAATTTTCCTAAGAATCTTCAGCCTGATTAAAATTTGTACAATACATGAGATGAGATTCTCGTGGGACATAAGAATAGAAACATTCTTCATCTTACAAGATACAATGAAAAGACTTAAACTTAGAGACGCTACTTGTCTACATCCCAAACAATAAATTACATGCCTCATCATTTCGAACTTACAATTCTCCCAATACATATCTAACCATATGAGTTTGATTCCTACTGTATAATACTCCTATGTTGAAGCCTAACCCGGAGAAAAGAGGTACTATTTTAAGCTATGGGGATCCATATTCGACATCTCTTTAAGAAGATTTACTTCACCTTATCACAACTATCAAACACACTCACGTTTTAAATCAAGGAGTACTAACCATATAGCGCATTGGTTTGCATTTTCATCAATCACAACATTTAAGCCTATCATTACTACATCCACTCTGAGGACCTCTTACTAAGACCAATAATTTCAATCACTCATTACATAGACTTTCGCCACACATCTCCTTCCTAACCATTTCACATAATAAAAGTTCATCTCCTTCTTTCCCCCTTCTCCTATAATTTTAGCTAAGGAAATCACATCAAAACTTTCACATTCAAGAGTATCTACTCCCCTACCTAAAACATCACCACGCTTCCACAACCACCATCATACTAATATACAGAGGGTCATTAAGGGGCCCGAGCATAAACATCATGAATGGAAGTAACATTATCAGACCATAACCTATACTTATTGCACTACACAAGGAGGGACATGAGGTGAAGATACGATAGAATAGACATGAAGTTCTTCATATATCAAGTTTTCGGATAATAAGTTAAAGAGTCATTTGGCACAAGCACAACACAACATGGTTCCTTAGGATAGACCACAATGAGAAACATGGATGCACATATCATGAGGTATATGGCATAAAGCCAAATTTTATGAAGTTAACAACTAAGACAAGGATTTCCACTTGAAGTGATTGATCCTCATTTAAATAACTGAAATTTTCCATGAGTTAGCATAAAATTTATCACTTTGGCCAATCCCAGAATAAAATGAATCGATAACGTATAGAGAGCATAGTTTCTCCAAACCAAGAATTATGTGAGACATGGATTTTTATGGATCATGAGAAACATAACATAGAGCTTGGATACTGGGAATATTGGATCACTGAGAGACATTATTGCTTCTATTTTGGAGATCAGAAAGTGACATGAGTTACATAAAGAGCTCAAACCTTAGACATAGGCAAGACTTGAATACATAAGACATTGGTAGGTATCCATTCAAATTGAAGTGGGAAGAGTTTGCTTGAATAGGAATAGGTTTATCATTATTCTTACTTGAAATTTGACACCACAAGACAATTTGGGAACTACTTTAATCCATTATCTCCCTCTTAGATCCAAGTCACAATCCTAGACTTTCGGACATATTCTCACATCAAGTATATAGCCACAACTCTCAACACAAGAGATATATCACCATACACATAAACGCTAAACTCTTCCTGACAAACTATTCTCTAAAGGCCTTGCTTTCCGAAAATGCTACTCTTAACTTTCGCTAGCCTCTATGCCATCACTCAACAACTCCCACTCTCATGAACGTACGCATCCACACTTTTTATCTTATCACAAGGTGGGCATCATTATATACATGAACACAAACTCTTCACATTAATTTCTAAAACAAGAACACTAAATTCTTTCGAGGACATCCCCTTTCAGGTACACTAATCCTAACCTCCTGCAACCCCCAAAGTCATCGACTTATGGCTAACATTCTCATGGGCATGGAAATCTATGTTTCTTAACACTTAATGCCCTATCTTTAACTTCTTAGGATACTATTATTACACCATGATAACTCTTAAATTAGACCTCTCTTACGAGAGAGTAAGCGGTCGTTGTCAAATATATAACCCAACTAGGTTGGGGTCGAATCCCACAGGGAATATGGTGCTAATTAAGTTGTATGCAGATTAGTTGACTTTTAATCATTTGTTTCTATAAAATAAATAGGAGGGATTTGGTTCAGCTCACAAATTAATGGTTTCAGTTTAACAAGATTAAATATGTGGAGTAGTATCCAAATTTAGAGAAATAGGAAGTTAGGGTTATGTCCACCTTATAGTTTTCAATACTTTCTATCTATGGGCTTTACGAATTCATACATGCATCGTGCTTACAGAGAACATATTGTATTTAATAACATAATTCTAGTGTTTCTCAACCATCAAGGACTAATTCACTTTAATTCTCTCGAATAAAAAGAGTTTACTAAAAACAATAAGAAATCTCCTAGTAGTTAATCCTGCTAAGGCATTAACTTATGAAATAGGGGTTGGTAATCCTATTTTCTTGTCATTACTCTCTTTTCCGAACATCAACTTTTCTTTCAAACAAGTTGCATTTTAAGGGATATCCTCTATGTTTGCAACCACGAGAATTCAAGATAAGCAAAAAGAGAATGATATAAATAAGTCAATGCATAATGAATTCAAAACTCAAAGTGATAGATTGTAAGCTACAAGGTTTCCATAACCCTAACTAATAAACTTAGCTACTCATGAATAAAACGAAAAGCATCATAAATATATTCATCATACCAAAAACTAGAAGACGATCTTGGTGTGCGAATATTGAAAACAAGAGAGAATAACGTTTCTCTCTCTCTCTCCTCAAGCTAAGCCGCCACTCTCCTTTCAAAAACTAATACAAAATAATGAATAATGAATAAAAATTCAGCATTTAACCCTTTTAATAATTTCTTATCTCATAATTACCTTCTAAGTCCCTGAACTAATTATAAATAACAAACTAGTCTTGGACATATTTTCTAGGCACCATATTTGGTCCAAATTGCTATTCTCTCTTGTGTCATATGTCATTCCGCATTTCATAGTCCCATAATGTCTTCATCTACCTCATTAATCCCTGAAATCATGATAATCACATCGGTTAGATCAATTACATAGAAGTAGAATAAAAACATAAGAAACTAGGCACTTTGTTCTCTAAACATAGCTAAAATATGGATAAATTATGGTGCTTAGGCGTATAAATATACCCAAGATCACACCACTAATCACATAACTTACAACTTAACAAAATTTGTAAAACTATACCGAAGGCGCATATTGCCGGCCTATATCTCCTCAATTCAACTATAAAAAACACCATACAACAACTTCCCAGACTTCCCCATACTACAAGATTTAAGAACAAAATCTAGGTACGTGAAATGCTCGCACATATGACGCCTTATCTAACAACATTCTACTTCGGGGTCCAACTTATTCCTATATACTCATGCTCTTATCCACTTAATGACTCAACCATAATTCATCGTTTTACTCTTGTTCTCATGTATACACATACATCACAATTGTCAACCCATTATTCCACAAGTTTCCAACCTAGTCTATTTCCAACATTACATCAGTCCAACAATTTTATTCCCACAAAGCATGAAGTATCAATCTAGAGCTACTATTCTCACCACTACACTCCACCTCTAAAGTTCAAGTCTATTGTCTAGCAATGCCAATCATATGGTGTATTCCACATACTATACTAATCAATCAAATAGAAATATCAACCTATGTCTCATATTTCACTTAACTATAGCCCATAAGTTTATCCTCTTCACGACATCATTACTACACCTCAAAATTTGCTACATACCTCATCCCATGTAGTACTAATTTACAACTACTAGAGAAAAGACAATTAAGGGGGGGGGGGTAAAGTCGCATAATGGGGATAGTCGATCTTAATCTTATATTATAACCTATTACGATCTTATCAACATATTTCATTTTCTCACATCATATTTACTTGCCCATCCATACATTTACACTACCTTTAAATTCCCTTTACACCAAAGCATTGCTACCCGTAACTTATTGACTAATCTACCCCTTTCCATTCAAACCTATAACTGATGTATACAACCACCATAACTATCTATTCTGAGATCCTTCCCTATTTTTGAATAAATAATAATCATATCTAGTCACTTCATTTACAGACTGCCATACAGTCTACAATTATTGCTACCACATTAGTCTATCATTATAAAATGGCAAATCATCCCTCAATCAATGGTTATGTAACTAAAACTATTCACCAACTTCTTGGCCCATCTCAACACCAATAGGCCATGACACATAAACATATACTACTACTAGGGTGGAAATGCAGTTCTAACATTCTGCTACACATCATTACCCTTATGCATGACATCTACAATAAAAATTATGAAAGGAGACTGAATACACTTCGTACCTCATGCTAAAAACCATGATTTCATCAGGATAAAGGTAAACACTCAAATCAATACACTTTGAAATAATAATGGACTCCTCTCAAGTCCTTGTGCTATCTCATAACTTTATGTATAACTCAATCAGAGAGAACCACATCATTGGGAAAGCTAGACTTTTAGACTTGTATCATCTCAACGATGAGGCAAGTCCCATGAAATTAGAACAAGGAATGAATTTGGATAACTTTCTTATGAACAATTCTATAGCACCAACTAGAGTATGAAAGAATAAGAAACAACTCCTAAATACTCGGTAGCCTCCTGATTATAAGTGTGGTGCATAACATACCCATAAGTAAGACTTTGCTAGATATGATTTCGCAGATACCTTGGGACCATAAACTGTGCTCTAATGCCAAATTTCCTCAACCCAAACCAAGGCTGTGACCGTGACGGGCATCCCAAATCGTGAAATCTTGAGAGCCTCTTTCTAACTGCATTCATATACACAATTCATATACTATAAGAAAAATGAGAAAAAACATGACAAGACAGAAACATGGTCATTCTTTTACTTCAACTAAACAATACGAAAATGAGTTTATGAAACATTCAAAAATACATGACACTAGCCTGTGAAATCTCTAACAACTCAAAAACACTACTGTCTGAATACAGGACCAAGGCCCTCAGTCGGACCATAAATAAAAAACCCAATCTACTACTTAGCGGGACTCCAAGACTGTGCCTCAAAACCTGAAATATAGGGGGTCAATACAAATGTTCTGGTACACAGAGTAATAAAAAAATAATGTATTAATCTATAACATAAGTGAGAGCAATTAATAAAATATTTTACATATAATATATGAAAACACATGGGCACACTTTAAAGACTTTAAAACATTTCTTTGAATCCACGAATCACTCTTTATCTTACTTTTGAGCTAGGTGATACACCCTATAATTCTATGATCCCACGGATTATATGAAATCCTCTCTTGACTCGGCGGCCAAGACCCCAAACCAAGTTTGCCGCAAGGGTTGGAGTTTTTGAATATCTACTATGCCACAGGGTCGTCGCCAGTGTACAATCCCTAATTTGGGATATAATAAACCCGTATCGAAAAAACACGATTTTCAGCGATGAGTCCTTACACTCAAACGCCTTCTTTGGGTAACCACCTAACTCTCTTTAAACCTATTTTTAATCTATTCTAAACATGTATCTTTCTGAAATTAAATTCTAAAAATCTGAGTAAAAACCTATATTTTAGTCTGTTTTGAATCTGCTATGGAATTCATCTTTTTTGGTATCGTCATACCATGACTTGCAAGTCGTATGTCTAAGCCATATATTAATATACATTAGTTCTTTCAATCCAATCAATTTAGTTGACCACCAAAAACATTTAACAATGTAAGAGAGTTCTTATTTTCAAAACATATTTCAAACTATGCAGGGATTCTCTCTTTTCAACATTTCAACAAACATGTGGTGGTCAAGTATTTTGTGACAAACCATGCAACTCTCTAAAATCATCACTTCTCATTTATCTAACTATAAAACTCCCTCTCTTTCGGTTCATAACCAAAATCAATTCCATAACAATAGTAAAGACATTTATATCATGCTTCTAAATATGCAACTCATCAATTCGTGACATGGGAATCAAGAGAATGCCATGACAAGAGAGGGAGTAAAAATATTCATTCTCTCAAATTCAAGTTTCAAAACATCAAATGCATACATATACATATATATATATGAGTAAAAATTAATTTCAAGGGGGAAAGTCCTCAAGACCAAAACATTGTCATCAAAGGGGTTCATAATGCATAATTGTAAATATAAATTCAAAACCCTTTGTAAATACATGATTTCATAACTTTAAACCTTTCTGAAAACGTTTTCAATAAGCTCATGTAGTTTAGGAAAACCCTACGGATCTTAAATTACTTAGTTCGAAGAATAGAACCCGAATCTCGATTTGATTCTTGGAAATATTGATTTAAGAATTTGATTCTTGATCTTGAAGGAAACCCTAGTTTCTATCCTGTTCTTGAGAGTGGAGAGGATTGAGATGTGTTTAAAACTGATAAAAGATGGATTATAACTCTTAGGGTATGATTTAAATTCGTGTGAGAGGTTTCTGGGATGAAAAAGTACCAAAATACCCATTTAAAAACAGCCCATTTGAGCAACTCGACCTCGACTGCTGGTTTGGTTGACGGACCATCACCCTGGTGCCGAACGGTCACTCCAACCGTCATTTCTCGCCCAGAGAACGAGCACACTGCATGAGGTTTGACGAAAATCTTGATAGACCATCACTGACTTGACGATCCGTCAGTTTGGCTGTCGCACCTCGGCAGGCTGATACCTCTCTGAAAAATGGACACAACTTTGTACCCCGATATCGAATTAAGGCCAAAATGGTGGAGTTGGAAAGAATACTCAAAGACCTTTCGTTTCGTTTGAAGTGTAATAGGACCTCTACCTCATCATATAAAAGAAGTTATAGTCGATGGTAGTTGACCCAAGTTTAGACATTCATCAAAACTTAATCGATATAAGAGTTTTCAACTAGTCTTTAAGTTTGGGGATTTTTGTGGCCTCAATTCCTATTCAAAGGTATTCACACACTATAGGATTGATCATCACACACATATTAACAAATAATTATTGAATTCGAGTTTATACGAGTAGAAAGGACGGTTCAAACTTTAGCCCGAAAGTACAGAGTGTTACAATAATTTACTAAAATGGGATTCTAATCCGGATAAATAAGGCACGTTATATATATCAAGTGTTAGGCAACTATAAGTACTTATCTAGAAGTGGCATAATAATACATAATTTCAGTAAATAAGTTAAATCTAAAGGTAGGATAAGCCTAATCTACCTGAACACCAAGTTAAAAATATATCTCCAAATAATGCTCCGTTAAAACTAAAGTTGAATAACTTGATGAAAATAATATGATATCGCAATATTTTGTGAAGTATCACTTGTTCAAAGTGGGTCACGTGTGCAGAGGCTAAAGAAATTCATTAACTTTTTTAGTTGCTGGCCATGACCCTTGTGTGAACTAAATGCACATGTTTGGACAAAAATGGTAAGTTATTTTGCATAAAACTAAATGACACATCCACACCATCCTTAATTGCTGCCACCTATAATATTGGTTGTGTCATTCCTCCACTCCACTTCCACGTGGAAGTGGAGCTTCCTCAACACTGTCTTATTTAATCCGTTATACGTATATTTGGACATTGCATATGTTTATCAGAAAATAAAGTACTCTATAATATTTTGAATATATCGTAATCAATAGAAAATTATTTTAAATAAAATTTTTATTATATAATAATAATAATAATAATATTTTAATATTTCAAAATTTACTATTTTCATTTAAAATATTAATAGACTGTAAAAAATTTATTATAAAGTATTATAAATATATCATCACTTAAAAGAATATTACTAGTATAAAATATTCTAGAATGATATTAAATTATATTTTTACCAAATAATAATTTAAATTAAATATTTTACAATATATTTTGATATCACTAAAATTCTCAAACGAATCGTTTGAAGCCGAATTATCAATTCCATCAAATTATAAATAACTTAGGGCGGCTATAGAAAAGCTCTGAACACCGAAAATGTACGAAAACACAGACGTTAGGGTCATTACAAGATCTTAGTCCCCTACATTTCTTTCTTGGCATTGAAGTTGTACCATATGCTACTGGTACTGGATTCATTTTCTCACAATTAAAGTATATTTCTGAAATATTGCATGAGCACTCCATGCAAGATAGTTAAAGATGTTATCAGTCCATTAAGCTCATCAATATCACTTTACAACTTGATGATGGTGCTGCCCCAGCTGATCCTAAACAGTACCATTTAGTCATCTGAAAGCTTCAGTATCTCTTCTTTACACGTCTGGATATTAGTTTGTCAACAAACTCTCACAATTTATGCACAAACCTTCCACTATCCACTGGCAAGCAATGAAAGGTGCCCTCATATATCTTAAACGTATAATGTTTCGTGGCCTGCTTCTTCATCGTAATTCCAGTAATACACTTCATGTATACTCAGGATGTAAATTGGGCGGGTGATGTTACAGATCGATCCTCCACCTCAGCTCATGTGATATATCTTGATCTTAATCCTATAAGTTGGTCATTAAACAACCAAGGGACAGTTGCGAGATCTTTCACTGAGGCTGAATATCGCCATTGCTAGCGCGGTAGCAGAAACTAATTGGATTTAAAACCTCTTTTCTGAACTAAATGTGATCCTTGCAGCCCCTCCTAAAGTCTGCTATGACAATATAAGCTTACATATGTCAAAATCATGTTTTCCACAGCCGCATGGAGCATATTACCTTTGAGTTCCATTCTGTATACGATCAAGTGCAACAAAATCACCTTTATGTCACACATGTCCACACCGCAAACCAGCTCACTGATGTACTCACCAAAACTTTGCTCAAGACTCGTCACCAACAACTTACCAAGTTAGGTGTTGTTGAAACATCCCCTAGCTTGCGGGGGGCATAATAGAGCAAATTAAGAGATACATATCATTGTAAATCATCAATCAAATATTGTCTTACCTTTCTTAGAATATTCTTTATTTATTCAAGCTGATATTAATCAGTCAAGACTTAATACACACAATTTTCCTACTTCACTTGAATCTTATTAGTGTTGAACCCTTGTTATTACAACTAATTTCCTCCGGTTCATTTTTGGCTGCATGCACTCCTTCGAGCGTCTGGCAAAGTGTAATGTTGCTATTAAATCAAGCTTTTTCAAGCTCTAAATCCCAGTACATATATATTAACCTTCATATTTAATAATGAGCTATTCATTAATTGCTCTTTGATCAAATATTATGTTAATGACATTGAATTAGTTTAATATAAAACCAGAATAGATAAGTGAATCATATCTAACTCTTATTCTATTACTGTTGAGTTCAATATGTATGAAAAAGATGTGAATAGAAAATGGAGGACACAACCTTTGAGGAAAAGACATATTGTTTTGGAAAAGGAGTGACTATTCAGATAGTTGTGTCTGTTCAAAAAAAGACATAATATTTCAAATGAACAGACTTGACTCTTCCAAAAGATACACCTTTTCAGATGAACCATTGCCACCTTTGGGAAGGAGCACTTGATGACTATATAAACCTGCATTTATCCATAGGTTTATGAAGGAAAAAATTTCTGAAATAAAAATTCTTCTTGTCTTCAAAACATTCTTTGTGATCAATCAAATCGTTGAGTGAGTTCGACAAATCCAATTATTTGAGGTACCACTATAGTTGGATTGAAAGCTATTTTATCCTCGGAGGAAGATTCCAAAACTTCGGGTACAGTGAGGGGAATTATTCCTTAAGGACACCCCGTGAAGTCGGGGGACTTGGCTTTATATTTCTGTTTCATCTTAATTTCTAAAAAAATAAAACACACTTCTTAGAAATATCACTTTAATCTTGTGTAGAAGGTGTTTTTGTATTTCATAGTGTTCTTGTTTTGAACTTGAACTAGTGTTGAAGTTGTTATGCCTAAATACAGATTCTTGTACCCAAAATACATAAAAATAACATTCTTAAGGAATAGCCCTTGCAGAATCTGTATTGCTTGTTTTTGGAGATTAAAGCTTTAAGCTTTCTACTCCGTTTGAACTTAACTAGTGATTCAAAGACATAAAATCTTTATCACAAGTTAAAGATCATTCGGTTGATGATTGAAAGTCATAAAAACTTCATCGTTAACTAGAAATAAAAAGAAAGAGTTTAAAGTTGTTTAACTTTATAAATAGTATTCTGAAAATACTAAATTTTATTGTCTTGTGGTGACAGAAAAAATGACTAATGAAAGTCAAATGCAAGATGTGGCTACGACTGTGGGGGCAACTAGTATTTCCTCAACAAGTCGAGCAAATGCTCCAACCAATGGCACCATCGGAGAAGCACAAAAAATTTGCGGGCATTGACTTTAAGCGATGGCAGGAAAAAATGTTCTTTTACCTCACCACTCTATGCCTTCAAAGGTTCACTAGTGAGGATGCTCCTGAGGTGCCCGAGGGAACCTCGAACAAAGAGCATTTCATGATTGTAGAGGCTTGGAAGCACTCAGACTTCCTTTGCAGGAATTATATTTTGAGTGGTATCCAAGACGACCTCTACAATGTTTACAGTGGAACTAAGACATCGAAGGAATTGTAGGGGGCTCTAGAACGAAAATATAAGATAAAGGATGTAGGAATTAAGAAATTCTTTGTTGCAAGGTTTCTGGACTTTAAAACCATAGATAGCAAATCGGTTGTCCCTCAGGTTCAGGAATTGCAAGTAATCATCCATGATCTCTTAGCAGAAGGTATATCTTTGAAAAATACCTTAATTGAACAAATTGAAAATGTTCTTAGTACTCACATAAACTATTTTGTAGGTTTGATTGTGAATGATGCATTTCAAGTAGCAATGACCATTGAGAAGCTACCACCTATGTGGAAAGACTTCAAAAACTACTTGAAGCACAAACGCAAGAAGATGATTATCGAAGATTTTATTGTCCAACTGCATATTGAAGAGGATAATAAGACTGTTGAGAAAAGGTCAAAAGGAAATTCTATAATTAATGGAGCACATATTGTAGAATATGACCAAAACAATTCTAAAAAAAGGAAGAAAGTTGAACAAGGATGTAATTAACCCAAGAAGAAATTCAAGGAAAAGTGTTTCAATTATGGCAAAATTGGACGTAAGTCCACGGATTGTCATGCCCCTAAGGAAGGCAAGAAAAAGGACCAAGCTAAAATGGTTGAGTCCAATAAAGAATGTGATGATATGTGTGCTATGTTCTAAGAATGCAACTTGGTGCGGAATCCTCGCGAATGGTGGATGGATTCTGGTGTGACCCACCATGGGTGTGCCAACAAAGAGTTCCTATGCCTAAAAGGGTTAAGATAGGACCTAAGACGGTGGACTTTGTGTTCATTGGATATGCTAAAAGTAGTAAATCATGTTGGTTTTTGGTTCATAAATCCGAACATCTGGATATAAATGAAAATACGGTAATTTAATCAGATAATGTTGAATTCTTTGAAAACATTTACCCGTATAAAACTAGACATGAACATTTTAGTAGAGGATCTAAACGACCTCGAGATAAACCAAGTGAGAATGTACATAATGAAGAGAATCCAAGATGTAGTACACATCAAATAACTTCTACTACGTTTGGATCATTGGATCAGATTTTATAATATTTCTCTTAGAAAACAAGCCTCAAACATTTAAAGAAGCGATGTCATCGTCAGAATCATTCTTTTGGAAAGAGGCAGTCAATAGTGAGATTGATTTAATCTTAAGCAACCATACGTGGGAATTGGTTGATCTTCCTTCAGGAAATAAACCTTTAGGTTCTAAATGGATCTTTAAAAGGAAAATGAAAGTGGATGGTACTATTGACAAATACAAGGCAAGACTTGTAGTAAAAGGCTTCAAGCAAAAAAAAAGGCCTTGTTACTTTGATACATACTCACCAGGAACAAGGATAACATCAATTCAAATGTTAATTGCCTTGGTGGTAGTATATGGTCTTAAAATCCATCAAATGGATGTGAAAACCGCATTCCTAAATGGAGAATTGGAGGAAGAAATTTACATGGAGCAACCAGAGGGCTTTGTGGTTCCGGGAAAAGAGAATAAGTTGTGTAAACTTATTAAGTCATTGCATAGAATAAAGCAAGAACCTAAACAATGGCATGCGAAGTTTGACCAAACCATGTTGGCAAATGGGTTTAAGATAAATGAATATGATAAATGTGTTAACATTAAAGAAACTCCAAATTACCAAGTCATTTGTTTATATGTGGATGATATGTTGATCATCAGTAGAGATATTTCTGACATAAATGCAATGAAATGAATGCTCGAGAGAAAGTTTGATATGAAAGACCTTGGAGTAGCGGATGTGATCTTAGGTATAAGAATACATAGAACTCCACAAGGGTTGGCATTGTCACAGTCTCATTATATCGAAAATGTACTTGACAAATTCAAGTATATGGAATTCGGTATTGCCAAGACTCCTTGGATGTGAGCTTTGCACTTCAAAAGAATGAAAGTGAAAGTGAATCACCATTGGAGTACTCAAGAGTATTGGGATGTTTAATGTATATAATGAACTGTACACGACCAGACATAGCAGCCGCAATCAGTAAGTTAAGTCGGTACACAAGTAATCCCAACAAAACTCATTGGATGGCAATGAAAAGAGTTTTGGGGTATCTTAAATACACTTAAGACTATGCTTTGCATTATAATAAATATCCCACGGTACTTGAATGATATAGTGATGCAAATTGGATCACCGAGTCGAATGAAGTAAAATCCACAAATGGATATGTATTTATTATCGGTGGAGAAGCAGTCTCTTGGAAATTATTCAAACAGACTTGTATTGCTCGCTCTACAATGGAATCTGAATTTATCGCATCGGATAAAGACGGTGAAGAAGCATAATGGCTCTGAAATTTCTTGGAAGATATTCCTTATTGGCCCAAACTAGTGGCGCCAGTATGTATACACTGCGATAGCCAAGCGACAATAGGTAGGGCAGGAAGCATGATATATAATGGTAAATCTCGTCACATATGATGGAGACATAATATCGTTAGGGAACTTCTCTCTAGTGGAATTATCACTATTGACTATGTAAAGTCAAAGGATAATATGTCAGATCCACTTACAAAAGGCCTATCTAGAGAAGGAGTGGAAAGTACATCCAAGGAAATGGGTTTAAGGCCTAGGACAAGCCAGCATGGCGGTAACTTTACCTAGCATACTGGAGATCCCAAGAGCTAGGTTCAAGGAGATCAAACAAAGTTGTGTCTAACAGGTTCAACATTGTCAAAATACCAACCCATTCTCATGATGTAGATAATTTTTAGTAAATAAGGATAAGACTTAAGGTGAGAAGTCTTTTAATGATTATCTAAATTTGGCAGATTTGACCAAATAGTTTAATCTATGTGATTGAAAGTTTAGAAATCACCTATGTGAGAGCGAAGTAAAAGCCGATTCAAAGAGAATGTTAGTAAAGGTCTATTCTCTTAGCTCTCATGAATCTGGGATGTGTTCATGGCTGAAAAATTAAAACCGTGAGAACCATAAATGGTAAAAGGCTGGTTGTGTGACATATGTTATTTATCATTTATCTCAAAAATCAATAACAAAATAAATAGTTGGAGAAGTATTTATCATTTATCTCAAAGATCAACAAAAATAAGTCAATTGTCCAAGATACTTATTTTTCTCCTAGTTAACCACAAAAACATCACGAAACAAAATACAATATGCCTAAATATGCCGGCTCTTCTACGAACAAGACTCCGGGGAAAAGAGATATGGCAAAAAATACCCCAAGAGGACATCAAGACCCACAAGTAGACTCACCCTCAACTTAAAATCATGCATTGTCCCTAATGCGTCTAACCAAAATAAGAGAGTTAGAAACATACCTGTGGCACCATAGGTACAAAGATCTAATGTCAATCACGTAATGCGAATACAAATAACAAAATACCTTGGGTTGCCTCCCAAGCAGTGCCTGATTTTACGTCGCGGTGTGATAGGACTTTGTTGGGTACTGACACTTCCCCAACAAGTCCATGGGCACCTTGATTACTCAGACTTCATCAAGGTAGCCCAATAGTTGTCCTTCAAACTTCTCTTTCCAGTTTGAACTTATGAATTTCACCCTTAATTGTTTTTTAGATTTCCCATTATGTTCATAAGGCAGAGGTATAAAAATAAAGGACCGAAGAAATAAATGTGGCATGTTGTACTTTTTGGCCCTTACATGAGGAATGTAGTTCTTTGATTCTGTCTCAGCAAATTCAAGAATATAAACATACGTTTTCTCCTCCTTGTACTCTTCTTTAGGCTCAGATAGCTCAATCAAGATCTGACTATTCAAACACAATGTGAAAAAATGCTTCAAATGAGGCCCAATGCCCAACTCTAAATTTGAAGTCTTCTTTACATCCCCACACAACTAAAATATGTTCTTCTTAAGAGTGACGCTACCCATAAGAGTATGAGAAATTTTTGACTTCTTGAATTTTTGCTCCTCAAGTTGGATTTTCAAAATTCTTTTAGTCTCACGCCACCTATAACTAAGTCACTGGGTGTTCCACACAGCAATATTTGCATTCAACTCTACTTGTAGGTGGTAAATATCTAAGCTAAACATGTAAACCTCTTGCATACAATCTTTTTTTCTATTTTCTAGGAGTGCCAACGTGTCCAACATACTCTCATTATGTTCCAATTATATATTTATCACACCCCTGTAGTAATGCACCATATCATAAGAAAAAAGATCAATAAATAAAGAGTCATCATCACTTCATACTTTCACTGGCTAGGCTGTCATCTCAAGAAGAGTAGATCAACAAAAATAAATAAAATAAAAACAAAAAAAGTAAACCCAATAACTCCACAACTTCAATCAAGATTTCTAAGATCGTATTCCCCAGCAATAGCACTGTTATTTGATGTCGCTCAAAATACACCTCTAATTGAACGATAAAGTAGTCGTTATCAAATATAGTAATCCAACTAGGTTGGGTCGAATCCCAAGGGAAAACATTGAAAATCCTACTTGAAATTACTACAATTACCAAGTAGTGCAAGAAAGTAAAAGGGGGGGATTTATTGAAATAAAAATAAAAGAAATAAAAGAAGAAAAATTAGTTGCTCTTGGTTGCAAACAATCTAAGACGAACAATATGCTTGTGTTCCCCCTGGCTTCTTAACTTCATAAATTTCTCCTGATCAACTCAACTGTTCTTTTATTCTGCATGCGAAGTTTACAAGATAAGGCTTATCAACTGTCGGGTAATCTCAAAGATAATTTTCACCCTTTATCGGGTAAGACTTAGGGTATTGCCTTGTTGCCCTTGTTATTTAACCTCAGTTCACTCGTCTGGGTAAGATCAAGTGATTAGATGAGACGCAAGGACTTAAAGGTGGAGGTAGAAATCTCAAATCATTGTCTTAACTTCTTTTCCCAATCACAACCTCCTTTGTGAGGATGGATGTGAATACAGGTTATCTTAAGGTACGACTGATACTTGAGATTAATTATCGTGAAGAAGATTAAGATAGGTGCAATCCTAGAATATATGAATATTACACTTCCTCTACATAGCTAATCCGTCAGGGTTCCCACAACCCTAGCTAAGGGAATTAGCTGCTCATATTTATGAGATCAATCATGGAATCCACAGACAAAATTGCAAAATCAATCTCCAAATAATAAGGAATAAATCTCAAATTCTTAAATTGAATAACAAACCAAGAATAATAATTAGTAGATTAATCTTTATTGAATTGTTGAATAAATGATTGATGATTAAAAAAACAAAGCCTAAAGGGTATTTATAGATTACAAAAACCAAATCCTAATTAAAGTAGGAAAACCTTAGAAATCAACTTCTAAATAAAATAGGAAAACACTATAAATCAAATCCTAAATAAATTAGGAAAACTTAATTACCCATACATAATAGGACTTAAAAACATAATAGGAGTGTAATTGGAAAATATGGAAACCCCAGGAAACAAATCCTAAACAAAATGGGAAAGGTAAAGTTATGTCAGTAGTTGGTATGACTCGGTCTTCAACTTGTACCGGCATCATACGAGTCATACGCTGCCTTCTCGTATCCATTCTAGCATTGAATATCCCAAGGCTTCAAATTCAGTTTATGAATTCTACTTACGAGTCATACCCGAGTATACAACTTATCTCCTTCACTTGTATCTACCTGGGACTTTGTCTTTCCAAGCTTTGAACACTGGTTTGTGTACGAATTTCATATACGAGTCATACTCAAACTTATGACTCGTATACTTATGAGACCTCAACTTTTGATTTAGATGCATATTAATATCACAAATGGCTCTTTGCTTATAGGCAAGTGAAAACAACCCTTAACGATTAGGTTCGTGTGAATAGTCTAGCTATCGTTATCTTCAACCAAGCATACCTTTTTGTGTACTTAGTATTTTTTTATCTCAAGAACCACCAATGGATAAAAAATTGAATTAGCTTTCCAACGATACCAATTTTGCCTTGATCCAATATATGGGTGAAAAGTTGTGTCAAAATACTGAAGCATTGTCAAAGCTGAGTTGAATCAGTTCGAGATACGATTTTAAGGTCTATTCAAGATATGACTCGTATAGGATCCTTACGAGTTGGTAGGAAGAAGTCGTGCCTTGGGCAGTAAAGGCTTAAAATGGGATTCTTGACTACGATTCAAGCCATTTTTCATAGTTCCTCTTGCGTTTGGCATCCAAAACCTAATTTTCTGCATAACACTCGCTAAAACACATCAAATATAACAACATATCCTTAAGTACATGCATATTCTCATAGTTTAAGTATCGTAAGTGCTATATTTCTATAGAAAATAAACCCCATGCAACTTCACAATATCATTGAGATACAACCTTGCATAATCCTCTGCCGAGAAGTTAGTCCTCACTGGGAAAAAGTGAGTCGACTTTTTCATCCTATCCACGATGACCCATACCGAATCAAACTGATTCTGAGACCGAGGAAGATCGGTAATAAAATCCATATTTATCACTTCCCACTTCCACCCTGTCAACTCAATTTCTTGATACAATCCCCATCGCTTCATGTACTCAACTTTCCTTGTTGACACTATAAACTTGGCCATAAAATTTGCCACATCCCTCTTCATATTGTTCCACTAATACATCTCCTTGAGGTCATGATACATTTTTATCGAACCAAGTTGAACAAAATAGCATGACTCATGTGCCTCAACCATGATCCTTTCTTGCAACCCCTCGACATCGGGAACACACAATCTCCCTTGGTACCATAAATTACCATCACTACTAATTTCAAAGGTCATCACCTTATTCCCACCAACATCACCCTTGATCCTCATCAACACAGGATCTAACACTTGTTTCTCCTTAATTTTAGCACCAAGAGACGACTGCACCACTTTCTGAACAAACACACCACCATCCGTAAAGTCCAAGAGACGAACTCCAAGGTTAGCCAGACGATGAATGTCCTTCACCAACTCCTCCTTCTTCTTATCCACATGATCTAGACTCCCCATGGACAACCTACTAAGAGCATCAGCAACCATATTAGCGTTACCTGGATGATAGTGAAGACTCATGTCATAATCCTTGAGTAGCTCAAGCCATCTCCTTTGCTTGAGGTTAAGCTCTTTCTGAGTAAACACAAACTGCAAGCTTTTATGATCAGAAAAGATGTCCACATACACTCTATATAAATAATAATGCCAGCATTTCAACACAAACACCATAGCTAACATTTATAAATCATGAGTCAAATAATTCCTCTCATGTACCTTCAACTATCTAGAAGCATAAGCTATCACCTTACCCTGTTGTATCAGAATGCACCTAAGCACCACACGGGATGAATCACTATAGACTACAAACCCATCAGTACCTTCAAGTAAAGTCAAAATCAAAGCTAAAGTTAGCTTATCCTTCAGCTTATGAAAACTATCTTCACAAGCATCAGGCCATAAGAACTTTACCTTCTTCTGAGTCAACTTAGTCAACGGGGCAGGTATGAAAGAAAAAATCTCCACAAACCTCCTATAGTAACCGGCTAAACCCAGGAATCTTCGAACATCGATTGGAGTTGTGGGTCTTGGCCACTTCTTAACCACTGCAACCTTCTACGGGTTTTCCATGATCCCTTCATTAGAAATGATATCACTTAGAAAATTGACAACATTCAACTAAAACTCACATTTTGAAAACTCGGCATACAACTGATGCTCTATCAAGGTCTGGAACACAACCCGAAGGTGATCGTCATGATCCACCTCACTCTTAGAGTACACCAAAATATCGTCTATAAACACAATGATGAACAAGTCCAAAACTGACGAAAAACCCTATTCATCAAATCCATTAATATCATCGGGGCATTGGTTAACCCAAAAGATATAGCCAGAAACTCAAAATGCCCATACAGGGTACGAAAAGCAATCTTAGGGATATCCTCCTCCCTAATCTTTAACTTATGATACCCTAATAGAAGATCTATCTTGGAGAAAAATTTAGAACCCTGCAACTGATCAAACAAGTTATCTATCCTCAAGAGAGGATACTTGTTCTTTACTATAACCTTATTCACCTGTTGGTAATCAATACATATCCAAAGGGAACCATCCTTCTTACGTACGAATAACACCGGTGCACCCCATGGGGATACATTAGGACGGCTGAAGCCTTTATCTAAGAGATCCTTTAGTTGCTTCTTAAGCTCCTTCAACTCAGCTGGAGCCATTCTATACGGGGGAATATAAATTAGATAAGTGTCGGAACAAGATAAATCCCAAACTCAATCTCCCTACCAGGAGGAACACCAGGAAGGTCATTAGGAAAGACATCAGGAAATTCATTTACCACCGGGACAGAATGGAAAGAAGGATCCTCTAGTTAGAATCTTTAACCCGGATTAGATGATAGAGACCCCCCTTAGAGATTAATCTCTGTGCTCTAAGCTATAATATGAACCTCCACTTAGGAGCTAGGGAACCACCCTTCTACTTAATAACCGAATCATTAGAAAATTTAAAGACGACTTTACGGGTTCGACAGTCTAAGGACGCATAGCACGATTGCAACCAATACATCCCAATATGACATCAAAATCCACCATATCTAATTCAACCAAATCCATCAAAGTTTCTTTACTACAAACAAGTACCACACATCCACTATAAACTTTTTTAGTAATCACAGAGTCACGTACCAAGGTAGAAATAGGAAAAGGGTTTGAAACACACTCGGGACCAAAATCAAAATGCACAGCTACAAATGGGGTCACATAAGAGAGAGTGGACCCCAGATCAAGTAAATAGTACACTTCATGAGAAAAGAGTTTCAATATACCAGTAACGACATCAGGCAATGCCTCAGACTCCTGATGAGTAGTCAGAGCATAAAGATGGTTCCAACTAGTGCCAGAGCTAGATGGTCCACCCTTTGGTGCCGAAGCTAAATAAGAGGCAAAAGGAACCTTGTTTGCCCTAAAGGAAACCTTACCAACATGATAGTTTCTAAGTATGTGTCCTGGTTGACTGCAGTTGAAGCACCTGTCCTTTCTCTCATCACAGGAACCCCAATGCAAATGACCATAAAATCTACAAGGAGGATATGATAGAGCTAACTGAGCTCCACTAACCTGAGATTGGGCACACTGTGCCCTAAAGTTGTCGCCACCATGAAAATGATTATCACCCGATGGCTTTGGGTAGGTAGCTCTAGCCGTCAAATAAGACCTCAAATTGCCACGCTTCTTCTTTGGACGCTTACCACTAACTCTGCCACTTTGTTGTTGGCTACCACCCTTCTCAGAGAACCTAAACTTCTTACCCTTCCTCTCTACTATCTCAGCCTACTTCTTTTTTTATTTATCCACTTATTGCATGTACACAAATAACTTGGAGATATCTATGTTCTTGATAAACAAGGTAGTCTTACTCTCAAGGATCAATTCATGAGATAATCCCAAAGTGAACTTTCTCATCTGAGCCCTCATATTAGAAACCAACTCTAAATCATACCGCGATAACTGGTGAAACTTTAAGGCATACTCCTTGACTGACATCTTACCCTTCTTCAGATTAACAAACTCTTCCTTTTTTGCTTTCTTCAACTCCTAAGGAAAGAAGCAGTCCAGGAAAGCATTAAAGAAATCCTCCCATAGAGGTGACTCAACATCATCACCCCTTGACTAATTTCATTGCTCGTACCATTGATATGCCATATCTTTTAGCTAGTAGATAGAAAACTCCACACCTTCCACATTTGTGGTATACAAAACACGAAAGATCTGTTCTATCTCATCTAGAAAATCCTGAGGATCCTCTTCCATCTTAACACCAGTAATGGTCGGAGGGTTCAACCTTATGAACTGGACAACCCTTGTGGCCTTAGAAGATAGAGTAACAGGAACACCATGCTCAGACTGATTAGTTACCAACTATACCAACATATGAATAGACTGACGAAACTCAGCGTTCATCACTTCAGCTTGAGGATTTTGATATGGATTAGAGGGAACCAGTGGAACTCCAAAATAATTCAAAACTATACCCCTAGAATGGGTATGGATTCCATGAGTAGAGCGTGTCCTATCAATATTATCCCCAGTTGAGATAGAGGACATTCTGTGAACTTTAGATTATTAAGGCATGATTTAAAAAGCAAGCAAACGAGAATTAGAAAAGAGTTCAGGACTTAGACTTTATAGCTTGATAACAAAACCCAAGAAAAAAAAACATTCCCAAATGCCTTACAACTTCTCCTTTATGAGTGTGGCACACTACACACCCTTAAAAGAGATCTTAATCGACACTTCTTTATGGACTCCCAATTGACCATGAAACTAGTGCTCTGATACCAATCTGACACGAGTCGAACCAGCTCCTAGTCATGTCGGATGCCCCAAGCCCAGCTAGGACTGAAGACCACCCCCAATACCCAACCATAACTACCTTACACTCTATGTCGGATGAATTCTGATTATATAACATAACTAGATGGAATAATCATAAATCAAATACAGTCAAATGGTGTCATCCCCCATACCAATACAAATGCTAAGGATGACGCCAATATTGACACTGTCCATGCAAATCTAAGATAATCTTACAAAGCCTCTATTCGAAAACAAAGAATATCTTGTCGGGATATGCCCCCAACCATAGCCAAAACCAATGTCCAAGAAATAAAAATAACATAAATAAGACCATATCATGAAATGGAGTCTTTCAGAGTATGGAAGCTCACCACTTCAGTATGACACAACGTTATCCCCGAATCCAAGTTACTAAGTAGGAGTAGTAGTATGAATGGTTCCTGCATCGTGTGGAGATACAGCGTCCGAAGATGTGTTAGAGAGTGAACACTATCATCTACTCAGGAGTATAATGCTAATATTTAAAACTAAGTAAATAACCATATGCAATCACATCCATACATATATATATAGTCATATTTTTTATTTAAATTGAAAATAAGGTGTATGATTTATGGAGAACAAAGGAAATCTGATGATACGGAAAACATAATTAAGATACAATAGAAGTCAGTACTGATATTAACCAATAATATCATTTTGAAACTTAAAATCATGAATAAAATCATTAATTATCGATATGAAGCTTCAACAGACCAACAAACCAAACACTTCACTACTTTAATTATGAAACACCCTAGGTTTTGATCCTTAGAAATATATATATATATATATATATATATATATATATATATATATATATGCTACAAAATACAACAACAAGAGTTTAGAATCTGATGAATATTAACTATTTTGCCCCTCTTTGTTTGAAATCTCAAAGAGTTTTCATACAAAGAAGTAGACAAAAAGATGATTTTTGAATCTCCGATTATTCTAAAAGTAAAGATAAAATAAAATAAAAGATGTGATCGAGTCCTGATTTTGGACCACCTACATATCCCGCGTTTTAAGGAAATCAGGTCACATGTAGTTTAATGAGGTAAAATGGTGAGACAGTGAGTTAGAGTTTGAGTTAGATTCCGTCGAGTTTTCGCTTCACACCATTCTACTTTTACATTGAACTGAATAATAAAAAAAAATAAAGATACAAGTGAAAGATCCAATCTGTGCTACTTTTTTTTAATCTTGACTTGAATCTTCCTGACTTCTGAAATGGTGAGATAGTCATTATCCTGAGTTGAACTTGATACATGAAATGTTCCTCATCATTGGATTTTGGCATTAGAAGGGAACTTGACAATTGATTTATTCTTTAGATTTTCTTTTGGCTTGGACTTGAAAATCTTCGCCCTATTCTTCAGGCGGGATCCAATACCGCTTGAATTACCAAACTAAGAAAGTACATCTCAATGCCACTTGAATTACAAACCAAGGAAGTGTGTCTCCATACCAATGTCGCTTGAATTACCAAAATAATAAAGTATGTTTCCTTATTGATGCCGCTTGAATTACCCAAACAAGGAAGTGCGTCTCCTTACAAATACCTCTTAAATTATCCAAAATAAGAAAATGCATCAAATGTCTCTTTAATTACCCAAACAAGGAAGTGCATCTACTTACCAATGCCACTTAAATTACCCAAATCAGGAAGTGCATTTCCTTACAAATGTTGCTTGAATTGTCTAAACAAAGAAGTGTGTCTCCTTAAAAATATCGCTTGAATTACCAAATAAGGAAATGAGTCTCCTAACAAATGTCTCTTTAATTACCCAAACAAGGAAGTGTGTCTCCTAACAAAAGTCTCTTTAATTACCCAAACAAAGAAGTGCATCTCCTTACCAATGCCGCTTGAATTACCCAAATCAGGAAGTGCATTTTCTTACAAATGCCTCTTGAATTACCCAAATCAGGAAGTGGGTCTCCTTACAAATGTTGCTTGAATTACCAAACAATGAAGTGCATCTCCTTACAGATGTTGCTTGAATTGTCCAAACAAGGAAGTGTGTCTCCTTACAAATGTCTCTTAAATTACCAAAATAAGGAAATGCGTCTCCCCACAAATGTTACTTGACTTACCAAACAAGGAAGTGCACCTCCTTATAATTTTTCTGGAATTACCAAACAAAGAAATGCGTCTCCCCACAAATATTTCTTGATTATCAAACAAGGAAGTGTGTCTCCTTACAAATGTTGCTTGAATTACCAAACAAGGAAGTACGTCTCCTCACAAATGTTGCTTGAATTACCAAACAAGGAAGTGCGTCTCCTTACAAATGTTGCTTGAATTACCAAACAAGGAAGTGTGTCTCCTTACAAATGTTTCTTGAATTATCAAACAAGAAAGTGCATCTCCCCATGAATGCCGCTTTGAGAAATTATGGCCTTTGATGTTTAGGCTTTGAAATCATTAATTTGAAGGTAATATGTGTTCCTGAATAATGAACTAACTACAAGAAACATGATCGACGTCACCAAAAACTCGAACAAAAGTTTACTTCAACACTCAATTTACAACTCTTTCTTTTCTTCAACTTGTTCTTCAGGCGAGCTCCTGGATTTTCTTTTTTGATTTTTTTAAAATATGTTCCTGAACTCAAAATAAAAGGTGAAATAGAAAAATAACATCCCATTCTTCAAGAGGGTCCTGAACATAAAATAAATTTTCATTCTTTAGGAGGGTCCTGTTCCATTCTTCAGGAAGATCCTGATCATAAAAAATAAATTCTCATTCTTCGGAGGGTCCTGAGCAGAAAGTAAAATTCAATAAACACGAATTTTTTTTCCCCAGTTTGTACTAGAAAATTTTGTGAGCATCATCTGATTACAGTTTTTGAAAAGTACAGAAAGAGTGTGAATCAAAGCCCTGCTAAAGAAATATGTCTCGTTACAGTAAAACTGATGCCCAAAATTAGGAAGTGTGTCTCCTAAGAGTTAAATTGAAGGACTCGACTAGAAAATGTGTCTTTTAGGAGTGAATGTTCAAGTTAGGAATTGCTTCACCTAACAAATGAAAATTGACTTATTCAGACTAGGAAGTGTGTCTCGTAGGGGTTAAATGAAATGACTCGACTAGAAAGTGTGTCTTCTAGGAGTGAATAGATGACGATTTTTTACCATTATTATGATTACTAAACATGTGTAGCAATATCGCCTCTTGTATTTGAAAAAATGAGGAATTGCATCTTTTAATATTTAGGCTTTGAAGTTTTTGATTTGAAAGTAACATATTTCCTGTTTCATCAAAGAAAACTTGTGAGTTCAAAAGCATGGTGGCAGGTTTGTGGCTTTAGCTTTCGTGGCAATCACTCTTGCCCTCATCATATTTAACCTTGCTTCCAACCATTAGCATCCATCACCAACTTGATTCATCATTAACCCAAAACTCATATTATCAAAAGTGACTTTGAAACAAACACAGTATTTCTACTTTGTCATGCTCCTCAAATAAACCCTTTGAACCCTGGTATTTTCATGAGTTTCCAGACTCGTTTGTTGACAAAACTTTCTGCATGCCTTATTTCGGCTCACAATCATGTCTCTTTTATGTGTTGACTTTTTATCTTGATTTGTGTAATTGAAGAAGTTGGTAGTAAGTTTTGAGATCATTTCTCACTTGTTTTGAAATGGACTTGACTTAAGGACATGAGAAAAATGACAATGATAACTTTTTTTTTGAATAACTGACTCAAGAAGAAAAAAATAGAAATATAGAGAAGGAAGAAAAGATAATGAATGTCCTTTTTCCAAAAAAAAATATCTGAAAATGATAGTCAACTCTAATGATTATGACATGTATTTTGAATTAAACAACCTGATCTACCCACACTAATCATTACAACTCTTGTTCACTCAGTGAATTTGAAATGGAATCAATCTTGAATATGTTCCCTCTAGATCACAATCCTCCTTCGGCTAGTGGCACCTTAATGGGTTTTTGCAAATGCCTATCTCATTTTCATGTCTTTCTCAGCTCACTTTTGCCTTATGGTGCCCCAAAGGGTTTTTGCCATTAAGACTCTCTGATTTTAACTCATTCATTTTTTCATCTTTCTTTTAAACAATACCCAAATACGAAACATCATGTAATCATAACATGTTTAGCCTTGACATTCTCAAAGATCGATCTGAAGGTCTTTCTTTGGTTGTAACTTGGCTTTTGAAAAGGGTTAGAAAGAAAGGTCGGCATGAGGCTCAAAAATTTACATAACATTAGGTGAAACATACAACTTTTGGAATTGAATTTTTTAAGGAAATAAAGTTTGCCCCAGTTTCATTTCATTCTGGGTAATTTGAATTTTCTTTTGGTTGGATCGAACCCTAGAGTAAGGCTGCCTACATATCTTGTCACAGTAAGAATCAGATCAAACGTAGTTCAGGCATCTTGTTCTTTTGCTTGATTTTCTTTTTTTTCTTGACTTTTCTCTCTCTTTTTTTAGAGAGAGAGAGATATTTTTCCCGACTCCATTTTTCTTGACACTTTTCTGAATCTTTTCTTTTTCTTGACTTTTTTTTTTACTTTTTCAAATTCTATTTTGATTCCAAAAGAGGGGTACGAAAGAAAATAACACTAAAGCTCAAAAGGGGTATCAAAGGATGACACAACATTTAGGTACCAGAATGAAATGCCTTTATCATATCAATCCTTAAAAACACAAGTACATAACATATAATCTGAGAGTAGAACATGAAGATCATATGCATCTTTTTCAACATTGATCGTAACTAAGCTCATACACTTGTGTCACTTTTTTTAAGCTTGTGAAATATACATGTCCACTTATATTGTACTTTTCTCTCGATGGATAACTCATGCCCTTTTGAAACTAACTTCCTTTTTCTTTTCCTGATAGTGGATATTATAAATCCTCTGATAGACCCCATTCAAAACTCTCGAATTGAATCTTCTAATCGATGATCAAGTTATTTTCTGATTCACAAAGTGATTGCCTCAATACATTCAAGTGAGGCTGTAACTATGTCCACAAATACCTAAACACTTACTTATTTTCTTATATGTTTTTTCTTTCAATCTTGTCTTGTTGGTCAAATGTTTCAGGATTAGATTATATTTAAAGATCAGTCTGTGAATTCAACATGCATATCACATCACTATAATCACCATAGAAAGAGCTCTCTAAATAAAAAAAGACAACCAAATAATATCTAGTCAAAAAATAAAAAGGACACACATTTGTTGACAGAAATATAGAAGAATTTGAATGAAAATGATAATAAAATAAGATAGATCCCAACCCAACCCTAAAATAATTTGGGTAGTAGAAAGAAAACAAAATAGACTACCAAAAATCCTTTCTCGTGGGGAGCAGATTGACTTCTAAATTGTCGAACTTAATATTTTAGCCATTGAATTGCACGTCGGCCTTAATGGAGTCTCTACAATCATTTTTTAATCATCTTTTTTTTAACTCAATTATTTTGAATTTATCACCTCAAACTCTCTCCAAAATAAGTCGTCAGCATTTCCTCTTTTCTCCTACTCCTCTTAATTGATTTCATAACCTTTTTAGATAAGTCAAATGATCACCATGACCCTTTTACATGTCCAACTTTGGTGTTTTGGACTCTAGAGGCAAGTGAACATTATGAAACATGTACAAATTCTCATTAAAAAAACTCTCTTTTTCTCTCCAAGTACTTGCATGTTTCTCACTTTTTGCTTCAAACTTTTACCTTCCTAGCCATTTCTTGCTATTCCTCATTTCTAACAGTCTACACCACCTCATCTCAAATCATATATCATTTTCTGTGGGTTATCTTGCCTTTTCTTTAGACCTGGAGTTGTATGGATGAGAAGCCAACTTAGCCACAACCAATCACCTTAACACTATTTTAATTATGGTAAAAATTAATGTAAAAAATTATTTTTTTTAAGATCACCAAATCATTAAGATGAGAATCAGGTGTACATAGTTCTTAAAATATATGTCGTACAAAATTCCGCCTCAAGACCCCTAAAGGTTCAGGGTTGTTAAGATTTATATATATATTTTGTAAAAACTTAGCCTCATGATCCCTAAAGATTCAGGGCTATTAAGATATATATAAAAATTAGACTTGAGAATTAGAAAAATAATTATGAAAGTAATTATATTTTCAAAATATTCCCCAATAAATCTATGAATAATATTTTCAAAAGATAGGGTCGTACCCCGAAAAAGGGATTCCTACGTATCTCAATTAAGAGTGAGAATCAGACCCTCGTAGTTCATGAAAATCGTAAAACTATGTTATTATAGATTTAAAATTTTCCTTTTAAAAAAAAATCCTTTAAAAAATAATTTACTAAATTTGAGGATAATATAATCTCTTGCATTTTAAAGTTGCCTAAAAGCCAATCAACAATCAGATAATCTTCCAAATAAATGTCAAAGAGCACATAGAATGCACATGTTGGTTTTTATAAAGTAAATCACCTATCCTAGACAGACCCGGCCCCTGTGCCGAGTCCCGCTAAGTCAAATGCATGTGATGCAAATAAAGCGGCACCTAATAGGGATAACCAGATTTTGAGTTTTCAGTTCTTCTTAGTTTCAGCCTAATAGGGATAAGTGTCTAGATTGGCTTACCGAGTGGACACTCAAGCCGGGGAGAAACAACTTGGTCGCTAGCACCGCCTTTGTTGTCGATCCGAACCTTGCCTAACATGTGTGACTATAATCCTTCATCGGGTGCCTTAACACTTCGGCTATCTCAAAAAGAAAGTAGGATGCATGCGCTACATTCCTTCTATCCAATTTCAGAGACTCATAGGGGGTGCGCAAGAGAAGTTAATATATAATACAGTTCAATCAATATCAAAACGGTAAATAAGCAACAAGTAGCACATAAGGCCAACAAACACAATATCAACAGTAATTAAAGCAAGTATAAGTCAATATAGAAAGCTCAAATTCTTATTATTTCCTAGTGGAGTAGCCAGAGATGTCACACCCCTTTTTTGCTCGAAGGTTTCGACTCGAAGGGTTTTTTCAATTAAAGTGATGATTTTGAATAGGGATTAATTTATTTACAGAGCCGGCACTTGGAATCTAGCTATGGTGTTTCAAGTGACTTTTTTGAATCCCTAATCAAAAAAGAAAATGACTCTTTATTGGTCTGCGAAAACAGAAGACCGAATAAGAAATTCTGTTGACCGGGGGAAGGTGTGAGGCACCCTTCGAGTCCCGTAGTTCTAGCACGGTTGCTTTTATTGACTTATCTTAACTTAAACTATTTTGATAACTTATGTTTGAAGGCCTTGATTCACTCATTTTTAATGTCTAATAGTTGTCTATAACTAGTGTATTAAAGCGGTGATAATTAAATTTTTTGAAAAGATATTTGTCAAAGTGCATTACTGCATCTTTGAAATTTTAAATGTCTCAGAAAGATGCGCATGCCGCATTCTTAATTGAGATGAATATTTTAAACGCGCCTAAACTTGCCCAGTGTTAAAGGCGTTGATTCATAAAATTGAAACTATTTTTATTGATTTTATCTTCTTATTTTATCTCATTGAATTTCTTAATATTTAATAGTATAATAAAATTGCAATAGAAGAATCTTTTAAAACATGGTTTAAACATATTATGACCTAAGGTATCGCAAACAAGAAAATAAATAAATACCCTACAATTCAATAATTTAAATATAATTAAATAAACAGTATATATCTATTTCAAAAAAAAAAAGAAAGTTATATTATCCAAATTAAAATTACATGTCGCCTTTTTAATCTTAAGTGAACATTTTTTGAAAATTTAATTTATAAAGACTATAGAAATAATTTTAAAAAATGACTAAAGATACTCTATTATAATTACACATAATAACATTTTATTATTATTATTTGATTAATACATGTCAATTAAAAAAAAAATTGCAGATTTAAAAAAAAAATTATCTGATCTTAAATTATTCCAAACATATCAGTAAAAATCAGAAAAACAAATTTGAATATAACTGCTTCACATATTAATGCCAAAAATAGTACTAATAACACTAACACTAAGAATTCTAATATAATAATAATAATAATAATAATAATAATAATAATAATATATAATATAAAAACTTTCATTATTTCTCAAAAAATAAAAAAATAAAAAATTATGAATAAAAGTAAATAACTTCAAAGTTACAGATCTGTGTGTATGTGGGAACATTTTATTATCCTCTTCGTGTGCATGATTTTTACATGTGTGCGTGCATATTTATCTACTTTTTTTGGTTTATTACACGAATACACACTAATTACTTATAAATTAACACAATTTACATCTTTAAACACAAATAACTTTAAATATTATCTCATTTTTAATTCAAATTCAATCTAATTAAAATTATTTTGAAAAATAACACACGAATTATAAATAAAGACGTAGACGCAAACTACATATAAATAGCAAATTACACATAATAAATAATGTAAAAACACATAAGAATAACGTTAATCATGCTTCAATCAACTCAAAACTTATAAAATGGTACAAAATGGATAAGAACCTAAAAGATGAATTGATTAAAGAAAGTACAAACGATTTTCGAAAACTCGAACGAAACCTCAACTCATCGCGCTTTTATTTTTGTTTTCTTCCTGTTTTTTTCTTGTTTTCTTGCATGCATTTTTTTTTTCAAGTTTTGGTTTCTCACTGTTTCCTTCTTTTCTTCTCTTTTCTGTCCGTATATTTTTTTTTAATCTCACATCTCCTTCTTTTTCTCCCTTCTCCTTTTTTCTCTCTTTGTTTTGTTGTTTTATTTTTCCACAAATAATGTTCCCTTCTTTCTTGTGTGTGTTGTTTTTTTCTTCCTTTTCAATGTTGTCTCCGTGTGTATTGTCTTGTGTGTGTAATATAGTGTGTAGGAGGGGTTGGGAAGTTGAGGGAGTTAAAGGGGGTTGAGAGAAATGTGGGGGTGGTTAGGTAGTTTAGGATAAGAAGAAATTTCGAATTTTAAATCTTTTTTTTTCTAAAAGACAATAAAAATAATAAATAAATAAAATAATAATAATAATAATAATAATAATAATAATAATAAAAATTAATATAATAATAACTAATCAGTTTTTATATTTAAGAAAATACAATAAAAGCTTAGAAATAGTTAAAAATAAATATAATTAAGATATACTAAAATAACTAATTTATTTGTTTAAAATTTAAAAAGAAAATATTTTTAAAATTTTTGTATTATTATTTTTTTAAAAAAATAGAATAAAATAAAAATAAAACATCTCAAAAATTATTTTTTTTTAAATAAAAATTTATTAAAATAATATTAGACCAAATATAAATATTTAATATCAAAAAATATATATATTAAACTCGGGGAGGGTCAAAATCACGTGTCTACATATTGTCATAGGAATATATTATTTATTATGGCAGGCAATGTTTGGGATAACATTTGCTACAATAATTCGTGTGTCCTTTATATTACTTGCACTCGGTTATTGTTGTCGAATTTGTTCGATTGATGCAATCATATTGATGTGTTGTTTATGAATAAAATCTAGGCTATGAAAATATCAAGCCTAAGCAACAATCTATTCGAGTAGCACTGAATTTAGGTGAAACTTTTTCCTTTTGTTCGTTCTTCTTCATTTTTGTTTGGCATTTTCATTGTTTTTCCTGATAGTGGCATATTATTAATTATTCTATAATTGATGTTTGAAGCTTCATTTCATGTTTCAGAATATATAGGTCCTATGATCAAATTAAAGAATTCTTAGTAAGGTTACAAATTTTAAATGTCTTGATGCAAGGTATGAAAATTATTTGGTGTTGGTGGTGACCGAACTGAAGCATAATGACAAGGTGAAAACTACGCATCATAACTTGGTAAGCATTTCACACATATTATATAATTCATGAAACTTTAGTAATGTGTTATACAAATGTTAGTCAGTGCAAATATCCAAGGATGATTCTGATCATATTTGAAGTATACGTGGGCCAAAGCAAAATGAACATGCAAGAATTTAATTGTGAAATATGTAGTCTTCCAGCTATGTATTTTACCTTAGCTTTAGGAACAGGATTTGATGGGGGAACGTCTAGAAGAATTGAATTCACATGTTCTCTTCGTTGCACGAATTTGCCTAAAGTGTATCACATGTTTGTGTTGCTTTGGTTTCAACGGTTGGTCTCTCTCTAAGAACATCAATCATAATCTACAAGTATTTTTTTCTTTTTCTATTAGTCCTATTTTTTGTGATTAATTGCAGAATTTATATATTTTTAATTTTTCTTACCGGCGTTTAAAGTATCGAATAACATATCTTTAAATTATTCCTGCAATGCCGATCATAGTGCCATATGGGTGTCCATAAATCATAGTGCGATGCAGTGTCTATTATCTATAAGATCTCGCTAGGCAATGACAGTCCTATTGGTGATGCGAGAAATGCTGTCACGACGCGACTTTAGTCTGCTAGATTGCGGTATTTTGCCTTTAATAGTGTGGATCGATATCTGCTTCTAAACCTAATAATGACCTTACTCCATAATTTGTTGTGTATTTTCTACTTTAAATAAATGATGAAGTCTATGCACTTTTCTATTTAAATCTTTTATACACAACTCTCCCTCTGTAATAGTAAAAATTTAATCGCTCCATATCACTCGAATGTTGAACAATCGACCTCTTCTCTGAAATTGAGCGAATATCAATACCTTTTCCCACATCTAAGGTATTCTCTTTGTCAAATTCGATTGAATCATTTTGGAGTAAGACATTCATTCATACCAAGTACGATTTACTTAATCTTTTTATATGGTTAACCCGCTAAAAAATATTACATTTTTATTTTTACCTCTCAACTCAAACAAAATATAAAATAGATGTCCTAATTGTGAATTTTCTTCAAAATTAATATGCATGCTTGGAGTTTGAAGGTTTATTCATCAGTATAGTCATTATGGTAAGATGAGGTGGTGATAAAGAGGTTCTATAATTCATTTAGCTTCCACGTTGTATGATATTTTGTTAATTATACTTAAACAAATGTATCTTGCATTTTCTTGCCCATTATTTTGGATTTTTCTAATGTTTTATGGAGTATCATTTACTTTATTTAATTGATATTATACGTTGTTGCTTCAGAATATGCACTTCATACACTGAAAAGTTCAAGTGTCGAATACTATCAATATGGGTCATCTCCATACATACACCTAGAGGTGACTTTTTTTTTATGTTGATTCTCTCTTCTTATGATTAAAAAAAAACGAGAATGAAAATAATATGAGCATTGCAACAAAGTTATAAGTAAATAAAGAAATCTCCGTATCTTTTTTTTTTTAACAGTAACGAAGCAATGGGATGACAGTTCAAAGCAATGGAATGACAGCTCAAAGAGAGTGAAGCCGACAAAAGAAGTTCTCACAAGTATAGTTTTGGTGAGGATAATTGCATAAATCGAGTTACACATTATTAGCATGGTCATGTTTTTCTCTTGTCTTAAATATGGAGGCTTAAGTAGTTGTCTTCAATACGTTCTCTTATTAATTTGTTTATTAATTATATCTTCATCAATTTTTCTATTTGCTTTAATTTTTTAGTAAATCTTTTTCCTTTTGAAACTGGCGTGGTACATTTATTCTTCCGTATTATTTTTCTCGAAAAATTCTCAGTTCGCTCATTAATTTAAGTTTAAATAAGTCTCATTGATATTTGACAATTATTTAATGATTTCCTTTGGTCTAGTATATAATTTTTTTTTAACTACGTACACTACATTGAAAAGAATGATATCAATTGAATTTTTACAACAAATATAAGTTATTTAAATAAGTCATGTGAATATTTGCAATTATTATAATTTCTTAATATTTTGCGCCCACAACTACAAATACTATGTAAACCAATATGACAAATGATCGATTTTTAATTCCAGCCCCTACTGAAAGTAAAATTGATATCATCTTGTTATCCAGACTTTCAAGCATCGCGATGAAATATTTTATGCATCGAACTTCTCTTTAATGATCCACGAACAAATTAGTCAAAAAAATATTCAATTCCGTTTTTTTCTTTTTGTCACACCCCTTTTTTCGGCCGCTCGAGATCGAGTCGAAGGGTTTTCCAATTAAAGTGACGATATTGAATAGGGATTAAATTATTTACAGAGTCGCCACTTGGAATTGAGTTTTGGTGTTCCAAGTCACCCTTTTTTTTATCCCTAATCAAAAGGAAATGACTCTTATTTGGTCCGCGAAAACAGAAAATGGGGAAGGAATTCTGTTGATCGAGGGGAAGGTATGTGGCACCCCTCAAATCCCGTGGTTCTAGCACGGTCGCTCTTATTGACTTATCTTGACTTAAATTATTTTAATAAATTGTGTTAAGGCCTAAATTTGCTCATTTTTATTATACCAAAAACTATTTAAAATTCTTGTATTAAATAAATTAATGAAAATTAATTTTAGAAGGAAAAAAAAAATTTCGAGGTGCATTATTGCATCCTTGAATTTTTAAACGTCTCAGAAAGATGCGTACACCGCATTCTTAATTGAGACAAATATTATAAATATACCGAAAATTTACCTAACATTAAAGCATTGATTTGTTTTTATAAACTTGCCTCAATTTATCTATTTGAAATATTTTTAACTCAAATAATAAAATAGACTAAAATTCATTTTTAAAAGAATAAATAATTAGTAAATTTTTTTTATCGATAATTAATAATTATAACAATAATAAATAATAATAATAATAATAATAATAATAATAATATATCTATTATTTATTAAGATTCTCTAAGTATTATATATAAAATCATGTCATACTCAATTAGCATAATAAAAGTTAAATAAAAAATAAATAAATAAATAAATAAATAAATAATAAATATACGGGGACCCACCTAGTAAGAAAAATCACCACATATTCATAATTTGCATGTGACTTCTTCATCCTAAATATATAAAATACATTTTCTATTAGCTTAATATATATAAAAAAAGAAGTCAAATTACCTAAAACCATCTTCACATTTTCATTTTTATGGACTAATGTAAGTTCATCTTCTTAGTACAAAAAAAAATAAAAAAAATAATAAAAATAAAATGGGTTTGGCGGCGTTGGGGATTCCGGCAAGATGGGGTGAGGCGGCGGAGATCTGGCCGATTTTCAGCCGACGAACGGTGTGAAGGCCAGCGATGGCCCGACTACCGTCGTTGACCGGAGAAGATGGAGGAAAAGTGGCCAGATCTGGGCAACGCGTTGCGGCGGAGATCTTGCTGATTCTCAGCCGACGAACGGCGTGAAGGCCGGATCTGACCGACGCGTCGCGACCGAGATCTGGCTGACTCTCGGCCGACGAAAGGCGTGAAGGCCGGATCTGACTGACGCGTCGCGACCGAGATCTGGCCGACTCTCGGCCGACGAACGGCGTGAAGACCGTCGACGGGTCGACTACTGTCTTTGACCGGAGGGAGAGGAGGAAAAGCAGACTGATCCGACCGACGCGCCGCGGCCGAAGCAACGACTACTGGCAGCAGCGGCGTATATTTTTTTTTCCGATGGCGTGACGCCGGCGCCGACATGACAACGGCGCTCTGTTTCTTCTCCCTTTTTTATTATTATTATTATTTCTCAAAATTCTATTCTAAATTCAACTTAACAGAGTTACAACTCATATTCTAATATACATCACAAAGTAATAAATAAATTCACATGATATACTAGTAACACATAATGAATATAATATATGAAGGTTGTTTTAAACAAACTCCATTTACATTTTGACTTTAAATAAAATTTATGCAACTACCAACATTGGATGAAATAGCAAGCTGTGTTTAAGTTGAAAAAGGAACACGAAGCCGTCACACGGAATTCTCAAGCGAAACTCTAACGTGAAACTCGAACTCTGACTGATTATCTTCTCTTAGTATCTCTCCTTCCTCTTCCTTCTTTTTTTT
The DNA here is from genome assembly GCA_030864225.1 of Capsicum baccatum var. pendulum. Lineage (NCBI taxonomy): Eukaryota > Viridiplantae > Streptophyta > Magnoliopsida > Solanales > Solanaceae > Capsicum > Capsicum baccatum. The sequence goes on along the minus strand of CM061556.1, from coordinate 30,048,501 downwards.
TGATATCTAATATATATATATTTTTTCTTGATGTTCTCTGCCTTTCTCCTCTCCTTAACAGTATGTTTGGGTTGTGTTGACATAGGACCTTTTTCTGTGGGGGAAACATGGGGAGGGAAATAAGGATAATGGGGTTGAGGGAAATTCAAGATGGGTTGAGGTAGTTTTCTTTTTAGGACAAGAGATTTTTTTTTTTAATAATGAAAATTAATAAATAAATAAATAAATAATAGTAACAAATAAAATAATAATAATAATAATAATAATAATTAATTGATTTTAAAAAAAAAATACAATAACAATCTAAAAATAGTCAAAAATAAATTATATAATTAAGATAGTATAAAACTATTTTTTTAAGGAATAAAACAAAATAATATCCTAAAATTAAATTCATTTAAGTATTTATATTATATTAAAATAAAATAATAATCAAAATAATATATGATTAAATATAAATATAAATATTTAGTATCGATAAACAAGTTAAAATTTAGGGAGGATCAAAAATCACGTGTCTACATTTTTGCCCCTCTTTGTGTGAAATCTCGAAGATTTTTCGTACAAAGAAGTAGACAAAATGTGATTTTTGACCCTCCAATTATTTGAAAGATAAAAAAATAAGAATAAAAAGATAAAGAAAAATATGAACGAGTTCTGTTTTGAACATCCTACTTATCCCGGGTTATAAGGGAATCAGGTCATGAGTAGTTCAAAAGGTAATTTGGTGAAAAAGAAAGTTAAAGTCGAGTGAGATTCCGTCGAGTTTCCGGTTGACGACTTCTGCTTTTACATTCAACTGACTAATAAAAATCAAAAAATGAAAAATACAAGTAAAAATTGCAATCTCTAGAATCTTGATTCAAATCTTCATGACTTGAACTTGAAAATTTACCCTATTCTTCAGGCGGGCTCCTGAACTTTCTTTTTCTTCACCCTGTTTTTCAGGCGGGCTCCTGACTTGCAATTCTTCACCCTGTTCTTCAGGCGGGCTCCTGAACTTTCTTTTTCTTCACCCTGTTCTTCAGGCGGGCTCCTGGATTTATAATTTCTTCACCCTGTTCTTCAAGTGGGCTCCTGAACTTTCTTTTTCTTCACCCTGTTCTTCAGGCGGGCTCCTGGATTTATAATTTCTTCACCCTGTTCTTCAGGCGATCTCCTGAACTTTCTTTTTCTTCACCCTATTCTTCAGGCGGGCTCCTGGACTTACAATTCTTTCACCCTATTCTTCAGGCGGGCTTCTGGACTTACAATTCTTTCACCCTGTTCTTCAGGCGGGTTCCTGAACTCAAAGCAAATAGTGAAACACAAAAATAACATCCTATTCTTTAAGAGGATCTTGAGCATAAAAATAAATTCCCATTCTTCAGGAGGGTCCTAAGCGTAAAAATAAATTCTCATTCTTTAGGAGGGTCCTTAGCATAACATAAATTCTCATTCTTCGGGAGGGTCCTGAGCATAAAATAAATTCCCTACAGCCCATAAAATTTTGCCCAGTTTGTACTAAAAAAATTTATGTGTTACTGGATCTTAATATATCTTGCAAAGAATAAAGTTTATCTGGACCGAGATCTTGTATCGGATGTTGTGATCATGCTTCTTGCATTGAATGAAGTGTGAAATTGCATCCTTTATCTGAAAATAATCATTTCATCTCTGTTTCAAACAAAGAAAAATTGTGAGTTTTAAAACATATGGTGGTTAGTTTGTGGCATTTGGCTTTTGAAGTGGCCGCTCTCGCGCTTTCCATGCTCAACTCTTTTCCAATCCATGATAATCTTCTTTGAATTATCATATTTCTGACTCAGAATTCTGACTACTGAGATCCTCAACTCAAATCATATTTCTGTTGTATGATGCTTCTGAATTTAGCTTCCAATACATCCCTTAAATTTCCTCAAGTTTTAAAATGGTCAAATCAGAATCATCTTGAGCACTTTACTTTTACTTCGAAATGTTGTCTCTGTACATCAACCTTTTGTCTTGATTTGTTCCCTTAAAGGAGTTGGTAGCGAGTTTGGAGTCTTTCTCACTTGACCTGACGTGAATTGACTCAAAAGATAACAAAAAATTTTGTTTGATAACAAAGACACAAAAATAAAAAATAAAACAAAATAAAAAGAAAATAGATATCTTTTTTTTTTCAAAACAAGGAGAAAACTTATCTGAATGTGGAAGTCGATTCTGGTGATTATGACATGCATTTTGAATAAAACAACCAGATCTACCCATACCAATCATTACAACTTTTGTCTACATATTGAGCTTGAAATTAAGCCAATCTTGAATTTGTTCCTTCTTGATAACAACCTTTTTTAAGCTTGTGGCACCTCAATGGGTTTTCGCCAACGAGCCTATCTCTTTTTCATTTTCGTCTCGGCTCACAGTCATCTTATGATGCCTGAAAGGGTTTTCACCAATAAGACTCTCTCATTTCTTCATTTTTTTTTCACTTTTTTTTTTAAATAAACATCACCCAAAATATGAAATATCATGCACTCATAATATGTTTAGCTTTGACATTCTCAAAGATTAATTCGAAGGTCTTTCTTTGGTTGTAACTTGGCTTTTGGATAGGGTTAGAAAGAAAGGTAGGCATGAGGCTCAAAAAATTTATATAACATTGGGTGAAACATACAACTTTTGGAATCTATCCTTTTAAGAAAATAAATTTTTGCCCCAGTTTTATTTCATTCTGGGTCATTTGAATTTTCCTCTGGTTAGACCGAACCCCGGAATAAGGCTGCCTACGTATCTTGTCATAGCAAGAATCAGGTCAAACGTAGTTCATGGAACATCATTCTTTTCTTTCTTTTTTTTTTTTTAACATAATTGTACATGAATATCATACATAATATCTTTTAACTGCATCAGCATTGACCGGCATTCCTTCCATTTTTCCTTCTACATCAGTCAGATATAATGCACCATTAGGTAACATTTTCTTTACAATGAATGGCCCATGCCAATTAGGAGAAAATTTTCCTTTGGCTTCAATCTGATGAGGAAGGATGCGTCTTAATACTAACTGACCAACTTCGAAATGTCTGTGACGCACCTTTTTATTATATGCTCGTGCCATTCTCTTCTGATATAGTTGTCCATGACATACTGACGCCAATCGTTTTTCATCAATCAAGCTTAATTGCTCCAAACGAGTCTTGACCCATTGGTCTTCATCAATTTCAGCTTCCACAACTACTCGAAGAGATGGAATCTCAATCTCTGCAGGTATAACTGCTTCAGTTCCATACACTAACAAGTAAGGAGTTGCACCAATTGAAGTTCGAACTGTAGTACGATAACCCAACAAAGCAAAAGGTAACTTTTCATGCCATTGTCGGGAACCTTGCACCATCTTACAGAGTATTTTCTTTAAGTTCTTGTTGGCAGCTTCTACAGCTCCATTCGCCTTTGGACGATAAGGAGTTGAATTTCGATGCATAATCTTAAATTGCTGGCACACTTCTTGCATCAGATGGCTATTGAGATTCGCGGCATTATCCCTGAAAATTATCTTTGGAATGCCGAAACGACAAATGATGTTGGAGTGCATAAAATCAACCACAACTTTCTTAGTCACTGACTTGAAAGTCACTGCTTCAACCCATTTCGTGAAATAATCAATGGCTACCAAGATGAACCTATGTCCATTCGAGGCCTTTGGTTCAATTGGTCCAATTACGTCCATTCCCCAAGCCATAAAAGGCCATGGAGCAGTCATTGTATGCAACTCAGATGGAGGGGAATGTATCAAGTCTCCATGTACCTGGCATTCATGACATTTACGAACGAAATTGATGGAATCTCGCTCCATGGTAAGCCAATAGTAACCTGCTCGGAGTATATTCTTTGCCAAAACATACCCACTCATGTGTAGTCTACAAATCCCAGAATGCACTCAGTCATAATTTTTGAAGCTTCTTTAGCATTTACACACCTCAAAAGTCCCAAATCAGGAGTCCTCTTATACAAGATTCCTCCACTTAAGAAAAATCCACTAGACAAACGTCGAATGGTTCTCTTTTGATTACCATCAGCATGAACAGGATACTTCCCAGTCTGAATATATTCTTTGATATCATAGAACCAAGGCTCCCCATCAAATTCTTCTTCAACCACATTACAATATGCGTGTTGATCATAAATCTGTATATGCAAAGGGTCAATATAAGTTTTATCGGGATGTTGAAGCATCGAAGATAAGGTCGCCAAAGCATCAGCAATCTCATTATGAGCTCTGGGAATGTGTTTGAACTTTACTAATACAAATCGTTGACAAAGATCTTGCAAACAACTTCTATATGGTAGGAGTTTCAAATCACGAGTCTCCCAATCTCCTTGGATTTGGTGGACTAATAAATCTGAATCTCCTAATACCAACAATTCTTGGACCCCCATGTCAATGGCTAATCTCAATCCCAGAATGCAAGCTTCGTATTCTGCCATATTATTGGTACAGTAGAATCGAAGTTGGGCTGTTATGGGATAATATTGTCTTGATTCAGAAATAAGAACCGCTCCTATCCCCACTCCTTTTATATTAGCAGCTCCATCAAAGAACAATTTCTAGCCTGAATGAGAATCTTCTGAAACAAATTCGTCAACATACAATACCTATTCATCTAGAAAATACGTCTTTAATGGCTCATACTCTCATCAATAGGATTTTTAGCCAAATGATCTGCCAAGGCTTGAGCTTTCATTGCAGTTCGTGTCACATAAACAATATCAAACTCTGTGAGCAACATCTGCCATTTCGCGAGTCTGCCTGTGGGCATAGGTTTCTGAAAAATGTACTTTAAAGGATCCATATGAGAGATGAGGTAAGTAGTATAAGATGACAAGTAATGTTTCAGCTTTTGAGTTACCCAAGTTAAGGCGCAGCATGTTTTCTCAAGAAGAGTGTACTTAGCCTCATAAGTGGTAAACTTTTTGCTGAGGTAGTAGATGGCTTGTTCTTTTCTTCCTATTACATCATGTTGACCCAATACACAGCCAAAAGAATTATCTAAAACAGCCATGTACAATATCAAAGGTCGGTCTAGCTCCGGAGGAACCAAAATAGACGGATTCGACAAGTGTCTCTTAATTCTGTCAAATGCCTCTTGACATTCTTCAGTCCATTCAACTTTAACATTCTTCTTCAACAACTTGAATATTGGCTCACAAGTTGTCGTAAGCTGAGCAATGAATCTACTGATATAATTCAACCTTCTAAGTAAACTCATCACCTCCATTTTATTTTTTGGTGGAGGTAAATCTTGGATAGCTTTAATTTTTGAAGGATCTAACTCAATACCACGTCGACTGACTATAAAACCCAAAAGTTTTCCTGACGGAACTCCAAATACACATTTTGCTGGATTAAGTTTGAGATCATACCTCCGAAGCCTTTCAAAGAATTTTCTTAAATCTTTGATATGATCAGGTTGCTCTCTCGACTTAATGATCACGTTATCCACATAAACTTCAATTTCTTTGTGCATCATGTCATAAAACATTGTGGTTATTGCCCTCATGTAAGTTGCCCCAGCATTCTTTAATCTAAAAGGCATAACTCTATAACAATATGTTCCCCATGGAGTAATAAATGATATTTTTTCCGCATCTTCTGGATCCATAATGATCTGGTGATACCCCGCATAACAATCCACAAAAGAAGCAAGATCATGTTTGGCACAATTGTCTAATAAAATATGAATATTGGGAAGTGGAAAATTATCTTTCGGACTTGCTTTGTTTAAATCGCGATAATCAACACACATCCGAACTTTGCCGTCTTTCTTTGGAACAGGGACAATATTTGCCAACCAAATAGGATACTGGGCCACTCGAATGACTTTAGCCTCAAGTTGCTTCATGATTTCCTCTTTAATTTTTACACTCATATCAGTTTTGAATTTTCTTAACTTTTGCTTGACAGGAGGAAAAGCAGGATCAATTAGCAACTTGTGAACTACCAAATCAGTACTTAAACCGGGCATATCATCATAAGACCACGCAAAGATGTCCTTATACTCATGCAAAGCTTCAATTATAGCTTTCTTTTGTTGTGGTTGAACATGTACACTTATCTTAGTCTCCCTAATATTTTCAAGATCTCCTAAATTGATCGCCTCAGTTTCTTCCAAATTGGGATTTGTCTTATTCTCAAACTGTTTGAAATCTTTGCTTATATCCTCAAATGTTTCTCTTTCATCGTATTCAACCTCCTTATTCATTATTTCAAAATTAGATTGGGTTTTTAAATCTGGTTGCCAATTTGTCATGCATGTCATATATTTAGAATCGTCATAGAAAGTACTGTATGATAGAAATAAATAAATAAACATCAAACCCAAAATAAAACAAAAGGAGACTATACTTTATTAAACGCAAAACTAGAAAGAGTTTTAACCTAAAATACCAAAGTAAAGGTATGAATTACGATCCTAAAATTATTCAGAAAGAAAAACAAGCTACTAAGATTGTAAGAAAAAACAAACAAACTACCAAGACTCCTTCATAATACGGAGAGGAGTGGCCTCCCAATTATTGAGCTGGACATCAGGGCCAATAAACTGCACATCTACATTACTGGTACCCTCTCCAATTTCAACCATATCAACTTCAATGAACATATTCTGAAAAAGATCAATCAACTCTGTATCATCATCTTTCATTGATTCGGCAGCAGGTAACTTGGAGGATCCAACAACACTGAATTTGATGAAAGACTTATAAAGTGGCGGTATAGGCTTGGCAAGTGACCACGACTCTTTCTTACGTTTTTTAGCCTTCTTTATATCTTCAGCAGTAGGCTCATATCCCAGACCAAAAGTACCAAAGTTCTCATAGAGGTTTACGGGATAAACTATGCCTTGCAAAAACATCCCTAGACCTTTTCCTGGTTCGAAGCCATGCTTTAACATTTCATTCACTACCATAATAGATGCAGCGGACAATTGTGGTCTTGCGATGAGATTCCCCTCGAGGATATACTCAACAGCCACTACCTCAGAAGCTTGATGAATTAACACATTGGCAGTATTTGCTTCGATGGAAGAAACAGAGTAGTCTTTAGACATTGATAAGTCTCCTTTACCATGAACCACTATCTCTTGCCTGTCACATTCGAATTTGACCACTTGATGCAACGTTGATACGACTGCTTTAGCCCTATGAATCCATGGCCTTACCAATAGCATATTATGTGAAGCATCAATGTTCAGCACTTGAAAATCCATAGCAAAATCCACAGGCCCAATTGTCAATATGAGTTCTATTTCACCAATGGCATCAGTTTTTGATCCGTCAAAACCTTTGACGCACACATTGTTAGATCGGATTCTTTCCCCATTAACATTCAACTTTTGTAAAGTTGACACAGGACAAATGTTAGCGCCTGATCCTCCATCAATTAACACTCGAGTGATGATGGAATGTTCGCATTTCACAGAAATGTACAGACCTTTGTTATGCTCCGTACCTTCTATAGGCAATTCATCGTCTGAAAAAGTAATTTTATTTGCTTCAATGATCCTTCCAACAACTTTTTCCTGCTGATTTACTCTAATCTCACTAGGAACACATGCTTCATTAAGAATCTTCATTACAGCCTTGCGGTGTTCTTCTGAATGTATCAATAAAGATAACAAAGAAATCTATGCTGGTGTCTTTTTCAACTATTCTATAATAGAATATTCTAGCAATTTTATTTTCTTTAAGAATTCTTCAGCTTCTTCATCAGTGACAGGCTTCTTGACTGTCATTCGTTCTTCACCACCTTGTTTATTCTTTCTTAACTCTACTGGAGTATAACATCTTCCAGATCGAGTTAATCCCCTACTTCATCTACCTCTTCAGTCACTTCTTTCCCTTTGTGCATCACCACAACGCGATCATAATTCCAAGGGACTGCCTTGGTATCGATCATAGGCAGCTGTGACACTAGTTTGATAACAATAGGAGCTACAGGAGCTCCTTTTATGATTAAAAGAGGCTTATTGGATCTTCCAGGAATAATGAGTTTCGGCTTTATTTGACTTGACCCAATATTTTCTGAAATCGCTTTCCCTATTGCCAAAGGATCATTCAATGATTCGGGTTTTGCTATCATCATCTCTGCTTCTGCAAGCTTTTCTTTCATTAAATCTACAGCATTTGCCAATTTTTCTGAATCAGTTTTAATTTTAATGATCGGCTTAAAGGGAATCGTAACATCTTCACCACTGAGTATCACATCGAGCATGTTTGTTTCATTATGATCTGACAGCGGATTTTGATTGACATTTGGAGTGCTTGGACTTTCTACCATGATCTGTTGGGTATCAATCAACTCTTGAATGGCTCTTTTCAGATGCCAACATTTCTCTGTGTCGTGCCCTGGGGCATCAGAACAGTATTCACATCTTCTAGAATAGTCCAAATTCTTTGGAGGAGGATTCTGGATCCTTCTCTCAATTGGGTTTAGAACATTCATTTTTCTCAGCCTATGAAATAAACTGGTGTAAGATATTCCAATAGGAGTGAAATTATCTTTTACCATGTTATCCCTTTTGAATTCTGCCCTAGGCCGAAAATTAGACCTCGGAGGGCCTCTTTGAACTTGCGGGGCTATTGGACGATTTTGGATTGCTGGTGCACGCCACTGCGGGTAAGAAGGACCTCGAGCATATGGTTGTGTATTGTAAATAGGATATTGGGGAGATGGAACAAAATATAATGGATTCTGTGCATATGGTTGACGTGCACCTCTCCAATTTTGTCGTGGACCTGTCATGACCGTTGCTACATCCTTTTTTCTTTTCTTTCCCCCAAAACTTCCTGTACCACTTTGAATTGCCTGTGTTGTTGCTTTCAAAGCGGCCTGGCTGATGATCTTTCCTGATTTGATTCTGTTTTCTACCATCTGTCCAACTTTGATAACTTCTGCAAATGTGCTTCCGATAGTAGAAAGCAAATGATGGAAATAATCAGGTTCTTGTGCTTGCAGAAAAATATTAATCATTTCGGATTATTTTATCGATGGTCTAACTCTTGAAGCCTGCTCTCTCCATCTGAAGGCATATTCTCGAAAACTTTCAGTCATCTTTTTTCTCATGTTGTCAAGCGTAGTGCGATCTGGCACTATCTCAATGTTATACTGAAATTATTGAACGAAATCTCGAGCCATGTCGTCCCACACGTGCCAACGGGAAATGTCTCGGTCAATGAACCATTCAGAAGCCATCCCTGTAAGGCTTTCTCCAAAGTACGCCATCAATAATTTTTCTTTTCCTCCTGCTCCCCTTAATTGATTGCAAAACTTTTTCAAATGAGCTATAGGATAGCCGTGTCCTTCATATTTGTCAAATTTTGGCATTTTGAACCCTATCGGTAAATGGACATCAGGAAACATACATAAATCCTTGTATGAAACACTTTTGGGTCCACCTACTCCTTGCATATTTCTCATACTTTGTTTCAGGCTTCTAACTTTTCTAGCCATCTCATCCTGTTCCTCATTCTTAGCAATCTTCTCAATCACGATAGGAGTATCACGTTGATGAACATGATAATGTAGATTTTTTGACTTGAAAGTCATTTCAGGAGGATATAACATATCATTATTTGGTTTTCCCATATTCTTTGGTATTGTCAGTGGAATACCCGCAGTAGCTGGCGCTACAGAAGCAAAAAGTGGGTTATTTGCAATAGATGGATTTGGTGGGCACACGGTAGAAGTACCAGTAACTCCAGGCATATTAGCAAATGGGCCAAATCCTGGTGGGTAAAATGGATCACTAGTTTGAGCTGGGTCAGAATTTGGATCATTTGAAGTTCAAAGTCCAGGGATTGAAGAAGGAGGAGTTTGTCCATTCAACCAAGCTTTGTACATCTCCGCCATCTGTTGTTTCAATGACTTTATTTCTTCCATTGATGTTAATTCCTGCGAAATCAACTAATTCTGCTCTTCTTCACTATCAGACCCAATATCTTCTCTGCGAGTCATTCTTCTTTTACCTTTATATTTGGTGTTATACGGATGCGATGCCAGTTTAAACCACAAACCAACCACCAACTATTTTATCTTTTCTGTGATCAAGTAGCAAACGGGTGAGTGTTATATATTTAACACATTATAATGCCACATTATATGTCATGTTTCTATATGCATTTCCCAACCTATCATGGAAGCTTTGTGTTTCATCCCGGCTTTTCTAGGCATATCTTCAAAAATTATGATCGAACCCTTTGGAGGGTTGCCTACGTATCATGTCAGGACATGAATCAGATCTTGCGTAGTTCGGGTGGAATTTAACAACAATTTTTTTTATTATTATTATTATTAAAGAAAATAAAGTAAGTGAAGTAAAACATATGTAATATATATAGAAATAAATGGTCAACTTCATTACATTCTACGATAAAAGAACTGACCCAACTCCTAAAATAAAACCTACTAACTTACATCTAAAAACTAAAAGACATAATATCTAAACAATTTTTTTTAAAAACTGAAAATAAAAAACTATGACAAAGAAAACGACGATCCTTTCAAGGATATTTTGATTTAATATGTCCTCCCAAACTCAAATATATGTCCTCCAATGAAGCAGTGAGCCGCTGTGCGAAAGCGGGTACTTGTGCCAAAAAGTCCTCACAATCCAACTGCTGATAATCTAAGCCCATTCTAGCAGTATCCTGTGCTACACGGTGGACCTTCCCTCGAAGAGAACTGAAAGCCTGATCCCATTCCTGAGCCTGTCGATCTCGTAAATCAACCATCTCTCTTGCACATTGTTCACGAGCAGAAACAACCTCTAACTGTTCTCGCAATATTTCTCTTTCACGAATCCATTGAGATCTCTCTCGATCGAATTCTTCTTGCATATTCTTTTCAACTTCTTGAAGTTGTTGTCGGCGAGATGCGGCAAGTTCTGCAACGTGTGACCCCCTAGTGGTAGCAAACATGATTTGTCCCCGAAGTGCAACCTCAATAGCTGCTGATTTAGCTTTCTCTTCAGAGAATTTCCTTTGTTGTTTGACTATTTTTGCCCTGACACGCTCTAATTCTTCTCTCAAAACTTGGTTGGCTTCATGATGTTCTTGCATGGCCTTTTCAATTCCTATCCTGATTGCAGCTTCCTGATCTATAGGTCCCTTAACCGATCTTTCTGGTCTGACTGGAGGACTCGACTGTTCTTCAAACCATTCCTGGTAATCTGGGTGCACTTCTCCTTTCTCACGCTCTATGACCATCGTTTCGATTCCCATAATACGGCGACCCTCCCAAATCTGCTGAGCCAAATCTTCTGGAAGTGAAATCTCTGGACTGACCTCAGATACGAACTCAGCCATGTCTTCCGTTATGGGAATTATTTGACGCCTACCTAGCTGACGTAGAACTCTCAATGGAACATATGGTTGAACACCTCTAATACCCATTAATAACAAGAATGGACGAATGACAGAACTATATATGACTTGCCTTCAAGGGAACCAATGGAGATTCCAAGTGATTTTATCTGTTGTCAAAGCATGAAAAAGTTTAACCCAATCTCCAATTTCTTTTGGACACTTATATTTCTTCATCCTTTACTCGTAATCGTTGATGCGATTAAATCACTCGGGATTGAACCTTGTCAATGTAGGACGTTGATAAAGATGCTCCACAATCCACATCTGTAACAAGATATTACATCCCTCAAAAAAACTTTTCCCTTTCTGACAAACAGTCAGAGCACGGTAAATATCAGCTAGGATCATTGGTATCATGGTGTAATCTTTCTTAATCAGTATCTGTACCACTCCCTCTAAACGAATATTAATTTTTTCTTCTCTTCTTGGGAAGACCATAGTGCCCAAAAAGGCTACCATGAATGCAAATCATCTGTGAACTTTCCAAGTCTCAAAACTTCCCTTATTACAAAGTTCTTTACCGTACTTCTGAAACCCCTCTTGCTTTCCATATCTGTCATATAAAAACTGCAAAGAAACCCAACCTTTTTTCATTGACTCTTCTTTTGTGTTTCTTATGTTCATGAGCTTGCAAAATTTGTTTATCGAAATAGGTCTTGGGGCTATAAGTTTCTTCCGATGCATATCACCATATCCAACATAGCCTGCTATCTCTTCTAAAGTAGGTGTCAACTCAAAATCTGAAAAGCGGAATACATTATTCTTTGGGTCCCAGAAATTTAGTAATGCATCAATCACCTCCCTATTAAGGTAGATCATCATGATACTGGTTAAGAAACCCAAATACTTATGTATTTCGCCATAATCAAACGTATCCATTGCATTCCACCATAACCAAAGTTGCAGAGGGGTACAATCCACAACCTGAAGCGATATATTCCCATCTCTCTTTCTCTTTGGACGCTCTCCACGAACAGGGGGGGGGGGGCATTTTATACCTATTGAAAGGGACATAAAATTAATAAATATCTAGACTTAGACAAAACTTAATTTATTAATTTTGAAAAGAATTTATAACTTAACTTGTAAAACTTAGTACGACCGTTATTTAAACTTAGTTGCAAAGAATAATCTCATCAAAAATTAAAGTGAGAGAAACAAGATTGATAAAATATATATATATTTTTTATTTTTATTATTACTATTATTATTATTATTATTATTATTATTATTTAACTCTATCAAAAACTTTGCTATAACAAACTTCTAGACAATTTTATCTATGTGTTTGAAAACAATATTCCCTAAGTACAAAAATAAAATAAAAGGACTCAGAAATAAAGAAAAATAGAATGACCATTTTATGTATGAAATTATATAAAATTTTCAGTTTCACGTCCCTAAAGGTTCAGGACTTGTTAAAATTGATATATATATATATATATATACATATATATATATATATATATATATATATATATATATATATATATATATATATTTGTAAAAACTTAGCCTCATGATCCCTAAAGATTCTGGGCTGTTGAAATATATAAAAATTCGACTTGAAAATTAGAAAAATAATTATGAAAATAATCATGTTTTCAAAGTATTTTCCCATAAATCTATGAACAATTTTTTTTTTTTAAAAAAGATAAGATCGTATCCTGGGAAAGACTTCCTACGTATCTCACTAAGATGTGAGAATCATACCCTCGTAGTTCATAAAAACCATAAAACTATGTTACTAAAATTTCTTCTTCCCTTTTTTATTTAAAAATAAAATAAAATTTTTCTTTCAAAAATAATTCACCAAATGTGACGGTAATTTAATCTCTTGCATTTTAATGTTGCCTAAAAGCCGGTCAACACACAAATAGCCTTCCAAACAAATATCAAAGAGCACGTAGGATGCACATGTTGGTCTTTTTTAAGTAGGTCACCTGTCCTAGACAGACCCGATCCCTGTGCCGAGTCCCGCTAAGTCAAATGCATATGATGCAAATAAAGCGGTACCTAATAGGGATAACCAGATTCTGAGTTTTCAGTTCTTCTAAGTTTATGCCTAATAGGGATAGGTGTCTATACTGGCTTACCCGAGCGGACACTCGAGCCGGGGAGGGACAACTTGGTCGGTAGCAGGGCAACACCGCCTTCGTTGTCGATCCGAACCCCGCCTAACATGTGTGACTAAATCCTTCACCAGGTGCCTTGACACTCTGGTTATCTCAAAAAGAAGGTGGGATGTATAAGCTGCATTCCCTCTATCCTATTTCAGAGACTCAGAGGGGGTACGTGAAAGAAGACAATATATAATACAGTTCAAATAATATCAAAGCAGTAAATGAGCAACAAGTAACACATAAGGCCAACAAACAAACACAATATTAACATAATTAAAGCAAGTAAAAGTCAATATCTAAAGCTCGAATTCTAGTTAGTCCCCAGCAGAGTCGCCAGAGATGTCACACCCCTTTTTTCGGCCGCTCGAGATCGAGTCGAAGGGTTTTTCCAATTAAAGTGACGATATTGAATAGGGATTAAATTATTTACAGAGTCGCCACTTGGAATTGAGTTATGGTGTTCCAAGTCACCCTTTTTTTAATCCCTAATCAAAAGAAAATGACTCTTATTTGGTCCGCGAAAACAGAAAATGGGTAAGGAATTCTGTTGATCGAGGGGAAGGTATGAGGCACCCCTCGAATCCCGTGGTTCTAGCAAGGTCTCTCTTATTGACTTATATTGACTTAAATTATTTTAATAAATTATGTTAAGGCCTAAATTTGCTCATTTTTACTATACCAAAAACTATTTAAAATTCTTGTATTAAATAAATTAATGAAAATTAATTTTAGAAGAAAAAAAATAAAAATAAAAATAAAAAATAAAAATTGTCGAGGTGCATTATTGCATCCTTGAGTTTTTAAACGTCTCAAAAAGATGCGTACACCGCATTCTTAATTGAGACAAATATTATAAATATACCGAAAATTTACCTAACATTAAAGCATTGATTTGTTTTTATAAACTTGCCTCAATTTATCTATTTGAAATATTTTTAACTCAAATAATAAAATAGACTAAAATTCATTTTTAAAAGAATAAATAATTAGTAAATTTTTTTTATCGATAATTAATAATTATAACAATAATAAATAATAATAATAATAATAATAATAATAATATATCTATTATTTATTAAGATTCTCTAAGTATTATATATAAAATCATGTCATACTCAATTAGCATAATAAAAGTTAAATAAAAAATAAATAAATAAATAAATAAATAATAAATATACGGGGACCCACCTAGTAAGAAAAATCACCACATATTCATAATTTGCATGTGACTTCTTCATCCTAAATATATAAAATACATTTTCTATTATCTTAATATATATAAAAAAAGAAGTCAAATTACCTAAAACCATCTTCACATTTTCATTTTTATGGACTACTGTAAGTTCATCTTCTTAGTAAAAAAAAAAATAATAAATAAAATAAAATAAAATAAAATGGGTTTGGCGGCGTTGGGGATTCCGGCGAGATGGGGTGAGGCGGCGGAGATCTGGCCGGTTTTCAGCCGACGAACGGTGTGAAGGCCGGCGATGGCCCGACTGTCGTCGTTGACCGGAGAGGATGGAGGAAAAGTGGCCAAATCTGGGCAACGCGTTGCGGCGGAGATCTGGCCGATTCTCGATCGACGAACGGCGTGAAGGCCGGATCTGACCGACGCGTCACGATCGAGATCTGGCCAACTCTCGGCCGACGAACGGCGTGAAGGCCAGATCTGACTGACGTGTCGCGACCGAGATCTGGCCGACTCTCGGTCGACGAACGGCGTGAAGGCCGTCGACGGGTCGACTGCCGTCTTTGACCGGAGGGAGAGGAGGAAAAGCGGACGGATCCGACCGACGCGCCACGGCCAGAGCAGCGACTGCTGGCAGCGGCGGCGTATATTTTTTTTTCCGACGGCGTGACGCCGGCGCCAACAGGACAGCGGCGCCGCTATTTCTTCTCCCTTTTTTTTATTATTATTATTTCTCAAAATTCTATTCTAAATTCAACTTAACAGAGTTGCAACTCATACTCTAATATACATCACAAAGTAATAAATAAATTCACATGATAGACTAGTAACACATAATGAATATAATATATGAAGGTTGTTTTAAACAAACTCCATTTACATTTTGACTTTAAATAAAATTTATGCAACTACCAACATTGGATGAAATAGCAATCTGTGTTTAAGTTGAAAAAGGAACACGAAGCCGTCACACGAAATTCTCAAGCGAAACTCTAACGTGAAACTCGAACTCTAACTGATTATCTTCTCTTAGTATCTCTCCTTCCTCTTCCTTCTTTTTTTTTTGATATCTAATATATATATATATATTTTCTTGATGTTCTTTGCCTTTCTCCTCTCCTTAACAGTATGTTTGGGTTGTGTTGATATAGGACCTTTTTCTGTGGGGGAAACATGGGGAGGGAAATAAGGATAATGGGGTTGAGGGAAATTCAAGATGGGTTGAGGTAGTTTTCTTTTTAGGACAAGAGATTTTTTTTTTTAATAACAAAAATTAATAAATAAATAAATAAATAATAGTAACAAATAAAATAATAATAATAATTAATTGATTTTAAAAAAAATTAAATAACAATCTAAAAATAGTCAAAAATAAATTATATAATTAAGATAGTATAAAACTATTTTTTTTTAAGGAATAAAACAAAATAATATCCTAAAATTAAATTCATTTAATTATTTATATTATATTAAAATAAAATAATAGTCAAAATAATATATGATTAAATATAAATATAAATATTTAGTATCGATAAACAAGTTAAAATTTAGGGAGGATCAAAAATCACGTGTCTACACTTTTCAAATTCTCATATAAGTAAAATGACTTTGTAAGTTAGTAAAACTCTTAGCTTAGTAGAGTATTGTAATTAGAGAAATCAGAAAATAGAGTAACTACGGTTATGAAATTGTATTAAAAGTCAAATTGATTCAAGCACAAATTTGAAGCAATAACGATAAAATAATTGTATTAAAAGTTTTTCCTAAATGAGTTGTCATTAATTATTTCTCTCTTTTTTACATCCCGACAAATAACATGCAATTTCCTATATATATTTTATCTACGAAGTTATTTTTGTAAAAATAAAATTTAAAAATAAAATTTAGCATTAGTTATTTTTAGAATTTATGTTATCACTTATTAAATTTTCAGGAACTATAAGATCATTAGTTATCGACATTCTCTAATCTCTAGATTGACCAAAGATTCAATTTAATTTGAGTTATCATGAATTGACAAATCTTTAAAGAACATTCGTGAAAAATAATTTATGTGTTTCTTATTAGTTTTCAATATGATCATAATAATAAGAAAGTATTTTGATTAGAATACATCAATATTATGGTAGGCATTGTTATTTACACTTAGTATTCGGTGCATTCGGTGGATGACCATTTAAATCAATTTATGACATCCAAGTATAGCATTCTTTTTCAATCTATCTTAATTTACGTGATATTATCTGAACTCTGGAAAAAATATGTCATACATAACTTCATGCTATATAGCCCGGCCGTGCACGGAACAAATTTGTATTAGAAAATCCAAAACCAATTGAACTTAGTTTTTCCGACCCAATAACCAACCCTAAACCGAGATCGGTTGGACTGTAATTTGGGCAACTAATAATAATTGCGATAGTTTAAAATTTAATTATAATTTTTTTAAATATTTTATATAATTATTAAAAAAAATTATTTTATATCTGTCGAGATACATAGTTAGCTTTCGATACATTTAACGAATTTATATTTTTCTTTGTAAAAATACATAATTAGGTCCTGATATTTTTTTTTTCGATTTTAGATATGTCGAGATACATAATATATACATCAATCAAGATATAATTTTTCCTTTTGTAAGGATACATAATTAGCTCCTGATATATATTTTTCGATTATGAATCTATCAAGTTACATAATTAGCTCCAGATATATTCAATAAAGATACATAATTAATTGGATTTTTGTAATTACTCTGTACGGGTAGAGATTTGCATAAATATAATAAGTTAAGGTGTAGGTTCAGGGGCGGAGCCATCTTTGAATTAGCCGAACCCCCTTCAACAAAAAATTATACTATTTATATATATAGTTAAAATTATTTTTTATGTATTTATATTAGATGTTAAATCCCTCCAGCTAGCTAGTTTGTATATTCACTTCTGAACCTCCTTGGTAAAAATTCTGACACCGCCACGATATATTGTTATGTTATTTTTCCTTGTATTTTCGTTGGACCGACCCGACCCGGTTCCAGCATCTATAAAATGACCCCTACCAGTACTACCAGTCGACGCAACTTAATTCTTAAATTGCATATCATTTTCCTTCTCTCTCTGAAGCTATCTCTCTCTCTAAAATGGGAAACTTAATGCGTTTATTTGCAACTTTCTTCCTTGTAGCCATGCTTCTTTTGGCCACTGGTTTGTCTTCTTCCTTGATGATATTTAATCTCATTAAATAGTTTTTTTAACATCAGATTACCTAAAAGATACTTGATCTTTAAGATTTTCTTAAATCGTGAAATTTGTAATTTGAGTTTAAGGGCGTGTTCAGTATGTGGGAAAATTATTTTATTTGTCATCCTTGTTAATATAAAGAATCATTTTACAAAATCACACCATACGTGTATTTAGTGGTAAGTTTTCAGTTTTATTATTAATTATTATAAATATAGAGAGAGATATTAATATTATTAAAAATAATATTGTTTTCTACTCAAATACTCGCAGTCTTCTTAAAGGACGTGTAAATAAAAAATGTCGCATGTAAAGTTGCCCTTAAGGAGTAATAAATATAGGAGGTTGGATGAGCTAAAAATATAGTGCACAAATGTCACTCCCAAAGGAATTTGTTTTTCCTACTTCAGTTAAGATAGAAAATATA
The DNA here is from genome assembly GCA_030864225.1 of Capsicum baccatum var. pendulum. Taxonomy (NCBI): domain Eukaryota; kingdom Viridiplantae; phylum Streptophyta; class Magnoliopsida; order Solanales; family Solanaceae; genus Capsicum; species Capsicum baccatum. The sequence continues at coordinate 30,030,135 of CM061556.1, read as the reverse complement.
GAAAATTATTCTTTCATATTTGAGAAAATTTTTTAGAGAACATATTTTTCAAAAACTTTGATCAATCAAACATAAATTTTATTTTAATTCTTTTTCATATATATGCATGCAGGACCAATGACAAGTGTAGAGGCAAGGCTCTGCGAGTCACAGAGCCACCATTTTAAGGGGAAATGTTTTAGCGATACCAATTGCGGCTCCGTTTGCAAGTCCGAGGGCTTCACTGGTGGCAACTGTCGCGGTCTCCGCCAGCGTTGCTTTTGCACCAGAAATTGTTAATCTTTTAAGAACTATCAAAATAAAGCGTCCACAATAAAAGCATGTACTGCATCTGTTCTTTCCCACTTTTTAAAGTGTCTTTTATTATCAAATAAAAGACTAGATAAATATGTTGCTTCACACACTTATACCCTAGTTTGAATATCCTTGAAACGATCATTTTAAACTGTTTTAGATATATTATTTATTTTATTCAGAATTCATAAGCTTAAAATTTAAAATTCGTCTTTGAAATTTGGATTTTTTTACAACAGTAATAATATGCGTAACTAGTAGGATGATTTCACAGCTCGAGTGTTTGAGGAAGGATGAAATGTACATAAATTTTATATTGTTTTGTGTAGTTAGAGATATTATTTTTAATTTAAAAATTGTTTTAATTTTAAGATTGGACTGAAAGAATACAAGACTAAAATATATAATTGATGTGAAGAGTGTGTGTGTGTGTGTGTCGACGAACTGATCGATGTGAGAATTACCATAATAATTTAAGGGTCAAGAGAGAGAGGCATAAGGTATGCATGGATTCTCCTCTTGCATGTATTCTCCTCTTGCCAAATGTGACGGTGTCTAAACACCTGTAGTGAACAAAAACACGTGTTAATCAAGTAAAGAGCTTCACGTTATATAAATATTTAAAATATTAATTTAGATTCTAGATATTTTTAATTGGTTATTCTTTTTTCAAACTATAAGACGTAGGTAGTTCGAAATTTTTTAATAATTAGTTTTAAATTAAAAATATGCTAATTTTTTTTGTGGTCTGATCTTGAATGTCATTTCAAAAATTAAAATTAATAAGTAGTTTAAAAAGAAAAGATTTTTTTTTAAAAAATGGATTAAAATAGGTCAAATATACAGAAATAAAAGTAACATCTTTTTTTTTTTTTTTTGTATAATGAATACTAAAATTTAAACTAATAGATCCTTAATTTTATCCTCACATTAGCTAGCTAGAAAATGTCTAAGTCAATTGATCGGATTTTGAAAAATGTGACTGCATTCGTATTGGATCTCTTCAAATGCACTACCAACATACAATAAAAAATGATTTTTTTTTTCTTAAAATCAAATATTAATAAATCGATAGATAGCAAAAAATAATATTTTAAAGAATCTGAATAACATAGTAAATTTAATCACCAGTCGAACAACATCAATTTCAGAACTCAAATCTTCTCAACTACTTATTGCAGGAAGAAAAAAAAGAACCCACTTTATTTTTTTCAAAGTGACAAGTAGAAGGCATGCATGGATTATTAATTTTGCATGCATTCTCCTCTTGCCAAATGTGACGGTGTCGAAACACCTGTAGTCAACATAAACAACGTGTTAATCAAGTGAGGAGCTTCTGAGTTATACAAAATATTTAAAATATTACTCCCTTCGCTTTATTTTATTTTATGTGTTATCTATTTTATTTTATGTGTTATCTTTTAATCAAGCATTGAATTTAATAATTTTTTTTATAAAAGGAGAGGTTATACAAAAGTGTAATGAATACTATCAATAAATCTTCTTGATACATAGGGAGAATTTTTGTGATAAATACTGATAAATTTTCTAAAATTTAATGATTGCTTTTATTTTCTTAAATTTAATGATTGCTTTTATGAAAAGAGAGATTTACTTGAAGGTGTGATAAATATTACTAATAAATCTTCTTAAATTCAGTGATTGTTTTTATAAAAAATCGTTTGATGCCTAAAGTATCTTTCGTTCACCTATATTATACAAAAGGATTGCATTTTAGGAGTGACAAACAATATTATTATTATTATTATTATTATTATATTTTTTTTTATAAATTTAAATTTCAAATTTGAACTTTCGATTAGTCCAAATTATGCCATGTCCAACCATGTGATATGAAGTAATGCATGAGAAATGTGAGTTGTATATTTCAGCTTTGAAGTGTAAACTGAATGTCTTGCATGTAAGAAGAGGTTGCACAAAAGTCTATTGAGTACTTTCAATAAATTTTTTAAAAATTTTATGATTATTTTTATAAAAAGATATTTGATGTGCAAAGTATATATAATAAAATAATTTTATCGAATATAAAAGTTATTATTATTTAAAAATGATAAGGTTCTTAAAAGGAAAAAAAGAAAGTATGCAATCGTATCAATTTAAACCGTTACAAGAATTATATTTAATCCGTTAAAACAATAATTCTTACACTTAAACAGATTTGGTTAGTCATGATGACATGATTAAAGTAGAGGAGATTTGAAATCAAATTTCTTATACATTTTCGAACTTTTCACCAACAATTCTTAAATTTAAATTCCTGAATCTTTCTTTCTCTGTGTTTAGACAGAGTCTCTTGAATTTCAGTAACAGAATAGTTTCTCTCTTGTTAGTATACTCTTTTTTATTGAAGATTCATTTTTCTTCTCTTTATAAACCTATATATGTCGAAGTTAATAATTCACTATCAAAATCTCTGAGATTTATTTTATTTTCAAATACTCTGGATATTAATTTCTTTAATTTGTTGAGTTAGTTAAATTTTTCTTTTTGTCGGTGCACTTCTTTTTAGAATTTTGAAAATATATAAAGTTTGGCGATCAAATTAACTACGCAAAGTGAATTTTAACTTCGAATATAATCTTTAAGGATAAAAAATGAATGCACATATTCACATCTGTATATGTCAAATGTGAAGGTCAAAAAAAAAAATTAAATTGATTAACGGAGATCCAACATGGAGTAATAATCAATACTTTTTTGGAGTTGTCAAGTCTTTTGTGTGAAAAACGTCATTGATCCACTTCATACAAACAACTCTAGATATACTTGAAACTCCATTAAAGTTAAGATTTTAACTTACATTTAATTTGTCACAATCCATTATTCAATGATAAATATAAATAATTTTTTATTTAAAATTCAAAAAGATGTGGCAAAAAGATTATTTTACAAATACATGATTTTGATATTTGTAAATTTAACTAGACACGAGAACCTATGCTATTACTTTTTGTCTCAACTTATGTTATATCAATAAATTTATCAGAGTAAGCAAATTTTATATGATTTTTAAATATTTTTAGTTGATTATTGTGATGTGTAATACATTTTATAAATTTTAGATAATATATGTTACTCTTACCTCTTTAATTTAATGATCTTAATGACATTTTAAGAGTTAACCAAAATCTTATAGAATTTTAAAATTTTGGTATGATTTTTAAATGTTTTAAATTGATAGTTATTGTGATTTATAATACTTTACAGATTATAAATGTTATTCTCTCTATCTTAATTTATGTGATACTGATAAAATTTTAAGAGTCAACTAATTTTTTTTTGTGTGTGTATATTATTATACTTATATATAAGGTAGAATAATATATTTTGATTGTCCTCACAAAGTTTTTAGTGCAATTAGATAATAACACATTTTTTTATTTTTTTTTCATACATATTGTTACTTTGTCCTCATTTATCATTTCATGATATTTTTATTTATATATTTATAATTGAATTATACATAATAGTAAGTTTTAATAAATCTCTTCTTGTTCCTTATGAATTACTTGTTCTTTTTTTTTTCCTTACTTCTTATATTAAAAATTAATTATTTTTCTTACTAATTTATTTTAGTAAATCACAAAAAATTTATAATATTTTTTTATATTATTATTATTTTATTAAGTAATTACAAAAAGAATTAAAAGTCAAATTTAATTTTAAAAACATAAATAATAAAGATAATTTCGTATGTTTTACTCTCAATATATTTTCTTAAGTTATTTATCAAGTCAAAGAAACAAGTAAAAAGCAATTGAGAGAATATGCTTTTATTTCTCTTTTTTATTTTGCTTGACTCCTTTTTACTTATTATTTTAACAAATCAAAAGAGATTTATATTCAGTAGTAAAGTATTATTTAAAAATTATTTATATAAAATTTAGATAAGTACTATGAGACGTGAGATAAGGGGTGATGGAAATGGAAGTTACTGTTGTGAGTGAAGAGAATGTGTATTGAAGAATGAACGGATCAATAAATATAATATGTGGAATATAATTTTTCTATTTTCACAAAGTCATTTTCATAAGTCTAAAAAGATTTACTTCTCCAGAGAAAATATTTTTTTTTTTTACAAAAATTTAACCAGTTAAATATAAAAAAAAAAAATTAAAATATGTTGAACACAACATTTGTTTGTTTTAAAATGAATTCTATGTTGATTCATATTTGTTAATTCTCCTTCACACTTCCTTACTCGTAAATAAAGTCATTTAAAAGTTATTCAATTATATAACGAAAAAACATTAATAATCATATGACTTACCAAACAAGACATAATCAATGTATCAATACATTAAATTAATTATGTAATAGAAAAAATGTAACTTAATTTATATTTTTTGTAAAGTTAAATTTTAATTCTTATATCATGAAGTTGGGTCCGGGCTTAGCACGGGCCTTACATAACTAGTTACTATTATATAATATAGGAAAAATCACATAAATATACATATTTAGAGCCTAAATTACAAAATATACTAGTAATTTTTTTTATTTACAAAATAATATTTTTATTTACAAAATCTATCATCCACTAAAAACTATTTTTTTAAAATGCATATCCAAAATTTAAGGAAAAAAAATATTTTTGAAATTAATTTAGGTAAATTGGCTGAGTTTAGGAGATACGTATTTATCCTTTATGATATTTTATATATTATTACTTCTAGAGTGTTCTTCTTTAATTTTTTCATACTTACACTTTAGTGGTGAATTTTCACCATTCTTAACCAAAAAATAAAAAAAATTCTCACCATTCTTAACTAAAAAGAAAAAAAAATCCTCACAAATTTCCCCACCCGAATTAAGATAAAATTATCATCATCATTTTCTTCACTCATATTTTTCAGAGCTTAGATAGAATGCAAAAATGGTGAATTCAAACTCTTCTATGGAATGTACTCCAAGAAAGAGCGCTAGAATTGAGGCAAATTGTACTCTTAATCTCATAAACTTTTCTCCATCGAATTTTAATTTGGGATCGTTCAATCCAACTCAGGTCTCAAAAATTTTTGAGTCCTATTTTAATTGATAGTAATAGCCCTAAACATGGTGATAAAAGAAAGGCTAAAGATGCACCAATATTGTTACCATCAAATTCAAATTTTGAGAATGATTTTTGTGGAGATAAGTTATCAAAAATGACTGATTTCTCACAAATTTTTTCACCCGAATTAAGACAAAATTACCATCATCATTTTCTTCACTCATATTTTTCAGAGCTTAGAATGCAAAAATGGTGAATTCAAAATCTTCTATGGAATGTACTCCAACAAGGAGCGCTAGAATTGAGGCAAATTGTACTCTTAGTCTCATAAACTTTTCTCCACCAAATTTTAATTTGGAATCGTTCAATCCAACTCAGGTCTCAAAATTTTTGAGTCCTTTTTTAGTTGATAGTAATAGCCCTAAACATGGTGATAAAAGAAAGGTTAAAGATGTACCAATATTTGTACCATCAAATTCGAATTTTGAGAATGATTTTTGTGGAGATAAGTTACCAAAAACGATCGAGGTATTTTTTTTGAATAATTTTTGTTTTTATTTTTTGATTTTCATTTTTATAGTAGATCTATAATTTTTTCCTGATTATGAATAGAAATTCGACGTTGGTAAAAAAATATGGTCTCTAAATTGAAATATGTTAGCTCTAAGAAAGCAAGAGTTAACAAATCAAAAGCAAAAGGAGATAAAGTGAAAGGACAATCTTCAAATGGTAAAACAACAAAAAAGGTATGTTCAAGAGATTTTATTGTGTTAATCATAATTTGTATAGTTTAAGTTTAGATTTTGATTTCTTTCAATGTTTTGATTAGATTTAATGTAAATGCTTCATATTTTCAACTGTTTACAATTATTGTTCAGATAAAGAAGCAAAAGAAAAAGCAGACACATTGGTGCTCGAACACCAACGTTGATGTATTTAACGATATCAAGGAGAGTTTAACACTAACCAATCAGCTACAATTGTTTAGGGAATCACCTTTTGGGTATTTCCTCGACTTGCCTCCAATTAAAGTTTATCCACAACTCATTCTCAATCTAATGTATGTGGAAATAGATAATGATCGTGATGATATTTTTATTGTTAACATCAATGGTAGTGAGCTGCATTTTGGCGAAAGGGAGTTTGCTGCAATTACTAATCTAAAATGTGGTGATGAAAGTGATTTCGTAGAGGATTTCAATACTCACAGCAAATTGATTGATGTGTACTTCAATATGACGAATCTAGTAAGTAAGGCAGAATTTATAAGGGTCTTTAAAGAGAAAGATTTGGAGACAGAAAAATACTTGGTGAATGATGAAGATGTTTTCAACATGACTGTTGTATTTCATCAACACTTTTTTGTTCTCGTTATCATCCAATAGATCGGTTATACCTAAATTACACTTTGACCTAGTAGAGAGTGGTAAATATGTGAAGTATCCATGGGGTATCCTATGTTTCAACAAGTTGAGAAAATTAATTTCTCATCAGTTGAAGGATGATCCAAGCTACGTTAAATTTGAGGGTTTTTCTTTAGCTCTGCAAATATGGTTCTATGAATGTTCATTGAAGATTCCTCCTTTGATTGCTATCCGTATAGACAATCCACTTCATAGACCATGCATATTCAATTGGTGAGTATCCACACAAATAATTTACTTTAATTTTCTCAAGAATGGCATGTTAAAAAGGAATGATAATCAGGTAAGGTTTCTTCTTTGATTGCTGTCCGTATAGACAATCCACTTCATAGACCACGCATATTTAATTGGCGAGTATCCACACAAACAATTGACTTTAATTTTATCAAGAATGACATGTTAAAAAGGAATGGTAATCAGGTAATTATAGTTTCAATATTATTAATTGTTTTCATTATTCTTAAATTTTTTCATACATTTTTGTTTTATACATATTTTGAATTGGTTTTTTTATATTTCTCATTTTTGATATGATAGTTCAAATATACCAATTTGTGTAAACAGGATTGCATAATCAAGAGGTGAATTCTAAGGTATGAATATTGTTTGCCTTTGTTCTCTTCCATATGTATATGTGTGATAGAGGATTATATGTATTGGTTGTTATTGAAAGGTGATGAAAATAGGGTTATGGACTATTTTGCATGGTTTGGTTGTATTAAATTGTGGAAGGTGGATATGGTAATTTAGTTATGGAAGGTGGATATTGTGATATACTGTTGAATTGATGATTATTTATGTCTATGGCTAAATTTGGTTAAATGGATTGGTTGGAAGGATAAATGAATCCAAACTTGATATTGGAGGATGTTGTATGAATATGCATGGCATGTGAATGTAATTAGAGTATAAGAGGGTTAAAGTGACACCCTTTATGGTGTAATTAAGGCTTACTACTTAACGACTAGTTTGGTGAATTCAAATAATTGAATTGTGACGTTTGGTCGCTAATACTAGATTGCTATATATGTTCATTGTAGATAAGTAATCCGAAAAGACGAGAAGTCCATTTGAGACTAGTATTGAAGGTTGACAGTCAGGTACTTAAAGCATACTCTATACCATATCTTTGGCATGAAAGTGAACAATTGTTCTATGAAGAAAGTTTCCAAAGTTATTCAGTAACATATGATCCATAATGATTTTGTATGATGTCCTACGTTACTAATGAACTTGTTTCCACCCTACAAGATGTCAAGACATTCAAATACTTACTTGTTTTCCAAATCTTACATATTTATTGCACTAATGAATGTCAGAAGGTATCCGGTTACTCGAACAAGATCCATGTGCTATTAATGACTCCAAAACGTTTCATTGATATACCAATAAGTTCCTACTTCATTGTTATGGCATTGATGACTCCAAAATACTTTATTGATGTGCCAATGAGTTGTTACTTCATTGTTATTGCATTGATAGTCTATTTATATGTCTCTTATTGATGTATCATTGTTTCAAAGTATCAAAAATGTGGTGGCGACCGAAATAACAATCTCAAAGATTAATTGAACTAAGTGATGGAAGTTCTCTCTTATCGGGTGGTATCCCAGGGGCATAAGCCTACCATGGGTCGATGCCTAATTATGTGATTATGGGTGGTATCCCAGGGGCATAATCCTATCATGGGTCGATCCCTAGTTATGTGTTTATGGGTGGTATCCCAGGGGCATAAGCCTATTATGGGTCGATCCCAGTTGATATGTACTGGAGGCAACCTAATGGTCATAGTACAGTATAGTAATAATTACAAAGATGATAAGAACGAAGGTAAAGTGATTCAATAAATTCAATGTACAGGTTGTCACAAGTTCTAGTAAGTGTGGTCCACTCCTATTACGATTTATTCACTTGTTTCTGATTTCTATTGAGCTCCTATATCATATGTGATTATCTACATATTTACATACTTAGTACATATTTTGTACTGACGTCCCCCACGGGGGACCTGCATTTCATGCTGCAGGCACAAGTACCTCAGCTCATATACCGCACAAGTAGGAGCTAGGATACCCAGCTACTTTTGGTGAGCTCCAGTTTGCTTTGGGGCTTTCCTTGTCATATCCAGTCACTTTTGGTATTGTATAGAAGTTACTTATATGGCGGGGTGTGTCCCGACCTTAGTTAAACTATGTGTATTGTCTAGAGGCTTTGTAGACCTAATGTATAGTTAAGGTGGTGTTTTGTTAATAGACGTGATGGCTCCAATGACCAAGCATTGTATATACATATATATGTGTGCTCGAGCTTATACAGGTGATTATTTCCTTTTATATGCGACATGATGCTGTCCGAATTTTGGGTTGTCATAGAGGTATGCATGGGAAGTATAAGGTTATGAGTTGGTTCTCCCGGGCCTCCTTGGTTACGGGTGCCAGTCCGCCCTAATAGGATTTGAGGCGTGACAAAAGTGGTATCAAAGAAGTTCGTCCTAGTGAGTTTACAAAGCCGTGTCTATATAGAGTCTTGTTTATCGGTATGTCGTACACCGCATCTATAAATAGGAGGCTATGGACATTTAGGAATTGGTTTTTTTCTTTATGTCTTAGATCGTGCGATAGAGCCTATATTGTATATGAAGTCATAGTTGACCACTGGATCTGTTTGTTTCTCTTATTATAGTAATGATGTCGGTTACCAGAAGCAAGAATACCGGTAAGCAAGTAGATGTGGCTGCCAGAGAGGGGACTAGTAAGTCACCCACTATACGAGCTAATCAAAGTGAGGCTCCAGCTGAGCATGCATCAAAAACTTCTTCCACTCTGGAAGAAATAAGGGGGAGGAGAACTATATCCCCAGAGCTACCTATTAATGTTGTTGATTAAGATCTTAGAAATGTGGTGCAACTTTTGACTCGTATAGTTGCTGGGAAAGCTCAAGGGCAAGCCATTCCTACCACGGGTCCTAGTGGTACAGATAGGGAGGCTAGCGAGGACCCACAGGACTGGATCAGATCTTAGCGAGGACCCACAGAACTTTATTGATCAAATTCAAAGGGCCTTAGATTTATGCATGTAATGGGTAGAGAGACAGTGGAGTTAGCGGCATATAGATTTAAAGTGGAGGCTATATATTGGTATGAGGACTGGAAATGATCTAGGGGTATTGATGCACCCCCAGCTACTTAGAAAGAGTTCAAAGAGACATTTCTTGATCATTATCTTCCATTCGAGATTCGTCAGGACTGTGCAGATCAGTTTTTAAATCTTCGTTAGGGGAATATGAGCATGAGGGAGTATAGTCTCCAATTTAATTCCTTGTCAAGATATGCTCCTAATGTTGTAGCTACTATGGATAACAGAGTTCATCAATATGTGGATAGGCTAGATCCATATCTGGTTAGAGATTGTACTATTGCTGCTTTGAACAAAGATATGGACATAGCGAGGATCCAATCTTTTGCACAGAAAATAGAAGATCAGAGGCAGAGGAGAAGAACACAGGAATTAGAAAGAGGATATTCCAAGAGGGCCAAATCTACAGGGTAGTTCATGGCATCCCAAGGAGGGTTCAGACCACAGTTTTCTGCTAGACCACCTAGGCCATTATCTTCTTATTCTGCAGCTAGTGCCTCACAACAGTTCCAAAGGTCCAGAGGAAATCAATTTGGGCACAAAAGTGAGAGTCAAAGTTCGCAGATAGTAGGGTACCAAGGGCAAGGGAATATGAGCCAATCGAGACCTCCTCGAGAGCCATATAATAAATGTGGAAGGTATCATTTGGGTGCATATCTGCTAGGGACCAATGTTTGATTTTGGTACGGTATGTCGGTGCATATGATGAGGGAATGCCCATGAAGGGACATAGGGGGTATGGCACGACCTACGGGTCATTTGTTGCATTATCATCATCGATGCCTTATTCAGGAAGGGGTACACAACCAATGGGTTGTGTTAGAGGTGATAGAGGAGCCACGAGTTCTAGCGGGGCTCAAAATCATACGTATGCTCTAGCGGATCGACAGAATTTAGAGGCTTCCCTAGATGTGGTTACGGGTACGTTGTCTATCTTTTCATTCAATTTATATGCCTTAATTGATCCCGGTTATACATTATCTTATGTTACTCCATTGGTTACTGGAAAGTTCGAAAGAATACCCGACCTGTTAGTTAATCCATTTGAAGTGTCCACACCGGTTGGGGAATCTATTATAGCTAGAAGGGTTTATCGAAACTTCATAGTAACTGTTTGTGGTCGTGATACGATGGCTGATCTTGCGGAGTTAGAAATGGTAGATTTTGATGTTATAATGGGTATGGTCTGGTTGGCGTCTTGTTATGCCACAATTGATTGCTGCACGAAAAAGGTATATTTCTATTTTCCAAATGAATCAGTCCTTGAATGGAAAGGTGAAATTAGCGCACCAAGAGAAAGATTTATTTCTTATTTTATGGCAAGAAGAATGATTTCCAAGGGTTACATATATCATTTAGTTAGAGTAAGGGATACAGAAGCGGAGCCACCAACTCTTTACGCTGTTTCGGTGGTAAATGAATTTTCTGATGTATTTCCTGAAGATCTTTCAGGTTTGCCTCCTGAACTAGAAGTAGAGTTTGGTATTGATGTAATACCAGGCACCCAACCAATCTCCATTCCTCCGTATAGAATGGCCCCAGCAGAATTATAAGAATTGAAAGATTTGCTATAGAAGGGATTCATAAGGCCTAGTATGTCCCCCTGGGGAGCACCAGTGTTATTTGTGCGCAAAAAGGATGGCTCGCTGAGGATGTGTATTGATTATCGGCAATTGAATAAGGTGATTATTAAAAATAAATATCCTCTCCCAAGAATTGATGATTTATTTGATCAGTTACAAGGCGCCAAGTGCTTTTCTAAGATTGATTTGAGATCAGGTTACCACCAAGTGAGGGTCAAAGAGAAGGATATACCCAAGATAGCTTTCCAAACACGGTATGGTCATTATGAGTTTCTAATTATGTCATTTGGGCTAACCAATGCACCCGCAACTTTTATGGATTTGATGAATAGGGTGTTTAAGCCATTCGTGGATGTATTTGTGATAGTTTTTATAGATGATATTCTTTTTTATTCTAGATCAGAAGAGGACCATGCCAATCACTTACGAGAGGCATTGCAGACTCTTCGTGATTGTAAGCTTTATGAAAATTTCTCTAAATGTGAGTTTTGGTTGAAGTCGGTGGCATTTTTTGGTCATATTGTATCTAGTGAAGGGATAAAGGTTGATGCTCAAAAGATAGAAGCTGTGAAGAACTGGCCAAGGCCCACAACACCTATGGAGATTCGTAGTTTTTTGGGGTTGGCCGGTTATTATAGAAGGTTTGTTAAAGACTTTTCTTCCATTTTAGCACCCTTAACCAAGCTAACCCATAAAGTATCTAAATTCCAATGGAATGATGCCTGTGAGAAGAGTTTTCAAGATTTAAAGAACAAGTTGATTTCTACACTCGTGTTGGCACTTCTAGAAGGTACCGAAAGGTATACAGTGTATTGTGATGCTTCTAGAATTAGTTTAGGATGTGTATTTATGCATCATGGTAAGGTAATAACATATGCTTCTAGACAATTGCGGCCACATGAGAAAAATTATCCTACACACGATCTTGAGCTGGCAGCAGTTATTTTTGCTTTAAAGATATGGCGTCACTACTTATATGGGGTTCATGTTGATATATATACTGACCATAAGATCTTGCAATATATTTTTAATCAGAAGAATCTAAATTTAAGGCAGCAGAGATGGCTTGAACTATTAAAGGACTACGATGTTGATATCTTGTACCATCCAGGGAAAGAAAATGTGCTTGCTGATACGTTAAGTCGTAAGGCTATGATGGCTCCTATAGAAAGGCAAGGGATGGTTAAAGATCTTCACCAGTTAGCAAGTTTGGGAGTTCACCTTCTTGAAACTCCAAATAAAGAGCTTATCGTACATAATGCTGCGGAATCTTCATTAGTAGCTGAAGTGAAAGAGAAGCAATATGCAGATCCTATTTTATTACAGCTTAAGGAGAACGTTCAGAGTGGTGCGACCAAGGCATCTGAGCTTATGCGAGAAGGAGTACTTCAGTGCCAAAACCGATTGTGTGTGTCGGATGTAGACGGGCTAAGAAAGAAGATTATGATAGAGACACATTTTTCAAGGTATTCCATTCATCCAGGATCAACCAAAATGTATCAAGATTTGAAAGATATGTATTGGTGGAATGACATGAAGAAGAGCATTACAGAATTTGTAGCTGAATGTCCAAATTGTCAGAGTTAAAGTTGAGCACTAAAAACCCAGAGGTTATATGCAATGCATTGATCTTCCAAGCTGGAAGTGGGACATGATCAACATGGATTTCATTATTGGTTTACCTCGTACATCCCGGAAGTTTGATTCTATATGGGTAATTGTTGATAGGCTTACCAAATCCGCATATTTCCTACCAGTTAGGACCACTTACACAGTTGAAGAGTATGCGAAGCTGTACATTAAAGAGATAGTCCGATTACATGGAGTGCCAATTTCTATTATATCAGATCGGGGAACCCAATTTACCGCAAATTTTTGGAAGTCTTTTCAGAGGTATTTGGGAACACAAATGAAATTGAGTACAACTTTTTACCCTCAAACAGATGGACAAGCAAAACGTACCATCTAAACACTTGAAGATATGCTACGAGCTTGTGTAATAGATTTTAAGGGCAACTGGGATGATCATTTACCTCTTATTGACTTTGCCTGCAATAATAGCTATCATTCAAGTATCAAAATGGAACCATATTAAGCTTTATATGGAAGGAAGTGTAGATCACCAATAGGATAGTTCAAAGTGGGTGAAACTCTTTTGTTCGGACCGGATCTTGTTTATCAAGCCATAGAGAAGGTTAAATTAATTCAGCAATGACTAAAAACAACCCAAAATCGACACAAGTCATATGCGGATAGTAGAAGGAGAGGGCTAGAGTTTTCTATAGGTGATTGGGCATTTTTTAAGGTATCACCAATAAAAGGGGTAATGAGATTTGGCAAGAAAGGGAAGTTGAGTGCACGTTATATAGGCCCGTATAAGATCACTCGAAGGTTTGGACAAGTTGTATATGAATTAGAGATACCTCAAGAGCTCTCATTAGTACATCCGGTATTTCATGTGTCAATGCTTCGAAAGTGCATCGGAGATCCATCACATATCACTTCTACTGAGGATGTGCAAATTATGGAAGATCTTACTTATGAGGAAGTGCCTATTGCTATTCTACATCGCCAAGTTAAGAAGATTAGAAATAAAGAGATAGCATCGGTGAAAGTACATTGGAAAAATCGTCAAAGGGAAGAGATTACATGGGAAGCTGAGGAAGCAATGAAATCTAAGTACCCTCATTTGTTCAAAGATGAAGAGGAAGTTCAAGAAACGGAGTTAGAACATTAACAAGTAAGTTTTTTTTTTTACATATGCATAGTATTTATGTGATGATGTGAATGTTAATGATGTACTTGAACTTGTTTTGGTTGAATAACTACGTTAACATTTGAGAATGAATGTCCTAAAGGGGGGAAGGATGTAACACCCCGTATTCAAGTACGTGTATTATAGAATTCAAGTACGTGTATTGGTCTTATTTATATGGAATTAATTTTATTTTATTTTATTTATACCGGAATTTGCCCATCAATGGTTTCATACGAAGGTTATTGAATAATCTTTCCAACGATATAAAGATTTCAAAAAATGGATAGGTTTCGTATATAATCGAGCACGTTCGAAACTATAAAACGGTGGCCGGGAAATTTGGGAATAGTAAATGTGCAGGAAAATTTCCTGCACACAAACTACTGAGGCCAGTCAATTTTTGGGGTCAACTTTGAACGATCATAACTCCCCTAATATAATGAACTGGAGAGCTGCGACCTATTAAAAGAAATATCTTTGAGTCTTATTTCTAATCCAATTGGTTTCATCCAAATCCAACATCTGAGTAAGGAGTTATACTCGTTTTACTTCAGCCTCTCAAAACAGATTTTTAGGGTCAACTTCAAACGATCATAACTCCTTGTACAGGACGAACTGTGTATCCTACTTTATATGAAATGAAATCCCTTTGAATTATATTTCCAACGATACCAATTTCACCCAAATCCGATATCGGAGCAAAGAGTTATATTCGATCTACTTTAGCTTAGCAAAATAGTCCACCAAAGGACAGATTTGACATTATTTAAATTTTAAAGAAACTTTGGTCATTCCTTATGATTTTATGGACGGAAATATGTGTATATATACATGTATATGAGTTTAAAAACTCATTTTCATCATCAATCATTGAGAAATAACAAACCCTAGCCAAATTTGACCTTGAAATTACTTTTGATTCAACCGTGGAAATTCCAAAGTAATCCGATAACTGCGTTTGTCATCTCGAGAGCTTCGAACGGCACCTATTATTTGTGCAAACAGGATTGCATAATCAAGAGGTGAATTCTAAGGTATGAATATTGTTTACCTTTGTTCTCTTCCATATGTATATGTGTGATAGAGGATTATATGTATTGGTTGTTATTGAAAGGTGATGAAAATATGGTTATGGACTATTTTGCATGGTTTGGTTGTATTAAATTGTTGAAGGTGGATATGCTAATTTAGTTATGGAAGGTGGATATGGTGATATACTGTTGAATTGATGATTATTTATGTCTATGGCTCAATTTGGTTTAATGGATTAGTTGGAAGGATATATGAATCCAAACTTGATATTGGAGGATGTTGTATGAATATGCATGGCATGTGAATGTAATTGGAGCATAAGAGTTTAAAGTGACACCTTTTATGGTGTAATTAAGGCTTACTACTTAACGACTAGTTTGGTGAATTCAAATAATTGAATTGTGACGTTTGGTCGCTAATACTAGATTGCTATATATGTTCATTGTAGATAAGTAATCCGAAAAGACGAGAAGTCCATTTGGGACTAGTATTGAAGGTTGACAGTCAGGTATGTAAAGCATACTCTATACCATATCTTTGTCATGAAAGTGAACAATTGTTCTATTAAGAAAGTTTCCAAAGTTATTCAGTAGCATATGATCCATAATGATTTTGTATGATGTCCTACGTTACTAATGAACTTGTTTACACCCTACAAGATATCAAGACATTCCAATACTTACTTGTTTTCCAAATCTTACATATTTATTGCACTAATAAATGTTAGAAGGTATCCGGTTACTCGAACAAGATCCATGTGCTATTAATGACTCCAAAACGTTTCATTGATATACCAATAAGTTCCTACTTCATTGTTATTGCATTAATGGTCTATTTATATGTCTCTTATTGATGTATCATTGTTTCAAAGTATCAAAAATGTGGTGGCGACCGAAATAACAATCTCAAAGATTAATTGAACTAAGTGATGGAAGTTCTCTCTTATCGGGTGGTATCCCAGGGGCATAAGCCTATCATGGGTCGATCCCTAGTTATGTGTTTATGGGTGGTATCCCAGGGGCATAAGCCTATCATGGGTCGATCCCTAGTTATGTGTTTATGGGTGGTATCCCAGGGGCATAAGCCTATCATGGGTCGATCCCAGTTGATATGTACTGGAGGCAGCCTAATGGTCACAGTACAGTACAGTAATGATTACAAAGATGATAAGAACGAAGGTAAAGTGATTGAATAAATTCAATGTACAGGTTGTCACAAGTTCTAGTAAGTGTGGTCCACTCCTATTACGATTTATTCACTTGTTTCTGATTTCTATTGAGCTCCTATATCATATGTGATTATCTACATATTTACATACTCAGTACATATTTCGTACTGACATCCCCCACGGGGGACCTGCATTTCATGCTGCAGGCACAGGTACCTCAGCTCATACACCACACAAGTAGGAGCCAGGATACCCAGCTACTTTTAGTGAGCTCCAGTTTGCTTCGGGGCTTTCCGTGTCATATCCAGTCACTTTTGGTATTGTATAGAAGTTACTTCTATGGTGGGGTGTGTCCCAACCTTAGTTAAACTCTGTGTATTGTCTAGAGGCTTTGTAGACCTAATGTACAGTCAAGGTGGTGTTTTGTTAATAGACGTGATGGCTCCAACGGCCAAGCATTGTATATACATATATATGTATGCTCGAGCTTATACAGGTGATTATTTACTTTTATATGTGACATGATGCTGTCCGAATTTTGGGTTTTCATAGAGGTATGCATGGGAAGTATAAGGTTATGAGCTGGTTCTCCCGGGCCTCCTCGGTTACGGGTGCCAGTCCGCCCCAATAGGATTTGAGGCGTGACACCTATCCCCCTAGTAAGACCACACATCCAACGTAATATCTGCATTTTTTCCATCTTCAATTTTTGAATATGAGAGTTCTTGACTGGCCAACACTCCGCTCCATACAACATGGCCAGGCAGACTGTCACCCTGTATACTTTGCCTTTAAGCTTAGGCAGCACCTTCTTATTACACAACACCTCCGAGGCGAGATTCCACTTCATCCATTCCGCCCCAATTCAGTGAGAGACATCCTCGTAAATCTCACCATTCCCCTAAATCATTGACCCGAGGTACTTTAAACTATCCCTCTTACACACCACCTGAGAATCCAACCTTACTACCACCTCGTCCTGCTCCCTCGAGCCATTAAACTTACATTCTAAATATTCGGTCTTGCTCCTACTCAACCTGAACCCTTTAGACTTAAGGGTCTGTATCCACACCTCTAATTTATCATTCATAACTCCCCGAGTCTCATCAATAAAAACCACATCATTCGTAAAAAGCATACACCAGGGCATCTCTCCTTGGAAGCGCCATGTCAACACCTCCATAACCAACGAGCTAAGACTAGATCCCTAATGCAATCCTGTTAATACCGGGAAATGCTCTGAATCTCCTTCCGCCATCCTCACCTGGGTCTTAGATCCATCATACATTTCCTTAGTTGCTCTGATATACTCCACTAGGACCCTACTCACCTCCAAACATCTCCAAAGGACTTTCCTAGGGACTTTGTCATATGCCTTCTCCAAGTCGATAAACACCATATGCAGGTCCTTCTTCCTTTTCGTGTACTGTTCTACCAGTCTTCGCACTAGGTGAATTGCCTCTGTCATAGAGCGCCCGGGCATAAATCCAAACTGGTTTTCCGAAATAGACACTAACTTCCTCAACCTCCACTCGACCACTCTCTCCCAAATCTTCATTGTGTGACTCAATAACTTAATACCCCTATAGTTGTTACAACTCTGAATGTCACCCTTATTCTTATACAGAGGGATCATAGTGCTCCATCTCCAAGCCTCGAACATTTTCGCCAACTTGATATGACTACACATTTAGTTAATGCAAATCAGTTTCTTTACACTTAACACACCATAGGATCATGAGGTTATTACACATTTAAGCTATCACAAACCACAAACTATTCCTTATCATACCATATTTTGATGACGTTACTAGGTTAGTAAGTTACTGCATACTAGGCACTATATCATATTTTCATGAAGTGACTACACATTAACTTTCTGCAAATCAGTTTCTTTACACTTAATATACCATATGATCATGAGGTGATTACGCATTTAAGTTACTGTACATTAAAAAATATACTTTATCATACCATATTTCATGACGCTACTACATAATTAAGTTATTGCACACCAGGCAATATATCATTGACGTACCATGTTGTTATGAGGTAATCATACAATTAAATTACCACACACCAGTTTATATATCCTTATCATATCATATTTTTATGAGGTTATTACGCATTCAAGTTATTGTCCAACAAGTATTATACCGCGACTATACAATCTCTTTTTAACATTCAATATGTAAGTGAACAAAAATTGATTAACATATATAGGAACACTAAAATTTCACATAATATTTTTGAAAACTACAAAAAACACATGCATTATATGAAAGATTTACCAATGCTCTTACTTAACATAATCAAAAGGGTTTTGATTTTCTTGTAGTCTTCCCTACATGAAAAACACAATTACAATAACACTAAATGAGGCATATTGAGATATTTAAAAAAGGCCGAGAAGTTAAATTTATTTTTTCGATCATAAATTGAGGCAAAATCAAACCTCGATAAGTTATATTATTCATCCAATCAAATAAGATTAATTTCTCAATTCAGATAAATCGTGGGTACTAATCTATATTGCTCGTACTCTGCAAATATGTTTACCAGTGATTTTCGTATTCTCCAGAATTGTTATTTTTGTGGAGAATTCATTATTGTGTGGCCTCAAAAGTGAAAAGTTCGCGCAACTTTGATGTTAATAACATTTCACCAATCCTTTGTTTTCTTTAACTAAAACAATTAAAAAAAAGAACCCATGTCCTTTATTTTCTTATTTCCCTTCTTTCAATTGAAATAAACCCAACAAAGTAGTCAACATATTTAATTCGTAATTCACACCAACTTTGAAGTAATATGTCAATAGTTGAAACAAATAAAATAAAATCTGCATATTAGAACAACTTTTTGGTATTCTTATATCATCAACCATTGAAAATAAACTAAATCAAAAGACATTCAAAATGAACAATATCAACAAGTGAACATCATTTTCTAAGCGGAAAGTTCTTGCACGTTGTCTTGTTATGACCCTCTATACCACATTTGCTACAAGTCACTGTAGACCTTTTTAACTTGAACTTATTAAATGCTTTCTTCTTGTTATAACTTAGTGGCCTGCTTGGTTGTCTCTTTGCATCCGATGACAATATTCTATCTTCCAACACATGTGTTGGTATTTCCCATTTACTTTCACAAGGAAGAGATTCAACAGGAATTGCATATGTATCCTGAAAATTTCTTTTGTTATAGTAGGCTAAAGAGTAGTCCTCTGAAAGTTGGTTTCTGTACTGAATAGATGCTATAGCATGTCCAAAAGGTAATTCATCAAGTTAAAATCTTCCACAACTACACTTTCGATTTTGAAGACACACTGTGAATTACTTCGATCCATCAGTAATAGTATATATGTATTCTATGGATGCTCTTACCTGCATTAATAAAGATGTTATAAGAAATAAATTTAATACACATGGTAATTCTTAAATAACATTTTTACAATTAAATTGTATCTATACTTACAGTCATGCGATTTGATAAAAGTCAATTTTCACCAACATATCATTGTATTTTTTGGTAAGAACTGTGAAAGTATTTCTTCTTTCATCACTATGTTTCTCGTTTTGTGTTTCAATAGTTTCTCTAACAAACTCCAGCAATGGAGCCATCGACATTTTTATTGCTTTCTTTAACGTATTGTTAAAAGATTCTGCAATGTTAGAAGTCAAAGTCCATGTCCTTCTAACGGTTGCATGTGCTCGAGACCATTTATGATACCCAACATTAAACAAATATTTTCGCACCTTTTTTGCTTATTTGGTCCATCCTGGTCATTAATTCTTCAAACTTTTAAATTGTGTATGCCTTAGCCATACTGAAGAATAATTTACTCACCTCTTCTAAAGTTGTGGTATTACTTTATAAATTCTTTCATAAATTTCAAATACAAGCATAATGAGTAACCCCAGGATACATCGCGGCAGTAGCATTTCATATACTCTGATTTTGATCTGAAACAAAACACATATTCTCTCTTTCTCCATAAGCAATCCTAAAATACTCAAAGAACCAACTCCACGAGGCATCATTCTCTGAATCTACTATAGCATATGCTAGCGATAATATGTGACCAATAAACATACAAAAATTTTATAAAATGCATAAAGACAAAATAATTAATTATTTCATGATATATACTATGAATTTTTAATAACATTTTGTTACATCGGTTTCTATATCATACTCACAGAATTTACAATGAGATCACCTTTATAAATTTTTTCATACACCAATGTCTTAACTCTTGTCACAACAGATTTATAGGATGTCAAATAAGCAATTTACACTTCATATTTGTAAATTTTGTTAATAAAAAAAATATTAAGAAGAAGTGATCATACCTCCTGCATCCAATGTAGTTGTTGTTAGCATAGTACCCTCATAAGTTGATCTCAGATGTGTGCCGTCAATCACCACTATAGGTCTACCATACTCCCATCCTCTTATATAAGCATCTAGTGCAACAAACACATACAAAAAAAGATCTTCATTTTTTTTCCAATCTTACAATCGTACCTGGATACGTCATTTCTAAAATATATAAATATGGTGGTATTTTACCATATGATTCTGCAGGGTCACCTCAAAATATAGTGGTTGTCTTTTTCTTTCCCCTCCAAGCTTGCATGTATGTCAAGAAAATACTATGTGATCTTTTCATTTCAGCTATTATATCCCTTGGAGTATATATGATTTTTGAATCAGCAAGCCTTTTTATCAACACATTTTCAATCACGTCGGTAGTTGTTTGACATTCTGAATAGATACTGTTCCTCAACGTACAAGAATATTTACCGCAAAATTCTTGAATCTTGAAAAGCCTACTTTCATTCATACTTGAAGCTTTTAGATACCACGAACACTCATCGAATGTGCAATTAAGATAATACCTGTTAATTTACAATTCAACATGTAAGTCATTAATATATTTAGTAAAACCAATAACACACCATATTAACCTCATACAAATATTTCAAAATCTTTCTAACCTCTTATGACAGGATCTAGTGGAAATGAATCGAAACTGCCTAAAAAATGAGTAGCGCTTCATAAATTCTGAAAGTGTGTGCTTATCAATGTAGACTTGACTTTCTTTGACTACCTCATTTTTTAAGATTGCTGATTATGTCAACTCCATTGAATTCCAAAATATCATCCTCTATACTAGGACTAATGTCACTCAAACGAATTACACCGTATGTGTAAAGCGGGTAGGTTTTTATGTTATTAATATTTGATTACTAACTACATTGAGCATCTGTACGAAAGTCAAAAGCATCCATATCCCTATCGATACAGGTGATACATAAAGAAAACTTTGAAAAGAAATCCATGTTATATTTCTTTTGATCTAGATAAACTTGGACACCTGTATCATTGTGTATACTTATCGGTGGGCATCTATCATTAACTAAATACTTAATATCCAACTTTTTTATTGTTATATCTATACCTAGTTGCTTAGCAATTGCCTTCACCAATCCATTATATTTTTTTGTCAAATCGTACATTATTCCTTCCGATTGATAATTTTTGTACTTTCATGCAATATACAACATTGAAGCTCAGAACATTAAAATATTTAGCATTTTTGCTCAACATACTCGCAAATAAAATTTAAAACTTATATTATGATTCAAATAGTTAATATGAACTTTTAAATTCTTTTTATAGTAACGCATCTATATATATACAATAATATATATAAAAAGGTACGAAACATCACAAATCCAATAGTGAATGTTATGGTATGGTTGAATTTTTTTTTTCTTGGTTACAAAGTAAATTCAATGGCATGAGCAATAAGATGCTATAAATCAATTTTTATACACAACACAGCACTTCGTTAATACTTTTGTTTTTTTAACTTGTAGGAACTGAATTTCATCTTTTGAGAATAATTTAAGATTTATTTTTAAATTACTAACCTGATATGTCCCATCGTTCATCGTAGAGAATCAGTATTGTAGTGTTGCTACCATCCTCCATACCTGTAAATTATTCCTTGAGAAATCAATTTCTGATCAGTTTATTTCAATATAGTGAATGGTATAAGTAAGAGACACATTATATAAAAAAAAGGTGGAAATTATGGAGATGATTTACAGTACGTGAATCGTAAAATTATAAAATCAATTGGAGAAAATTAATGATGGAATATTAACTAGTTAATTTTCACACGTTATTCACGTATTTTATTATACCTAATTTAATAGGTTTTGTAATTTTTGTAGTGGCATATTTTGTAAAATAGAATCTACTGGTAGATTTTATAATTTAGGCTCTAAATATGTGTATTTATGTGATTTGCCCATATAGGAAAAAATATAATAGAATATTTTGGTTGTCCTTACATTATTTTTTTGTTCTCTTTTACCGTTAATTGAAGTTTTTATTACTTTGTAAGTTAACACACATTTTAGTAAATTTTAAAAACTTTAAGGTTTTTTTACATGCCACTAAAAGTGAAAAGGTGATAGCGGGCACCACAAAGCATACTCATACATATTTGAGTCTTTATTTTTTTTTTTTGAAAATGTTATTGAACTTGTTTCAAATTATATTTGATCTTAACAATTAATTATAAACTCATAAATAGTTATTCTGTTGTTCAATTTCTATTCCGATATACGCTTAATTATTGAATTAAAATATTTTTCTTATAATATTATTTGTTGGTGTTATTTATAATTTTTAATTTGCAATTTAAATTTTTAGTTATCGATTAATAATTATAATTTTATTTTAATTTTACCTGTAATTTTATATTGTACATGACGACAAACATAAGTAATCAACAAAGATTTCATTTATATAAAATTATATTTTATAATAAAGAATAACCATAATTAAATTTATCATTGTTAAATACTTTTAAAATGTGTCAAAAATATTAGTTATAATTCTTTCATTTCAGTTAAAAATATATTTTTATAATATGATAGTTAGTTAATCTAATTTTATGTGCACACATTTTTAATATAAAATTTACCTGATAAATGACCATATTAAAAATAAATAATAAATATTATTTTTGTATATATTCTGAAAATGCTGAGAGAAAAAGGTAGTTAAAGAAATTATAATTTGATCTCCTAATAATTTATGATAAAAGTTCAATTTGAATAATAAGAGATTAGAAACTCAAAAGATTTAAGTAAAATAGGAATTAGAACTTTAATACACGCATTTGTGTTATTTTTTTTTTTGAAAGCCTAATATTTAAATTAAGAAAAATATTATCCTTTAACTTTTCAATACCATTTTGTATAGTACTATTTTAAAACTCCTTAAAAACTATCACATAGATGTCATAAAAAAATAAAAATAAAAATAAAAAGAATGAGAAAAGTTTAAAAATATCTATAATTTTTTTTTTTAGTGTTAGTTTAGGCCCGGGCTAAATGAAACTAGTTTTATATATAAGAGAGAATAATAAACTTTGGTAGTCCTCACAAGGCTATTTTCATAATTTCAATTAATTTGTTAATCCACTAAAATTATGACATGTAGTTGATATAGATAAAACTACTTTATTTCTTTGTTTGTCAAATATGACTTTGTATGTGGTGTATCATAATATGAGAAATCATTATTGAGTTTTTTCTTGAATTTTTAGTTGTTTAACTATTTTTTTTAAAAAGAATAGAAAATAGGGAGAAAATTGCAAAATGAGAATCAACCCTTCACCAATAAGGTGAGAGTTCAGGCTGACAATCAGCTAAACTTTTTGGATTCCCCTGTTGTTTAACTAATCAATAAATCTATTAACTAATTGTATAAGGTTATATTTATTTTTGACGAACTTTGTATGATTCCCAATATTTCCTAATTACTTTTTATGAATTGAATAGATTTTTTTTATGGATAATTTTATCTTGCTTTTGATATTATCAATAAAATATTTCAAATGTTAAAAGTTGAAATTATTGATAAAGTTAAATATGAAGGTAGTAGTATCAATTAAGATCAAATTATTTTAAAATATCTTTTTTGATTAATTGAGAATTGATATTCTTATGCATAAATTATATATAAAGAACTAATAGATCCTCAAGATTCATTTTGATGAATTTAGTTTTTGTTTTCCTTAATTTAAACTATAAATAAGCTTAAATTACCATATTAACTAACTTAAATTCTTTTCACGTGAAATTATCAATAAAATTAAGACTTAATAGATATTTGAAGAAATATATTTCTATTTATAGCTATAAATTATATGTTCATAAACTCATAAAAATATTAATATTTTTCAATTTATGATCTTTCTAAGTTGTTATTATTTTATATATTTAATCATATTACTATATAAAATATTAAATTACTTGAGTTTTGGGCCCGGGCTTAGCACGAACCTTATAAAACTAGTATATATATGGAATAATCACATAAATATGCACTCTAAGAGTAAATATTATAAAATCTACCACTATTATTTTTTATTTACAAAATTTAATTTTTATTTACAAAATCTACCAACTATTCAGTTCTTTTTTTTTTCTGTAAAAAATCTAATCCAAAAATACCTACTCTTTTTTCTTTTTTTCTCTCCTCTAATTATCTCAGTTAAAAAATTCAACTTTCCATGACTGCTAAAAACAAAGTGAGAAAAATAAAAATTCATCAAAAAGTCAAAAATTGTGTAGCTACCTCTTCCAAAGTTACCAAAAATTAAAAAAAAACAAATATATACTTTTGAAATTTACTAAACAGAAAGAAAAAACCATTGTTTTAAAATTTCAACTTCTACGATCGATATTGCAATGCAATAAAAATATTGAATATACTCTTACATATCATGTGCTTTCATGAGGTGATTAATTAAGCCTTTACCTTCCCTCACACCAATTCTTACACATAGTTCATACCATGTTTCAATGGGGTGATTATGCCTTTACCTTCTCGAACACCAATTTCTATATCCTTATCATACCATATTCCCATGAGGTGTTTATGCTTTTACCTTTCCGCATATCATTTTTTATAACCTTAGCATACCATATTTTTATGAGATAATTAAATCTTTACCTTTTCGCACATCAATTTTTATACATAGTTCATTTCATATTTTCATGTAGTGATTACAGCTTTACCTTTTCGCGCACCAATTTTAATACATAGTTTATACCATATTTTCATGAGGTGATTATACTTTTACCTTCCGACGCACTAGAAACTATGACACATAATTATGAACGTGATTAATTATGCATAGAACTCCCATTAATGAAAGAAACTGAGAACTTAGGTCCACCGCTTACAAGATGAAGAATTCTTTGCAAGCCCGTCACTTTCCCAACATCACCAGGACAAAAGAAAGTCAATATATACTTTTTTAGAATAATCAGAAAAATAATTAAGGTAGAATTGTGTACTCGTGCACTCCCTGATTTTTTTTTTGGAAGTCTAGATATCTTGACTGTCATCTTCTATATAGGATGTTGCAAGGAGTGCTACAAAAATTGCTGTAAAAGAATCACGAGGTCAGGATATGAGGAATGAAATTCTTAATCTCAAAAGTATTTCATACTAGTATGTATATATATGTATGTATGTATGTATGCATGTATGCATGTATGTATGTATGTATGTATATATATACTGTGATTATAATACTTTCTATTTTATTAGTATAAGTAATCTATGTTACTTAAAATAATTTTTATAATTTATATAAATTAAATAGCAAGTGAAAACTCAATTTTATTTCAATTTGTTTTAATCTCTAATTTTTTCTACCTATGTACTGCTAATTTTATTCAAAATAGGGCTTAAATTGGCCCAATTTAAAATTTTGAACTAACCCAATCCATAACCCGCAATGCGGTCCAAATTTAATTTTAATCTCAATCATCCACACCTTTTGATCGGACGATCCCTATCCATTTCCTAACGTATTTTCTCTTTAATTTGTCCTATCACCCCTAATCTTAATTCATTTGTTGCAAACCTAGTCTTCATACTTTCCTCTCTCCTCCTCTCGCCTCCACTATTGTTAAAACATTTCTAAAGCTCTCACATTTTCCCTCACAACTACCATTGCAACAGTGTTTCGCTCAGTAGAAAGAAGAAGGATAAGAATAAGCTAAGATAGAACTTGTGTATTGAGTTAGTTTCAAATGTGACTTACATGCTACATACTTAGAGACTCACATGATCACCACATGATATTCTAGAAGCTTCCTAACAACCTTCTAGCAACCTGATCAATTGGCCAACTCAGCACACTAACAAACTTAACTACCAACTAACAAACTCGACTGCCAACTAACTAACTAATGTTATAGTAAAACTAATCAACCAACTAATGTAACAATAGCTATATTACAAATTGGAATGCAAACTCTTATAGTTTTAACACCCCTCCTCAAGCTGTAGGGTATAAAATGTTAAGCACACCAAGCTTGCTTAAGAGATATGAATGCTGATCATGACTTAGGCTCTTGGTGAGAATGTCTGTAACTTGTTGACTTTTTTGCACATACATAGGTTGAATCAACCCCTCCTTGATCTTATCTCTGATAAAGTGACAGTCAACCTCAATATGTTTGGTCCTTTCATGGAATATGGGATTGACAGCTAGCTGGATGGCTGATTTGTTGTCACTAAAGATGGTAATAGTCTTAGTGATAGGCACCCTTAGTTCTGTTAACAGACCTTCCAGCCATGTTATTTTTTCTAAAGCAGAGGCCATGCTTCTATATTCTGCCTCAACTGAGTTTTTAGAGACAGTTTGTTGTTTCTTAGACTTTCAAGATACCAATGAGCTACCAAATTGTACCACATAACCTGTAACAGACCTCCTAGTGTTTGGGCATGCAACCCAGTCTGAGTCACACCAACAAACTAGCTCTGTAGTAAGTTATACCCTGAGCCATGTACCTTTTCCTACAGTTCCTTTCAGATATCTTATCACCCTGTTTGTAGATTCCAAATGGGATTTTGTAGGTTGCTCATGAATTGACTTAAGGTCTGCACTGCATAACTGATGTCAGGTCTTGCTATTGTTCCATACATTAGCTTTCCAACAAGCCTTTGATATGAAGTTATATCTCTTAGAATACGATCTCTTTTAACACCTGTTGCCTCATCTACTTCAACATAAGTTAGCTTTATATTAGTCTCCAATGGAGTGAAAGCTGGTTTATTACCAGCAAGACCCGTATCATATTGTGATGCCTCAGAAAAATTTTCCGTTAAGATCTCAGACGAAACTATATTGAATTCTATTCTTTATCATGATTAATAATTTTTTTGTGTGGAATTTCTGGATATTCAACCCGTCATCATGTAGATAATCGAATAAGCTTTCCAACGATATATGGATCATCCAAAACGGACACTCGAGCGATGAGTTATGATCATTCCGATCTAACCGTGAATAGTGGTGAACAGTAAATGTACAGGAAAAAAAATACTGAGGCCAGGCAAATTTTAGGGTCAACTTCAAACGATTATAACTCCTTTTACATAATGATTTGTGTGAGCTACTATATATAAATAGAAAGCTCTGAACGTCCTCTTTCCAATGAAATTGGTTTCATCCAATTTTGACATTGGAGAAAAAGGTTATGGTCGATCTACTTCGGCCTATCAAAACAGTCCTCCAAAGGATAGATTTGACATTATTTGATTTTTAAGGGTATTTTGGTCATTTCCACTCCAATCCATTTGGGTAAACCATGGAATTAAGTCCATTAAGATCATTCAATAGCTCATTTTTCTCTAAAATTTCCTAAGGCTCAAACCCCAACCCTACTACTCCAAATTTCATTCTTCTATGTCTCTTGATTGAACCGTAGAAATTTCAAATTGATTTGGGATTCGAGTTGATCATATTAAGGGCTTCGAGACGCACCCTTTATTTTAGTGAATAAAGTTCCAGAGTCAGAATGCCATATTCATCTTCCATTTTCAGGTATGTGGGGCTTTGAACAAGATTATCTTTTCAATCTTGTGCCCGGTATTTTTGTTGAATTACATTAACATGAGATTTTACATGTTTTACCATGAATTGAAAATAGGGCTTTATATCTTATATTATTTTCTATGAGCTATGGGATTATGTCATCCGATATGTGTATGATGTTGAGATGGAATTATGTCCAAAAAGTATTTGATTATGAGAGTATGATGATTTAATTTGTTAAGCCTTGATTTATACTATCATTCCACTATTTTCTTATTATGAATTTATAATTGATGTTGGAAATTCTATATTCCTACTATGGGTTGATGTCTCAAGTACCTTTAAATGAGAGTTGGATGGCAAATTGAGAAATGTTGATATTGAAGTTGCCATGAGTCTTGGTATTTTTCGAATGGTTTTGATGAGTTAAATTGTTAAAAATATTATGTATTGAGTATTCATATCCTTGTCCAAATGTCGAGTTGGTTATGGTTCAACGCATTGATACCTTGTTGATGTTGAGGAAGATTAAAATGTTTTGAGCTAAAATGTATTGAGTTAGGATTCCACAAATTGATATGATTTGATAAGTGAGAAAGAGTTTTGATTTGGTCTTTATGATAGACCCTTGTGATGTTATGGTGGATTTCCTAAGGTGTTCTGAGCTTGTCGGGGAGTAGTACTTAGCACCGAGATAGAAATTTGGTATTTCCCCAAACCTATGTTCCACCGTAGGGTTGTTTGATGATGATATTATTAGCCAGAGAGCCCGATTGTCATTATTGTAGTTTTAAGGTCGTACTCCCTGGCAAAGAGTATGACGCTCCTGCCAACGGGGGTTTCAAACATTGGTATTCCACGTAGCTCACGTGGGGTTGTCGGTTATAGGAAACTCTCCTATCCATAAGAGTCATGTTTATTGAAAAACCAAGTCACTCTGAGTTTTGATGTGGTAAGTCAAGTTGCTTATGATGATCTATAATGATTTATGAGGTTTTTCTCCTACATTTCCTATCTAAGATGTTATGAGTTGTATGATGCAATGTCACTCAAGCCAGGTGTGTCATTATGGTCCATATGTACATTTTTACGAAATTTATGATATTATTTATATTTTGTATGCGCCCCCACATACTCAGTACGTATCTTGTGCTGACCCACATATTTCTCTATGGGCTACATTCTTACCATGATGTAGATACAGGTACTTAGCCGCAGTCGCGACAGTGATATCTGAGTGCCGCATCTACGTTCCTTCAGTGGTGAGTCCTCATGGTTCGAGGACCAAGTATCTAGTTTTGGTGCTGTTGTTTTATGATCCCTTTGGTCTGTTGAGTCAGTTAGGGGTTTGTCCCAATGGCTCATTGATTTTACTATATAGAGGCTATGTCAGACTAGTGTATTATTGGGTTGGTTTGTGTATAGATATTCCATATATGTACAGTCTAACGATATTCCATGCCATGTGCGATGTGATATGATATGTACTTATATATATATATCCTTAGCATAAAGTGTATGTTGTTGTGTTGGAACCCAAGGGAAGTGTTTTGTCTTAAAGGGTTAGCTTGAGGCTATGTGTAGCCTTGGGCACCGTGTGGCATCTCGGGATGATATTTTGGGGCATTACAAACTTGGTATCAGAGCCTAAGGTTGTGACGAGTCCTAGGGAATCTAACAAGCTGCGTTACGTAGAGTCTTGAGCATCGGTGTATAGCGCGCCACACCTATGATCAAGAGGTTGTAGGGAATTCTAGGAAAAGTCATTTCTTTCTTTCTACAAGAGTCTATCATGCTTATAACTGTTTCTTTTTGCTGTTAATTTCTGCGTTTTTATGACAGAAAATGCCTCCACGTCAAGCTCACAGAAACAACAACCAACCTTAACCCGTTGATCCGTTATATTAGACAGTATCCCATGGCAAATTTTGGGTAGCTTTTTAGATGCTAGCCCAGGTAGTTACCGCCAATACTCAGGCCAACGCTCTACCTCTGAAGGACAATAATTCGGCAGCAGCACAAATTCATGACTTTATGTGTACGAATTTGCCAGAGTTTCATGGGTCGAGAGCAGGTGAGGACCTGCAGATGTATGTTGATGAAATAAAGAAAATTACCCATATTATGCACGTGACCGAGGAAAAAAGTATGGAGTTGGCTTCTTATCGATTGAAGGATATTGCCTATGACTGGGTGCAGATATGGAATAAAGGTAGAGAGGAAGATACCGCTTCGGTGACTTGGCAATTGTTCCAAGATGGTTTCTTGGATAGATTCTTTCCTCTTGAGTTACGGGAAACTAAGATAGAGGAGTTTATGAATTTGAGACAAGGCTCCATGTTGGTTAAGGAGTATTATCTGAAGTTTAATCAGCTATCGAAGTACGCTCCCAATAGGATGGCTAATTCAAGGACTAGTATGAGCAAGTTTCTAACTGGGGTATCGAGTTATATGGTGAAAGAATGTAGATCTGCTATGATCAACAGGGAAATTAATCTTCCTAGGTTAATGATTCACGCCCAACAGATTGAGTCAGACAAGATAAAGGAAAGAGAAAGAGTAAGAGGGATTAAAAGAGTCAGATCGAAGCAACAGGGGTCTGGTCATACTAGATTCTTCAGAGGGAGTCACCCTCAGTTTTAGAGATGTCCATTTATACCTGAGCCTTCCTCAGCTAGTGTTCTCGTATATCGGGGCAGACAGGAGTTCGGGAATAGGTCGGTACATCTCAGGACAGTGTAAGCAACTGGCCTCATCCTCTTTCATGTGCTAAGTATGGTAAAGACCATTTTGGGGAGTGTTATATGGGGCAGCAGGGCTGTTTTGGTTGTGGCATATTGGGCCACATACTTAGAGACTGCCCGTATGCCAGACAACGGAGTCATGATGCCCGTCCCCATAGTCAGGATACCAGTGCCCCGCCTCCCGCAGCCCATCCAGTTCCTCCTCAGGGTGCTTTATATAGTACTGCTGGCGGTCAACGCCAGAATCATTTCTATGCTATACCACCTCTTCATAAGCAGGAGGACTTTTCCGATGTTGTCACTGGTATGCTCTGTATTTTCTATTTTGATGTCTATGTGTTGATGGACCCCGGTTTGAGTTTTTCTTATGTGACACCTCTGGTTGCTGTAAATTTTTAAATGGATCCTGAACTAATTTATGAGCTTATTTTGGTTTCTACTCCGGTAGGAGAGTCTGTCATTGCTAAGCGGATGTATGAGAAATGTCCCATTATTGTCTTTCATTAGTTTATGTATGTTGATTTGATTGAGCTAGATATGGCTGACTTTGATATCATTCTAGGTATGGATTGGCTTCACTCATGCTATGCGTCTATTGATTGTCGTGCCCGTATGGTCAAGTGTCCGTTTGGTCAAGTGTCCGTTTCCTGATGAACATATCCTCGAATGGTCCGAGAGTTCTGTGATTCCTAAGGGTCATTTCATATCCTATCTCAAAGCTAAAAAGTTGATTTCCAAGGGTTGCATTCACCATTTGGTTCGGGTTAAAGACACTAAGTCTGAAACCCCGACCATTTAGTCAATTAATGTTGTTAATGAGTTTCTTGATATCTTTCCGAAAGATCTCCCTGCAGTACCTCTTGATAGAGAGATAGAGTTTGGGATTGACCTTCTTCCCGATACTTAGCCTATTTCGATTCCTCTGCATCGCATGGCTCCCGTGGAACTTAAAAAGTTGAAGGAGCAATTGAAAGATCTTTTAGATAAAAGCTTTATCAGACCCAGTGTGTCCCCGTGGGGTGCACCTGTCCTGTTTGTACGTAAGAAAGATGGTTCTTTGTGGATGTGTATTGATTACCAGCAGCTTAATAGGGTTACTATCAAGAATAAATATCCTCTTCCTCGAATTGATGATTTATTTGATCAATTGCAAAGTGCGAGCTACTTTTCGAAGATAGACCTCAGATCCGACTATCACCAACTTAAGGTTAGGGAAAGTGATATCCCCAAGACAGACTTTTGAACCCGTTACGGTCATTTTGAATTTCTAGTGATGTCTTTCGAGTTAACTAATGCTCCAGAGGCTTTTATAAATCTTATGAACCGTGTATTCCGGCCATATCTGGATTTATTTGTAATAGTGTTCCTTGATGATATTCTTATTTACTCCCAAAGCGCGGGTGATCATGTGGATTATCTCCAAATTATGTTGGAAACTCTTCGAACTCATCAGTTGTATGCTAAGTTCAGTAAGTGTGAGTTCTGGCTGAACTCTGTAGCCTTCTTGGGTCATGTTGTTTCTTCCGAAGGTATTAGAGTTGATCCTCAAAAGATAGAGGCTATAAAGAGTTGGCCTAGACCTATTTCTCCTTCTGATATCTGAAGTTTCTTGGGTCTAGCTGGTTATTATCGTTGTTTTTTTGAAGGGTTTTCATCTATTGTGTCTCCTATGACCCGTTTGACCCAAAAGAAAGTAAATTTCCTATGGTTCGAATCTTGCGAGAAGAGTTTTTAGGAGTTGAAGACTCGACTCACTTCAACCCTTGTGTTGACTTTGCCTGACGGTGTTAATGGTTTTGTGGTGTATTGCGATGCTTATAGAGTCAATTTGGGTTATGTATTGATACAAAAGGGCAAGGTTATAGCTTATGCTTCCAGGCTGCTAAAGCCTCACGAGAAGAATTATCCTACTCATGACCTTGAATTAGCTGCCGTGGTTTTTTTCTTTGAAAATCTGGAGACATTATTTGTATGGTGTCTATGTCGACGTCTTCATGGACCATAAAAGCTTGCAGTATGTATTCACCCAAAAGGAGTTGAATCTTAGGCAAAGACGATGGCTAGAACTGTTGAAAGATTATGATATGAGCGTGCTATATCATCCGGGCAAGGCCAATGTAGTAGCAGATGCCCTTAGTCGGAAGTCCATAGGTAGCGTAGCACATGTGGATATTGGTAAAAAGAAGTTGACCCATGAGGTACATCATTTGGCTAGATTGGGGGTTAGGTTGTTTGGTGATGCTGAGGTTAGTATAGGAGTGCAAAGCGGTTCTGAATCCCCTTTAGTTTCGGAAGTGAAGGAAAAGCAAGATAGGGATCCTACCTTGGTCGGGTTAAAAGAGTTAGTTAAAGAACAAAAGGTGGAGGTTTTCTCCCAAGGGGGAGATGGCGTTTTGAGACTCCGAGAAAGATTATGTGTTCCTGATATTGAAAACTTAAAGTAGAGGATTATGGAGGAAGCGCATGGTACGTGATACTCTATCCATCCTAGTGTTTTACCATGATTTACGGGAAATCTATTGGTGGAACGGTATGAAGAGGAACATAGCAGAATTTGTGGTGAAGTATTCCATGTGTCAACAGGTTAAAATAGATCATCAAAGGCCCAGTGGTGTGATGCAAGAGTTTAGCATTCCTACTTGGAAGTGGGAAGAAGTGAATATGGACTTCATAGTTTGTTTGCCTCCTTCTCGTCGTCATCATG
Source organism: Capsicum baccatum var. pendulum (assembly GCA_030864225.1). Classification (NCBI taxonomy): domain Eukaryota; kingdom Viridiplantae; phylum Streptophyta; class Magnoliopsida; order Solanales; family Solanaceae; genus Capsicum; species Capsicum baccatum. The sequence goes on along the minus strand of CM061556.1, from coordinate 29,996,357 downwards.
ATTCGATTTAGGTTTTCGTAGATCGGCTAACGAAATTAGCTCATTTCTTGCCTGTGCATTCATCGTATACAGCTGAAGATTATGCTAGAATATATATTCGGGAACTCGTCAGACTTCATGGAATCCCTTTGGCTATTATTTCTGACAGAGGGACTCAGTTTACCTCTCAGTTTTAGAAATCTTTCCAGAAGGGTCTCGGTACCCAAATTCGTTTAAGTTTTGCTTTCCATTCGCAAATAGATGGTCAGGCTAAGCGGACCATTCAGACTTTAGAAGATATGTTGAGGGATTGTGTGCTTGATTTTAAAGGTAGTTGAGATGAGCACTTAACATTAATTGAGTTTGCTTACAATAACAGTTTTCATGCTACTATTGAAATGGCCCCGTTTGAATCACCCATTGGTTGGTTTGAAGTTGGTGAGGCTGCTGTGACTGGACCGGATGCGGTGTTCGATTCCATGGAGAAGGTTAAGTTAATTCAGAAAAGGTTGAAAACCGCCTAAAGTTGTCAAAAATCATACGCAGATGTAAGGAGGAAAGACGTTGAATTTGATGTTAGTGATTTAGTGTACTTGAAAGTTTCACCCATGAAAGGGGTGAAGAGATTTGGAAAGAAAGGAAAACTAAGTCCTCGTTACATTGATCCCTATAAGATTGTGTTCGCATTGGGAAGGTAGAATATAAGGTTGAATTGCCCGTGAAGTTATATAATGTCCATCCGGTTTTCCATGTTTCTATGCTTAAGAAGTCTATTGGTGACTTTGTTGTGATTGATCCTTCCAAAAGCTCGGGTATTCAAGATAGTCTTTCATATGAAGAGATTCCGGTTGAGGTTTTTGACTTTCAAGTTCGTAGGCTAAGAAACAAGGAAGTTCCTTTGGTTGAAGTGCTTTGGTGAAATCAATCCGTGGAGAGTGCTACTTGGGAAGCTGAAGCGTATATGCGCACTAAATATTCCCACCTCTTTCCTACGAATCCTGAGCATGTCAAAGGTATCGTTCTCTTTTGATTTAATCCTTATTGCTATGTTTATCTTGGCTTGTGTGTTTTCTACGATATCCAAAAAAATCTAGAATGGAGTATATGCTTGGGCAAGATGATTTTTCTCTATATACTTATTTTCATAGTATTCTTGACCTACCTATCAACATTCGAGGATGAATGTTTCCAAGGGGGAGATGATGTGATGCCTCGGAAAAATTTTCCGTTAAGATCTCGGACGAAACTATGTTGAATTCTATTCTTTATCTTGATTAATAATTTTTCTGTGTGGAATTTCTGGATAGGAAGACCGTCATCACGTATATAATCGAATAAGATTTCTAACGATATGTGGATCATCCAAAATGGACACTCGAGCGATGAGTTATGATCATTCCGATCTAACCATGAATAGTGGTGAACAGTAAATGTGCAGGAAAAAGAATACTGAGGCCAGGCGAATTTTAGGGTCAACTTTAAACGATTATAACTCCTTTTACATAATGATCTGTGTGAGATACTATATATCAACAGAAAGCTCTGAACGTTCTCTTTCCAATGAAATTGGTTTCATCCAATTTTGACATTGGAGAAAAAAGTTATGGTCGATCTACTTCAGCCTATCAAAACAGTCCACCAAAGGATAGATTTGACATTATTTGATTTTTAAGGGTATTTTGGTCATTTCCACTCAAATCCATTTGGGTAAACCATGGAATTAAGTCCATTAAGATCATTCAATAGCTCATTTTTCTCCAAATTTCCTAAGGCTCAAACCCCAACCCTACTACTCCAAATTTCATCCTTCTATGTCTCTTGATTAAACCGTAGAAATTTCAAATTGATTTGGTATTCGAGTTGATCATGTTAAGGGCTTCGAGAAGAACCCTTTATTTTCGTGAATAAAGTTTCAGAGTCGGAATTTCATATTCATCTTCCAATTTTAGGTATGTGGGGTTTTGAACAAGATTATCCTTTCGATCTTGTGCCCGGTATTTTTTTTCAATTACATTGACATGAGATTTTACATGTTTTACCATGAATTGGAAATAGAGTTTTATATCTTATATTATTGTTCATGAGCTATGGGATTATGTCATCTGATATGTGTATGATATTGAGATGGAATTATGTCCAAAAAGTATTTGATTATGAGAGTATGATGATTTAATTTGTTAAGCCTTGATTTATACTATCATTCCACTATTTCCTTATTATGAATTTATAATTTTTCTTGGAAATTCTATATCGCTACTATAGGTTGATGTCTCAATTACCTTTAAATGAGAGCTGGATGGCAAATTGAGAAATGCTGATATTGAAGTTGCTATGAGTCTTGGTATTTTCTGGATGGTTTTGATGAGTTAAATTGTTGAAAATATTATGTATTGAGTCTTTATATCCTTGTCCAAATGTCGAGTCGGTTATGGTTCAACGCATTGATACCTTGTTGATGTTGAGGAAGATTAAAATGTTTTGAGCTAAAATGTGTTGAGTTAGGAATCCACAAATTGATATGATTTGATAAGTGAGAAAGAGATTTGATTTGGTCTTTATGATAGACCCTTGTGATGTTGTGGTGGATTTTGTAACGCGTTCTGAGCTTGTCGGGGAGTAGTACTTAGCACCGAGAGGGAAATTTGGTATTTCCCCAAACCTATGTGCCACCGTAGGGTTGTTTAATGATGATATTATTGGCCAGAGAGCCCGATTGTCATTATTGCAGTTTTAAGGTCGTACTCCCTGGCAAAGATTATGACGCTCCCGCCAACGGGGGTTTCAAACATTGGTATTCCACGTAGCTCACGTGGGGTTGTGGTTATAGGAAACTCCTCTGTCCATAAGAGTCATGTTTATTGAAATACCGAGTCACTCCGAGTTTTAATGTGGTAAGTCAAGTTGCCTATGATGATCTATAATGATTTATGAGATTTTCTCCTACATTTCCTATCTAAGATGTTATGAGTTGCATGATTCAATGTCACCCAAGCCAGGTGTGACATTATGGTCTGTATGTACATTTTTACAAAATTTATGATATTATTTATATTTTGCATACGCCCCCACATACTCAGTACGTATCATGCGCTAACCCACATATTTCCCTATGGGCTACATTCTTACCATGATGTAGGTTCAGGTACTCAACCGTAGCCACGACAGTGATATCAGAGTGCCGCATCTATGTTTCTTCAGTGGTGAGTCCTCATGGTTCGAGGACCAAGTTGCTAGTTTTGGTGTTGTTGTTTTGTGATCCCTTTGGTCTGTTGAGTCAGTTAGGGGTTTGTCCCAATGGCTCATTGATTTACTGTATAGAGGCTGTTTCAAACTAGTGTATTATAGGGCTGGTTTGTGAATAGACATTCCATATATGTACAGTCTAACGATATTCCGTGCCATGTGCGATGTGATATGATATGTACTTATATATATATCATTAGCTAGTGTGTATGTTGTTGTGTTGGAACCCAAGCGTAGTGTTTTGGCTTAAAGGGTTAGCTTGAGGCTACGTGTAGCCTTGGGCACCGTGTGGCATCTCGGGATGATATTTTGGGGCTTTACACAGATATAAGATCCAAAATGTATTTTCTTTATTCAATATCACTCCACTTGCAGATCTCAACACTTCAACGCCCAAAAGTAGTTAAGTTCACCTAAATCCTTAAGTTTGTATTGTTGATGTAGAGTACCTTTTGTTGCACTTATTATGTCTGCATTGTCACCAGTAATCAGAAGATTATCCATATAAACTAGAACCACAACCATTCCTTCTGACCTCTTTAAGGTAAGGAGTGAATAATCATAGTTGCTTTGAGTGAATCCTGCATTAAGCAATGCTGTAGTAATTTTTATATTTCACTGCCTTGATACTTGTTTAAGTTCATATAATGACTTAACTAGTCTGCAAACTTTATGCTGCCTTTCCCCCTTAAAACCATCAGGAATTTTGATATACACTTCTTCATCTAAGTCACCTTGTAGGAAAGCATTATACACATCTATCTGGTATATGCACCATTTTTTTAATACTACCAAAGCAATGATACTCCTCACTATTACCATTTTGGATACTAGAGAGAAAGTGTCATGGTAATCTAGTCCTTCTAGTTGACTGTAACCCTTGGCTACCAACCTTGCTTTAAACCTTTTTATTTCTCCTTTAGCTTTATACTTGTCTTTGTACACCCATTTTGATCCAATAATATTCTTATCTGCAGGCATATCAACCACCTCCCAAGAATGATTGTCTTCAAGGGATTTAACTTCCTGCTTCATAGCTTCAATCCACCTCATATCTCTGCTAGCTTCATTGTAGGACTACGGTTTAACTTCTGCTGATAAACTGGACACAAAACTTTAGTATCTTGGACTAGTATTAGTATAAGACAGATAATTTACCAGAGGATATCTAGTTCCTCTTTTTTTTCTTGGTGAGGTATAGTCTATAAACCAAGCAGTTTATTTGATGACTCTAGAAGATCTTCTTGGAACAACTTCTGCTGGTGATGAGGATGATTATCTGTGTTTGACAAGTTATGACCATTCTCATCTTGAATGTTTTTAGGATCATATAGTGATGTATCTGCATTTTGTGGATCATGTGATTGATCATCAAGTTCTGTGTAAGCATCTGCATCACAGGTGAGGTAAACTCGACTTAAGAAAATCTGCAGGCAATTCTAAACTTAGTTCTTCTACAAAAGGAAATGAATCTTTCTTGAACACCACATCTCTAGTGACAAACAACTTATGATTACACCAATCTAGCAATATATAACTCTTTTGAGCAGTAGAATAGCCCATCAATATTGCAACCTATGCTCTTTCAAAAAACTTATCACCCTTTGGTAGCACTGAAGTATAGCATTTACATCCAATTAATCTTAGGTGAGTCAAGGATGGGACCTTACAGAATAACCTCTCATAAGGAATTTTACTTTTAATAGATAAAGAAGATAATCTGTTAATGATATGTACAATAGCTTTAACATTCAAACCCCGAAACCTGATGGGCATCTGTGACTGAAACCTAATTGCTCTTGCAACATTTAGTATTTTTCTATGTTTTCTCTCAACCACACCACTCTGTTATGGTGTGTAAGGGCAACTACTTTGATGTATTATTCCCAAGGACTGAAATAACTATATACATTTAGAGTTAAGAAACTTTGTTCCATTGTCTGATCTTAGTATCTTTACTTAAGCACAAAATTGATTATGAATCATAGTGAAGAAGTTTTTAACAGCTACAATACACTAAGACTTTAACAGATGCAACCAAGTATATATTCAATGGTCATCAACAACAATAAAAATAGTACTTCTTATCAAAAGTAGGTATCTTATAAGGACCCCAGAGGTCCATATGTACGACATCAAAATATTTTATAGCTATAGAAGTGCTGATAGGAAAGACTAGTCTAGTTTGTTTAGCTAATATACAAACATCATACTTATTTAGAATATCTACATCACTACTATGTCTTATCAAATTTAGTCCTTAAGGCTTGGGAAAAGGGTGTCCCAGCCTCATATACCAAAAACTACATTCATGCACATCTACTTCTGTAACCTGTCTTTGATGAGCTACATTATTAAGTGTTCCATTCACTCCACATACATTCTCAAAGATGTATAGTCCTCCTTTTTCCTTACCAATCCCCTTTACCTTGTCACTATGAAGGTCCTAAAATACACAGAAGTCAGGTTAGAATGAAATAAAGCAAGATAGTTACTTAGTCATCTTAGATACTGAAAATAGGTTCAGTTAGAAATTAGGAACATACAGTACATCCCTTACAATCTCACCCTTAAGCACCTGTTCTTCTCCTACATATGCTATATCAACCTTGGCTCTAGTAGGTAGATTTACTTTATCACATGTTGTGTTATCCAATTTATAACAGTGTGAAAAAATACCTTTGTGTGTTGCAACATGATGTGTGGCTCTAGAGTCTACTAACTACTCGTGTGAAACAACATGAACAAAAAAACAAGTAATAGTACTTGTCATGTTAGCCTGTTCAGAGTCATGAGTCTCTTTGTTGATCAATGCTATGATCTACCTGTATTCTTCTTGTGAGAAGCCTTGTCCCTTTGCCAGTACAGGTTCTTCAGCTTAGTGAAATAAGTTGAAACTGAGTCAGTACCTTGGTGAAGGTTAGTAATTTTCCTGTGTAGTTGATATAATCTCAAGCGATTGACCTTATCTAACCTTTTCTTAAGGTCTTCCCATACCTCACAAGTATTTATTGAATACACAATACCACTGAGAAACTATGCACTCGTTGATCTCATGAGCCATGACAGAACTACAACATTACATGTCTCCCATTGATCATGCAATTTCTCTCTATATATATCCTTGCTCAAGTACCAGTCACAAATCCATACTTCCTCTTCCTTAATAGTGCATTCTTCATAGATCTACACCAAACTCCATAATTCTCTGAACCAGTCAGCTTAATAGGAATCAATGCAGCTCCTGTTACATCTGATGCTCCCAGGGACAGGGGATCACTAGGATCTATCTTAGTTGAGCATATCTATTGTGTGAGCTATAACTAAGCCAAAATCAACCAACTGTATTAGAAATTCAGAAATCTATGTTTGCAAGCAGAGATCTATGGTTTATAAATGGAGATCTAAGCTTCTCTAACTATCCTCATTAATCAATGAATAGAAATCAAAGTAAGATTTCACTACAATGAGAATATACTCACACTCGATTGTTACTCCTTCACTTCCAGAATCGTAACGCTCTGATACCAAGTTAAAACACCTCTAAAACTCTCACATTTTCACTCACAACTACCATTGCAGCAATGTTTTGCTCAGTAGGAAGAAGAAGGATAAGAATAAGCTAAGATAGAACTTGTGTATTGAGATAGTTTCAAATGTGAGTTGCATGTTACATACTTATAGACTCACATAATCACCACATGATATTCTAGAAGATTCCTAACAACATTTTAGCAACTTGATCAAGTGGCCAGCTCAACACACTAACAAACTTAACTACCAGCTAACAAACTCGGCTGCCAACTAACTAACTAATGTAACAGTACAACTAATCAACCAACTAATGTAATAGTAACTACATTACAAGTTGGAATATAAACTCTTATAGTTTTAACAACTATCCTCATTGCCATCGGCCATCGCTAGCCGAAAACACCACAATAAAATCACTCTCCTCATTCTTCTTACACCATAAAATGTACGGACATTTACTCATGCACTGTAAAAGCATGTTGGTTAAGCGTTGTATTTTTTTTAATCTTTTATATACGCAAAAGATAACCATGTCTGCAATTATTAGCAATTAATAGTATTTCTTTTTCATTTTCAGCTAGAAAGTGTTCCTTTATTTTGAAAAGGCAACCTTCAGTTCATCTTTTTCTTTTTTTTGGAGACATGTTGCACAAGGCAGTCGTTCAATTCTGAAATGAAATTTTATGAGAGTTGAAATTGTTGTGAAAAGGCAGAACTATCCGTGAGAAGGGGCTTTGTGGTGAATGGAATTATTGTAAAATGATAAAAATTCCCTTTAGTCTAAGTTGGCAGGACAACCTCCTCCTACCTGCTTTAGGCCGCTTGTATATATTAATAACATATCATAAAAAATAGATTTAAAATAGCTTTCTATCAAAGTTCAAGTTTTAACTCTCTTAACTTTTAGGTACTTGCTGTTCAAATATAAGTTGGTCGATCACTGGAAAATCATTTTGGATAGGTTTACTGAACGGGATAAATTGAACCTACTGAAGTTCTTCATCCTTATGACTCGAACTCGAGATCTTTAGTTAATAGTGGAAAGAATTTTAACATCCACACACTCCTTGCTGGTAAATTTTGATGTCTCAATATTTATATGTTTCATTAATTTGGTGGCAATTAATCATTAATTTTCTTTTGTGATGTTATATTTTCTTCCAGATTATCAAAAAGAGAATAAATTTGACTCATTTTAATTGCGTATAACGAAAGAGTTTTTTTTTTTTTACCGTTTTCTTTTTATAAAACTAAACTATTTAATGATTGGAACCTTTTAAGAGGATAAGTTTAGCCAATTTTATTTTCACTGTAAACACCTAATTTTTGACCCAAACCTAATATTTTTGTACCATTTTAATATTCAATTAATTTTTATTTTTATTTTTAGGCATTTTAAATTTATCTTATTTTTTAGGTTCGTTAAAAATTTTGAAAACTACAAAAAATAGAGTCACATTTTTAAATAAATTTTTATTTTATCGTTTATTTATTTGTTTACTTATTTAAAAAAAAAAAAAATTATTATATTTGTTTTCTTTAATAAAAATAAATTAAAAAAAAAAAAGGGTGATATTAATTTTTCTTAATCATATTCCTAAGACTAGCTAATTAACTCATTTTTTAGTATTTTTATTTCTTCCAAAATAAATAAATAAATAATAATAAATTTTAAAAAAAAAAAAATATAAAAAATCCTAAACTACCCAAACCACCCCACAATCCCACTCCTACTTAACCTCACCCACTACCTCCCCATGACAGACACTACACAAATACACGACACAAACCTATTACTATACATATATATATAATACACACACACAACAGAGGAGCAGGACGGATGGAGACAATCAGAGGAGACAACAACATTGAAAACAAGAGACAAAGAAGAAATTGAATTAAAAAGAGAAGTGAAGAGGTCAAAGTTGTGAGATTTTTGTTCGAGTTTTCCAGACGTCATTCGTTCTTTCCTTTAATTAGTTCATCACACAGGTTTCAACTCTATTCATTTCATGTATTTTGTTTTAATCTATAGTGAATGAAAGTATGAATCAAAGAATGAATGAAGATGTTTAAATGATTTTATGCATTATTTAGTATGTAAAGTCTCTTCCATTATTGTATCTTATTTGCTTGTGACTATTTTTATATCGTATTATTGATATGATATTTGTGTTTGACTAAGCATGTGTATATTTTCGTATACAAGCTTGCTTCTTTTTGTGTACTTACTCTATGTGTTACTTTGTTTAACAATTGAAAGAACTTATCATCAACTTATTTTAAGATTTTGTTTATGTTTCATTTTATTTTTGGAGGGCTGATAGAATTAAATACACACTTGTTACATAGAAGGCGTGGGCTATTCAAACATGGAAGAAGTGTAGTATGTTACGGTCACTGTTAGAATATTTGATGCTATAAAACACACTTTGTTGATATAATTTTTTTTAAGTTTAGAAAATTATATTGGGGCGTTTATCAAGTTCCTTTTACGTTCAAAAAGAAATCATCTTTAGGCCCATGATGTTAGGGGGTCCAAACTTTCTTAATATGACTATTAATTTATTTAAAACTTAATGTAATATTTGTTCAAATATTTTTTCTTTCTTTAGCACTATTAAGTTATGTAACGAATAGTTATAGATAATTAGATCTTATTTTGATATTGTAGAAAGTAGTATATCTTATTTTAAGAATATATTTAGTTCATTACAGACAAAAATTTAATTTCTCATAGTAAGAAAACCAAGGAAAGTGGGAATTGGGCAAATAAAAGAAAAACAAAACATTTTCTTTAAAGTGAGAATTAATGAACCTTTATAATTGGGGTATGCATAATTGAGTAAGATGTTCTGGCGATTTACGTGTACAAAAAAAAAATTATAATATTTTCTGTTAATGAGAACTATTGAGTTAAAAGTCATTTTAATGTTATTAATATTGATAGTATCACATGGTCCATAACACTCATTTTAAGTTGAAATATTTTTATTAAATAATTTATATTCTTCACAGTTACTTGTTCATTGTATGACTCTGATTCATGCTTTATATAATTTTGTTCCCTGGCATGGTTGCATCTCATTTGTTAAATTGATATGTAATAGAATGTTGATACTAGATTTTACTTAAAGTGAAGAATTGTCACATTTAACTCAAAGATCCTTAGGCCAATAATTGGTTGGTTTAAGTTTTAGTGTAGTGTCGATATTTATTTAGCCCAATAAGCGTGAGAATGAGCAAGAATGAGTTGTGGTTTTATTCGAGACTTGTCACAATTAAAAAAAAAATAAAAATAAAGGAGAGGGAAAATCCATTTGTAAGGGAGCGAACTCGAAAAGAATGATTTACGTTCTTGATTTTTAGAAAATTAAGAATTTAATAATACAATTGAAAGTTAGTGATGACGTTGGAAAGCCCTGCTACCGACCATTCGCTATAATAAAATTAGCATATCATTTGAAGCCGTTTGAACTGGGTTGGGTAGATTCTAAACCTGTTAGGTGCTTATCTAGACTGAAAAAAAAAAAAAATGGGACGATCCATAAAGGCCTCAAAGGCGCGAGAAATATATTTAAGATTTGTGGCGAGGCCGAAAAGTACTACTATCGGTAAGCCACACGTCAATATAATAAATAATTTTAAAATAAATTAAAAGCGGGAGGCAAACAACTTTTAGGCTAACAAACATTATAAATCCAAAACAAAATAAAATTAATTTAAGCCAGACGTAAGTCGTTAAAGCGACCGTGCTAGAACCACGGGACTCGAGGGGTGCCTAACACCTTCTCCTCGGTCAACAGAATTCCTTAGCCGGATTTCTAGTTCGCAGATCAAAAAAAAAAAAATAATAAAAATTAAAGAGTCATTTCCTTTTGAATAGGGATTCAATAAGGTGACTTGGAACACCCAAACTCAATTCCAAGTGGCGACTCTGTAAATAAAATAATCCCTTTTCAAAACGTCACTTTAATTGGAAAAACTCATTTTCTCTAAAACCGACTGCCTAGCGGGGTCGGATGCGGTGAAAAAACGGGGGGTGTGACAGATGGCGACTCTGCTGGGGATATGACCAGAATTCGAGCTTTTATATTGACTTGTTTGGCTTTATTTAATTTTGATATTGTTGGCCTAAATATGTTCTTTGCCTACATGTTTGTCGCTTTGATATTATTTGAATTGCAATATAAACTGTCTTCTCTCGCGCAACCATCTGAGTCTTCTGAGATACTGTATATTCGGAGATGCGGTATACGCTCCCGAGCTTGAGATACCAGAGATGCGGCAACGCTCCTGAGAAGGATTCTATAGTCACCCATGATTTAGGATGGAAAGGGACCAACAGTGAGGCCGGAAAGCCCTGCTACCGGTAAAGCTGTCCCTTGCCGACTCGAGTTGTCCGCTCGTTTCATTGACAGTCTAGATACCTAACTCCACCAGCTTAAACCTAACATAACTGGAACTTAGGCATGACTATCCATAATACACTACGTTCTATTTGTATCACGTGTATTTTTGACTTAGCGGGGCTCGACCCTGGGGTCGTGTCCGTCTAGGTCAGGTGTCACCTTTTGAGACCATCATGTACATTTTATGTGCTACTTGTTGCATTATAGGAAACACCATATCGAATGTTGACCGGCTTTTAGGTGAATTAATTGATCTGAAAAAAAGGGTTAAATAAAAATTTTTAAGAATTTACTTTAGAAAATATATAAGATTTTACATAGATTTTTTTTAGAGATTAAGTCGTTTTAACGTCGTGGTCTCGTTATGTCCGCTTTCTTTGGTTTTAAAATCTTTCTTAGGAATATCATAGAGCCCATTTTTGTCGAACACAATTAAAATCTTGTTAAATAATTGGGTCTGCTATTTTGTTTTAATAATTTAATTATTGCTGATATGTCTGGTTCGAACGTCATCAAATTATTGTCTCTACTCTAGGATGCTCTTGAAGACTTGGATACTTCCTGTTTTGTCAGCTACTATTTTCTCATGCTGAAATCCTATTCCGTGTCGTTCCGTCAACTTTTTTTCGAAAATTATTTTTTTTAGGATATTTAAAATAGAATTCTTATTTTCCATCATTATCCTATAGGGTAATATGAACTCAGTCGGAAGGAGTGACAAGAGGCCGAGGGATGATGAAGCACCCCATTTCATGGTATTAGATAAAGTTCCAAAGCTATTGCGGATATGGTATAACAATATGACTGACTACGAACAGGGGGAAGTATATAAACACTTGGGATTTTTAAGGAGTCTGTTGAATGTTGAACCCCGAAGAGACGTGATAGAATCCTTGGTACAGTTTTGGGATCCTTCAAACAACGTATTTCGATTCTCCGACTTTGAGCTTACTCCCACACTGGAGGAGATAGGAGCATTTATTGGAAAGGGAAAGAACCTCTACCGAGGAGAACCCATGATACCGAAGCATGTCACTCCCGAAAGATTTTTCGAGCTATTGCACATAAAAAAGAAGAACATAGGAGGCTGCCTAGAAAATGGATGGGTTCGTCTAGAATTTTTGTACGAAAGATATGGCCAGGAAAGGGGATTCGAGCTGTTTAAATCAGAACTTAACAACGGGGGATGCTACCAAACCTGGAAAAAGCACGGTTCTGAAGCATTCATAGTGGCTTTTTTGGGAATCATGGTATTTCCAAAGAGAGGTGGAAAAATCAGCACCAATCTGGCCGCGTTTATTACCGCTTTTGAGAAGAATCCTAAGGTCACTATCGTGCCCATGATTTTAGCAGACATTTATCGGGCCTTGACGATGTGCAAAAATGGGGCGGACTATTTTGAGGGATGTAACATTCTATTGCAGCTATGGATGCTCGAGCATATTCGTTACCATCCATTTGTTGTGGATTTTCGAGTCGAGTGGAATGATTATATCAAGGGCCATGAGAAGAGGATGGAGGACCAAAACTTTCCCGAAGGAATAAGAGCTTGGAAGGAGTACTTGGAGGGGTTGACGGCGGACAAGATAGTGTGGAATTATCATTGGTTCCCTTCAAAAGAGGTGATATATATGTCTACTTTCCGACCCTTCATCGTCTTAATGGGTCTCCGAGGTGTTCAGCCCTACGTTCCACTAAGAGTCATGAGACAATTCGGTCGACGTCAGCATGTACCACCAGTCGAGGATATGAAAGAGTTTATGTACGAATTCTTCCCTGACATCCCTCTAAGGAAGACTGAGATACTTAAGATCTGGGGAGGATGTGTACTTTCAGGCTTCGATCACATGGTGGAAAACCGCGACAAAGGCGAGGTAGATTATTGGTATTCACCATGGTTTCATGACCAGCCTCCTCCTAAAGCTATGCCAGAAAGGTCAGCCAGAGAGCCAGTGGACCGAGAAGCGGAGATCGAAGTCAGAATTAAGCAGGCTCGACGAGAGGTAGAAGAGAAATATCAGTCTACTCTGCACATCTTAAATAATGATTTGGAAAGGGCTAGAGAAGAATTGGTTCACCATGAGGCAAAATTTGAGGCCAGAATTAGGTCGGTTCGTAAGGGGATTGAGAGGGAGAACCGTGTTGCCATGAATACCCTACAAGAAGACCTGGATATTGTCTCCGGTGCTATGGAGCAGCAATCGAGCGATTTTGAGAAGGAGAAGGCCTTGCTGACGAGTACACAGTCGAAGCTTCGAGCTCAGCTAAAAGCTTCCATGGAACGGGAAAGAGAAATAGCGAGACGCTTCACGGCTTTTCAGAAAGGAGTTGAAATTGAGAAAAACCAGTGGATGACTGAAAGACAGGCGCTTCACTATCAGATCGATGACCTTCATGCACGAGAAGGAGACCTAAAGCATACCGTCCGCACTACGCAGCATTGGGTGCAAAACTGCCATGAGAGTATGATCGAGGCCAGGGGAGAGGTACTTCAGCTCAGTGAAACCTTGATTAATGTTTATGCTAAGTATCTTCACCAAGGTGATGAAAATCTCGGACGTCAGGCGCGTGCTCTCGCTCCACATCTGCCAAAAGCATTATCCAGGATCTACTCAAGTCTGAGAGAGGATTAAGTTGCAAGACATCTTTGGAAGGCATCTTGATGATAATTGTTAAAGTCCTTGTTTTCTTAGAGTTAGTTTCTTTATAGGTTCTTTTGTTTTCTCCAGTATTCTGAGTCTGTTCTAGATTTAGATAATTTTAGTTTCCTTTCATTAAAGCTTTGTTTTAAGAACAGTTGAAAATGTTTGGAAAATTTCGCATTTGTTCAAGTTTTTATTCTCTCTTTATTTCTAAATATATACATATATTTACCCTAACCATGAACTACGTGACGATCTGATTCATGTAAAACATGATACGTAGGCAACCCTCGACGGGTGCGATCAAATATTTTTTTCAAGATTCAAGTTTCAAGTAACAATTTTAAGATGTTGGCGTTAAATAATGAAAAAAAAAAAAATTTTTTTAATTCACCAAAGCCGGGATGAAACAAGAGGGTTTTTCCTAAGTTCATTACAGGAAGAAAATTACTTAGGTGCATGATATTTGAGTTAGTTATGAACATATCAATATTTTTAAAAGCTCTGAATCCTAACATATTTGTTTCTGTTTCAAAGAGAAAGAGAGAATAAGGTGGTTGGTTGTGGTTAAGCTGGCCTCTCACCCGTACAACACGAGGTATAAAGGAAAAGGGAAGATGACTCGAAAAGATGGAACAGAATCTGACAATGAAGAAGGTCGAGATCAGTTAGTTCCACAAGAGTTCGCATCTTTGGAGGAGAATAGGTTATTGAAGCAACAAATTGCGGAAATGTATCAGGCCTGGGCGAATGGACAAGCCCCGCCTTCCTCGATTCCTGGCTTTTCAGATGCAAACCATCCCAGTTCCACTCAAGCCCAAGTCGACGATCCACTTTATCCGCCTGGATTCGGTCCATACGCTAATGTGTCTAGCGCTGCTGGCACATCCACCATGCGTCCTCCAAATCCATCATTCACGAACAACCCGCTTTTTATTCCAGCCGTGACAACTAATATAAATCCTCCATCAATGATGCAGAAGCCTATCAACGAGCTAAATCATGATCAAGTCTATCCTCCTGAATTGGCATTCAAACTCGTAAATTCATTTCAGCCCACTCATCAGCCTGAGTCTCATATCGTGATTGAGAAGGCTATTATGAATGAAGAACGAGAAGAGATAGCTAGAAAAGTGAGGAGTCTGGAGCAGAGTATGAGAAACATACAAGGATTGGGAGGACACAAAAACGTCTCTTTCAATGACCTGTGTATGTTCCCTAATGTTCATTTACCAATAGGGTTCAAGACCCCAAAATTTGACAAATATAGTGGTCATGGTGACCCAGTGGCCCACTTAAAAAGGTATTGCAATCAACTCAGAGGAGCAGGAGGGAAAGAAGAGCTGCTTATGGCCTATTTCGGAGAAAGTCTGACGGGAATAGCCTCCGAATGGTTTATCGATCAAGACATCTCCCATTGGCACGTTTGGGATGATATGGCCCAAGATTTTGTACAACAATTTCAATACAATCTCGATATTATCCCTGACCGCACTTCTCTCGCTAATATGAAGAAAAAGCCATCTGAAAGTTTTCGAGAGTTTGCCATAAAATGGAGAGAACAGGCGTCTAGAGTCAAACCGCCACTGAAGGACCAGGAATTGATTGACGTTTTTCTCTAAACTCAAGAGGCCGATTATTTTCATCATTTACTAGCTGCGGTTTGTAAACCTTTCGCCGAAGCAATAAAAATTGGGGAAATGGTGGAGAATGGCATCAAATCAGGAAAGATCATGAGCCAAACTGCCCTCAGGGCCACTACACAAGCCATTCAAAGTGGATCAGGTGGTTTCGGAAATCGAAAAAAGAAGGAGGAAGGATCCATGATGGCATCAGTACCAGGCAATGCCCAAAGGGGACGGAACTCTCCTTACGTTCGGGTCCAACAGGGACAACCCAGCCCTTCTCAACATTATTATACACCTCAACCTACTGTTCTAAATGCTCAAGCATATGCCCGACCTCCTCAGCGTCCACAATGGCGGGCACCTGCGCCACAAGGTTTTCGTCCGCGGCAGCCAAATTTACAAGCCCCTCGTAATCCGTATGTTCCGGCAGACTATACAAGAGAACAGAGGCCAAAGGAAAACTTCACCCCAATTGGAGAATCATATACGAGCCTGTTGCGGAGATTGGTCAAATTAGGATGGATTGAACCTGTTTTACCTTTCAAAGTGGATCCGAATGCAAGTTGGTTTGATCCTAATGTAAGGTGTGAGTACCATTCCAACGTCCAAGGCCACAGTACCGAAAATTGTTGGAGTCTAAAGAGAGCCATTGAAAAGTTAATCGAAAGCAAGGCAATCGTAATACAAAAAGAAGAAGCACCAAATGTCACCGACAATCCACTTCCTAATCATAGTAACACGCACGTCGTAGGGATGATTTTTAATGATAGAGACTACAGGCCAATAAGCCAAGCAGTGATGGAAATATGCGCCTTGAAGGAGAACCCGGGTGAAGCACTGAAGTGTATGCAAAGAGAACCACTGATCGTGAAAGGAGCGAGTTCCATTATAAGACCCCGAGATTCAGAAAAGATGGTATTGTATGTTCCTGCAAAGCTAAAGGGAATAGCACAAGATAGGCCAAAACTATATGTTTCGAGTGGTCCCGCAGGGTTCGACCAACAGCGCAACAACACGAGAGATATGACAGAGCCAATTGTCATAAGACACGCAGCACAGCTCCCAGTAAAAAGCTTGAAAACCATCCCATGGAACTACAACAAAACCACAGTGATGTACAAAGGAAAAGAGGTCATGGAAGAAACAAACGAAACGGGGGGTTTGACTCGATCAGGAAGATGCTATGTTCCAGAAGAATTAAGGAGACCAAAACAGTTTAAAGATAGTCAAGGGCCAATGAAAAAACCTGTCACAAATGAAGAGGCTGAGGAATTTCTGAAGAAAATGAAAACCCAAGACTATTCCATTGTGGATCAGTTGAGGAAAACCCCATCTCAAATCTCGTTATTGTCCCTGCTGCTACATTCTAAGGAACATTATCAGGCATTGATTAAGTTGTTGAACGAAGCATACGTCCCGAAGGAAACTACGGTATGTCAAATAGAAAGGATGGTTCGTAGAATATTTGAAGCAAATAGAATCACTTTTACTGATGATGAATTACCCACAGAAGGTTCTGGTCATAACAAGGCTTTGCATCTGACTATCAAATGCGAAGGACATTACATAAAAGGGGTAATGATCGATGGAGGTTCAGGAGTAGATATCTGTCCTCTCTCTACTCTGCAAAAATTAAAAATCAGCCCAGATAGGATTCGGGTTAATAATGTATGTGTCCGGGCTTTTGATGGTGCAAAACGAGACACAATTGGTGAGATAGATCTTGCTTTGGTTATCGGACCAGTTGAGTTTACAATCACCTTTCAAGTAATAGACATGGATACTTCCTACAACCTACTTTTAGGAAGACCATGGATCCACAGGGCCAGAGCCATACCTTCTACTTTGCATCAAGTAGTTAAGTTTGAACACGACAACCAGGAAATCATTGTACATGGAGAGGATGACCTTCCCATACATCGAGATCCTTCTGTACCCTGTATCGAAACAAAAGAGGTTTGTGAATATCCCATTTATCAAGCCTTCGAAATCGTGACAGCTGATCAAGTCGTGGAAGGTACCCCGATTCCAAGGTCTTATCTCTCTTCTACTTCAATCATGGTGGCTAGCCAAATGCTACAAAATGGTTATGAACCGGGAAAAGGATTAGGGGTTTCGCTGCAAGGAATTATAAACCCTGTAGATCCATGTGGTAGCCACAACTCCTTCGGCTTAGGCTTTAAGCCTACCGCAGCAGATAGAAAATGGGCAAAAGAGCAGAAGAAGAAGGCTTGGAAACTGACAATTCCGGTTCCACACATTAGCCAATCGTTCACGAAAGCTCAAAAGGAAGAAAATCAATACTCATATGCTGACAAGGATGTGGATGAAATATGTCAAGGCCTCAAGGAAATGTTTTATGAAGTAAACATGGTTCAGATGGGTGAAGGCCCTAGCCATGCGGATGTGCAGTTCGTCGGGCCAAATATCAATCTCACTAACTGGGAAGCCACTCCTCTCCCCACAAGGAAGGAGTCTTGGTAGTTTATTTTGTTGTTTCGTTTTTCTTTCTTTTGTATTTTGGACTATTCTCAGGGTGGTAGTCCACATAGTTTAGTTATTTTCATGTTAACCCTCCTATCCTTTTCGATTCAACTAAATGAAATTCAAGTTTTCTAGTAACTTTATCTTTTCTTCCCTCTTTTAATTTTTATTATTTTTATCTTATTTCAGTTATGTTAATACTGGCTCCGATAACATGGCATGTACGTGGAGTTCACATTTAGATCCTAAAAAGTTGTCTAATCTCGAATCAGCAAACCAAACGGTAGATGAATACGATGAAGGTGAAGCTGATAAGGAAGTCAAAAAAGGATTGGATCAATTTGAGGATAAGCCCAAACCCAACTTAAATGACACCGAGATAATAAATTTGGGAACTGGTGAGGAGGTTAGAGAAATAAAAATAAGCATTCATGCGGATCAGAATATCAGAAATGATATCGTTCAGATTTTGATCGAGTATAAGGATGTTTTTGCTTGGTCTTATGATGATACGCCGGGTCTAAGCACAGATTTGGTAGTCCACAAACTGCCTACATACCCTGATTTTTCACCGGTCCAGCAAAAGCAAAGAAAGTTTAAAACTGACGTGAGCGATAGAATTAAAGAGGAAATCATGAAGCAATTGAATGCGAACGTGATCAGGGTCGCTCAATACACCACATGGTTAGCTAATGTGGTGCCCGTACCAAAGAAAGATGGCAAAATCAGAGTCTGTGTTGATTATAGGGATTTGAACAAAGCAAGCCCTAAAGATAACTTTCCGCTGCCCAATATTCATATCCTCGTTGATAATTGTGCTAAACATGAGATTCAATCTTTCGTGGATTGTTACGCCGGATATCACCAGATCTTGATGGATGAAATAGATGCAGATAAGACTGCTTTCACCACCCCGTGGGGTACTTATTGCTACAGGGTCATGCCGTTTGGTTTAAAGAATGCGGGAGCTACGTACATGAGAGCTATGACTACTATTTTCCATGACATGATGCACAAGGAAGTAGAAGTATACGTTGATGATGTCATTATCAAGTCCAAGACACGAGTCGATCACGTAGATAATTTGAGGAAATTCTTTGAAAGGTTGCGAAAGTATAATCTTAAGCTCAATCCAGCCAAGTGTGCATTTGGAGTTCCATCTGGAAAACTTTTGGGTTTCATAATTAGCCGCAGAGGCATTGAATTGGACCCCTCCAAGGTAAAATCCATTCGAGAATTGCCGCCTCCGAAGAATAAAACTGAGGTCATGAGTTTTCTAGGAAGGCTGAATTATATAAGCAGATTCATCGCTCAGCTCAGCACTACATGTGAACCGATATTTAAATTGCCAAAGAAGAATGCCGCTATCCAATGGACAGACGAATGTCAAGAATCATTTGATAAGATTAAAGAATATTTGGCAAATCCTCCAGTACTGGTCCCACCGGAACCTGGTAGGCCTTTATTCTTGTATCTGTCAGTGATGGACAATTCTTTTGGTGGTGTTTTAGGACAGCATGATATCACGGGCAAGAAGGAACAAGCAATCTATTATTTGAGCAAAAAGTTCACGAGTTACGAGGTAAAATATACTCTTTTAGAAAAGACATGTTGCGCCCTAACTTGGATTGCTCAGAAGTTGAAGCACTATCTTTCGTCCTACACAACCTACCTCATATCTCGAATGGATCCTTTGAAGTATATTTTTCAAAAACCTATGCCCACAGGCAGATTGGCGAAGTGGCAAATTTTACTTACAGAATTCGACATTGTGTATGTTACTCGTACCGCTATGAAAGCGCAAGCATTGGCCGATCATTTGGCGGAGAACCCAGTTGACAATGAGTATGAGCCTTTGCG
Organism: Capsicum baccatum var. pendulum; assembly: GCA_030864225.1. Lineage (NCBI taxonomy): Eukaryota > Viridiplantae > Streptophyta > Magnoliopsida > Solanales > Solanaceae > Capsicum > Capsicum baccatum. Next base: position 29,976,572 of record CM061556.1, on the reverse strand, counting down.
AACTTACTTTCCTGATGAAGAGATAAATTCAATTGAGGAAGAAGTTCAAGATGATATGTATGCATGGAAATTATATTTTGACGGGGCAGTCAATGTCAAAGGAGTAGGAATTGGGGCAGTTCTTATCTCACCGACCGGGCATCATCATCCCGCCACAGCACGACTCCGTTTCTTTTGTACTAATAACACAGCAGAATATGAAGCTTGCATCATGGGGTTAAATATGACAATAAATCTGGATGTACACAAGCTAGTGGTGTTGGGAGATTCTGAATTACTCATTCGACAAATTCAAGGTGAATGGGAAACGAGAGATATCAAGCTCATTCCATACAAACAGTTCTTAGAGGACCTTAGCAAAAGGTTCAAGTCTATCGAGTTTAGACATATCCCCAGATCCCATAATGAGCTGGCTGATGCCCTGGCTACCCTAGCTTCCATGCTTCCATACCCAGGTAATACGCATCTCGACCCATTAGAGATACAGATACGAGATAAACATGGTTATTGCAATATAATTGATGCAGAACCAGATAATGAACCCTGGTACTATGATATCAAACGTTTCCTAAAGTCAAAAGAATATCCAATACACGCCAATGCAGATCAAAAAAGAACTATTAGGAGACTTGCTAATGGTTTCTTCTTAAGTGGGGAGATTCTGTACAAACGAACCCCAGACTTGAACTTGTTGAGGTGTGTTAATATTCAGGAAGCTGAAAGAATCATGAATGAGGTACATTCGGGGGTATGTGGTTCGCATATGAATGGCTATGTTTTAGCAAAGAAGATTATGCGGGCAGGATATTATTGGTTAACTATGGAGAGAGATTGCTTTCGCTTTGTTCGCAAGTGTCATCAGTGTCAAATTCATGGTGATTTGATTCACTCGCCACCTTCAGAGCTGCATCCGATGTCTGCTCCTTGGCCATTCGTCGCTTGGGGCATGGATGTAATCGGTCCAATAGAACCAAAAGCTTCTAATGGGCATCGATTTATACTGGTCGCTATTGACTATTTTACCAAATGGGTAGAAGCTGCTACTTTCAAATCAGTCACGAAGAAAATAGTAGTGGATTTTGTTCATTCGAACATCATATGTCGTTTTGGTATACCAAAGTCCATTATCACAGACAATGCAACCAATCTCAATAGTCATCTAATAAAGGAGGTTTGTGAGCAATTCAAGATCATGCATCATCATTCTACCCCTTACCGTCCTAAAGCAAATGGAGCCGTTGAAGCAGCAAACAAGAATATTAAGAAGATTCTTAGGAAAATGGTCCAAGGATCTCGACAGTGGCATGAGAAATTACCATTTGCTCTTTTAGGATATCGTACAACTATCCGTACATCGACTGGCGCAACTCCTTATTTACTAGTCTATGGGACTGAAGCTGTGATACCCGCAGAAGTCGAAATTCCCTCGCTTCGAATCATTAGTGAAGCTGAAATTGACGATACCGAATGGGTCAAGTCTAGACTAGAACAATTATCGCTAATAGATGAAAAAAGGCTGACGGCAGTTTGCTTTGGTCAATTATACCAGCAGAGGATGGCACGAGCTTACAATAAGAAGGTACGTCCTAGAAAATTCGAGGCCGGCCAACTTGTTTTAAAACGCATCCTTCCACACCAAGAAGAGGCTAAAGGAAAGTTTGCTCCAAACTGGCAAGGTCCATACATGGTTAAACAAGTACTATCAAATGGAGCTTTGCAACTTGCGGATATGGACGGACAAATGACAGAAAAAGCTATCAATGCCGATTCAGTCAAAAGATATTATATTTGACACACTTGTGCTTAACATTCTCAAGTTGAAATGATGAAAGGCCATCATTCTACTTAACTAAATGTCATTAATCCCTTGTCAGCCCTTCGAGCCTTATTTATCTTTCTTTGATTACCCTCTTTGGAGCCGGAAAAAAAAAAAATGCATTGCCATTGAACTACGTTCGACCTGATTCCTAAATGGATACGTAGGCAGCCCTATCTTGGGGTTCGGTCCGACAAAAGAAAAACAAAAAAAAAAAATCTTGGTAAAAAAAAAAAAAAAAAAAAAAAAAAAGAGAAAATCCTATTGTCACTTTTATATGGCTCTCAAGTTGTAATCTACCCTAAAAATCCTTTCCTTTGTCCATTAAAGACCTTCTGATCAATTTTTGAGAATGTCAAGCCTTGTGTGTTGTATATATATATATATATATATATATATAAAAGAGCTTGTAGGTGAAAACCCATGGAGGCGCCACAAGATCAAAAAAAAAAAAAAAAAAAAAAAAAAAAAAGAAGAGAAAATCCTATTGTCACTTTTATATGGCTCTCAAGTTGTAATCTACCCTAAAAATCCTTTCCTTTGTCCATTAAAGACCTTCTGATCAATTTTTGAGAATGTCAAGCCTTGTGTGTTGTATATATATATATATATATATATATAAAAGAGCTTGTAGGTGAAAACCCATGGAGGCGCCAAAAAAAAAAAAAAAAAAAAAAAATTTTTGGTGAAAACCCTCAGGGGCGCCATAAGACAGTGATGAACGAGACAATCAAAATTAGAGAGGTCAATTGAGAAAATCCCAGAAGGAATGACTTTAGTCAAGCAAAGTTTATCATGACAGGACAAAGATCAAGAAGAATGACTTGATTTGATTGAAAGGTGCAGCCTAATTCGAGATTAGACGGTTTTGAGGGATCAAATATCTACTCCAAATTGTGTGTCATGTGTTATTGAAGTCAATATACACCTCCAAATAAGTTTCTTACTTTACTGGTAGAAATACTTTCTATTCAAACATAATTCTTTTATTCCTTCTTTTGATTTTTCCTTATTTCATTTTTACACGTGTTTTTTTTTATGGGTAAGTCTCGCACCAAATACAAAATAAAGAAAAACGCACAAAATTGACCATGGCTCCCAGTGAAATTGAGCAGAGATTATTCGGCGTTCACCACCTTGACAAGGACAGAGAGCCAGTTAAGATAAGTGTTACGGGTGAAGCATTTGAAAATGAAGATCAGAATCGTACTGAAACAAACAAAAATACAGCAGAATGTGAAAGACGAAGATTCAAGCTCGCCAACTAATTAACTCAATCAACTGTATCAAGTTGGGCACGGATAAGGCAAACCTCTAAGGAACTCAAGGCCACAAACCAACCACCAATTTTAAAACTCACATTTTCTCTCTTTGTTTGAACAGGGGCAAAGCGATCTTGTGAAGTTTAGTGAGAAAAACAAGTATAGCAAAGTTAAGTTTTCTTGAATTTTCTTTTTTCGTACCAATATAATAATAATAAAACCCCTCATATTCAAAACTGGGGCATTTTTTTTTTATTTTTTTTTTATTTTTTTTTTTCTAACAAAATATATATATATATATATATATATAAAAAAAAAAAAAATCCTAGTCTTTATTCGTCTCCATAGGGCGCCATCCCCTAGTTGACATCTTATCTCGTCTCCATAGGGCGCCATCCCCTAGTTGACATCTTATCTCGTCTTCATAGGGCGCCTTCCCCTAGTTGACATCTTATCTCGTCTTCATAGGGCGCCTTCCCCTAGTTGACATCTTATCTCGTCTCCATAGGGCGCCATCCCCTAGTTGACATCTTATCTCGTCTCCATAGGGCGCCATCCCCTAGTTGACATCTTATCTCGTCTTCATAGGGCGCCATCCCCTAGTTGACATTTTATCTCGTCTTCATAGGGCGCCATCCCCTAGTTGACATCTTATCTCGTCTTCATAGGGCGCCATCCCCTAGTTGACATCTTATCTCGTCTTCATAGGGCGCCTTCCCCTAGTTGACATCTTATCTCGTCTTCATAGGGCGCCTTCCCCTAGTTGACATCGTATCTCGTCTTCATAGGGCACCATCCCCTAGTTGACATCTTATCTCGTCTTCATAGGGCGCCATCCCCTAGTTGACATCTTATCTCGTCTTCATAGGGCACCATCCCCTAGTTGACATCTTATCTCGTCTTCATAGGGTATAACAATCCCTAGTCACATTTTTAGGAGCAAAAATCCTAATTCTTTTTCATGCATAACTTCCTTTGGTTGCACTATTAAGAATAGAGTTTTTGTTTTATCGCGCTCCTAGATTAAATTTCTATCCATTCATTTATTTAGTTTTCCTTAAACTAGTTTATAGTTTTTCTAATAACTCACAAAATTTCCCTAGTGTAGACTGGGGCAGAAATTTTGTTTGTTTTGTTTCGTCTTCTTTGATGGCTTGCAGGTTTTCTGAGAAGCACAGGTTTATCCAAGAATGGAATTTCATCTCCGGTCAGAATATAGAAGAATGATCAGGTTGAAGATAGTTAGAGTCAGCTCTGTATCTGTAGCGGCCCAACATCTCAAGAGACATCTTTTTAGCTTCTGATAAGGAGAATAAGCACCCAAAGTATGCTATGAACTGTTCTTTGGCAGAGCGTCAATAACTCAATCCAAGTTGCAGGTTCAAATCTCAAATCCTAACTTCAAGATCAAATCTTGAGATCGAGGTACCCACCAGAAGAAGGTGAGGCGATAACTGAAGATCCAAGAGGAGGATCTGAAGCAACGGGATCAAGACAAATAGAATAAATAGGATCTTGTACTTTTATTTCTATTTTCATTTTTAGTTTCATTTTTCTTTTCTGATGTAATAAAAGGAGCAACGAACCGGAAACTCGACGGGACCTCAACTCGACTCTCCAATTCATCCACTCATTCCTGCACCTACTCGAACTACAGGTGACCTGATTCTCTTATAACCCGAGATATGTAGGATGTCTAAAACCAAGACTCGGTCACACCTCTTTTCTACTTATTTACTAATGAATAAATGGTTGAGCCAAAATTAGTCATGTTTACTTCTTTGCTTGGAAATTCCCCATATTTCCAAGCAAAGAGGGGCATTCTGTAAACACCTAATTTTTGACCCAAACCTAATATTTTTGTACCATTTTAATATTCAATTAATTTTTATTTTTATTTTTAGGCATTTTAAATTTATCTTATTTTTGAGGTTCGTTAAAAATTTTGAAAACTACAAAAAATAGAGTCACATTTTTAAATAAATTTTTATTTTATCGTTTATTTATTTGTTTACTTATTTAAAAAAAAAAAAATTATTATATTTGTTTTCTTTAATAAAAATAAATTAAAAAAAAAAAGGGTGATATTAATTTTTCTTAATCATATTGCTAAGACTAGCTAATTAACTCATTTTTTAGTATTTTTATTTCTTCCAAAATAAATAAATAAATAATAATAAATTTTAAAAAAAAAAATATATAAAAAATCCTAAACTACCCAAACCACCCCACAATCCCACTCCTACTTAACCTCACCCACTACCTCCCCATGACAGACACTACACAAATACACGACACAAACCTATTACTATACATATATATATAATACACACACACAACAGAGGAGCAGGACGGATGGAGACAATCAGAGGAGACAACAACATTGAAAACAAGAGACAAAGAAGAAATTGAATTAAAAAGAGAAGTGAAGAGGTCAAAGTTGTGAGATTTTTGTTCGAGTTTTCCAGACGTCATTCGTTCTTTCCTTTAATTAGTTCATCACACAGGTTTCAACTCTATTGATTTCATGTATTTTGTTTTAATCTATAGTGAATGAAAGTATGAATCAAAGAATGAATGAAGATGTTTAAATGATTTTATGCATTATTTAGTATGTAAAGTCTCTTCCATTATTGTATCTTATTTGCTTATGACTATTTTTATATCGTATTATTGATATGATATTTGTGTTTGACTAAGCATGTGTATTTTTTCGTATACAAGCTTGCTTCTTTTTGTGTACTTACTCTATGTGTTACTTTGTTTAACAATTGAAAGAACTTATCATCAACTTATTTTAAGATTTTGTTTATGTTTCATTTTATTTTTGGAGGGCTGATAGAATTAAATACACACTTGTTACATAGAAGGCGTGGGCTATTCAAACATGGAAGAAGTGTAGTATGTTACGGTCACTGTTAGAATATTTGATGCTATAAAACACACTTTGTTGATATAATTTTTTTTAAGTTTAGAAAATTATATTGGGGCGTTTATCAAGTTCCTTTTACGTTCAAAAAGAAATCATCTTTAGGCCCATGATGTTAGGGGGTCCAAACTTTCTTAATATGACTATTAATTTATTTAAAACTTAATGTAATATTTGTTCAAATATTTTTTCTTTCTTTAGCACTATTAAGTTATGTAACGAATAGTTATAGATAATTAGATCTTATTTTGATATTGTAGAAAGTAGTATATCTTATTTTAAGAATATATTTAGTTCATTACAGACAAAAATTTAATTTCTCATAGTAAGAAAACCAAGGAAAGAGGGAATTGGGCAAATAAAAGAAAAACAAAACATTTTCTTTAAAGTGAGAATTAATGAACCTTTATAATTGGGGTATGCATAATTGAGTAAGATGTTCTGGCGATTTACGTGTACAAAAAAAAAATTATAATATTTTCTGTTAATGAGAACTATTGAGTTAAAAGTCATTTTAATGTTATTAATATTGATAGTATCACATGGTCCATAACACTCATTTTAAGTTGAAATATTTTTATTAAATAATTTATATTCTGCACAGTTACTTGTTCATTGTATGACTCTGATTCATGCTTTATATAATTTTGTTCCCTGGCATGGTTGCATCTCATTTGTTAAATTGATATGTAATAGAATGTTGATACTAGATTTTACTTAAAGTGAAGAATTGTCACATTTAACTCAAAGATCCTTAGGCCAATAATTGGTTGGTTTAAGTTTTAGTGTAGTGTCGATATTTATTTAGCCCAATAAGCGTGAGAATGAGCAAGAATGAGTTGTGGTTTTATTCGAGACTTGTCACAATTAAAAAAAAAAAAAAAAGGAGAGGGAAAATCCATTTGTAAGGGAGCGAACTCGAAAAGAATGATTTACGTTCTTGATTTTTAGAAAATTAAGAATTTAATAATACAATTGAAAGTTAGTGATGATGTTGGAAAGCCCTGCTACCGACCATTCGCTATAATAAAATTAACATATCATTTGAAGCCGTTTGAACTGGGTTGGGTAGATTCTAAACCTGTTAGGTGCTTATCTAGACTGAAAAAAAAAAAAATGGGACGATCCATAAAGGCCTCAAAGGCGCGAGAAATATATTTAAGATTTGTGGCGAGGCCGAAAAGTACTACTATCGGTAAGCCACACGTCAATATAATAAATAATTTTAAAATAAATTAAAAGCGGGAGGCAAACAACTTTTAGGCTAACAAACATTATAAATCCAAAACAAAATAAAATTAATTTAAGCCAGACGTAAGTCGTTAAAGCGACCGTGCTAGAACCACGGGACTCGAGGGGTGCCTAACACCTTCTCCTCGGTCAACAGAATTCCTTAGCCGGATTTCTAGTTCGCAGATCAAAAAAAAAAAAAAAAAAAAATTAAAGAGTCATTTCCTTTTGAATAGGGATTCAATAAGGTGACTTGGAACACCCAAACTCAATTCCAAGTGGCGACTCTGTAAATAAAATAATCCCTTTTCAAAACGTCACTTTAATTGGAAAAACTCATTTTCTCTAAAACCGACTGCCTAGCGGGGTCGGATGCGGTGAAAAAACGGGGGGTGTGACATTCACCTTAAGAGGAATTTAAATCCATCAACCTAGGCTCGCAATCCTTTAGTTCAGAACCAACCCAATTGTCAAATTTACTTTGAAACAAAAAAGAACTTATAATTCTTAATTATAAACTTATAAGCATAAGTTATCATTATCAAACATAATTTTGTTATCAAGTGCTTTGAAGATCATTTGTTAGGATAATGCACTTTTGATCTGTTAGTTATGAAAATCTTTGATTTTGATTATTATAATATGATTTATTTACATAGAAATATGTTATATTTAGATTATTATTACTAAAAAAATACCCTCAAATTCAAAAGAAAGTAATAATAAAATATTTAACCTAATACATTATAACTAGATGAATTACAATTACCAATTTGTTAAAATTTATAAGGTTTCATAACTTGAAAGATGGTGTATGTCCAAAAAAAAATTGAAAGATAAAGAAAATGTATATTCTAATATGTTTAAAGTTAAATATAGTTAACAGTACTGCAAGGATCAAAATAAAAACTTATCAATAATTCAGGGATTGAAAGCATTATTATTATTTATTTATTTATTTATTTTTGTCTTTGTTATAAAAGGGAAAATACTTTTATATATTTAAACTTTGACGAAATTTGTTATAACATATAGGAACTGTGCGGGAATCCTATGACCTCCATAAAACTTTGCGGGAGTCTTATGACCCCCCTAAACTATTTATTAACATATCTTATTGATATTATTTACACTAAATGTTTTTTTTCATTTCATTTATCATTTTTTATTTTTATATTAACTTATAAATATCACTAAAATACACTAATAAATAGTTCAAGGGTCATAGGACCCCGCAAAGTTCATGTGTTACAACAAATTTTAGTAAAGTTTGGATGTATATTGAATATTTTTACCGTTATAAAAGAATAAATGACAAATTTTATTGCTGAGATGCCTTTCCCATGCAAAATATGACAAATTTAAAAATTGTCATTTTGTCACATAATTTCTTATCCTTATTCACTAATGCGCAGTGCTCCTATATATACTTGATGTGGTTTGTGATGTTGTCAAGGAGTTGAAAATTGATTCTATTCCTTTTTCTTCCATCGAAGCTAAGAAAGATTTTGTTTCTATTGCCAAGGATGTCAATGTTGATGTAACTTGGCTGCAGTAGTTCGATGAGATTTCTCAAGACGAAGAAATGGAGAAAACCCATAGAGCTAAACTTTTGGATTCGATGTTTCCCACCTCTTCCTCTTCTCTGCTTTTCTTTGACTTGTTGGTGATGCTTGAGATATACATCTCATGTCTGGATAAAATATTAGCTATGTAAAAGATTGGAGGATTCAATTTTCTATGGAATTTAAGTCACAAGATCAGGAATTTCCAAACCTCAATTGAGTATCTGAGTTGTTGATGGATGAATTTGAGGATCAATAGTTTCCGAACTTTCGAAAGTATCCTCTTTACCTAACAAGGTAGAAATGAAGTCTGAATATATTTTATTCTCTGTGGATCTCAATTTTAAAATCATAATGGATATAATCTCAATTTTAAGACCATACTGGATATGTTACTGGTTACACTGGATATGACCTCAGTTTTAAGACTTTACTGGATATGTTGTTGTTGTTATTTTTATTTTTATGATGATAATGATAAATAATTAATTGGATATAATATTTAAGAGGATGGATATGTTTGCAACTTGTAAATTTTTTGGCATCTAATCATTTTGACTTTGTATATATATGTATTCTTAGAAGTTTATATATTTCTGAATTATAATTTATTCTCATATATAAATTTTTCTCGTGTCCCACAAATATTCCTAGCCTTAATATGATTGCACATGTGGAATTTGAGAACACTAATTGATTCATAAACTTCACATCTATATTGTATGTATGAGATAGAAAGGTTATTTTTAAAATTTTGGAGAATTAGTTACGGAAGCGGTAATGTCACACCTTTTTTTAACTCTAACAAGAAATCATTTTAAGTTTGAAAGGATTTTTATTATAAGTGACAAAAGAAGAAGATTTGTTTCGAAAAGAACTTTTATATTCAAAACTCAGAGTCGCCACTTGGCATAAATCGGGTGTGCCAAGTCACCTTTGAAAATCCTTTTTCAAAACGGTTTTGACTCTAAAACTGATCCGCGAACAGAGATTCCGGCTAAGGAATTTTGTTAACCAAGGGGAAGGTGTTAGGCACCCCTTGATCCTGTGGTTCGACCGTCGCTTGGTGGAGCATATCAACTAATTTGACATTATAAATGTATAAACCACACAAAAAATACATAAAGCAACCAATCAAACACACGAAACAAAATAAATCTAAAAGATAGTGTTCAGTTCAATCATACAGTCCAAAAATAAAAAAATATGCGAAAAATAAATCCTATTCTAACCTACACTAATCCTGAACTACGCTCTCGTACTTTACCCGATGCCTCGGTCCTTCGTCACGAACGTCCTCCGGTACAAAATACTTCGGGGCATTCCCCGGCAAATGAACACAAATGCCTCGGGGCATTCTCCGGCCAAATGAATACATCTGAATTAAACAAGCTAACGAGAAAAACGTTCAAAACACACATTTAAATATTCAAAGGATTCAATCAACCCATCACTCCTAGATTTTTCCTACCCGAACCTATATTGCCTATCCATTTCAACATATCATAAATCCGTCATGTTCCAACAACATTCATGTTTATCCCGAATTAAACAACGATAAATCAAATTTGATCTATATTCACTATTTTATTAACTTCTCAATTCCATTCCCTAAATAACCAATTTTAATCCTTAATCAGATATTATTTCATCACACAACCCATAATCAAGGAAATCAAACACCGAATCAGAACAAACAAATATTAACTAACCCAACACTTAAACGTCACCAACATTTCGCATGTCGAATCACATTCAACAAACACATAAGAATTAAAAAAGAGGAAAAAATTGGACCTCAATGCCGCTTTCAAGTATTATTCGATTAAACGAGATAAAATCTGCACTAGAACCTCTAACCGAACCTCATCACGAATTCCAAATCAAATTTTGACCTCAAATTGAACCTCAAATATCAAAATTAGATTCCCAAATATCGATCATGTACTCTATTTTCAATAACTCAAACCAAAATCGCGAAATAACCAAAGACCCATACCCAAATTCAGTCTCTCGTAACTGTTTTCAATCGTTTTCCAGTGGACTTTGCCAGATTGATAACCACACAGTGACTATGGATGTTTTCTGTTAGAGATTCCAGTGGGCTATCAGAAAAGGTCATTGGATTTCTCTCTCTCTCTCCCTTTATTTTTACCTACCTTGCTACTGATTTTTGTGCGTCAACATCAGTATGTGCGTGTTCTGATCTATGTGGATATGTGCATAGTATCGTGTAGAGCGTGAGAGTGATGTGAGTTGTGTGTTTCAGCGTGGAATTCTGTAGCTGTGTGTGAGATGGTGTTGATGATGATGAGGGTGTCTTTTTGTGTAGAAGAAGATCGTGTATCCCCCTCTATTGTTGTGGGCCCACCTCTATATAATGGAAAATGAAAGAATCTTATGCGTTATTCTGTTAGAGGGGAATTAATTAAAAAAATGTGAAGGGAAAGGGGGGCCACGTGGATATAGGGATGTGGGGTGGTGAGCTGTCCGCTTTTAATTGGAGAGGTTCTTAGGATAGGATTAAAACAAGGTAAAATTTGTTAAGGGTTGTTATTTTTGTCATTTTATGGAGGGATAATTACATGGTTAAGGGTACGCGGTAGGATAAGGTAAAAATGAGTAAATTAAAGTGATATTGGGATGGGACAAAATTAGGTGTCTACATCATGCCCCCTTTAAATGTAAACACAAATTGTTTTCAGACAAAGAAGTAGACAACTAGACAAAATTTTATCCCGACCATTATTCAGAGAACCAGAAGGAAAAATAGCAATCGGGTCTTGACTTAGGACATCCTACCTACCCAAGTTGTGAGGGAATTAAGTCACGAGTATGTCAAAGGATTTGAAAGAGAAGGAAAATACCGAGTTGGAGAGTCGAGTGAGGTTCCATCAAGATTCTGGTCCGCGGCTCTATCATTATATCAAAAATAGAAATTACCAATTAAAACATAAATGAAATTACAGAAATCTTATCTATGTAGCTTCTTTTGGACTCTTGACTTGAGTTTCATCACCCTATTCTTCAGACGGTCTCCTGACTTGCAATTTCTTCACTTTGTTCTTCAGGTGGGCTCCTGACTTGCAATTACATCACTTTATTTTCCGGGCAAGCTCCCGACTTGCGATTTCATCACATGTTACTTGGTTTTTAATTTCTTCACCCTATTCTTTAGGCGGGCTCCTGACTTGAAATTTCATCACTCTGTTTTTCGGGCGAGCTCCCGACTTGCAATTTCATCACTTGTTGCTCGGTTTTCAATTTCTTCACCCTGCTCTTCAGGCGGGTTCCTGACTTATTATTTTTCAATCTATTGACTTTCAATTTCTTCACCTTGTTGCTTTACTTTCAACTTCTTCACCATGTTGCTTGACTTTTTATTTATCGCCCTGTTCTTCAAACGGTCTCCTGAAAGCACATCAAAATTAAAAAGAAAATTATCCCAAACAAAGATTATTATAAAGAGATTTCATTTTCTAGAAAAGTGAAGTTACAAGCACAAGAATTAAATTTTGCCCCATTTTATCATTAAAGGACTTTTGTGAAAGTCATATCATTAGAGGAATCAAAGAGAATGACTTGACTAAAAGGTACATCTTATAGGTATCAAGGGAATGACTCGACTAAAAGGTGCATCCTATGGGAATCATGGGGGATGACTCGACTAAAAGGTACGTCTTATAGGAATCAAGGGAGAATGACTCGACTAAAATGTACATCTTATAGGAACCAAGGGTCGACTAAAAAGGTACGTCTTATAGAAATCAAAGGGAATGACTCGACTAAAAGGTACGTCTTATAGGAATCAAGGGAGATGACTCGACTAAAAGGTACGCATTATAGGAATCAAATGGAATGACTCGACTAAAGGTACTTCTTCTAGGAATCAAAGGAGATGACTCAACTAAAAGGTATGTCTTATAGGAATCAAGGGAGAATGACTCGACTAAAAGGTACGTCTTATAGGAATCAAGGGAGATGACTCGACTAAAAGGTACGTCTTATGGAATCAAGGGGGATGACTTGACTAAAAAGGTACGTCTTATACGAATCAAAGGAAATGACTCGACTAAAAGGTACATCTTATAGGAATCAAGGGAATGAATCGACTAAAAGGTACGTCTTCTAGGGGTCAAGGGGAATGACTCAACTAAAAGGTATGTCTTATAGAAATCAAGAGAGATGACTCGACTAAAAAGTATGTCTTTTAGGGGTCAAGGGGAATGACTCGACTAAAAGGTGCGTCTTCTAGGGTTCAAGGGGAATGATTTGACTAAAAGGTACGTCTTATAGGAATCATAGGGAATGACTCGACTAAAAGGTGCATCCTATGGGAATCATGGGGGATGACTCGACTAAAAGGTACGTCTTATAGGAATCAAGGGAGAATGACTCGACTAAAAGGTACATCTTATAGGAACCAAGGGTCGACTAAAAAGGTACGTCTTATAGAAATCAAAGGGAATGACTCGACTAAAAGGTATGTCTTATAGGAATCAAGGGAGATGACTCGACTAAAAGGTACATATTATAGGAATCAAATGGAATGACTCGACTAAAGGTACTTCTTCTAGGAATCAAAGGAGATGACTCAACTAAAAGGTATGTCTTATAGGAATCAAGGGAGAATGACTCGACTTAAAGGTACGTCTTATAGGAATTAAGGGAGATGACTCGACTAAAAGGTACGTCTTATGGAATAAAGGGGGATGACTTGACTAAAAAGGTACGTCTTATACGAATCAAAGGAAATGACTCGACTAAAAGGTACATCTTATAGGAATCAAGGGAATGAATCGACTAAAAGGTACGTCTTCTAGGGGTCAAGAAGAATGACTCAACTAAAAGGTATGTCTTATAGAAATCAAGGGAGATGACTCGACTAAAAAGTATGTCTTCTAGGGGTCAAGGGGAATGACTCGACTAAAAGGTGCGTCTTCTAGGGTTCAAGGGGAATGATTTGACTAAAAGGTACGTTTTATAGGAATCAAAGGGAATGACTCGACTAAAAGGTACGTATTCTAGGTGTGAAGGTTTAATTTAAAAAGTGTATCACCTAGCAAATGAAAACTGAAATCCCTAGACAAGTGTGTCTCCGAGGGATATAGGATGATGAATTTTTACCATGATTTTATTATCAAACCTGTGCAATAATATTGCTTCCTGCATTTGTAAAAGTGAGGCATTGCAGCCATTGATGTTTATGCTCTGAAGTTCCTACTTTGAAGGTAACATGTTTTCTGTTTTATCAAAGAAAACTTGTGAGTTTAAAACATGGTGGCTGGTTTGTGGCTTTAGCTTTCGCGACGATCGCTCTTGCCCACGTCACTTTTAACCTTGCTTCCAACCATTAACATATATCATTGACTTGTTGAATCATTGACCCGAATTCAGATTATTAAGAGTGACTAAAACAAATACAGTGTCCTTGCTTTGCCATGCTTCTCAAATAAACCCTTTAAACCTTGGTATTTTCATGAGTTCCCAAGCTTGTCTGTTGACAAAACTTTCTGCATGCCTTATTCGGCTCACAATCATGTCTCTTCATATGCTGACTTTGTCTTGCTTTGTGCAATTGAAGAAGCTGGTAGTCAGTTTTGAAATCTTTTCTCACTTATTTTGTCATGGACTTGACTTAAAGACACGAGAAAAATGACAATGATTTTCTTTTTATTTGGATAACTGACTCAAGAAAATAAAAATAAAAATAAAAATAAACATAAAGAGAAGAAATAAAAGATAATAAATGTCCCCATTTGAAATAAAAAAATAAAAAATTTATCTAAAATGGCAATCAACTCTAATGATTATGCCATGCATTTGGATTAAGCTGCCTGATCTTTTCATCCAAACTTTCACCAATTTTTGTTGAGATAATGACCTTGAAATTGAGTTACTTCCTTGGGTTAATTGCATTCAGAGACCTTATTTGGCTAGTGACACCTTGAAGGGTTTTTGCCAACAAGTCTCTCTCATTTTTTTTCTCTCGGCTCACTATTGCCTTATAATATTCTTGAGGTTTTTTCACCAATGAGATTCTCTAATTTTCATTTTTCTCAACTCACAGTCGTTTTACAGTGCCCGTAAGGATTTTCACCGATAAGACTCTCTTATTTTTTTGTCTCAACTCACCATCGTCTTACAGTGCCCGTAAGGGTTTTCACCGATAAGACTCTCTCATTTTCATTTCTCTCCTAATTTCTTATGCTGAGGAAGATAAGTAGTTCCCAAAATGTGTCATCACATCCATTTCATTCTTATCCTTAGCATTCTCAAAGATTGATCTAAAAGTATTTCTTTAGTTTTAACTTGGCTTTTGGATAGGTTTAGAAAGAAAGGATGACATGAGGCCCAAACGACACTTAAAATGGGGTGGGACTTACAACTTTTGGAATCGGCCCAAACAATAAGGATTAACTCATGCCCCAGTTTCTTTTGACTGGGAAATTCTAAATTATTTATTTGGTTGGACCGATCCTAGAGCAGGGCAGCCTACGTATCTCACCCCCGAGAGAGGAGAATCAGGTCGCGCGTAGTTCTGACACTTATTTTGCTTGATTCTGATTTTTTTTCTTTTGACTTTTTTTCTCCGTGATTTTTTTGACTCTAATTTCTTGACACTTTTTTCTTCCTTCCTAGACACATTTTTCTCTTTTTTTTTTGAAACTTTCTAACTCTAATTCTCTTGCTCGATACTTTTCTTTTGAGCTTTGTTGGCTTTATCTTGATTCCAAAAGAGGGGTATGAAAGAAAATAACACTAAGGCTCAAATGGGGTAAACAAAGGATGACACAATGTTTGGATAATAGCATAAAATATATTCGTCATATCAATCCTTGAAAATACTAGTACATAGCATACAATGTGAAAGTGCACAATTAACATCATTTATGACATGTTTTACAACACTAACTTGCCCCGAACATGTGTGTCACCTCTTTTTCTATACTTGTCAAACATACAACTCCACATTTTTTGTACATCCCTTACATTGAATGACTCATCATGCTTTCTTGGAGTTGAGTTTCTTTCTGTTCCTCTTGATAGGATAACGCAGATACTGTTTGACCTAATTGAGATATGTTTTTCAATTGATGACCAAGTTATTCTTGTGATTCTCAAAATAATTGCCTTAATTTTGAAAGAAGGCTTCAAGTTGTCAACAAATGTCTCAGAACTCTATCAATTTTCTCAGATGTTTTTTTTCTAACCTTAGCCCTCTGATTCCATGTTTCATGGTTAAATTGGACTTTAAGATCTGGCTGAAAATTCCGCAAGCATGTCATATCACTAGAGTCAACATAAAATGTACTATGTAAAGAAAACAAACAAACAACACATCTTTGAAACACAAGGGAAAATGGGACACTCCACTCAATTAAAATGAAAGATATAAGGGTTTGAACATAACGACAGAGGGACAAAACAAGATAGATCCCGAACTTCAATCCTGAAATAATTTGGATAACAGAAAAGAAAACAACACACAAACTACCAGACCTCTTTCTAGTAGGGGTGACTTCTCAATTGCTCAGCCTAACGACTTAGCCACTGGTTTGCATATCAACCTGACTATAAATTCCCTCACTGTCAATGTTCTTCACCATAATTGATCCGTCTTGAATCATCTTTTCAATTTCTCATATCAAATCTCGACAATCTTTAATACTATGACCCTGAACATCAGAATGATACACATATCGTACATTAGGATCAAAATTTCTTGAACGCCAATTAAGAGTGCACCCAAGGAGAGGAATGATCATGCCCCATTGTACCAATCTCTAAAATAAACTGGCTACGACTCTCCAACTGGTGTGAAGCTATCTCTTGACTTCTACCTCATTTCATCGTTTGGCTTGGATCAAAAATCAGGCTTAGGAGGGTTTTGGTATATTTGTGGAGTTAAAGGATGACTCTGAGGAGTTGGTGTGTTCTACTGTGGGTAAGATGGGGGTTGAACATGTGGCTGTGCGTTATATACTGGATATGAAGGTGGAGGAGCAGAGTATAATAGATTTTGGGAGTGATTATGTGGAGCTTGGGCATGAACTTGGGTTTTTACTTGAGAGTGACGACGATGGGGTCTTATTGACCATTCCCGCTGTCCAACTACAATAACATATGTATGTTCCTCATTCTTTGTCTCCCCAACACTTCTTGAACCCTTTTGAATTGCTTGAGTAGTCGCTTTCAATGTTGCAAAACTCACAATCCAACCCGTCTTAATTCCCTCTTCTATCATCTCCCCCATTTTAAGGACCTTAATAAATGACTTACCCAATGCAGGTAACAAGTGTTGATAATATGTTTCATCCTGCGCTTGAATAAACACCTCCACTATTTTGCTTTCTTTCATTAGCGGTTTTACTCTTGCAACTTGTTCGCTCCATCTGATCGCATACTCCCTGAAACTCTCAGTATTCTTATTCTTCATACTAGTTAGGGATTTTTCGTCAGGGATCAACTCCACATTGTATTGAAATTATTACACAAATTCATTATCTAGGTCATCCTAACTAATCCACTTGTCGATGTCTTGGTCAACAAACCATTCTGAAGCTAGGCCTGAAAGACTTTCCCCGAAATAAGCCATGAGTAGTTCTTCCTTCCCTCTTGTGACTCTTAATTAGTTACAATAGCCCTCAAATGTGTTATTGGGTCCCCGTGTCCATCATATTTCTTAAACTTAGGCATTTTAAAATCAAGAGGGAGATGACCACCCGAAAACATGCACAGATCTTTATATGAGACACTTTTGTACCCCCAAGTCCTTGGAGATTCTTCATAGCCAGTTCCAAGCTTCTCAATTTTTTGGTCATTTCCTCTTGTTCTTCTTTTATAACAGGCTTATCAGCATTAAAAGAAAATTCAAGCGGTTGAGTGTAGCCATATGGACCAGTCGACTTGAATATGGGCTCGGGAGTATAATACTAATCACTAGAAATATTTATTAAAGAGTCTCTCATAGAGTGAGGAAGCACAATAGTTGGATTGACATTAAAAGCAGGAGCTTCAAACGGGGGTGGCACCCCAAAATCATGACAGTAGGTGGAGTCGAGTATGTGGTAGTTTTGTGTTGAGGAGTGAGGAAATTAATATTGAAAGTGTTTCGATAGTGTTGCCCCGAAGTAGGTTCTGATACATATTATGGTGTGTCAACAAAAATAGGAAACTATGTATATGACACTGGAGAAAAGCTAGAAAGATATTCCAGATTATCAGTGGGGAATGGAGGAGGTGGCAACCCATTAGCCCAAGCTCGATGCATTTCTATCATTTGTTGCCTTAATTTTTGAATCTCTTCATTAGCTCCTAAATTCTCATTGCCCAAACTCCCTATCTGATTAGTGACAAACAAACTCGATATCCTTGTTGGCCATAACTTTCTCTATGACTTGGTGCAATATGGAGGACCAGCCAAAGTGCCACAAACCAACCAGCTTAAACTAACTGGACAAGAGATAACAAATGCGTTAGAATTCAACACTTTTTTTTTCAAAACTTTTTTTTTCTTTTTGAAAAGGTCACCGAACCCAAGAGGGGCGCCTACATATATCACTCTTGAGAGAGGAGAATCGGGTGTGCGTGATTCGTGAAGTCTTGCCAAAATGGCCAATTAATTCCTTTTCCTTTCTTTTTTCTTTTTCTTGAAGCTTTAAAAAGAAAAGGAAATAACAAATTGTCACAAGAATTGATGAATTTTTTTTTTTTGCATTTTTCAAGTTTAAACTCCCTATACAAAATGAAAACTATGATTACCAAAGAAAAATCTTTTTGAATTTTTTATTTTGAATTTCATATGAACATGAAACTTGAACCTATTAAAGGAAAAATCTTTTTTGTAGTTTTCTTTTAAAGATGTATACAAAACACATACTCTAATAAAGAGTGAAGAAAATCTTTTTTTTTTTGAATTTTTCAAATAAGATCCCCAAACCAACAATAGGCTGCCTACGTATCTCACTCCCGAGAGACGAGAATCAAGGGTGCGTAGTTTGTTCAGATTGGATAATTAAGGATTAAATAAAGAACTAAACCCTAACTTAAGAGACATGACCAAAGACAAACGATGAACAATGTATATAAAATCTTTTTGAGTTTTCAGTTTGACACTACACATAAAAAAGACACCAACTATGAATTTTTTTTTATTTCATTTTATGAAATGTACAAAATTTCTACCATTTTTTTAATTATCTTTTTATAAAAAGCTCCTATTTGAAAAAAAAATCTTTTTGAAAATTTTGAATTATGAATGCTTGGTAAAGGAATAAAAGGAAAATCTTTTTGATGTTTTTGAGAACATGAGTGCGAAAGATAAAAAATCTTTTTGAATTTTCAAATTGTGAAAAAAATCAAAAGCAATAAAGAACTCTAAAACTACGAAACACTTTTTTTGACTCACCCTTTTTTGTTTTTTTGACTTTTCATTGCCTACACCCTTTACTTCTAACACATATTTTTGCCTAAATCGATCTGTCAAATGACTATGTTACCCTCGTAGATGCAACATTTAGCACATAGGGATACTTTAGAGGTGAGTCTCTTATAAAGGATCAAGTGGGACCCGCTAGGTCTCAAAATGATGCACATAAGTATGACCTAAAGGCTGATCTGCGCTGGGATTTACTAACAAGGCTGTTCGGGGGAGTGTATGGTAGATAGTGGCTGCTTTTATTTCCACCTACTCCATACCAGCCAACGGCTCCCCCTCCTAAAATAAGGGTAACTCAACGATAGGTATTGTACACAGCGTGTACTACATAACTTGTTGCAGAAAAAATTGACTTGGGTTATGCACATGATGCCAAATATAAAGAGGTAACACATAGGATAAAAACTGTAAGCAAAGAGCACATTGTCATTCAACAATGATAAACAAAAACACAAAACAACACAAACAAAATGTCTATACACCTATAGTGCCAAACTATGCTGACACAACTCCAAAATAAGCTTGAATTCTGAAAAATCCCCAGTGGAGTCGCCAGAGCTGTCACACCCCTTTTTTAACTCCAACAAGAAATCATTTTAAGTTTGAAAGGGTTTTTATTACTAAGTGACAAAAGAAGAAGATAT
Organism: Capsicum baccatum var. pendulum; assembly: GCA_030864225.1. Taxonomy (NCBI): domain Eukaryota; kingdom Viridiplantae; phylum Streptophyta; class Magnoliopsida; order Solanales; family Solanaceae; genus Capsicum; species Capsicum baccatum. The sequence goes on along the minus strand of CM061556.1, from coordinate 29,956,685 downwards.
TTTTCGAAAAGGACTTTTATATTCAAAACTTAGAGTCGCCACTTGGCATAAATTGGGTGTGTCAAGTAACCTTTGAAAATTCTTTTTCAAAACGGTTTTGACGCTTAAACTAATCCGCAAATAGAGATTCCGGCTAAGAAATTTTGTTGACCGAGGGGAAGGTATTAGGCACCCCTTAATCCCGTGGTTCGACCACGGTATCTTGGTGGAGCATATCGGCTAATTTGACATTACAAATGTATAAACCACACAAAAAATACATAAAGCAATCAATCAAACACACGAAATAAAAAAAATCTAAAAGATAGTGTTCAGTACAATTATACAGTCCAAAAATAAAAAATATGCAAAAAATAAATCCTATTCTAACCTACACTAATCCTGAACTACGTTCTCGTACCTTACCCGATGCCTCGGGCCTTCTTTACAAACATCCTCCGGGTACAAAATACTTTGGGACATTCCCCAGCAAATGAACACTAATACTCGGGGCATTCTCTGTCCAATTAAATACATTTGAATTAAACAAGCTAACTAGAAAAATGTTCAAAACACACATTTAAAAATTCAAAGCATTCAATCAACCCATCACTCCTAGATTTTACCTACCCGAACCTATATTGCCTATCCATTTCAATATATCATAAATTCGTCACATTCCAACAACATTCATGCTTATCCTGAATTAAACAATAATAAACCAAATTTGATCTATATTCACTATTTTACTAACTTCTCAATTCTATTCCCCAAATAACCAATTTTAATCCTTAATCAGATATTATTTCATCACACGACCCATAATCAAGGAAATCAAACACCGAATCAGAACAAACGAATCTTAAATAACCGAACACTTGAACGTCACTAACATTTCGCATGTCGAATCACATTCAACAAACACATAATAATTAAAAAAGAGAAAAGAATTGGACCTCAATGCCGTTTTCAAGTATTATTCGATTAAGCGAGATAAAATCCGCACCAGAACCTTGAACCGAACCTCAACACGAATTCCAAATCAAATTTTGACCTCGAATCAAACCTCAAATATTAAAATTAGATTCCCAAATATCGATCATGTACTCTGTTTTCAATAAATCGAACAAAAATCATGAAATAACGAAAGACCCATACCCAAATTTGGTCTCCCGTCACTATTTTCAACCATTTTCCAGTGGACTTTGCCGGATCGATAACCACACAGTGACTGTGGGTGTTTTCTGATAGCGATTTTGGTGGGCTACCGGAAAAGGTCACCAGATTTCTCTCTCTCTCTCCCTTTATTTTTACCTACCTTGCTACTAATTTTTGTGCGTCAACATCAGTGTGTGCGTGTTCTGCTCTGTATGGATATGTGTGTGGTATCGTGTAGAGCATGAGAATGATGTGAGTTGTGTGTTTCAGCGTGGAATTCTATAGCTGTGTGTGAGATGGTGTTGATGATGAAGTGAGTGTGTTTTTGTGTAGAAGAAGATCGTGTATCCCTCCTCTATTGTTGTGGGTCCCACCTCTATATAATGAAAAATGGAAAAATCTTATGCTTTATTCTGTTAGAGGGGAATTAATTAAAAAAAAGTGAAGGGAAAGGGGGGCCACATGGATATAGTGGTGTGGGGTGGTGAGGTGTCCGCTTTTAATTGGAGAGGTTGTTAGGATATGATTAAAAAAAGGTAAAATTTGTTAAGGGTTGTTATTTTTGTCATTTTATGGAGGGATAATTACATGGTTGAGGGTACACGATAGGATAAAGTAAAAATGAGTAAAAGTGATATCAGGGAGGGACAAAATTAGGTGTCTACAAATAATATTTTTGAAAAGTCTGAACAACTTCATATTCAAAATGTATCAGATCTCTCTTTCTGTCTCTCTTTTTAAATAAGGGATAGAGTTAATAAGGTAGAAAGTCGAATTCTTACCGATAAAAATAAAAATTTGGATAGTTGATCAACTAAGCTATTGAGACTCCCTACATAGTATCAAATCAAATTCAATATATAATACAAAATCTACAAATTTTAAAACATATTTTTCTAATTTAGTTCACAATGAGAAATTCAAAAAGTTCAAATTACGATTTGGAATTTCTAATTTGTCCAAACAATGCCACCCTAATGCATAATCATGTGATGTGAAGTCATGGGAAATGTGAGTGGCATTATCCAACTAAGTGTAAATCAATGTCTTGCTTGTATGAAGCCGATGCACGAAAGTGTGATGAATACTATTAATTGATTTTTTGGATTCTGTAATTGTGTTTATAAAAGGAGAGGTTGTACGAAAGTTTGTTGAATATTTCCAATAAATCTTTTTGAATTTAGTGATTACTTTTATAAAGACACTACAAGAAACTACATATGTAGCTATAAATTATGTCATAGCTAAACATGAAAAATTTTGTAGCTAAACACTTTAATCATCAATTTTTTTTCATAGCATTCGTAGCAAGAAGTGACGTAACTAAAGATCAGCTATAGACTTTACATGGTCCATGTCTAAGAACAAATACTTACAACTACAAAAATAAAAGTGCATTTTAGCTGTGACAATAAATACTTCTAGCTATGAAGTATATACCTATAGCAAATAATTTTACTCTTTTGTCACGATAAATAAAATCTCTAGCATTTTTTATGTTATAGCCACAATGATTCTATTGTGGCAAAAGACTTGATTTGTTTGCTATGAGAATTCAAAATTTATGGATACTGTATAATTTAGTCTCATGATAACAATACTAATATTTAACTACAATTAGAAAATCTATAGCTATAAAATGAGGTATTTGCCATAAACATTTTTATACCTAGCTAAGAATTCATTCATTTTGCCATGAAATATATAAATTATAGCTACTTTTTAATTTGCTATGAAAGTGAAAATATATGGCCATATTTTTTATAATTATATATAGGTTTGGTCATAACTACAAAATTCATTGTTATAAATTGAACTATATTGTCATAAAACATTAATCACAAGAACTTAAAATTTTCTACAAACTTTGTAAATAGGAAAAGTTACATAATGTAGCTACAAATTTATTTTGATCAAATTACACGTAATTGCATTTTATAATTTTAAGAATAGTTATGATATATCATTCTCTTAAGACACCATCTTGTTTGAGTCCAAAGATGGCATAGCCTTCTATCTTCCTTCCATAGTCTTCAACTGCACCTCAACTTGATCAATATCCGTCCTAATTTTGCACTTATATGCTTACTCCATTAATATATATATATATATATATATATATATATATATATATATATATATATATATATATATATCAATAATGGTAAAGTATTTTAGTACCAAGAAAATCAAGATCAGTTGATTATAGGAAAAATTATCTTAAACAACACCTTAAGTTTTTAATATTACTTAAAATCCATTCCACTAAACTAATTATAAAAAATCCTTATAAACCACTTTCCACGCTATTTCTTTGATACATTGCTATCCACTTCAATACACAACACACAACTATTAATTTTTTTCCTTAAATCACGATTTTATTGACGCAGATTACTCCAAAATTTCGTGTTTGATGCAGAATCGTCATTTCCTCCAATCCATCAATGTTGGAGTTAATACTTCCACACACAACCTCCCTTAACTTAATTATACAAAAGTTTTGGAGGTTAGTTTGTTTTACATTTGATTTTTAAGTTTATTAGTTCTGAAATTGAAGCAAATCGTTTTTCAATTTTATGTTCTTTGACCATTTTAACAAAATTAATAGAGTTAAGACTATCTTTTAGTATTGGGCTAATTCAATTGCATGCACCAACTCCTACTGAAGTTAGTTCTGAGTTTGTGCCTGGTAACTTTGATTTTGAAGATAGTGATTTTAGGGAAAATAGATCTAATCATCAAAATAATTTGAAAATGATGAAAAAGTTATGGGATGCTGCTAAAAGTAAAGAAAAAAAGCATGTTGTTGCTTCAAAGAGAAAAAGAAATAAAAAGAAAATTGTGAAAAGAGGCCTATACTAAAGATATGATTTATATGTGTCTGATAGATGAATTTCACCCGTATACATTATAATTATGTATCATAATACAAAATATAACAAACGGTAATATAAATGATGCATCCGATACATAGATGTAATGTTACAGAGACATTGCATGCTTTATGATACATAGAAAAGTTGTATGTGTTTTGGGTTCTTTTTACAGCTGATACATTAAATATACTGAGTATGATACATAGATTAAATTTTACTGAGATATTGCATGCTTTCTAATACATACTAAAATTTGTATGTTATTTGAGTTCTTTTACATCTGATACATTCAATATACTGAGTTTGATACATAGATCTAACTTAATGAGATATTTCATTATTTCTGATACATAGTAAAAGTTGTGTGGGTTTTGGTACTTTTACACCTGATATATTCAAAATAATGAGTCTGATACATAGATATAATGTTACAGAGCTATTGCATGATTTTTGATAAGTAGTAAACTCTTTATGTGCTATGGGTTCTTTTACACCTTATTCATCCAATATGATCATATTGTTTATGTTAAGAAATGTATTATAAAAATAAATATATCTTTATCATTCAGTAACATTATATTCTATTCAATTTTCTAAATACACGGGATGAAATATGTTATCAAATCTATTTCACCTTATCCTTTGAGGTTTGGTAGTTCATGCAATCATAAATTTTCTACCGATATTAAGAATTTTGTAGGCAAAAAAGTACTCAAATTGATTAAGCAGACATGCTTTGGTGTATTTCTTGATATGTCCAAACCAAATTTTCAAGGACATATTTGATCTCTGAATTTGGTGATGCATCTGTTAGCTTCTCAAAATTCAAAATTGTTGAGGATGACCGATATGAATATTATCCATGAAAAATGATTTTCTTTGGCAAGTTGATGAATTCGTTGATGATAGACGAGTAATCTACAAAGACAAAAACAAACACACAAACACAAGAATTGACAAAATTGAAGAAAAAATAGAAAATAGATAAAAGGATAGATGATAGAAAGATAGACACAAAATTGATAACAAAAGGGCATTCGAAGGGCTTTTCAAACCCTAAAACCTCCCTTAAGGACTATTAATAAGCACCTAAATCTTACGTGATCGTATAGGAGATTAGGTCATCCTTACAACCAACATTTCTAAACAATCATCAACAAATATTTTTTCAAGTACTCAACACACTCCCATGTAGTTTTCATGAATACATCATGTAAATTAATCAACATAAACTTACTAATGAAATGTATAAGACACTTATTTATAGTAATTGACTTTTCACAACTAGTCCATTACAAAAATAGCCCAAAAGTGTCTATTTCGGAAAGAACCCTCAAGGGCTCTCTTTATTCCTGCGCCATGGCTTTTCTCATCTCCAAGCTATCTTTCAAACATGACATTTCTTTATTATGATCTCGAAGAAGGGCTTTCAAGCACATTGTTAGATCCTTAGGGCGATCAATGCTTGGACCTCCTTATGTTGGCCTCGAGTTGTGTGATCAAAAGAGTTGACGCCCATTTGACTTGCATCATCCTTTCTTTCTTGAAAAGGATTCGACCTTGAATCCAAACCTTGCAAAATCAAAGGAAGGACAAGTGAATACAAATTCCTCATGGAATGAGAGTTAGGGTTAGTATAAGCAATCATTTCATCATGCCAAAGTTGCACACATTTAAGATACAACCAAGGATCCTCCGTGTTAATCATTAAAAACTTGTTGAAAAACGCACAAAGGAGTTGGCTATGGGAATCACCAAGAGGTTAGGAAATCACAAGGGTCATAATGGCATCACTAAATCCAAAAAGTAAGGTTAACTTTAACTTTGGAGCCATAAGACAAAATTGCTTCATCACCTCTTTAAGAGACCACGTCAAGAATGGTGCCTCAGTTGGTATTAAAGTCCACAAGATACATATAGAAATGTCACTCAAACAAGTGGACCAACCAACACATTTTCTACTTTCATATAAAAAAAATCCTAAACTAGCATAGATTTCATCGTAGGCAAAGAGGTAATAGGAAGGAATCAAGTAATAAAGGCATTATCCAAGACGGTATCGTCTATATGATTGCCATTTGGATCAACAACTATAGCACATAAGGCACACAAGAATGGAATAAACACATTTAAGCACATATGACTTCTTCCTTTTAAGTAAATCATCAACTTGGCATCCACAAGTTTGGATTTATGCAACTTAAGCACAAGTGTGTCAAACAAGGATGCAAAGTTATAAGTAATACCCAAAGGAGACAATGACACATTTGGCCTTGGGTTCTCAAGAATAATACCACCTTTGAGAAAGAGGTAATCATCTCTACTCACATAATAAGGAAGGGTATCACACGAATGGAGTTCATGCCTAGTAGTTTTAATGAAAGACTCTCTCCTTGACCTACAAGTGGTGAAATCTTGATCAAGGAGGGAAACACACAATGGTGAACTCTCTTGGAGCTTTTCATGGCCCCCTTCTTTAAAAAAACCTTCATCTTAGTTGGAGTTCTTTCCCGTACACAATGTTGGTCCCTCAAGTGGATTGTGAATCCCCGAGAATGACTTCTCATTATAGGGAAGGATATCAACACCCTCATTCAAACTTTGCTTGATATATGGACAAAGAAATAAGTTAGGTGTGCCATAATCACCATAAACAAATTTGGCACTAGGGTCAAATGGAAAGAATGGCCATAGACATGGGTCTAGACAACACTCTTTTTCTCCACTAGCTTCACCCAAACTAAAAGATATATTCTCCTCATTAGCATAAACATCATCAAAAGAAAAGTGAGAGTAGAGAAAGGTATCACTCAAGTTAACTTCAACTAAGGTTCCCTCATGCACGTACTCACTATTAGATTTAAAATCATCACCATGAGTATTATCAACATAAGGTCATACAAAGTAGAAAAGAAATCAATTTCCAAGCAATTGTACTTTCTTTTCCAATGGAGGAGTCCTCAAGTAGACATATACCACAACCATTATTAAAGTAATTATTACTTAGGCCTTAACAAGAAGCAAGCAATTCATCCTTATAAGTATCAAACAAGGATGGGGTGTCATATAAAGGATCACATCCACAATTATTTTTTAAGTAACAATCATTTATTGGGTTTCGTAAAGATTCAAGCAAATCAAAGTTATCATCACCAAATTGATTATTCCTTTTCAAGACTTCACATTCCTTTCTCTTAAGAGTACTATCATCTTCCAAAAAGAGATTCTCATTTTTAAGAGGAATGTTGTCACACCATAGTGGATTGTCATCTGGAATATAACACTCAAGATGAGTTATATCGATAATGCTATCCACACTACTAGTTAATTCACCAGGAGTGAGCTCATCATTTTCAAAAAAGACATTGTTCTTAAAGAGAGAAAGATCTATCCATAAAGAGGATGTAGAGCATGTTAGACCATTCTATAAAAGACCATTATCAAGTATCAAAGATGTTTCAGGCACATGATTATCCCTATGAGACAAGAAAGTATTAGGATCTTCACTAAAAGACAAGATCAAAGGACCACTCCCATTTTTTTTACCAATATTCTATATTTGATCACTCATTTGAGGTTCTCGAATTACATTACACACATCCTAAAGTGGTGGACTAGTTTCACACATAAGTTGATCAATACAATTTCTAGAATATTATGCACTATCATCCAACACAATGGCTTCAACACTAGGTGGACACAAATTGATCTTACAAAAAGAGTCAATTCGGTCATCAATAGGATTAACTAGTGTATCCACATTCACAATATGTACATCATCATCAAGAGGCAAGGAATTAATAGACTCACATGTAGGTAAGATACAACTCACACTCAATGGGATACTAGCCACACAATCATCATTCACATGGACAAAAATGTAAGAGTTAGATATGTTACCTTGAAGTTCTTGAGCACATTCTTATTTACCTTGGTGTGAAGGTCCTCCACAAGCCTCGAAAGCATCTAAGATTTCCCTCGTCAAGTCTTCAAAGGGAACCTTATCTTTTGGTACTTGTTCTCCTCCACTTTCCATGTTAGTACCTACACATATGTCCTTATTAATAAAAGGGCAAACAATGTTAGTTCCGGTTGGTTGCAACACTCTAACTTTACTCCTCACAACCTCTCTTTTTTTCTTTCTTAGGTTGCCATTTTGCACACACTTAATCCTCTCAATCTTTTGCCTCTCATTTTTATAAGGCTTAGAGTAAGTGGTCATCTTTTCTTGAGATTTAAGAGGGGTGGGTGGAAAGAGATGATCTCCCGATTGGTACTTTACAAACTTAGGCCAATTTTACATATTTGAAATCTTGTGTTGTGCAAACTAATCGAAACCCAAATATATGTGTCCCATTCCAATGGGAATATGCCACACTGCATCTCCTTGTAGTAGCCATCTCAAGTAAAGGAAACCTTCAAGCTCTCAAAAACTATATAGCCTTCCAAGAAGTAAGGGACATGCTTGGACACTCCAGATATCCCTAGATAATCAACCATAAGAGGAGTTGTGGTTTACATGAAACCAATCATCAAGTATAAGAACACATATCGGAACTTCACAAATCTTTACCCATCTTGAACAAGGTTGTCTTCTTGGATCACTACTATAAAGCTTAGTGTAACCCTTAGGCACCTAGATTGGACTCAAAAACTCTTTAAAGGCACCCCAAGTTTGAGTAGGATTCCTTACAATTTTACACCATTCTAAGACCAGACCTTGAATGTACTTAAGGGAATATGTAGCTTGTTCGACTTTGATCATAGCGTAATCCTCGAAAACTCTTTCACATTGTCATTCCCAATTAAGGTAAACTTTGGGATCCCGTTCTCGTTTGAAGATATATAGAGTAGGAAGACATTGAATCCTACTATACCCTTCATTCATACCTTGGTTTCCAATTCCACACATTTGATCATGGCTATATTCATAGACCTCATAATCCCCATCTTCTTTGTAGCCATAACATTCTTCACCACAATCATAGTTTCCTATGTCGTGGTCACAATTATCTGAGACTATCGAAGACATGTTCCCCTTATATCACCTTGTACCTACAAAAATTAACAAACAATATTAGTAGCAAAACACCTCATCAAGACTCAGATGAACTCACCTTTGTGATCCTCAAAATTGAAGCGACGAATGTTGAAAGTTGCTTATACTTCGATGGATAATAAGGTGTCAATATCTTCTTTATGGCCGGAGTGGATTCTTGTTTGAACAACTCAAAGAAATAAAACTATTTACAAACTTGAATCAAGAAATCATAAAGAATTGAAAAAGAGAAAAGCTTGAAAGAAATTGGACGATGAAAGAAATGAGACTCAAGAACTAATCAATCAACTTAGTAATGAATTACTAGTTGATGAGTAGTTTAAAAATCAAAAGAAGAGATTGGGAATCAAAAAATTGAAAATTAGAAATAAAACCTTGAGAAATGGAGTTTTTAAAGTGTTGAGATGAGTTTCGAGGCTTGAATTTGTGTTGGAAAAGTGTTAATATTCATTTGGGAACTTGAATTTGGTGTTGGTAAAGGGTTGATATTCATATGGAAGCTTTAATTGGTGTTGTTAGATTTGATCTATATCACAAAGGAGTGATCTGCATTGGGGTGGCCTGCTCTAGCAAATGGAACACAGGTGCAAGGCACCTTGGACGTATGTGGAAGGCAGGCTAGACGCAGGAGGCCTTTTGCTCACTGCCTTGACTTGCGTTGGGTCTGTGGCAGCAGGCTGGACACACCTCAAGGGCAGTTTGGAAGTAGGTCAAGGTTTGCCAACTAGTTTAGCCTGCAGCTGACCTACTGGAGCAGTTCAGGCGCACCTCACCTGTCCAAGGTAGCCTCCAAGTGTACTTTGTACCTTCAAATGGTCTCCCTTTGTCCTCTCTTTAGGAATATTCCCTTGAATCTTCAAAGAGGTGCTTGTACAAACACTTTTGTACACCTTTTTCTTCACTTTTGATAATCAAACAACTAACTTTTTCCAAAAATTCCTCTTGAAGATTTGAATTTCTCTGAGAACACTCAAGAACACTAAAACTTCAAAAATCTCTATCTCTTAAATCATTGTTCAGAATGCGATGAAACTTTGAACCAAGGCTATTTTAAGCTTTCTAAACACATTCCAAGCATCATTTTTCTTACATTCTTCACCCAACACTTCAAATCTGGCAATCAACTTTAAAATCTTCAATCCAAGCTTCCAACAAGTATAGAACACTCAAATAAGCTTTGATTTAGCTCAAATTTAATTTGTAGACTCATATAGTGTTAGAGCACTCAAATCTAACACTAGAAACACAAGAAAAACAAAAAATCAAAAACTCAAAATTTGACCTAAGAATAAAAATGTGAATAGTAGTTTTTTTTGTAATTTTCGATTTTGATAACTCTTTTTTGTTGATTTTCAAGATAACAAACCCAAGATTGACTTTGTAGGCACGAAATTAAAATCAGCTCTGATACCAAATGATACATGAGTAATTTACAAAGACAAAAATAAACAAACAAACACAAGAATAGCCGAAATTGAAGAACGAAATGAAAAAGGATAAAATGCTAGATGATAGAAAGATAGACACAAAATTGATAACGAAAGGGCAATCGAAGGGAATTTCAAACCCTATAACCTCCCTTAATGACTATAAATAAGAACCTAACTCTTACGTGACCGCAAAGGGAATTAGATCCTCCTTATAACCAATGTTTCTAAACAATCATCAACAAATGTTGTTTCAAGCACTCAAAACACTCCTATAGAGTTCTCATGAATACATCATGTAAATTAATCAACAAAAACTTACTAATGAAATGTTGAAGGCACCTATTTACAGTAGTTGCCTTTGCACAACTATAGTAGTTGCCTTTGCACAACTAGCATATTACAAAAATAGCCCAAAAGTGGCTATTTCAAAAAGAACCCACAAGGGCTCTCGTTATTCCTGTGCCATGGCTTTCTTTGTCTTCAAGCTATCTTCCAAACATGAGATTGCTTTATTAAGAGCTCGAAAAAGGGCCTCGAAACACATTCTTGGATTCTTAGGGCGATCAAGGCTTGAACTCCTCATGTTGTCCTCAAGTTGTGTGATCAAAAGCGTTGACGCCCATTTGACTTGTATCAGTTGACACATGACTTCTTTATTACAAAGTAGTTTTATCGTTTGGGAGGAATGCCACATGTTCTCAACGTGTGAATGTCAAATGCTGCTCTAAAGTATATAACGGCATCAACACGCTATCACTCATTGAACATGTATGTCCATTTTAAATATACAAATTTTAAAAAGATCCGAACCCATCAAGCAAGATGCCTTCATGATCCAATTACAATTTTAATTACGACAGTCCAACAAATAGCTGCATAAATTCTTATATATTCATTAGTTTTTACCGAAAGACAATATGTATCAGCAAAATCATTAATGTATCATGTAGTGAGCAAAAACAAAAAAAAAAGCATATATGTATTCGAAATTAATCACAATGCTACGCAACATAATTAGTGATGTATTTGACAAACATACAACCCTATGCAATTCATGATCTCTTATGAAATCAATTTACAGGTAAACTACAAATACAAAGGTAGTAATGTATCATATTAAGAAAATAAACACCACAAAAAAAATCTATTAAAAAACATAGATAAAAATATATTTTTTTAAAAAATCTTTTAGCTCTAAAATTAAACTATGATCTAATGCATGCTTCGCCATTATAGATACAAGAGTTTTTTTATTCTTGTACAACTGCTTAAACTTCACTTTTTTATTTTGACAATTAGTAATAAATTTTGTAGTTGCAAATTTTGGTACATACAAAGAGTACTCATTGTTCGACTCAACAACAAAAAATGCTAGTGCATTTGATTTCGTTCCTTCCATGCAAACCACAACACCAGTTTCAATTACAGTATCTTTCTCTTCTATCGATCTATCTGTTGTTGTTATCCATAACAAATACATTACAAAACTTGTAAATATTTTCTTCAACTCGATGTAAACCTTAACACCATTATCGTTTTTAATCACCATTAGCGAACTATTTCCTTCAACAACATATTGAACATTAATTTTTTTTTATGATTCATCTATGTCAAGCTCTACAGCTATGACATCAATCAACCTCATATACGAAACACTTTCGCTAGCAACAATTCCATCACTCTTTAATTTTCATAAATAATTTCACTTTATTAGATTCTAGAGTGTCTCAACAAATTCAATATATTCATGATGAACACAGAATGAAAGATCGGAGAAATAATTTGTTTTGAAAGAATACGATGAAACCAACTTGATCTGATTTTTCAAATTTCAGAATATGAAGTTTTATGGATTTTATGTAATTAAAATGATAATTTCGTTAATAAATTGTGTTAATTACTCAATTAAAGGCTAATTTGTCATTTTTTCCTTTTTTATCTGTAATTAATAACTTTATAATGTATAATAAACTAATGTATCAGGACATTGACGAATGTATCATATAAGAAAATTTAAGTAATTATTATAAAAGCAGGAAGAGAGAGTAATTAGGTAAGAAAGTGTTGGGGCTTATATTGTTTATACTTGATTATATATGCAAGTGTGTGTATATAGAGAATATTAAGAAGAAAAGTTTGTCTTAGATAATTCTTTTACTAAAATCTTTAAGAAATAAAAATAAGGAAAGATGCAAAGCAACGTAAAATCTGTAAATATATGTTTTAAATTTTAATACAACAACAATAATACCTAATGTAATCCCAAAAGTGAAAGATTTCAAATTCGATTATCAATTTAAAATTCATACGAATAAACAATCATCTTAATATTAACCAAAACAAATATAAGTCAATGCAATACTCATATTGTAAAACTTATCTCACATGCTTGGAGAATTCCATGTCGCCAAACCTAAAAATAATTAAAAAGATTAATCAACAACACATCGCATAAGAAATTCAGAACGAATCAAAATTAGAGATTAGAAAAAGGTCAGGTGCGAAAGGGGAGGGAGGGGGCAGACGGAAAAAGGGATTTGTTAAGTGGGAAAAAGGGATCTGTATTTGTTAAGTGGAAAGGGAGAGTAGACATATCAAACTGACTTCAAAATTTTTTTGGTGTTTTGTAATGGGGCGGGGGGAAGGCGGGGGAGCGGGGGGAGGGGGGGGGGAATAATAAATCTATTTATAAATTATAAATCTATTTACCAGCTCAGTTATCCGCACCCCCCTCAAAATGGTATCAGAGCATAGTAATTTAAAAGATACGAAAGTGATATACATGTTAGAAAAATTAGATAAGATTAGATTTAGTTATTTATTAAATTAATTATGAGAAGACCATTTAAAAATAAAGAAGCTTTTAGAAAAATTAAAGAATCGTTAGTTAGTAATTATTCAGAATATATAAGTTTAAATAAAACAAAAGAAAATCCACAAAGATTAGCCTATTTAATTACATTAATATCTAGTATTGAAGCAAAATTAATAATCCATTTAAAATCTAGAAGAATGAGACATATACCACCTAATTATGATAAAATTAGATTTAGATATCCACCAAAATATTACAAACACAATTCAGATGAATAAAGAGCAAAAACACAAAGAATTAAAACAATTTATCTCTGAAAAACGTAAAGAATTAAAAATAAGGAAAGAAAGATTACATTATAATATATTTGCCGGAGTTAGTAAAAATTCAATAAATATACAAAAAGATGAAATATCAAAATTAGAATCTCAAATAGATAGTTTAGAATATATATGTCAACACGAACTATTCACAATAAAATGAATAAAGAAGAATTTATAATAGATGAAAAAATATATGAAAATCACGAAGGTACAAAAATAAAAATAGTATTTTCTAATCTAGGAAGAAGGTATAAGAAAATAGGAGAACATTTATATTTAATGTTAGAAAAAGAAGAATTAAAATTAGAAGATAAATTAACAGCAATGGTAAGAATAGAAAAAGAAAATGAAGAGATAGATAGAAAAAAGGAAATAGAAAAAATTAAACAACAATCTACGGAAGAAATACGAAAAATAGAAGAAACTAAAAATAATAGAATTGCTGAATTAGAAAAAGAATTACAAATGTTAAAAGATTTATATGAACAAAGACAAAAAGAAAAAGAAGAAATAGATAAAGAACAAAAATTAATAAACGAGATAAATCAATTTAAGGAAAAATTAGAAATAAATAATATAGAGGTAGAAGAAACGGATAATTATGATTCAGAAGATAGTGAAACATATACGGAAATATTAACAAATATAAAAGATTTAGAAATTAACGAAAAACAAGAAAGAATTAATCAAGAAAACTTAGAAAATAATAGTACAGAAATAAATACTCTTGACAAAAAAGAAGATGAAAATTTAATGCCCAAAACAACAGAAATAAGAAAACCTATATATTACAAAAATAAATTTAAAAGATATAATGAATATGATAAATGGACACCAAAACAAATAGTTAATAAAAATTACAACTTTTTAGATCTAGATTGTGTAATAGATACAGAAAAAACAATACAATTATGGGTAGGATATATGACAAAACAATTATTAGACAATAATATAAACATAACAGATGCACCAGAATACATAGAAAAAACACTAATAGGATCAGTAAAATTATGGTTTACAAATCTAACTGAAAATAGTAAGAAAGTATTAAGAGCTAATAAACCTATGGAAGGAGCAGCATCAACAACAACAAAATTAACACCTATAGAATTATTGAAAAAATATGAAACAGCTATAAAAGATGAATTTGGTAGTATGACAACATTAGAAGAAGAACAAGATGAAGAAAAAGATACAAATAGGAATTTAATGATAAAATTAACAATATGTAATATGTGTTATATAGATGAATATACTTGCGCATTTAAAGAATATTATTATAAAGGAGCATATAGTATAGAAGAAAGTAGAGAAATAAGAAAATTATATTTTAATAAATTACCCGAACCATTTAGTTCAAAAATAATAAAAAGTTGGGAAGAAGCAAAAATAGTAGATACATTAGGAGCTAGAATAAAATTTTTACAACAATGGTATAGAAAGCTATGTGAAAAATATAGAGAAGAATTAAAAATGGAAAAAACATTAATAAGAAATTTAGCATGTTGCAAAAATAAAATAGCACCCCAATTTGGATGCGAAGAAAGATATTATAAGAAACGAAAAAGACATAAGAAATATAAGAAATATAAAAAATCAAAATATAAATATAAGAAACCAAGAAAAAGATATTATGTTAAAAATTATAAAAATAAAAGACCATATAGAAAGAAAAAATCTATAAAAGAATGTACATGTTATAATTGTGGAAAGTTAGGACATTTAGCTAGAGATTGTAAATTACCTAAAAATCCAAAAAATAAACAAATATCCGAAATAAAAATAGAAAATACAGAATATATGCAAATAGATTATATAGATTATGAATTAGAAAGTGAAGATAGTATATATGAAATTTCAGAAAACGAAACAGATATTGAAATAGATAGTGAGATAGATGAATCAAATGACTGAAGAAGATATAAAAATAATAACAAAGGAAGAATATTTAAATGACGAAGGAACAGAACAAAAGATAATATTTGACAGTAATATATTTGATGAAATAAAAGGGAAAGAGTTAGATTTAAGTGTAGAAAAAATATTTAAAATACCAACAATAAAAAATATATTTAGTAGGAAAAAAGATGAATATTATGTAGTATGTCAAAAAGAACATGTAATAGATTGTAGATATGCAAAAGGAAAAGCTAGTATACCACTAGTAACAAAAAGGATAATCAATAAAGAAATAAATGATATAAAAAGTAAAGGAGATCCAATAAAATACGTACACCTCGGAGGTACAGAAATATTAATAAAAGCATGTTTTAGAGAAGGAATAGATACACCGATAGAATTATATTTAGCAGATGATAGAATTATAAAACCTATAGAAAAAAGCATAATAACTGCCGTAAAAGGAAATTTAATATACCAAAAATTTAAATTTATAATAAGTGCAAATTATTCAGTAGCAGTAACAGATAGAAATATAGATAAATCATTAGTATTATATTGGAAGATATCAGGAATAGAATTAACCCCAGGAAGTAAAATATTTACAGCAAGATGTAAAAATTTATATGTATTAACAACAAAACACAAAATAACAGGGAAAAATAAAATTAATAAAATACAAATAGATAGCCCATTTGAGCAAATTGTAAAAACAATAGATTATAATGACTATAGCTATAGAGACATAGATATAGAAGAAAATTTAGAAATAGTAAATGATAGAATAAGTATAACGAAAAGAATAGCTAATGAAAAACCAGAGTCATCGAGCTCATCAAAGAGAATGAGTTATGAAACAAATTCAATAAGTAATTTAAATCAATATTACATAACAGGAAAAATAAATGAAAAAGAACATTTAATACTATTAAACACAGGACAAGAAGAAAATTATATAGCAAAATATCTAGTAAAAAATGAAGAAATAAAAACTGATAATGATATATGCCCAGATCTACCGAGAAGTCTAATAAATAATAAAGATATAGCAGAAAAAGAAATAATAATAGGAGGAATTAGAAAAATAAAAATAGAATTTGAGGTAAAAGAAGAAATGCAAAAAGCAGATATAATATTAGGAATAAAATGGTTAGAACAAGTAAAACCATATAATATAGAACATACACAATTAGCTATAACATATAATAGGGAAAGATTATTCTTAAGAAGAGCCTTAACATAAAATGAAAATATATGTATTAATGAAGATAGTAGTGGAAGGATATTATAGTAGATATTATACGCCTATGATAGATACAGGAGCAGAAGCTAATTTATGTAGATATAATTGCTTACCAGAAAGTAAATGGGATAAATTAAAAATACCAATAATAGTTAAAGGATTTAATAATGAAGGAAGCTTAATTACTTACAAAGCTAGGAATGTAAAAGCACAAATATGGGATAAGATATTGACAATAGAAGAAATTTATAATTATGAACTAACATCAAAAGATATACTTTTAGGAATGCCATTTTTAGATAAATTATACCCACATATAATAACTAGAAACGATTGGTGGTTCACAACACCATGTAAACAAAAAGTAAGAGCAAAAAGAGTTAATAATAAAATAAGAAAGAAAACTGATTGGATAAAAGGAAGTGAAAAAATTACACAAAAGTTAGAAAATATAAAAAACGCTGAAGATACAATAGAATTAGTAGTATTCTCGATAAATAAAACAGAAATAACTATATTTTCAATAAATAAGATAGAAATAGTTAAGAAAAAATTAGAACAATTATATAGCGAAGATCCATTAAAAGGATGGGAAAAACATAAAACTACCATAAAAATTGAATTAATAGATAAAAATAGTATAATAACCCAAAAACCATTAACATATAATTTTGACGATTTAAAAGAATTTAAAATGCATATAGATGAATTATTAGAAAAACAATATATACAAAAAAGTAATAGTAAACATAATAGTCCAGCATTTATAGTAAATAAACATAGTGAACAAAAAAGAGGAAAAAGTAGAATGGTTATTGATTATAGAAATTTAAATGCAAAAACTATAACATATAATTATCCAATACCAAATAAGATATTAAAAATAAGACAAATCCAAGGATATAATTATTTTAGTAAATTTGATTGTAAATCAGGATTTTACCATCTAAAGTTAGAAGAAGAATCTAAAGAATTAACCGCATTTACGGTACCACAAGGATTTTACGAATGGAATGTATTACCCTTTGGACATAAAAATGCACCAGGTAGATATCAACATTTTATGGATAATTATTTTAAACAATTACCTAACTGCATAGTATACATAGATGATATATTATTATATACAAAAACTAAGGAAGAACATATAAAATTATTAGAACAATTTACAGATATAATAGAAAATTCAGGAATAAGTCTAAGTGAAAAGAAAGCCGAAATTATGAAAAATCAGATAGAATTTTTAGGAATACAAATAGATAAAAGTGGAGTAAAAATGCAACAACATATAGTACAAAAAATAATAAATTCGAAAGAAGAATTAGATACAAAAAAGAAATTACAATCATTTTTAGGATTAGTAAACCAAGTAAGAGAATATATTCCAAAATTAGCAGAAAACCTAAAACCCCTACAGAAAAAATTAAAAAAGGATATAGAATATAATTATAATGAAGAAGATAAAAAACAAGTTCAAAAAATAAAATTACTTTGCAAGGATTTACCAAAATTACAATTTCCGGATGAAAATAGAAAATTTACATATATAGTAGAAGCAGATGCCAGTGAATACAGTTATGGAGGAGTACTTAAATATAGATATGAAGCAGAAAAAATAGAACACCATTGTAGATATTACTCAGGTACGTTTAACGAGACAGAAATAAAATGGGAAATAAATAGGAAAGAATTATGTTCATTATATAAATGTTTGTTAGCATTTGAGCCATATATTGTATATAACAAATTTATTGTGCGGACAGATAATACACAGGTACGCTGGTGGCTAACAAAGAAAATACAAAATTCAGTTACAACAAAAGAGATTCGGAGACTAGTTTTAAATATATTAAATTTTACATTTATAATAGAAGTAATCAGTACTAACAAAAATGTTATTGCAGATTACATATCAAGACAAAGCTACGCAAACTGAAATGATAGAAGAAAATATACATGAAAAGATACTCAACGCCCTGACTATGCTTTCATTGAAAGTAGACAGTATGGGTACTGAGATAGAAAAGCTAAAGCTAAAGACTAGTGAAGATAATCTGAAGTCTATAGCTATGAATCAGCTAACTCAGCAATGTGCAGAGCTATGTCGATCGGAAGACAATAAAATTCCAGAGCTAGAAGGAGATGTTGGGACACTCCATAAAACCCATAACGCTTATCAATCTACTTCTGCAGGTACAAGCAAAGGAGTTAGAAAAAATATGAACTTAAATAAGCTATTTGACAAGCCATATACACCAAATATACCAAAAGACCCTATGTTTACACCCCCACAAGTTACCACATATCGAGAAAGCCTAAATCAAGACAAAAAGACATATAACTACACAGCCCCGTACATATATAGAAAATATCTACAACGTACAAACTTTCTTAAATAGCAACCCAAAAGCTACAAATATCCAAGAACCAGATACGAACTATATAACCCAGAAATTAACCGGATACAACAAGCTAATTGCCTTACCCAAAACTAGACCCAGCTTAGTAAAAACTTGCTACGAATATGGATTACTTAGTACCGTATATACCACAGACGGAACTGAGATATCTACTATACCCGAGATATATGAAGCATTTACCATATTTAAAAGAATAACTAAAGGTACTTTATTTTTTATAAAGATCTACACGGCACCGGCAGAGATATTATTTGACGAAGTAAAGAAACCTATACAAGTTGTAAAAATAGGAATGACAAGAGATATGATCATACCGCAAGATATTGGTACACAGCCAGAGATACCCAGAATTGAGATACCGAAATTTTATGCGAATAAAAGAGTTATCGGACTATCTACGATTTTACAAAAACTAGCAAATACATATTGTAATCAAAATCCTATATGGAGTTATTATTCAAGAAACCATGTATTGATATATTCAAATTCAAAGGAACTACGAGAAACAGATATGGAAACAATTAGGCAATGGATTATGACGTTGCTTAAACCGGAGACAGAACCTATCGCCAGAGCTATTAAAGAAAAATTTATTTCAGAAGAATTATTGACCAGATATTGCAAAACTATTGGACACAAATACCCAGATCACAGATGTTCAAAATGTAACGGAGGAGATAATGACGTCCCAGCAGTACAGTTAGAATAAAAGAAGATAGAAACGACAGCTGGAAAGATAATAACAGAGCAATAATGGAGATATAACAGATATGACTGAGCAGTTACACATAATTCTTTCCTATTTATTTCCCATTTTATTTCTGTCTCGTTAAACGTACCTGAGTAATATCTACAATGGTGTTCTATTTTTTCTGCTTCATATCTATATTTAAGTACTCCTCCATAACTGTATTCACTGGCATCTGCTTCTACTATATATGTAAATTTTCTATTTTCATCCGGAAATTGTAATTTTGGTAAATCCTTGCAAAGTAATTTTATTTTTTGAACTTGTTTTTTATCTTCTTCATTATAATTATATTCTATATCCTTTTTTAATTTTTTCTGTAGGGGTTTTAGGTTTTCTGCTAATTTTGGAATATATTCTCTTACTTGGTTTACTAATCCTAAAAATGATTGTAATTTCTTTTTTGTATCTAATTCTTCTTTCGAATTTATTATTTTTTGTACTATATGTTGTTGCATTTTTACTCCACTTTTATCTATTTGTATTCCTAAAAATTCTATCTGATTTTTCATAATTTCGGCTTTCTTTTCACTTAGACTTATTCCTGAATTTTCTATTATATCTGTAAATTGTTCTAATAATTTTATATGTTCTTCCTTAGTTTTTGTATATAATAATATATCATCTATGTATACTATGCAGTTAGGTAATTGTTTAAAATAATTATCCATAAAATGTTGATATCTACCTGGTGCATTTTTATGTCCAAAGGGTAATACATTCCATTCGTAAAATCCTTGTGGTACCGTAAATGCGGTTAATTCTTTAGATTCTTCTTCTAACTTTAGATGGTAAAATCCTGATTTACAATCAAATTTACTAAAATAATTATATCCTTGGATTTGTCTTATTTTTAATATCTTATTTGGTATTGGATAATTATATGTTATAGTTTTTGCATTTAAATTTCTATAATCAATAACCATTCTACTTTTTCCTCTTTTTTGTTCACTATGTTTATTTACTATAAATGCTGGACTATTATGTTTACTATTACTTTTTTGTATATATTGTTTTTCTAATAATTCATCTATATGCATTTTAAATTCTTTTAAATCGTCAAAATTATATGTTAATGGTTTTTGGGTTATTATACTATTTTTATCTATTAATTCAATTCTTATGGTAGTTTTATGTTTTTCCCATCCTTTTAATGGATCTTCGCTATATAATTGTTCTAATTTTTTCTTAACTATTTCTATCTTATTTATTGAAAATATAGTTATTTCTGTTTTATTTATCGAGAATACTACTAATTCTATTGTATCTTCAGCGTTTTTTATATTTTCTAACTTTTGTGTAATTTTTTCACTTCCTTTTATCCAATCAGTTTTCTTTCTTATTTTATTATTAACTCTTTTTGCTCTTACTTTTTGTTTACATGGTGTTGTGAACCACCAATCGTTTCTAGTTATTATATGTGGGTATAATTTATCTAAAAATGGCATTCCTAAAAGTATATCTTTTGATGTTAGTTCATAATTATAAATTTCTTCTATTGTCAATATCTTATCCCATATTTGTGCTTTTACATTCCTAGCTTTGTAAGTAATTAAGCTTCCTTCATTATTAAATCCTTTAACTATTATTGGTATTTTTAATTTATCCCATTTACTTTCTGGTAAGCAATTATATCTACATAAATTAGCTTCTGCTCCTGTATCTATCATAGGCGTATAATATCTACTATAATATCCTTCCACTACTATCTTCATTAATACATATATTTTCATTTTATGTTAAGGCTCTTCTTAAGAATAATCTTTCCCTATTATATGTTATAGCTAATTGTGTATGTTCTATATTATATGGTTTTACTTGTTCTAACCATTTTATTCCTAATATTATATCTGCTTTTTGCATTTCTTCTTTTACCTCAAATTCTATTTTTATTTTTCTAATTCCTCCTATTATTATTTCTTTTTCTGCTATATCTTTATTATTTATTAGACTTCTCGGTAGATCTGGGCATATATCATTATCAGTTTTTATTTCTTCATTTTTTACTAGATATTTTGCTATATAATTTTCTTCTTGTCCTGTGTTTAATAGTATTAAATGTTCTTTTTCATTTATTTTTCCTGTTATGTAATATTGATTTAAATTACTTATTGAATTTGTTTCATAACTCATTCTCTTTGATGAGCTCGATGACTCTGGTTTTTCATTAGCTATTCTTTTCGTTATACTTATTCTATCATTTACTATTTCTAAATTTTCTTCTATATCTATGTCTCTATAGCTATAGTCATTATAATCTATTGTTTTTACAATTTGCTCAAATGGGCTATCTATTTGTATTTTATTAATTTTATTTTTCCCTGTTATTTTGTGTTTTGTTGTTAATACATATAAATTTTTACATCTTGCTGTAAATATTTTACTTCCTGGGGTTAATTCTATTCCTGATATCTTCCAATATAATACTAATGATTTATCTATATTTCTATCTGTTACTGCTACTGAATAATTTGCACTTATTATAAATTTAAATTTTTGGTATATTAAATTTCCTTTTACGGCAGTTATTATGCTTTTTTCTATAGGTTTTATAATTCTATCATCTGCTAAATATAATTCTATCGGTGTATCTATTCCTTCTCTAAAACATGCTTTTATTAATATTTCTGTACCTCCGAGGTGTACGTATTTTATTGGATCTCCTTTACTTTTTATATCATTTATTTCTTTATTGATTATCCTTTTTGTTACTAGTGGTATACTAGCTTTTCCTTTTGCATATCTACAATCTATTACATGTTCTTTTTGACATACTACATAATATTCATCTTTTTTCCTACTAAATATATTTTTTATTGTTGGTATTTTAAATATTTTTTCTACACTTAAATCTAACTCTTTCCCTTTTATTTCATCAAATATATTACTGTCAAATATTATCTTTTGTTCTGTTCCTTCGTCATTTAAATATTCTTCCTTTGTTATTATTTTTATATCTTCTTCAGTCATTTGATTCATCTATCTCACTATCTATTTCAATATCTGTTTCGTTTTCTGAAATTTCATATATACTATCTTCACTTTCTAATTCATAATCTATATAATCTATTTGCATATATTCTGTATTTTCTATTTTTATTTCGGATATTTGTTTATTTTTTGGATTTTTAGGTAATTTACAATCTCTAGCTAAATGTCCTAACTTTCCACAATTATAACATGTACATTCTTTTATAGATTTTTTCTTTCTATATGGTCTTTTATTTTTATAATTTTTAACATAATATCTTTTTCTTGGTTTCTTATATTTATATTTTGATTTTTTATATTTCTTATATTTCTTATGTCTTTTTCGTTTCTTATAATATCTTTCTTCGCATCCAAATTGGGGTGCTATTTTATTTTTGCAACATGCTAAATTTCTTATTAATGTTTTTTCCATTTTTAATTCTTCTCTATATTTTTCACATAGCTTTCTATACCATTGTTGTAAAAATTTTATTCTAGCTCCTAATGTATCTACTATTTTTGCTTCTTCCCAACTTTTTATTATTTTTGAACTAAATGGTTCGGGTAATTTATTAAAATATAATTTTCTTATTTCTCTACTTTCTTCTATACTATATGCTCCTTTATAATAATATTCTTTAAATGCGCAAGTATATTCATCTATATAACACATATTACATATTGTTAATTTTATCATTAAATTCCTATTTGTATCTTTTTCTTCATCTTGTTCTTCTTCTAATGTTGTCATACTACCAAATTCATCTTTTATAGCTGTTTCATATTTTTTCAATAATTCTATAGGTGTTAATTTTGTTGTTGTTGATGCTGCTCCTTCCATAGGTTTATTAGCTCTTAATACTTTCTTACTATTTTCAGTTAGATTTGTAAACCATAATTTTACTGATCCTATTAGTGTTTTTTCTATGTATTCTGGTGCATCTGTTATGTTTATATTATTGTCTAATAATTGTTTTGTCATATATCCTACCCATAATTGTATTGTTTTTTCTGTATCTATTACACAATCTAGATCTAAAAAGTTGTAATTTTTATTAACTATTTGTTTTGGTGTCCATTTATCATATTCATTATATCTTTTAAATTTATTTTTGTAATATATAGGTTTTCTTATTTCTGTTGTTTTGGGCATTAAATTTTCATCTTCTTTTTTGTCAAGAGTATTTATTTCTGTACTATTATTTTCTAAGTTTTCTTGATTAATTCTTTCTTGTTTTTCGTTAATTTCTAAATCTTTTATATTTGTTAATATTTCCGTATATGTTTCACTATCTTCTGAATCATAATTATCCGTTTCTTCTACCTCTATATTATTTATTTCTAATTTTTCCTTAAATTGATTTATCTCGTTTATTAATTTTTGTTCTTTATCTATTTCTTCTTTTTCTTTTTGTCTTTGTTCATATAAATCTTTTAACATTTGTAATTCTTTTTCTAATTCAGCAATTCTATTATTTTTAGTTTCTTCTATTTTTCGTATTTCTTCCGTAGATTGTTATTTAATTTTTTCTATTTCCTTTTTTCTATCTATCTCTTCATTTTCTTTTTCTATTCTTACCATTGCTGTTAATTTATCTTCTAATTTTAATTCTTCTTTTTCTAACATTAAATATAAATGTTCTCCTATTTTCTTATACCTTCTTCCTAGATTAGAAAATACTATTTTTATTTTTGTACCTTCGTGATTTTCATATATTTTTTCATCTATTATAAATTCTTCTTTATTCATTTTATTGTGAATAGTTCGTGTTGACATATATATTCTAAACTATCTATTTGAGATTCTAATTTTGATATTTCATCTTTTTGTATATTTATTGAATTTTTACTAACTCCGGCAAATATATTATAATGTAATCTTTCTTTCCTTATTTTTAATTCTTTACGTTTTTCAGAGATAAATTGTTTTAATTCTTTGTGTTTTTGCTCTTTATTCATCTGAAATGTGTTTGTAATATTTTGGTGGATATCTAAATCTAATTTTATCATAATTAGGTGGTATATGTCTCATTCTTCTAGATTTTAAATGGATTATTAATTTTGCTTCAATACTAGATATTAATGTAATTAAATAGGCTAATCTTTGTGGATTTTCTTTTGTTTTATTTAAACTTATATATTCTGAATAATTACTAACTAACGATTCTTTAATTTTTCTAAAAGCTTCTTTATTTTTAAATGGTCTTCTCATAATTAATTTAATAAATAACTAAATCTAATCTTATCTAATTTTTCTAACATGTATATCACTTTCGTATCTTTTAAATTACTATGCTCTGATACCATTTTGAGGGGGGTGCGGATAACTGAGCTGGTAAATAGATTTATAATTTATAAATAGATTTCAATAGGTTGCGATTTAAGTTTGAAAATTTTCTAATATGGCCAATTTTATTTTATTTGGCCAATTACAAATTTTCAAGTATATAATTTTATAAAAATTTATTAATCAATAATAATAGTGATTAGTTATTTTTTAATGTAACTCTTATAATTTTTTCACGTCAAGTATGAGCCTTTTTGCACAAAAAAAAATATTAAATGATGGCTATATTTTTTTACTAAAAATAAACTTGTAAGCCAAATTTAATATTTAAAAAAGTTAAAATCATGATATGAAAAATTTACATTGAGGTTCTTGGAGAAATTGAGATTTCATTTCCTAATTTGAAATCACGAGATGATATAGCATATTCAAACGCCTATTAAATATTTTTTGTCTATTCTTTTTTTTTTTTTACAAATATTATTAGTACTACGTAACTAATGAATACTATAACAATTGTACCCAAAAACAAAAACGAATATAGTAAATAAAATTATTGAATGAACATAATAATAAATTTATACTTTACTTTACTTTAATGAAAATATTCAATTTATATGAAATAAATATTATTCCAAAATTTATATTCCTTTTTAATTTTTCTGGTGCTCTATGATATTATTAGTTTTGTTATCTACTTTCTTATTTTGATAAATCCTTAACTTAATGATATTTAGTTAACTAGTCAAATATACGTGCTTTGTACGTGTGTCTCGTGTTAATTAATAATACATTCTTATAAAAAATAAATTATTGTGTGTATGTTAGAGTACTAAGTAAACAACTTTTTTAAAAAATAACATAAAATTTTAAGATAAAAATTATACTTAAAGAAAAATATGATAACTCATCACCACATTTTTTCTCAAAATCACTTTAAACTATTTTTATTTAGTATCATATTATCACAAAAAGGAATGATTCTCAATTTATAAAAATTCAAATTCAAAAATTTTTCCTTCAAAGAAAGATACCAAACTATGAAAAAATTTATTTTTCTTTCAAAAATTATTTAACATATTATTTCAAATAAACCTAAACACTTAATTCTAAACTATTGATGTGACTAAATATTTTAAAGTAATTATAATACAACTTTAGTTCATTTCATTTTATTTTTTATCATCTTTACTATTTAAGACTTTCTCTATGTTACTTCTTTTTAATTTGTGTGTTCTACTATAATTAATTTTACAATACGCACTATGGAATTAGTAATACCCCTTTTCCGTGCACAAACAAATTATTAAAATAATAATTTTATTTTTTTGAGCTAAAGTAATTATTTTCCTACTATCATATATTTTAGGATTCTTTAATTATTAATCATAGAGAAAATCACAAAGTCATAGTATAACAATACAAAATTTATAGAAAATATACATGAAAAAATATTTGGATATAAACCTTTGAGAAACTACATATTTCTGCAACACAAATAGAAAAAAACAAAAGAAAGAAAGACATTTATTATCAATAGAAAAATCGAAAAAGATGAAGAATAATACACATATTTATTCTTTAATTTTTATTTACATCATCAAGAAACAAAAAAAATCTTGAACGACAAAATCAAGATTTAGAATTCTTTAATCATAACTCATAAAAAATCATAAAGTGATAGCCTAACAGTGCAAAATTTATAGAAAATATAACTGACATACCTGATTATAAACTGTTGAAATGCATATTCCTACAACACAAAATAGAAAAAAGAAAATAGAGAAAGATGAAGAATAATACAAATATTTAATATTTAATTTTTCACTATACCATCAAGAAACAAAGAAATCTTAAACGACGATAACAAAGAAAAATTATAAAAACATAATTTGTAATAAATTAAATCTACATATGACTGATATAAAGAAAACTGTAATATTAGAAGAAGAATATCTCTACGTTGATGTGAAAGAGATAATAATTAATTTATAGAAGTTCAAATTCTTTTCTTCTAAGAAAAGGATTCTTTAAATAAGAAAAAAATTTATTCTTTCTTTTGGAAAAGTAACAATCAATTATGTCATTAAATTATTTAAGGTACTATATTATGTTTTTAACTAAATAAATTATTTAGGGTAGCGTTTTTTTTCCTTTTAGGATCATAACGTGAAAAGGGGGGGATTGTCCTATATTATATTATATTTTAATATATTTTAGGAATCCTTAGTTTTATATATTTTAGGAATTAATATTATAAATATAATTATATAATAAATTAATGATGTGAAAAGACAATTTTATTTATTGCGGAGACTTTTAATGAAGAGCAAAAAGTTTAAATCACTTTTCTAAGGGTCTTCATACTTTTAATATATTATAGATACAGATTTATGGTTATTCTTAATTTTGAATTACTATGGTTTAGTTTGAACTAAAAATAAAAAAAATATATGAATCTAAATGATTTTTTCTACATTTAAAGTAGAGGTAAGGTTTACGTATATTCTACTTTCTTCAGACTCGCTTTGTGACAACGCTAAAATATATTGTTATGTATATGAATTTAAAATGATTTATATCAATCAGAATATCAAGTTTAAAATAGATAATTTTTAAATAAAACTATCAAGATCAAAACAAATCTATCTAATATATTTATATAGAATGGAGAAGTGGAACAATATAGTGATGACAAGTGTTAATTATCGTAGTTCAAGTTTGAAATTATTTTAAGATGTCAGTTTTTTTATATGAACAACTTGAATTCAAATTCAGATTAAAGTGCTCTACGTGGTTAAATCATACTTTATAACATTCAACTATTTCAATTTGAATTTAAACAAGAATATGTGTTTTGAATTACAATATTTTAGTTTGAATTAACAATATATAGATTAAATTAATTTAAAATGCCAAGTCTAAATAGAAATTCAAAAATAAATTAAACTATATGTACATAATACGAGAATCAAAGTAATATTATAATGACAAAGTGTCATCTCCACAAAATTTCAAGTTTTTTTTAAAAAATTTAGAGATAATACCTTATTACCTCCCTGAGCTATGTCCAAAACGACAGAGATACACCTTAACTTAAAGGGGGTCCTATTACCCCCTGAATTAATTAAAAGTATAATTTTGACTCCCTTAGTGCCTACGTGGCACAACACACTGAAGTGTCTACGTAGGCACACGTGTGTGCCATGTAGGCACTAAGAGTGTCAAAATTACACTTTTAATTAGTTCAAGGGACAATAGGACCCCTTTTAAGTTGAGGTACGTCACAACCATTTTGGATATAGTTTAGGGGGGTAATAGGATATTTTCTCAAAAATTTATAATAGAATTTTCTTTTAAAGAAAAATGTCGATTCAGTTTTTTAATATCAATTATGTGAATTCAGTTTCAAATTAAAGTGTTCCATTATAGTGAAATCATGTTTCGACAATGATTCAATTTAAATTTGAACTGAGATATAAATTTTGAATTGCAATTTTTAGTTTGAATTTAAATACAACAGTTATATGAATTATATGGATTAAAATTTAAAATATAAATTAGAATATTCAAAAAGTAAAATAAAACCATCAATAACAAAAAAAAAAATTGAAAAACACTAAACGTTGGTATCGGTTTCTTTATTAGTGTATGTGGATTAATTATATTCACTAAATGACCAATTTATCTATATATATTATAGAGTGATTTATATTACATATTTTATTAAAAGTTGAAGTCGTTTAATAAAAGGTAGAATACTAAGTTAATAAACCCATTTGAATATTATTTATAAAAAACATTACAGAGGGGGTGCGGGGGGAGGGGGGGACATAGTGTAAATATACTACAATTTTAGTTATTTTTTTTTAAATAAAACAAAGTAAATCAATATAATTTAATATGTTCAAATAAGTTATATAAAGTTTACAATAATTATTATTCCTTACTAATGTTCGTGCATCAAGCGAACGTGTGTGTCCGCGAACGTGTGTGTCCGCACGCATATATAAATAGATAGATAGATAGATAAATAAAGAGAGAGACATACATGATACCTCTACAACTATCAAAGGTGTATGAATACATTTTAAAAATAAGTGCTTCTCTTTTTTTTTTTTTTTCCTTTTTCTTGTATTTATATACCAATATAATTAATTATGCATTTAGATTTTACTTGAAACTTACTAGTAAATTATTGAATCAAGTCAGTGATGAACACCTGTATTATACTGAATTTTTAAATTGTCTCCATAAATCACACAAATGTCAAATAAGAGTTTTGGAAACACTTGCTCAGGATGAAGTTTGATTTTGATTTATTGAAGTTTTGCTAAAATTTGATATGATTAGTGAATTGAAATAAACATAATCAAGTATAGATTTAAGTTATGTTAAGACTTACAAGTTTAAAATTGAATTAGATTGAACGATTAACACATCCAATCACATTAGGGTGATATCTACTATTCTGATGAAACAAATTTGAGTCAAATAACAATTCTTGAATCACTTGATCAGGATAAAATTTCAATGAAATTCGTTAAAATTATATTCAAGTTCATTGTAATCATTTAACAAAAATTAATTAGATATAATCATTTGTTAATTATATTTAAAATTTACAAGTAGACATATAATATTAAATCAAATCAAACAATTAACACCTCTCATTCCACTAAATTACTATTGCTATAATAAAATTTAGGTCGTGATAGAAAGTAATTATTACTTATAAAAGAGAAACTGCACTATTTTCACCTTGAACTATAAATAAAATTGCTGAGATACACTCCAACTTCAAGGGGTCCTATTACCCTCCTGAACTAATTAAAACTGTATTTTTGACAATCTTTAGGCTTACGTGGCACGTACGTGGCACACTACGTGAATCAACATACTGAAGATCCATGTAGGCACATGTATGTGCCACATAGGCACTTAAGGTTGTCAAAAATATGATTTAATTAGTTTAGGGGTAATAGAATCCCCTTTAAGTTGGGATGTGTCTCAGAAATTTCGTTTATAGTTGAGGATAAAAACAGTGCATTTTATCGCTATAAAATTTTATGCCAATATTAAATTTGTGGTTAAATCATTTTGTCATAGAAAATAATTATAGCAACTGCCAAGCCAACTATGGTAACAATTTTTAGTACCCAAAGTCAAATATCTATTTAGTTATAATACTTATTGTAAATAACCTTTTTGTTGGCTAGAGGATCACTATTGCTACAACATGTTTCTAAACATGGCCACAATTGTTAATAGCTATGAATTTTTGTTGTAGCAAAAAATCTACGGTTATATTGTTAACTATTGCAAGTTTGAAACAATCTATTTGTAACTTAATGTAGAAAAATATGTGTTCATCTATAATATTAATTAAAAATGATTTATTGTGTCTAAAAAATAAAAAGGTTACTGTTATTATAATAAATTTTAACACATGACAAAATATAATATTTAGCTACAAGTTTTATCACAACAAAAAATACATGACTATATCATTTAACTATTGCCACAGTTTTCATAACTCAAACCAAAAATTATTATTTAGCTATAATATTTTATTTCAAATAGTTTATTGTGGCTAAAAAGTTATTATTGCTATAGTAACTTTTGTTGCATAGCAAAAGTTTACGATTACCTACTGAATTTTATTATAGCAAAAAAATTATAGCTATTTAGGTAATTTTTATCACGATTGCTAGTTGTTGTTGCAATAATGAGAAATTAGCTTTGTCATTTTAATTTTCGTGGATAAGAAATTTTATGAATTTATAAATAGCTATAGAATTTATATTTTTGTGGCTATTCCTAGGTAATAGCTACGATTTCTAAATTCGTAGATTTGATTTCATAGCAAGAAATATATTTAGTTGTAGTGCAGAAAAATATACTTTTTATACTTAATAAATTATCCTGACTTGTTTTTGGCTTGACTTGACTCAACTAGATTTCGTGATAATATGTTGACTTGCTGGTTTGATTCCTAATTATTCATTGTTGCTTGTTATGCTAAGTGTATATTTGTTAAGCATGGATTAATTCATCGTACTATAACTTAGTTATATGTTCATATTCTCATTTTAAATTGGACAAGTGACCCAACTAGTACACTGTTGTTACTGTGTGCTGATACTACGCTTGCATTTACTTTTGTTAGTGCAGTGCATATTCCTGCAACTCCTATGAGATCTCACTTGTGATTCCAATGATTGACTCCAATTTTCAGGGTGAGCAACCTATCGAGCTGTCATGGGATCTCTCTTTATGACATTGTCATTTGTTTGATTTATGCACTTTATTTAGTTTTTGAGGTTGCATCCCCTTCTTGACATTTTAGTATGTTTTAATAAACCGACTTTCAGATTCTAGGGGTGTTTGGTTTAGTGTTTATTTTTGCATTTTTCACAAACTGTTAGACTGGTTAATCCTTGAACTATTAATGGGATAGTATTTTTCATTGTCTCTAAGTGTTGGATTATGTTTTCGTGGTTATTGATTCTCCCACCGGGTGAGTGGTGTGGAGCCACTCATAATGGATTTGGATTATGACAGTACAACTCATTAATATGTCAAAAATTTTATTTTATATACATGAGAAGGTGCCAACTACAGTAGGACAAAGATTAAGGAGAATTATAGGCATAGGTGAAGGTTCTTTTTCATTTACTTATCTAGGATGCCCCATTTTCTATGGGAGGAAAAAGAAAGCTCACTTTGAAGGACTAGTCAAGAAAGTCACAGGAAGGGTATGTAGACATATAAAATTCGACGGATTAAATTCATACAAAATTTGGATTTAATTCATGATTATTTGTGTTATTTAATCAATTTGGGCCTTACGAATTAGTTGGTCCATTTTATTAAATTCAAGAATAAGGTCCATTATACCTTAGAGCCCAAACCTATGCCACGTGTCAGGGTGACTTGGCATCCCCATCAAATTAAAGACCAACAAGATGACGTCATATGTCCAAATGATGTGAAAATCTCATTCTAATTTGAGAACCAATCAAAAGTCGCCAAGTATCAGAATGCCATATTCCGATCAATTACAAACAACCTGGACTACCCCTTACAACTATATATAAGAGGTGACATAACATTCTAAAAGAGATTGTAGAAAAAGACTTCGACAATTATTGGAGCAACATCGACGTCGACTCTTAGGTTCTTGCAAGGAGTAATCAACTTCCTCCAGAGATTTTTCCAAAGCGATAAAACATTTTTCTACAGTCTCAGCGATTGAAATACATTTCTAGGAATTCAAATCATCAAATGATTTGAGAAACATGCTACGGAAGGCCTTCAAATCATTTTTAAGTGGAGGAGAGAAGAATCAAGAGAGTTACAAAATTGTACTCACAAGATTCATTAAATAAAAAGTACTTTTTCTTTTATTTATCTTTGGTTGTCGATAATTTTTGATGTGTTTGAAAATTTATTGCAAATAAATTTTAGCACACCTAGTGGGACCATTTTTGCTCTTCATCACTTTCTCTTATAAATTGAAATCTACAAATTTAACTATTGCAATAGACTTCGAAAAAATAAATGATGTTACATGCAAGGGCTCCACTGCCGCATTGGCTGATCTCAGTCGTGTTGGGCCGATTACTCAATGACAGTTCAAGGCTAATGGCTTGGATGAATCTGAATATTTCACCTCTTTTAGGGGGGGAAAAACAACTCTCATATGGCGGCTACTGGGGGAAATCTTGCATCCGAGTTCTTTGGTGAACTTTCGCTAACTGGATTCAACGGATTCTCTAATTTTAATGAAGGTCAATGCCTTAATGGCTAACTCAACTGATATGGGTGAGATGTTCTCAATGATGGAGCAAGCCATTTAAGACCTAAAGAAGTCGATTTATGATAAGAATCTTTGTATTGCTCAACTCATGAAAAACTGGAGGCCTGCAAACCAGGGGAGTCGAGTCACATCCCTACTTATCCATCTGGATTTACTCCACAAAACAAGGATTTTAAGGAATCACTTGCTAAGTCCAAATTTAAAAAGGAGAAACAATCTATTTCAGTTATAGCTTTATCTGTCCAACAGTTGCAAGACATGATAACAAATACCATCAGGGCTGAAAATAGTGAAGCACCATAGAGTTTGTTGTATTACTCCAAGCCTTGCACAAGACGAATTGATTTTTTACCTATGCCAATGATATATCAACCACTAAAGTTGCAATAATTTGATTGAAAGGAAAATCTAAGGCAATACATTGCCTATTTTATCGAAACATATTGCGACGCTGGAACACATGATGACCTCGTGGTAAAATAGTTTATTCTTTCATTGAAAGGGAATGCATTTGACTGGTATATCAATCTGGAGCATGATTAAATTGATAGATGGGAGCAGCTCGAGAAGGAATTTCTTAACTAATTTTATAGCACCCAATGAATTATGAGCATGATAGAGTTGACTGGAACTAAAGCAAAGAAAGGATAAGCATGTAATGGATTACATCAATCGATAGAGATCATTGAGTTTGGACTGCAAAGACCGCCTTTATGAAATATATATTATGGAAATGTGCATTCAAGGAACATTGGGGATTTCTATTCATACTACAAGGAATCAAACTACAAATATTTTAAGAACTTGCTACACGAGCACATGACATGGAGTTGAGCATCACAAGTTATAGGAAGGCATCCCCTTTTGTTGACCTTATGAAGGAAAAAAATAGTTCAAGAAAGGTATGTCCTAAAAGATTAAAGAATCCATGGCAGTGAAAGAAACTTCTTTGAAGGTCTCAACCAAGCAAAAAGTAAAGAAATATGAATTCTCTAAGTAATATTGAAGGGAGGATAAATGTCATCCAACCCTGAAAGTGTTAAAAGCTAAAGTTTATCCATTTCTAGAATCAGATATACCTATGATATTTGTTGAATTGCTAGTTAAGAAAATCATTGATCTTCCTGAATCAAAAATGAAGGAGGAAATCAATAAGGTCAATGATCCTAAATACTGCAAGTATCATCACATCGTTGGCCACCCAATGGTAAGGTTCTTTATCTTGAAGAAGAAAATCATGACTCTGGTAAGTGAAGTAAAAATCATCATTGACATGGATAAAACAGTAAAAGCAAGTGACACTAGTATCATACCCAAGAAGAAGGAATGTTCAATGTCGCAAATTATGTCAAGCTCAATCTTCCTGTAATTTGGGAGCTGCGAGCTGTTTGAAGTGGATTTTCCAAGGAAAAATCTTGAAGGCTCATTGGGAAAAAACAATGAAGCCATAGATAATGATGATGATGGTTGGACCTTGGTTTCTCATAAGAAAAGAATACATCAAGTGGTTCCAAGAATATGACTTTCTAAGATAATATTGATGAAGAGTA
The DNA here is from genome assembly GCA_030864225.1 of Capsicum baccatum var. pendulum. Taxonomy (NCBI): domain Eukaryota; kingdom Viridiplantae; phylum Streptophyta; class Magnoliopsida; order Solanales; family Solanaceae; genus Capsicum; species Capsicum baccatum. The sequence continues at coordinate 29,922,103 of CM061556.1, read as the reverse complement.
ACGTGGAGCAACCACGACCATCAAAAAGTGTTAAGTTTGGTACTAGAAAGAAGATTGATGGTTCATTATCACGGAAGGTTCGAAGGCCTGTTACATTGTATCAATTCTTTATATAAAAATTTCTTGAAGATAGTCAAATTGGTGCCATACATGTAATTTCCAGCACAGAGAAAATAAGAGAAAGCTAATAAGGGTGTTGTTCAACAATAACACGAGAATATCATGCTAATAGAGAAGTCGCATCATGTTGTGTTGTAATTTCCTTCATGGATGAGGATTTATTGTTAGGGTCTAAACTACATAACAAACCTTTATTTGTCGTAGGGGCTATTCGAGAATAACATTTCAATCACATATTGATCGATGATGGTTCGATAGTCAATATCATGTCAAAGACGGTTCTCTAAAGGCTTGGAATCTCCATTTATGAATTGTCCACAAGCAACATAACCATTCAAGGCTTTAATCAAGGAGTACAACGAGCCATAGGAAAGATTCGCGTAGGATTATTGATATGTAATAAAACTACGATAATAGTAACGAACAACGAAAGAAAGTAAATACAATCAATAGAGAGATAGATAATTGGACACTATAAGAAGGAATAACTAAGAACAAAAGGATATATCAAATACTAATACCCTCAATTATAACTAATTCAAACACCTAATTCCTACGGTGACCAAGAAGGAGATGAATGCCCTCTAAACCAACGTTTCTAAACCAAAGTTCAACAAAAGTTTGCCAACACTCTCACTTAATGGAGAAGCATTTATCAATTCATCAATAATCTAGAAAAAATAAGACAATGGGCTAGCCTCTAAAGTATTTATAATTTAGGCTAATTATTATAATTTTAGGGCCCAAAAGTGACTCAATTGCAAGAAAAGGTCCACTAGGGGATGTTTTGATCTGCTCTTGAAATGCTAAAGCAGATCAAAAGTGGATCCAAAGTGCCTTGGACGCAAGTCCTTTCCAAGGGGACTTTTATCCCCGTTTTGCCTTCCCTTGCCTCCCCTCCCCCAATGATCCTTGGACCAATGTGAGTTCGATCATAAAAAAAAGACACCCTCTTGATGGTAAGGAGGATTCTTAAAGTACCTCCAACTTTATGAACAATCCTTGGATCCTTTGAAGCTCCTGGGCTTGACTTATAGTGAATGAATTGGAGCTAATTCGTATTGTATCATCCACTCCATATTTGTAATACCCCATACTTTTTTCTAGATAATTTCATCTAAAAAATGTCTAGTATTAGATTCTAAATTGAATGATGATTATTCCATGAGGAATTCTCAAGAATTTTACTTTTTGTCATATAGGAAATTTAATAGCTTCTGCCATCTCCACTCCTCAGCTTAGTCCGATCGCCCAAATTAGCAGGGTGCCACCACCAGTGCTACTAGTGGGAATGCCCAAATCATATTTATGCTCTTCAGTCCTGATAGGATCAAAAAAATTCTCCTAATGTAGCTACTAGTACGTTATAGATCTTTCATGTGCATATTTATGCTTTGATAGATCCAGGAGCTTCTTTGTTTTTTATTACTCCCTATATAGCAGGAGATTTCAAAATCAGTCCCAAAATCCTAGCAGAGCCCTTTTCAGTATCTACCCCAGTGGGTAAAACCATCATAGCCCAATGGGTATACAGGAACTGTCCGGTTATGATATTTCAGAAAGTCACTTCAGCAGACTTAGCTGAATTAGAGATGACTGATTTTGATGTCATTCTCAGCATGGATTGACTTTATTCCTTCTATGCCACAGTCGATGGCAGAAATAGAATAGTCTAGTTTCAGTTTTCGAATAAACCCTTCCTTGAGTGGAAGGGTAGTACTACAACGTTCAGAGGTCAGCTTGTTTCCTACCTTCGGGCATGAAAAATGATATCTAAAGGATGTGTCTATCATTTTGTTCGAGTTAAGGACACTAGTTCTAAAACTCCTAGCCTTGAATCAGTTCCAGTTATAGGTGAATATTCAGATGCCTTTCCCAAAGATCTTCTAGGAATTTCTCCCGAAAGGGAAATAGACTTCGACATTGATCTTCTTCCAGATACTCAGCCTATATCTATTCCTCCATACAGAATGGCACCAACAAGACTCAGAGAACTGAAAGAACAATTAAAGGATCTCTTAGATAACAGATTCATCAGGCCCAGCGTTTCCCCGTGGGGCGCTCCAGTATTATTTGTGCGCAAGAAAGATGGTTCTCTTAGGATGTGTGTAGACTACCGTCAACTCAATAAGGTCATGGTTAAGAACAAGTATCCTCTTGCCAGAATTGATGACTTGTTTGATCAACTTCAGGGTGCTAGTTATTTCTCTAAGATAGACCTCAAATCTGGATATCATTAGCTCAAAGTTAGAGAATGTGACATTTCGAAAATAGCTTTCCGTACTCGGTATGGTCATTTCGAATTCTTAGTTATGTCATTTGGTCCTACCAATGCCCTAACAGCTTTCATGGACTTGATCACCCGCGTGTTCAAACAGTACTTGGATATGTTCATGATAGTCTTCATAGATAATATTCTGGTATATTCTTGCAGTGAGCGAGATCATACAGAACATCTCAGAACAGTACTTCAGACTCTCAGAGATCATCAACTATTCGCCAAATTTAGTAAGTCGAAATTTTGGCTAAGGTCAGTAGCATTCATTGGTCATATCATTTCGGGTGATGGCATTAGAGTAGTGTAACGCCCCAAAATCGGGTCCCGAGATGTCACATGGTGCTTAGGATCACAATTGACCCTAAGCTAACCCTTCTACTGGCATAACTCATAAGCAACTGAACAAAAAGTATAAATCTATACAAATCTGCGGAAAATAACTCTTTTCTGAATATGATAGATACAAAACTAAATTTACAAGATTACAACTCTACTTTTACAACCAAAACTGAAACGGAATACATCAACTTCTACTGACTGTCTATAAAGCCTCTACTAGTACTGACTGTAGGTAGCTGGGTCATGACTCCGGACTAACCTAACTCAATACGACTGAATAAAGAAAATACAACACTTCTTAAACTGTATAACTAACTCAAGCCCTTGAATCAAAAGGACTCATCACCTGCTAACTGGATGCCGTGAACTGGCTGGATCTGAAGATGTACACTATACTTTGTACCTACATTCCAAGAAAATATGGCCCACATATGAATATGTGGGTTAGTACCATGGAAATGTATCGAGCATATGGGGGTGCAATGCATATATAAAATAATATCTTAATATCATCACAGTTTATAAAATTATGCATACTGACATAAATGACTCACTTAGCTCGAATTAAAATCATCATAATCATAAAAGAGTAAAATATATCGGGTGAAACATATGAGTCATCATAATAAATCCTAATTCACTTCCATCTCGATTCCAAATCATCAAAGCAATCAAATCTCATAAAAATTCTCTTTGGAATATATGTTCATTAAAACTTTCGAAAACAATGACTTTCTCAAACTCAGTCTTTCAAACAAATATGTTTTCATCTTAGATAAAAGAATAAGACTTTTCATATTAGATAGGAGAATACACTCACACACACATTGGGAGTCTCTTACAACCGACATAAACCATGAGAGCTATATGGAGTCCAACGTCTAACCCATATTTGGGAGAGCTGTCCTATCCTTTTCATCAGAGTAGGACCTTAAATAATCAATCCAAACAGTAGTGATCACTATATGAATCAGCCTCAGGCTCACAACCTATGGGGGCACGTAGTTTTAGGGAAGTACCAATCCTGCTATACCTCCCGCTCGATGCTAAAGACTACTCCTGGACTTAGCTCAGATCTTTTCAAAGGAAAAGCCATAAATAAATAATTCAACAATTTACAACGGGAGCCATCATGCTTCCCTTTTTATAATAATCAATAAAAGTGGATTTCTTTTCTCATCTCGGGTTCAAATCAACCCCTTTTTACGACCAAAAGGTCAAAGCTTCATTATCATCTCAATTCATTCAAACACAAAGTGTTTATAACACATGATTTTAAAACAATAACAATCTCAATTAGAGTTCAAAACTCATGTCTTAACATCATATGAAAATTTATCAAGGTTCAAGCTTTACATTATAAACATATATAAATTCCTTCAAAATCTGAAAATTTAGCCATAAGGCACAAAATATCATCATTCTCATATAATTTCACTTCTAAAATATCAAAAACATCATAATCTAATGATAATCAATATAGGATATAAATTCATGCTTCAAAATCATAGCAAAACATATAAAATCCATAACTTCGTAAAAGAAAGCATTTTTGGGCACAAGAACGAAAGGGTGTTCTTGTTGCAAAACCCACACATACCTTTGTGGTAACGGATTCATTGAAATATTGGACCTTCAAGCTTGATTGAAAGAATCCTTGTAGAGAACTTTGAATTCGGAGCGTAACTTCTTGATTCTTGAGAGGTAAACTTAGATTTTGTTCTTGAGAAGAGAAAAAGGGTTTTGGATCATAACTTGACTAATTTAGGGCTTAGGGATTGTAATTATGTGTTTAAAAATTCCTTATCAACGATTTGGAGTGATTAGGGACGGTTTAGGGGTGTGAAATGACTTCAACACCCTTGATATAAGTCAAAGCGGAGTGTTTTTCGCACTTGGAACTAACTTAGCCGGCGCCCAACTAATCGCACAAGCCAGGTTGTGTGGCGCCTAACCAATCACCTAAGTTTGGTTGGGCGGCACCTAACAAATTGCATACCCTTACTTTCTCTCACGAAAATGACAATAACTTTTTGTTCGGGTATTGGATTAAGGTGAAATTGGTATCGCTAGAAGGATAATTCAATTCTCTAAAATTTGGTGGGTCTAAATATGACAAAATACCACATAACATCAAGTTACGCTCATTTAAAGATGACCCTTGCAAAATAAAATACTAAAACATGATGGATTCAAAAGCTCTTAGCTTGCATTACCTTAAGTGACTCCTATGAACGCGTTAAACACATCATAAGCTATCTTTTCACTAGGATACTCATTGTAAATGATGTACTCAAATATGAATTACTAGATTAGAGGTTTCAAACGTAGGAAGAACGGTTCGTTTTCTAGTTTAGAAGTATACGGGGTATTACAATGTCTCCCCCTTGGAATCATTCGTCCTTGAATGATGGGTAGGAACTTATTGAAACATTAAGGTATGGAATAATGTGTCTTCTAATAAAGAATATAGCTGAGCTGAAACTTTAGAAATTCTATCATGAAGCTGAATTCTAAGCTAATTTGATTTACTCACCATCAGTAACTAATTCATGCTAGGAGTTTAGAAATCACTTGAGATTTCCATGATACAATCATCAATATAGAACTACTAAGTGATAAATTATTCAGGCACAAATTATGAGACATTGAGACTAAGATTGTACAAGGGGTGCTACACTATCTGAGTTGGTATACTTGGAAAACCGAGGTTATGCTCTGAGTACTTATGAACTGAGTCATGACTAAATAGCTGAATCTTAAACATGATGCTTGGACTAAACTGAATTTGCAACTTGCATGGACGTGAATGAATTACCTCAAGAATACGAAAGATACAAAACTCAATCTTCCAATGGTTTGCAAGCCTTTAAAGCAAAACCGAAAGCCCTTCTTTTATTGTTGTTCCTCCCAGATACATGGCTTACATACCCGGCTCAACATTCTTTGGAAACTTATCTGTCTGATTACTAAACTAAATTGCTGGCTATACGGACTGAATTATACTGAAAGCTTATACTCAACTAGAATATTTCTTCAACACTCCTAGCAAGAAGTTATAATAACATTAGGGAAAAAAAAATCTTGGGTATGATCAGAGTGAGATATCTGAAGAAGGAAGTCTCAATATAGCTATAACTTAACATGTAACAAAGGTTTTCTTAAACATAACCTAGTTTAGAATTACTAGGTCTTATACAATGCAACTGCTAATTTTTCAAGCTTAGAAACACTTCTCAAATACTCTTTTCAACTATACTTTCTCCCCTTTAATACCATGCTCACACGGGTTCATATAACTTCATATACTAATGTCTGATCTGAACTAAATTCTCTCACTATGTTCAAGCCTAACTTGAATCACAATTTACTACACATAACATTATAACACTAGTATGAACCATGAATTCAATACCCCAAGCATTTTCACAACTTTTCCTCTCTAAGATGCTTTTTCTTATCACTTCAATGACTAACTCTAAACTCTTACTGTGGATTCACTAGTGTATATTGCATTCCTCCACTTACATCCCAACAAAATATTCAAGCCTATCATTATAACCACATATGAAATTCAAGGAAAAAACTCATAAAGAATTACTCCTCTTTGGATCTAAACCTCTATCAACAACAACATTCTTGCACTATTCTTAAAAACATACACATAAATTTTCAACTGACCACAAAATATATTAAAGACTTGGCCTCAATCTTACTTCACACTTATAGCCTTAGCTAAAATGGGCATACAACGATATTTTCTCAGCAATAAATATTTACTCTCTCCCATCTAAACAACTATTCATCATCACTATCTTAACGTAGGAAGAGGTCTCAGAAGGGCCAACACATAAGGACTTGAAGCACGAAAGAATACTATACATAACTTTAACACTTAACTGAGGCCTGAGAAATAGAATGTCAAAGGTATAGATTTATGAAAGAGATCTAAACTGAGGGCATACATGATATAAACTGGATTTCACTAGGATCATGACCTTTTGAGAACTGACCATACTCTGGAACATGAGTTCATACTTATCATGAGCGGTTCAACATAAGATTGGAGTTCATAGATTTCTGAGGAATGACTCGAATCATAGACTGAAGCTGTTACTTACTTACTAGAAACCGATAATGGATTTGAGTACACATGAAGTGTATAAGCATTGGCCTTTGGCATGGATCTATCACGCATGACATGAATCTGATGTGATAAAGGTTGAAATCTAAGGAATACTCTAGAGGAAGAAAGGATCAATATCTCATCGCAACTCTTATTGACATATAACGCAATCTAACTCTCAAAACTTGGTTTGGTTCTTCACTCTACCATCTCTCCCTTAGATCAAAGATGATATTCTAAGTCTATGGAACCCTTTACTAACTCTAATCTAAACTGTAATCCCTTTACTCTAGAGTCTAGGGCATAATAATACCCATAAATAATAAACTTACCCTGAAAGACTACACCTTAAAGTGTAAAACCCACTGCTAATACTTCATTCTAAGATACAACTTTATCTTTCTATGTCCCCAATATTCATAATCTAATAACTTGAACACTTACTAACTTAGAATCTTCAGGAGTATCACCATACTATGAGTTCACACAAACTAGTTCTTCAACTCTACTTTCTATTAGCTCAATCTTTAAGAAACTCAACTTAGGTTCCAACACTTAACACAGATATCTTCAACCCTTAATGAACCATACTACTTCCGTCATAGCCTACCAATATTGCATCTCCAAACTTATATCTCTAGGCCATGAGAATCAAGACCATAACAAAAGGTTCAACACTATCCATCAAAACTTCTTAACATGGCTATTTAGAACACCATATACCATCTAACTAGTCTTTCTCCACCTAGCAACTCAATGGTACTACTAGCCACACACAATATGTTATAATCCTCGAAAATAAAGCAGCCCCATATTACCTTGGGCATACTTCTACATCATTCATACAACATCATACTTAATCTTAAATCAATAAACATACATTCTTGCATTCACTGTTACAAGCCTATTAGTTCACCTCTATACAGCTAGCATCACTAACCAAGTAATCGTTATTTCTACCTTGATAATCATCTACTATTCAAACTTAGTATCTAGTGCAAGGAATGAATAACAACAAAACCTTATATACTATTCTCACTTGGAAACTATAAAACAAAGCATGAAGAAACACTAGCCCACTAGAATCTCATAACCACAATAATTGAACGATAATCGTATGGCCAATCTTATTTACAATCCATTATCACATCCTCCTTCTCCACATCACTACCATTTACCCATCCATATACCTAAATTTCTTTCATATTTCTATAAGTTTCAACTAAACTTCCTCTTGCAATCTCAGGAAAGCCTAAATTAACAATACTCAACCACCAAGTACTTCCATCAAAGCCTATACTTTCTTAGCACAACAAATACCATCAATAACTCTTTTCATACTTTAAGAAAACAAAAATCCACCTTAACTAATAATCTCCTTCTCTAACTTCACTAAACTAACAAACAAGGGTATATCACTTCATTACTAATTCAATCATAAGCAAAAATTCAGCTATACATATTCAATAAATTGCCCTTACCACCATTCATGCCACTACACTTCTAACCCCACAAGTTTAACTAACACAAGACTTTCAACTAAACGTTACTACTTCTGTCACTACACAGAAACCCATACTTTCAACTAACACCAGAACAACAAGATAAACAACAAGTTACTAGTGAATCGAAATAGGCCTCACACGGATTCACTAGACTTTGGTTTTGTATTTTGAACAAGAAAATTAGATTAATAACAAAGCAACTATGCTATTGAATCAAAATAGGCCCCACACAGCTTCACTAGACTTTGATTTTTCACAAACATAATGATAACAAGATTACATAATACAAGAGATAGAAACTTGACACACAACATTCAACGATCTAAGAATACACCTTACTCTATCTTAATTAAATAACTCATAATAAAAAGGGTATAACTTCAAATCTGATGGACTTATAACATACTAGAAGGCTCCTCTCAAGCCCCTTTATGAAACTTCTGAAACTTCTGCTAGCAATTATAAAAGAATTATCTGGGGAGGAACTGGAACTTACCAAACATGTTACTTCAAGAACATAGATAGAGAAGTATAGATTATCATTATGGATTATGAGGAGAAATTTGAAAGAACATCTGATTCAGGCTTTGTGAAAGATTTCTACAGGCTTGATAAAGCACTTCAATTTTTGGAACTCAAAAGTACTGATAGGATACTTTCTAACTCTCTTACAGTCCTATAACTATCTATCGAGAATGAAGCTCAACTGTTTCTGATACCTTGAAAATAAGGTAGAGATGGCCTAACTAGAGTAAGATGAGAATCTATATAAGTTTCTTGGAGAACTTTTCTATAGCACGATTTAAGACATGAAAGAATGGAGACATTTCCTAAATGCCTTGTAGCCTCTCGAAGAAAAGAACAAACGTCTCCGTACCATTCTGCAAGACTCTACTAGACACGGCTTCATAGACACCCTCAAAAACTTGAACTCTGTACTCTGATACCAAGTTTGTAATACCCCAAAATCGGGTCTCGAGACATCACATGGTGCTTAGGATCATAAGTGACCTCAAGCAAACCTTTCTACTAGCATAACTCATAAGCAACTGAACAAAAAGTATAAATCTATACAAATATGTGGAAAATAACTCTTTTCTGAATATGATAGATACAAAACTAAATTTATAAGATTACAACTCTACTTTTACAACCAAAAATAAAATGGAATACATCAACTTCTACTGATTGTCTATAAAGCCTCTACTAGTACTGACTGTAGGTAGCCGGGTCATGACTCCCAACTAACCGAACTCAATACGACTGAATAAAGAAAATACAACACTTCTCAAATGTATAAATAACTCAAGCCCTTGAATCAAAAGGACTCATCACCTACTGACTGGATGCCGCAAACTAACTGGATCTGAAGATGTACACTATACTTTGTACCTACATTCCAAGAAAATTTAGCCCATATATGAATATGTGGATCAGTACCATGGAAACGTACAGAGCATATGGGGGTGCAATGCATATATAAAATAATATCTTAATATCATCACAGTTTATAAAATTATGCATGCTGATATAAATGACTCACTTAGCTCGAATTAAAATCATTATAATCATAAAAGAGTAAAATATATCGGGTGAAACATGTGAGTCATCATAATAAATCCCAATTCACTTCTATCTTGATTCCAAATCATCAAAGCAATCAAATCTCATAGAAATTCTCTTTGGAATATATGTTCATTAAATCTTTCGAAAACAATGACTTTCTCAAACTCAGTCTTTCAAACAAATATGTTTTCATCTCAGATAAAAGAATACGACTTTTTATATTAGATAGGAGAATACACACACACACATTGGAAGTCTCTTACAACCGACATAAACCATGTGAGCTACATGGAGTCCAACGTCTAACCCACATTGGGGAGAGCTGTCCTATCCTTGTCATTGGAGTAGGACCTTAAATAATCAATCCAAACACTAGTGATCACTATATAAATCAGCCTTAGGCTCATAACCTATGGGGGCATGTAGTTTTAGGGAAGTACCAATCCTGCTATACCTCTCGCTCGGTGCTAAAGACTACTCCCAAACATAGCTCAGATCTTTTCAAAAGAAAATTCACAAATAAACAATTCAACAATTCACAACGGGAGACATCATGCTACTCTTTTTATAATAATCAATAAAAGTGGATTTCTTTTCTCATCTTGGGTTCAAATCAACCCCTTTTTACGACCAAAAGGTCAAAGCTTCATTATCATCTCAATTCATTCAAACACAAAGTATTTATAACACATGATTTAAAAAAAATGACAATCTCAATTATAGTTCAAAACCCATGTCTCAACATCATATGAAAATTTATCAAGGTTCAAGCTTTACATCATAAACATATATAAATTCCTTCAAAATCTGAAAATTTAGCCATAAGGCACAAAATATCATCATTCTCATATAATTTCACTTCTAAAATATCAAAAACATCATAATCTAATGATAATCAATATAGGATATAAATTCATGCTTCAAAATTATATTAAAACATATAAAATCCATAACTTCGCAAAAGAAAGTATTTTTGGGCATAAAAACGAAAGGGTATTCTTGTTGAAAACCCCCACATACCTTTAGGGTAACGGATTCATTGAAATATTGGACCTTCAAGCTTGATTGAAAGAATCCTTGTAGAGAACTTTGAATTCGGAGCATAACTTCTTGATTCTTGAGAGGTAAACTTAGATTTTGTCCTTGGGAAGAAAGGAAGGGTTTTGGATCATAACATGATTGATTTGGCAATTAGTGATTGTAATTATTTGCTTAAAAATCCCTTATCAATGATTTGGAGTGATTAGGGACGGTTTAGAGGTGTGAAATGACTTCAACACCCTTGATATAAGTCAAAACGGAGTGTTTTTGGCACTTGGAACTGACTTAGGTGGCACCCAAGTAATTGCACAAGACAGGTTAGGAAACTCCTAAACAATCACCTAAGTTTGGTTGGGCGGCGCCTAACTAATCGCATACCCTTACTGTCTCTCATGTAAATGGACATCACTTTTCATTCGAGTATTGGATTAAGTCGAAATTGGTATCATTGGAAGGTTAATTTTATTCTCTAAAATTTAGTGGGTTTAAATATGAAAAAATACCATATAACATCAAGTTACGCTCATTTAAATATGACCCTTGCGAAATAAGATACTAAAACTTGATGGATTCAAAAGCTCTTAGCTTGCTTTACCTTAAGTGACTTCTATGAACGCGTTAAACACATCATAAGTTGTCTTTTCACTAGGGTACTCATTGTAAATGATGTACTCAAATATGAATTAAAAGATTAGAGGTTTCACATATAGGAAGAATGATTTATTTTCTAGTTTAGAAATATACGGGGTATTACAAGTAGATCCTCAAAAGATCGAAGTGGTAAGAAAATGGCCCAGACCTATCTCTCCATTAGATATCAGGAGTTTCTTAGGTTTGGATAGATATTACAGATGGTTTGTTGAGGGATTTTATTCTATTCCATCCCTTATGTCTAGATTAACTTAATAGAAAGTCAAGTTTCAGTGGTCATATCCTTACGAGAAGAGTCTTCAGGAGTTGAAGACTCGACTCACCTCAGCTCCAGTATTAGCTCTTCCAAATAGTCCAGATAGTTTTATAGTGTATTGTGATGCATCCAGAGTAGGTTTGGGTTGTGTCCTCATACAGCATGGTAAGGTCATAGCCTACGCCTCCAGACAGCTTAATCCCCATGAGAGGAATTATCCTATTTATGATCTTAAGTTAGCAGCCGTAGTATTTTCCTTAAAGATTTGGAGGCATTATCTATACGGTATTCACATATATGTGTTCACAGATCATAAAAGTCTTCAGTATGTCTTTTTTCAAAAAGATCTCAATCTTCGTTAGAGAAAGTTGTTCGAGCTCTTGAAAGATTATGACATGAGTGTCCTGTATCATCCGGGCAAGGCCAATGTAGTGTATGACGCTCTCAGTAGAATATCCATGGGTAGTACTTCTCATGTTAAGGACAGTAAGAAGAAGTTAGCTTAGGAAGTCCATCAGCTTGCCAGACTAGGCTTTCGCTTAGTCTATACAGAAAAGGGTGATCTATTGGTTCAAAGTAGTTTAGAATTATCTCTAATTTTTGAGGTAAAAGAAAAGAAAGATAGAGATCTCAGCCTTGTCAAGTTAAAAGAGTCAGTCCAGGATCAGAAAGTAGAGGTTTTCTCCCAAGGAGTAGATGGTGTCCTTCATTGTTAGGGTCGTCTTTGTGTTCTAGGTGTAGATGACTTAAGAAAGCAAATTCTTGCAGAAGCACATGGTGAGCGCTACTCTATTTATACAGGGGCCACAAAGATGTTCCACGACTTGCGGGAAATCTATTGGTGGAGTGGGATGAAGAGAGACATTGCAGATTTTATGGCTAAGTGCTCTACTTGTTAGTAGGTTAAGATAGAGCATTAGAAGCCTAGTAGGTCCACACAGGAGTTTAGTACTCCTACTTGGAAGTGGGAAGTTGTGAACATGGACTTCGTGATGGGTTTTCCTCGAACTCGTCATCATCATGATTTAGTCTGGGTCATTGTAGATAGAATGACCAAATTAGCTCACTTTTTCCAGTTCATACCTCTTATTTTGCCGAGGATTATGCCAAAATCTACAATAAAGAGTTGGTCAGATTACTCGTTGTTTTATTTTCTATTATCTCAGATAGAGGTATGCAGTTCACCTCTTATTTCTAAAAAGTATTCAAAAAGGTTCTTGGTACCCAAGTTCATTTCAGTACAACCTTTCATCCGTAGACAGATGGTTAAGCAGAAAGGATCATTCAGACTTTGAAAGATATGCTATAGGCATGTGCAATTGATTTCAAGGGAAGTTGGGATGACCCCTTAAATTTGATTGAGTTTACGTACAACAACAAATATCATTCCAGTATTCTGATGGCTCCATTCGAATCTCATTAGGGTAGGAGATGTAGATCTCCAATTGGCTAGTTTGAAGTTAGTGAGGCCTCAATCATAGGTCCTGCCTTGGTATTCGATGCCTAAGAAAAGTCCAGTTGATTAGAGAAAGACTCCAGGCTGCTTAGAGCCGACAGAAGTCTTATGCAGATATTCGTAAAAAATATCTCGAGTTTGAGATTGGTGATTCTTTCTATCTAAAGATCTATCCTATGAAGGGAGTGAATAGATTTGGCAAGAAGGGAAAGCTCAGTCGCCGATATGTTTGTCCCTTCAAGATTCTCATTCACCTTGGAAAGGTAACCTTTAGCTTGAATTGCCTTTATATATAGCCTCAGTTCATCCAGTATTTCATGTCTCTTTGCTCAAGAAGTGCATAGGTGAACCATCAGTTGTAGTCCCTATTCAGAGCATTAATGTTCAAAAAACTCTCTCTTATAAAGAGATTCCAGTCAAAATCTTAGACTATCAGATGCATAGATTAAGGAACAAAAAGGTCCCTCTAGTTAAGGTTATTAGGCGAAATCAGTCCATCAGTGAGCTACTTGGGAAGAAGAAGCAACATGCGTACCAAGTATCCTCATCTCTTCTACGCCAACTGTAATACCCCGTATGTTTCTAAGCTAGGAGACGAACCATTTTTCCTATGTATGAAACCTCCTACCATGTGAGTACCATTTTAGTGCATGTATGTATGAAACCTCCTATGTATAACTCGATGTTAATGTGGTATTTCTACCTATTTCTACCCACCAAATTGTAGATAATTGAATTATCTTTCCAACGATACCAATTTTGCCTAAATCCAATACCCGAGCAAAAAGTTATGCCCATTTTTGTAAGAGACAGTAAGGATAGGCGATTGGTTAGGCGCCGCCCAACCAAACTTAGGCTATTGGTTAGGCGCCGCCTAAGTCAGTTCCAATGGAAAAAACACTTCGTTTTGAGTTATTTTAAGGGTAATTAAGTCTTTTAACACTCCTTACATGTCCCTAAACTTAACCCTACAAAATATATAACTTCTAAACACATTACAACCCTATTAACATCTCAAAGCTCATCATCCAAGAGCACCATAGGAAAAAAAAAACTAGGGTTGGACAATCAAGCTTGAAGATCAAATTTCAAGGAAATTCCTCCATCAATCATCAAGAACCTCCTTTCCAAGGTATGCATAGTGTTCATCTACGGATTCCTTTCGTCCGAGGAGTTCAAGAATCAATCTTTAACATACAAAAGCTTGGTTGATTGTGGTGATATGATCATACCCATGTTGATGCTTGTTTGTTTTGCTATATAATAGTATCGTGACTGTATATCTCATGAAAGTTATGTTGTTAATTGAAAAACATGATCTTTAGATGGATTGATAGAATTCAAGTATGAAATCCACCTATGCCTTAAAGAATGCATGCAAGGTGTTCGATAAAATGCCTAGTATGTTAGAACTTCATATTTACATGATTTCATGATATCTAAATAACAAGTTCATGTTAGCTATACACTTCAATATGAATTTCCATGCTAATTATGTATTCTTATGGTAGTGGCATGAAGCATGTATGATGATGAAGATATGACTTATGTATACGAATTATATCCATGTTTCCTACCATGTTTGAGATGTTGAATAAATACATGAAGTTTAATATCCCCAAATCATTACAATATGAACTAAACGTTACATGTTGCCGTTCCCTTATGCTTGAATGGTTTCCATGCGATTGCTATGAATAGTATATGTTATCGGAATGCCTATGATATTAGAATATGAGATTTATGACTTGATTATAAGCATTCCTATTCATGATAGATATTTTGATGACCATGTACTTCATGAAATCCCCCACTCATGTATTATGGATTGTTATTGATGGTCGTGTACTCAAGAAATTCAAGTTGCATTAGTTTCCTTCCATCGAGTCCTGGGGGTACTTGTACCCAAAAAATATAGCTATGTGCCTAGAGCCATGTCATGTTTTCACGATACTCTCATTCAATCCATGATCTATAGAATTCAGTCAGTCATGTGACTCAGGAAAACTCAGAAATCTCAGTAGTCCAGTAATCTTAAAAATCTCAGTGCTCAGTAACCTCAGCAACCTCAGTATTCACAGTCAATCTCAGTAACTTCAGTACTCTCAACCAGTCCTCAGAACTCAGTACGTTCCGTCAGTCCTTGGAATCCAGTAAACTTAGTTTAGCTCTGCTAAACAATACCACTAGTATCAGTCCAGTTAATCAGTATCAGTTTAGCTAATCAGTTCAGTTCAGTTATTCAGTTCAGCTTAGTTATTCAGTTCAGTGTCCTTCAAATGGGAGTAGAAGTTAGGATCGAGTGAACCCAAGGATGGGAACTCACCCGCTAGTTCAGGGTGTGATTCTTAGTAGTCATCCTTGTGTTCCAGAACTACATAGTCAGCGTAGGTTAAGACATCTTAACCCATCAGATTAGGGTTGATGAGGTGGCTTAACCCTTCAGTTTAGGGTTCCCACCATTCTCATTGAGTACCTGCCAGTATAGGGTTCTCACAACTGTCCTTACCAGTGGCACAATATTGACACCCCTCCAGTCGGGGCAGAGATTGGACCCCAGCTTAGCTATTATAGAGTATTTGGGGCATGTCGGTTAGATAACTACTTCCCACAGTTTTACATACAGATTTTAGGACTGTCAGCTATAGCTACCCAATCTCAGTAAAGAACTCAGATAGTTTTTTAGATTTCAGTATATCATGACTATTAGATACAGTCAACTCAGAAATAAAATTAAACTCAGATAGTTTCCTTCAGATTTATGGACTGTCAGATATAGTCACTTATGCTATCAATCACAAAAGTTATTAAAACTCATCCTATCAGTACGCAGCTTCTGGACTATCAAATACAGTCAATCAGACCAGTTCTTCATAATTCGAACTGTCAGAAACAATCGTTCCTTTATCAGTAATATAGTATCAGTCTCCCAGTATTTGGTAATATAGTATCAGACCCATCACTTATTAGTGATTTATATATTGATGATAGGCGGAATTACACGCCTATATCAATATATTTTGCCCATATTTTAGCCTAGTTTTGAGAACAAATTATATATTTCATGCACTTTTAGTCCTTTTTCCTATAAATGAGGTAACGAACATGATTAGTAAAGTTTCAGGTATAAATGATGCAAAATTCAGCATTTTATGGCTTACTTGACGCAAAAGAAAGCTCACGAAGGAAGGAAAGGGAGTTTACACGCCTAAGGACCAAAACTGCTGCATGGAAAATCTGTCCCGGGCTAAAACAACATTTCTGAAGACTCTGGGGACCTGGACCAAAACTGCTGCATGGAAAATCTGTCCCGGGCTAAAACAACATTTCTGAAGACTTTGGGGACTTACAGACACAAAGCTGGATTTGGACAATGATACATTAACCTAGTACAATTGGGTTATGTATTTCATTAGTTTATTTGGATTATGATAATGTAACATTAACCTAGTACATTTGGGTTAAGTATTTCATTAGTTTAGTAGGATTTGGTTATTTATTTCATTAGCTTAGTAGGACTAGGATATGGGTATTATAAATACCCTATCATGCTAGAGATTTTGATTCATTCCGCAATTCATTCAACAATTAATTTTCTTCCATCCCTCTCTTCTTCCACCACAATAATTCTACAGCTCTTCTAATCTTTCCATTAATTCTATTCTTAAATTCCACAACAAGAGAATTGTTACTTGCTAAAGGAATCACACCACACGCCTAGCACCTAATCCACACGCCATTACTCAACATCGTGATATAATGACAATGCCAAACGTGATGTCCTTCGCATTCATGGGTAACTAAACTTCTCTGTTGGGGTTATGGAAGCCGAATGAGTTACTATCTATTGCTGTGAGTTTGTGAGTACGAGACACGTATATTGCTTATATCATTATTCTCTTCATCTTAATCTACATTCTTTGCGGTTTCAAACACAAGAATACGCCAGTCTAACATTTAACTTGTTCGAGAGAAAGGTTATTTGTCTGGAAAAGAGATAATGTCAAGGTAGTAGGACACCCTTTTCTATTAAAAAGCTAGTGTCGTAACTGGACTAACCTCTTGGAGAATTCGTACCGTTAGACACGCTTTAAGCTCGAGAGAGTTAAAGTGAAATAGTCCTTGTTTAGGTCGAGAGACGCTTGGATTTACCATCGACTACAATTCTCTATAAGCAATTGCATGTCAAGACTC
This sequence comes from Capsicum baccatum var. pendulum, assembly GCA_030864225.1. Taxonomy (NCBI): domain Eukaryota; kingdom Viridiplantae; phylum Streptophyta; class Magnoliopsida; order Solanales; family Solanaceae; genus Capsicum; species Capsicum baccatum. Next base: position 29,904,571 of record CM061556.1, on the reverse strand, counting down.
TACACACTCATAGCCAATAGAGACGTATACCTCAAAAGGTGGACATAACCCCAACGCTTCAATTCTCATTGTTTACAACCAACGTAATAATCTCTCTCTTTTTACTTTATTACTTTCAGCTTTTGGTTACTTTACTTGCAAAACAAGAATCCCCCCTCTTACGAGACTTGCACCAAAAGTTTAGTAATTTTACTTACTTGTTGGCCAAGCTATTCCCTGTGGGATCGACACCCAACCCAGCTTGGGTTCTATATTTGCTAACGACCACTTTACATTCACGAGAGCTGTAGATTGAGCGTTATCAAAAATTGGCGCCGTTGCCAGGAAATACGAGTGTCAATCAAGTTTGTGATTATTACTAGACCCTTTGGTCAAATATTCTCGTACTTTTATGTTTAGTTTTTATTTTTGTTTATTGCAAGTTTTTTGTTTAGTGCATGCCCCATACTAGTAGTTCTGGTCAACCGTTATTACCAATCAATCCGGAACCACAACGAATTAGAAGAATAGAAGCACAAGCTGAAATCGACAGGATGGCTGCTCAACACGAGCAAGCAAGATTAGCTGCCCTTGCTGCCACCCAAGTACTCCAGCAAAACATTGATAATCCTAGGCGAGCAACAAACCCTGATGATAAGGATTTAGGTGACGACGAGTTGATAAACCCAAGGCATGTCGCTGAAACTGCAACACCAGCTAACAGAAGAGGTCGACAAGCTCGGTATAGATATGATCACCAACCTTTGCAGCCAGCTTTCGATGATGATGATGATGATCTTGATGGTGCCGGAGCCACTGGAGCTATAATTCCTCTACCATTAGCGCCCGGAGCCAAGTTCAGCATCACAAGCACCATGATTCAGTTATTGCAACTCAAGGGATTATTTGGTGGACTAGAAGGCGATGATCCGAATATGCATCTCATCAACTTTATTTCTACATGCAAGTCTTTTGACAATCCTGGTGTTGGTCAGAATGCTATTCGATTACGTCTATTTCCATTGTCTCTGTCTGGGGAGGCAACGCTATGGTTGAATGGGATGACTCCTGATTCAATTAGAAATTGGAGGCAATTGAGAGACGCTTTCCTAGAAAGATTCTTTCCGCCATCCAAAAGGGCTCAATTGAGAGATGAAATCAGCAACTTTCGTCAGCTTCCTTCTGAAGCTCTTCATGAAACATGGGAGAGGTTCAAAACAAAGCTAGCGAGATGCCCAAACCATCACATGACTAGTGTTCACCTTATGGAGATCTTGTATAGAGCCTTGAATTCAGTAACTAAACCAGTGGTGGACAACGCAACTGGAGGTTCTTTCATGGACCTCACCTTTGGTCAAGCAAGCAATATGCTAGATTGCATGACAAAGCAAAGTAGAGCTTGGCATACCAGGGATTTTGAGGTAGCAAGCCCCACTTTATCTATTGGCATGACGGCAGACCAAAGAAGAAGAGAAGAAGAACGTGAGTAAGACATGGCGCACATGAAAACACAATTGGATCTTCTGAAAAAGCACTTATTATTAGGGAAGACCGAAAAAGTGAAAGTTGTGGCGCTAAAAAGGAGAGACAAATCTGATTCTGAAGAGGAGGCCAGCTACTTAAACAATCAGGGGGGTTTCTGTGGGAATGCCCAAGGAAACCAAGGTCGAAACTATTATGATAAATCAGGAAGCAAAGACCAAGGTAGTTGGAAGAAAAACAATGAAAAGAGTGGTTTGTATGTTCCCCCTGGTAGACGTGATACCACCACATCTAATTCTATGGAAGACATGATGGCTAAGTTATTGAAAGGAGTGGAAGCAACGAGCGCGGGAGTTACGAAGGTGATTAATGATTTGTCCTCCATGAAGCAATTAGTTGATTCTCATTCCACTTCTATCAAGAAAATAGAGCAGCAATTGAGCCAACTTTCAGCAGCATTCAATCAAAGAAAGGCTGGCACCTTACCTAGCGATACTGTGCAAAACCCAAGGAATGATGGGTCATGCATGGCCATCACTACCAGAAGTGGTAAGGTGCTGGAAACTTCAGCAAAAGACAAGCAAGTGATGGACGAAGTTGCGGACATGTACGTTACACCTAGTGATGTCACAAAAGGAGAAGAAGCCGCAACAACGACTCCCAACGCCAAGGACGTTACACCTAGTGACGTGCAGCCAAAAAAAATGGAAAAACGGAAGCAAGAGGAGAAGAAAGGCATGGAGAGAACACCTCCATACCCACCACCACCTTTTCCCTAAAAATTGAAGAAGGTGGCCGATGACACTAAGTTCAGCAAATTTATGACTATATTGAAGCAGCTGACCATTAATGTTCCATTGGTAGAGACACTTGAACAAATTCCTGGGTATGCGAAGTTTATGGAAGATCTTTTGACTAAGAAGAGGGCAGCAAGTTATGAGCTGAAAGATGATGTGCATCATTGTAGTGCAATTGCTACCCGATCGATAGCTCAGAAGAAGGCCGACCCCAGAGCTTTCACTATTCCTTGCACCGTCGGATCTTTGAACTTTGCCAAAGCATTATGTGACTTAGGAGTCAGCATCAACTTGATGCCATTATCTATCTACAAGAAGTTGGGGTTAGGAGATCCTACACCAACTAATATGAGGCTTGTTATGGCGGATAGGTCGGTAAAATGATCGGTTGGTATTCTATGCAATGTCTTGGTAAAGGTTTCTTCATTTATCTTTCCGGCAGACTTTGTCATCTTAGATTGCGAGGCAGATTCAGAGGTTCCCATAATCTTGGGATACCCTTTCCTTGCCACGGGAAGTGTGCTCATAGATTTGAGAGCCAATGAACTTTCATTCTGAATAAATGACGAAGTGGTTCGTTTTGATGTTTGTAAATCAATGAAGCAACCAAAAGATTTGAGTATATTTTCTATGGCCGATGTTGTCTTTGATGATGAGAAGGAGTTACTTGTAGAAGAGCAAATTCTTGATGATCCCTTGGAAGTTTTGATCATGAAAGGAGAGAATGAGGATGCTGAAATTTCTGAAGAAGCTATTTGTGCTCTATCGGGATTTGGGACATATCGCTATACTCCCAAGAAGCCGGATCTTGATCTCAAGAATCGACCCACACCACCAGCTAATCCATCTATTGAAGAACCACCCACGCTAGAATTGAAGGAGCTGCCAAGCCATTTGAAGTACGCATTCTTAGGAAGCGGAAACACTCTTCCAGTCATAGTGGCAGTCGATTTGGGTGAGCAACAAGTTGCAGCTCTTATTGCGATCCTACGCAAGTATATTAGAGCTATTGGATGGACCATTGCGGATATTATTGGTATTCCACCTGGGATTTGCAAACATAAAATTCAGCTTCAAGAAAAGTGCACACCCACCATTGAACACCAAAGGCGTTTAAACCCACCTATGCAAGAAGTAGTGAAGAAGGAGATTATAAAGTGGTTAGACGCAGGAGTTGTATATCCTATCTCTGATAGTACATGGGTAAGTCCTGTACAATGTGTTCCCAAGAAAGAAGGTATGGCGGTGGTCACGAATGCAAAGAATGAGCTTATTCTACTCAGGCCCGTTACTGGATGGAGAGTATGCATGGACTACCGCAAGCTGAATTCTTGGACGCTCAAGGATCACTTCCCCATGCCATTTATGGACCAAATGCTAGATCGATTAGCGGAAAAAGGATGGTTTTGCTTCTTGGATGGTTATTCAGGTTATAATCAGATTTGTATTACACCCGAAGACCAAGAGAAGACAACGTTTACATGCCCATATGGTATGTTTGCCTTCAAACGTATGCCATTCGGGTTGTGTAATGCACCAGCCACCTTTCAACGTTGTATGATGTCTATTTTCTCTGATATGGTTGAAGACACTTTGGAGGTATTTATGGACGACTTTTTAGTTGTTGGTGAGTCCTTTGAAGCATGTTTCGCAAACTTGAGCATGGCATTGCAAAGATGTGTAGAGTTTAACCTTGTGCTTAATTGGGAGAAGTGCCACTTTATGGTAAAAGAAGGAATCGTTCTTGGGCACAAGATCTCCGAAAGAGGAATAGAGGTTGATCGCGCAAAAATAGAGGTAATTGAGAAGCTACCACCTCCAATTTCTGTGAAGGGAGTTCGTAGTTTTCTTGGCCATGCTGGGTTCTATCGTAGATTCATCAAAGACTTTACCAAAATTTCTAGTCCATTGTGCAAACTACTGGAGAAAGATGCGAAGTTTGACTTTAATGACGATTGCTTAAAGTCATTCGAATGCCTTAAAGGAAAACTCATTGAAGCCCCTATCATGGTAGCACCAGATTGGACGCTCCCGTTCGAAGTCATGTGTGATGCTAGTGGTGTAGCCGTTGGTGCTGTTCTCGGACAGATAAAGGAGAAATTATTTCATCCTATCTACTATGCGAGTAAGGTCTTAAATGAATCCCAAAGGAACTACACTGTTACTGAACAAGAGCTCCTAGCGGTTGTGTATGCGTTTGAGAAGTTTCGTGCCTATCTATTGGTACTAAGGTGATCGTTCATACAGACCATGCATCTCTTAGGTATCTAATGACGAAGAAGGATGCAAAACCAAGGTTGATTCGATGGGTGTTGCTGCTGTAGAAGTTCGATTTTGAGGTCAAAGATAGAAGAGGTTACGAGAACCAAGTGGTTGATCACCTATCTAGACTCGAGAATGAGCAGGTGGCACAACCCAAAATTCAGATTGATGATGCATTCCCTGACGAGGAGATATTAGCGACAACAATGGAGAAATTACCATGGTATGCCGACTTTGCAAATTTCGTGGTGAGTAACGTGCTACCTTCCAATTTATCTTACTATCGAAGGAGGAAGTTTATGCATGATGTGCAGCACTACTATTGGGATGTGCCTTATTTGTTTTGAAGATGCGCTGATGGTATCATTCGACGATGTATATCCCATGAAGAAGTGCCTACGATATTGGAAGCATGCCACACTTCGCAAGTTGGAGGACATCATGCAGGCAATCGAACGGCAAGAAAAGTATTGCAAAGTGGTTATTATTGGCCTTCGATATTCATAGATGCATACGACTATGTGAGGAGGTGTGATCAATGCCAACGTCAAGGTGCTATTTCAAAACACCATGAAATTCCCATGTCCAATATTCTGGAGGTAGAACTCTTTGATGTGTGGGGTATTGATTTCATGGGACCATTCGTGAATTCGTTTGGAATGAAGTACATCTTGGTTGCTGTGGATTATGTTTCAAAATGGGTTGAAGCTATAGCATTGGCCGACAACGAAGGAAAGCGTGTTGTAGCGTTCTTAAAGAAGAATATCTTCTCTCGCTTTGGAGTACCTCGTACTATCATAAGTGATGGAGGATCTCACTTTTGCAACAAGCTATTCAAATCTGTATTGGCCAAGTATGGAGTCAAGCAACATAAGGTGGCTACGCCTTATCATCCCCACACTAGTGGACAAGTAAAAGTTTCCAACCATGAGATCAAGCAAATCCTTGCAAAGACGGTTAATGCGAATAGGAAGGATTGGTCTCGAAAGCTAGATGATGCACTATGGGCGTATAGGACTGCATTTAAGACACCCATTGGTATGTCACCTTATCAGCTAGTTTATGGGAAGGCTTGTCATCTACCCATCGAACTCGAGCACAAGGCATTGTGGGCATTGAAGCAACTGAACTTGACTTGGGATGATGTGAAGAATCTGAGGTTGGAGCAGCTGAACGAACTAGATGAATTCCGTCTCCATGCATATGAAAGATCAGATTTATATAAGGAGCGGATGAAGAAGTATCATGATCAGCGGATTGTTCGACGAAACTTCCAAAAGGGTGACATGGTACTACTCTTTAACTCCAGATTCAAGCTCTTCCCAGGTAAGTTAAAATCTAAGTGGTCTGGTCCATTTAAGGTTATCCAAGTCCACTCGTATGGAGTAGTCGAATTGGAAGACAGTAAGGGTGTTGTCTTTGATGATAGGCGAATTTACACGCCTATATCAATATATTTTGCCCATATTTTAGCCTAGTTTTGAGAACAAATTATATATTTCATACACTTTTAGTCCTTTTTTCTATAAATGAGCTAAGGAATATGATTAGTAAAGTTTCAGGTATAAATGATGCAAAATACAGCATTTTATGGCTTACTTGACACAAAAGAAATCTCACAAAGAAGGGAAGAAAGTCTACACGCCTAAGGACCAAAACTGCTGCATGGAAAATCTGTCCCGGGCTAAAACAGCATTTCCGAAGACTTTGGGGACCTGGACCAAAACTGCTGCATGAAAAATCTGTCCCGGGCTAAAACAACATTTCTGAAGACTTTGGGGACTTACAGACACAAAACTGGATTTGGACAATGATACATTAACCTAGTACAATTGGGTTATGTATTTCATTAGTTTATTTGGATTATGATAATGTTACATTAACCTAGTACATTTGGGTTAAGTATTCCATTAGCCTATTTGGATTTGGTTATTTATTTCATTAGCTTAGTAGGAGTAGGATATGGGTATTATAAATACTCTGTCATGCTAAAGATTTTAAAATTAACTCCTCCCTTAGTGGAGAGATACATTCAACAATTAATCTTCTTCCATCCCTCTCATCTTCCACTACAAACACTTCTAATCTAATCTTCTATTATTAAATTCCACAACAAGAGAATCGTTACTTGCTAAGGAATCATGCCACAGGCCTATCACCTAAGCTACACGCCATTAACCAATATTGTGATATAATAATAATGCCAATCGTGATCTTCTTCGCATTCATGGGTAACTAAACCTCTCTGTTGGGGTTATGGAAGCCGAATGAGATACTATCTATTGCTGTGAGTTTGTGAGTTCGTGACACGTATATTTCTTATATCATTATTCTCTTCATCTTAATCTACATTCTTTGCGGTTGCAAACGCAAGAATACGCCAGTCTAACATTTAACTTGTTCGAGAGAAAGGTTATTTGTCTGGAAAAGAGATAATGTCAAGGTAGTAGGACACCCTTTCCTATTAAAAAGCTAGTGCCGTAACTAGACTAACCTCTTGGAGAATTCGTACCGTTAGACACGCTTTAAGCTCGAGAGAGTTAAAGTGAAATAGTCCTTGTTTAGGTCGAGAGACGCTTGGATTTACCATCGACTACAATTCTCTATAAGCAATTGCATGTCAAGACTCTATGCACTCATAGCCAATAGGGACGTATACCTCAGAAGGTGGACATAACCCCTACGCCTCAATTCTCATTGTTTACAACCTACGTAATTATCTCTCTCTTTTTACTTTATTATTTTAAGCTTTTGGTTACTTTACTTGCAAAACAAAAATCCCCCCTCTTACGAGACTTGCACCAAAAGTTTAGTAATTTTACTTACTTGTTGGCCAAGCTATTCCCTGTGGGATCGACACCCAACCCAGCTTGGGTTCTATATTTGCTAACGACCACTTTACATTCACGAGAGCTGTAGATTGAGCGTTATCACAAATTGGCGTCGTTGCCAGGGAATACGAGTGTCAATCAAGTTCGTGATAATTACTAGACCCTTTGGTCAAAGATTCTCGTACTTTTACGTTTAGTTTTTGTTTTTGTTTATTGCAGGTTTTTCTTTTAGTGCATGCCCCATACTAGTAGTTCTGGTCAACCGTTATTACTAATCAATCCTGAACCACAACGAATTAGAAGAATGGAAGCACAAGCTGAAATCGACAGGATGGCTGCTCAACACGAGCAAGCAAGATTAGCTGCTCTTGCTGCTGCCCAAGTACACCAACAAAATATTGATAATCCTGGGCGAGCAACAAACCCTGACGATGAGGATTTAGGTGACGACGAGTTGATAAACCCAAGGCATGTCGCTAAAACTGCAACACCTACCAACAGAAGAGGTCGACAAGCTCGGTATAGATATGATCGCCAACCTTTGCAGCCAGCTTTCGACGATGATGATGATGATCTTGATGGTGCCGGAGCCACTGGAGCTATAATTCCACCACCATTAGCGCCCGGAGCTAAGTTCAACATCACAAGCACCATGATTCAGTTATTGCAGCTCAAGGGATTATTTGGTGGACTAGTAGGCGATGATCCGAATATGCATCTCATCAACTTTATTTCTACATGCAAGTCCTTTGACAATCCTAGTGTTGGTCAGAATGCTATTCGATTACGTCTATTTCCATTGTCTCTGTCTGGGGAGGCAACACTATAGTTGAATGGGCTGACTCCTAATTCAATTACAAATTGGAGACAATTGAGAGACGCTTTCCTAGAAAGATTCTTTCCGCCATCCAAAAGAGCACAATTGAGAGATGAAATCAGCAACTTTCGTCAGCTTCTCTCTGAAGCTCTTCATGAAACATGGGAGAGGTTCAAGACAAAGCTAGCGAGATGCCCAAACCATCACATGACTAATGTTCACCTAATGGAGATCTTGTATAGAGCCTTGAATTCAATAACTAAACCAGTGGTGGATAACGCAGCTGGAGGTTCTTTCATGGACCTCACCTTTGGTCAAGCAAGCAATATGCCAGATCGCATGAAAAAGCAAAGTAGAGCTTGGCATACCAGGGATTTTGAGGTAGCAAGCCCCACTTTATCTATTGGCATGTCTGCAGACCAAAGAAGAAGAGAAGAAGAACGTGAGCAAGACATGGCGCACATGAAAACACAATTGGATCTTCTGACAAAGCACTTATTATCAGGGAAGACCAAAAAAGTGAAAGCTGTAGCGCTAAAACGAAGAGACGAATCTGATTCTGAAGAGGAGGCCAACTACTTGAATAATCAGGTGGGTTTTCGTGGGAATGCCCAAGGAAACCAAGGTCGGAACTATTATGATAAATCTGGAAACAAAGACCAAGGTAGTTGGAAGAACAAGAATGAAAAGAGTGGTTTGTACGTTCCCCCTGGAAGACGTGACACCACCACATCTAATTCTGGAAGTATGGAGGACATGATGACTAAATTATTGAAAGGAGTGGAAGCAACGAGCGCGGGAGTAACGGAGGTAATTAATGATTTGTCCTCCATGAAACAATTAGTAGATTCACACTCCACTTCAATTAGACAACTAGAGCAGCAATTCAGTCAACTTTCAGCAGCACTCAACCAAAGAAAGGCCGGCACTTTACCTAGCGATACTGTGCAAAACCCAAGGAATGATGGGTCATGCATAGCCATCACTACCAGAAGTGGTAAGGTGCCGGAAACTTCAGCAAAATGCAAGAAAGTGATTGACGAAGTTGCAGACATAGATGACAACGCAAAAGGAGAAGATGCCCCAGCTACTACTCCTGACGTCAAGGACGCCACATCTAGCACTGTGCAGCCTGAAAAAATGGAAAAACGGAAGCAAGAGGAGAAGAAAACCATGGAGAGAACACATTCATATCCACCACCACCTTTTCCCCAAAGATTGAAGAAGGTGGCGGATGATACAAAGTTCAGCAAATTTATGAATATGTTAAAGCAGCTGACCATTAATGTTCCATTAGTGGAGGCACTTGAACAAATGCCTGGGTATGCGAAGTTTATGAAGGATCTCTTGACAAAGAAGCGGGAATCAAGTTATGACTTGGCGGATAATGTTCATCATTGTAGTGCAATCGTCACAAGATCGCTAGTTCAAAAGAAGGCAGATCCTGGAGCTTTCACTATTCCTTGCACAATTGGATCGTTAGATTTTGCCAAGGCATTGTGTGATCTAGGTGCTAGCATCAATTTGATGCCACTATCCATCTACAAGAAGTTGGGGCTAGGCGATCCGATACCAACCAATATGAGGCTCGTGATGGCTGATAGGTCGGTAAAACGACCTGTGGGTATCTTGAATGATGTGTTGGTGAAAGTTTCTTCATTCATCTTTCCTGCAGACTTTGTTATTCTGGATTGTAAGGAGGATTCTGAAGTTCCCATCATCTTGGGACGTCCCTTCCTTGCAACTGGAAGTGTGCTTATTGACATGAAAGATAATGAGCTTTTGTTTTGAATTAATGACGAAGTGGTACGGTTTGATATATGCAAAACAATGAAGCAGCCCAGCGATATGAATGAGTTATCTGTAGCTGATGTTCATCATAAGGATATGAAAGCATTATCTTTAGAGAAACATCCTACTGTTGAGCCATTGTCTGTTGCGCCACTGAATGTTGAGCATGAGGACAATGAAGAACTTATGGGTGAGCTAATAAATAGAGTCTTATACTCCTAAGCAACCGGACTGTGATCTAAAGAATCAACCAACAGCGAAAACTCCCATTAATGAGCCACCAATGCTAGAATCACAAGAGCTCCCCGATTATCTATGGTATGTGTTCTTGGAAAGTAGAAATATACTTCCGAAGAGAGCAGATGATTTAAGTAAACAGCACGTAGAAGCTCTCATCTCTGCTCTGAAGAGATATAAGAGAGCTATGGGTTGGACTATTGATGATATAATTGGAGATTCTCCTGGAAAATGTAAGAGCCCTCTCGAAGAAGATCACATGCCCACAGGTAAGCCTCATCGTCATCTAAATCCTTTCAGAAAATGATCCACCATTTACCTCGACAAAGTCTGAGTACTCGAGGTAACTACGTCGAGCCACGACAATAAATAAGGCGCTAGATGGGAGGCAACCCATCATTTTATCGTTTTATCATTTTTCTTTCGTTCTAGTACTTGTTTTGTTCTTGATAAATGAAAATCCAAAAATAAGAGTCGTGCCACGACCAAAACTAAGGCGCTTGGTAGGAGGCAACCCATCGCACTAATCATTTTCATTTGTTTTGAGCAAATATAGGTGCGAGAAGTATTCAACGAGGAGATTGGTTGCAACGGACGATTTGGACGTATTGTATGGCAAAGGTGGTAAGTTAGGTATAAGGATGCATAAGGCTATGGATTGAGCATTACTCATGCTTAAATAAGCATCGAGGAAGGCTAGACCTAGGTAAAACTAGGCCACGAACAATGGAAAACCTATCCTATAGCCTAAGGTCTCGGAATCTACTGTGCTATACACTATGCGCCGCCCATTCCTAAGTGTGCTTTTGACTATACGCCGCCTATGCTATGGCATTAGGTCTCAGGATCTCATATGCCATAGACTATGCGGCGCATATGTCCCTAAATGCCATAGACAATGCGCCGCATAGTGTATGGCATTCTTAAATAAATGCATGGCATATGCTATGGCATTCTGCTCAACTAGGCAAAGCATTAGGCACCGCCTATGGTCACTTTTGGTCTCCAAATACGATTTTAATGGGTCAAAACTCGACCCAACCTTTTCTTATAAATATGAGACTTAATCTTGAACCAAAAACACATTGGAAACCTAGCTTATGCACCACCTATAGTCTCCAAATACTATCAAAAAGTTTCCTTTTGTTTTTTTTCTTCACAAGAACATCATCCAAAGGCTTCAACCAAGTAAGTACTACTTTGTTCTTCATTTATACTTTGTAAGTACTACATTACTACACCTATTATGAATTGCTAAATCTTGAAGAAGGATTGGTGATATTCATGTGTTTGAATTGTTGATACACAACCAAGTGAGTGAACATATACGTTAGGATGATCTTCACTTACTTCCGACATGAATTTGATTTTGATGCATTGTTATACTACTTGCAAAATTGCTATAGTCATGAACATTGCATAATCTTGTCACTTGAATACTTGCATGTTAGAATATCCCGTTCATCGGAATAAGACTTATAGTTGCCTACCGACATAGGAGATTGTGATTATTGATAGAAACTATACCATGATGTAATCCCTATGTCGTAGTCTTGATATATCTAACATAAAAGTATTGCAAATATTGCAAGAAGTGTTACATCTCTGATTTTCTTGTTGGAATATAGCTCCTAAAATGCATGTCGATGAAGTCTAAGTAATCGACCACTCTTACTTCACTAATTTGTAGCAACAAACTAAGTGTGGGGTGGTACCCCTACTGCTTGTGTATAGATTGTATCTATTGGGATTGTGCTACCATTAACACTATTTCAAGTCTCAGGTACAATGGCACCTAAAGAGAGACAAGGCAAGGAGAAGGCTACCACTTCCCAAAAGGGCAAGAAAAGAGGCCGCAAGGAGCAAGGAGAACCCTCCTCGCTGCAAACACCTCGACACACGCTTGGAATTAAGTGGGATACTTATGAGGAACTTCTAAGGATGACGACTTTGATAATGATTCCAATGCAAGGGGTATGACCCCAGACATAGAGGATGAGTCCGACTAACCAGGTTCTTCTTATTTATTTTCCACTGAGGACAGTGTACCGACTAAGTGTGGGGTGGTTGTATTGCATGCTATACTTCTCTACTCGCATCTATGTTTGTTTGCTTTTGTTTTATTTTGGTTTCATTTTTTTAGTTAAGATTTTTTTAGTAGTAAAATTTTTTTTAACTTAGCTTCGCATGAGATTATTCTAATAGGCAGCATGAGATTATAACAAGAGTATGTGCTACAATTATGACTATTGAGACGTTTAGACTCTAGTTGTGACTCATTATGTGATATTTTGTGGTTCAATTCCTTCACTTGTTGGGTCGAGAGTCTATATTACTTCCAATCAAGTCGACCATATGCCTTGTGTGTGTGAGATAATAGTATATTCTATGTTTGTGGCTGATGCTAGAACTTGCCTGGTATGTATGCAAAGCGAAAATAAGGAGTGTAAGTTAGGATATGATCTAGGCATTTCTTTGGCAACCTATACATATTTACCTTCAGTTTTACCTACCCATGGACATCATCCTAGTTAAACCCTTTTGAGCCTTTAGCCTATTTCTTTGACAACCTTGCATGCAAGCCTAATCCATTTTCTTTCAAGACCGTAATTTGATCCAAATTCCTAAGTGCTTTAAATTAAAAAAGTCATGTGACAACATAAGAGGAAATTGGGTAATTATGATGCTTTAAATTGTAAATGGTGCTTGAATGTGTTATGAAAAAAAAAAGTGCTATCATAAAAGGTATGTTGTGAAAAGAAAAAGGAAAAGAAACCTGAAAAGTGAGTTGTGCTTAAAATTGAAAAACAAAAGAGGAGAACAAGGGTGGTAGAAGAAAAGAAGAATAAAGGTTGAAAGAAAAAAGTGTCAATGATACAAAGTGATGTATTAAAGCGCTTAGGAACCTAGTCACTATTCTTGGCCAAAATAGTCCTACCCGTCCCTTAGCCTACATTACGACCATCAAAAGACCTACTTGATCCTAATCCTAACATTCCGACATTTAGTGGAGTACTACATTAAGGGCAAGCCTATGGACATCAGTTGCTACATATGAATTCTTTGTGAGAGTGAGAGCAAGGATATTTTGACACCCATGCTTGAAAAATATGCTATACGTGTGAGTGATTATGGGTACTATATTGTGAGACACACATGGTTGATGAGTTTTGGATAGTTGTATATGATTCCATGTACCTTAATGTTTGCGTGCGAGTTGATCACCATCACTAGTCTACGCTAGAGGTTAAACTGTTTCTACTTATAATTGGAAAGCTACTCTTTGTTGATAATTGTAGTGCTTGTCTTGAAGAATGTTTGTGTTGTTGCTGTAAAAACCCTAAGTTGATGTTTATAAGGACATGATATATTGTTCGAGGACGAACAAAGCTCTAAGTGTGGGGTGTTGATGATAGGCGAATTTACACGCCTATATCAATATATTTTGCCCATATTTTAGCCTAGTTTTGAGAACAAATTATATATTTCATGCACTTTTAGTCCTTTTTCCTATAAATGAGGTAACGAACATGATTAGTAAAGTTTCAGGTATAAATGATGCAAAATACAGCATTTTATGGCTTACTTGACGCAAAAGAAAGCTCACAAAGGAAGGGAAGAAAGTCTACACGCCTAAGGACCAAAACTGCTGCATGGAAAATCTGTCCCGGGCTAAAATAGCATTTCCGAAGATTTTGGGGACCCGGACCAAAACTGCTGCATGAAAAATCTGTCCCGGGCTAAAACAACATTTCTGAAGACCTTGGGGACTTACAGACACAAAGCTGGATTTGGACAATGATACATTAACCTAGTACAATTGGGTTATGTATTTCATTAGTTTATTTGGATTATGATAATGTTACATTAACCTAGTACATTTGGGTTAAGTATTCCATTAGCCTCTTTGGATTTGGTTATTTATTTCATTAGCTTAGTAGGAGTAGGATATGGGTATTATAAATACCCTATCATGCTAGAGATTTTAAAATTAACTCCTCCCTTAGTGGAGAGATACATTCAACAATTAATCTTCTTCCATCCCTCTCATCTTCCACTACAAACACTTCTAATCTAATCTTCAATTATTAAATTCCACAACAAGAGAATCGTTACTTGCTAAGGAATCACGCCACACATCTATCACCTAAGCTACATGCCATTAACCAATATTGTGATATAATAATAATGTCAATCGTGATCTCTTTCGCATTCATGGGTAACTAAACCTCTCTGTTGGGGTTATGGAAGCCAAATGAGATACTATCTATTTCTGTGAGTTTGTGAGTTCGTGACACGTATATTGCTTATATCATTATTCTCTTCATCTTAATCTGCATTCTTTGCAGTTGCAAACGCAAGAATACGCCAGTATAACATTTAACTTGTTCGAGAGAAAGGTTATTTGTCTGGAAAAGAGATAATGTCAAGGTAGTAGGACACCCTTTCCTATTAAAAAGCTAGTGCCGTAACTGGACTAACCTCTTCGAGAATTTGTACCGTTAGACACGCTTTAAGCTTGAGAGAGTTAAAGTGAAATAGTCCTTGTTTAGGTCGAGAGACGCTTGGATTTACCATCGACTACAATTCTCTATAAGCAATTGCATGTCAAGACTCTATGCACTCATAGCCAATAGAGACGTATACCTCAGAAGGTGGACATAACCCCAACGCCTCAATTCTCATTGTTTACAACCTACGTAATAATCTCTCTCTTTTTACTTTATTATTTTAAGCTTTTGTTTACTTTACTTGCAAGAAAAGAATCCCCCCTTTTTTACGAGACTTGCACCAAAAGTTTAGTAATTTTGCTTACTTGTTGGCCAAGCTATTCCCTGTGGGATCGACACCCAACCCAGGTTGGGTTCTATATTTGCTAACGACCGCTTTACACTCAAACGAGAGCTGTAGATTGAGCGTTATTAGTCTTCAAAGTGAATGGCCAATGTGTTAAGCCATATATCGGTCCTCTTGACTCGATGAATGACATGACCATCACTTATCTCGATGAAGTCTAAGTACTCGAGATTATTACGTCGAGCCACGACAATAAATAAGGCGCTAGATGGGAGGCAACCCATCGTTTTATTGTTTTATCGTTTCATCGTCTTATCGTTTTATCGTTTTGTAGTTTTAGTACTTGTTTTGTTTTTGATAAAAGAAAATCCAAAAATAAGAGTCGTGTCATGACCAAAACTTAGGCGCTTGGTGGGAGGCAACCCATCGTACTAATCGTTTTCATTTGTTTTGAGCAAATATAGGTGCAAAGAAGTATTCAACAAGGAGATTAATTTCAATTGATGATTTGGACGCATTGTATGGTAAAGTTGGTAAGTTAGGAAACGGTGATGCATAAGGATATGGATGGAGCCTTTCTCATATCAAAATAGGCTTCGAGGAAGGCTAGGCCTTGGTAAAAATAGGCCACGAACGATGCACAACCTATCCTATAGCCTAAGGTCTCAGAATCTAGTGTGCTATACACTTTGCGCCGCCTACTCCTAGGTATGCTTTTGACTATGCGCCGCCTATGCTATGACATTTGGTCTCAATATCTCATATGCCATAGAGTATGCGGCGCACATGTCTACAAATGCCATAGACTATGCGGCGCATATGTCCCATTATGCCATAGATAATGCGCCGCATATGTCATTGATATGCCGAGTGATATGCGCCGCATATGTGGTGTTTTTGTCTCCAAAACCGATTGTAAATGGGTCAGAATCCGACCCATACTCTTCCTATATAAAGGGGACATAGTTTTATACAGCAACCACACTAGAAAATACCCTAAAAGCACCGCATAATCTTCCAAATCTTCTCAAAATTTTCTTCTTTTGCTCTTCCAATTCACAAAACCATCTCCACAAGCTTCAAGCAAGTAAGTACTCTCTTATTCTTCATTTATTTCTAGTAAGTACTACGTTTCTATGCTTATTACGAATTGCTAAATCATATAAGATTGTTGGTGATGTTCATGCGTTTGGATTGTTGTTGCAAAATCATGTGAGTGAACATATACGTAGGGAATTCTTGACTTGTTTCCGACTTGAATTTGGTTTCAATAGCATTGTTATGACAATTGCTGAATTGATATGGCTATGAATATTGCTTACGATTGTTGTTTGGATGCTTACATGTTAGACTATCCCGGCCATCGGGAGAAGATTATAGTGCCTATCGACTTAAGAGGTTGTGCTTGTTGTAAGAATAACGATTCCATGTGGTAACCCCTATGTCGTAGTGTTGCTATATCTACCATGAAAGTAGTCCAATGGCTGCAAATAAGTGATGCAATACTGATTTTCTTGTCGGAATACAATCTTAAAACGTATGTCGACGAAATCTGAGTAAATTGACTGCTTTCACCCCACTGATTTGTGTAACAAAACTAAGTGTGGGGTGGTACCCCTAGTGCTTGCATATAGATTGTATCAAGTGAGATTGTGCTGCAACTAACATTATTTCTAAGTCTCAGGTACAATGGCACCTAAAGCAAGGCAAGGCAAGGAGAACGCTACCACATCCCAAAAGGGCAAGAAGAGAAGTCAAAAAGACCAAGGAGAATCATCCTCAGCACACCTACCACGCAGAATGTTCGGAATAAAATGGGTTCTTGAGGAAGAAGCCAAAGCATGGTACAGCAGCACCAAAGAAAGAAAATATGTGCATGTCGACTTGATCAACAAGGAGACTTTAGCAAAGAAGGAGCCGCGTATGTTGGCAAAAATAATGGCTTTGAAGCTGGATTTCATCTTCCGCGACATGGGAGAGTGTAATCTTGACTTGACAAGAGAGTTTTATGCCAACTGGTCGCCGAACACAACAGGCAATGAAGTCAAAATTCGGGGCCAAGTGTTACAGCTTACTGCAGACTGGATCAACTCTTTTCTTGGCTTACCTTTGGTCAACACAGCACCATTCAAAGAGCTGTACAGCAGGCCTCCTTATAGAGCAATACGACACACGCTTTGCAGAAGTAGATCAATGGCAAGGTGGGGCAGACATAAAGAAACAGGCTGACACAACACCTTCCCCTATGCTCCACTAAATAGGGAAGCAAGAATCTGGATGCGTATTGTCAACTCATGTCTTATTCCTGGGACTCAATACACCAAGATATCAAGAGATAGAGTGTGTTTGGTCTATGCTTTGATGACAAATGTCCCTATCAACTTTGGGGCAATCATTCGATCTACCATGAGGAAGGCCAGACTCCACAAAAGGTCCCACTTCACATTTGGTAATTTGTTGACAGCAATCTTGCGGAAGGAGGATATCGAAGAGGAACCAGCTGACCACAAACTCCCACATAACCCAAAGAAGGTTGACCTCACCAAGGTAAAAGATGCTGAAACAACTTATGGTGTCAACCTTACTACTGCGGAGAGACATGCTCGTGATGAGAGTTTCTTCCGTCATCTCTATGGCATGACACGATTTACCATGATGAGTGGTGGACGTATTCCAACTGCTGAAGAGCTCCAACAGCTAGACCACGACTACCCAATGAACATGCATGCACGGGAAATGTGTGGAGTGGGCGTATATTTTGAGGAACCTCTAGATGATGATATGCCGACTGATGATGATCGACGCCTGCCTGATTCTGACGAAGAGGAGAACTCTGACGATGACTCTTATGATGATTCAGACGAAGGGGGTATGACCCCCGACATTGATGAAGGGTCCGACTAACCAGGTTCTTCGACTTTATTTTCCACTGAGGGCAGTGTCCCGTCTAAGTGTGGGGTGGCGGTATCGCATGCTATCTTTCTTTGTTTGCACCTATGTTTGTTTGTTTACTTTGTTTATTTCATTTTTTTTCATGTCGTTTTTTTTAAGTTTTTTTTAGTAGTTAAAATTTTTCTAGCTTCGCATGAAATTATTTTGATAGGCAGCAGGAGATTAGAACAAGAGTATGTGCTACAATTGTGACTATTGAGACATTTAGGCTCTAGTTATGACTCATTATATGATATTGTGTGATTCAATTCTTTCACTTGTTGGGTCGAGAGTCTATATCACTTCCAATCAAGTCGACCATGTGCCTTATGAGTGTGAGATAATAGTATATTCTATGCTTGTGGCTGATACTAGAACTTGCTTGGTATGTATGCAAAGCGAAAATAAGGAATGTAAGTTTAGGATATGATTTAGGCATTTCTTTGGCAACCTATACATGTTTACCTTCAGTTTTACCTACCCTTTGATATCATCCTAGTTAAACCCTTTTGAGCCTTTAGCCTATTTCTTCGACAACCTTGTATGTAAGCCTAATCCATTTCTTTCAAGACCACAATTTGATCCAAATTCCTAAGTGCTTTAAAGTGAAAGAGTCATGTGACAACATAAGAGGAAATTGGGTAAGAATGATGCTTTAAAATTGCAAAGGTTCTTGAATGTGTTATGAAAAAGTGCTATCATAAGAGGTATGTTGTGAAAAGAAAAAGGAAAAGAAAGCTGAAAAGTGAGTTGTGTTTAAAAATGAAAAAAAAAAGAGGAGAACAAGGGTGGTAGAATAAAAGAAAGAAGAAAAGGTTGAAAGAAAAAAGTGTCAATGATACAAAGTGATGTATTAAAGCGCTTAGAAACCTAGTCACTATTCTTGGCCAAAATAGTCCTACCTATCCCTTAGCCTACATTACAACCATCTAAAGACCTACTTGATCCTAACCTTAACATTCTGACATTTAGTGGAGTACTACATTAAGGGCAAGCCTATGGTCATCAGTTGCTACATATGAATTCTTTGTGAGAGCGAGAGCAAGGATATATTGATACCTATGTTTGAAAAAAATATACTATATTTGTAAGTAATTATGGGTAATATATTGTGACACACACATGGTTGATGAGTTTTGGATAGTTGTATATGATCCTATGTACCTTAACGCTTGCATGCGAGTTGATCACCATCACGAGTCTATACTTGAGGTTAAATTGTTTCTACTTAGAATCGGAAAGCTACTCTTTGTTGATAATTGTTGTGTTTGTCTTGAAGAATGTATTGTGTTATTGCTGTAAAAACCCTAAGTTGATGTTTAGAAGGACATGATATGTTGTTCGAGGACGAACAAAGCTCTAAGTGTGGGATGTTGATGATAGGAAGAATTACATGCCTATATCAATATATTTTGCCCATATTTTAGCCTAGTTTTGAGAACAAATTATATATTTCATGCACTTTTAGTCCTTTTTCCTATAAATGAGCTAACGAACAT
Organism: Capsicum baccatum var. pendulum; assembly: GCA_030864225.1. NCBI lineage: Eukaryota > Viridiplantae > Streptophyta > Magnoliopsida > Solanales > Solanaceae > Capsicum > Capsicum baccatum. The sequence continues at coordinate 29,885,148 of CM061556.1, read as the reverse complement.
GATTAGTAAAGTTTCAGGTATAAATGATGCAAAATTCAGCATTTTATGGCTCACTTGACGCAAAAGAAAGCTCACGAAGGAAGGAAAGGGAGTTTACACGCCTAAGGACCAAAACTGCTGTATGGAAAATCTATCCCGGGCTAAAACAGCATTTCTGAAGACTTTGGGGACTTACAGACACAAAGTTGGATTTGGACAATGATACATTAACCTAGTACAATTGGGTTATGTATTTCATTAGTTTATTTGGATTATGATAATGTTACATTAACCTAGTACATTTGGGTTAAGTATTTCATTAGTTTAGTAGAATTTGGTTATTTATTTCATTAGCTTAGTAGGACTAGGATATGGGTATTATAAATACCCTATCATGCTAGAGATTTTGATTCATTCCGCAATTCATTCAACAATTAATTTTCTTCCATCCCTCTCTTCTTCCACCACAATAATTCTACAACTCTTCTAATCTTTCCATTAATTCTATTCTTAAATTCCACAACAAGAGAATCGTTACTTGCTAAAGGAATCACACCACACGCCTAGCACCTAATCCACACGCCATTACTCAACATCGTGATATAACGACAATGCCAAACGTGATGTCCTTCGCATTCATGGGTAACTAAACTTCTCTGTTGGGGTTATGGAAGCCAAATGAGTTACTATCTATTGCTGTGAGTTTGTGAGTTCGAGACACGTATATTGCTTATATCATTATTCTCTTCATCTTAATCTACATTCTTTGCGGTTGCAAACACAAGAATACGCCAGTCTAACAATTAACTTGTTCGAGAGAAAGGTTATTTGTCTGGAAAAGAGATAATGTCAAGGTAGTAGGACACCCTTTCCTATTAAAAAGCTAGTGTCGTAACTGGACTAACCTCTTGGAGAATTCGTACCGTTAGACACGCTTTAAGCTCGAGAGAGTTAAAGTGAAATAGTCCTTTTTTAGGTCGAGAGACGCTTGGATTTACCATCGACTACAATTCTCTATAAGCAATTGCATGTTAAGACTCTACACACTCATAGCCAATAGAGACGTATACCTCAAAAGGTGGACATAACCCCAACGCTTCAATTCTCCTTGTTTACAACCAACGTAACAATCTCTCTCTTTTTACTTTATTACTTTCAGCTTTTGGTTACTTTACTTGCAAAACAAGAATCCCCCCTCTTACGAGACTTGCACCAAAAGTTTAGTAATTTTACTTGTTGGCCAAGCTATTCCCTGTGGGATCGACACCCAACCCAGGTTGGGTTCTATATTTGCTAACAACCTCTTTACACTCACGATGGCTGTAGATTGAGCGTTATCATATATCAATATTAGTAAACTCAGTCTTTCAGAATCTCATTAACAGTACACTCATATTGTCAGTATTTCGACTCAATAGCCAGTATCTCTATGAGTTCAGTTATAGTTACGTATGCATGTATGTACTCTCACGTTCATATCAGTCAGTATTTTTCATACATATAACCCTTTGCATTTAGCTTACCTTACTCGTATACTCAGTACATTGAGACGTACTCATGCATTTGCGCTATGGTGTTTTCTTTTATGTTACACCATATATTCAGAGGCATGAGCTCCAAATCCGCAGTAGATTCTAGGATCAGCAGTCAGAGTTAGACGTGAGTCCTCATCCTTTGAGGACAAGATGATTTCATTTCTACTTCAGTTTTCAGTTTATTTCAATAGTTAGAGTTAGTTGGGGATATGTCCCATCAACTCCTTATTCAGTTCAGTTAGAGGATTTCAGACTAGATGACAGATTAGATGTTCAGAATTCAGTGTTTATGTTCTTTTTTGGTATTTTTATACCATATTTTTCAAATATGTATTAGTATTGAACCTTATGGCCATATAGTTTATTTTTCTGCATATTTTATGAGATATTATGCAGTTTACAGGTACAGATATTAGTCATGGGTTAGCTTGTGGTCCTTCGATGTCATGAGCACCGTGTAGCATTTTGGTTCAGAAAATTGGGGCGTTACACCAACTCAAACCAAACTCAAGGTAACAGTTCTCCTTAAGCTTACTCAGTTTCATGTTCTGTGTTTATCGCAAATTTGGTATTTAGTTTTACGTTTATGTTCCTATTATAAACTTGGTATTAAGTACCATTACATATTCAGTTATGCACTCAAGTATCAGTTCAATTATGTAATTATGCATCAGACATTCATTCTCATTGTGAGAAACTTAGTTCTTCAGAACACTAAGTCGTGCATTCATGAATCGGTTACACATGTATCAGATATGCATGTTCAGTATTATATGTTTAGTTTGGCAGTCAGGTTAGTCATAAGATCATGTTCCAGCTATTAATTTTCAGGATGTATGTCAGTTGTCTTTTCTCCCCTCTCAGTCAGTCTCATTCGACGATAAATGTTCTCAAGGAAGAGATATTGAAATACCCCATACTTTTTTCTAGCTAATTTCATCTCAAGAATATCTAGTATTAGCTTCTAAATTGAATGATGATTATTCCATAAGGAATTTTTAAGATTTTCAGTTTCTGTCATGTGGTAAATTCAATAAGCTTTCCACAAATATAAGATTCACCCAAATCCTATAACCGTGTCAGAACTTGTGACTATTCCAAGTTCCCGTCGTAAAACAATGCCATATTGGTCAGTGGCGCACCGCGCCACAAGCTAAAATGGCAATTGTCCTTTTTCAGTGACTCAGTATGATTTCCTTTGTGTCGTACCAAAGTTCCAGGTTATAAAAGAAGAGGCAACGCGATGGCTCCATGTTGCGCCATCCCTCAGTTTCCCAATTGTCAAATTCTAGTGACACGCTGCTCCTGGGGTCCAATTCAAAAATGTTTTACTGAAATTACAAAACACATCTAGGATTAAAAGGGTCAATTTTTCACCCCTATTTAAGCCCTTTAATACGTGATTCAGCCACTTTTCACCCAAAATACACTCTCTTCTCTGAAAAACCTCACAAGAACAACCTAGGGTTTTTCATAGAAGATTCAAAATCACGAATTTTCTCCGTCAATCTTCATGTATTTACGAACCAAGGCATACATTGTATTCATTCATGGACTCTTTTCGTCCATAAAGCCTAAGAATCCCTTTTCTAAATTCAAGTTTATGGATTTTCTTATGAATTTTATGATTGGGCTGCTCTTGTTCATGAGGATAATGAGAAATTGAATTCTACTCAATGCTGGGTGATAAATTCTATGTGGGTTAAAGTATTATAGATATAGATTCATGCAAACCTATGACTAAATCCTTGAATGATGAAATTAGAATTGAACCATAATGTTTATTTATTGTACAATGATGTTTACATGTACTATGCCTACATTCTGTTTGATTAAATGCCTAAATGAAGGAAAAGTGCCTAAATAGCATGATACCATGAAATCCCCATGTAAGTACAAGTTTATGCTTATCACACGTTTGATGAAATGCTTCTATAAATATGGTATGATCTATGGTGTTAGTTATATGTTCAAATAAGTTATGCTTGGTCAGTTTTCTTCCATCGAGTCCTGGGGGTACTTGTATTCGAAACATTAGCTGTGTTCCTAGAGCCAATGTCATGTTTTCACATTACTCTCAGTCAAGCTATGAATCCTTAGATTTCAGACAGTCTTATGACTCAGGAAATCTCCATGATCTCATAAACTCAGTCAATTGTCAGATATCAGTAGTATTTCATCAGTCAATGAGATTCAGTAATTTAGCCCATATTAGTTCAGTTAATCATATTCAAAATCTATTCAGATGGGAGTAGGAATGAGCACCGAGTGAACACAAGGATGGGAACACACACTATCAGATGAGGGTGTGATTCTTAGAAGTCATACTTGCATTCAAAACTATATAGTCTGCATAGGTTGAGACATCAACAATGTCTGATGAGGGTTGATGAGGTGGATAAACACTGTTAGATAAGGGTCCCACCATTCTCATATAGGGGACACTATCATATGAGGGTCTCTTATAGCTTGTCCTTACCAGTGGTGCGGTATTGACACCCTTCTAATTGGGGTTACAGATTGGACCCCAACTTAGCCATAATGGCATATCAAGGGTATGTCAGTGAGATAGCTACTTCCCACAGTTTTATATTATAGAATCAGGACTGCCAGATATAGTTAATCAGTCTCAGTAATAGAACTCAAATAGTTCTTTAGATTTTAGGACTGTCAGATACAGTTACTCATGTTATTAGTTATATTCAGATTCAGTAATCATGTTATCACAGTATTAGTGTCAGCTGTTATGTCTCCTACATATATTCTTACGCTCATGATAGTTAGTCAGTTATTATTATTGTTTATGCATATAAACCCTGTGTATTCAGCCTACCTCACATGCATACCATTACATTCAAAGTACTGACACAGTTGTGCTATGTTGTCTTATACCATAGGTTCAAAGACATAAGCTCCAAAGCAATAGTAGATTCAAGATATCCGCAGACAGAGTTAGAAGTGAGTCCTCATCTTTTAAGGACATGATTATTTCCCTATTATCTTATTAGTCAGTTTATTAGTTAGAGTTAGTTGGGAACATATCCCATTAACTCCTTACTCAGATAGTTCAGTTAGTTAGAGGCTTTCTAGACAATCATGTTTCAGACTTCAGTATGTTCAGTTTTGTTTTGGGTATTTTATTACCCCACACAGTTGTTACATCATTCCGATCATATTCATTATTGAACCTTATGGCCGTTTAGTGTATGTTTCTGCATTATTATGTTATATTATGCAGTGTACAGGTACAAATATCAGTCATGGGTTAGCTTGTGGTCCTTCGAGGTTATGAGCACTGTGTAAAATTTCGAGAACCAGGCTCAGGGTATTATAAACTTGGTATCAGAGCCTAAGGTTTGATAGATTCCTAGAAAGCTTGAAAGGAGCATCTAGTAGAGTCATGTACATGGGTGTGTTGCGTGCCACGTTTATGTGCAATAGGCTATAAGATATTTTAGGAACAGTTTCCCTTCTTTCGGTATTCATGTTGTGCAGTGAGCATAATCTCAAGTCAATCTCTCAGTCTAATCCATTTTTCCCTTTCTTCTACAGAACATGCCTCCTAAAAGAAGAAACGAAAATCAGTCAACCCCTTAGCTCAAAGATCCTTTGGGCGATTTTGTTTCTCATGCGGAGTTCAGGGCCGCATTCACTATTCTTGCTCAGTCATTTGCTGCTCAAAATGAATGGCCAGTAGTCATTCTGTCCAACCCAGTGGCCAATTTAGCAGCAGCTAGCATTCGGGACTTCACCCGAATAAATCCCCCATCCTTCCTCGGGTCTAAGGTAGATGAGGACCCCCAGGAATGCATTGATCAGGTTCAGAAGGTGAAAGACATCATGGCGGTGACTACTATTGAGAGTGCCAAGCTAGCTATATATCAGTTGTAGGATGTGGCTCATGCTTGGTTCAAACAATGGAAGTCAGAGAAGTTAAATGATCCAGGTCCTATAGAGTGGGAGAAGTTTCTCACTACATTCTTAGATAGATTCTTTCCCCAAGATCTTAGAGAGGCTAAGGTGATAGAATTCATCAACCTCAGGCAGGGAAATATGATGGTGAAAGAGTATTCTCTTAAGTTTACTAAATTAGCCAGATATTCCCCTCATGTGGTTACAGATAATAGAGCCAAGATGAATAAGTTTGCTTCAGGGGTAAATGATAGCATGATAAATGAGTATAGATCTACCATACTGAATAGTGACATCACATTTGCTAGGCTTATGACTCATGCTCAGTAGATAGAGGAACAGAAGATTAAGCAGAGAGAGAAGTAGAACAAGAGAGCGAAGACAGGAAGTTTCAACTTCGCTCAGAATATATCAAAAGGAGGAAACCATTCCTAATTTTGACCTAATTCATCAATTTTAAACCCTTCTTCAGTTGTTCTCCAGTTCCTAAGTTCAAGGAGGGTAACAGAGATAGAGCGCCAAGCTCTAGGTCTCAGGACAGTGTTAGCAATCCTCGAACTAATCCCCTTTGTCAGACATGTGGTAAGAACCACAAGGGTGCTTGCAGAGCTGGTAGCGATGTCTATTTTAGTTATAGAAAGCTAGGCCACAAAGTCAAAGACTACCCTCAGTCAGGTTATCAGAGTTATCTCCGCTCCTCAGCTCAGTTCGATCGCCCGAATCAATAGGGTGTCGCCACTAGTGCTACTAGTGGGAAACGCCCAAATCATCTCTATGTTTTTCAGTCCTGATAGGATCAGAAAAATTCTCCTAATGTAGTAACTGGTATGTTACAGATCTTTCATGTGCATGTTTACTCTTAACTATATCTAGGAGCTTCTTTGTCTTTTGTAACTCCCTATATAGCAGGCGATTTTAGAATCAGTCCCAAAATCCTAGTAGAGACCTTTTCAGTCTCTACCCCAGTTGGTAAAATTATCAAACCCCGGCTGGTATACAGGAACTGCCCGGTTATGATATTTTAGAAAGTCACTTCAGCAGACTTAGTAAAATTAGAGATGACTGATTTTGATGTCATTCTTGGCATGGATTGGCTTCATTCCTGCTATGCCAAAGTTGAATGCAGAAATAAAATAGTCCAGTTTCAGTTTTTGAATGAACCCATCCTTAAGTGTAAGGGTAGTACTTCAGTGTTTAAAGGTCATCTTGTTTCCTACCTTCGGGCACGGAAAATGATATCTAAAGGATGTGTCTATCATCTTGTTCGATTGAAGGACACTAGTTTTAAAAATCCCATCCTTGAATCAGTTCCAGTTGTAGGTGAATATTCAGATGTCTTTCCCGAATATCTTCCAGGAATTTCTCTCGAAAGAGAAATAGACTTCAGCATTGATCTTCTTCCAGATACTCAGCTTATATTTATTCTGCCATACAGAATGGCACCAGAAGAACTCAGAGAACTGAAAGAACAATTGAAGGATCTCTTAGACAAGGAATTACTTAGGCCCAGCATTTTCCCGTGGGGCACTCCAGTATTATTCATACACAAGAAAAATGGTTCTCTTAGGATGTGTGTAGACTAAAGTCAACTCAATAAGGTCACGGACAATAAAGAGTATCATCTTCCCAAAATCGATAACTTGTTTGATCAACTTCAGGGTGCCAGTTATTTCCCTAAGATAGACCTCAGATCCAGCTATCATCAGCTTAGAGTTAGAGAATGTGACATTTCAAAAATAGCTTTTTGTTCTCGGTATGGTCATTTCGAATTCTTAGTTATATCATTTGTTCTTACCAATGCCCCAGCAGCTTTCATGGACTTGATGAATCGCGTGTTCAAATAGTACTTGGACATGTTCATCATAGTCTTCATAGATGATATTCTGGTCTATTCCTGCAGTGAGTGAGATCATGCAAACCATCTTAGAATAGTACTTCAGACTCTTATAGACCATCAGCTATTCTCTAAATTCAGTTGGTGCAAATTTATCTAAGGTTAGTAGCATTCCTTGGTCATATCGTTTTGCGTGATGGCATTAGAGTAGATCCTTAAAAGATCAAAGCTGTAAGAAACTGGCCCAGACCTATCTCTCCATTCAATATCAGGAGTTTCTAGGGTTTGGCTGGATATTACAAGCGGTTTGTTAGGGGATTTTCTTCTCTTACATCCCCTATGTCCAAATTGACTTAGAAGAAAGTCAAGTTTCAGTGTTCAGATCCTTGTGAGAAAAGTTTTCAGGAGTTGAAGACCCGACTTACCTCAGCTCCAATATTAGCTCTTCCAGATGGTCCAGATGGTTTCATAGTGTATTTTGATGCATCCAGAGTAGGTTTGGGTTGTGTCCTCATGCAGCATGGTAGGTCATAGCCTACGCCTCCAGACATCTTAAGCCCTATGAGAGGAATTATCCTACTCATGATCTTGAGTTAGCAGTCGTAGTATATTCCTTGAAGATTTGGAGGCATTATCTATATGGTGTTAACGTAGATGTATTCAAAGATCACAAAATTCTTCAATATATTTTTTCTCAAAAAGATCTCAATCTTTGTCAGAGAAGTTATTAGAACTCTTGAAAGATTATGAGATGAGTGTCCTTTATCATTCGGGTAAGGCCAATATAGTGGGTGATGCTCTTAGTAGACTATCCATGGGTAGTGTTTTTCATGTTGAGGATAGTAAAAAGAAGTTAGCTTAGGAAGTCTATCATCTTTCAAGACTAGGTGTTCACTTAGTCGATACAGAAATGGGTGATATATGGGTTCAAAATAGTTTAGGATCAGAAAGTAGAGGTTTTCTCCCAAGGGGGAGATGGTGTCCTTCATTGTCAGGGTCGTATCTGTGTTCCAGGTGTATATGACTTAAGAAAGCAAATTCTTGCAGAAGCACATAGTGCGCGCTACTCTATTCATCCAGGGGCCATTAAGATGTACCACGACTTATGGGAAATCTATTGGTGGAGTGGGATGAAGAGAGACATTGCAGAGTTTGTGGATAAGTGCTCTACATGTCAGCAGGTTAAGATAGAGCATCAGAAGCCTAGTGGGTCCACACAGGAATTCAGTATTCCTACTTAGAAGTGGGAAGTTGTGAACATGGACTTCATGATGGGTTTGCCTTGAACTCGTCATCATCATGATTCAGTTTGGGTCATTGTAGATAGAATGACCAAATCAGCTCATTTCCTTCCAGTTCATACCTTTTATTCAATCGAGGATTACGCCAAACTCTATATCAAGGAGTTCGTCAGATTGCACAGTGTTTTTTTGTCTATTATCTCAGACAGAGGTACCCAATTTACCTCTTATTTCTGGAAATCATTCCGAAAGGGTCTTGGTACCCAAGTTCATCTCAATATAGACTTTCATCCTCTGAAAGATGGTTAATCAGAAAAGACCATTCAGACTTTAGATGATATGCTACGGGCGTGTGCAACTGATTTTAAGGGTAGTTGGGATGACCACTTACCTTTGATTGAGTTTGCATACAACAACAACTATCATTCTAGTATCCAGATGGCTCCATTCGAAGCTCTCTAGGAAAGGAGATGTAGATCTTCAATTGGATGGTTCGAAGTTAGTGAGGCCTCAGTCGTAGGTCCTGACTTGGTATTCGATGCCTTGGAAAAAGTCCAGTTGATTAGAGAAAGACTCTGGGCTTCTTAGAGCCGATAGAAGTCTTATGCAGATGTTCATAAAAAAGATCTCAAGTTTGATATTGGTGATCATTTTTATCTAAAGATCTCTCCCATGAAGGTAGTGAACAGATTCAGTAAGAAGGGAAAGCTCAGTCCCCGATATGTTGGCCCCTTCAAGAATCTCAATCGCTTTGGAACGATAGCCTATGAGCTAGAATTGCCTTTAGATCTAGTCATAGCTCATCCATTCTTTCATGTATCTTTGCTATAGGAGTTCATAGGTGACCCATCAGTAGTATTCCCTAATTAGAGCATTGATGTTCAGAACACTCTCTCTTATGAAGAGATTCCAGTCAAAATCTTAGACTATCAAATCCATAGATTGAGGAACAAAGAGGTCCCTCTATTTAAGGTTCTTTGGAGAAATCAGTTCGTCGAGAGAGCTACTTGGGAAGAATAAGAAGACATGCGTACCAAGTATCTCATCTCTTCTCTGCCAACTCAGACCAAGCTCAAGGTAACATTTCTCCTTAAGCTTACTTAGTTTCATGTTATGTGTTCATAACGAACTCGGTATTCAGTTTCATGTTCATCTTCCCATTATAAACTTGGTATCAAGTACTATTGAATATTCAGTCATGCACTCATGTACCATTTCAGTTATGTAATTATGCATTAGACATGCATTCTCATTATGAGAAACTTAGTTCTTCAAAACACTCAGTCCTGCATTCATGAATCAGTTACACATGCATCAGATATACATGTTAAGTAATATATGTTCAGCTTATTAGTCATGTTAGTCATTAGATCATGTTTTAGTTATTCATGTTCAGTATGTACGTCAGTTTTCTTTTCTCCCCTATCAGTCAATCTCATTTGAGGATGAATGTTCTCAAGGGGGAGATATTGTTATACCCCATACTTTTTCCTATCTAATTTCATCTCAAAAATGTCTAGTATTAGCTTCTAAATTGAATGACGATTATTCCATGAGGAATTTTCAAGATTTTTACTTTTATTCATGTGGTAAATTAAATAAGCTTTCCATCGATATAAGATTCTCCCAAATCCGATAACCAGGTTAGAAGTTATGACTATTTCAACTTCTCATCTTAAAATAGTGTCATATTGGTCAGTAGTGCGCCGTGCCACAAGCTAAAATGGTAATTGTCCTTTTCCAGTGTCTCTGTGTGATTTCCTCCATGTCGCACCAAAGGGGCAACGCGATGGCTCCACGTCGCGCCATCCCTTAGTTTCCCAATTGTCAAATTTCAGTGACATGACGCAATAGCGCCACGTCACGCCAGGGATCCAATTCGGGATTTTTTTACTAAAATTACAAGACATGTCCAGGGTTAAAAGGATCAATTTTCCACCCCTATTTAAGCCCTTTAACATGTAATTCAGCCACTTTTCACTCAAAATACACTCCCTTCTCTCAAAAACCTCTCAAGAACAACCTAGGGTTTTTCATAGAAGATTCAGAATCAAGAATTTCCTCCATCAATCTTCGTGTATTGAAGAACCAAGGTATGCATAGTGTTTATTCATGGACTTCTTTCATCCATTAAACCCATAATATTTATTTATTGTACAATGATATTTACATGTACTATGCCTACAATCTGTTTGATTAAATGCCTAAATGAAGGAAAAGTTCCTAAATAGTATGATACCATGAAATCCCCATGTATGTACAAGTTTATGCCTATCACACGTTTGATGAAATGCTTCTATAAATGTGGTATGGACTATGGTGTTAGTTATATGTTCAAGTAAGTTATGCTTGGTTAGTTTTCTTTCATCGAGTCCTGGGGGTACTTGTACCCAAAACATTAGCTGTGTGCCTAGAGCCAATGTTATGTTTTCATGTTACTCTCAGTCAAGCTATGAATCCTTAGACTTCAGACAGTCTTATGACTCAGGAAATCTTCATGATCTTATGAACTAAATCAGTTTTCAGATATCAATAGTATTTTGTCAGTCAACGGGATTCAGTAATTTAGCCCTTGTTTAGTTCAGTAAATCATGCTTAGAGTCTATTTAGATGGGAGTAGGAATTAACACCGAGTGAACCCAAGGATGGGAACACACACTATAAGATGAGATGTCATGATAAACAACTAAAATACCAAAGTCTCTCAGTTGGGGGTAACACTTAGCACCGAGTGAACATAGGGATGACAACTTTCCCATCAGTGGAGGCATGAGTCATTTGTAATAGTCCCTAAGTTCTAGAACTACAACTCTATAGTAGATTATGAGGGGTACCCCATCAGTAGAGGCATGACACCTTGGTCCTTTAGGACATCATCCTTGTAGATCCACATCATCAGTCATGTGTTGGTACCCTAAGAAAGGTACCAATACCCTTCTAACTAGGGTTAAAGGATGGACCTTGATAAATCAGATTGTACATGTCAGTTATAGCTAGCTCCCACAGTCTTAATACAGTATTTAGAGTGTGTCAGTTCAGGTTTGCATGACCAAGTATTCAGATATCAGTATTTCAGATATAAGTTATTTAGTTATTCAGCTCATGTCAGTACATGTTTATGCTTCAGATATAAGTTATTTAGTTATTCATATCATGTCAGTACATGTTTATGCTTGGTCTTGAATTCTCAGTTACATGATCCTCAGTTCAATTTTACAGTATGTTGTGTTATACATGAGATGTACATACATTATTCATGGATTACCACTTCACATTTTCAGTTCTACTTATTCTACAAAACTAAAGATTTAAGAAACTAAGTTTAGTGATTCACCAGTTTATCATATTATGTTTGTTACTCATGTTTTAAGATACTTCAGCTTTCAGTTGATTTCAGTATCTTGGTGAGTCTTTTTGCACTTAGCATGCGTGTTTTAAGATTATGTATCTATTTAATTTTACTTATTGCATTCAACCCCACTTACGTAGTACATTCCAGAAGTATTGATCCATATATATGTCTGTGTGGCTACATTGTTTCATAATGTAGGTACCGTTTGTAGCTGACACATCATAATCAGGCAGTTCTCAACTTTCACCCAGTAGGTGATAAGTCCTCTTGTTTTGGGGACTCCAGTCCCTTGCAGTTTATGTGTTGTATTTTGATTATTCATATGTATTGATTAGTGGTAGTTGGAGGCATGCCCCAGCTATCTATAGTGTATAGTAGAGGCTTCATAGATAGTCAAAGTCATTACATGTAATTCAAGTTTCTTTCTTCAGTTTTATTATGTTGTAAAAATTTTCAGTATTTCATTTATTTAGACTTTCTCGTGATCATGTTTTCGCTTAGTAAATTTAGTTTTTATATAATTTAAATTAGTTGATCAAGTAGTATGCTATTACATAGGTTATCTTGGGATCACTTGTGATTCTAAGCACCATGTTATGACTAGGGGGTAGCCTCGAGTCATGACAAACTTGGAATTAGAGCACAAGGTTCAAGTGTCATAGGATATCTATGAAGCCGTGTCTAGTAGAGCCTTATGGAATGGTATGGAGATATCTGTACTTTTCTTCTAGGGGTTATTGAGTATTTCAGAAAAGTCCCCTTCTTTCATATCTCGGATCGTGCTGTAGAAAGGTTCTCAAACAGACTTATACAAATTCTCATCATGATCCATTCATGTCAGCTCTGCCTTATTTTCAAGGTAACATAACTAGTGAAGCTTAAATCCTTAGAAATAGAGTTTTCTCTAATAGTTCTCGAAGAAAGTTATGGGATTGAATATGGGATAAAAAAGAATCCTATTAGTTATTTTAAGTTTCAAAGTTTGAAGGATTTTATTTATATTCATGAAAATCGTGCACTAAGACAAAGTCAGATGTTCTCTCAAATTCCTTCTTAGAATCCTATGATAACATATGACCTAGAGTTAGAAGCATGATCCTAGAAGTTTAAAGAAGAAATATGGGATATCTAGATTTAGTAGATTATGTATTCTTGGGGTTATTTGTATGTAAAATAAACCATAGCCTTGAAATAGTGTATGCAAGAATTTAAATTTGTTGATTCAAAATTAAGTATGATGGTGTGGGTGTGATATAGCAGTATGCCCAAGGTGATATGGGATTGTAGTATTTCTAAGTTTTTAAAGTGTGTGTGCTTAGATTGTGATGATACCCTTGAGTTGATAAGTGTGAATGAGGCTAGTAATGTAGTATATGATGTTCTTACTAGCTAAGTTATAGGTTGTGATGTTGGGTATTATGGTGTAATGGTAATTCTCATGGTTTAGGGAAAAGTATAAGTTTAAAGATGTTATATTAGTAGGTTATGAAGGAAAAAAACAGATTAGGTGTTTAGTGAGACAGGTATGTTTTTTCAAGAATGGTATTAGTATGTGATGATTGCTGAAGCTAAAGAAAGTTAAGGATACTATACATTAAGGGAGTGTTAAAGTTTGGGAATATCTATGTTATGTATTAGAATATACGTTTGAATTTTGGATGATTGAGCTAATAAAATAAAGAGTTGAAACTCTAGATGGTGTGAACTTAGGGTAAGGTGATACTACTGAAGATTCTAAGTAGTAAGTGTTTAAGTTATTGTATGATGACTATTGGGGCTATAGAAAGTTTAGAGTTCTATTTCAGAAGGAAGTATTAGCAATGGGTTTTACACTTTCAAGAGTGTTTTTCAGGGTGAGTTTATTATTTAGGTGTATTGTTATATCTTGTACCCTATAATAAAGTGATTGCAGTTCAGTTTAGAGTTTATTAAAAGGGTCCACAAACTTAGAATGATAGCTTTAATCTAAGGGGGAGATGATGGGACAAGAAGCCAAGTCAGGCTCTCAAATTCAAGTAGTGATGCCAGTGTGCTGTAGAACAACACTAGGGAGGAAAATGTTTAACCCATTCTTATCTCAGTGAAAAGTTTCGTACTTCTGTCATCATGAAATCTACTCATGCCTTACCTGTCAACTCCATGACCATAGTTCATGTTCATGCACATTATAGAGAATTATGTACGCTCCTAGTTCTAGTATGAGGAGTTCCAGTTCACTTAATAGTAAAAATCATATTCCATGAATTTATGAACTCCAAACTCTGGTCAGACTCATGTACTCATGCTTTAATGTATGCTCAGTTCCCATATCTCATGGTGCACTCTTAATGACCAGTGAAATTCAAATTATGTCATATGTGTCCTCAGTTTTGATCTCTTTAATGAATTCATGCTTTTGATACTCTATTCCTCAAGCCTTATTTAAGTGTCAAAGTTATGAATAGTATTCTTTTATGCTTTAGGTCCTTATGTTCTAACTTTCAATGACCTCTCCTTATGAAATGATAGTGGTGATGAATAATTATTTAGATGGGAGAGAGTTAATATTTCATGTTGGGGAAATATTATTGTATGATTTTTTTATATAAGGCTAAAAGTGTGAAGTAAGATTGAGGCAAAGCTTTTGGTAGATGTCATGGTTAGTTGAGAATTCCATGTTGTCTTCTTAAGAATAGTGCAAAAAAATTGTTACTAATAGAATTTTAGAGAATATGAGAAAGATGATTTTATGGGTTATTTACCTAGAAGTTCATATGTTGTTATAATGATAGGCTTGAATGTCATGTTGGTATATAAGTGGATGGGTGCATTGTTCTCTAGTGAATTCCTGGTAAGAGGTTAAATTTAGTTGTTAAAGTGGTAATAAGAATTATTATTGAGATGAGAGCTATAAAACACTCATATGGTATTAAATCTGTGGTTTAGACTAGTATTATGGTGTTATGTATTGTACCTTGTGACTTTGAGTAGGCTTGAACATGGTGGGAGGATTTATCTTAGTTCAGACTTTAGTATATGGAGTTATCAATGCCCCTGTGAGAATTACAAGTTGAATCAACGAGCATAGTATTTAAAAAGATAAGTATAGTTGATGGAGTATTTGAGAAGTGTGGCTAAGCTTGAAAATTAGCAGTTGCATTACCTAAAGCCTAGTAGTTCTATAATAGCTTATGTTTTATAGGCCTATGTTCCATGTTATAGAATTGTAGCCATGTTGTGATTCCCTATTTACATATCTTATTCAGACCATGCCCAAGATTCTTTGATACCTAATGTTATTAGAACTTCTTAGAGAGAGTGCTGAAGAAATACTCTAGTTGAGTATAAGCATTCTATATAATTCAGTTCATATAACTAGTAAATCAGATTAGCAATTAGACAAATAAGCTCCTATGATTTTCCATCTTTCCATCTAGTCTTATTATCCAAAGTTTCATGAATAAGTCTACTCCATGAGGTAATTTGTTCGCATACAAGTAAGTTGTGAATTCAGTTAAGTCCATGCATCAGGTTTTAGATTCAGCTATTTAGTCATCACCCAGTTCATAAGTGTTCAGCGCATGATCTCACTTTTCCAAGTATTCCAGCTCAGACATTGTGATACCCCTTATACGATCTTGGTCCCATCGTCTCATATTCCTGCTTACATAATGTACTTGGCAATACCATGAAGCCATTTTCATTTGATTCTTATACGTGTTTTGTTAAGGGACAATTCCTAATGAGAAGTTACATACTTTATTCAATCCTTAGTAACCTTTCAAATTCTATTGCATCAGTTATCCCTTTGCAGTTCTATATGTAAGATCATATCATGGGCATTTCAAGTGACTTCTAAACTCTCGGGATGAATTATCTCTTTATAGTCAATTGAGTCAAGTCAGCTCAGAAATCTGTTTCATGAAAAAAGTTATAATGTTTCAGCTCAACTATACCCTTCATTACTAGACATGTCATTTGTACATCATTCCACACCTATAAAACTTCAACAAGTTCATATCCATTATTCGAGGATGAATTATTCCAAGGGGGAAGTAATGTAACACCCCACATTTTCAGGCTAGACATTAAACCATCATTCCTACGTGTAATGCACCAAAAGTACACCCTGGATGTCACACGGTATTCAAGACTACGACTAGTATCAAGATAACACTTTAAGCCTTCTAAACTTGGAACTCATGATAAAATTAAACTTGACATATGAAAATCTTAAGACAACTGAATTAATATCTTAATTGAAAGTCTTAAACTTGAAAATCTTGAAAACAAACACTTTTGAATCTAAAATAGAAAATAGTCGGACAAGCCTCTGCTTCTAACTAGAGAGCTACTGGGACAAGCCCCAGCTGACCCAAACTTAACAGATATCAAATGACTAAAATACTTCATCAATATCAAAGTTTGATAAAATAGGTCCTCAAACTATGAGGACTCACCAAACGTCGGGATGTAGGTAGAGATGCTCATAATCAATCATGTTGCAGTAACTGAGCACCAGAACCTACGTTATGAAAAAATGTAGCACATAGACGTACACGTGGATCAGTACTTCTGGAATGTACTGAGTATGTGACGATGAATGCATAAGAAAAATAATAACTCAATGTGCACTTAGATTTTCAAATAATGCATGCTAAGTGTGAATGACTCACCTTGGGCTTGAATAAAACCAAAACTACGAAATAATAAACATAAATAATAAAACATAATGATAAACTTTGTGAGCCATAATACTTAA
Organism: Capsicum baccatum var. pendulum; assembly: GCA_030864225.1. Taxonomy (NCBI): domain Eukaryota; kingdom Viridiplantae; phylum Streptophyta; class Magnoliopsida; order Solanales; family Solanaceae; genus Capsicum; species Capsicum baccatum. The sequence goes on along the minus strand of CM061556.1, from coordinate 29,868,554 downwards.
TTCTAAAATCTTTACTTTTATTCTTTCTTAGGGAGGTTCTACTAACTGACATAAACCATGTGAGCTATCATGGAGTCCAACTTATTACCCATGTTGGGCAGAGCCTTCCTACCCTTGTGTAACACCCCAAATTGGTACCTGAAATGCTACACGGTGCTCATGACCCTAAAGGACCATAAGATAACCCATGACTAATATCTGTACTTGTATACTGCATCATATACCATATAAATGCGGAAATAAAGGCTGAAAGGCCATAAGGTTCAAAGATCTGATAAAACATAACATCTGATGGTATGGTATATCAATACCACAGCAACTGAAATAACTGTCTGAACATGCGAGTCTAAAAGCCACTAAACTCTCTGAATAAGGAGTTGATAGGACATGTCCCTAACTAACTCCAACTACTAAAATAAATTAATTAATGAGATAATAAAGTAATGGTCATGTCCTCGAAGGATGAGGACTCACTGCTAACTCTGACTGCCGAGACTGGAATGCTACTGATGCTCTGGAGCTCGTTCCTCTGAACTTATGATATAAAACACCATAGCGCAAATGCGTCAATACAATTGAAAGTACTGGTATGCTGTGAGGTAGGCTGAATACAAAGGGTTCACATGCATGAACTATACTAACTGAATGAATAACATAAGTGTGAGAATACATGCATGAATACATAATAACTGTAACTGAGTTCATGATAAAATGATTACTAAGTCTGAGTACTGATGATGTGAGATACTGATAACTATACAATTGAAAAAGTTTATACTGAGCGACTGTATCTGACAGTCTAGTTTCTGATGGACCTAGCTGAGTTCCGTACTGTTCTGAGTTAACTGTATCTGACAGCCCTAATCTGTAATTGAAATTGTAGGAAGTAGTCATCTAATATACATGCCCCAAATAAAGAAATATATCAGAGTTAGGGTCCAATCTGTAACCCCAATAGAAAGGGTGTCAATACCACGCCACTGGTAAGGACAAGCTATGGGTGAACCTCATCTGACAATATCCCCAAAAGAGAAAGGTGGGGTCCTCATCTGACAGTGCTTATCCACCTCATCAATCCTTATCTGACAGTATTGATGTCTTAACCTATTCTGGCTACATAGTTCTAGAATGCAAGGATTGTTTCTAAGAATCATACCCTCACCTGACGATGTGTGTTCCCATCCTTGGGTTCACTCGATGATAAATCCTACTCCCATCTGAATGGACACTGAACATGATTAACTAAACTAAACTAGACTGAGTTAACTAAGTTCCATTAATTGAAGGAATACTACTGAGATTACTAAATTTTTTAGATTTCTGAGATTACCGAGTTTACTGAGTTTTCCTGAGTCACATGACAGACAGAATTTCTATGAACATGGCTCGACTGAGAGTATCTTGAAAACATGACACTGGCTTTAAGCACACAACTAAATTATTGAGTAGAAGTACCCCCAGGACTCGATAGCATGAGACTGACAATGCATGATTTTCTTGAATATATGACCAACATCACAATCCATAATACAATAACTTAGAGATTTCATGAAGTAGAGTTTCTAATGCACCACAAGGGCTACACATGTATCCATAATTCACTGACTAAGGCATTTCATCAAACATTTGACATGCATAAACTTGTACATGAATGGGGATTTCACATTATCATACTAGTATGACACTCTTCATTCACATAAGCATTTAATCAAACACATGGGGAGCATACTTTGGTTATACCATCATCAATGTATCTAATTGTCATGGTTGCATAAATAAATTTGCAAAATTGAAAGGGTTATCATGATTATTATGCAAATCATCATATACTAGGGTCAATCATCAGAATATGTAATTTAAAACATGAATCAAAACCTCACAACATCATAAACATAAATTTAAATTCAATTTAAATCATGAACATTCATAAATACACAAATCTTGAATTTTGAAAAGAGATTCTTGAGCTTCATGGGTGAAAGGGGCCCATGAATCAACACATGACATACCTTGATTGTGAGTTTCTTGGAGTTCTTGGACTTGAAAAACTTGAATTTCTTAGTTTCTTGAAGAAGGGTTTGGATTTTTTTCTTGGGGATTATCTTTGAGAGAAAATCCTAATTTGATGTTATAGGTGGATAATGAACTTCTGTGCCTTGGTCTGATATAACTAGGTATAAAAGGGGTGGTAAAAGACCAAAAAGCCCTTTTTAAAAATGACTTAAATTAGCTGAACGAAATATGCGATGGTGGGTGTGATGGTCCATCACTAGGTCGACGGTCTGTCGGTCCTGGCCGTCGCACCTGGGCAGAAAAAGGGTTCACTGCCTCTCCTATGACGGCTTGGGCGACGGTCCGTCGCTAGCTCAATGGTCCGTCAGCCTGATCTATCACCCTTAGGCAGAATTTGGTCTCCTTCCTCCACTGCGATGGTTTTGGCGATGGTTCTTCACTAGCTCGATGGTCCTTCGGCCTTCACTGTCGCACCTGGGTAGTTTTGATTACTTTTTGTATTTCTGTCATAACTTTCTCTTTCGATGTCAGATTTTGACAAAATGGGTATCGATGGAAAGCTTATTCTATTTTCCACTCAAAAAATTAAAAATATTAAAAATTCCACGTGAACAAAAGTGGATTCATCTTTCAAAGAAAGTTTTTAACATTTCTTCGGATAATTTTAAGCTAGGTAGAAGTACGGGGTATTATAATATCTCTCCCTTGAGAACTTTCATCTTTGAATGAGACTGAGTGAGAGGGGGGAAGATAAACTAACATACATACTGAACATAAACAACTAGAACATAATATCATGACTGACATGGCTGATAACTGAATATATCATTCCTAACATACGTATCTGATTCATGAGTAACTGATTCATGAATACATGACTGAGTGTTCTAATGAACTAAGGTTCTCACTATGAGAATGCATGTCTGATGCATGATTATATAAAAAGACTGATATATGAATGCATGACTGAATATGCAATGGTATTTCCCACCAAGTTGTAATGAAATTCTGAATATGAAACTGAGTAAGCTTAAGGAGAACTGTTACCTTGACCTTGATATGAGTTAGCGGAGAAAAGGTGAGGATACTTGGTATGCATGTCTTCTTTTTCTTCCTAAGTAGCTCTCTTAACTGACTGTTTTTTCCAAAGAACTTTGACTAGAGGTACTTCTTTATTCCTCAGTGTACGAGTCTGATAGTCTAGGATTTTGATTGGAATCTCTTTATAAGAGAGGTTATTCTAAAAATCAATGCTCTAAATAGTGACTACAACTACTGGGTCACCTATTCACTTCTTGATAAAAGAGATATGGAAGATTGGATGAACTGAGGCTAGATCTGAAGTCAATTCGAGCTTATAATCTACCTTGCCAAAATAACTGAGAATTTTGAAGGGATTGACATATCAGGGACTGAGCTTTCCCTTCTTGCCGAACCTCCCCACTCCCTTCATGAAAGAGATCTTTAGATAGACATAATTACCAATCTAGAACTCGAGATCCTTTTTGTGCACATCTGCATAAGACTTCTGTCGGATCTGAGTAGCCCGAAGTCTTTCTCTGATCAACTAGACTTTCTCTAAGGCATCGAATATTAAGTCAGGCCCTATGACTGAGGCCTCGCTAACTTCGAACCAACTAACTGGAGATCTACACCTCTTACCATAGAGAGCTTTGAATGGAGCTATCTTAATACTGGAATGATAGCTATTATTGTATGTAAACTCAATCAAGGGCAAGTGGTCATCCCAGCTACCCTTGAAATCAATTGCACACGCCCTTACCATATCTTCTAAAGTCAAAATGGTCCTTTCTACTTAACTATCTGTCTGATGATGAAAGGCAGTACTAAGATGAACTTGGGTATCAAGACCCTTTTGGAATGCTTTCTAGAAATAAGAGGTGAACTGGATACCTCTATCTGAGATAATGGATAACAGAACATCGTGCAATCTGACCAACTCCCTGATGTAGAGTTTGGCGTAATCCTTGGCTGAATAAGAGGTATGGACTGGAAGAAAATAAGCTGACTTGGTCATTCTATCTATAATGACCTAGACTGAATCATGCTAGTGACGAGTACGAGGCAAACCCATCACAAAGTCTATGTTCATTTCTTCCCACTTCCAAGTAGGAATACTGAACTCCTGCATGGACCCAATAGGCTTCTGATGCTCTATCTTAACTTGTTGATATGTAGAGCACTTAGCCACAAACTCTACAATATCTCTCTTCATCCTACTCCACTAATAGATCTCCCATAAGTCACAGTACATCTTTGTGGCCCCTGGATGAATAGAGTACCGCACACCATGCATTTCTGCAAGAATTCGTTGCCTCAAGTCAACTACACCTGGAACACACAGACAACCCTGACAACATAGGACACCATCTCCCCTTTGGGCAAAGACCTCTACTTTCTGATCCTTGACTGACTCTTTCAACTTGACTAGACACTCTATCTTGCTTTTCTTTCACCTCAGAAACTAGAGATGATTCTGAACCACTCTGAATGCATATGTCACCCTCCTCCGTATCGATTAAACGAAAACCTAGTCGGTAAGATGATGGAATTCCTGAGCTAACTTCTTCTTATGGTCCTCAACACGAGCAACACTACCCATAGACAGTCTACTGAGAGTGTCGTCCACTATATTGGCCTTGCTTGAATAATAAAAGACACTCATGTCATAATCTTTCAAGAGCTCTAAACGCCTTCTCTGACGAAGATTGAGATCTTTCAGAGAAAAGACATACTGAAGGCTCTTATGATCTATGAACACATCTACATGAACCCTGTATAGATAATGCCCTTAAATCTTCAAGGCAAATATTACGGTTGCTAACTCAAGATCATGAGTAGGATAATTTTTCTCATGGGGTTTAAGCTGTCTAGAGGCATAGGCTATGACCTTACTATGTTGTATGAGGACACAACCCAAAACTACTCTGGATGCATCATAATACACTGCGAACCCATCTGAACCCTCTGGAAGAGCTAGGACTGGAGCTGAGGTGAGTCGAGTCTTCAACTCTTGAAAACTCTTCTCGCAAGGATCTGACCACTGAAACTTAACTTTCTTCTGAGTCAATCTGGACATAGGGGATGCAATAGAATAAAATCCCTCAACAAACCATCTGTAATAGCCAGCCAAACCTAAGAAACTCCTGTTATCTGATGGAGAGACAAGTCAGGGATAGTTTCTTACCGCTTTGGTCTTTTGATGATCAACCCTATTTCTATCATCGAAAATGATATGACCAAGGAATGGTACTGACCTTAGCCAAAATTCCCAGTTACTAAATTTGGAAAATAGCTGATGATCTCTAAGGGTATGAAGTACAATTCTGAGATGGTCTGCATGATCATGCTCACTGCAGGAATAGACCAAAATATGATCTATAAAGACTAAGATGAACATGTCCAAGTAATTCTTGAATACACGGTTCATCAAGTCCATGAAAGCTGCTAGGGAATTAGTAGAACCAAAGGATATGACTAGGAATTCGAAATGACCATACCAAGTACGAAAAGCTATTTTCAGAATATCAGATTCTCTGACTATGAGTTGATGGTAACCGGATCTGATATCTATCTTAGAGAAATAATTGGCTCCCTGAAGTTGGTTAAACAAATCATTAATTGTAGAAAGAGGATACTTGTTCTTGACCATGACTTTATTGAGCTGACGGTAATCAATACATATTTTGGAAGAACTATCTTTCTTGCACATGAATAAAACTGGTGCACCCCACGGTGACACACTGGGCCTAATGAACCCTTTATCTAAGAGACCTTCAACTGCTCTTTCAATTCTTTAAGTTCCATTGGTGCCATTCTATATGGCAGAATAAAGATAGGCTGAGTATCTGGAAGAAGATCAATACCAAATTCAATTTCCCTTTTGGGAGGGATTCCTGGTAGATCTTAGGGAAAGATATCTGGATATTCATTCACGATTAGGACTGAAGCAAGACTGGGAGTTTCAGAACTAGTGTCCTTAACTCGAACAATATAATAGACACATCCCTTAGATATCATTTTTGTGCCCAAAGGTAGGAAATAAGCTGACCTTTGAACACTGAAGAACTAACCTTCCACTCTAAGACAGGTTCATTCGGAAACTAAAACTAGACTATTCTATTTCTGCAGTCAACTATGGTGTAGCAGGAATGAAGCCAATCCATGCCGAGAATGATACCAAAATTAATCATCTCTAATTCAACTAAATCTACTGAGGTGACTTTCAAAAATATCACAATCGAGCAGTTCATGTATATCCACCGAGCCATGATAGTTTAACCTACTAAGGTAGAGACTGAAAAGGATTCTGTTAGAATTTTAGGACTGACTTCGAAATCGCCTGCTATATAAGGAGTAAAAAAAGACAAGGAAGCACCTGGATCTAGAAAAGCATAAAAATTTACAAGAAATATATGTAGTGTACCAGTAACCACATCAGGAGAATTTTCCTGATTTTGTGAGGCTGGAGAGCATAAAGTTGATTTAGGCATTGCCCACTAGTAGCACTGGAGGTTGCACCATGCTGATTTGGGTGATCGGACTGATCTGGGGAATGGTTATTGATGATAGGCGTATTTACACACCTAAAGCACCTTAATTCACCCATATTTTAGCTAAGTTTTAAGGACAAAATATATAATTCCTGCACTTTTAGTCCTTTTTCCTGTAAGTGAGCTAACAAACATGATTAGCAAGTTTTCAGGTATAAATGATGAAGATTTCAGCATTTTATGGATAACTAGATCCCAAAGGAAGCTTCACGAAAGAAGAAAAGCAGCGTTTGGACGCCTATGGACTGAAAGTGACGCATGGAAAACTTGTCCCGGGCAAAAACAACATTTCCAAAGACTTGGGGACCAGCAGTAACTTAGTAGGATTAGGATAAGGATGCAGTAACCTAGTAGGATTAGGATAAGTATGCAGTAGCTTAGTAGGAATAGGATATGGGTGTTATAAAAACCCCATTCTGCTGAACTTTTCAGCACCCATTCATCTAACCAATTTCCACCACCTCCATCCTTATTCCTCTCTATTCGATCCTTTCCCCTTTTCTTCATTAAATTGTTGTTGACATTATTTTCATCTATTCGACTTTTAATTTTTACGACAAGAGAAACGCTATTTGCAAGGAATTCACGCCACTAGTGCTACCATTTGTTTTCCGTTGCACTCATGAGTAGCTAAACTTCTCTGTTAGGGTTATGGAAGCCTTGTGAGATACTATCTATTGCTATGAGTGTGTGAATTCTTGATACGTATGCTTCTTATATCATTCTTCTCTTCATCTTAATATAAATTCTTGTGGTTGCAAACATATAGAATACGCCAGTATAGCATTAACTTGTTCGAAAGAAATGTTAAATGTATGGAAAAGAGAGAATGTCAAGGAAATATCGCACCAACCCCTGTTTAAAAGTTAGTGCCATAACTGGGTTAACCTCTTGGAGACTCCGTACCATTAGATACGCTTTAAGCTCGAAAGAGTTAAAGTGAAATAATCCTTGATGGTCGAAAGATGCCTGGATTTACCATAGAATACGAATCTCTATAAGCGCATGCATATCTGAATTCCGCATAACTCATAGTCAATAGATACGTATAACTCATAAGGTGGACATAACCCTAACTCTCAATTCTCATTGATTAAAACCTACCAAGTACTCCGTTTTACTCTTCTATTTTTCATTTTTACTCTACTACTTTGTTTACATCATTTGCACGCGCAAAATCCCCCCTTTATTCTCAGAACTTTCATCAAAAGTCTAATAATCGTTCCTTACTTAGTGACCAAGTATTCCCTGTGGGATTCGACACCCAACCCAGTTGGGTTCTATATGTGACAATGACCGCTTACCCTCTTACGAGAGTTGTAGTTTGAGCGTTATCAAATTTTAGCGCAGTTGCCGGGGAATACGGTTGACAACTAAGTTTGTGATAATTACTAGACCCTTTGGTCAAAGAATCTCGTACTTTAATTTTAGTTGTTGTTTTTATTTTCTGCAGGTTTTTGTTCAGTGCATGCCAAATACTTCGGGACAACCATTATTACCCATAAACCCTGAACCGCAACTTATTGGAAGGATGGATGCACAACGTGACATTGGGAGAAGGGCTGCTCAATAGGAGCAGGCTAGACTAGCTGCGTTGGCCGCTGCCCAAGTACATCAACAGAATATTGATAACCCTGGGCAGGCAATAAATCCTGACGATGAGGACCTAGGTGATGATGAGTTACTAAACCCTAGGCGTGATGCTGAGGTGGCGACACCTGCAAATAGAAGAGATCGTCAATCCAGATTTAGGCCTGAATGCCGCGCTATGCAGATGCCTTTCGATGATGATGATGACGACCTGGACGGAGCTGGTGCTACCGGAGCTATTATTCCTCTGCCCTTGGTACCTGTAGCCAAGTTCAATATCACCAGCACCATGATTCAGTTGTTGCAGCTAAAGGGCTTATTTAGTGGACTTGCAGGTGATGATCCGAATATACATCTGATCAACTTTATCTCTACATACAAGTCATTTGACAATCCAGGCGTTGGACAAAATGCAATTCGGTTGCGCTTATTTCCATTGTCTCTATCTGGAGAGGCAACTCTATGGTTGAATGGGCTGACTCCTGATTCTATTACTAATTGGAGGCAATTGAAAGACGCTTTCCTAGAAAGATTCTTTCCGCCATCCAAGAGAGCACAGTTGAGAGATGAAATCAACAATTTTCGACAGCTTCCAACTAAAGCTGTCCATGAAACATGGGAGAGGTTCAAGACGAAGCTTATGAGGTGCCCAAACCATCATATGACCAATGTCCACTTGATGGAGATACTATACAGATCCTTGAATTCAGTAACAAAACCAGTGGTGGATAATGCGGCTGGAGGATCATTTATGGACCTCACCTTTGTTCAGGCAAGTGATATGCTAGATCGTATGACAAAGCAGAGTAGATCTTGGCATACCAAGGATTCTGAGGTAACAAGCTCTACTATATCTATTGGCATGACTGCAGAACAAAAGCGAAGAGAGGAGGAATGTGATCACGATATGGCGCACATAAAAACACAGATGGATCTTCTTATAAAGCATCTATTATCAGGGAAGACCGAAAAAGTCAAAGCTGTTGTATCACAGGCAAGAGGTGAATCCGATTCTGAAGAAGAAGCTAACTACTTGAATAATCAGGGGAGTTTCCGAGGCAATGCCCAAGGAAACCAAGGTCGGAACTATTATGATAAATCGGGAAACAAGGACCGTAATCAAGGTAGTTGGAAGAACAAGACTGACAGGAGTGGTTTGTATGTTCCTCCTGGAAGACGTGACGCCGCTGCATCTGGTTTTGGAAATATGTCCATGGAAGATATGATGGCTAAGCTGTTGAAAAGAGTGGAGGCAACCATCACGTGAGTAACTAAATGAAGCAATTGGTTGACTCGTATTCTACTGCAATAAAACAGCTGGAGCAACAATTGAGTCAGCTATCAGCGACAATCAACCAAAGAAAAGTTGGCACTTTACCTAGTGACACTGTGCAAAATCCAAGGAATGATGGATCATGCATGGCTATTACTACTAGGAGCGGTAAGGTGTTAGACAATCCGTCTAAAGGCAAGCAGGTAGTTGATGATGTAGCGGATAATGTTATTGATGCAGAATGTGAAGAGGCCGAAGAAGCTGAAAAGTGTGTTCATGACGTCACCCCTAAATGTTTGCAGCCTGAAAAGGTTGATAATCGAAAGCAAGATAAAAAGGAAGTGGTGGAGAAAACAATTCACCTTCCACCACCACCTTTTCCGCAGAGACTGAAGAAGAAAGTCGATGATACCAGGTTCAATAAATTCATGACGATGTTGAAGCAGCTGACTATTAATGTTCCTTTGGTGGAGGCGCTGGAACAGATTCCTGGGTACGCTAAATTCATGGACCTTTTGACAAAGAAGCGGGCAGTAAGCTATGACCTGGAAGATAATGTTCATCATTGCAGTGCAATTTCTACAAGATCGCTAGTTCAAAAAAAGGCAGATCCTGGTGCTTTCACTATTCAATGCACGATTGGATCATTGGATTTTGCTAAGGCGTTGTGCGATTTAGGAGCTAGCATCAATTTGATGCCGCTATCCATTTACAAAAAGTTGGGGTTGGGCAAGCCTACACCAACCAATATGCAGCTCGTGATGGCAGATAGGTCGATAAAACAACCTGTGGGTATCTTGAATGATGTGTTGGTGAAGGTTTCCACCTTCATCTTTCCTACAGACTTTGTTATTTTGGATTGTGAGGTGGACTCTGAAGTCCCCATAATCTTGGGGCGTCCCTTCCTTGCAACAGGGAGCGTGCTTATTGATTTGAGAGCTAATGAGATTTTATTTCAGTTGAATGACGAAGTGGTCCGTTTTGATGTATGCAAAGCAATGAAGCAGCCCAGCGATATGAATGTGTTCTCTGTAGATGATGTTTATCATAAAGATGAGAAAGAATTATCTGTAGAGAAGCAGCTTACTGTTGAGCCATGGGCTGATGTTCTGTTGAATTTTGAGCGTGAGAAGGCTCAAGAACATGAAGAAACTATGTGTGCTCTAACAAAAATAGGGTCCTATTCTCATACTCTTAAGCAGCCGGACCTTGATCTTAAGAATCAACCGTCACCAACAACAAAGACTTCCATTGAAGAGCCACCAGTGCTAGAATCGAAAAACCTCCCCAATCATCTAAGGTATGTATTCTTGGGAAGTGGAAATACACTTCCTGTGAGTGTGGTGGATGATTTACGTGAACAGCACGTAGAGGCTCTCATCTCTGCTCTGAAGAGATACAAGAGAGCTATGGGTTGGACTATTGATGATATAATTAGTATCCCTCCTGGGATATGTATGCACAAGAGTCATCTCGAAGAAGATTGCATGGATACAAGTAAGCACCAGCGTTGTCTGAATCCATTCAGAAAATGATGCACTATCTATCTCGATGAAGTCTAAGTAATCGAGATAGCTATGTCGTGCCGTGATAATAAATCAAGCGCTTGGTGGGAGGCAACCAATCGTTTTTAATTGTTTTATTTTCCTAGGATTTTGTCGAGCCACGACCAAAACTAAGGCGCTTGATGGGAGGCAACCCATCGTTCTAATCATTTTTGTTGTTTTTGAGTAAGTGTAGGTGCAAGAGGTATAAAGAAGGAGAATGGTTTCAAATCTTGATTTGGAAGTGTTTCATGTTAAAGGTGGTAAGTTTTGAATGAAGAAGCAAAGGCTATGGGTTAGGCATTTCCTACGCAAATCTAGGCAATGAACAAGGCAAGGCCTATGTAAATCTAGGCAATGAACAAGGCAAGGCCTATGCTATGGCCTTTGGTCTCTGAATCTAGAAAGCCATAGCATAGGCGCCGCCTATGCCAAAGCCTTTGGTCCAACAATTCCATAGCATAGGCGCCGCCTATGCCAAAGCCTTTGGTCCAAAAATACCATAGCATAGGCGCCGCCTATGCCAAAGCCTTTTGTCTCTGAATATAGAATGTCATAGCATAGGCGCCGCCTATGCCAAAGCCTATGTCCAACTAGGCTTTGCAAAGGGCGCCGCCTATGCCAAGCATAGGCAAAGCATTAGGCGCCGCCTATGCCAAGAATAGGCAAAGCATTAGGCGCCGCCTATGCTCACTTTCTGGTCTCCAAATCCAATACCAAATGTGTCAAAACCCGACCCAAGCTTGTCCTATAAATAGAACCTTAGTCTTAGAACAAAAATTCATTACAAACCCAACCTAAGCGCCGCCTACCTCTCCAAATTCTTTTAAAAATTTTCCTTTTGCTCTTTTAACTTTGCAAGAACATCCTCCGAGGCCATCAACCAAGTAAGTACTTCTTTGCTCTTCTTTTATATTCCGTAAGTATTACAATACCACGCCTATAATAAATTGTTAAATCTTGAAGTAGTGTTGGTGATTTGAATGTGGTTGATTTGTTGTGATACAACTAAGTTAGTGAAAGAATACGTAAGGATGATCTTGACTTGTTTCCAATTTGTATTTGATTTTGATACACTGTCATACTTTTGCGGAATTGACATGGTCAAGAAAATTGCATAATCTTGTAACTTGAAAGCCTTCATGATCGAATGACTTGTTCATTGAGATGAAAAATCATGGTTAACTTCAAACATGAGATGTTGTGATTATTTCTATGCCATAACTTGATACAATCTCTATGTAGTAGTCTTGTTCAAAAGGGTACATCAATCCAAACATGAAAGTATTGTCAAGATTACATGAAATAGAATCGAAAAGGATAGTTAAGATGACAAGAAAAGTATGACTGCACTGATTATATTGTTGGAACATAACACCTAAACATATATCTATGAAGTCTGAGTAATCGACAATGTTCACTTAACTAGTTTGTGCCAACAAACTAAGTGTGGGGTGGTGCCACTACTGATTGTTTGTCGATTGTATCTACCGAGATTAAGCTAACATTACTATTATTTTAATCTCAGGTACAATGGCACCAAAGAGTCGACCAGGAAAGGAAAAAGTAACCACCTCACAGAAAGGCCAACCTCTCAATGGAATAGGTATGTACTTTGAGGAACCTCTCGATGATGATGTGCCAACCGATGATGATTGCTGAATGCCAGACTACAACGTGGAGGAAAATTTGGATGACGATGACTCCTATACTGATTCCGATGAAGGGGGTATGACCCCAGACATAGAAGAGGAGTCCGCCTAATCCAGGTTCTTCTTATTTATTTTCCACTGAGGACAGTGTGTCCCGTCTAAGTGTGGGGTGCTGGTATTTGTATGTTATACTTCCTTACCTGCATTTGCTTATTTATGTTTATTTGTTTTATTTTTTAGTAGTCAAATTTTTAAAAAAAATTTAAAAAAAAATTTGTTGTTAAAATTTTGCATAAAATTGTTCTGATAGGCAGCATGGTATTGTGACAAGAGTCTGTGATACAATCATTACTATTGAGACGTTTAGGCTCTAAATGTGACTCATTATGTGATAAGTGTGTGGTTTAATTCCTTCATCTGTTGGGTCAAGAGTCTATACTACTCCCAATAAAGTCGACCATGTACCTTGTGTGTGTGAGGCAATAGTATATTCTGTGTTTGTGGCTGATGCTAGAACTTGCCCGGTGTGTGTGTAAAGCGAAATAAAGAGTGTGAGTTTAGGAGATGATTTAGGCATTTCTTTGGCAACCTGTGATTGTTTACCTTCATTGTACCTACCTGTGGACATTATCCTAGTTAACCCCTTTTGATCCTTTAAGCCATTTTCTTTGACAAGCCTCATATGTAGCCTAATCCATTTTTTTTCAAGACCATAATTTGATCCAAATTCCTAAGAGCTTTAAATTGTAAAGTCATATGACAAAATAAGAGGAAATTGGGTAAGAGTGATACCTTAGAGTTTATTGGTTCTTGAATTTGTTATGAAAAAGAGTGGCTATCATAGAGGTGTGTTATAATATAAAAAAAATGAAAGAAAAGAAAAAGAAATAGAAAAATAAAAAGATAAAAAGATCTTTGTGTTTATAATTGAATAACAAAATAGGTGAAAAGGGGTGGTAGATGAAAGAAAGGTAGAATGGTTGTTTTAAAGAGAGTGTTAATGGCATAATGTGATGTATCAAAGCGCTTAGGAACATAGTCACTATTTCTGGCCAAAATTGTCCTACCCGTCCCTTAGCCTACATTACAACCTATAAAAGACCTATTTGATCCTAAACTTAGCATTCTGATATTAGTAGAGCATTACACTAAGGGCAAGCCTATGGTCATCAGTTGCAACATATGAATTCTTTGTGAGAGTGAGAGCAAGGATAATCTTATACCCATGTTCAAAATATATACAATACTTGTGAGCGATGATGGGTAATATATTGTGAGACACACATGGTTGATGATTTTTGGGTAGTCGTGTATGATTCTTTGTGCCTTAACTTGTGGATACGAATTATCCATCATCACGAGTCTATGTTAGAGGTTAAATTGTTTCTAGTAGTGATCAGAAAACTACTCTTTGTTAATGATTGTCATACCTGTCTTGTTGAACATTTTGTGCTGTTACTGTGAAATCCTAAGTAGATGTTTATATGGACATGATATTTTGTTCGAGGACGAACAAAGCTATAAGTGTGGGGTTTTGATGATAGGCGTATTTACACGCCTAAAGCACCTTAATTCACCCATATTTTAGCTAAGTTTTAAGGACAAAATATATAATTCCTGCACTTTTAGTCCTTTTTCCTGTAAGTGAGCTAACAAACATGATTAGCAAGTTTTTAGGTATAAATGATGAAGATTTCAGCATTTATGGATAACTTGGCGCCAAAGGAAGCTTCACGAAAGAAGGAAAGCAGCGTTTGGACGCCTATGGACTGAAAGTGATGCATGGAAAACTTGTTCCGGGCAAAAATAGCATTTCCAAAGACTTGGGGACCAGTAGTAACTTAGTAGGATTAGGATAAGGATGCAGTAACCTAGTAGGATTAGGATAAGTATACAGTAGCTTAGTAGGAATAGGATATGGGTGTTATAAAAACCCTATTCTGCTGAACTTTTCAGCACCCATCCATCCATCCATTCATCTAACCAATTTCCACCACCCTCAAACTTATTCCTCTCTATTCGATCCTTTCCCCTTTTCTTCATTAAATTGTTGTTGACATTATTTTCATCTATTCGACTTTTAATTTTTACGACAAGAGAAACACTATTTGCAAGGAATTCACTCCACTAGTGCTACCAAAACATACTTCACGTGAGATTTTTATTTTGGTATGATGATAAATGTTATTGTGTTTTCCATTGCACTCATGAGTTGCTAAACTTCTCTATTAGGGTTATGGAAGCCTTATGAGATACTATCTATTGCTATGAGTGTGTGAATTCTTGATACGTATGCTTCTTATATCATTCTTCTCTTCATCTTAATATAAATTCTTGTGGTTGCAAACATATAGAATATGCTAGTATAGCATTAACTTGTTCGAAAGAAAAGTTACATGTCTGGAAAAGAGAGAATGTCAAGGAAATAGGGCACCAACCTCTGTTTAAAAGTTAGTGTCGTAACTGGATTAACCTCTTAGAGACTCCATACCATTAGATACGCTTTAAGCTCGAAAGAGTTAAAGTGAAATAATCCTTGATGGTTGAAAGACGCCTGGATTTACCATAGAATACGAATCTCTATAAGCGCATGCATGTCTGAATTCCGCATAACTCATAGTCAATAGATACGTATAACTCATAAGGTGGACATAACCCTAACTCTCAATTCTCATTGATTAAAACCTACCAAGTAGTCCGTTTTACTCTTCTATTTTCCATTTTTATTCTACTACTTTGTTTACATCATTTGCATGCACAAAATCCCCCCTTTATTTGCAGAACTTTCATCAAAAGTCTAATAATCGTTGCTTACTTAGTGACCAAGTATTCCCTGTGGGATTCGACACCCAACCCAGTTGGGTTCTATATTTGACAACGACCGCTTACACTCTTACGAGAGTTGTAGTTTGAGCGTTATCAGTTATGCTGGCCCTGATAGCCTGACTAAGGAAAATCTCTAACTTTGTGGCCTGGATTGCCATATCCAAAACATACATCGCTACCAGCTCTGCATGCACCCTTGTGGTTTTACCAAAAGTCTGACAAAGGGGATTAGTTCAGGCATTGCTGATACTGCCCTAAGACTTAGAGCCTGGCTCCCTATCTCTATTACATTCCATGAACTTAGGAGCTAGAAAACTAGCTAAAGAAAGAGCTGGAACTAATGACTTATGATGAAACTGATAAAGGTTTTCTCCTTCTTATTTAGGCTGAGCAAAGTTGAAACTACCTGTCCTTGCTCTCTTATTCTTCTTCTCCCTCATCTTAATATTTTGCTCCTCTATCTGCTGAGTGTGATTCATAATCTTGGCTAAAGTCATGTCACTATTGAACATTGTATACCTACGCTCATTGACCACACTATCATTCACCCCAGAAACAAACTTACTCATCTTGGTCCTGCTGTCTGCAATCGTATGAGGGGCATATCTAGCTAATTGTGTAAACTTAAAAGAATACTCTTTCACCGTCATGTTACCCTACCTGAGGTTGATAAATTTTAACACCTTAGCCTCTCTCAGTTTTTGGGGAAAGAATCTATCTAAGAATGTGGTGACAAAATCCTCCCACTCTATGGACCCTGCATCAACTGACCTCTCTAACTTCCACTATTTGAACTAAGTATGAGCAATATCCTACAAATGATATGCATCTAGCTCAGCACTCTCACTAGGAGTAACCCCCATGATATTGATAACTTTTTGAACATGATCAATAAATTCTTGAGGGTCCTTATCTGACTTAGACTCGTAAAAGGATGGAGGATGCATTCAAGTGAAGTCCCGAATACTAGTTACAACTGAATTGGCCACTGGGTTGGCTAGAACAATAGCTGGTCATTCATTCTTAGTAGCAACTGACTGAGCAAGAGTAGTGAATATAGCTCTGAACTCTGCATGAGAAACAAGTTCGCCTAAAGGATCTCTGAGTTGAGGGGCTGGCTGATTCCCATTTCTTTTTTCGGAAGGCATGTTCTGTAGAAGAAGGGGGAAACAAATTAGACCAGACTGAGAGATTTACTGGAGATTATGCTCACTAGCATAACATGGATACTGAAAGAAGGGAAACTGTTCCTAAAATATCTCATAGCCTCCGGTACATAAATGTGGTACGCAACACACCCATGTACAAGACTCTACTAAATGTGGCTTTCAGACTTCCTAGGACTCAATTGAACCTTAGGCTCTGATACTAAGTTTGTAACACCCTAAATTTGGTATTCAAAATGCTACACGGTGCTGATGACCCAGAAGGACCATAATCTAACCCATGATTGATATCTATACCTGTCGACTGCATCATATACCATTTAAATATAAAAATAAAGGCCGAAAGGCCATAAGGTTCAAAGATCTGATAAAACATAATATTTGATGGTATGGTATACAATAGCAATATAACTAAAATAACTATGTGAACATGTTAGTCTAAAAGCCTTTAAACTGTCTGAATAAGGAGTTGATGGGACATGTCCCCAACTAACTCTAACTACTAAAATAAATTAATTAATGAGATAATAAAGTAATGGTCATGTCCTCGAAGGATGAGGACTCACTTCTAACTCTGACTATCGAGATTGGAATACTACTGATGCTTTGGAGCTCATGCTTCTAAACCTATGGTATAAAACACCATAGCGCAAATGCGTCAGTACGATTGAAAGTACTGGTATACATGTGAGATAGGCTGAATACAAAGGGTTCACATGCATGAACTATACTAACTAAATAAATAACATAAGTGTGAGAATACATGCATGAATATATAATAACTGTAACTGAGTTTGTGATAACATGATTACTGAGTTTGAGTACTGATGACATGAGATACTGATAACTGTACAATTGAAAAACTGATACTGAGCGACTGTATCTAACAATCTAGATTTTGATTAAACTAGCTGAGTTCTGTACTGTTCTAAGTTAACTGTATCTGACAGTCCTGATCTGTAACTGAAACTATGGAAAGTAGTCATCTAATTGACATGACCCAAATAAAGAAATATAACTAAGTTGGGGTCCAATTTGTAACCCCAATTGGAAGGGTGTCAATACCGTACCACTGGTAAGGAAACTATGAGTGACCCTCATCTAATAGTATCCCCAAAAGAAAACGGTGAGGCCCTCATTTGACAGTGCTTATCCACCTCATCAACCCTTATCTGACAGTGTTGATGTCTCAATCGATTTTGGCTACATAGTTCTAGAATGCAAGGATAGTTTCTAAGAATCTTACCCCCACCTGACGGTGTGTGTTCCCATTCTTGGGTTCACTCGATGCTAAATCCTACTCTCATCTGAATGGACACTGAACATGATTAACAAAACTAAACTGGATTGAGTTAACTGAGTTCTGCTAACTGATGTAATACCACTAAGATTATTAAATTTTTTAGATTTCTGAGATTACTGAGTTTACTGAGTTTTCCTGAGTCACATGAAAGACTGAATTTCTATGAACAAAGCTCGACTGAGAGTATCTTGAAAACATGACACTAGCTTTAAGCACATAGCTAAATTATCGAGTACAAGTACCCCCAGGAATCGAGAGCATGAGAATGACCATGCATGACTTTCTAGAATACATGACCAACATCACAATTCATAATACAATAACTTAGATATTTCATGAAGTAGAAGTTTTGATGCACCACAAGGGCTACACATGTATCCATAATTCACTGACTAAGACATTTCATCTAACATTTGTCATGCATAAACTTCTACATGAATGGGGATTTCACATTATCATACTAGTATGGAACTTGTCATTCACATAATCATTTAATCAAATACATGGGGAGCATACTTTGGTTATACCATCATCAATACATCTAATTGTCATGGTTGCATAAATAATTTAGCAAATTTGAAGGGGTTATCATGATTATTATGAAAATCATCATATACTAGGATCAATCATTGGAATATGTAATTTCAAACATGAATCAAAACCTCACAACATCATGAACATGAGTTTCAATTCAATTTAAATCATGAACATTCATAACTACACAAATCTTGGATTTTGAAAAGAGATTCTTGAGCTTCGTGGGTGAAAAGGGCCCATGAATCAACACATGAAATACCTTGATTGTGAGTTTCTTGAAGTTCTTGGACTTGAAAAACTTAAATTTCTTAGTTTTTTGAGAAGGGTTTGTATCTTGTTCTTGGGGATTATCTTTAAGATAAAACCCTAATTTGACGTTGTAGGTGGATAATGAACTTATAAGCCTTGGTATGATATTACTAGCTATAAAAGGGGTGGTAAAAGACCAAAAAGCCCTTTTTAAAAATAACTTATATTAGCTGAATGAAATATACGACTGTGGGTGCGACGGTCCGTCGCTGGGTCAACGGTCAGTCGGTCCTGGCCGTCGCACCTAGGCAAAATAGGGGTTCACTTACTCTCTTACGATGGTTTAGGAGACGTTCCTTTGCTAGCTTGATGATCTGTTGGCCTTCATCATCGCACCTGTGCAGTTTTGACTGCTTTCTATAATTCGGCCATTGCTTTCTCTTCCGATATCGGATTTTGATGAAATGGGTATCTATGGAAATATTATTCAAGTTACCACTCAAAAAAAAGTAAAAATATTAAAAATTCCACGTGTACAAAAGTGGATTCATCTTTCAAAGAAAGTTTCTAACATTTCTTGGGATGATTTTATGTTAGGTAGAAGTACGAGGTATTACACCTTGCCATTGAAATAGAACCTTAACTTAAGTGATAACTATACTTAACCAACAATGGGACTTAAACTTACAGTAGCACGTAGGTCTTGGGCATATGACCTTGAACTCATATCCAACTCGGTGCTAAATACTACTCCCATATTACTTATATACTCATACTTTTAGGAAAATCCACCTTAAAATAACATAAGGTTTGTATAATGAAAACCTTGTATGCTTCTCTTTGCTTTAAATAAAAAACAAGATGAACAAATGATGATTCCATATCTTAGCTTAGGATCAAGAGTTCAAACTTTACTTTAAGTCTTGGTATAAAATTATCAAAGAAACTTAAGATCATAGTCTTCTTTCAATCTCAAAACTCATACTTGGGGTTTAGAGCATATATATATATTTAAATTCTCAAAATTTCACAATAGAGCTTCATTCTCAATAATCATCTTGAAATCTTTCAACAATATCTAGTCAAGATAATGAAATTCAATTCATTTTTTAAATCTTCAAGTCAAAGCATAAATAGATGAGAACAAATATGCACATCAATACTTAAATCAACTTTGTAATCTTCACAAACTCAAAACAAGATAGTTTGGGTATGAACCCTAATTTGTAATTCATGCATTCATAAACCCACATACCTTAATAGACTTAACTTGGTGGAGAATTCTTGACCTTGAAAGCCTTGGAGATAATCTTGAAAGCTTTCTTGAAATTCTTGGATTAGGGAACTTTAATTCTTGGTTTTTCTTGAAGAGAAGATAATGGAATGGATTAAGTTGGGGGGAATGGTTAAGGTTTTTTCTTGTGAGTAAAATTGAAGAATGTGGGCAAATAATGCCCTAACTGATATTTAATCTCGTGTTTTTATGACTTGGGGCGATAGGAAAAGACCCAAATACCCCCAAAAGATAAAATTCATAACTGGGATGCCGTTTGGAGGGATATCATAATGTGGTGAATGACCCATCACTATACCCACTACTACGCACCACTATCACAGTAAGGTTCTGGAATTAAAATCCAAACGTGCCTCAATTCTCTTCCAAAAAATTAAAAATTCCTCCGAGACATGCTCCTTACACCCCTGAACATGAATTAACTCAAAGACCATCGTCTAGGAGTCTGAGAGGTCAACTTAAATATCCACAAAGTTAGGAGGTCTTAAAAATGGCTAAGTCCCCAACACTTAGCTAAATTTTGAGGCTTTATGCCTCTTATGCATGCACTAGGACATGAACCAAGCTATCTCTAATTCGGGGTATTAAAATATCTCTCCCTTGGGAATATTCATCCTCCAATGAGACTAATTAAGATGAGAATACTGAGGAACTGAGATTACGTACTGAACTTGCATAACTGAAAGCATGATTACATAACTGAGCTGATTAGTGAATCCATCAAATGACATGGAGATGATTATATAAACCTGGAACTGAGAATGGAAAAGAGATAATCTAAGGAAAACTATTACCTTAAGTTGAGTCTGAACTTGCGGAGAAAAGATGAGGGTACTTGGTTCGCATATCTTCTTTTGCTTCCCGAGTGTCTCCCTTAACAGACTGATTTCACCAAAGAACTTTAACCAATGAAACTTTTATGTTCCTTAGTCTTCGAATCTGGTGATCAAGGATGTCAATTGGGATTTCTTTGTAAGAAATACTATCCTGGACATTTGTACTTTCTAAAGGAACTACAACAGCTGGGTCACCAATACACTTCCTTAATAAAGAGATACGAAACACTAGATGCACTGATATCAAAACTACAGGCAACTTAAGCTCATACACTACATTTCCTAAATGACTCAAGATTCTATAAGGACCAACATATTGGGGGCTAAGCTTCCCATTTTTGCCAAATTTCTTCACTCCCTTCATGGGAGAGATCTTCAAATAAACTAGGTCACCAACCTCAAACACTAGATCCTCCTCCTTATATCTGCATAGGATTTTTATTGGATTTCGTTGTCTTAAGTCTCTCCCTAATTAGCTGAACTTTCTCTATCGTATCAAACACTGAATCAGGCCCTATCAATAAAGTCTCACCTACCTAAAACTAACCAATGATAGATCTACATCTTCTCTTATAGAGTGCCTCAAATAGAGCCATATGGATACGAGAGTAATAATTGTTATTGTAGGCAAACTCGATCAATGGTAAGTGATCATCCCTACTTCCTTTAAAGTCAATAACAAATGCTCTCAACATATCCTCTAAGGTATGAATGGTCCTCTCTGCCTAACTGTAATGCCATGAGACTACACCCTAAGCGTCACACGATGCTTACAACCCTGAAGGATCACAAGATAACCTATGATTGGTACCTGCTGTGAGAACTGAATAATAATACTGAAAACATATGTGGAATTTAGGCTGAAAATGCCATAAGATTAATAAACTGAAAATAAATACTGAACACCAATAATAATGCTGAAAATACTGAACATCTATAGAGTTGATGGGACAAGTCCCCAACTAACTCCGACTACTGAACATACTAAAGCTGCTGAAATACTCATATAAAATAAGATCCTCGATAGATGAGGACTCACTATTAAATCTTCCGCTGATGTCATGAGCTACAAAGTATGATTAGGAACCCGTGTATCTGAACCTATGATATAAGACATCATAGTGCAAAATAAAGTATGTGTCAGTACATTGAATGTACTGGTATGCTAAGAGATGTAAGGTTGATATACATGGGTTCATATGCATCAGATGATAACTGACTGAATGAATATCATAAAGTAACTGGATGACTGTACATGCAAAAATGTAACTGCTGAACATACTAAATATGCAATACTATGCATGTAGATATACATCATGTATCTGAGATTATACTGAAACTAAGTACTGAATTCTGATGGTTGAGTAATGGATAACTGTTAGCCATAGCTCTGTAGAACTGATTGAGTTCTTTTATGACTACTGAGACTGAAACTGTAACTATGGGAGGGTTCATCTAACTAGTATACCCTGATTATAAACTAATTTAGGGGTCCAACCTGTGATCCCAGTTGGAAGGGTGTTAGCACCTTGCAAGAATAAGGGACTTACTTCTTTCTTGACAAGGATCCTGAATAAATCGCACATGCTCCAAGGACTTTAAGAAATTAGGAGGCACACAGGTGGGTATACCAAGAGAAATGCGGGTAAGCGACGAGCTATTTCGTTCCTCAACAAAACCAGTTTTGATACTAACAATGATGTGTCAACCCTAATCTGGCAAGAAGACTCATGAAATATAGATTTATGATTGCGTCAACCCTAGTCTGGCAGGAGAACAACTTACCCTATGTTGGCTACATAGTTTTGTAACTAAGGGATTGCTACTAAGGGTCAAACCATATACTGACAGGAATACCCCCCATCCATTGGTTCGCTCAGTGCTGAATCCTACTCCCAACTGAATCGATACTGATCACTAGACTGTACTAAGCTTGATTGAACTCACACTGACTTTGTTAACTGATCAAATGTGAATGTTAGGGATACCACAGGATCCTTCTATTACAACCGGAAGCTAGGTAAGTAGCAAATTTTGGGTATACAATACCCCTATCACTCAATAGCATAAATAAAGGAAACATATCACAAGTTTAAAGCATTACAATTACGATGTCATGCACAAAACATTCACTCAGGCACTTTGACAAACACTTGGGGAGCATGGTTCTTGAACATAATTAAACTAACATGGGATTATTATGATTTCAACATACAATTCACAATTCATGGGTTATGACATGAGGAGTACATAAATCAACACAAATACTAGTTTATTTACTTGAAATTCATAATCTTCTTAGTTTAAAACCCATAAAATCAACACATGCATGAACACAACTCAATTTAAGAGTATAAATCATAATTTAAATCTTGACAGGGGTTCTTGAACTCTAAGGGTAGAAGGAAACCCAAGAATGAATAACAAACATACCTGAGTAGTTGAATTCTCGAAGTTTCTTGGAATTTTTCTGGGGAATTGATCTTAAATCTTGAAGGCTTGGGTTTGCTATTTGAGAAAGAATGATCTTGATTTGAGGGAATTTGAATAAATTAATGACTAATTAGGCTATTAGATCATAAATCTTGTGTTTTGGACTTATTAGGGTCATGAGAAAAGACCCAACTGCTAGGGAAAGATTTAAATTTTCATCACTGAAATCACAATTTTGGCTATCACCGCAATACAGTGCCATCGCGGTGAGCCACTGGATTTTGGATTAAAGCATATTTCCAGGGACAAGTTTTAAAATGTACTTTGGCGTGATGTGGAGGTATCGCGTTGCGTCACTGGAAAATACCAATTAGGAACTGGAACTTCACCACGATGAAGTGCTACCATGTTGATTCACTCTACCGCGATGCGATGCTTATCGCGGTGCTTCACTGGAAAATGCCAATTGGGAACTGGAACTTCACCACAACATAGTACTATCGTGTTGATTCACTGGAAACTAATGAGTGCCATTTGACCTATCACCACGATGTGGTATAATCACGTTGGGCTACTATTTGGAACTAAATTCGCCATAACTTCTTACCCGGTTATCAAATTAAGGCAAAATTTAAATCGTTGGAAAGCTGGTTGAATTTTCTACACTTTGGTGGGTCTTAAATTGGAAAATTCTAAGTATATTGAAGGTTATATATATAGTAATCCTTGTAGTCTAAGAGCTGAACTGAGTTTGGAAAGTATGGGGGATTACAATATCTCCCTTGGGAACATTTATCCTAGAAAGAGTCTGTTTAAGCTAAAAATACTGATGAACAGAGTTTACACATTGAACATACACAATTGAAGCATGATTACATGACTGAAATGATTTAATAATGTATGAATAACATAATAATGAATATGTAGCTGAAACTGAGAGTGGAAAAGGGAAATTTTAAGAAGATTGATACCTCAAGGTGAATCTAAGTTTGCGGAGAAGAGACGAGGGTACTTGGTCCAAAAATCTGATTTTGCTTCCCAAGTGGATCCATCAACGGACTAGTTTGTCCAAAGAACTTTGACCAAGGGAACTTCTTTGTTCCTTAATCTATAAGTCTTACGATCAAGGATTTAGACTGGACTTCTTCGTAAGAGAGACTGTCCTGAACATCTACACTCTTTATAAGGACTACAAATGTTGGGCCACTAACACACTTCTTTAGCAAAGAGACATCGAACACTGGGTGCATTGAACCAAAGTTTACAAGTATCTCAAGGTCGTAGGCTACCTTTCCAAAACGGCTCAGAATCCTGTAAGGACCGACATACCAGGGACTAAACTTCCCTTTCTTACCAAAATCTTCGCTACCTTTATAGGAGATATTTTTAAATACACAAAGACGCTAATCTAAAACTGAAGATCTTTCCTTCTCACATCTACATAAGATTTTTGTCGACTCTAGGCTGTCTTAAGCCTCTTCCTGATTAACTGAACTTTATCTAAAGCATCAAAAACCAAGTTAGGCCCTACTAGCGTTCTTTCTCCTATTTAAAACCAACCAATTGGAGATTTACATCTTCTTCCATATAGAGCCTCAAATAAAGCCATCTGAATACTAGAATGATGGTTGTTATTATACGCAAACTCAATCAAAGGCAAGTGATCATCTCAACTACCCTTAAAGTCAAATACACACACTCTCAACATATCATCAAGGGTCTAAATGGTCCTTTCTTCTTAACCATTTGTCTGAGGGTATAAGGTTATAGTGAGGTAGAATTGGGTACCAAGACCTTTTTGGAAGGCTTTCCAAAAGTGAGAGGTGAACTACATATCTCTATCTGAAATAATGGACAACGGGACACCATATAGCCTAACCAACTCTCTGATATAGAGCTAGGCCTAGTCCACGACTGAAAAAAGTATGAACTGGTAAGAAATGGGCTGATTTGGTCATCCTGTCCACAATGACTCAGATCGAATAATGTTGACGATGAGTATGTGGTAAACCTGTCTCAAAATCCATGTTTACTCCCTCTCACTTCCAAGTGGTAATACTGAACTCCTGCATAGACCCACTAGGCTTCTGGTGTTCTATCTTAACCTACTGACACATTGATCACTCAGCTACAATATCTGCAATATCTCTCTTTTTCTCACTCCTCCAATAGACTTCTTACAAATCATGGTATATCATAGTGGCCCCAGGACGGATAGAGTAACATACACCATGCGTTTTTGCAAGAATTCACTGCCTCAAGACATCTACGCTTGGCATACAAAGCCTACCCTAGCAATGCAACAGACTATCTCCCCCATGGGAGAAAACCTCTACTTTCTGGTCTCTGACTGACTCTTTCAGCTTAACTAACTAGAATCTCTATCCTATTTTTCTTTTACCTCAGAAACTAAAAAAAAATTGAACTATTCTAAACCCAAACACTACCCTCAACTAAATCAACCAAACGAACACCTAATCCGGTAAGATAATAAACTTCCTGCACTAACTTCTTCTTATCGCCCTCGACATAAGAAACACTACCTATAGACAATCTACTGAGGACATCTGTCATTACATTGGCCTTGCTCGGGTCATACAAAACACTCATATCATAATTTTTCAATAATTCTAACCATCTTCTCTAGTGCAGATTCAAATCCTTCTATGAAAACACATACTGTAAACTTTTATGATCTGTGAACATATCAACTGCACCCCTTACAAATAGTGCCTTCAAATCTGTAAGGAAAACACAACAACTGCTAATTCAAAATCATGGGTGGATAATTCTTTTCATGGGGCTTAAGATATCGAAAAGCATAGGCCACAACTTTACCTCTCTGCATCAAAACATATCCCAACACAACTCTGAAGCATCATAGTACACAACAAACCAATCCAAACCATCTCATAATGTCAACACTAGGGCTGTAGTGAGTCGAC
This sequence comes from Capsicum baccatum var. pendulum, assembly GCA_030864225.1. NCBI lineage: Eukaryota > Viridiplantae > Streptophyta > Magnoliopsida > Solanales > Solanaceae > Capsicum > Capsicum baccatum. Next base: position 29,842,319 of record CM061556.1, on the reverse strand, counting down.
TCTTCAACTCCTAAAAACTCTTCTCACAGGAATCTGACCACTGAAATTTGACTTTCTTCTGAGTCATCTAGACATGGGGGATGCATTAGATGAAAATCCTTCAACAAACCATCAATAATATCCATCCAAACCCAAGAATCTCTTGATATCTAATAGAGAGATGGGTCTGGGCTAGTTTCTCTCTGCCTTGATCTTTTGAGGATCAACTCTAATGCCTTCACAAGAAATAATATGGCCAAGAAAAGCTACTGATCTCATCCAAAATTTGCACTTATTAAATTATCAAACAACTAATGGGTTCTAAGAGTCTGCAATACTTTTATGAGGTGGTCTGCATGATCATTTTTGTCACGGGAGTAGAAAAGGATTTCATAATGAAGACTATGAAAAACATATACAAGTACTTCTTAAACACACAATTCATCAAGTTTATGAAATCTGCTAGGGCACTGGTAAGACCAAATGACATGACTAGAAACTTGAATTGACCATATCGGGTTCTGAAAGCTATTTTTGGAATGTCACATTCTCTGAATCTGAGCTGATGATAGCCTGATCTGAGGTCTATCTTAGAAAAGTAACTGTCACTTTAAAGTTGGTCAAAAAATTCATCGGTTCTAGGAAGTGGGTACTTATTCTTGATGGTGAATTTGTTCAACTAATGGTAGTCTATACACATTCTAAGAGAACCATCTTTCTTTTGCATGAATAGAACTGGTGCACCCCAAAGGGATATGCTGGGCTGATGAACCATTTTTCTAAGATGTCTTTCAACTGTTCTTTTAATTCTTTAAGTTCAATTGGAGCAATTCTGTATGGCAGAATAGAGATGGGCTAAGTATCAGGAAGAAGGTCTATTCTAAAGTTAATTTCCCTTTCGGGAGGAACTCTGAGGAGATCTTCGGGAAACACATCAGGAAATTCACTTTCTAATGGAACTGACTCAAGACTAGGAGTCTGATATGTGAGCTAATGCTAACATATTTGACATTTTTAACTACGAATATTTCCATAGTCTTAAGCAAATTTTATTGTTTTGGATTGTTTTATCTTTGATTTTGCAGTGGAAGTCAAGAGGTAAGAGAACCAACAATAATGGAAGAAAAAGAGTTGAAATCTGAAGCAAATAGAAGAGAAGTGTGGCTGACGACATTCTTAATAAGTCATCAGCACTCTAATAGGTTATTAGCTTTATCGTCAGCCTTAAACAGAGAATGGGATACAGTTGGAAGTAGTGACAACGACATATGATAAGCCGCCAGCCTTGTGATAAACTGTCAGAGTCACCATTAGCCTTAGACAGAACATCGGAGCTAAGGTAGAGAAGTGATGACTTTGTCTGATATGTCATCAGTTTTGATTAGCCATTAGGATTCACCATCAGCCTTATACAGAAATTGTCAAAATTAAAGAGGAGCGACGACACCCATGATAAGTCGTCAGCCTCATGATAAGGCGTCACGCATGTTGTCACCTAATCCAAAGAGAACACTAAATTCTGTAATTTTGTTTCCATAATTAGGCTACAGTATTCAAAGCATAGTTTAGGATTTTCTAAGAAGGATGTTGAACCTATTTTGGAATGCATATAGTTGTTAATTTCTCTCCAGTTCTTTTGGCTGGAAGAAAACAATTAACTTTGAAGAGATTATCATCAATATTTTGGGATTTCTACATTGATCTAATCTGAGAAACACTAGTTGCTCTTCATCTTGCTATAAGTTTATCTTTTATATTATGAATTCAACTTGTTGTATCGATTATTACATTATGAGTGGCTAAATCCCTTTAACCTGAATTATGGGATCTGTGGGTTAGGTGTTGGTAATTTCCAAGTGTTCAAGATTCTAAAGGTAATAGGACTCCTTGATAATTCTGAGGTTTTAATTATTGTCTATTGGTTGCAAATGATAGATAGCACCTATTTTAATTTGCTTGAGATAAGAAATCAACTATAGTAGCAAGTGAATTATTGACAGGGACTTGGAAGCTACCAACCTTCTATTTAATAATTAACATAGTAACAAGGTTAATTAACCTGAGGTGAAGTCTGGTCAGTGAATATAAATTCCCTAAGTCCGAGTGGATTAGGTAATTAAATGCTTAAGTAGGTCGAGAGACATTTACGCATAACTTTGATAAAGACAATCTGTTATTCCTACTTATCGTGCGAATCTTAAATCACTATTAGCATTTTTCAAGTACCAAAACCCATAGTAAACCTAATTATGGTTTTCCATAAACTCTTTATTACAAACACTAAAACTAAAGGGACTGACAATTATTTGCTAAATTCTCTTAACCCCTAATTTATCGGAAACTACTGACTATTAGTTGATTAACTCGCATACAACTCAGATTCACACCATATTCCTTGTGGGATTTGACCCTAACCTAGTTGGGTTATATAGTGACAACGATAGGTTACATTCTTATTAGAGAGGTTTAGTTTGAGCGTTATAAAAAAATGGCGCCGTTGCCGAGGAATACAACTGTAAATTGAAGTTTGTGTGTGCTAATTGACTGTTAGACAAGTTTCCTAGTTTTATGTTTATTTGTTGTTTTTGTTTATTACAAAATCCTTGTGGTGTATACCAAGAACCAGAAGTTTCAGAGAACCATTATTACCATTTAATCTGGAACCAAAAAATATTAAAAGAATGGCAGACCAGCAGAATACTAACAGGTTAGTAGCCTTAGCTAGAGCTCAGGTGAATGTGAAGAATATCGGTCAATATGTATGGTAGCCAAATCCTGAGGATAAAGATTTGGAAGATGAGAAGTTGCTAAACCCCGGTAACCCAAGGCGTGCAGAGCAAGTAGCTGCACTAGTACAGCGTAATGCTAACAGGAAACGTTTATTCTGAGGAAGGCAAGATTACCAGCCGGTCCAATATAACCTCAATGATGATGATGATTGAATGGATAGAGCAGGTAGAGCGGGTGCAAATATTCCTCAACCGTTGGCACCTGGAGCAAAATTCAACATTATGAGTACTATGATTCAAATCCTCAATCTGAAGGGGTTGTTTAGTGGCCTTCCTAGGGATGACCCAAACTTGCATCTGGTGAACTTTTTCACCATCTGTAAATCTTTTGATAACATTGTGGCTTAACGAGCTGACACCCGATTCTATAACCAACTGGAGGCAGTTAAAAGGAGCTTTCCTAGAAAGGTTCTTTCCACCTTCCAGGAGGGTACAGTTGAGGTATGAGATCAGCAACTTTAGATAGCTCCCAACTGAAGCCTTGTATGAAACCTAGTAAAGATTCAAAAAAAAACTGACGCAGTGTCTGAACCACAATATGATGGACATACACTTGGTGGATACTCTTTACCATCCCATGCACTATTGGGTCCCTATAGTTTACAAAATCTCTATGCGATTTGGGAGCCTATATAAACCTAATGCCACTTGCTGGGTATAAGAATCTGGGTTTGGGGGATCCTACCTCAACAAACATGCGGTTGGTGATGGCGGATAGGTGTATAAAGCAGGCAGTGGGTATATTACATGATGTATTGGTAAAAGTGGCCGAATTTTTACTGCCTTTTGATTTTGTTGTCCTAGACTGTGAGGTGGACTTCAAAGTACCCATCATCCTGGGTAGACCATTCCTTGTAACTAGGAGAGTGATAGTGTACATGGAGCGGAATGAGCTAAAGTTCAGGCTCAATGAAAAAAAACCAAGGTTCCAAATACACTCATCCATGACCCAGCAAAAGGAGATGAGTGTTTTCTCAATCGTAGATGTATTCCAGAAAGATGGTAAAGAGATATCAGCAGGTTGTCTTGACGAAGTTTGAGTTGTCAAGATAACCAAGTCATGCAAAGACATTAAATTAGGCGCTATTGGGAGGAAACCCAAAATTTTAATGTTCTAGAAAAGTATTTATTTTTGTCGTTAGGTTCTTGTTCAAAGAAGGTGGAATCGATGGATCTAGCTAAGATTTCCTGATGACATATTTGGCAGGTTGTCATAATTGTGATAAGCCGTGAGATTCGTCGTCAGAGAAATCAAACCTGAGGCATATTCTGTTATGGCTGACGACATTCATGATAGGCTATCACAAGTGTGATAAACCGTCAGCCTTTGGCATCAGAAAGCCTAAAAGTGTAGCTGAAATTTTGGGCCAAATTAAAAAGATCCGACCCGGCCCATAGCTTTATCTTTCCACCTTCCTGCGTATTTCTTTTCTTTTCTTTAAGTTTTATTTCCTTCCATATTTAGTTTATTTTCTTCCCTTTCTAAAGTATTTCTAAGTAAAAAAAAAAAAACTTCCTTCCTTGTGAGTGTGGGTTAAAGTAAAAATCAAGAGTTTTTCTTTCATCTACTTTCTCTTACTCATGTAACCAAGTTGAAGGCACTTATCAAGTATTCTCAAAACCTAACTCTTCTCTTCAGTTGGTAAGTAATAAACTAATGTGAACCAAGGTTCCCAAGAATATTCAGTCAAGTTTAGCTTGCCAATGTGTGAAAATGAGGAACTAGGGTTTGCTATGCAAGCTTAGGACTTAAATCTCAGCTCAAAAATGCAAATCGATGGGATTTTAAGAAGAAATTGGATTAAAAATTAAGTTAAAATCGAGTTGGGGTTATGTCCTGAGCCGACGACGTGGCTGATAAGTTATCATATTTTTGATGGCTTATAAGACACGTCGTCAGAAGTTGATAAAATTATGTGGGTTCTGTTTAGAGCTGACGACATTCATGATAAGATATCACAACTGTGATGGCTTATCAGATATGTCATCACACCTTTGACCGAAAGCATTAATAAACCCTTTAAGGGGTGTGGAACTTCAATGACTGATGTGTTTGTGTATATACTCTGGAGTGTTGACTAATGGTTTTCCTCTTCCTACAGGTCTTATAATGATACCCAAAGGAAATAACCCAAAATCTACAAAGAAAAAGACCACGGGAAGTGTACCTCGGAGACTCTTCGATGAGGGATCTAATAATGAGGAGGAGGAGCCACTACTCAGGAAGCAAAAGAAAAAGAAAAGCCCAAAAAAGCCTTCACCACCTCTACCAGTTGAGGTGGAAGAGAGTGAAGAGAGTGAAAAGAGTGATACTAATCCAACAACATCTGAACATATAGCTTCTAAGCAGACGACCTCTGAGCAACAATAGTCTAAACATGCTGAATCTTAAAAGCATGATTCAAATTATCCTAATTCTGAGGAACATAAGTCTGAGCAACATGAATCTGAGGGACGATCATCTGATTCCCCTTCTTCTTAGCAACAAGATGATGAAGAATTTCCAATTTGGGGAACTATGGTTAAATGCAAGAACCCTGAGGTTCGAGACAGTGTTAGGTGGAAAATTCCCAAGGCACAAAAAATTTTCTATTATGGGCTTTGCAGAACAAAACAAAGGCCCATTAAAAGGCCAATCTTTGAAGAAAAGAAGATCATCACTACCGGTCTGAATAGATATCCTGAAGTGGAGCAGAAATTCTGAGACTACGACTTGGGATGGACCATAAAAGAAGTAAGCTAATTTTGCCCTACACTAGTTAGGGAGTTCTATGCAAACTATCAGGCTCAATTGGAAAACATGTGTAAATAAGGGGAGAAATCAGCAGATCAACCCTTGTTGGATAGAGTTCCAGTATGGGGTGTGATGGTGGATCTCTTAGAAATGACAATCAATAGATTTTTTTATGGCCCCGGATTCACTTCTCGGGCCACTTCACCTACTTTCTATGCTTGGTTGAAGCATCAAGAGAATCAACGATCTTGGTTAGCGACCCTCATAGCTGTAGGAAAACCTGAATGGTTGACCAACCCTAATGAGAGGATCTTTAAGGCTTCCCTGACTCAAGAGGCAAAAGTTCTGGTGGGGTGTAGTGCACACCCATTTGATTCCTACTAAGGGAGATAATATCCTTGGAGACGATAGAGCAATATTGGTCGCAAGTGTTGTGTCTAAACTCAAGTTGAACTTTGGGGAGATCATTGCTGAGAAGATGAAAATTCAAGTCTTAAGGCCCGAAACAATCTATCCTTAGCCTTGTCTAATTACAAGGTTATGTAAGGCAGCCCATGTACCTAAGGTTGTGGGGTTAGATGAAGAACTGCTTGCCAAGAAGACCCACAATCCTATCTGATATGATGAAAATTAGTTGAGACTGATGCTTGACAGAGAAGTAGGGGATGAAATAGACTCACCAGTTACAGGTACCAGCTCAGCACCTAATGTAGTAGTGGTGAATTCTGAGGCTGCAACACCGACCTCCTCAGCAATAGCAGATTCAATGCCTAGAAATAGAACAAATCTGTCAGATACTGTGTCTACCATTGAATTTTCCTTTAACCCAATGAATTTCATGAGAGTGGCCAAACAAGCCAAGTGGTATGAGTCTCAACTGTAACTTTTTGCCAAGTAATTTGCCTCTGCGGTGGACAAGGGGATTAAGGTCACACTGGATCCCTTCCGAGCCTTGCCCAATTGAATTGATGAATTAGAAAATTATTTTAATACATGGGTAAGAGAAATGTCTAGCTCAGACCTTGCACAATTCAGAGCAGCCCTGGACAAGGTGAAGGTGGGTATTGGAGTATTACAGCAACCCCAACTTATGGTAGTGGCAGATTTGGCTGTTGATGATTCTGAGGGTGAAATCCCATTACTTGATCTCACAGAGGAACCAGTGAAGAAAAAGAAGAAGAAGGTTGAGAAGAAAGGCAAGGGTAAGAAAGAAAGGCCTGATAGTGATGAAGAAGGAAAAGTAGAGAAGAGGGAGAGAAAGAAGGCTGAAAAAGAGGAGATGAAGAAGAAAATAATTGAGTCCTTAGTTGACAATAATAAATAGGAGGCAGCCATCAGAGCGAGGTCCATAGGTTCCTTAATGAGTAGGCCCTCAACAACTGCTGGGCCAGACGCATCAGAAAAGAGGGAGACTCCCAATGGAGAAAAGGTAGCTGAGGATGCAGCAGCAAGGTCAGGGACCCATAACTCCCGTGCTTGATCTACTCCAGGTATACCCTAACCCTTAGTTTATTTTTTCTTTGATTTTAAGTTAAGGGTGTAGGGTGAGTTGTTGTTGTAATATTTTGTTGTTAAGTAGGAAAAATACAAGTACCTGAGGTAGTTAACATGGTTTTGTTATTTTGTGAACACCTCTCAAGTGTTCTAATTCTTTAAATATGTGATTTGTATCTAATTGTGACCACTGTTCATATTTGTATTGTATTATTTCTAGAAACTTGATAACCATTGCTAAATAATTGCATAAACCGGATAAGTAGTAACTTGTAATATACTTATGTGCCATGTGCATGTGAGATTCTACTTAGTTCCCTTTGAATGTTGAATCCACAACTTTTCTGGTTAGTCATACCTAGGTTGAAGGTTAGGGTTAGGAAAGGATCATAGGCCATTTTGATATTAGCCCACTTTAGCCTAAATGACCTTCCCTGTATGCATAATATCCCTTGATCCATATTTTGAGCCTAAATAGCCTATTTCTTTTTATTATACCTATCACCGTCCTATTTTTATATCATAATGAACCTATTTTAGCTCTGATCCTTCTTGGACACTGTGCACCTTTACTTAGGCAAATGGCCTAAGTTGAGGGTGGCTATCATAGGGGTTCATAATGTAAAATGAGTATGAATAAAGGTAGATTAAAAGAAAATAATAAAAAGTTAGGTGCGGTGGAAAAAAGAAAGAAAAGAAAAGTTGTGAAAAAAAAGAAGTAATTGTAGAAAATAACCGCACCCAACCTGAATAAGTGTGATCAAGGAAAGATAATAATAGGAAAAGGTAAATGAGTGAGACCCCAAAATCTAGTGTAGTGTCAAGGAGGCTTCGTCACTTTAAATATCATCAAGTATCATACCAGCCCCTAGCCTACATTACAAGCCAAAGAGAAGACCTATAGTGATCCTAGCTGACCTGTCTAAAGATCTTGGTAATAAAAATAAGGGCAAGCCTATGGTATTCGGCATACATTGATTGGAACTTCATTCTGAGAGTGAGTGTCTTTTGATTGTCCCCATGGTTACATATATAATGTCTGATATAAGTGCAACAAGACTTCTTTGTAGTGAGGGCACACTGGTTACGTTGCTAGTTGCTAACTTGTTGGATAGTGTAAGATTGATACATGCATGTTTGTTGTTGCTGATTTGATGCTATATCTTGATTCCTGTGTGTCACGTTTTTTCTCTTCAATAACATACATAGTTGTTTGTAAATTGATTAACCTTGGAGATGGTGAAGATGTTTTGAGATAATATGGATGGTTGACTTCTGAATGTACTTTGTATTCTCTTGGTTGTGTTTTAGTTGCTTGAGGACAACCAATTATTTTAGGTTAAGGGTGTTGATGTGTGAGCAGATGCTAGTGTTGATGTGTGAGCAGATGCTAACACATTTGAGTCTTTTAATTGAGAATAATTGCAAAGTCTTAAGCAATTTTTGTCATTTTTAATTGTTTTATCTTTGATTTTGCAGTTGAAGTTAAGAGGCAAGAGAACCAACAATGATGGAAGTAAAAGAGTTGAAATCTGAAGCAAATAGAAGAAAGGTGTGGTTGACGACATTCCTGATAAGTTGTCAGCACTCTGATAGGTTATCAGCTCCATCGTCGGCCTCAAACAGAATGGGATTCTGTTATAAAAAGTAACGACGACATATGATAAGCCGTCAGCCTTGTGATAAGCCATTAGAGTCATCGTCAACCTTAGATAGAACATGGGAGATGAGGTGGAGAAGTGACAAAATTTTCTAATATGTCATCACAGTTTTGATAAGACGTCAAGATTCATCGTAGCCTTAAGCAAAAATTGTCAAAATTGAAGAGGAGCTGACGACATCCCTAATAAGTCGTTAGCCTCCTAATAAGGCGTCACGTATGTCATCACCTAATCCGAAGAGAACACTGAACTCTATTATTTTGTTTCCATAATTAGGATGATGTATTTAAAGCATAGTTTAGGGTTTTCTAAGGAGGATGTTGAACCTATTTTGGAATGCACGTATTTTGTTATTTTCTCTCTAGTTTTTTTTTGGTTGGAAGAAAACAATTTACTTTAAAGAGATTATCATCAATATTTTGGGATTTCTAATTTGATCTAATTTGAGAAACACTCATTGCTATTCATCTTACTGTAAGTTCATCTTTCAAATTATAAATTCAACTTGTTGTACCGATTATTACATTATGAGTGGCTAAATCCCTTTAACCTGAATTATGGGATATATGGGTTAGGTCTTGGTAAGTTTCTAAGTGTTCAAGATTCTAAAGGTAATAGTACTCCTTGATAATTCTGAGGTTTTAATTATTGTCTATTGGTTGTAAACGATAGATAGCACCTTCTTTGATTTTCTTGAGATAAGAAATCAACTATAGTAGGAAGTGAATTATTGACAGGGACTTGGAAGCTACCAACCTTCCGTTTAATAATTGACATTGTAACAAGGTTAATTAACCTGAGGTGAAGTCTAATCAGTGAATATAAATTCCCTAAGTCCCTAGAGAATTAGGTAATTAAATGCTTAAGTAGGTCGAGAGATAGTTAGGCATAACTTCGATAAAGACAATCTATTGTTCCTACCTATCATGGGAATCTTGAATCACTATTAGCATCTATCAAGTACCAAAACCCATAGTGAATCTAATTCTGGTTTTCCATAAACTCTTGATTACAAACACTGAAACTAAAGTGACCACCAATTCTTTGCTAAATTCTCATAACCTCCAATTTACCAGAAACTACTAACTATTAGTTGATTAACTCGCATACAACTCAGATTCACACCATATTCCCTGTAGGATTCGACCCCAACCTAGTTGGGTTATATATTGAAAACGATCGCCTACATTCTCATTAGAGAGGTGTAGTTTGAGTGTTATCAGAGTCCCGAAACTAGAGTCTTTGACTTGCACCAAATGATAGACGCATCACTTGGATATCATTTTTCTCGCTCTTAGATTTGAAATACATTGACCCTTAAGTGTTGTGGTACTGCCCCTCTATTCAAGGCATGGTTTATTTGGAAACTGAAAATGAACTACTCTATTTCTACAATTATTTGAAGCATAGCATGAATGGAGCCAATCCATGCCGAGAATGACATCAAAATCCATTTTATCTAGCTCTACAAGGTCTGCTTAAGTAACTTTCTGTAACATCATAACCAGACAATTCCTGTATACCCATCGGGCTATGATAGAATTACCCACTTGGGTAGAGACTGAGAAATGCTTTTCTAGGATTTCGGGGCTGACTCCAAAGATGACTACTATGTAAGGATTTACAAAAGATAGAGAAGCTCCAAGATCTAAAAGAGTATAAGCATGTAAATGATAGCTTTGCAATGTAATAGTAACCACATCAGAAGAACTCTCCTGATCCTGCCAAGACTGAAGTACATATAGCCTATTTGGGCGTTGCCCACTGGTGGCACTAGAAGTGGCACCTTGTGGAGATGGACGATCAGACTGAACTGGGGGACAACTATGTTGACTCTGTGATCCCACTTGAGGACACTCTCTGATTCTATAACCTAGTTTACCACACCTGAAACATACATTGGTACCAGCCCTGCGGATATCCTGATAATTTATTCCACACTTTTGACAAAGAGGATTCATTCGAGCACTGCTAATACTATCCTGATATTTAGAGCCTGAAGCCCTATTCTTATTACCATTTCTAAATTTAGTTACCGGTGCATTGGCTGAGGATGGATCTGGGAGTGAAGATTTCGGGAGAAACTGAGGACGATTACCACCCTATGACTTAGGCTGAGTAAAGTTGAAGCTACCTGTTCTAGCTCACTTGTTATCACTGATAGGCAGCTAACTAAGCACTCTCACTATAAGTTACCCCCATAATGTTTGTCACCTTCTACACCATGTCAAGGAATTCCAGTAGGTCCTCCTCAGACTTCGACCCTGAAAATAATGGAGGGTTCATTTAGGTGAAGTCTTAAATTCTAGTTGCAGTAGTATTAGCCACTGGGTTGGACAAAATAGCGGTTGGCTGAGAATTTTGAGCCGCTAAAGAATGGGATAGAGTAGTGAATGCATCCCTGAACTCTGTATGAGAAACATGCTCATTCAGGGGATCTTCCTGAATGGGCGGAGGTGCTGGTTGGTTTATATTTCTTCTTCTGTTTGTCTTTTTGGGAGGCATGTATTGTAAATGGTAGGAAGAATAGATTCGATAGAGAGTTTAACATGAACTCATGCTAAGTCGCATGACATGAACACTGAAAGAAAGGAAACTTTTCCTAAATTCCTTGTAGCCTCTTGCCCATAAGTATGGCACACTTCACACCCATGCATAAGACTCTACTTTACGCGGCTTTCAGACTTCCTAGGACACTTTAAAACCTTAGGCTCTGATACAAAGCTTTTAAAGCCTTGAGACTACACCTTGGGCATCACACGGTGCTTACGACCCTAAAGGATCACAAGCTAACCCATGACTGCTACCTGCTGTAAGCACTAAATAATAATGCTGAAAATATATGCGGAAGTTAGGATGAAAATGCCATAAGGTTCATAAACTGAAAACAAATACTGAATACTGATAATAATACAAAAAATACTGAACATCTATCTGAATTAATCTAGTCTGAAAGCCTCTAACTATCGGAATATGGATTTGAAGGGACAAGTCCCCAAGTAACTCCAACTACTAAACATACTAAAGCTGCTGAAATGCTTTTATAAAATAATATCCTCGATTTATGAGGACTCACTACTGAATCTGTCGCTAATGTCCTGAGCTGCTAAGTATGATCAAAAACCTCGGCATCTCAACGATCAAGAACCCTGGTGTCTGAACCTGTGATATGAGACACTATAGCGCAAAAGAGAGTATGTGGAATGTACTGGTATGCTAAGTGAGGTAAGGTTAATATACATGGGTTCATATGAATGAGATAATAACTGACTGAATGAACATCATGAAGTAGCTGGATGAGTGTACATGCAAAACTATAATTGCTAAACATACTACACATAAAATACTGCAAATGTAGGTATATATCATGTATCTAAGATTATATTGAAATTGTGTACTGAATTTTGATGTCTGAATAACTGAGAACTGTTAGCCATGGCTCTGGGGAACTGACTGAGTTCTTTGTTGACTACTGAGACTAAAACTGTAACTGTGGGAGGTTCACCTAAATCTACATACCCTGATTATAAACTAATTTAGGGTCCAACCTGCTACCCCACTTGTAAGGGTGTTAGCACCTTGTTATGGGATACTAACAAAGTTGTGTCAACCCTAATCTGGTAGAAAGACTCATGAAATATATATATATATATGATTGCGTCAACCCTATTCTGGCAGGAGGATGACTTACCCTATGCTTACTACATAGTTTTGTAACTGAGGGATACACTGATAGGAATTCCCCCATCCCTGGGTTCGCTCGATGCTCAATCCTACTCCCAACTGAACCAACATGGATCACTAGACTGTGCTAAGCTTGACTGAACTCACACTAACTCTGTTAAGTGATCGAATGTGACTATTTGGGATACTACAGGATCCTTGTATTATGACTGGAAGCTTAGTAAGCAGCAAATTTCGGGTATACAATACCCCCAGGACTTGATAGCATAAATATAGGAATCATATCACAAGTTTAAAGCATTACAATTAGGATGTCATGCATAAATCATTCACTTAGGCACTTTGACAAACACTGTGGGAGCATAGTTCTTGAACATGAGGAAAAGGAACATGGGATTATCATGATTACAACATACAATTCACAATTCATAGGTTATGACACGGGGAGTACATAAATCAACACACATACTAGTTTATTCACTTGAAATTCATAATCTTCTTGGTTTAAAACCCATAAAATCAACACATGCATGAACACAACTCAATTTAAGAGTATAAATCATAATTTAAATCTTGACAAGGGGTTCTTGAACTCCAAGGGTAGAAGGAGACCCTAGGATGAACACCAAACATACTTGAGTAGTTGAATTTTACAAGTTTCTTGGAACTTTTCTTGGGAATTAATCTTGAATCTTGAAGGCTAGGGCTTTCTATTTTAAAAGTAATGCTCTTGATTTGAGGAAATTTGAATAAAATAATGACTAATTAGGCTATTAGGGCATAAATCTTGTGTTTTGGACTGATTAGGGTCATGGAAAAAGACCCAACTGCCCCTAGACAGAATTAAATTTTCGTCATTAAAATCCTAATTTTGGCATCACGCAACACAGTGCCATCACACTAAGCCACTGGATTTTTTGCTGAATGTGTATTTCCATAGGCAAGTACAAAAATGCACTTTAGCGCGACGTGGAGGTATCATGTTGTGTCACTAGAAATTTACAAGTACGAACTGGCACTCCACCGCGATGCGATGCTTATCGGGGTGCTTCACTGGAAAATGTCAATTGGGAACTGGAACTTCATCGCAAGGCAGTACTATCGCGGTGATTTATTAAAAACTGACGAGTGCCATTTGGCCTGTCACCATAATGCGGTTCAATCGCGTTGGACTACTATCTGGAAGTAAATTTTCCGTAACTCTTACCCGATTATTAGATTAATATAAAATTTATATCATTGGAAAGTTGATTGAATTTTATACAATTTGGTGGGTCTTAAACTAGAAAATTCTAAGTATATTAAAGGTTATATATATAGGAACCCTCATAGACTAAGAGATGAACTTAGTTAGGAAAGTATGGGGTATTACACTAACCATTTGTTTGAATGTGAAAAGTTGTACTGAGATTAATGTGGGTATCAAGACCCTTCTGAAAAGCTTTCCAAAAGTGAGAGGTAAACTGAGTACCTCTATCAAAAATGATAGACAACAGGACTCCATGCAATCTAACAAATTCTCTAGATAGCGCTTGGCATAATCCTTAGCTGAATAGGAAGTATGAACTGACAAGAAATGGGCTGATTTGGTAATTATGTCTACAATAACCAAATCAAATCATTCTAACGACCCAAACGGGGTAACCATATCACAAAATCCATGTTCACCTCTTCCCACTTCCAAGTGGGAATGCTGAAATCCTGCATAGTTTCACTAGGCCTTTGGTGCTCAACCTTTACCTGTTGACAATTAGCACACTTAGCTACAAACTCTGCAATATCCCTTTGCATGCCACTCCATCAATTGATTTTCTACAAATCATGGTACATATTAGTGGCTCCTGGGTGTATAGAGTAATGCACACCATGTGTTTCCACCAAAATCAGCTATCTCAACCCATCAATACATGGACAAACATTCTACCCTATCATGGAAACACACCATCTCCCCCTTTGGAGAAAACCTCTACTTTTTGTTCTCTTACTAACTCCTAACCTTAACCAAAATGGAATCCCTATCTTGCTTCTCCGTTACTTTGGAAACCAAATAATATTCCAAACTATTTTGAACCCATACACTACCCTTAGCTAAATGAACCAACTGAACACCTAATCTAGAGAGCTGATGAACCTCATAGACTAACTTTTTTTTTACATTCTCAACATGAGCAACTCTACCCATAGACAATCTACTAAGGGCATCTTTCACTACATTGGCCTTGCCCAGATGATACAAAACACTCATATCATAATGTTTCAACAACTTCAATCACCTTCTCTGACGAAGATTTAAATCTTTCTATGAGAACACATATGAAAAACTTTTGTGATCCGTGAACACATCAACATGCACCCTATAAAAATAATGCCTCCAAATTTTTAAGGAAAAAACAACAGCGGCTAACTCAACATCATAAGTAGGATAATTCTTTTCATAAGGTTTAAGTTGTCTAGAGGCATAGGCTATGATCTTACCTCTCTTCATCAAAATAAAACCAAGACCAACTCTAGAAGCATCACAAAAAATAATGGATCCATCTAAACCATTTGGTATCATCCAAACTGGACATGAAGTTAGTCGAGTCTTCAACTCATGAAAACTCTTCTCACAAGAATCTAATCCCTAAAACCTGACTTTCTTCTAAGTCAATCTAGACACGGAGGATGCAATAGATGAAAACCCTTTAAATAACCATCGGTAAAAGCCAGCCAAACCCAAGAAACTCCTCATATCTAATAGAGAGATGGGACTAGGCCAATTTCTTACTGCTTTAGTCATTTAAGGGTCAACTCTAATGCCATCATTAGAAATGATATGGCTAAAGAAAGCTACTGATCTTAGCCAAAATTTGCACTTGTTGAATTTGGACTGATAATCTCTAAGGGTTTGTAACACAATTCTGATATGGTCTGTATGATCATTTTCACTACGGGAATAGACAAGGATGTCATCAATGAAGACTATGACAAACATTTCCAAGTACTTCTTGAACACTCTGTTCATCAAGTCCATGAAGGTTGTTGGGCATTCGTTAATCCAAATGATATGACTAGAAATTCAAAGTGACCATGCTGAGTTTTGAAATTTGTCTTTAGAATGTTACATTCTCTAACTCTAAGTTGATGATAGCCGGATCTTAGGTCTATCTTATAGAAATAACTTGCACTCTGAAGCTGGTCGAATAAGTCATCAATCCTAGGAAGAGGATATTTATTCTTGATTCTGATTTTGTTCAACTGGCGGTAGTCAATGCATATTTGTAGAGAGCCATATTTCTTACGCACGAACAGGACTGGAGCACCCCATGGAGAAACACTGGGCCTTATGAAACCTTTATCTAAGAGGTATTTAAGCTGCTCTTTTAACTATTTAAGCTCAACCGGAGACATACATAGAAATAGAGATGTATTGAGTATCATGGGAAAGATCAATACCAAATTCTATTTCTCTATCGTGAGGTACCCTTGACAAATCTTTGGGAAAAACTTTAGATATATCATTGACTACATGGAATAACAAAACTGTTGGAGCTTCAGAGTTAGTATCTTTGACTCAAACTAAATGATAAATGCACCCTTTTGCTACCAACTTTATAGACTTAAGATAAGATATGAAATGAATCTTAGGATATTTAGAACTACCTTTCACTCAAAGACTGACTCATTAGGGATTTAAAACTTTACAACACGGGTTCGACAATCTATTGATGCATAGCATGAATAGATTCAATCCATGCCTAGAACAACATCAAACTCTACCATTTCTAACTCTACTTGGTCTTCTATTATGATCTTATATAGCACAGTGATAGGACACTTCTTATAGACTCATTTGGAAATAACTGACTCACCCACTAGGGTGGAAAGTAAGAAAGGTTTGGAGAGCTTTCCAAGACCTATCCCAAAATTTATCGCAACCAACAGAGTCACAAAAGAGACATTTGATCCTGGGTATAACAAAACATATACCTCAAGATGAAAAAAACAAAGCAAACAAGTAAAAACATCTTGTGAACTCTCTTACTCCTATCGGGATAGTAAATCATAGAACTGATTCTAGCACTGACTGCTACTAGTACTGGATGATGCACTCTGAGAAGGAATTTGGTAACCTGGTAAAGCTAGTGTGTTAGTACCCTAAGTTTGGGAATGAATATCTATACTTTCCTTCCTATCATACATACACTCCTTGATTCTGTTGCCCAATTTTCCACACCCATAATAACCTTTTTTTCATCAAACACTCGGATGCATGGGTTCTTCCACACTTTGCGCATATTGGATAACTGGGCTTTCAACTCACACTATTCTGAGACCTAGAAATAGAAGTCCTACCCTATTGCTCCTATTGGTTCTGGGTGCAGAGGCACTGGTTGAATATGGAATTGGTATAGATAAATGACCCTAAAACTGCAGATGGTTTCCCCCTCTAAACCTTGGTTGGCCATACTCAAACTGTCTGGTTCAAGAATTCTTATTTATATTATCTCTTCCTTTCAACTTTTCTTCCTTAATCTGTTGAGCATGAGTCATCAACCTAGCAATATCTGTATCCCCAATAAGCATAGCAGTCCTACACTCTTTGACTGCTAAATCAGACACTCTAGTAACAAGTATATTAGATCTAAGATCAGCTACCAACTTGGGAACATACTTAGACAACTAGGTGAACTTAAGGAAGTACTCTTCCACTGTTATAGATCCCTACCTCAGGTTCATGAACTCCTCAACCTTACCTTTTCTTATCTCATGTGGAATGATCCTATCCAAAAATACATACTAAAATACCTGCCAACCTATAAAAACTGCATTCTCACCTCAAACCTCCTTCCAAATAACAACCTAATCATAAGCAACATCTTTCAACCTATAGGATTCCAATTCTACAATATCCATCTCACTAACATGCATAATTTGAGTGATCTTTCTTACCTCATCAATAAAGAGTTATGGATCCTCACCAACTTTTGACCCAAAGAATTCAGGTGGATTCATTCTCATGAAGTCATGAATCCTGGATGTAGCTAGATTACCATTATGCTGAAGTGGGGCTGCCGCTTATTGGTTGCCTTGAACATTGGCATTCACAGCTTAGGCCAACGCCTAAAAAGCAACCCGAAATTTAGCATGAGTCATATTCTCATTCAGAGGTTTGGAGGGTAGGGGTGATTGGTCACTATTTCTATGTGTATTTGCTTGGCGAAGAGGCATATTATGTCACATAAAAGAATGAGTTAAAGTAGATAGAGACAATTTTAAGCATGATGGATCATTAAAGAAATGATGATTCCTAACCCATTCCATAATCTCGTGCTCATAAATATGGCACACAACACATACAAAATCAAGACTCTACATAACACAGCTTGTCTAACTCCCTAGGACTCTTTAAAACCTTAGGCTCTGATAGCAAGTTTGTATCACCCTAGAAGTACACCCTGGACGTCACATGGTGGTTAAGATTAAGAGTAGTCCCAAGCTAAGCCTTAAAGCCTTCTAAACTTTAAACACATGATTAAAGTAAACTTGACATATGAAAATCATAAGACAACTGAATTAATATCTTAACTGAAGTCTTAAACTTGGAAATCTTGAAAACAAATACTTCTGAATCTAAAATAGAAAATAGTCGGACAAGCCTCTACTTTTGACTAGAGAGCCACTGGGACAAGCCCCAGTTGACCCGAACTTAACATAAATCAAATGACTAAAATACTTCATCATTATCAAAGGCTGATAAAATGGGTCCTCAAATTATGAGTACTTACCAAAATTAGGAGGTAGGTGGAGATACCCGTATTTAATCATGCTGCTGGAACTGAGCACTAGAACCTACATTATGAAATAATGTAGCACATAGACGTATATATGGATCAGTACTTCTGGAATGTATTGAGTATGTGGGGATGAATGCATACCAAAAATAATAAATCAATGTGCACTTAGATTTTTAAATAATGCATGTTAAGTGGGAATGACTCACCTTGGGCTTGAATAAAACAAAAACTGTGAAATAATAAACATAAGTAATAAAGCATAATGATAGACTTTGTGAGCCATAATACTTACTTCTAAAATCTCTACTTTTATTATTTCTTAGGGAGGTTCTTCTAACCGACATAAACCATGTGAGATATCACGGAGTCCAACGTATTACCAACATTGGGGAGAGATGTCCTACCCTTGCCATCAGAATAGACCTTAACTTCAGTGATCATTACACTTAAAACAAAATGGGACGTAAACCTATGGTGGCACATTATTCTGGGGCATGTGACCTTGGACTCACAACCAAGTTGGTGCTAAATACTATTCTCTTATTACTTATATGCTCATACTTTTAGGAAAATCCACCTTAAAATAGTACAAGGTTTGTATATTGAAAACCACGTATGCTTCTCGTTGCTTTAAATCAAAATCAAGATGAACAAATGTGAATTCCATATCTTAGCTTAGGATCAAGAGATCAAACTTCACTTTAAGTCTTGGTATAAAATTATCAAAGATACTTAAGATCATAGTCTTCTTGCAATCTCAAAACTCATACTTGGGGTTTAGAGCATACTTAAATTCTTAAAATTTCACAATAGAGCTTTATTCTCAATAATCAACTTTAAATCTTTCAACAATAACAATTCAAGATAATGAAATTCAATTCATAAAATAAATCTTCAAGTCAAAGAATAAATAGATGAGAATAAATATGCACATCAACACTTAAATCATCTTTGTAATCTTCACAAACTCAAAACAAGATAGTTTGGGTATGAACCCTAATTTGAAATTCACGTAGTCTTAACTTTAAAACAAGTTTTGGGCATAAGGATGAAAATGTATCCTTGTTCATAAACCCACATACCTTAGTAGACTTGGCTTGGTAGAGAATTCGTGACCTTGAAAGCATAGGAGATGATCTTGAAAGCTTTTTTGAAATTCTTAGATTAGGGAACCTAAATTCTTGGTTTTTCTTGAAGAGAAGATGATGGAATGTATGAACTTTGAGGGAATGATTGGGGTTCGTTCTTGAGAGTAAAATTGAAAAATGTGGGCAAATAATGCCCTAACTGACGTTTAATCTCATATTTTTATTACTTGGGGCAATGGGAAAAGTACCTAACTGCCCCTCAGAAGATTAAATTCGCAACTGGGATTCCTTTTGGGTGGACACCGCGACGTGGTGAATATCTCATCACTATACCCACCACAAGGCACCACTATCACAGTGAAGTTCTGGAATTGAAATCTAAATGTGCCTCAATTCTCTTCTAAAAAATTGAAACTTCTCTGAAACATGCTCCTTACACCCCTGAATATAAATTAACTAAAAATCCACTATCTCTGAGACTGCAAGGTCCACTTAAAAACCCTCAAAGTTAGGAGGTCTTAAAAATGGTTATATCCTAAACACTTATCTAAATTTTTAGGATTTTAGCCTCTTATGCATGCACTAGGAGTTGAATCAAGCTATGTCTAATACGGGGTATTACAATGTCTCCCCCTTAGGAATATTTATCCAGCTGAGAATACTGAGAAATTTAGATTATATACTGAACTTGCATAACTGAAAACATGATTACATGACTAAACTGATTCGTGAATGTATGAAATAGCATGAAGATAATTATATAAACCTAGAATTGAGAATGGAAAAGAGATAATCTAAGAAAAACTGTTACCTTAAGCTGAGTCTGAACTTGTGGAGAAATGATGAGGGTACTTGGTTCGCATATCTGCTTCTTCTTCCCAAGTGGCTCCCTCGATGGACTGATTCTTCCAAAGAACTTTAACCAATACTAGTTCTTTGTTCCTTAGTATTCGAATCTAGCGATCAAAGATCTCAACTGGGATTTCTTTGTAAGAAATGCTATCCTGAAAATCTGTGCTTTCTAAAAGAACTACAATAGCTGGTTCACTAATACGTTTCCTTAATAAGGAGACATAAAACACTAGATACATTGATGTTAAATCTGCAGGTAACTCAAACTCATACGTTCCCAAAATGACTCAAGATTCTGTAAGGACCAACGTATCAGGGGCTAAGCTTCACTTTTTTGCCGAATCTCTTCACTCCCTTCATGGGGGATATCTTCGAATAAAATCGGTCACCAACCTCAAACTCTAGATCCCTCTTTCTTATATCTGTATAGGATTTCTGTCGGCTTTGGGTTGTCTTAAAGCCTCTCCCAGATTAGCTAAACTTTCTCTATCACATCAAACATTGAATCAAGCCCTGTTAATGCAGTCTCACCTACCTCAAACTAACCAATGTGAGATCTACATATCCTCTCATAGAGTGCCTTAAATGGAGCCATCTAAGTACTAGAGTGATAACTATTATTGTAGGCAAACTCGATTAATGTTAAATGATCATCCCAAATTCCTTTAGATTCAATAACTCATGCTCTCAACTTGTCATCTAAGGTATGAATGGTCCTCTCTGCCTAACCATCTATCTTAGGGTGAAAATTTGTACTGAGATGAACTTGGGTAACAATAACCTTCAGAAAAGCATTCTAAAAGTAAGAAGTAAACTAAGTACCTCTATCGTAAATGATAGACAATGGGACTCTATGCAATCTGACCCATTCTCTAAGATAAAGCTTCGCATAATCCATGGCAGAATAGAAAGTATGAAATGGAAAGAAATGGGCTAATTTAGTCATTCTGTCTACAATAACCCAAATCGAATCATGCTGATGACCCAAATGGGGCAACCCTATCACAAAATCCACGTTTACATCTTCCTACTTCTAAGTGGGAATGTTGAACTCCTGCATAGTGCCACTAGTCCTTTGGTGCTTAACCTTAACCTATTAACAATTAGCACACTTAGCTATAAACTCTGCAATATCCCTCTTTATGCCACTCCACCAATAGATTTTGTATAAATCACGGTACATCTTAGTGACTCCTGGGTATATAGAGTAATGTGCACCATACACTTCTACCAAAATTTGTTGTCTCAAACCATCGACATATGGCACACAGTCTACCCTGGCATCACAACACACCATCTCTCTCTTGGGAGAGAACCTCTTCTTTTTTATCTCTAACTGACTCCAACTTAACCAAAATGGAATCCCTATCTTGCTTCTCCTTTAATTCGGAAACCAAATAAGATTCCGAACTATTTTAAACCCATACACTACCTCAGCTGAATCAACCAACTTTTTTTTTCATTCTCAATATGAGCAACACTACCCATAGACAATCTACTAAGGTCATCTGCCACTACATTGGCCATATAAAACACTTATGTCATAATTTTTCAATAACTCCAACCACCTTCTATGATGAAGATTTAAATCTTTCTACAAGAACACATACAACAAACCTTTGTGATCTGTGAACACATCAGCATGCACCCCATAAAGATAATGCCTCTAAATTTTCAAGGCAAAAAAAATAGTGGCTAACTCGACATCATGAGTAGGATGATTCTCTTCATGAGGTTTAAGCTGTCTAAAGGCATAAGCTATGACCTTATGTCTCTTCATCAAAACAAAACCCAGACTAACTCTAGAAGCATTATAGTAAGCAATGAATCCATCTGAACCATCTAGTAGCATCAAAATTGGGGCTGAAGTAAGTCGAGTCTTTAACTCCTAAAAACTCTCCTAACAAGAATCTAACAACTAAAACTTAACTTTCTTCTAAGTCAATCTAGACACGGGGGATGTAATAGATGAAAAACCTTCAAAAAATCATCGGTAATAGCCAGCCAAACCTAAGAAACTCCTCGTATATGATAGAGAGATGGGCTTGGGCCAGTTTCTTATTGCTTTAATCTTTTGAGGGTCAACTCTAATGCCATCATCGGAAATGATATGGCTTAGGAAAGCTACTGATCTTATCAAAAATTTTCACTTACTAAATTTGGCGAACAACTGATGATCTCTAAGGGTTTGCAACACAATTTTGAGATAGACTTCTTAATCATTCTCACTATGAGAATAGACAAGGATGTCATAAATAAATACTATGACGAACAAGTCCAATTACTTCTTGAACACTCTATTCTTCAAGTCAATGAAGGCTACTTGAGAATTCATTAGTCCAAAGGGCATGACTAGAAATTCAAAATGACCATACCAAATTTTGAAAGTTGTCTTTGGAAAGTTACATTCTCTTAATCTAAGCTGATGATAGCCGGATCTTAGGTCTATCTAAGATAAATAACTTGAACTCTAAGCTGGTCGAATAAGTCATCAATCAAAGGAAAAGGATATTTGTTCTTGATTGTGACTTTGTTCAACTGGCGGTAGTCAATGCACATTCGAAGAGAGCCATATTTCTTATGCACGAACAGGATTGGGCCTTATGAAACCTTTGTGTAAGAGGTCTTTAAGCTTCTCTTTTAACTCTTTCAGATCGTCCAGAGCTATAAGATATGAAAGGATAGATATGGGTTGAGTATCAAGAAGAAGATCGTATCAAATTTTATTTCTGTATCGGGCATTTACTCTTGACAAATCATGGAGAAAAACCTCAGGAAACCCATTGACTATATGGACTGACTGAACTGTTGGAGCTTCAGGCTTAGTATCTTTGACTTGAACTAAATGATAAATGACCCATTAGATATCAACTTTATGGACTTAAGATAAGATATGAAATGACTCTTAAGAAATTCAAAACTACCTTTCACTCAAAGACTGCCTTATTAGAGAACTGAAACTTCACCACATGGGTGTGACAATATATTGATGCATAACATGAATGGATCCAATCCATGCCTAGAATAACATCAAAATCTACCATTTCTAACTCTATAACGTTTGCTAGTATGATCTTATATAGGATAGTGATAGGACACTTCTTATAGACTCGCCTAAAAATAACTGACTCACCCATTGGCTAGAAACTAAGAAGGGCTTAGAGAGCTTTTCAGGACTTAACCTAAAATTTATTTCAAATAATAGAGTCACATAAGAGATATTTGATCCTAGGTCTAAAAACACATATACATCAAGCTGAAATACATGAAGCATACCAGTAACAATATCTGGAGAACTCTCCTACTCCTATCGAGATGGTAAAGCATAGAACAAATTCTGGCACTGACCGCCATTAGTGCTCGATGATGCATACTATGAAGGAACTGGGAAACGTAGTAAAGTTGGTGCATTAGTTCCCTAAGTCTGAAAAAGATCATCCCTACTTCCCTGCCTAGCATACGAATACTCTTTTATTCTATGGCCCAAATTTCTACACCCATGAAAACCCTTTTTTCCTATCAAACACTTGCCAAGATAGGTTTTGTCACACTTTGCACATGTGGAATAACTGGGATTTCCACGCATACTATTCTAAGACCTAGAAATAGAAGTCCTGCCCCACTGCTTTTTCTTGGTTCTGGGTGCAGAGGCAGTAGCTAAAGATGGAACTTACATAGATGAATGACCCTGAAACTGAAAACAGTTTCCCTTTCCAGACCTTGGTTGGCCATACTCAAACTATTCAGTTCTAGCCTTCTTATTTCTCTTCTTTCTTCCCTTTAAATTTTCTTCAACAATCTGCTTAGCATGAGTCATCAACCTAGCAATATTTGTATCCCCAATAAGCATGGCAGTCCTACACTCTTTGACTATCAGACACTTCAGTAACAAACTTACTCATACTAGATTTATGGTCAGCTACCAACTCGGGAGAATACTTAGACAACTGAGTGAACTTAAGGCAATATTTCTTCACTATCATAGAGCCCTACCTTGGGTTCATGAACATCTCAACTTTAGCTTCCCTCATCTCACACAGAAAGAACCTATCCAAAAATATATCCTAAAATACCTGCCAACCCATAAGAGTGACATTCTCACCTCTACCTTTCTTCCATATAATAACCCAATCATAAGCAACATCCTTCAGCCTCTAGGATGCCAATTCTATAATCTTCTCCTCAGTAATATGCATAATTTCAGTGATCTTTCTCACCTTATCAATGAAGAGTTGTGTATCCTCACCAACCTTTCACCCAAAAAATTTAGGTGGATTCATTCTCATAAAGTCATGAATCTTGGGTATAGCTAGATTACCATTATGATAAAGTGGGAATGCCTCTTTTTGGTTGCCTTTAACATTGGCATTAACAACTTGGGCTAATACTTGAAAAATAACCCAAAATTCAGCAAGTCACGTTATTATTTAGAGGGCCAGTGGGTATGGGTGGTTGGTCACCATTTATGCGTACATTAGCTCGGTGATGAGTCATATTATGTCATGTAAAAGAATGAGTTAATCTAGATAGATACAACTATAAGCACGATGGATCATTAAAGAAATGATGATTCCTAACTCATTCCGTATACTCTTGCTCAAAAATATGGCGCGCTTCACATTCATGATCAAGACTCTATGTAACATGATTTGTCTGAAGCCCTGGGACTGTTTAAAACCCTAGGCTCTGATACCAAGTTTGTAACTCCCAAAAAGTACACCCTGGATGTCACATAGTGCTCAAGACTATGAGTAGTCCCAAGCTAACCCTTTAATCCTTCTAAACTTGAAACTCATGATAAAAGTAAACTTGACATATGAAAATCTTAAGACACCTGAATTAATATCTTAACTGAAAGTCTTAAACTTGGAAATCTAAAAAACAAACACTTTTAAATCTAAAAGAGAAAAAAGTCAGACAAGCCTCTACTTCTAACTAGGGAGCCACTAGGATGAGCCCCAGCTGACCCGAACTTAACAAAAATCAAATGACTAAAATACTTCATCAATATCAAAGTCTGATAAAATGGGTGATTACTCACCAAACATTGGGATATCGATGGAGATGCTCGTAGTTAATCACACTGCTGGAACTAAGCTCCAGAACCTACATTATGAAACAATGTAGCAAATAAATGTATATGTGGATCAGTACTTCTAGAATGTACAGAGTATGTGGGGATGAATGCATAAGAAAAACAATAACTCAATGTGGACTTCGATTTTCAAATATTGCATGATAAGTATGAATGACTCACCTTGGGCTTAAATAAAACCAAAACTGTGAATTAATGAACATAAGTAATAAAACATAATGATAAACTTTGTGAGCCATAACACTTAATTATAAAATTTACTTTTATTATTTCTTAGGGAGGTTCTTCTAACTGACATAAACCTTGTGAGATATCAAGGAGTCCAATGTCTTACACACGATGGGGAGATCTGTCCTACCATTGCCATCGGAATAGACCTGAACTAAAGTGATCACTATACTGAACCCATAATGGGACTTAAACCTACCTGGCATATAGTTTTAGGCATATGACCTTGGACTCATAACCAACTCGGTGCTAAATACTACTCCCATATTACTTATATGCTCATACTTTTAGGAAAATCCACCTTAAAATAGAACAAGGTTTGTATAATGAAAACCATGTATGCTTCTCTTTACTTTAAATCAAAATTAAGATGAACAAATGTGGATTCCATATCTTAGATTAGGATTAAGAGATAAAACTTCACTTTAATTCTTGGTATAAAATTATCAAAGAAAATTAAGATCATAGTCTTCTTGCAATCTCAAAACTCATACTTAGGGTTTAGAGCATATATGTATTAATTCTCAAAATTTCACAGTAGAGCTTCATTCTCAAGAATCATCTTGAAATCTTTCAACAATATCAAGTCAAGATAATGAAATTCAATTCATAATATAAATCTTCAAGTCAAAGCATAAATAGATGAGAATAAATATACACATCAATACTTAACTCATCTTTGTAATCTTCACTAACTCAAAACAAGATAGTTTAGGTATGAACCCTAATTTGAAATTCATGTAGTCTTAACTTTAAAACAAATTAGGGAATAAGGATGAAAGTGTATACTTGTTCATAAACCCACATACCTTAATAAACTTGACTTGGTGGAGAATTCTTGACCTTGAAAGCATTGGAGATGATCTTGAAATCTTTCTTGAATTCTTGGATTAGGGAACTTAAATTCTTGGTTTTTCTTGAAGGAAAGATGATGGAATGGATAAACTTGGGGGGAATTGTTAGGCTTTGTTGTTGAGAGTAAAATTGGATAATGTGGGCAAATAATGCCCTGACTAACGTTTAATCTCATGTTTTTACGACTTGGGGCGATGGGAAAAGACCTTACTACCCCTCAAAAGATTAAATTTGTAACTAGGATGTTATTTGGAGGGACACCATGACTCGATAAATGGACCATCGCTATACCCACCACAACGCACCACTATCGCGGTGAGGTCTGGAATTGAAATCCAAATATTCCACAATTCTCGTTCAAAAAATCTAAAACTTCCTCGAGATATGCTCTTTAACCCCTGAATTTGAATTAACTCAAAATCCATCGTCTCGGAGTCCAGAATGTAAACTTAAAAATCCTCAAAGTTAGAAGGTCTTAAAAATGTCTAAGTCCCCAACACTTTACTAAATTTTCAGGCTTTAAGCCTCTTATGCTTGCACAAGGAGATGAACCGAGCTAAGTCTAACACGATTTGTCATACTCAAAAGGGAATTATTTGCCCATTACCCTTAAAATTTCTTATGTAGAAACCCTCCCCCTCCCCAAGAATGAGCAATTCAAGCCTCTCTTTCCAAGAACAAGAAATTCATCTTTCTTCCTCAAGAATTCAAGGATTCAAGTTCCAATTTCAAGTTTTCCTTCAAGAATTCATCCAATTGAGGTATGTAGGGTATTAATCAATGGGTCTTTTTTACCCATTGAGCCCAAAAACCCTCTCTTTGATTAAAGTATGAGCTTTTCCTTCATTATAGAATTTTAGCATGTTCAAGATGAATTCAATCCATTCTTTTCCTCAATAAATTGACTCAATCCATGTCTTCATATAAACCCATGAAAAATTAGGTTATTTCATGCTTTAAATTTCAAGTTCCCATGTCATATTCAAGTGATCTCATGTTACAATATCAAATTATGTATTAAACCATGTAAATATGTTGCCCCTCTTGTTTACACATTCTCACGTTCAAAATTCATGTTTCTCGCCTATTTGTTAAAATGTCTTTTTTTTGGGTCCTTTAATTATGATTCCATACCACTATTTTAAGCGTTGTTATTGTATTTTTGTATTCATTCAGTGTTGGCAGGTTATGAACACCCGATACCTATGTGTGTTTACATGATTTTCATTTTTAAGAAATAAGTCAGTCAGACCATGATTATTTTCTTTTATTACCACCATCAGGATATTATATTCATGCTGAGCATTTACCAGTACCATACAATGTCATGTCAAATAACTAAAAATACCAAAGACTTTCAGTTGGGAGTATCACTTAGCACCGATTGAACGTAGGGATAATGACTCCCCCGTCAATAGAGGCATGAGTCATTAGTAGTAAGCCCTAAGTTCCAAACCTACGGCACCACCATAGATTATGAAGGATCCACATTCAGTGGAGGCATGACACCCTGGTCCTTTGGTACATCATCCTTATGGATCCACATGCCAGTCGTGTGTTAGTACCCCTGGCAAGGTACCAATACCCTTCTAATTAGGGTTACAGGTTGTACTCCGATAGATCAAATTAGGGTATGTCAATTATAGCTAGCTCCCACAGTCTCAGTACAGTTTTCAAAGTGTATCAATTCAGGCTTGCATGACTAAGTATTCAGACATCAGTTATTCAGTTTTTCAGATAACAGTTATTTAGTTATTCTGATCATGTCAGTACATATTTATGCTTGGTCTTGCATTCTTAGTTTTACATGTTCATGTTTTTCATATTCAGTATCTATATATGATCCAGAGTTTAGTTTTACAATATGTTGAGCTATACATAAGATATACGTACAGTATTCATGTTTTATCGCTTTCTAGTTTTAGTTCTACTTATTCTACAAAAGTAAAGATTTAAGAAACTAAGTTTAGTGATTTACTAGCTTATCAGATTATTTTTGTTACTCACGTTTTAACATACTTCAGCTTTCAGTTAATTTTAATCTCTTAGTGAGTCTTCCTGCACTTAGCATGCAAGTTTTAAGATTATGTATCTATTCAATTTTACTTATTGAGTTCACCCCTACTTACTCAGTACATTCCAAAAGTAATAATTTAAATATAAGTCTATGTGGCTACATTATTTCATAATGTAGGTACCAATTATAGCCCACACGTCATAATCTGGCAGTTCCCATCTTCTAACCAGCAGGTGATAAGTTCTCTTATTTTAGAGACTCCAGTCCATTGTAGTTTATGTGTTGTATTTTGATTATTCATATGTATTTATTAGTGGTAGATAATGGCATGTACCAACTATCTACAGTCAGTATAGTAGAGGCTTCATAGATTGTCAGTCAGAGCCATTACATGTAATTCAAGTTTCTTTCTTTAGTTTTATTATGTTGTAAAATTTATCAGTATTTCCTTTATTTGGACTTTCTCATAATTATGTTTCCACTCTGTAAATTTAGTTTTTATACAATTTAAATCAGTTGGTCAAGCCCTATACTAGTACATGGGTTAGTTTAGGACCACTTGTGATTCTAAGCATCGTGTTATGACTAGGGGATAGCCTTGGATTATGACAAAATTACACATGGACTTAGGCTCTCTTTGATGTATACCTTGTTGAGGAGTTCCTCAACTTGCCTTTGGAGCTCTTTTATGTCCTTTGGATTACTTCAATAGGCTAGTTTTTTGGGTAATTGAGAACCTAACACAAAATTTATTTGATGGTCAATTCCCTGAAGTGGGGGTAATCGTTGGGGAAGCTCTTTTGGGAATACATCTTCATAATCCTACAAAACAAGGGAAATAAAATGGGGGATAGGAGAAGTGGAGTGGTTAGCATGAAAAGCATGGGCTAGGAGGAGCATGGGTGATTTGTCATCATGCTCTTTTAAAAAATCTTTGTTCCTAGCCAACATCACCAAGGGAATCTTCCCTCTTCTCCTATTCCTCATCCTACTCCTTGGTATGGTCCTCCTTATCACCTTGTTTCTTACCCTTCTCTTTTAATTCTCTCAAATTTTTCTAACCCTTATTCACTTGAGATGGAAAAAGTGGATGGAGAGTAAATTTCCAACCATTCAACTCAAAAGAGAATTTATTGGTCCTCCCTTCATGCTTGGTTGAATGATCATATTGCCATGGCATTCTAATCAAGAGATGAAAAGCGTGCATAGGTATTATATCACAATGTACCTCATCATGATAATTCCCAACTTTGAACTGAATCACCACTTGCCTAGTCACCTTTAACTCACCACAATTATTTAACCATTAAAGCTTGTATGGTGTGGAATATTTGGTTGTGGTCAACTTCAAGAAATCAACCAAAGTAGCACTAGCCACATTAGCACAAATTTTGCTATCAATGATCAAAGAGCACACATGTTTCTTTATAAACATTTATTATGGAATAAATTCTCTATTTGACTAAGGCCATCTATTGCCTTATTAATCATTACATGCCTCGCATCAAAATATGGAACCTCAATACTCTCCATCTTGAGGCCAAGCATCTTTATTATCCTTCTTTACTTGCTCATCTTCTTGGGACCTCTCTCCATCTTGGGAGTTTTCATCATTCTTATCTTCCAATCCCATCTCTTCTCCAAGGTAATACAATTTCCCTTCCCTAAGGATAATATTTCTCCAATTGGGACTTTCACTTGCTTTATGTCCCCATCCTTTGACATTTAAAACATTGAAAGCCTTTAGGATTGGGAGTAGGATATTTTTTACCTTCATTATTTGGTGGGTACTTTGGAGTGGTCTTCTCTAAGGGCTTCTTTTCATTGGACTTGTAGTCCTTGTCCTTGTTCCATCCCGATTATGATTGTGCTACCTCTTTACTTTTACTCTAAGTGTTGGTAGATAAGTACCCTTTGGTTTGTAAGTGCCCTTTCTTTGCTATCTCTCTCAATCTCCAAGGCTGCTTGGAAGATTTCTTTTATGGTTTCAAACTTGTAGATAGTCATACATGTGAAGATATCTTTGTTTAACCCAACCTTGAAGTGTATGATGTCATGGTTCACGTTCTCTCGATGATTAAGCTTCACGATCAATTGTTGAAATTTATCATAATAGACCACAACACTCTTGCTACTTTGCCTCAAGTTGTATAATTTGGAAAGTAGCTCATGTTTATACCTCTCCAAAATATGCCTTTGTCTAATGAATACTTCAATGCATCCTATGGAGCGGGTTGCCCTTCATTCAATATATTTCCAAATCTTTTGACATAATCCTACCATGTATTTGCATACCCTTCAAAATGGACTATGGAATAGCAAATTTTCTTCTCTTTGGTGATATCATTAACTTGGAAGATCCTTTCATAAGTGGACTCCTATGAGAGATAAGCTTCAAGATCACTTTCACCTTTGAAATTTGGGAGACTAAACTTGATTGAATTGATATCCACATCTCGATACCTATTACCTTTTTTGTTCCATTGATCATAACCTTGGCATTAGTTTTCTATGTTTCCTCTTCCATTACCACAATGTTAGTTCCATTGATCATTACCATGGGGTTGGCTTCCTAAGTTTCCTCTACCATTAGGCGTCAGACCAAATCTTTCTCCTCGACCTCGATAACCTCATTGATCCATTGGTCTGTCTCTCATTTTCTCTACCAATATGTCAATTTTATCTAATGCTCTAAACTTTACGTGTTGTTCTTTCCTTTCTTCATCATCTATTTGGATGGGTTGGTTTTTGTTAAGGAGTGCTTGGAATGGGGGAATTTGGTTTAGTGGAGGTTGGGGTATTCGGATTCAAGATTCATCATGTTGTGTTT
Organism: Capsicum baccatum var. pendulum; assembly: GCA_030864225.1. Taxonomy (NCBI): domain Eukaryota; kingdom Viridiplantae; phylum Streptophyta; class Magnoliopsida; order Solanales; family Solanaceae; genus Capsicum; species Capsicum baccatum. The sequence continues at coordinate 29,811,236 of CM061556.1, read as the reverse complement.
GGTTGAATTGATATTGAAGCGTTCGAACGAGATTTTGGTTGTGTGGATATGTAGTGGATTGAGGGACGAAATCATGTGCCTATATTGGTGGATTAATCATTTGGTGATGGTATTTTGAGGAAATATGAACCGAAGGATTTGGAGCATGCCTACTAGTTGAAGCATGGTAGTGTTGAGGTGTGGATAGGTATGTATTTTGTTGACCTTCCATGATATCCACTCTTCCACCAATGAGGGATACATTTCCTTCAACAGAATCCACCTTAAGGTAAAGTGAATTTATCTTAGTGTCCATAGAATCAATTTTGTGAGTGAGAGTCTAGTGGCCGCTAAGATAGCATTTGTTGAGTGGTTATCCATGGTTTGAGAGGTTTAGTCTTCTGTTGCCATTGTACCTCTGAAGAAAGACACCCACAAAAACAACAAACACATTAGCGTTAGAGAAATTAACCTCACAAGCTTTTCACACCTTTATTTACCTCACACTTGGATCACAAATGTTCAAAGATGGTTTATACTTAGTATGGTAATTAAGGTGTCAAGCACTACTCTTGATCAGAGTGGATTCTTGTTTGAAACGACTTAACAAAAATATGTACGTACTTGAGTCAAGAAGCTATGATAAATTAAAAACTGGAAAAGCTTGAAAGAAAAGGAACATTGAAGAAATATGACTCAAGAACTCATCAATCAACTTAGTAGATGAATTACTTAGTTGTTGAATAGTTTAAGAATCAAAAGAAGAAATTAGGAATTAAGAAATTGAAACTTAGGAATCAAACCTTAAGTAATGGAGTAAATAAATTGTTTAATTGAGTTTGAAATCTTGTTTGGACATGGGTTTGCTCAATCTGTGTTAGGATTAAGTTGGTCTGCATTTGAAGACCTGCTTCAGTAGGACCAGTGCACCTTTGGCATAGGCTGGACACACTGGATATTTGCTCACTGGTTTGAGCTACGCTAGGGATGTTGGAACAAGTCAGTCGTAGATAGAGGGTAGCTTAGACACAGCTGGTTGATGTCTTACTATTTTGAGCTACGCTAGGGATGTTGCAACATGCCAGCTACAGATAGAGGGTAGGATGGATGCATCTGGTTGATGACTCACTATTTTGACCTATGTCTGGGGTGCTGCAGCAGGTCAAGCACACTTCTGGTGCAAGTCAGGCAGTGATGACCCACTCCACAGCTTTCTGTAATTCCCCAAAAACCTATCTCGAGACGTCACACGGTGCTTAAGGACACACGTGGCCTCAAGCTAACCCTCTAAGACTGTCATCACTTTCAGAACTGACTATAACACTGATCAGTTTAAAATAGGGAACAATAATCATGACATGAGCATGTACAAACAAAATACTGAAAGTTCTGTACATACTGGTACTCTAGTCTGACAAAGCCTCTACTACAAAAGACAGAGGAGCCGTTGGGACAGATCCCCAACTGACTCGCCTGAACTGAAAAGAAACAAACATCTACTATCAAGGAAAAAGTCAAGCACATAGAGCCTCGAACCATGAGGACTCAGCAACTGTAAGAATGTAGATAGAGGTACTCAAAGGTCATTGTCGCTACTGAGACTAAGCACCTGAACCTACACCACGAGAAAATGTAGAACATAGAAAAGTATGGAAATTAGTACTTGGGATTGTACTGAGTATGTGGGGGTGTATGCAACATTTTTAAACAATATCATAAATATAAAATAAAGTCATGCATGCTGACAATAATGACTCTTTTCGCTTGAATTTCCTGACACATAATTTCCATTAATAATTGATAATAACAAATGCTTCACAAATTTCATAAATCATTGGACTTAGCTCAAACTCTTTAACTCATGACTTAGAGTGACTCGGTAACTCAAGAAACTTAGACTATTATGGACTTAGGAGTATCTTATAACCGACATAAACCATGTGAGCCACATGGAAAAGACCAAAATATCCTTGAGCAAATTCTAGAATTGGAGCCCGATTTTTGGCCCTGGCATGCGCCAGGATCGCGTTCCTTCACTGCAATTGGACAAATGGGAAACTGCTCAGTGGAGCAACGTGGTGAAGTCGCATTTTCCACCTTGTTCACGACCTGGAAGGGCACCGCAATACGGTGGAATTGCGTTGGAGCACTGGAATTTGACAATCCTAAAATTGAGCCTTGGCGCAATGCGTCAATATCGCGGAGGCTCACTGGAAAATGACAATTTCCATTTTGGCTGGCTCCTTGATGCGCTAAAATGCTAGGTGGCACACTGTCTCACTAAAATGGCTCTAACTCTTCACCCGAGTGTCGGATTTGGGCAAATTTGGTATCGATGAAAAGCTTATTCAATGCTCTACATGAAAAAAGTAGAAATTAGAGAAAAACAACATGGTATAAACATCAATCACTTTGGAAGTTATCCATATTCACTCCAAAGAAAGATTTAGGCTTAAGGAAAGATCGAGGTATTACAATATCTCCCCCTTGGAAACATTCATCCTCAAATGTTGCTAGTTAGGCTCAAGATCAAAGAGGAAACTGGAAATACTTTATGGGAACCATTTGCTTAAACGACTTACTTCACTCTATATTTTTGAGTACTTCATAGAATGCACGAATCATAGAATGAATATCTATACAACTGAATACGTTGGATTAGAAGGAAACTGAATTATGTAAGAATGATACATTCGGCTTGATTTGAACTCGTGGATAAGAGATGAGGATACTTAAATCGCATATCTATTTCTGCTTCCCAAGTAGCACCCTCTATTCATTGATTTTGCCATAGAACTTTAACCAAGGGAACTTCTTTGTTCCTTAATCTACGAACTTGATAATCTAGGATCTTGACCGGAACTTCATCATAAGAAAGACTATCCCGAACATCTAAGATCTCTGATGGTTCAACCACAACAGAATCACCAATGTGATTTTTGAGCATAGAAACGTGAAAGACAAGGTGGACAGCTGACAACTCTACAGGAAACTCAATCTCATAAGTTGGTTTCCCAACACGATTCAAAACTCTGTAAGGGCCAACATATCGGGGACTAATCTTCCCTTTCTTCCCAAATCTTTTCACCTCTTTTATGGGCGAAATTTTCAAGTACATCAAATCATCAACTTCAAACTCAAGAGCTCTTCTTCTCACATCTGCATACGACTTCCGATGACTCTGGGCTGTCTTCAACCTTTCCCAAATCAACTTAACTTTCTCCATGGCCTCGAAAATAGTATCAGGTCCAATCACAGCAGCCTCACCCACTTTGAACCAACCTATGGGTGATCTACACCTTCTTCTATACAAAACCTCAAATGGACCCATTCCAATGCTAGCATGAAAACTGTTGTTATACGCAAATTCAATCAATGGCAAATGTTTATCCCAACTTCCTTTGAAATCAAAAATTCATCTCCTCAATATATCCTCCAAAGTCTGGATAGTCCTCTCAGCTTGACCGTCTGTCTGCGGATGAAAAGCGGAGATAAGATGAACTTAGGTACCAAGACCCTTCTGAAAGTCTCTCCAAAACTATGAAGTAAATTGAGTACCTCAATCGGAGATGATAGACAACGGAACTCTATGCAACCTAACTAACTCCCAGATGTACAGCTTAGCATAGTCCTCAGCAGTGAAAGATGTATGTACTGGCAGGAAATGTGCTGACTTAGTCAACCTGTCTATAACAACCCATATAGAATCATGATGACAATGAGAGAGAGGTAAACCGGTCATGAAATCCATATTCACTTCCTCCCACTTCCAAGTAGGAATGCCAAATTCTTGCATCATACCACCGGGTCTCTGGTGCTCTATCTTCAGCTGTTGACAAGTTGGATACTTCTCTATGAACTTCTCTATATCCTTATTCATACCATTACACCAATAAATTTCCCACAAATTGCGGTACATCTTGGTAGCACTGGGATGAATAGAATATCGCACGCCATGCACCTCAGCCATAATCCTTTGTCTCAAATGATCAACATCAGGAATACACAACCTATTTTGAAGCCTCAATACACTATCTCCCCCTTGGGAGAAAACCTCCACCTTTTGGTCCTTAACTAACTCTTTCAGTTCGACCAAACGAGAATCCATATCCTGCTTCTCTTTCACTTCTGAAACTAGAGAAGATTCAGAACTACTTTGATCCCAAACATTACCCTCGGCTGAATCAATCAATCTAACACCCAACCTAGCCAAACGATGCACTTCGCAGGCTAAATCCTTATTATCTTCCTCTATATATGCTACACTTCCCATGGACGATCTGCTAAGGGCATCTGCCACTACATTAGCCTTGCCCGGGTGATACAACACGCTCATATCATAGTCCTTCAGCAATTCTAACCATTATCTCTGCCGCAGGTTCAACACTCTCTGAGTGAACACATATTGCAAAATCTTGTGATCTGTTAAGACATCAACATGAACACCGAACAAGTAATGTCTCCAAATTTTTAAGGGAAAAACTACTATAGCTAGCTCAAGATCATGGGTTGGGTAATTCTTCTCATGCGGTTTCAATTGCCTGGAGGCATAGGCTATAACCTTACCTTTCTGCATTAATACGCAACCTAAATCAACTCTCGAGGCATCACAATACACCACAAAATCATCTACACCATTAGGCAGGGTCATCATAGGGGCTGAAGTTAGTTGAATCTTCAACTCCTGAAAACTCTTCTCGTAAGAATCTGACCACTAAAATTTAACTTTCTCTTGGGTTAACCGGGTCAAAGGAGCAGCAATGGAAAATCCTATTGTTAGACGGGGAAATAGGTCTAGGCCAATTTTTTACAGCTTATACCTATTGAGGATCAACTCGAATACTTTCAGAAGAAATAATAGGACCCAGAAAGGCAACTGACAATAGCCAAAATTCACACTTGCTAAATTTGGCAAACAACTGATGATCTTTAAGGGTCTGCAAGATAATTCAGAGATGATCTGCATGGTGATTTCCATTTTGAGAGTATACAAGGATATTATCTATGAACACAATAACAAACATATCCAGGTACTATCTGAACACCCAATTCATAAGGTCCATAAAAACTATTGGGGCATTAGTTAGCCCGAAAGACATGACCAGGAATTCAAAATGACCATAACGAGTGTGAAAACCTATCTTTGGAATACCACACTCTCTGAATTTAAGTTGGTGATAACCGGATCTCAAATCTATTTTCGAGAAATAACTAGCGCCTTGCAGCTGATCAAATAGGTCATCAATTCTAGAAAGAGGGTACTTGTTCTTGATTGTGACCTTGTTGAGCTGACGATAGTCAATGTACATACGGAATGAACCATCTTTCTTTCATACGAATAGAATAGGTGCACCCTAAGGAGACACACTGAGCTTTATAAAACCCTTATCAATAAGATCTTTGAGTTGCTCTTTCAACTCTTTAAGTTTTACGGGGTCCATACGATATGAAGGAATAGAAATAGGTCGCGTATTGGGAAAAAGATCAATCCCAAATTCTATCTCTCTATCGGGAGGTACCCTTGGAAGATCTTCCGAGAAAACATTAAGAAACTCATTGACAATACAAATAGACTGAATAGTCAGAGTCTCAAAGTTAGTGTCTTTAACTCAAACCAAATGATAGATACAACCCTTGGATATTAATTTTCTGGCCTTAAGGTAGGATATAAAATGACTCTTGGGAGCTACAAAACTTCTGGACCACTCAAAAGTAGGCTCGTTGGGAAACTGAAACTTGACTACATGGGTACGACTATCTATAGACGCATAGAAAGAGTGAAGCCAACCCATACCCAAAATAATGTCAAAATCAACCATATCTTGCTCAATTAAGTCTGCAAACATAATTTTGTTAAGGACAGTGATAGGACACTTCATATACACTTGCTTAGCAACAATATATTCACCTACTGGGGTATAAACAAGAAAAGGCTCAGGAATCTTTTCAGCACTGATTTCAAAATTCACAGGTATTAATGGATTCACATAAGAAAGACTTGACCCAGGGTCCATCAACACATACACATCGAAATAAAATACATGGAGAGTAATAGTAATAACATCTGGCGAATCCTACTGCTCCTGGCAGGGTGGTATAGCATAAAAGTGATTCTGGCATTGACCATTTGCGAGGCACCCTAAGGAGGAGAAGGATGAGCTAAAGGGGCTGGAGCACTAATAGCCTGACTCTGGGGACGAACATCACGACTCCCCTGTCTAGCGTATGGGCAATCCCTGAATCTGTGGCCCAACTTACCGCAACCAAAAAAACCCCTCCGATTGACTAAGAACTCACCAGGATGGTCCCTACCGCACTTCAGACATGGCGGAGGACAATGTCTGTTACTCACACTGTCCTAGGACCTGGACATAGTAGGCCTATTACCCAGGTCCTACTTAATTCTGAATGCGGGAGCACTAGCTGATGAAAGCGCTAACACAAGTGAACAATTCTGGGACTGAGGACGATTCCCTCTAAAAAATCTACTCTGACCATACCCCTGCTGCTCTGATATAACTCTCTTATTTGCCCTTACTCTTTCTCTCTCCTTCCCTTGTCTGCTTTAATCTGCTGTGCATGAATCATTAGTTTTGAAAGGTCCATGTCCCTATTAAGCATAGAGTATCTACACTCTTTCACAATATAACCAGATACACCAGCCAAAAACTTACTCATACTAATTTCAGAATCAGACATCATACCGGGAGCATACTTAGATAACTAGTTAAACTTATGACAATACTCCTTAACTGTCATGGGGCCCTGTCTCAAGTTCATAAATTCTTCGAGTTTTGCTTCTCTCAGCTCTGGGGGAAAGAATCTGTCTAAGAACGCGTCCTAGAACAACTGCCAAGTCATAGGAGCAGCATCCTCCCCTCTACTGTTCCTTCACATCTCTACCCAATCATAAGCAACATCTTTCAAGCGATAGGAAGCTAGCTTCACACTTTCTTCCTTCGTTACATGCATAATATGGGTGATCTTTTTCACCTCATAAAGATATATTTATGGGTCCTCGCCTGTCTTTGACCCATAAAACTCTGGATGATTCATCTACATAAAATCACAAACCCGAGCTACCATTGAATTACCTTTCTACGGAGGTGGAACTACAGCCTGAACATGGGTCTGAGCATTGGCGGTAACCACCTGGGCTAGCGCTTGAAAAGCTGCCCGGAATTCAGTGTGGGACACTATCTCACCTAAAGGATCAACGAGTTGAGGTCATTTGTTATTTCTGCGAGCTCTACTAGGAGGCATTTTTTGTCATAATAGAGCACGAATTAATAGTAGAGAGAAATAATTGTAGGCACGATAGACTATTAAAGAAAGAAACAACTTTTCCTAAAATGTCCTGTAGACTCTTACTCATAGATATGGTGCGCTACACACTGATAATCAAGACGCTACGTAACATGGCTCGTCAAACTCCCTAGGACTCTTCAAACCTTAGTCTTTGATACCAAGCTTGTAACGCCACAAGAGCCTATCACGAGATATCACACGGTGCTTAAGGCCACACGTGGCCTCAAGCTAACCCTCTAAGCCTGTCATCACTTTCAGAACTCACTATAACACTAATCATTTTAAAATAGGGAAGAATAATCATGTCATGAGCATACTGTGATACGAAGAAATACTGTCCTGTACATATAAAATACTAAAAGTTCTGTACATACTGGTACTCTAGTCTGACAAAGACTCTACTATAAAAGACTGAGGAGCCATTGGGATAGATCCCCAACTAACTCGCCTGAACTGAAAAGAAACAACCATCAACTATCAAGGCGAAAATCAGGGGCATAGGTCCTCGAACCATGAGGACTCAACAACTGTAAGAATGTAGATGAAGGTACTTAAAGATCACTGTCGCTGCTGAGACTGAGTACCTGAACCTACACCACGAGAAAATGTTGAACATCAAAGAGTATGGGAATTAGTACTTGGGATTGTACTGAGTATGTGGGGGTGTATGCAACACTTTTAAATAAGATCATAAATGTAAAATAAATTCATGTATGCTAACAATAATGACTCTCTTCGCTTGAATTTCCTGAAACATAATTTCCATAAATCATCGATAATAACACATGATTCACAATCTCATAAATCATTGGACTCAACTTAAACTCTTTAAATCATGACTTAGAGTGACTCGGTAACTCAAGAAACTTAGACTATTATGGACTTAAGAGTTTCTTATAACTGACATAAACCATGTGAGCCGAATGGAGTCCAATATTTTGCCCTCCTAAGGAAGGAACCCCACATTGGCAGGAGCGTTATACTCTTGCCAGGGATTATAACCCCAAACTCATCTCTGTGATCACAAACTCAGCTCTTTAGCCCATAAATCTCAATCCTACTGTGGCACGTAGTTCTGGGGAAGTAGGATGTGCTAAACCGACACTTCCCACTCGATGCTAAATACTCCTTCCAGACTCAGCTTAGAAAGCGTTTAGAAATCCACCTTAATCAACTCAAGGGTCTATCATGAAGACCAAATCATAAATATATCTCATCTGTAAATCATAAACAATTTTTGGATTCCTAACTCAACTTAAACTCAAAATAGTCTTTCCCAACATCAAGTACACTTGCTTATCAAATTGTATCAAGTACAAAAGCTTTGAGAAAACGTCATAGGACTCATTCTTGACTCTCAAGCTCAATATCGATAAATATATTCAATACTCAAACTTTTCATGGAAAAAGCATAGCTCATGAAACTTGTATTAAATGGCTTAGAAATCATCAATACAAAATGACAATATACAACTCATGGCATAAATTCTCAATTTAAGAAACGTGATGGTAAAATAATAATAAGTATCAAACTTATTCAACTTAAATCTCATAAATCATCAATAAAGAAATTTGGGTGTAAACCCACTTGCAAGGATCATGAAATTCCAGTAGTAAAAATCAATTCTTTGGGCACAAGAATGAAAGGATATTCTTGTTCAAGTCCCACATACCTTGATTATTATTCGGGATGAATAAACTTGCTATAGACTTCTTTCCCCACTTCTTGAGTTAGAGATCTTAATGTTCTTGACTTGAAAGTTTAAAATCTTGAACTAATTTGTGAAAACCATGGCTCGATGTTGAGATGTTTAGATAAGAATTGGATTGAATTTTAAAGAGAAGCCCTAGAATTTTGGAGAAGATGAAAGAGGAAATAAGGATTTTTTCCCTCATATATATATATAAAGGGTAAGGATGGGTGGAAAAGACCAAAATACCCTTGAGCAAATTCTAGAACTGCAGCCCAATTTTCGGCCCTGGCGCGACGCGCCAGATCGCGGTCCTTCACTAGGATTGGACAATTGGGAAACTTCTCAGTGACGCAACACGGTTAATTCACATTTGCCACCTTGGTCGCGACCTAGAAGGGCACCGCGACGCGGTGGAATCACGTTGGTGCACTAGAATTTGACAATCCTAAAATTGAGCCTTGGCGCGACGCATCAAGATCAAGGAGGCTCACTGCAAAATGACATTTTCTCTTTCTTTTTTTTGTACAAAACATTCACTTTTGATGAACTTGAATATGAATATAACAATCTTCTAAAGAACACACCAAGAACACTAAGAACACCTTAACTCGGAATAAGTTGAAAATTCAAACCTATGCATATTTCATCATTATAAACTCATTCCATACATTATTTTACTCAAATTCCTCACCCAATACTTCATATCTTGCAACACACCTTAAACTACTTCTTTTCAAATCAAAGATTCCAATGATTGTATAAGGCTCTATTTACTCCAATTTTACTTGAATGTGATATATGGACTCTATTAGTATTGGGAATGTAAATCTAACACTAGAAATACGAGAAGAACACAAAATCAAAAACTCAAAATTTGACCTAAAATGTGAATAGTAATTTTTTTGTGATTTTTGATTTTTTGAGATGACTAGACCCAAGATTGACTTTGAAGGAATGAAATCAAGCTTGGCTCTGATACCAAATGATACAGAATAAAACTATGACACTAGTAACGAGCTATGAAAGCAAGTAAATACAATCAATAGAGAGATAGATAATTAGACAATTGAAGAAGGAGTAACTAAGAACAAAAAGATATATCAAATCCTAATACCCTTAATTACAACTAATTCAAACACCTAATTCCTATAAAGAACAAGAGGGAAATGAACATCCTATAAACCAAGTTTTCTAAACCAAAGTTCAATAAAAAATTTCCAACATCTCACTCAATGGAGAAGCATTCATCAATTCATCAATAATCTAGAAAAACTAAGAGAATGAGCTAGCCTTTAAAGTATTTATAGTTTAGGCTAATTATTAAAATTTTAGGGACCAAACGTGACACAATTTCAAGAAAAGGCCCACTAGGGGATGTTTTGATCCGCTCTTGAAATGCTAGAATAGATCAAAAGCGGATCCAAAGCGCCTTGGGCACAAGTTCATTCCAAGGGGAGTTCTAGCCAAGTTTTGCCTTTCCTTGTCTCCTCCAATTAACCTTGGACCAATGTGAGTACGATCATTAACAAATGGAACCCTCTTGATGGTAAGGAGACTTCTTCAAGTACCTCTCACATCATGACCAATCCTTAGATCATTTGAAGTACCTGGACTTGACTTCTAGTGAATGGCTTGGAGCTAATTTGTATTGTATCAATTATCCATTGACGACATAAAATCAAACATTTTGATTTATGTTATAAATGCCAAAACATCCTACAACCTGCTTCTCGGGCACCCCTTGATATAAGAAAATAAAGGGAGTCATCTACTTTGCATCAATGCATAAAGTATATAAAGGATAATAAAATAGTCAAAATTGATGTGGATATAAATCCTTTCACTGAGACAAAGCCATACTTTGCATAAGCAAAATTCTACTTATATTCTTGTGAATTAGGTATGGAGAAACCAACACTAGCCAACCCAACTAATGTTCTTTTAAAAGAAGAAGTAGGGGTTCACCTGTAATACCCCATAATTCTACCTAGTTTTAAATCATCTCAAAAATGTTAAAGACTTACTTTAAAAGATAAATCTAATTTTATACATGTGTGGAAAATTGAATAAGCTTTCCATCGATATTAAATTCGCCCAAATCCAACACCTGGATGAAAAGTAAGAGTCTTTTTAGTAAGACAGTGTGCCACCTGAGCCATCAACGCATCATGGAACATGCCAAAATGGCAATCATCAAAATGCAGTAGGCCTCCGGAATTATGGAGCATCGCGCCAAGGCTCAAATACAGAGTTGTCAATTTCCAGTATCTCAGCGCGATACCACCGCGTCGCAGTAAGATTCCAGGTCCCATCCAATATTGCAATGCGATTTCACCGCGTCGTGCCGTCAGCCCAGTTCCCAGTTACCAATTTCCAGTGGCACGATATGATAGCACCGCGTCGCGCTAGGTTCCCAAATCGAGTTTTCAGTGATGAAAAATAAAAAATTTCTAAGGGTAATTTGATCTCTTTCCATGACCCAGATCAGCCTTTAACAACAAAATTATGCCCTAGAAACCCTATTATATCACTTTTCCTCACTTTCTCCCAAGAACAAAAGCATTCTTCCTCAAGAGGCAAAAACCCTAGCTCAAGAAATCAAGGCCAATTCCAAGACTCTTTCCAAGAACTTCAAGAATTTAGATTTTTAGGTATGTCAAGTGTTGATTCATGAGTCCCTTTCACTAATAAAGCTCAAAAATCTCTTTTCAAAATCCAAAGATTTTGTATTTTTGAATGTTCATGATTTAGTTGAATTAAAATTCATGTTCATGTTGTTGTTTATTTTTGATTCATGTTTTAAATTACATGTTCCAATGATTGATCCTAGTATGTAATGTTTTTCATAATATTCATGAGAAAACCTTCAATTTTCAAGTTGAATTATGTAGCCATGATAATTTGATTTAATGATTATTTCATAACCAAAGCATGCTCCCCATGTGTTTGATAAAATACCTATGTGAAGAAAATAGTACCTTCATAGCATATTATTATGAAATCCCCATTCATGTACAAGTTAGTGCATGTAAAATGTTTGATGAAGTGTCTTAGTCAATGAATTATGGATACATGTAGCCATTGTTGTTCTTTCAAACTTGTTCCATGATTTACTTTTATGCTATCGAGTCCTGGGGGTACTAAATACCCAACAATTTAGCTGTGTGCCTAGAGCCAGTATCATTTTTTTCATAATACTCTCAGTCAAGCCATGATCAATAGAATTCAGTCAATCATGTGACTCAAGAAAACTCAGTTACTTAGTATCAGTCTAGTCCTATTGAGTAATCTCACTAATCTCAGAAATCTCAGTGATCTCATTCAGTCATCATGTCTCAGTATTATTCAGTTAGACCTTAGTAAACTCAGTCCGCTAGAAGAACTCAGTAGCATTCTATCAATTAACAGAATTCAGTAGTATTTCGTCCATCAATGAAAATCCCATGAACTCACTTCAATCAAGTTAATCAGTAAAAAAATCAGTAACAGATCAGTACAGCCTCATATGAACTAGGAAATTAGTTTTGTGTCTATTCAGTTGGGAGTAGTATTTAGCACTGAGTGAACCTAGGGATGAGGACACACACTATCAGCCATTAGAGAATGTGATCCTTAGTAGCAATCCCTGTGTTCCAGAACTTCGTAGCCATCATAGGTTGAGATGTACCCCTATGAGTTTAGGGACTATACATCTCATTTGAGTTTTCCTCACATGAGGGGTTGACGGAAGAGTTCCAAGTCAGAGAGGGTTTACTCACAGCTTGTCTTTACCTGTGGCACTGTACTAATACCCTTCCAGCTGGGGTTACAGGTTGGACCCCACTAATTCAGATTTGGGGCATGTTGGTTATATGATTACCTCCCACAGTCTCAGTTTCAGATTCAGTCTTCAGAATAGAACTTATTCCAGTTCTATAGAAATCAGCACTAGCAGACATAGCCACTCAGCTCAGTACGGAACTCAGTTAGTTCCATCAGATTTCAAGACTGTTAGATACAGTCATCTAGCTCCATATAACTTTTAGATAAGTTATTTATAATTAGGACTGTCAGAAATATTCTTTCAGTTATCAATTACTAGTAAACTCAAATATCAGTAAATCCATGTAGTCAGTAGACTCAGTAGTCAGAACTCAGTATTCAGTCCTATCACGACCTCAGTTATAGTTACTTATTCATGCATGTATTATCATGTTCATGTATACAGTCAGTAATTATTGTTCATGCATATGAACCCTTACATTCAGCTTACCTCACTTGTATACCAGTACATTCAATCATACTAACGCATTTGTGTTATAGTTTTTTATACCATAGGTTTAGAAGCACGAGCTCCCGAGCATCCTTAGTAGATCAAATGTTCAGCAGTCAAATTAGCAGTGAGTCCTTATCATTCGAGGATAGCATGATTATTTTATTACTTTATTATTTTAGTAGTTCGAAGTTAGTTGGGGATATATCCCATTAACTCTACAAATTTTGGATAGTTTAGAGACTTTCAGACTACAGTATGTTTCAAATAGTTTATTTTAGTTTTGGGTATTGTTATACCCCATTACAGACATTGTTTTATATACAGTATTAGTTTAGTTTTAAACCTTATGGTCTTATAGTTTATATTCTGCTTATTTATAGTATATTATTTAGTGCTCAGTTATATATATTAGTCATGGGTTAGCCTGTAGTCCTTCGGGGTCATGAGCACCGTGTAACATTCTGGGTACCAGATTTAGGGTGTTATATCAGCAGGCTACTGTTAAGAGACCTAAGGAGATAATTGAAAAATTCTCCTTTGAGCTTTTATCATCTGAATGAGACATGCAGACGAAGATCGATGAAAAATATCTAAGTTTTTCCTACATCCCTCGTGAGTGTCGAAAGGATGGACAACCCTTTCTAAAAGTATATACTCAACAAAGCCACCCTCCTAGGAGATAAATGTGCCATAAAGCATTCCAAGAATTGAAGAAGATTATCACTATCCCAGCTATACAAGTCCCATACATCACACCTGAGCTTTCAAAAAGCAATACTTTGGCTCATAAGGTAAATGGTCACTTTGATGAGAAAACCTTTACGCTACTTGAAAAATTAGGTTACAACTTCTCCAATCTCGAAAGGCTAGGTGATCTCAAATTTGACGTCACTGGTGAGAATATACATGGTCTTACAGAGCCCAAATGAAGTTGAAAAAGCAAGAAAATTACGTTGCCACTTCTAAGTTTGGCGAAGGATTCAAATTTCCATAACTTCTTTGAATTTCTAATAAAGGGGAAAGGAAACAACTTTATCACATTATTCCTTAGAAGAAAGAGACAAGGAATCTAAGGATGAGAAAATGCCACAATAAACTTTTGTGTTTGAACTCATAGGAATATTGACACCTCGTGTCTTTGTATTTGAAAGATTGGGTTGCAAGTACAAAATTAAAGCCTCTGAACAAATGGAAGGAGAGGCTAATACCTCAAGAACTTCTTTCTTTTTTTGTTTGGGAACCACAAGAAAGTCATTAGCACTAAAGGGGTTGTTGGAGAATGAAAATAAAAGTTTTTTGTAAGGAATCAATGTTGAAGACATTCATAGTATCTTTCCACCACGTATGAAGAGAAAGGTTATCTTGTTAATCACCACAGATGGTTCACTAATAGTGAAACAAAGAACCATTGTTTTCACTAACCAATTTTGTAGAGAAATAAAGGAGCAAGAAGAAGCCATCATGACATCTGATGAAAGTCAAATAGAAGATTCAAACTTTGTGCAAGCATCCTATCATATAACAGTGGAAGAAGGTCCAAAACATGATAATGTGGATGATAATGTTCAAGAGGCTCCATCCCAACTGGAGGATGGTGTACAATCAACCATAGACGAACTCAAAGAACTTAATCTCAGCACTCAAGAAGATCCACACCTAATATTCATTAGTGTGCTTCTTACACCACAATAAAATAGAGACTATTTTAAGTTATTATTTGAGTAAAAATATGTCTTTACCTATTCGTACCAAGAAATACCAGGCCTTAGTCCTAGGGTAGTTATTTATCATTTGGGGATAAAAAGAGGGCACATCCTATAAAGCAGTCACAATAAGTGTTTCGTCCTAAGTTGGTAACACAAATTGAAGTAGAGGTCAGTAAGCTCATCAAAGGTGGATTTATCCAAGAAGTGAAGTACCCATCATGGATCTCAAACATTGTACCTGTCAAGAAGAAGAATGGACAAATACGTGTCTGTGTTGATTTTTAAGACTTGAATAAAGCATGTCAAAAATATGATTTCTTCATACCAATCATAGAGTTCATGGTTGATGTGACAACTGAACATGAAGCTATGATATTTATGGGTGGGTATTTAATATATAATCAAATCAGAATGTCTCCATAGGATGAAGAATGCACTATATTCTGAACACCAAAATGGATATATTGTTACAAGGTTATGCCTTTTAGTCTAAAGAATGCAGGTGCCACCTACTAATGTGAAATGCAAAATATTTTTGATGACATGTTACATAAAAGGTTGGAATGTTACTTTGATGACTTTGTGGTAAGGACAAAGTGCAGGGAGGACCATCTTTAAGATCTTTGCATTGTTTTTGAGAGGTTAAGAAAATTTGACTTGAAAATGAACCCACTAAAATGTGCATTCAAGGTTACTTTAGGAAAGTTTCTTGGCTTTATTGTGTGTTATCATTGAATTGAAGTTGATCCCACAAATATTGATATGATTTAAAAAAGAACCTGAGCCAAAGAACTTGAGAGACCTCCGCAGTCAACAAGGAAATTTGGCATTCATTCAAAGGTTCATCTCTAAATTGGCTGGAAGATGGCAACCCTTCAACCATCTAATGAAAAAGATTCCCCTTTACATTTGGACAAATTATGTCAAAATATTTTTAAAAGAATCAAAAAATACTTGTTCAATCCACCTATATTAGGGGAACCAACTCCTAGAGGCCATTGATACTTTACATTGCATAACAAGAGCAATCACTTGGATTACTTCTTTATCAGGAGAATAAAGATAAGAAGTAATAAGAACTGTACTATCTAAGTTGAACCTTGATAGGAGCTGAATTGAATTTTATGCCTATTGAGAATATGTGCTTAGCTTTGCTTTATGTGATAAAGAAATTAGGGTATTACTTTGAAGCATACACCATAAAGCTAATTTCTTGGGTTGATCCTATAAAGTTTTAAATGAAACAACAATTCTCTCAGGGCATCTAGCAAGATGGTTTGTATTGTTTAACCAATATGAGATCGCATACACACGTCAAAAGGTTGTGAAGGGGAAAGCACTTGCCAATTTCCTTACTGATCACCCTCTGCCAGCAGAATGGGAGATTTTAGATGAGTTTTTTAATGGATATATACTATTTACTAAAGAACTACCGACATGCACAATGCTCTTTGACGGATCTGTACATCAAAATGGTGTAGGAGCAGGCGTTGTGTTGATATCACAAGAAAGATTAATCTTGCTATTCACATTTACTTTGGGTTAAAAATGTTCCAATAATTCTAAAGTGTATGAATCTTTAATTGTTGGCCTAGAAATGGAAATAGATATGAAGATTCCATAATTGGATATCTATGGTGATTCTAAGTTGATCATAAACCAACTACTGGAAAGTTATGAGGTAAAGAAAGAGAATCATTTACCATATCACTAATTTGCCATTCTTTTGCTTGAAAGGTTTGATAAGGTGTTCCTAAACCACGTCCCAACAGAAGAAAATTGCATGGCGTACAATCTGGATAACTTAGCCACAACGCTGGAACTCAGAGAGAATGAGTCAACAAAGGTGCAAGTATATCATTGGTGGGTTATTCTTCGTCGTCTTGATCTTCAAATAGATGAAAGACACCATACATATGTTTGAGTTGTGGAAGAATAAGATTGGCAAAAGCCACTAATT
Organism: Capsicum baccatum var. pendulum; assembly: GCA_030864225.1. Classification (NCBI taxonomy): domain Eukaryota; kingdom Viridiplantae; phylum Streptophyta; class Magnoliopsida; order Solanales; family Solanaceae; genus Capsicum; species Capsicum baccatum. Next base: position 29,794,334 of record CM061556.1, on the reverse strand, counting down.
GAGTATCTCGAACATGAAAGACTACTTGAGGATCCATGAAAAAAGAGCAAACATTAGGAAAAAGGCACCACGATTTATCTTTCATGAGGGATTATTATTTTGTTGTTCTTATGAGGGATTATTCCTGTGATGTCCTGACAAAGAAGAAGCCGAAAAAAATATGAAGGAAGCACATTCTGAAACATATGGAGCACACCAGTTAGGGTCTAAACTTTATTTTCGCATCAAAAGGATGGGCTACTACTGATCGATAATTGTGGTGGATTGTCTAGAGCATGCCAAAATGTGTCAAGAATGTCAATTCCATGCTAATTATATCAATAAGTCTCCAGATCCTCTTCACCGAACTGTAGCTTTATTGCCTTTTGATGCCTAGGTACTTGACGTTGTTAGACCTCTTCCAAAGTCGTCAAAGGGCAAATGTATATCTTAGCCATTACTGTCTATTTATAAGGATGGGCTGGAGTTGTTCCATTAAAAGAAGTGAAAAAAGAAAACATTGTTGATTTTATCATGTCAAAAATAATTTCAGGTATCACATACCAAGATGCATAGTTACAGATAATGGAACCCCCATCAATAATAAACTTATGAGGACTTTGTGTACGAAGTTCAATTTTAAGCAACCCAAGTCTTCAATGTATAATTCACTTGTGATACAAGCCAAATTGCCTATGGACCTTTGGATGAGATACGTAGGATGCTCGAGGTGCTTTATGACTCCTTAGTTCTATTAAATAATACCACGTGGATAAAGATTACCATTAAGGAGATACAAAGGACTTTGATAAGGTAAAAGGAGTGAAAAATGGGTCTAGAAAGCCCCTATGAAGGGCCATGCGCCCAAGCTGCTTTGGATATACTTTTGATCCACTCTAGCATTTTAAAAGAGGGTCAAAAGAGCCCCAAGTGGGCCTTTTCTTACATTTGGGTCACTTTTGGACCCTAATTATGTAATATTTAGCCAAACTATAAATACTTGGTAGCTAGGCTTATTTAGTTGGTTTTGTTTGATTAATAATGATTAATTCATGAACCTCCATTGGGAGTATTTTTAGTTCTTGGAAAATCGAATGCTGATTTTTTATTAGAAACATCAGTTGTAAGGGAGATCAATCCCCTTTGTGGTCAAGTAAGAGTTAGGTGCTATTTGGTAATCCTTAAGGGAGGTTTTTGGGTTTGATACACCCTTTAATTGCCCTTTTGTTATCATATTTGTGTCTATCTTTCTATCTTTGATATCTTATCCCTCTATCTTTACATTTTTACATTTAGATTCAAGTCTCCATGGCAAAAATCGTATCACTTGGTATCATAGCCGAGCTTTATTTCGTTCCTACTGATGATAGGCGATATTACGCGCCTATATCAATATATTTTGCCCATATTTTAGCCTAGTTTTGAGAACAAATTATATATTTCATGCACTTTTAGTCCTTTTTCCTGTAAGTGAGCTAACGAACATGATTAGCAAAGTTTCAGGTGTAAATGATACAGAATTTAGCATTTTATGGATTACTTGACACCAAAGAAAGCTTCACGAAAGAAGGAAGGGAAAGCTTGGATGCCAAGGACCAAAAGTGACGCATGGAAAACCTGTCCCGGGCAAAAACAGCATTTCTGAAGACTTTGGGGACCAGCAGTAACCTATTAGAATTAGGATAATAATGCAGTAATTTATTAGGATTAGGATAATAATGCAGTAATTTATTAGGATTAGGATAATAATACATTAACCTAGTAGGATTTGGTTAAGTATTTCATTAGCTTAGTAGGAATAGGATATGGGTATTATAAATACCCTATCATGCTAGAGATTTTTATGAATCCAAATTCATTCTTCAACTATTAATATTTTCCACTCTTCCAACAATTCTAATCTTTCCATTAATTCTATTTTTCTTCTTCTATTCATCTATTCTTAATTTCCGCAACAAGAGAATCGTTACTTTGCCTAGGAATTCACGCCTAAACGCCTACCACCTGTGCTACACAAAATTAATCTTTATTGTGGTATAATAACAATGTCTATTGTGATTTCCTTCGCACTCATGGGTAACTAAACTTCTCTGTTGGGGTTATGGAAGCCGAATGAGATACTATCTATTACTATGAGTTTGTGAGTTCATGACACGTATGCTGCTTATATCATTATTCTCTTCATCTTAATCTAAATTCTTTGTGGTTGCAAACGCAAGAATACGCCATTATAACATTTAACTTGTTCGAAAGAAAGGTTATTTGTCTGGAAAAGAGATAGTGTCAAGGTAGTAGGGTCCCATCCCCTATTAAACAGTTAGTGCCGTAACTAGATTAACCTCTTCGAGAATTCGTATCGTTAGACACGCTTTAAGCTCGAAATAGTTAAAGTGAAATAATTCTCGAATAGGTCAAAAGATGCCTGCATTTACCATCGAATACAATTCTCTATAAGCACATGCATGTCGGAATTCAACACACTCATAGCCAATAGAGACGTATAACTCAGAAGGTGGACATAACCCCAACGCTTCAATTCTCATTGTTTTACAATCTACTAAACATTCTTTCTTTTTACTTTGCTATTTTCAGTTTTTACTTTAATATTTTGGGTTACACTTTACAATCCCCTCTTTTTACGAGACTTGCACTAAAAGTCTAGTAATCGTTGCTTACTTGTTGACCAAGCTATTCCCTGTGGGATCGATACCCAACCCAGGTTGGGTTCTATATTTGCTAACGACCGCTTTACACTCCCACGAGAGCTGTAGATTGAGCGTTATCAAAAATTGGCGCCGTTGCCGAGGAATACAAGTGTCAATTAAGTTTGTGATAATTACTAGACCCTTTGGTCAAAGATTCTTGTACTTTTACTTTTAGTTTTTGTTTTTGTCTACTGCAGATTTTTATTTAGTGCATGCCCCATACTTGAAGTTCTGGTCAACCGTTATTACCTATCAATCCTAAACCACAATGTATTGGCAGAATGGAGGCACAAACGGAAATCGAAAGAATGGCTGCTCAATAGGAGCAAGCGAGTTAGCTGCTCTTGCTGCCGCCCAAGTTCAACAACAAAACATTGATAACCCTGGGCTAGCAACAAATCCTGACGATGAGGATTTAGGTGATGACGAGTTACTAAACCCAAGGCGTGATGCTGAAATCATAACACCTGCCAACAGAAGAGATCGTCAAGCTCGGTTTAGGTATGATCGCCAACCCATACAACCAACTTTTGACGATGATGATGATGATCTTGATGGATTCGGAGCCACAGGAGCCATTATTCCTCCACCATTAGCGCCCGAAGCCAAGTTCAACATCACAAGCACCATGATTCAGTTATTGCAACTCAAGGGATTATTTGGTGGACTAGCAGGCGATGATCCGAATATGCATCTCATCAACTTTATTTCTACATGCAAGTCGTTTGACAATCCTGGTGTTGGTCAGAATGCAATTCGATTATGTCTATTCCCATTGTCTCTATCTGGGGAGGCAACTCTATGGTTAAATGGGCTAACTCCTGATTCTATTACAAATTAGAAGCAATTGAGAGACGCTTTCCTAGAAAGATTCTTTCCGCCATCCAAAAGAGCATAATTGCGAGATGAAATCAGCAACTTTTGTCAGCTTCCCACTGATGCTCTTCATGAAACATGGGAGAGTTTCAAGACAAAGCTAGCGACATGCCCAAACCATCATATGACTAATGTTCACCTAATGGAGATATTATATAGAGCCTTGAATTCAATAACTAAACCAGTGGTGGATAATGCAGCTGGAGGATCTTTTATGGACCTCACCTTTGGTCAAGCAAGCAATATGCTAGATCGTATGACGAAGCAAAGTAGAGCTTGGCATACCAGGGATTCTAAGGTAGCAAGCTCTACTATATCTATTGGCATGACTGCAGAACAAAGGCGTAGACAAGAGGAACGTGATCAAGATATGGCGCATATGAAAACACAAATTGATCTTCTTACAAATCATTTATTATCAGGGAAGATCGAAAAAGTGAAAGCCATTGCATCAAAAGGAAGAGACGAATCTGATTCGGAAGAGGAGGCCAACTACTTGAACAATCAGGGGGTTTCCGTGGGAATACCCAAGGAAACCAAGGTCGGAACTATTATGATAAATCTGGAAACAAGGACCAAGGTAGTTGGAAGAACAAGAATGAAAAGAGTGGTTTGTACGTTCCTCCTGGTAGACGTGACACCACCACATCTAATTCTGGAAGTATGGAAGACATGATGGCTAAATTATTCAAAGGAGTGGAAGCAACGAGCGCGGGAGTAACGGAGGTAATTAATGATTTATCCTCCATAAAACAATTTGTTGATTCACATTCCACTTCAATCAAGCAAATAGAGCAGCAATTGAGCCAACTTTCAGCAGCACTCAATCAAAGAAAGGCCGGCACTCTACATAGTGATACTGTGCAAAACCCAAGGAATGATGGCTCATGCATGGCCATCACTACCAGAAGTGGTAAGGTGCTGGAAACTTCAGCAAAAGGCAAGCAAGTGGTTGACGAAACTGCGGACTTGGATGACAACGCAATAGGAGAGGAGTCCACGAAAGACGTCAAGAACGTCACACCCAGCGACGTGCAGCCTGAAAAAAGTGGAAAATGGAAGCAAGAGGAGAAGAAAGTCGTGGAGAGAACAATTACATACCCACCACCACCTTTTCCCCAAAGATTAAAGAAGGTGGCGGATGACACAAAGTTCAGCAAATTCATGACTATGTTAAAGCAGCTAACCATTAATGTTCCATTGGTGGAGGCACTAGAACAAATGCCTGGGTATGCGAAATTTATGAAGGATCTTTTGACAAAGAAGCGGGCAGCAAGCTATGAGTTGAAAGAAGATGTGCATCATTGTAGTGCAATCGCTACCCGATCAATAGTTCAGAAGAAAGCCGACCCCGGAGCTTTCACTATTCCTTGCACCGTTGGATCTTTGAATTTTGCCAAAGCATTATGTGACTTAGGAGCCAGCATCAATTTGATGCCATTATCAATCTACAAGAAGTTGGGGTTGGGTGATCCTACTCCAACCAATATGAGGCTCGTCATGGCGGATAGGTCGGTAAAACGACCTGTTGGTATTCTTTGTGATGTATTGGTCAAGGTTTCTTCATTCATCTTTCCGGGAGACTTTGTTATTTTGGATTATGAGGCAGACTCAGAAATTCCAATAATCTTGGGGCGCCCTTTCCTTGCTACAGGAAGTGTGCTCATTGATTTGAGAGCTAATGAGCTTTCATTCTGAATAAATGACAAGGTAGTTCGCTTTGATGTTTGCAAATCAATGAAGCAACCCAAAGATCTGAGTGTATTTTTGGTGGCTGATGTTTTCTTTGATGATAAGAAAGAATTACTTGAAGAAGAGCAAATTATTGATCACCCTTTGGCGGTTGTGCTCATGAATGGAGAGACTGAGGATGCTGAAAATTGTGAAGAAGCTATTTGTGCTCTATCGGGATTAGGGACATATCGCTATGCTCCCGAGAAGCTGGAATTTGATCTCAAAAATCGACCCACACCACCAGGTAAGCCATCTATTGAAGATCCACCTACATTAGAATTGAAGGAGCTGCCAAGGCATTTAAAGTATGCATTCCTAGGAAGCGGAAACACACTTCCAGTCATTGTAGCAGCAGATTTAGGTGAGCAACAAGTTGCAGCTCACATTGCTATTTTATGAAAGTACATTAGAGCCATTGGATGGACCATTGCCGATATTATTGGTATTCCACCTGGGATTTGTACACATAAAATTTAGCTTGAAGAGAATTGCACACCCACCATTGAGCATCAAAGACGTCTAAACCCACCTATGCAAGAAGTGGTGAAGAAAGAAATTATCAAGTGGTTAGACGCGGGGGTTGTGTATCCAATCTTTGATAGTACATAGGTAAGCCCGGTACAATGTGTTCCCAAGAAAGGAGGTATGACGGTGGTCGCAAATGTGAAGAATGAGCTTATTCCACTCAGACCCGTCACTGGATGGAGAGTATGCATTGACTACCGAAAGCTGAATTCTTTGACACTCAAAGATCACTTCCCAATGTCATTCATGGACCAAATGCTAGATCGATTAGTGGGGAAAGGATGGTTTTGTTTCTTGGATGGTTATTCAGGCTACAATCAGATTTGTATTGCCCCCAAGGACTAAGAGAAGACAACGTTTACATGCCCATATGGTACGTTTGCCTTCAAACGTATGCCATTCGGGTTATGTAACGCACCAGCCACCTTTCAATATTGTATGATGTCTATTTTTTCTGATATGGTTGAAGACACTTTGGAGGTATTCATGGACGATTTCTCAGTTGTTGGTGAGTCTTTTGAAGCGTTCTTGGCAAACCTAAGCATGGCATTGCAAAGATGTGTAGAATTCAACCTAGTTCTGAATTGGGAGAAGTGCCACTTCATGGTAAAAGAAGGTATCGTTCTTGGGCACAAGATCTCCGAAAGAGGGATTGAGGTTGATCGAGCAAAAATCGAAGTCAATGAGAAGCTACCGTCTCCAATTTTGGTGAAGGGAGTTCGTAGTTTTCTCAGCCATGCAGGTTTCTATCGTCGGTTCATCAAAGACTTCTCCAAAATTGCTAGTCCATTGTGCAAACTATTGGAGAAAGATGCGAAGTTTGACTTTAATGAAGATTGCTTAAAGGCATTCAAATGCCTCAAATGAAAACTCATTGAAGCCCCTATCATGGTAGCACCAGATTGGTCTCTCCCGTTCGAAGTCATGTGTGATGCTAGTAGTGTAGCTGTTGGAGCTGTGCTTGGTCAAAGAAAGGAGAAATTATTTCATCCTATCTACTATGCGAGTAAGGTCCTAAATGAAGCCCAAAGGAACTACACTGTGACAGAACAAGAGCTCCTAGCGGTTGTGTATGTGTTTGAGAAGTTTTGTGCCTATCTATTGGGTACTAAGGTGATCGTTCATACAGACCATGCAGCTCTTAGGTATCTAATGACAAAGAAAGAGGCAAAACCAAGATTAATTCGATGGGTATTGCTGCAGCAAGAGTTCGATTTCGAGGTCAAAGATAGAAGAGGTTGCGAGAACCAAGTGGTCGACCACCTAACTAGACTCGAGAATGAGCATGTGGCGCAACCTGAAATTCAGATTGATGATGCATTCCCTGACGAGGAGATATTAGCGACAACAATGGAAAAATTACCATGGTATGCGGATGGTATTATTCGACGATGTATATCCCATGTAGAGGTGCCTAATATTTTGGAAGCATGCCACACTTCCCAAGTTGGAGGACATCATGCAGGCAATCGGACGGCAAGGAAAGTATTGCAAAGTGGTTACTATTAGCCTTCGATATTTTGAGATGCCTATGACTATGTTAGAAGGTGCGACCAATGCCAGCGTCAAGGTGCTATTTTGAAACACCATGAGATGCCCATGTCCAAAATTCTTGAGGTAGAACTCTTTGATGTATGGGGTATTAATTTCATGGGTCTATTCGTGAATTCGTTTGGAATGAAGTACATCTTAGTTGTTGTAGATTACGTCTCAAAATAGGTTGAAGCTGTAGCATTGGATGACAACGAAGGAAAGCGTGTTGTAGCATTCTTAAAGAGGAATATCTTCTCTCGCTTTGGAGTACCACATACTATCATAAGTGATGGAGGATCTCACTTTTGCAATAAGCTATTCAAATCTGTGTTGGCCAAGTATGGTGTCAAGCAACATAAGGTAGCCACGCCTTATCACCCACAAACTAGTGGACAAGTAGAGGTTTCCAATCGGGAGATCAAGCAAATCCTTGTGAAGACGGTCAATGCTAATAGGAAGGATTGGTCTCGGAAGCTAGATGATGCACTATGGGCGTATAGGACTGCATTCAAAACACCCATTGGCATGTCTCCTTATCAACTAGTTTATGGGAAGACTTGTCACTTACCCATCGAGCTCGAACATAAGGCATTGTGGGCATTGAAGCAATTGAATTTGAATTGGGATGATGCGATGAATCTGAGGTTGGAGCAACTAAACGAATTAGATAAGTTCCGTCTCCATGCTTATGAGAGATCGGACCTATACAAGGAGCAGATGAAAAAGTATCATGATCAGCGGATTATTCGACGAAACTTTCAAAAGGATGATATAGTGCTTCTCTTCAACTCTAGATTGAAGCTGTTCCCAGGAAAGTTAAAGCCTAAGTGGTCTGGTCCATATAAAGTTATCCATGACTACTCGTCTGGAGTAGTTGAATTGGAAGACAATAATGGTGTTGTCTTCAAGGTGAATGGCCAACGTATTAAACCTTATATCGGTCCTATTGAATCGATGAATTATCTGGCCATCACTTATCTCGATGAAGTCTAAGTACTCGAGGTAACTATGTCGAGCCACGACAATAAATAAGGCGCTAGATGGGAGGCAACCCATCGTTTATCATTTGTCATTTATCGTTTTTGTCTTTCTTTCGTTCGAAGTACTTGTTTTGCTTTTGATAAAAGAAAATCCAAAAATATGAGTCGTTCCACGACCAAAACCAAGGCGCTTGGTGTGAGGCAACCCATCGTACTAATCGTTTTCATTGGTTTTGAGCAAATATAGGTGCAAGAGGTATTCAATGAGGAGATTGGTTTCAAATAATGATTTGGACGTATTGCATGGTAAAGGTGGTAAGTTAGGAATAAAGATGCATAAGGCTATGGATTGAGCATTTCTCATGACAAAATAGGCATCGAGCAAGGCTAGGCCTAGGTAAAACTAGGCCACGAACAATGCAAAACCTATACTATAGCCTAAGGTCTCGGAATCTAGTGTGCAAAGACATAGGCGCCGCCCATGCTCAGGTATGCTATATCATAGGCGCCGCCTATGCTAAAGCATTTGGTCTCAGAATCTCATATGTCATGCACTAGGCGCCGCCTATGCTAGCTTATGCTTTGCATTAGGCGCCGCCTATACCATGCATAGGCAAAGCTAAAGGCGCCACCTATGGTCCCTTTTTGTCTCCAAAACCGATTTTAAATGGGTCAAAACCTGACCCATTCTTTTCCTATATAAAGGGGACTTAGTCTTGAAACATAAACACATTGAAACTTGACCTAAAGGCGCCACACATCCACTCCAAATCATCTCAAAATTTTTCTTTTTGCTCTTTCAATTCACAAGAAACATCTCCAAAGGCTTCAATCACATAAGTACTCTTTTATTCTTCATCTATTTCTCGTAAGTACTACGTTGCTATGTCTATCATGAATTGCTATATCTTGAAGAAATATTGGTGATGTTAAAGTGTTTGAATAGTTGATGCACAACCATGTGAGTGAACATATACGTTAGGATAATCTTAACTTGTTTCCGATTTGAATTTGGTTTTAATTGCAGTGTCATACTCTTTGCGGAATTGCTATGGTTATGAACATTGAATAGTCTTGTCACTTGTATACCTACATGTTAGGTTATCCCGTTCATCGGGATAAGACTTATAGTTACCTACCGACATAGGAGGTTGTAATTGTTGATAGAAACTACACCATGATGAAACCCCTATGAAGTAGTCTTGATTTACCTAACATGAACGTATTGCAAAGATTGCAAGAAGTGATACATCACTGATTTTCTTGTCAGAATATAGCTCTTTAAACGTATGTCGACAAAGTCTAAGTAATCGACCACCCACTTCACTGATTTGTATCAACGAACCTAAGTGTGGGGTGGTACCCCGATGGCTTATTTATAGATTGTTTCCATTGAGTTGATGCTAACATGAAATATCGTTTAAATCTCAAGAACTATGGCACCTAAAGCAAGATAAGATAAGACTACCACATCCCAAAAGGGCAAGAAGAGAGGTCGCAAGGACCAAGGAGAATCATCGTCAATGCAATTACCCCACCGAATGTTTGGAATAAAATAGGTTCTTGAGGAGGAAGCCAAAGAATGGTATAGGAACAACAAGGAAAGAAAATATGTTCATGTCGACTTGATCAACAAGGACAACCTAGCGAAGAAGGAACCGCGTATGTTGGCAAAAATCATGGCATTGAATCTGGATTTCATCTTTCGCGACATGGGAGAATGTAATCTTGATTTGACAAGAGAATTTTACGCCAACTGGTCGCTAAAAATCACAGGCAGCGAAGTCAAGATTCGGGGCCAAGTTTTATAGCTCAACGCGGATTTGATCAACTCCTTTCTTGGCTTACCTTCGGTCGATCCAGCACCATTCAAAGAGCTGTACCGCAGACCTCCTTATAGAGCAATTCGACACACACTTTGTGGAAGTAGATCCATGGAAAGGTGGATAAGACACCAAGACACCGGACGACACAACACCTTCCCCTATGCTCCATTGAATAGGGAAGCAAGAATCTGGTTGCGCATCGTCAACTCATGCCTTATTACTGGGACTCAATACACCAAAATAATAAACGATAGAGTGTGTTTGGTCTATGCATTGATGACAAATGTCCCTATCAACATTGGGGCAATCATTCGCTCTACAATGCGGAAGGCCAGACTACACAAGAGGTCCCACTTCACTTTTGGTAATCTGTTGACAGCAATCTTGCGGAAGAAGGATATCAAAGAGGAACCAACTGATCACAAACTCCCACATAACCCAAAGAAGCTTGAACTCACAAAGGTCAAAGATGCTGAAACAACACATGGTGTCAACCTTACTACTGCGGAGAGACATGCTCGAGATGAGAGTTTCTTCCATCATCTTTATGGCATGACACGGTTCACAATGATGAGTGGAGGTCGTGTTCCAACTACTGCAGAGCTCCAACAGCTGGACCATGACTATCCAATGAATATGCATGCACGGGAGATGTGTGGAGTAGGCACATACTTTGAGGAACCTCTAGACGATGATGTGCCGACCAATGATGATCGACGCTTGCCAGATTTTGACGTGGAGGAAAACTCTAACGACGACTCTTATGATGATTCCGACGAAGGGGTATGACCCCCGACATTAAAGAAGAGTCCGACTGACCAAGTTCTTCGTATTTACTTTCCACTGAGGGCAATGTCCCGTTTAAGTGTGGGGTGGCGGTATTGCATGCTATACTTCTCTACCACATCTATGTTTGTTCACTTTGTTTGTTCATTTTGTTTGCTCACTATGTTTGTTCACTTTGTTTGTTCACTTTGTTTACTTTGTTTTAAATTTTTCATTTTTTTTGTGTGTGTTTTTTAGTTTAAGTTAAGTTTTTTTAGTAGTATTTTTTTACCTAGCTTCACATGGAATTATTCTAATAGGCAGCATGAGATTATAACAAGAGTTTGTGCTAACATCATGACTGTTGAGATGCTTAGGCTCTAATTGTGACTCATTATATGTTATTGTGTGGTTCAATTCCTTCACTTGTTGGGTCGAGAGTCTATACTACTTCCAATAAAGTCAAACATCTGCCTTGTGTGTGTGAGATTAATAGTATATTCTATGTTTGTATCTGATGCTAGAACTTGCCTGGTATGTATGCAAAGCAAAAATAAGGAGTGTAAGTTAAGGAGATGATTTAGGCATTTCTTTGGCAACCTATACATGTTTACCTTCATTTTACCTACCCGTGGACATCATCCTAGTTAAACCCTTTTGAGCCTTTAGCCTACTTCTTTGACAAACCTCATATGAAAGCCTAATCCATTTTTTTCAAGACCGTAATTTGATCCAAATTCCTAAGTGCTTTAACGTATAAAGTCATGTGACAAAATAAGAGGAAGTTGGGTGAGTATGATGCTTTAAATTGTAGTGGTGCTTGAATGCCTTATGAAAAAAAAGTGCTATCATAAGAGGTATATTATGAAAAGAAAAAAGGAAAAGAAAGCTGAAAAGTGAGTTATGCTTAAAATTGAAAAACAAAAGAGGAGAACAAGGGTGGTAGGATAAAAGAAAGAAGAAAGGTTGAAAGAAAAATGTTAATGATACAATGTGATGTATTAAAGTGCTTAGGAACATAGTCACTATTTCTGGCCAAACTAGTCCTACCCGTCCCTTAGCCTACATTACAACCATCGAAAGACCTACTTGATCCTAAGCCTAGCATTCTGACATTTAGTGGAGCATTACACTAAGGGCAAGCCTATGGTCATTAGTTGCTGCATATGAATTCTTTGTGAGAGCGAGAGCAAGGATATTTTGATACCCATGTTTGAAAAAATATACTATACTTGTGAGTGATTATGGGTAATATATGGTGAGACACGCATGGTTGATGAGTTTTGGGTAGTTGTGTATGATTCTTTGTGCCTTAACTTTTGAATACTAATTAACCATCATCACGAGTCTATATTAGAGGTGGAATTGTTTCTACTAATGAGCAGAAAACTACTCTTTGTTAATGATTGCTATGCTTGTCTTGACGAATATTTTGTGTTGTTGCTGTAAAACCCTAAGTTGATGTTTAGATGGACATGATATTTTGTTCGAGGACGAACAAAGCTTTAAGTGTGGGGTGTTGATGATAGGCGATATTACGCGACTATATCAATATATTTTGCCCATATTTTAGCCTAGTTTTGAGAACAAATTATATATTGCATGCCCTTTTAGTCCTTTTTCCTGTAAGTGAGCTAACGAACATGATTAGCAAAGTTTCAGGTGTAAATGATGCAGAATTCAGCATTTTATGGATTACTTGACGCCAAAGAAAGCTTCACGAAAAAAGGAAGGGAAAGCTAGGATGCCAAGGACCAAAAGTGACGCATGGAAAACCTGTCCCGGGCAAAAACAGCATTTCTGAAGACTTTGGGGACCAGCAGTAACCTATTAGGATTAGGATAATAATGCAGTAATTTATTAGGATTAGGATAATAATGCAGTAATTTATTAGGATTAGGATAATAATACATTAACCTAGTAGGATTTGGTTAAGTATTTCATTAGCTTAGTAGGAATAGGATATGGGTATTATAAATACCCTATCATGCTAGAGATTTTTATGAATCCAAATTCATTCTTCAACTATTAATATTTTCCACTCTTCCAACAATTCTAATCTTTCCATTAATTCTATTTTTCTTCTTCTATTCATCTATTCTTAATTTTCGCAACAAGAGAATCGTTACTTTGCCTAGGAATTCACGCCTAAACGCCTACCACCTGTGCTATACAAAATTAATCTTTATTGTGGTATAATAACAATGTCTATTGTGATTTCCTTCACACTCATGGGTAACTAAACTTCTCTGTTGGGGTTATGGAAGCCGAATGAGATACTATCTATTACTATGAGTTTGTGAGTTCGTGACACATATGCTGCTTATATCATTATTCTCTTCATCTTAATCTAAATTCTTTGTGGTTGCAAACGCAAGAATACGCCATTATAACATTTAACTTGTTCGAAAGAAAGGTTATTTGTCTGGAAAAGAAATAGTGTCAAGGTAGTAGGGTCCCATCCCCTATTAAACAGTTAGTGCCGCAACTGGATTAACCTCTAGGAGAATTCGTACCATTAGACACGCTTTAAGCTCGAAAGAGTTAAAGTGAAATAATCCTCGAATAGGTGGAAAGACACCTGCATTTACCATCAAATACAATTCTCTATAAGCACATGCATGTCGGAATTCAACACACTCATAGCCAATAGAGACGTATAACTCAGAAGGTGGACATAACCCCAACGCTTCAATTCTCATTGTTTTACAATCTACTAAACATTCTTTCTTTTTACTTTGCTATTTTCAGTTTTAACTTTAATATTTTGGGTTACACTTTACGATCCCCCCTTTTTACGAGACTTGCACTAAAAGTCTAGTAATCGTTGCTTACTTGTTGACCAAGCTATTCACTGTGGGATCGATACCCAACCCAGGTTGGGTTCAATATTTTATAACGACCGCTTTACACTCCCACGAGAGCTATATATTGAGCGTTATCTCCTACGAAATCAATCTTGGGTCAAGTTATCTTAGAAAATCAAAAAATCGCAAAAAAGTAACTATTCACATTTTTTATCTTAGGTCAAATTTGATTTTTTGATTTTTTTTTATTTTCTTTTGTTTCTAGTGCTAGAATTGTGTTCTCTAACACTATACGAGTCTATAAACCAAATTTGAGTCAAATCGGAGCTTATTTGAGTGTTCTATCCTTGTTGAAAGCTTGGGTTGAAGAAGTTTGAAGTGAATTGAAAATCTTTAGATTTTGGTGATGAATTTGGGAAAATTTATGTTTGTAATGAGTTTATAAGGATAAAAAATGTCCACATTCAAAATCTCAACTCATTCCAAGCTTCGGAGAAAAAATTAAAAAGATTGATGTTCTTGACGTTCTTAGCGCTCTTGGAGAGATTGTTACATTCATATTGAAAGTTCATCAAAAATAGGTTTCTTGATCCAAAAAGAATGAATAAAAAGAGTTAAAAGGTTTTTTTATTTTAGTATATAAATGTATCCTATGTATGCTCCAAGAAGAGAGAGCACAAGGGACCACTAGGACGGCAAACTCGCCAATTCAACAAGTGAGGCCGACGAGCTTGTGCCTCATCTGCACTTGGGGTGCTTTGCAGCTGCGCCTGGGATGTTGCAGCATTTAAATGCAGTATCTAAGCTACTCACCTGCTCCCAACATGTGCTAGACCTGTGCCAAGGTGCTCCATCATGTCAAGGAAGCCCTCGCATGCGCTGGACATGCCTTTAGGGTGCACCCAAGGTGTGTAACACTTCTCCAACACATCTCAAGCCTCCCCAACATCAAATTCAAGTTCCAAATGCCTTATAATATTCCTAAACTCCAATTTTATCATATTTGATTCATTAGTTTCATTCCTTGATTCTTAAATTCAACTCTTGATTCTTAAACCAATCATCAACTCATAATTTGTCTACTAAATTAATCGATTAGTTCTTGAGTCTGAATTCTTTCATCATACTATTTCTTTTGATATTTTCTAGTTTTATTTCAATGTAACTTTTTGATTCAAGTCCTTAAGTAATTTTTATATTGAGTCATTCAAATAAGACTCCACTCCGACCGCAAGTAGAGATTGATCCTTATTATCCACCAGAGTATAAGCAACTTTTGAAATTCGCCGCTCCAATTGTGAGGATCACAAAGGAAAGATTATTATGAGTGTTGGTGAGGAGATTTACTAATAATCTTGTTTGTTCATTTTTTAGGTACAAGGTGATATAAGGAAGCATGTCTTCGATAGTCTCAGACAATTATGAGTACGACATAGGAGACTATGATTGTGGTGAAGATAGTTATGGCTATGAAGAATATGGAGATTATGGGGGCTATGAACATATCCATGATAAAGAGTTTAATGAAAATGAGCGATACTATTCTGAAGGAGAATGTGAGATGAATGATGATCCTAGTTCTTATAATGAGTATGGAGATGATGAAGAGCCTTGTGATGGTTCTTATGAGAAAGATGGGGCATATGAGGATTATTACACTTCTCACTCTGATCCTAAAGGTGATGTAAGGTATAACCCATTTATTTACAAATCTTATGAGGATCATGGTAAGAATGTATGTGAGGATTGTGAAGTTTTGTATTCCTCGTCTTGTAGTACTTCTTATCAAGGTCAAGTCGATGTGAATAGTTATGCAAACTATAGTAGAGGTTGCTCCATGGGAATTAAAGAGTGTGCATCTCTGAAGCCTAGGGGTACTACATCTTACTCCTCTTATGCTAGTGCCCAAACGTATAGAAATGGAACCCAAGGAAGATATAAATGGTATAGTAGGAGTCAATATATTCCTATTCTCTCCATCTTTATAAGAGAGTCATGTCCCAAAGAATATCTTGATTGGGAATGGGAGTGTGAAATGATCTTCATAGATTATGATATGAGCCAAGTCGAAAGAGCTACGTATGCCCTTAAAAAAATTAAAGTTCTGACACCGTTGTGGTGGGAATCTACGAAAAAGTTCGGTCGAAGGTGGAGTACCTTGAAAGAACTCATGAGGGGTATCCATGTACCAATGGGTATACCAAGCATTATAATATTGTTCCAAGAAGAAATGTTCTCTTAGGAAAGGTAAGCATTTGCGGGATTCCGGTATGCCTCCATATGCTAGATGATTGGTGCTATAGGAACTACATCATTCCACCCATGGTTGACCATCTAGGGATACCTCGAGAGCCTTTACTTATTCCATACTTCTTGGATGGGTATAGGGTTTCTGAGAGAGTAAATATTTCCTTCACTCAATGTGGGTACTATGAATAAGTGTGGCGTGACACTTCCCCCTAGAAAATGGATATTTATGCTTTGGTGACAATTATTTTGCACAACATAATGTTCCAAATGTACAAAATTGGCCTAATATTGTAAAGTACCAATGGGGAAATCATCTCTTTCCATTCATTCTTCCCGATTCTCAAAGAGATGTGACCACTTACTCCAAGCCTAAAGAAATTGAGAGACAAAAGATTGAGAAGAGTAAGGGAGTAAAAGATGGCAACCTAAGAGAGAAAAAATGAGAGTTTATGAGGAGTGAAGTAAGGGGGGTGCCACCAAACTGAGCTAACACTGTTTTCATTAATTTTAACAAGGACATGTGTGTAGGTACCAATATTGCAAGCAGAGGAGAACAAGAACCAAAAGATAATATTCCCTATAATGATTCAACTAGGGAAATCTTAGATGCTTCCAAGGCCTACCAAGGACCTTCACACCAATTCAAATAAGAATATTCTCAAGAACTTCAAGTTAAAATAGCTATCTCTTACACTTTTGTACATGTTAATGATGATTTTGTGGCTAGCAGCATATTAAGCGTGAGTAGTAGCTTATCTATATGTGAGTCTCATGATTCTGTGCCTCTTGTTGATGATGTACCCATTGAGAGTGTGGAAACACTAGTTGATCCTATTGATGACCTCATTGACTTTTTTAGTAAGATCAATTTGAGTCCACCTAGTGTTGAATGCAATATGATGAATAATGGTACATTGTGTTGTGAAAATTGTGTTGACCAACTTATAGGTAAAACCAATGCACCACTTGATGATGACTATGATGTGATTAATGAACCTTAAGTGAGCGATGATGTTGAAAATGTTGGTTAAGTAAATAGGAGTGACCCTTTGATCATGTCCTTTAGTAAATATCCTATTGTTTGTCTTGCTCATAGGGATGATTATATGTTTGAAACTTCTTTGGAACTTTATAGTTGTGTTATTGAGAGTGAACATACAAATTCTAATCCTCCTTTATGGATTGATCCTTCTTTCATTAAGTACAATATCATGTTTAAAGATGGTACAATCACTCCTAGTTAACCTAGTGGTGTGAATAATGTTGATGGTGTAGCTCATCTTGAGGGCTATATCCCATATGAAAACCTACTATTATGTGGCAACATTCCTCCTAAATATTGAAATCTCTTTCTTTAATATAGGAGAACTCTTAAGGGAAAGAAATGTGAGGTTTTGAAAAGGAATGATCAATTAGGTGATGACAACATTTATTTGCTTGAATATTTAAGAAATCCAATTAGTGATTATTCCTATGAAAATGCTTGTGGTTGTGATACATTGTATGATACCCTACCCTTGTTTGATAATTATGAGTAGGAATTACTTGATTCTTGTGATGACTTGATTAATGATTCCTTTGATGTTAGTGGTGGTATGTGTCTACTTGAGGATTCTTTCCATGAAAGAGAAAGTATCAATTGTTTGAGAATGGTTTCTTTTTCTACTTTGTGTGCTCCTATTGTTGAGAATGCTCATGGTGATGATCTTAAATATAATATTAAGTATATACATGAGGACACATTGTTTGAAGTTAACTTGAGTGATACCTTTATCTATTCTCCATTTGCTTTCAATGATGCTTATTCTTGTATGGAGAGTATAGCTTTTGATTTGGGTAATCTGTTTGGGGGAAAGAGGTATTGTCTAGACCCATGTCTATGGCCACTCTATTCATTTGACCCCGGTGACAAATTTGAATATGGTGATTTCCACATACCAACTTGATGCTTGGTTTAGTTGACAAGCAGAGTTTAGATGAGAATGTTTGAATCCTTCGCTATGATGGAAAGTCTTTCTTGGGGATTTACAATCCACGTTATATACCCAAATTGTGAATGGGAGGCATTTCCAACAAATATAAGCATTCATTAAAGAAGGGAAGTAAATAAGAAATCCAAGAAAATTTAACATTTTATGTTTCCAATCTTGACCAAGGTTTCACTACTTGTAGGTCAAGGAGAGACTCTCCTCTTGAAAACACTTTAGATGGAACCATGATTGTGATCCTCTTCTTTGTGAATTGTTTATAATTGGTGACCCTTTTCTTAAGGAAATATTTTGATTCCATACTTTATGCATTATGTGTTATATCTTTTGAGCCAAATGTCCTTCTTGTAGATAATAGCACCTTGGATGATATTTTTACACTTGATTCCTTTCTATACTACCTCTTTGATTATAATGATATCCATGCTAGTCTTGGATTTACTTTATGTAGAGATAGAGAACTTATTAGTTGGTCCACTTATTTGAATGACAATGCTATATGGATCTTGTAGACTTTAAAACTAATTAAGGCACCATTCTTGACGTGGTCTTAAAGAGGTAATGAAGCAGCTGTGTCTTATGGCTCCTAAGGTGAAGGTAGCCTTACCTTTTGGATTTAGTGATGCCATTATGACCTTTTTGGTTTCCTTGCCTTTTGGTTATTCCCATAGCCAACTCTTTTTTGCATTTTTCAATAAGTTTCTAATGTTTACCACGAAGGATCCTTGGTTATATCTTAAGTGTGTGCAACCTTGGCATGATGCTATGATTATTTATGCTAATCATAACCTTCATGTCAGGAGGATGTTGTATTTGTTTTCCCTTCCTTTGGTTTTGCAAGGTTTGGATTCAAGATTGAATCTTTTTCATGAAGGGGGGATGATAAAGCCAAATTTCCTTAAGACCTTTGGATGAAAATATGTAGGATGCTCGAGGTGTTTGTTGAATCCTTAGTGTTATTAAAAAATTCCACATGAATTAATATTACCATTAAAGAGGGACAAAGGAATTTGACAAGGTTGAAGGAGTGCAAAACGGGGCTCAAAAGCTCCTAGGAAGGGTCATGTGCCCAAGGCACTTTGGATCCACTTTTGATCAACTCTAGCATTTCAAGAGAGGGTCAAACAGCCCCTAGTGGGCCTTTTCTTGCATTTGGGTCACTTTTGGGCCCTAATTATGTAATATTTAGCCAAACTATAAATACATAGTAGCTAGGCTTATTTAGTTAGTTTAACTTGATAATGATGAATTCATGAACCTCTATTGGGAGTGTTTTGTGTGCTTGGAAAAGAAAATGTTGATTTTTTATTAGAAATATCAGTTGTAAGGGATATTCAATCCCCTTTGCAACCACGTAAGAATTAGATGATAGTTGGTAATATTTAAGGGAGGTTTTTAGGTTTGATACACCCTTTAATTGCCCTTTTATTATCATATTTGTGTCATCTTTTTATCTTTGATATCCTATCCCTCTATATTTACTTTTCCATGTTTAGATTCAAGTCTTTGTGGCGAGAATTATATCAACCTGCCAATGGTCTTGCCAAATCTTTGAATAAGACACTTGGTAACCTATTGAAGAAAGTTTTTGCAAAACATACAAGCGACTGGCATGAGAGGATCGGTGATGCTTTGTGGGCATATCGTACAACCTTCAAAACTACAGCGCAAACAACTCTGTATTCAATTGTGTATGGGGTAGACGCAGTTCTTCCACTACAACAACAAATTCCATTATTGCGAATTGCGATTCAAGAATGGATTACATTTGAAAATAATGCTCACCATCATCTAGAAGAGTTGGAGGCATTGGACGAGAAGATAGTAGAAGCACAACAAAAGTTAGAGTGTTATCAAGCTCAACTTGCTAGAGCTTTCAACAAAAGGGTGCGACCACAATCATTTCAAGTAGGTGACTTGGTCTTAGCAGTTTGAAGACCCATAATCCACAACAAATGCGTCAGTGACAAATTTACAACAAAATTGGGATGGGCCATATGTAGTAAAGAAAGCATATACAAGTGGAGCTTATAAAATTGTTGATCAAGATGGTTTAAGAGTTGGTCCAATCAACGGGAAGTTCCAAAAGCAATACTTTCCCTGGAGGTCACATAGGCTCTTGAAGGAACGAGCTAAAACTGCATGTCACTCCTGGCCTTCATTAGTCTAAACTGTGAACAACACTCAAAAACAAAGATAAAAAAAATTAACTCATCATACTGAACTACGCTATGACTTAATCCTTTTTTCTGAGGTACGTAGGCAGCTTAGAGTATTTTTCTTGTAAGTTCATCCATATGAGTTAGAAAATTAAAAGGGGGGGAAAAAGTGTGTCATTACCTGAGCACAGCAATAACACTAATCGCATGAATTAGACATTTCATCATGTGACATGCGCAACTTTATCACACTCTTCAAGCCATAGGTGGCTTGCAATAGAGTTACAATTTTGTGTAATTCCTTTACGCATCAAGTATTTACTCAAAATTAGGGGTACCTTTACCGGCAATGTCAAACTAAGGTACTCTTCATCATACATAGTCATAGGAAAGTAGGACGACCGATTGTCAATCGAATCAAAACTTTGCTTGTTCATGTTGAAATGGTGAGGCCAAAATTACAGTGAGATTCAATCTGAATGTATTTTTCTCCACAAAGCTTCTCCAATTAAATAGAGGTTATCAACAACCAATTATTCTTTGAGCCAAATTCTTCTATTCCAAGTTGTAAGAATGATTTTTTGTCATGTCAAATTCTAAAGGTTAGGACGCTCTATAAACTTCATCGGAGATTTATTTTCTAAGACCTAAGGGAATAGGAATAAATTTTCTCAAAATAATAAAAAAGGGTTAAAAAACATCTTCTCCAAGTTCGAGCACAGACATGCAAGGCTGAAAACCTGAGAAGAAAAAAGATAGTAACTTCGAGCCAACATTGAAAACAAAATTTGTACAAATAACGAGAGAATTTGGTCATAATTTTTACATATCTTGTGATTCAATGAGTTATATTTCTAAAGGAACAATAATTTCATGATTCGTACATTCTTATTCCATGTTATGAATTATATACCACAGACGTTCAAGGTTAAAAAAAATTGAACGGAAAAGAGATAGTAATTTCAAGCCAAGATTGAAAACGAAATTTGTACAAATCCTGAGGGAATTTGGTTATAATTTTTACATATATTGTGGTTTCATGAGTTATCTTTCCAAAGGAAAAAAAATTTCATGATTTCGATACTTTTACCCCGTGTTATGAATTTTACACCATAGACATGTGAACCTAAAAAAAAGGCAGAATTTGAGTTGAGTTTGAAATGAAATCTGTATAAATTCGGAGGGAATTTGATCATGATTTTTACATACATTGTAGTTCCATGAGTTTCTTTCCAACGGAATAAGAATTCCATGGTTTTGGCACTCCTAGTCCGAGTTATGGATTTTCTTTTTTACCATAAACGTTCAAGTTGAAAAAAATGGGGCAACGTAGAATGTGGGCTAACCCTTTTATAAAAGATCTACACAAGTACAAAAATCTTATGGTCATGATTTTCATACCTATTGTAGTTTTGTGAATTTTTGTTCCAACGATGTAACTGACTCATCATTTTAAATTATTTATCTCATTCCACAAATGTTAAAGCGTATGAGATGGGGAAGGCAAATAGAATCTTCTTAGTGTGTTAGATTTAAAATAAACTACATAGAACAAGAAGCATTTAAACAAAATATGTCACTTTCATTTGTCCAAAACAAAAAATTGTCACTACATAATAGTATTCAGAAGAAAACCAAAATAAAAAAAATAAAGAGAGTAATCTTGTGCAGAAGAAAAAATTTAAGGAAAATGGCTACGGATCTAGTGACGACTAGTCTCAACATCTTCTTTTAGCTTAGCCAGTTCTTTTGTTTTCGTATCCGATGGTGGGCTGATTTTCTCAAGGGAATGAATCTCTTCTTTGATATAGCTGATACTCTATTGATTTTTGTGTAGACATCCAGTCTACTAACTCTTTTTTAGCTCTCGCAAGGACATTTTGAAGCTCTCCCGGTGCTTTTGCATTTTGAATTTGTCTTCTGTTGCAGCATGAAGACGTTGTTGCACAATTGAAAGCCACTCCTGATGAGTATCTCTCATTATATTTTGGGAACTAGATAAATTTGCAACATCATAATCTCTATTATTCTTAACAAAATCTCCAATTAAAACCTCCAAAGAAGAAAGGTCGGCGGCATTGACCTTCCAAAGACCTTTAAGAATCAAAGAAACACCTTTCTCCAACTCTTTGAGGTTTTCTAAGGACTAGGCAGAGAATTGTGTAATACATTCACACAGCATACGCCACTTTCCAGAAATATTAGAAAAATTAAAAGTCGAGATAGCCTCTGGTGGTTCAAAATTCAAGGCAATCAGCAGCAATGGCTGGACCAAATCCTGGGAAACATTTGAACACCTATTATGATTTGCTTCGTCCACCCAATCAGTAGTTAAGACGTGTTGGGAAGGTTTAACATTTTCTAAAAGCATTATTGATGGACCCATAATGGTAGCTTGAGTCTAGTCATCACCAAGAGAAAGATGGGGACTCTTCATTACATTGGAGGTATTCGGGATCACAACATACATATCACCAAATATATCATCACCAAATACATTACTGGAAATGTCCACAATTCCCAACTGAAAAAAAGAAGTTAATATCGAGTAAAGAGAAAAGTTAGAATATTAAAGAAATAATTATTACCTGATGTACCAAATTAATCAAAGGCATTGTTGAACCAGTGGAACCATCTTCAAATATAGCGGTATTAATACTTATGGAATCCAAATCAACAAACTCACAATGTTGATTGCTTAAGTACATATGCTTTTACTTCAAACTCTTCCAATGTCGTTCTTGGCTATCATTGCTTTCATTTGAGCTAGAGGCAACACTAGTAATTGAAGCCCCATTGAGTGAAAC
Source organism: Capsicum baccatum var. pendulum (assembly GCA_030864225.1). Classification (NCBI taxonomy): domain Eukaryota; kingdom Viridiplantae; phylum Streptophyta; class Magnoliopsida; order Solanales; family Solanaceae; genus Capsicum; species Capsicum baccatum. The sequence continues at coordinate 29,771,400 of CM061556.1, read as the reverse complement.
AGGTGGTTTGGATACGTCACTGCAAAATGGCACAATGTCTAGTGACTTTTCAATGCCTTTATTCAATAGGCTAGAAGATTTCCTTCTTTTGCAGACAATATCAATCATTTCGGAAGTGGTGATGGATACTACCTTGGGGGTCTGATAAGGGGATTTTAACTCTTTTGTCCATGTGTGCATCCTTGCCCTTCAAATTTTTAGATTTAGGAATAACTTGGACGGATTGACCAGGATTACTCATCGCCACCTTGGACTTTGAAGAGTGAGAAAAATTGCCTTGACCATCCAACTGAAGTTGGTTTCCTTTGGTTGATGAGGGAGCAGCACCCCTCTTCGAACCTCTTAAAATAATATGGGTACTTAGTCTCAACACATTATCTTGATGGGATGGACACCAATCCAAGTACTTGCAAGTCATAATAATTCCATTATCTAACGGACGCATTGCTATGTTAAGCTTTGACAAGCTTCCAAGATGAACACAAGAATCCTAAAGTTGCATCAAAGCTAGCAGCGAACCTTCATAATGGTACTCAACCAGAATGCGTAGAGCATCTTGACAAAATCCAAATTGTCGACTAAATTGATGAGGACTATGAGGTTCCACAATCATATCATCATCATGACTCAAAGTTACGAAACTTGAATTAAGGCCAATGAAGAAATCACTCTAAGAATTGGATAGTTTGTCGCTATCATCAATTTCCACCTCTTTTCCTTGCAGCAAGGCCAAATGAGGAAATTTTTTTACATTGACTTGTTGAAATAACTTGCGAGCACCAACAAGGTTAAATTATATTCCTATAATTTAATGGTTTTCATGTTGCTTCGTCCTGTAGGAATCACGGGCCATGACGTCCAAGCTCTGCTGGAAATTTCATGTTTGCCATTTTTCTCCAAAATTAGCCTTATTTACACCCCTCATTGCGAATGGTTAACATGATAATCAGTTTCAAAATACTCACCTATTTATACATTGATATAATGGATGGGAAAGAGAAAATGGTAGGATCCCAAGTTTGAAGAATTAGAGATCTCCCTAAGGTCGCGATAGATACTTGCAAGAACCAGGACCGCCAAAGAAAATTTTTCTCTATGAGACTTCAAGCTTGCAAATTTAAAGACGTTAGCACGAATACAACCATGCTTTTTGTTAGGGATCAAAACTTTACAGAGCCAACATGCAAGGAAATCTACCAAATAAGTTTCATCCCTGAGTAATTCTTCCACGCCTAGCTCAACAAAAGAGACATTCTCCTCTTCGATCGTGGTAAAAAGTTTATATCAATATTCCCTAAAGGATCTTGATTCATCGTTGGCTTCATTCGATTAATAGATGAATTTTTTGAAGGTTCAACATATTTTATTGGCCCTCGAAACTAGAATTTAGTCCAATAAAGAAAAGAGACATCATCAATGACACCTTTGTTAAGTCAGTAGAATGCCGAAAACAAGTACGAGCAACTTCTAGGGACAAAAGGCTTCCCTTTATCATCTACATGTGTTAACTCCATAGCCGACAGAATAAATTCATCATAAAATTACACATGAACATGAAGGCCTCCAATGTTTCTTAAGTGCCATAAAGATATGGACAACTCTCCAATAAAAGCTGAAACTATATTGGTGGATGGATGCCAAATCTCACAGAAGGCTTAAAACATATTCTCGTTATGGTCGTACGTGAACAACAAAGTAAACATGGCATCATAAGTCTTATTTCACTCCAAAGTTTACTTTTTGTGGGCAAGAACATCTTCTACCCACTCCCAATAGCCAAGTGTATATCGAGCCTCACCAAAACCAAACAGAAGAACATGCCAACTGCTAAGGCTCCCGTTGTGTCTAGGATAACTTGTAACAACCATATTTTTATGGGTAGAAGACTTCAAAAGGAGAGCTTTTCCAGTCATAATTTTGCCCAAAAAGTTGTCCATAACGTTCTTTATTTCTCTCATTGACCATTCCATGAGATGGAGTAGAGTGTCTAACAGCTTTCTAATGAGTGTGAAGGCACCAATCATAGGAGGATGAACTTTCAAAGAAAGAGATTTGTCACACAAATTTGGCTTTCTTATCACAGTCTCAAGGAAACGGTATGGAGTAGCATGATCGCTAAAACATACTATTTCTAGGAATCAAGAGAACACTATTCCATTCCTAAAAAATAGTAATTGACCTTTGTGTAACGCCCTGAGAGTACACCCTGGGTGCCACATGATGCTTACAGTCCCGAGAGAATACAAGCTAACCCATGAGCCGGTACCTGCTGTGAGCACTGAACAAAATTGATGAAAAAAAAACTTGTGCGGAATTTAACTGAAACTCCATAAGGTTTTAAAAATTGTAATCTATACTGAATCATGGAGTTAATATTTTAAAACATACTGAAAATCTAACTAACTGAGTGTACTAGTCTGAAAGCCTCTAACTGAATAACTGAGGAGTTGATGGGATAAGCCCCTAAGTAACTCCGATTGTCTGCTAAAATTGAGAAAACTAAAATAACATAATTGGTCCTCAAAATATGAGGACTCACCACTGTTGCTGCTACTGGTGCGCTAGGATATCTAGGTACAGTCAAGAACCTGAGTGTCTGAACCTCTGATATGTAACATCATAGCGCAAGATACGGGTATGCGATAAGTACTTTGAATGAACTGGTATGCTAAATGAGGTAGGTTGATATGCATGGTTTCATGAACATGAGTAATAACTATTTGAATATTTATATATAACATGAAGTACTGAATAGAGTGCATGAAATCTATAGATACTGAGGATATGTAAAATCTATAAATACTGAGGATGCATAAAATCTGTAAGTACTGAGGATACGTGAAATTTATAAATACTGAGGATGAATGACCAAGCATAAAATATGTTTTCAATATAATGTGTAACTGAGATACTAAATTTTGATAACTGAATAACTGATAAACTGTATGTTATGGTCAAGCAAAACTGAACTGAGTTCTAAACTGAATACTGAAACTAAAACTATGGGAGGTATCATCTAACTGACATGCCTTGCTCTAAACTAATTGGGTTCCAACCTGTAACCCCAGTTGGAAGGATGCTAGTATCGTGCCACAGGTACTAACAATGTTGTGGAGTCAGTCCTAATCTAGCGGGTGACCCCAGATATTAGTCCTAACTAGCGAGTGATCCCTGAGAGTGTAAGTCCTACACTAGTGGGTAACATCTCATGACCTTCGCTGGCTACATAGTTAGTTGCTTCTAAGGACCCAGTTCTAACTAATGGGTGAGCCCCATCCCTAGGCTCGCTCGGTTCTGAATCCTACTCTCAATTGAATTGACACTGATTACGGGACTGAGCTAAGCTTAACTAGAAATGTAACTGATCATGATGACGAACTAGCTGAGTGTGCTCATGGTTTATCTGAACCACTTTATAACTACTGAAATTCTATAAACAGCTAAGTTTTCGGGTATTCATAAGCCCCAGGACTCAATAATAATAACAACAGGGTCATATGAAAGCTTTGAAACCATAGAAGAAAATTATTGTTCACAATTATTGACTTAAGCATTTCATCAAATACATGGGGAACAAGACTTTAACATGAGGATATTTCTAGAAATGATGAGATAGCATGATCATATGAAAAAATCATAAACTGAGGATTTATTTTGAATTCTCATGAACATGATATAGAAACCACAATATTTAAAACATACTATAATGAATTCCACTTGAAAACAAATTCCAAAATCTTAACTTCTAAACATATAAGAAGTCGTCATTGTTCAAAACCCTATCATTTAGGCATTTCATCAAACGCTTGCAATTTATAGTTTAAACTAAGCATGGGAATAATTTTAAAACTTGTAGAAATAGCATGATTTCACTTCTAAAATCACCATTTAGGGTTTAAGTTCAACAAACAACACCATTTAAACATGTAAGGTTAATATCACCAATAATTTCAGGGAAACATGATAAAGATTCGAAATTCATGTAAGTTCATAGATGTAATACATAAAATATGTAATAAGGGCTGCTTTAAATAAAATAGATTGTAAACATCATGTATAATCAAAATTACCTTAGGGTTCTAAAACATAAAGAGTCTCAAACATAAAAGATGGATTCTTGGACTCCATGGGTGAAAAGAGCCCATGGATGAACATCTAACATACCTTAGGGTTCTAATCTTGAAAAAGAATTGTAGTTCTTGATCATTATTGGGTGGAGAAGCTTGAATTCTTAAAAAAATTTAAGGAATTAATGGTTGAACTTGATGAATTTGGGTGGTGGCTAGGGTTTCTTTTGAAGAAGAAATTGTGAAAATATTGAATAGTGCTTTAACTAATGATTAATTCTATTTTTGATTGAATAAGATGAAGGGAAAAGGACTTAAATGCCCTTGGAAAATTAAAATCAGAACTGGAAAATTGAAAATCCAGATTTTGACACCCGATGTGATACGGTACAATCTCATCGGGCCACTGAAAAAGGAAGTACCTAAAATGGCACTCCTCCGCGATGCGGCGCTATCATATTGCATCTCTGGAAATTGAAAATCCCCATTTTACCCATCAACATGATGCAATGAAATAGCATAGCCTCACTGGAAAAGACGAGTGCCATTTTTGGGGTCTCCACGATGCGGTGCTGCTCGTTTTGATCTACTACTTTCACTAAAAGTGACATAACCTCTCACCCGGTTACTGGATTAAGGCGAAATTGGTATCATTGGAAAGCTAATTAAACTTCCTAGAATTTGGTGGGTCTGGAGCTGGTAAATTCTTAGTAGCATAAAATATTTGCTCATTGGAATTTACTAGAGCAACATTATTCTCAAAACTCTATCGGTAAGGAATATTTTGATTCATCTATTAGCTAAGAGTTACTTGAGGACTTAATATACATCAAAATCACTCATAAAAATACTAAATCACTACAGATTTATTTCTCATGAGCTTGAAACACTATCCTAAAATTGGTCTGGATTCTTGGGGTATTACAATATCTCCCCCTTAGGAACATTCATCCTAGAATATGGTTGGTTAGACTGAGAGTACAGAAGTTTATACAACTGAGATCACATACTGGACATGTATGACTGGGAACATGACTGCCTAAATGAGTTTGAAACATGATAAATAAACTGAATATCATGAACTGAAATGATTCCTTGACTACATGCAATGGCATGTAAATGGTTATAAGGCTGAGATTGGAATAAGAGGGTCAACGTATGAGTATCCCATACTTCAAGATGGATCTTGTTATGTAGAGACAAGATGGAATATTTAAGACATGAAAGCTCGGGCATAACAATACATCTCACCTTGGGATAGTATGTTCCCCGAAAGATACTAGCTTGATTGAAATACTGAGGAAAGACCGAGATGATACACGAAACACATACGAACTAAATCATGGCTAGACATCTAGAGTGCGAAACTGAGGTCTGAGGAATAGAGAGTTAATGACATGAATTCATTAAAAAGGTTTGAACTGAGGACATGCATGGCATAAATCTAAATTTCACTGTTCATTAAGTATGTAGCATGAGTGCTGGAACTGAATATACTGTAAAGCATGAGTACATGAGTCATGATTTGCATGACCTGAATTTGGAGTTCATAAATTTATGAAACATGATTTGTACTATTGAGCAAACTAGAATTCCTTCTACTAGGAACTAGAAGCGTACATGATTCCCTATGATGTGCATGAACATGAACTATGATTACGGAACTGACATGTAAGGCATGAGTAAATATTATGAGGACTAGATACCCTTGCACTGAGATAAGAATGGGTTGGGCATCATCCTTCCCTACTACTTTTCTACACATACTGGCATTACTCCTAGGATTTGAGAGTCTGACTTGGTTACTTACTCTATCATCTCCCCCTTAGATTAAAGTCATCATTCTAAGTCTGTGAAAAAATTAATCAACAACTTTAAACTGAACTATCACTACTTTAACCTAGTGTCCGAGACATAATAATACATATAAACACTAAACTCACCTCGACAGACTACACCTGAAAGTGTAAAACCCTACTACTGATACTTCCTACTGAGATAGAACTCTTGACTTTATATAGCCCCAAATACATCATATACCAACTTAAGAATTGACTAACTTAGAATTTTCAACTCCTCTTTCTATTAGCTCAGCCTTCAAATATTCAAACTTAGATTCTAACACATAACATGGATATCCGCAAATCTTTAATAAACATATTAATTTCATCATAGCCTACAAATATCATATCTCTAAACTTATATTTTTCCCATACCATGAGATTTAAACTACACCAATATCAGCAACACATATAATTTTAAATTACCAAACTTAAATTCTTGCATACACTATTTCAAGACTACCAATTCACCTTTCATACAACTAGCCCCATGAAATATAATCTGCTCAAATTCAGATAACACTATCGCAACACCACTATTGTTGCTAAACTCCTAGTTTCATTCTTCTAACTCTATATCATATGCTTTCCTAGAATACTAAGAAGGGATCTGAGGGCACATCTAACTTTGGGTTTAGTGCACGATTTTCATGAATATGAATGAAATATTTCAAACTTTGGAACTAAAAAGCACTTGATGGAACACTCTCGAGTCTGCATGCAATCCCACAACTATCTATGGGGACTGTCTGAGAAAGCTCTATCTGTAGGACTGTGAGCTTCACTACTTCTGTTACCTTAAAAGTAAGGTAGAGTTGACATGAGTGGAGCATGATGAGAATCAACATAAGTTTCTTAGAAAATCTTTCTATAGCATGATTTGAGACATAAAAGAAGGGAAACTTTTTCTAATACATCGTGTAGCCTCTTATCCATAAGTGTGGTACGCTTTACACCCATGCACAAGACTCTACTAGATGCGGCTTTTAGACTTCCTAGGACACTCTAAAATCTTAGGATCTGATACCAAGTTTGTAACTCCCTGAGAGTACACCATGGGTGCTATACGGTGCTTATAATCCTGAGAGACCACAAGATAACCCATGATCTGGTACCTATTATGAGCACTAAACAAAACTAATGACAAAGAGAACCTATGCGTAATTTAACTGAAACGCCATAAGATTTGAAAAACTTATAATCAGTACTGAATCATTGAGTTAACATTTGAAAACATATTGAAAAGCTTACTAATTATCTGTACTAGTCTAAAAGCCTCTAACTGAATAACTGAGGAGTTGATTAGACAAGCCCCTAATTAACTTTGATTGTTTGCTAAAACTAAGAAAATTGAAGTAATATAACTAATCCTCGGAACATGAGGACTCACCAAGGCTGTTGCTACTGGTGCACTGGGATATCTAGTTACGATCGATAACCTAAGCATCCGAACCTATGATATGAAACATCATAGTGCAAGAAACGGGTATGCGATTAGTACTTTAAATGTACTGGTATGCTAAATAAGGTAGGCCGATATGCATGGTTTCATGAACATGAATAATAACAATCTGAATATATATATATATCACATGAAGTACTAAATAGAGTGCATAAAATCTGTAGATACTGAGGATATGTGAAATCTATAAATACTAAGGATGCATGAAATCTACAAGTACTGAGGATACGTGAAATCGATAAATACTGAGGATACATGACCAAGCATATAATATATTTTTGATATAATTTGTAATTCAAATACTAAAGTATGATAATTGAATAACTGATAAACTATATGCTATGGTCAAGCAAAACCAAACTGAGTTCTAAATTGAATACTGAAACTACAATTATGGGATATATCATCTAACTGACATGCTCCACTCTGAACTGATTGGGGTCCAACCTGTATCCCCAGTTGGAAGGATGTTAGTACCATGCCACGGGTACTAACAATGGTTGTGGAGTCACTCCTAATCTAGCGAGTGACTCTTGATATCAGTCCTAACTAGCGGGTGATCCCTAAGAGTGTCAGTCCTAAACTAGCGGGTGATATCTCATAACCTACGCTTGCTACGTAATTCTGTAACTTAGGAATTACTTCTAAGGACCCAAACTTAACTAATAGGTGAACCCTCATCCCTAGGCTCACTCGATGCTAAATCCTACTCCCAACTAAACTGACACTGATTTCGGGACTAAGCTAAGCTTAACTGGACTAGTAACTAATCATGATGGATAACTGGCTGAGTTTTCTCATGGTTTATCTGAACCATTCTATAACTACTAAAATTCTATAAACAGCTAAGTTTTTGGGTATTCATAACACCAGGACTCGATAACAATAACAACAGGGTCATATGAAAGCTTTGAAACCATAGAAGGAAATTATTGTTCACAATTATTCACTTAAAGCATTTCATCAAATACATGGGGAACAAGACTTTAACATGAGGATATTTCTAGACATGAAGAGATAGCACGATCACTTGACAAAATCATAAAATGAGGATTTATTATGAATTATCATGAACATGATATGGAAACCACAATATTTAAAACATACTATAATGCATTCCACTTGAAAACAAATTTCAAAATCTTAACTTGTAAACATGTAATAAGTAGTCATAGTTCAGAACCCAATCATTTAGGCATTTCATCAAACGCTTGCAATTCATGGTTTAAACTAAGCATGAAAATAATTTTAAAACTTGTAGAAATAGCATGATTTAACTTCTAAGATCACCATTTAGGGTTTAAGTTCAACAAACAACACCATCTAAACATGTAAGGTTTAATATCACCAATAATTTCATGGAAATATAATAAAGATTTTAAATTCATGTAAGTTCATGGACATAATTCATAAAATATGTAATAAGGGCTGCTTTTAATAAATATAGATTGTAAACATCATGTATAATCAAAATTCATAAAAGCTTTATGGAGATAAATCATTATAAACATGTAATTTCATGATTTAAAACATAAAAGATGGATTCTTGAACTCCATGCGTGAAAAGGGCTCATGGATGAACATCTAACATACCTTAGGGTTTTAATCTTGCAAAAGAATTATAGTTCTTGATCATTCTTTGGTGGAGAAGCTTGAATTGTAAAAAATTCTTGAGAAAATAATGGTTGAACTTGATGAATTTGGGGGGTGGCTAGGGTTTCTTTTGAAGAGGAAATTGTGAAAATATTCAATATAATGCTTTAACTAATTATTAATCCTATTTTTGATTGAATAGGATGAAGGGAAAAGGACTTAAATGCCCTTGGGAAATTAAAATCGGAACTGGTAAACTAGAAATCCCAATTTTGACACTTGGTGCGATGTGGTACAATTGCGTTAGGCCACTGAAAAGTACGAACCCAAAATGGCGCTCCTCCGCAATGCGGCGCTATCGCGCTGCATCTGTGAAAACTAATGAGCCCCAATTTACCCATCACCACGATGCGATGATATTGCATCACCTCATAGAAAAAGACGAGTGCCATTTTTGGGGTCTCCGCAACGTGGTGCTGCTCGTTTTGATCTACTGCTTTCACTAAAAGGGTAATAACTTCTCACAAGGGTATCGAATTAAGGTGAAATTGGTATCGTTCGAAAGCTAATTCAATTTTCTAGAATTTGGTGGGTCTGGAGCTGGGAAATTCTTAGTAGAATAAAATATATGCTCATTGGAATTTTACTATAGCAACATTCTTCTCAAAACTCTATCGGTAAGGAATATTTTGATTCATCTATTAGCTAAGAGTTACTTGAGGCCTTAATATACATCAAGCTCACTCATAAAACTACTAAAGCACTACAGATTTATTTCTCATGATCTTGAAACACTATCTTAATATTGGTCTGGATTCTCAAGATATTATAATATCTCCTCCTTAGGAACATTCATCCTCGAATGTGGCTGGTTAGACAAAGAGTACGTAACTTAAGACAACTGAGATCACATACTGGACATCTATGACTGGTAACATGAACTGAGTTTGAAACATGCTACATGAACTGAATTGATTCCTTGACTACATGAAATGGCATGTGAATGGTTATAAGGCTGAGATTGGAACAAGAGGGTCAACGTATGAGTATCCCTTACTTCAAGATAGATCTTGTTATGTGGAGAGAAGATGGAATATTTAGGACAAGAAAGCTTGGGTATTACAATACATCTCCCCCTTGGGATAGTATGTTCCCCAAAAGATACTGGATTGACTGAAATATCAAGGAAAGACTGAGATAATGTACGAAACACATATGAACTGAATTATGGTTGGACATCTGGAGTGCAAAATTGAGGTCTGGGGAATAGAGGGTTAATGACACGAATTCATCAAATAGGTTTAAACTGAGGACATGCATGGCATGAATCTGAATTTCACTAATCATTAAGTGTGTAGTACAAGTGCTGGAACTGAACATACTATCAAGCATGAGTACATAAGTCATGAGTTGCATGACCTGAATTTGGCGTTCATAAATTTATGGAACATAAACTGTTCTGTTGAGCAAACTAGAACTCCTTATACTAGGAATTGGAAGCGTACATGATTCCCTATGATGTGAATGAATGTGAACTATGATTATGGAACTAACATGTAAGGCATGAGTAGATATTATGACGACTGGGCAACCTTGCACTGAGATAATTACGGTTGGGCATCATCCTCCCCTACTACTTTTCTACACATACTGGCATCACTACTAGGATCTGAGAGCCTGACTTGGTTACTTACTCTATCATCTCCCCCTTAGCTTAAAGCCATCATTCTAAGTCTGTGAACCACTTAATCAATAACTCTAAACTAAACTGTCACTACTTTACCCTAGAGTATGAGATATAACAATACGCATAAACACTAAACTCACCCTGAAAGACTACACCGGAAAATATAAAACCCTACTGCTGATACTTCCTTACTATATCCCCAAATACATCATGTAACAACTTAAGAACTGACTAACTAGAATTTTCAGCTCCTCATTCTATTAGCTCAACCTTCAAAGATTCAAACTTAGATTCTAATACACAACATGGATATCCGCAAATCTTTAATAACCATATTACTTTCATCATACCCTATAAATATCACATCTCTAAACTTATATTTTCCCCACACCATAAGATTTATCACTATACCAACATCACTAACACATATAATTTTGAATTACAAAACTTAGATTCTTGCATACACTATTTTAAGCCTACTGATTCACCTTTCATACCACTAACCCCATGAAATATAATCTGCTCAAACTCAGATAACACTATACCAACTCCACTAATGTTGCTAAACTCCTGGTTTTATGCTTCTAACTCTAGATCATATGCTATCCAAGAATACTGAGAAGGGATTTGAGGGAACATCTTACTTTGGGTTTAGTGCATGATTTTCACGAATATGAATAAAATATTTCAAACGTTGGAACTGAAAAGCACTAGATGGAACACTCTCGACCCTGCGTGAAATCCCACAACTATTTGTGGAGACTTTCTGAGAAAGGTCTATCTGTAGGACTGTGAGCTTCATTGCTTCTATTACCTTGAAAGTAAGGTAGAGTTGACATGAGTGGAGCATGATGAGGATCTACATAAGTTTCTTAGAGAACCTTTCTATACCACGATCTAAAACATGAAAGAAGGGAAACTTTTCCTAATACGTCTTGTAGCCTCTTGTCCATAAGTGTTGCGCGCTTCACACCCATGCACACGACTTAACTTGACATGACTTTTAGACTTCCTATGACACTTTAAAACCATAGTCTCTGATACCAAGTTTGTAACGCCCCGAGAGTACACCCTAGGTGCCACACGATGCTTATAGTCTCGAGACACCATAAGCTAACCTATGAGTTGGTTCCAGCTGTGAGCACTGAATAAAACTAATGACAAAGAGACCCTATGCAGAATTTAACTGAAATTCCATAAGGTTATAAAAATTGTAATCAATACTGAATCATGGAGATAACAGTTAAAAACATACTAAAAAGCTAACTAACTATCTGTACTAGTCTGAAAGCCTCTAACTGAATAAATGAGGAGTTGATTAGACAAGCCCCTAATTAACTTCGACTGTTTGCTAAAACTAAGAAAATTGAAATAACAGAATTGATCCTTAGAACATGAGGACTCACCACGGCTGTTGCTACTGGTTCACTGGGATATCTAGGTACGATCTAGAACCTGAGAATTTGAACCTTTGATATGAAACATCATTGCACAAGAAACGGGTATGCGATTAGTACTTTGAATGTACTGGTATGCTAAATGAGGTAGGCTGATATGCATGGTTTCATGAACATGTATAATAAGTGTCTGAATATACATATATAACATGAAGTACTGAATAGAGTGCATGAAATTTTTAGATACTAAGGACGTGTGAAATCTATAAATACTGAGGATGCATGAAATCTGTAAGTACTGACAACAACTACAACAACAAACCTAGTGCATTTCCATAAAGTGGGGTCTGGGAGGGTAAAATGTACACAGTCCATACCGCTACCTCCGAATAAGTAAAGAGGTTGTTTTCGATAGACCCCCGGCTCAAGACAAAGAATAGTAAATAAGGTCATAATGAACATGAAGCATAATGGATGGCGTAACATAAATAATAAACAAGGAATAATACAAATAGAGATCAGATAAATACAAAATAAGAGAAATACGAGCATAACGTAATATGAAATAGGAAGTAAGAAATAAGAAATTGGACACCCACCTAGCAGTAACATACACTCATAATCCCAAAGGCACCAACCCCACCTAAACTCTTCTGGATAGAGCCTCCTACCTATGTACCCAGTCCTAGGATTACTAACTTGGTTACACAAGGGTTCTCCTAACTACTAGCTACAACTCACACATCCACACTAGCCTTCTACCCTAATACGCGACCTCCACACCTTTCTATATAGGGTCATGTCCTCAGTAACCTAAAGATGCTTATGTCATGTCTAATCATCTCTCTCCAGTATTTCTCAACTTACCTCTACTACTCCTGAATCTATCTAAGGCTAGCCTCTCACACCTATGAACTGGGGCATCTGTGCTCTTTCTCATCACATGCCCAAACTATCCTAGCCTTCATTCCTGCATCTTCTCCTCCACCAAAGTCACTCCCACCTTCTCCCAAATAATCTCATTTCTAAATTTATACCCTCTAGTAAGCCCATACATCCAACACAGCATTCTCATCATTAATTTTAGAATGTGGGAGTTCTTGACTGAACAACACTCCACTCCATACAAAATGGCCAGACGGACTGCCACTCTATAGAATTTGTCTTTAATCTTAAGGAGCACCTTCTTATCACACAACACTCCTAAGGCGAACCTCCACTTCATCCAACCCGCTCCAATATGTTTAGAGACATCCTTATCATTCTCTCCATTCCCCTAGATCATAGACCCAAGATACTTAAAACTATCCCTATTACAAATATCCTGAGAATCCAACCTCACCACCACTTCATCCTCCTGCCTCAAGTCACTAAACTTGCATTTACTCCATCTTGGACCTACTCAAATCAGCACTATATCATCTACAAATAACATACACCAAGGTACCTCGTCCTGCATACTCTGCATCAACACGTACATTAACAATGCAAATAGGAATGGACTAAGAGTCGATCCGTGATGCAATACTATCTCAACCAAAAAATGCTTAGAGTCTCCTCCCGCCATTCTCACCTGAGTCTTCCCTCCATCGTACATGTCCTTAATAGCTCTGATGTATGCCGCCAAGACCTCTCTCACCTCTAAGTATCTCCAAAAAACCTCCCTAGGTACTTTTTCATATGTCTTCTTCGGGTCGATGAACACCATGTGTAATCCCTCTTTCTCTCCATATACTGCTCTACCAATCTCCTCACTATGTGGATTATCTCTATCATTGAGCGACCCAGCATAAATCTAAAATGGTTCTTCAAAATGGACATGACCCTCCTCAATCTCCACTCAACCACTCTCTCCGAAATCTTCATAGTGTGACTCAATAGCTTAATACCCCTATAGTTATTGCAGCTCTGAATGTCACCCTTGTTTTTATATAACAAAATCATCGTACTCTATCTTCAAGCCTCAGGCATTCTCGCAGTCTTGAAAATGTTGTTAAACAACTCAGTCAACCACCTTAAACATGCCCCACCAGTATACTTCCAAAAATCCACCAAAATTTTCTCAGGCACCATTGCCCTACCCCTCCGCATCCTACAGATAGCCTCTCTGACCTCCTCAACCTTAAAATTTTAAGGTTGAGGAGGTCAACAAAAAATCCACCAAAATTTCCCCTGCTATGACAATCTTCTCCAAGCTAGGCACGCTTCTCACCACCTCATCCAAAGAATCCTAAAATCTTGCTTTCACCTCCTCTTCCAATCCTACATGTGGCGTAGAAACACTACACAAATGCAGCATAAACCCCTTAATAACTAACTTAATCATCATCAACATATCGCTAACCTTATTAACCTCCACCACCTGCCCTCTAAGCTCTTTATCCACTAAGATTCCTACTCTATTTAGATGTCTCTCACTCCCTAAATACCACAACTTGTACCCATACACATCCCTAGCCTTATACCCTTCCCACTAAGTCTCTTAAACACACACAATATTAATCTTCCTCTTCTAAGAATCTTCACCAGCTCCACGAACATACCCTGAAGGGTCCCTGTGTTCCAAGACCCTACCCTCAGCCTATCATCACTCTCCTCTTACCTACCTCTATCACATCTCACCGAACCAGCCCTAATACCCAACCTAGACCCCACCCACACCCACACCCCTGCCCTTCCCCAAACACCCCCTCCCAACAACTTCCCCCAGCCAAACTCTCTCGGAGATGACCCTATTCCACCATCAACCCCCAAAGCCACTACTCAAAAAAACTGAGATAAATCCCCAATCCAACAAGCAAAACACACAAGGCAACAGTAGAAAAAATAGAGGCATGCACAAAAATACACTATCTGGCCTAGCAGCTAGAGCAACACAAAAAAAGTCCACCAATAGGGGAAAGCCGCCAATCATACACTATACACATAAGAAATAGAATAGTACATAGAAACTAATCAGTAAAGGGTAATTAAATCTGTAAGGAGTAACTAAAAGAAGTAACTAAATATCAAAGTTTAGATATCACTGGGGTACTTTGGCGTGCTGCTGGTTTTGAGAATTCTGATGTCGAAATTGGTTGCCAGAAATGAGTCGCCGAAAAGGCCGCCGGTGCATTGCTAGAATATCGATGGAGCTTCATCTTGGTATTGTCAAAAATTTGGACACTAGCATTTTTGTACCAACCTATATTAACTGGATTTTCACCGTTGTTGGAGTCGAGCTGGTGAAAACCCTAAATTC
Organism: Capsicum baccatum var. pendulum; assembly: GCA_030864225.1. Classification (NCBI taxonomy): domain Eukaryota; kingdom Viridiplantae; phylum Streptophyta; class Magnoliopsida; order Solanales; family Solanaceae; genus Capsicum; species Capsicum baccatum. The sequence goes on along the minus strand of CM061556.1, from coordinate 29,756,112 downwards.
GCTGGCAATAGTAAAGATAGGTAGAACAAATGGAGAAGGAGAAAAAGGGGGATAGAGAGAATTGGGGGGAGAGAGAGATGAGTAAACCCTTACCTGTTGTCAGCATTGTCTGCGCCATCATCGGTGTCGTAGTTGGTCGATCAGTCATCGTGAAACATCAGTGAATATTAGTGAATGTTAAGTTGCATAAACGCTCACTCAAGAGAGAGAAAAAGGGAAAGACATTGAAGAATAATTTTTTATAAATAAGAGTATTTTTTTCTTTTTCAAAATTTGAAGAAGAGAACTCATCAAGGCACTTATACCCTAAATTCAACCAACAAAACAATTGGGTATAACCAACATAACATTTTTTATTATAGGTCTAAAAGATGGAAGATGGAAGAATTCACAATCTAATTGAGTTTTTTGTATGGACTAGCCACTCCTAAAAATTTATCGGGTGTATGGAGCTGGCAAAAAAGTCTGTAAGTACTGAGGATATGTGAAATCGGTAAATACAAAGGATGTATGACCAAGCATATAATATGTTTCTGATATAATTTGTAACTAAAATATTGAAGTCTGATAATTGAATAACTGATAAACTATATGCTATGTTCAAGCAAAATTAAACTGAGGTCTAAACTGAATACTGAAACTAAAATTATGGGAGGTACCATCTAACCGACATGACCTGCTCTGAACTGATTAGGGTCCGACCTGTAACCCCAGTTGTAAGGGTACTAGTACAGTTCCATGGGTACTAACAATGGCTGTGGAGTCAATCCTAATCTAGCGAGTGACCCCTGAGATCAGTCCTAACTAGCGGGTGATCCCTGAGAGTGTCAGTCCTAAACTAGCGGGTGATATCTCATGACCTATCTGGCTACGTAGTTCTGGAACTTAGGAATTTCTTCTAAGGATCCAATCCTAAATAATGGGTGAGTCCCCATCCCTAGGCTCGCTCGATTCTGAATCCTACTCTCAATTGAATTGACACTGATTACGGGACTGAGCTAAGCTTAACTAGAAATGTAACTGATCATGATGACGAACTAGCTAAGTGTGCTCATGGTTTATCTGAACCATTTTATAACTACTGAAATTCTATAAACAGCTAAGTTTTCGGGTATTCATAACCCCCAGGACTCAATAATAATAACAACAGGGTCATATGAAAGCTTTGAAACCATGGAAGAAAATTATTGTTCACAATTATTGACTTAAGCATTTCATCAAATACATGGGGAACAAGACTTTAACATGAGGATATTTCTATACATGATAAGATAGCACGATCACATGACAAAATGATAAACTGAGAATTTATTTCGAATTCTCATGAACATGATATAGAAACCACAATATTTAAAACATACTATAATGCATCCCACTTGAGAACAAATTCTAAAATCTTAACTTGTAAATTTGTAATAAGTAGTCATTGTTCAAAATCCAATCATTTAGGCATTTCATCAAACCCTTGCAATTCATAGTTTAAACTAAGCATGGGAATAAGTTTAAAACTTATAGAAATAGCATGAGTTCATTTCTAAGATCACCATTTAGAGTTTAAGTTTAACAAACAACACCATTTAAACATGTAAGGTTTAAATCATCAACAATTTCATGGAAACATGATAAAGATTCAAAATTCATGTAAGTTAATGGACATAATTCATGAAATATGTAATAAGGGTTACTTCCAATAAATATAGATTGTAAACATCATGTATAATAAAAATTCATAAAAGCTTCATGGAGATAAATCATTATAAACATGTAATTTCATAATTTAAAATATAAAAGATGGATTCTTAGACTCCGTGGGTGAAAAAGGCCTATGGATGAACATCTAACATACCTTAGAGTTTTAATCTTGCAAAATAATTGTAGTTCTTGATCGTTATTGGGTGGAGAAGCTTGAGTGCAAAAACTTTCTTGAGGAATTAATTGTTGAACTTAATGAATTTGGGTGGTGGCAAGAGTTTCTTTTGAAGAGGAAACTGTGAAAATATTGAATATAATGCTTTAACTAATGATTAATCTCATATTTGATTGAATAGGATGAAGGTAAAAGGACTTAAATGCCCTTGAGAAATTAAAGTCAGAACTGTAAAATTGGAAATCCCGATTTTGACACCCGACGTGATGCGGTACAATCGCGTCGGGCCACTGGAAAAGGACAAGCCCAAAATGGTACTCCTCCGTGATGCGGCGCTATTGTGTTGCATCTCTAAAAACTGACGAGCCCTATTTTACCCATCACCACAATGCGATAAAATTGTGTTGCCTTACTGGAAAAGACGAGTGCCATTTTTAGGGTCTCCTCGATGCGGTGCTACTTGTTTTGATCTACTGCTTTCACTAAAAGTGTGATAACTTCTCACCCGGGTATCTAATTAAGGCAAAATTGGTATTGTTGGAAAGTTAATTCAATTTTCTACAATTTGTTGGGTCTGGAGATAGAACATTCTTAGTAGAATAAAAAATATGCTCATTGGAATTTTACTATAGCAACATTCTTCTAAAAACACAATCGATAAGGAATATTTTGATTCATCTGTTAGCTAAGAGGTACTTGAGGCCTAAATATACATCAAACTCACTCATAAAACTACTAAATCACCTCAAATTTATTTCTCATGATCATGAAAAACTGTCCTAATATCGGTCTGGATTCTCGGGGTATTACACTTTGTGAACGTACTGGTGTAGCAAAACCAAAAACAAGAAAGTCTAAAGATGAGTTTAAAAAAATAAACTCTTGTAGCACAGGTAGAACCTGGTTGCAAATTTTTTGGGTTAAGTTACAACTGGTTGTTTCCAGTTTAACTAGCAATTTCAATTTTTCTATACTAAAATATGAGTTTCATATTACAATCGTAAAAATATAAGTGATAAGAAGGCAGTGGACTGCTATGAAATTTAGTGCTACCTAAGAAAGCACTTTGTGATACAATGAGGCCTACGTCCCTGAATATGATGGAATTTGGTAATGTCACATCCTGGAAATTAAGCATACTCGATGACTATTCTTTGTAGCTACAGAATACTTTGATGAATTTTCTGAACAAGGGAAAAGTCTATATAGAAGCTCTTGTGAAAATTCTCCATCAATGTACAAGGAAAGCCATTGTAAAATTGGAAGAAAAATATTTTGATTTAAATTAGTTGAAATCACCAACAATTTAAGGAAAGGAGAAGATCTCAATTTAGAACATATGAAAGATTTATGTTATCTAAATATGGATATGAATTGAGGTTAATCTTTGAAGGGGGTTTCTTCCATGATAATAGAGGAAAATCCTTAGAAGATACCACCTTCCAAGTAGAATGTTCATCAGATATAAAAAAACTACCATTTTGAGGGAGATTCCATTGGAGAAAATTATGGTTCTGTTTGAACACCAAGGGAAAGTTGTAATACCCCGTGACTATCTTGACTCAATTTGGCCCATAGTATATGTCAAAGGGCATAGAACATAAATATTTGGCTAAGTTTTGGAGGCTTAATTTTATATTTTTTGGCCTCTTGACTACGTTGATTTTTAAAGTGCCTTCCCGACCCTGAGATGTACTATTTGAGTTGATTCATGTTCAGGGGTGTAGGTAGCATGTCTCGGGTAAGTTTTGGATTTTTTGGATGAGGTTTGGACCATGTTTGAATTTCCCAAACAGTAGCTCACTGTGATTATCCTGCGTCATGGTGAGTATTGCAATGGAGGAGTCAACCACGTCACAGTGAAGGGTAAATCAGCAATTGTCTGATTCGAGTGAGTCACCGTGATTGCACCGTGTCGCGGTGGAAATCACAATGACTGCTTTGGCGCATCACGATGAGGTCCAAATCGAAATTCCAGTTATGAATTTGAATTCCTAGGGGCATTTTAGTTTTTTCCCATGGCCCCATATCATGAAAACACGAGATTAAACAACTGAAAGGGCATATTTTGCCCACATGGGCATATTTAACCCACATTCTCCATTTTTTAAAACCAAGAAACCCTAAATTCTCCAATAGTTCATCAAGTTCAACCATTGATTCTTCAAGAAAGCTCAAGAATTCAAGCTTATCCACCTAAGAACAATCAAAATCTATAATTCTCTTGCAAGATTAAAACCTTCAGGTATGTTAAATGTTAATCCATTGATCCTTCCCACCATGGATTCCAAGAACTAGTTTTCAAGTTTAAAGTTATGATTTTTACATGTTCCCATGAATTTTACATAGGTATTTACATGAATCTCGAGTGTATATCATATTTCCATGAAATTATTGTTGTTATTAAACCTTACATATTTTGGATGGTGTTGTTCATTGATTTAAGCCTTAATTTGGAGAGTTAGTATCAAAATCATGCTACTACCTACATGCTTTAAAACTATTTCCATGTTTAAGCCATGCATTCCAAGTGTTTGATAAAATGCCTCAAAGAATGAGTTTTGAATATTGATTACATGTCATGTTCTCAAAGTGTTGGTATGATCTTGATGTCATTGCTATCGAGTCCTGGGGTTTATGAATACCCAAAAACTTAGTTGTTTATTTAGTTTCAATATTTTTGGGATGGTTTCATATACATATTAGAGCATTATCAGTTCAGTCAGTATATCATGTCAGTAAGCTCAGTTTAGTTCAGTAATTAAAGTCAGTTCAGTTGGGAGTAGGATTTAGCATCGAGCGAACCCAAGAATGGGGGCTTACCTACCAGTTGAGGGTGTGACCTTTAGTAGCAGTCCCTGTGTTCAAGAACTACATAGCCAGCGTAGGTTAGATATGTTAACCTTCCAGTTGAGGGTTGACACATATCTCATTAGGGCCCTACTAGTTAAGGGTGACCCTTAGTCCTTTGGGACAATACTTTAGTAAATCTACTCAGCCAGTGTTAGTACCTATGGCACAGTACTGACACCCTTCCAACTGGGGTCACAGATTGCACCCCAATTAGCTCATATTGGGGCATGTTGGTTAGATGATTGCTCCCATAATTTCAATCCAGTATTTAATCCAGTACTCAGTTTCAGGCTTGCTTGACCATGGCATATAGTCATTAGTTGTACAGTATCAGTATTTTAGTTTACAGATTATCCCATGATCATGTCATATTCTTGGCCATGCATTCTTAAATTTTACAGCTTTCATGCATATTATACATCGGTCATCTCATGCCATGCTTACAGTCAGTTATTATTCATGCATAAAAGCCCATGTGTACCAGCCTAATCCCATTTAGCATGATCGTACATTCAAAGTACTGACCACATACTCGTTTCTTGTGCTATGATGTCTCATATCATAGGTCCAGATGCTTAGGTTTCCGAACGCACCTAGACCTCCCAGCACAACAGCAACAGTAATAGTGGTGAGTCTTTATGTTTTGAGAACCATTTATGTTTATTTTAGTTCAGTTTAGTATCCAATCAGAGTTAGTCGGGACTTGTCCCATCAACTCCACAGTTAGTCAGTTAGAGGCTTTCAGACACTTTCAATCAGTTATTCAATTATCAGTTGTTATTGACAGACTTACAGCATTATTTTCAGACAAACATTTTTAGTATTTTTGATTCAGTATTGTTTTTCATATTTAAAACCTTTTGGCATTTTTAGTTAATATCCGCACATGTTCTCTATTATTTTATTCAGTGCTCACAGCAGGTACCAGCATGGGTTAGCTTATGGTCCTTTGGGTTTGTAGGAACCGTGTAGCGTCTAGGGTGTACTCTCGGGGAGTTAAAAACTTGGTATCAGAGCCTAAGGTTTTAAATTGTCCTAGGGAGTCAAAAAGCCGTTTTGAGAAGAGTCTTGTGCATGGCTGTGAAGCGCGCCATACTTATAGAAAAGAGGCTACAAGACGTTTTAGGAAAAAATTTCCTTCTTTCAGTGTTCATGTCGTGTGATTAAGCATGATCTCAATTTAAACTCTCTTGATAATCCAATTTCCGTTCCATTTTCAGAACATGCCTCCTAGAAAGACTAACGAAAGAAGAAACAGGAATCAGTCCGCACCTCCACCTGTTCAGGAAAATCCCCTGAACGAGCTTATCTCTTATGCTAAATTCAGAGTGACATTCACTACCTTAGATCACTCAGTAGTAGCATAGAATAATCATCCAGCTTCCGTCCCAGCTATTTCGGTGGCTAATACTGCCGCAGCTAGGCTTTAGGACTTCACTTGGATAAACCCTTCTCTATTTTTGGGATCTAAGTATGATGAAGATTCGCAGGAGTTCCTCGACATGGTTCAGAAAGTAACTTATATTATGGGTGTGAATTCTAGTGAGAATGCAGAGTTGGGTGCTTACCAGTAGCAGGATATTTCTCATACCTGGTATAAGCAGTGGAAGAAATATAGAGGGGCAGATATAGGACATGTTGAATAGAAGGAGTCTGCTATAGCTTTTCTAGATAGTTTTTTCCCCTTGGGTTTAAGGAAAGTTAAGGTGCAAGAGTTTATTAATTTGAGGCAGGGAAATATGAATGTGAAGGAGTATTCTCTTAATTTACTCGGCTAGCCAGGTGTGCCCCTAATGTTGTATTTGATGACAAGTCTAGGATTAGTAAGTTTGTCTCTGGTGTAGCTAATGGCATGGTTAAGGAGTGTAGGACTACAATGTTGATTAAGGAGATGCACTTGTCTAGGTTTATGGTCCATGCTCAACAGATTAAGGAGCAGAAGTGTAAGGAAAGATAGAGGAAGAATAAAAGAGACAGCACATATAGCTTTAGTTTTGCTCAGATGAGGTAGAAGGTTGGTAACCATCCTCAATTCCATCAAAAATAGTTAGCCCCATCTCCATTTTAAGCTAGTGCACCAGCACTGAAGCCCAAAAAGGATAATCAGGGTAGGGCGCCAGGTCCAAAACCCCGGGAAAGTGTGAATAGTGGTCGCACAAATCCTCTTTGCCAGAAATGTGGTAGAAACCATCAGGGTGTGTGTAGAGCTGAAAATGATGTATACTTTGGGTGTGGTAAGTTAGTCCACAAGATCAGGGATTGCCCACAGAGTGGTCAGCAGGGTCTGTCCAATCGTCCCTCAATTTTATTCGATCACCCGACTCAACAGGATATCGCTTCTAGTGCCACCAGTGGTCAGCGCCCAAATAGATTGTATACACTTAAACATTTTTGACTCACTAATGCACTTCTCAAATGACCACACTTAACTATATTCAAAATATAAGTACATATTTCAAATACCTACACTTAAACATTTTCGACTCACTAACTCACTTCTCAAGTGACCACACTTAACTAAATTCAAAACACAAATCCACATTTCAAGTACCTACACTTAAACATTTTTGACTTACTAACTCACTTCTCTAGTGACCACACTTAACTATATTCAAAACACAAGTCCATATTTGAAGTACCTACACTTAAACATTTTCGACACACTAACTCACTTCTCTAGTGAACATACTTAACTATATTCAAAACATAAGTCCACCTTTCAAGTAACTACACTTAAGCATTTTTGACTCACTAATTTAATTTGGTAAATTCAAAACACAAATTTACCTTTCAACTACCTAAGCTTAAACATTTTCGAGTTACTAATTCACTGCTCAAGTGACCACACTTTAGTAAATTCAATTGACAAGTTCACATTTCAAGTACCTAAACTTAAAATATTTTCGAGTCACTAATTGAATACTCAAGTGACCATACTTTAGTAAATTCAATTGAGATGAGATTCACTAGAGGAAAAAGAAATATTCTAAGGAAATAAGATGTTTAACACACTAATAATGTACCTCGTGTTGACACCTAATATTTGCCCTCCACAACTACGTTTAATCTCGAGTTTCTTCGATTTTCAAATAAAATCACATCAATTATTTTTTCCAAATAAATGCATTTTAAAATAGGCATTTGAGCTAAATTTGTAATTTAAGTGATAATTATATATTTTTTCGTATTTACATATACGATATTGTATAAATGATGTCATTTAAATAAATATTTTTATCAAAATTGGACTTTAAATTAAGGATTATTTGGAAAATAAATTTAAATAATTAAATCTTGATTTAAATATAATTTATTATCACAAATAATCTATTTGAATAAATATTTGTTTGATTTTATTAATTCAAGAAGCTCGGGACTGAGTGAAGTATTTATTTGTATCAAATTTCGGTTAATTTGGGCCAATCTATTAAATTTGGCTATAATCAAAATCAAATCGGCCTCGATTATAATGTAATTGGCTAATTGATTTTTAATTAGGCTAAAATTTAAATGTATTTAGTTGATTCTTAATTCAATTGGGGTTATTTGTTAAATAACCCCAATTTCAGTCTATTCTTTATCTTTAATCACCGGCCCAAAACAAAACAATATCAGATGTGGGCCCATTTATTCATGCAATTTATATGGCCCAACCTCAATTAAAACTCTCAGCCACCATTCCCTTCCCTAGCCCAGTCCAATGAAAGCCGCGACCCGTGCCCAATCCACCATTATCTTCTTATCCACTACTATCAACACCATTCAATGCAATAACAGCGTACAAATCAACTTTCAACATCGATGACAAAATTAATCCAAATCACAACTCTCCACCCAAATCCAAGGACCCGATAACACCCCCAACAACTTGCCGACCTAAGTTCTAACCCATTTGTTTCTTCTTCATCACGTGTCTTTCCACGTGAATTCATATAGAAAAGTTTGAAAACCTTCTAGAACGAACCTAGCTGTCATCGTCCAACGTCTATATTCTGCAAATCTCAGAACATATGGTACAATTTGGTACATTTGTGGGGGAATTCGATTGGCTTAAGAGAGATTCCGTTTCACCGCATCGATTTTCCTAGGGGTAATAATCCAAATAGGTATAAGTCGTTTGTTTTGGAAACCCTAGCCTCAATTTGAATTTTGAATTCCTCCCCTTTTTCAAATCCCTAAATTACCCCTAATTAGTCTTCTATTAAGAACCCATTTGGGTCATTGTTAGGGGGGTCGAAAAAAAGGCTGATAATTCTGGGGTTTAGAAAATTTTCTAAAAACCTAGGTTGAACAAAAAATTTTCTTTTGGGTAAAAGAAGGAGGGTTTCGAAAAAGAGTAATTTGGTTTCGGGGAAAGAACAAATTTGTTCGGTAAAGATTTTAGGGAGAAACAATTAGCTAGTCGAGTGTTCACGACGGTATTAAGCGTTCCTGGTGGTGATAAGAGTTCAATCTTAGCTCGTTCCCCCGTTTCGCTGCTCCAAGAGAGGTAAACACCTCTTTTTTCATTTTAATTTTGATGTGGTTTTCTTTTCTTCATTTCTTTCTTTAGGATTTCGTTATAGAAATTTTGTTGTGTGCTGGGATTATGTGTTGTAAGAGCCGTGAAGGCCACTGAATTTTCAGTCTGGTATTTTTTTAAAAGAAATTTTCCTTATCAGTTTGTTTTATTGGTTGTTCCATGGGTTTCTCCTTTCCTCTATGTAAACTTGTTCAATACATCGTCAGTACAAAACATGGTTTTACGTGAAAGGTTACTCTTTTTATACTTGTACATTTCATCTGACCTGAATATGGAAGCTAGCCTCAAATGAAAATATTCATTAGCATCTTGAACGAAATTCATTGACTGCTTTTGTGTAAATGAGATAGTGACTTGATGTCTCAAATAACGTTGTACTGTTTTACTGTGCACCAAACCAATCGAATATATATTAACCTCAATTTTATCGTGGAATGCCCTTTCTTATTAAAAACTCTCCTGATCGCTATCTTTCTGTATCTGACTATTCCAATTGAGGTTTCGTTCATGGAATTTGTTGGGTAGAAGTTAGCTTTGCTGGATTTCTAGTTAATCTGCCCTGCTTACCTATTCTACTCAAAATCTGTGGAGCTTCTCTGGTTGTTATTTTGTGTAAAGTGTTGTGAAAACTTCCCAATGAACTCTTGGCTCATGATTCTCCGAACTTGCCAGAAAGAGGGAGATGTTGGTTTAAAGAATTTTCATTTGATTATTGGTTATTCGTTACCCTTTGAAATTTAATTCTGACATGTTTGATTCGGAAATGAGATTTCCAGGTTCCATCTAGCATTAGTTCGTAGTAGTTGTTGTCTACTGGGCTACCTCTGTATAGGGATTTTATATATACTCATGCGAATAGAAAGCATTCTAGTCTCACGGGCCCTCTTCCCAGTTTCCCTTTATGTTTTCTTCCCCTTAAATAGGACCATGAGTATAAGTTTGATAGAACCTTTAAGTCTTTTGTCTTGCGAAAAAGGCTCGGGATATCTTTCCCATTATGATATAACTTTGTCTATTCGCTTATCGTTGAGACTTGGGTACCTCAAATGGTCATAGTAGAAGCATGTTGCGGGATAGAACTTGCCATTTATACTTCTAAGGTTGATGTTGAATAATATAATATTTAGTTAGTAGCTTTTGAATGTGTAAATTTGTTTACTTCTTTTTCTACCCGTATTCTTAACATGCTTTGATTTCTTTTGCATTTTGATGTCAAACTTTTGTTTTTCACTTCATAGGCATGCATCCGGATCGATATTATTCTCACTTTCACTTGACAATATTTTTGTTGAGTTAACATGTCCCTTCTTTATATCATCTGCCTACTTTTAAATAAGATGTGTGGTTTCCTAGCATTTTTTTTCGTTTGAATATTTGTGTTAAGACATTTATTGTTCTATTTTTTCCTTTTGTATTTCGGATATGTTTTGATTTCTTCTCTTTCTTTTTTTTTCGCATGTAAACCACCTTGGAGTCCAAATGGACTCTTCTTCCTTGCATTTCATGGTGAGCCAACATGGCCCCCATCCTTTGAGTCAAGCCCAAAAAAGAATCTAAAGGCCTATCATGTGGCGTACGGATACCAAGAATCGAAAGAAGAACGAATGGAGTAAAGTCCTATCATTTGAAGCAACTACGAGACCCCAAAGTCTCATTTATTATTTTTATTTATTTACTTATTGTCGTCTTCATTATTTATTTATTCATTTATTTATTTATTTCCTTATTTATTCATTTGGTCCTCGAAGCCAAAGTTGTACTTAATACAGGTGAAGCGAGACTCGAGTTAAAGGATCGAAAACATAGAATTAGGATAGGTGGAAGATGGGTTGAAAGCCCAATATCTACATTAGGACAGGGTTGTCGATTTGGGCCTAATGGCTCAATTCCTTATGTTTCTACCCTTTCCCTTTTACTTTTTCTAATTTGTTTTATGTGTTTTCTCGCGAACCTAGTTAAAATCCCTAACTAAGTCGCTAAAAAACTGGTTTTGGATAAACCTTAAAAATATTTCCTAAACAAATTACTTTTTCTAACAAATCAATATTTTTTCAAAGTTAGTCAAAAGCGTTTTCAAACAGATCGGATAACCACAACTTAGCAGAACGTTTTAGGTGCCTAAAACCTTCCTAAAACGGTAATAGAAACCACTTACTCGGAATCTCTAAATCAAAACGATTTTCCTGTTTTGAATCATTTTGAAGTAACTCTCTAAAGGTTTCTTAATTCCTTTTCAAAATTAAGTGGCGACTCTCTTTCAATAAGTCAAAATTTCTCCGCAAAACACCTCGGACTGAAAGATAATTGCCACAAAGTTGATTGAACATAAAAAAAAAAGGGTAAATATAGCATTGACCTCCCAACCAGCAGGCAGAGAACTTGTTCCTGAAATGGCCAAGTAAACTGAAATATGTCCACTTCCATTATCACGTGTGTTTCCATTAGGATAAATGATCATTTTCCTGTATCACGTCGATAAATACATTCAATATTATAATTCAGATTATTTAGGACAAACGTTGTTTAAAATGATCCACTATATAGTGTCTTTACTTACACAAAAAATGTCCACAATTACTTAATTAAGATATATACAACATGCCACAATTTAGTCCTATTTAAATAATATAATTTGACTTGCCAGGCAGATGACAAAAATAGTGTGAATGATATGATTCAAGAAAGGATATTTAGTATATTGACTTTAATTTATACACAGAACAACAAGACAAGAAAAGGTAAAGAGTAATCACTTTATTAAGCATACTTCAATAGAAAAATAATGCATTAGTGAGGATTGAGATATGTCTTACCATTTATAGCCACCAGGTGTGGGAGGCGCCGGAGGCGGCTGGCAAGAGGAGATTCGCTGGTCAGTGGTGGAGCGAAGGTTGGTTCGTCCGATGGCGGAGGCTGGCAGCGCTGAAGACAAAGAGCCCTCGATGGGCAGCGACGCATGGACTGTTTGGTTGGTCGCAGTTTGGTGGTTTGCATGGAGATGATGGTGGCGACGGATGAGCAGCAGCTGCACCGCCATTGATGGTGAAGAGGCCATAGAGAGAGAGAAAAGTATAGAGAGAGGGAAGATGCGGATGAAATGAGGAGATTAGGGTTAGGTTTTGGGAATTTTTTATTTAAAAGAAAAGAATAGGCTCCTTTGATCTTAGCCTTCAGATCGGTTTTTGATCGATGGTTGAGATCTAGAGGTTGAGAATTTAATTAGGATTTGACTAAAATTTAAAAATTGATTCACAAATTGACCATGATTGTAATAAATTGGCTTCAATTGTAATGAATTAAATAAAATAGACTAAAATTATAAGAACTTGGATAAAATTGGGTTAAAAGGTAAATAAATTGAGTCTAATTAGATACAATTTGACTAAAATTACAATAAATCGGGTAAACTTAATTTAAAATTGTTATGAATTGGCACAATTGAGTTAGAAAATACATAATTGACCATACAACATGGTCGGGTGGACTGTCACCCTGTAAAATTTGCCTTTAAGCTTGGGCGGCACCTTCTTATCACACAACACCCCCGAGACGAGCTTACACTTCAATCATACCGCCCCAATTCGGTGAGACACATCCTCGTCAATCTCACCATTCTCCTGAATCATGGATCCGAGGTACTTGAAACTATCCCTCTTACACACCACCTGAGAATCCAACCTTACTACCACCTCGTCCTCCTCCCTCAAGCCATTAAACATGCATTCCAAATATTCGGTCTTGCTCCTACTCAACCTGAACTCTTTAGACTCAAGGGTCTGTCTCCACACCTCTAATTTATCACTCACACCTCCCCGGGTATCGTCAATCAAAACCACATCGTCTTAAAAAAGCATACACTAGGGCACCTCTCCTTGGATACGCCGCCGCGTCAACACCTCCATAACCAAAGTAAACAAAAACGAGCTAAGAGTAGATTCCTGATGCAATCCTGTCAAGACCGGGAAATACTCTGAATCTCCTCCCGCCGTCCTCACCTGGGTCTTAGCTCCATCATACATGTCCTTAATTGTTCTGATATACACCACCGGGACCCTACTCATCTCCAAAGGACTTCCCTAGGGACTTTGTCATATGCCTTCTCCAAGTCGATAAACACCATGTGCAGGTCCTTCTTCCTTTCCCTGTATTGTTCCACCAATCTCCGAACTAGGTGAATTGCCTCTGTCGTAGAGCGCCCGGGCATAAATCCAAACTGGTTCTCTGAAATAGACACTAACCTCCTCAACCTCCACTCGACCACTATCTCCCAAATCTTCATCGTGTGGCTCAATAACTTAATACCCCTATAGTTGTTGTAACTCTGAATGTCACCCTTATTCTTATACAGAGGGATCATAGTGCTCCATCTCTAGGCCTCGAGCATTTTCACCGACTTGAAAATATCGTTAAATAGATCTATCAACCACCTTAAACCAGCCTCACCAGAAAACTTCCAAAAATCCACGGGGATCTCATCAGGTCCCGTCGCCCTACCCTTTCACATCTTGCGAACAGCCTCTCTAACCTTCTCCACCTTAAAACGTCTATAATAACTAAAATCATGGCACTCCTATGATTGCTCTAGCTTACCTAACTCAATAACTCTCTTCCCTTCATCATTTAAGAGCCTATGAAAATACGACTGTCATCTCTTCTTAATGTGACCATCTTCCACCAACACTCTACCATCCTCCCCCTTAATGCACTTCACCTAGTCTAGGTCACAGCCCTTCCTCTCTCTAGCCTTAGCCAGCCTAAATAACTTTTTTCCCCTTTTTTCTCCTCTAACCCTGCATATAAGCTCTCAAACGTTGCCGTCTTAGCAGCTGTAACTTCTAGCTTAGCCTTCTTCTTCACTAACCTGTACTCCTCCCTAAACACCCACTTCTCTTCTTCATCCTTACTCTCAATCAACTTTGCATATGCCCCCTTCTTAGTCTTTACTTTCTTCTTTACCTCTTCATTCCATCACTAATCCCCCCGATGGTGACCGGCCCGGACCCTGGACGTACCCAACACTTCACTAGCAGTCTCCTTGATGCACCTAGCCGACCTATCCCGTATACCATCTATGTCTCCCCTACACTCCCACACCCCCATACCTGCCAACTTCTCCCCAATCTCCCACGCATTTACCGGCGTCAGGCTACCCCACTTAATTCTCGGTCACCCCTCCTCACCCCTACTCTTCTTACCCTTCTTTATGCCCAAGTCTATCACCAATGGCCTATGCTGGGTCGAAAGATTCTCACTCAGAATGACCTTACAATCCTTAATTTTCTATACTTTTACACGTGTTAATTTGCTTATCTCTTATTTCTTGTTGCATGCGTGGTTCTAAGAACAGTTCCCTAAGTCGAGGAGCAACTTACCTCAACCCTTCAGGTTGTAGTTAATTTTTGACACGTTTGAAAATTTTATGCGAACATGGTGTTGCTATGGCCGAATAAATTTCTCAAATATAAAGATAGGTACACAATTACCACTCATGTCCTGCAATCTATGCCTATCTACTTGATGTCAGCTATGAATCCTCCAAAAGGAGAAATAGACCAAATACTCAAGATTATGGCTAAGTTCTTTTGGGGAAACACTAGAGGAACAAAAGGGAAACATTGGTTTACCTAGGGTGTGTCTACCAAAGAAAGAAGGGGTATTGGTTTTAGATCATTACATCATGTGGGTCATGACTTTTTGCAAAAAAATTATGAAATTTTAAAACATCCACAAACTTTTTGTAGAGTGATTTTATGTGGAATAAGTATTGCATAAAGCTGCATCCATTGTTAACACAAGGAACAGGGGTATCTCATTTATGGAAGAAGATGAAAAAGATGAAGAAAGGTGAAGCATAACACATGGTGACAAAATCAAGGCTGGAAATACAAGTTTTTGGTTTGACAACTAGACAAGAATATGTGCTCTATATTATGTGGAACAGGACCAGCTGTGGGAGGAGGAAATGTAAGTGAGAGAGTTTATTAGAGATGGAACCTAGAATAGAGAAAAGTTATTATAGTTTATATTAGAAGAGATAGTGGATCATATAGTTGAAACTATAAATCCAAGCATCACATAGGAGGTACAGGATAAAGCATGGTAGATGGGAACCCCAAAGAGAAGATTATTAGTTAAATAAGCATGGGACATTGTCAGAAATAAGAAGGAAGAGGATAAAATATATGACTTCATTTGGGGAAAGGGTCTTCCTTTTAAGACTAACTTTTTCCTATGAAAAATGTGGAAATGAAGGATTGGCACAGATAACAATCTGAAAAAAGGATGAGAATAAATCTGGTAATATTGCATAGCAAACAAGTAGCATGTTGGAATTTAACTTATTCAGTGATCTATCATCACATGGAAGAAAAATTCTTAATGCGGATTAGGATCAAGTACCAATAATTAGAATTAAGACAAGGAAAATAAACCCACATCAAGCATGATATATCACAGAATTTAGAGTTACATAATCAAAGAAATGAAAGGGAGTAGGCAGAGGAGCAGCAAAAAAATTACATCAAAGTATGCCCTACACAAAGGGACATAGTAGCTACATTACAAGATTGGCTAAACTACGTTAGCACACAAAAATTTTCACAAAAAACAAATGGGCTCGGCGTCATATCTAACTTTTTCTCTAGGAGGAGGTCAACTTTAGGCCCCATCTTGCAGAGGCGACGAAAGAACCAAGTCCCCTTTTGTCACTGTCGTAGTTGACCCTCTCTTCCAGATCTCGCTTCTATCAGCCAAATTAGTCTCCTCAGGAGTTCATTCCTTGACTACACCCTCCTCGGCTTTGTTACCCAAACACTCATCCTAAGCAATCTCTTTCGATTCAGCAGTGTCTAGATTTGGCATCTTTGCCTCTTCTTGTTCAAGATCCTCTAGAACCGCAAAACGGTTCGGGCTGACTAGGTCTAGTTGGGTTATTTCACTCGCACTATGATACGACTGCAAAGAAAGGAAGAAAATTTTAGTGAGAAGATTAATGGAAAAACATGGACACAAAGGAGAAAAGGAAAGGTTAGTGATAGTGGAGACTTATATATAGGAGAGTTGCGAACTCTAAATGGTTACCTTTTTCATATCCACGAAGAAGTAGAGAAACCCCAAACACCTGAGATAGAAGCTATTAGAGTTAGGAATCACTCAAAGAAATGTAGGAATAAGGAAATAACAGAAAGCTTACCTTGGTGTGAAGATCCTTGTGTGAAAAGGACAAGCAAATGGATCAAGGTATCGGATAACCCAGAGCAGGAAGAGGCGAAAATGCCGATTCAGGCAAAAGCCAATGGAGAACGTCTCAGGATTGTTGAAGCAGTTGGAAAGGTCAAGAGAAAGGGGAAAGAGTACTAGATAAGCTTATTTATGCTTAAAATTACCAGGTTGATGTTAAAGTGAGGTGGCCCAAACAATGATTAGACTTTGTATTCTTTAATTTTTTTTTTGTTTAATTTTTGGTCCATCGCTGGATTTTGTTATCTATTTTTGATTAATAAAAGGGCTTAATCGCCACCAAAAACTTACCCAAAAAAATATATTTAGACACACGTTATTTGGACAATAAAAAATAACAAGAAATACAATTCATTGATTCATTAATGTGTAACCTTTATTTGATATGGAACAATTGATAAACAACATGAAATAGCACGACATAATCACACACCGGCATGTGAGGTTTGCTCTAGTGGTTGAGCGCCGTCACCATCAATGAATTCTGGTCACGCTGAGGATAAGTGAGAATCTACTAGAGGGTTGGTGGAAAAAAAAAAGAAGACATAATCACACACCTATGTAGGGATAATGGATTTTGCAATATCCTCATTTTGTTTTCCTTACTCTTACTCTTTTCCTTAATGTAGGAATGATAAGAAGTGGATCATTCTTAAACATTGTGATATCCAAGATCTCATCCATGTCAATTTGAGCTGGATCCATGTCATTTGGAAGAATCCAATCAAACCCATGGATCAAAGAAGCAACAACTAAGGGAACAAACCTGGAAGCCAAAGGTTGTCCAGCACACATTCTCCTGCCAGAACCAAATGGGATATACTCAAAATATCTCCCTATGTAATCCATTTTCGAATTGATAAATCTTTCGGGTTTGAAGCTTGAAGGATCACCCCAATTCTTAGGATCCCTCGCAATTGCCCACATATTTACCATCACTTGTGTGTCTTTTGGAATTCTGTAACCCATGACTTCACATGTTTGCACAGCACGGTGTGGGAGCAGCAGCGGTCCAGGAGGATGCAACCTTAATGTCTCCTTGAAACAAGCCTCCAAGTATGGTAAGTTTTGCAAGTCAGCTTCCTTTATAACGTTATTCTTACCTCCTACTACTTCTGCTATTTCATTCCTGAGTTTTTGTAAGGCTTGTGGATGTCTTAGGAGTTCGACAAGCATCCATTCACTTGTAGCAGTCGTAGACTCTGTACCAGCTCCAAATGTCTCCTGAAAAAATAATAGAATTAGTTGAATGACCAATCCTTAGTTTAGTATGCATGTAGCATTAATGGAAGACAAATAAGTAAAAACAGGTAAAGGAGGAAAAGTAACGCACCACAAGCAATGCATTGATCTGTGTATCAGTGTAACCGTTTTTAACCATAGCATCTATAAAATCTATAGAACCCAAAGAAGGTAATTGGCTGTCTCTATTTCTTCTGTCCTGAAGAATCCCGGTCCAAACATCACAAATTTTATCAAACAAAACCATAAGTTTCTTATATGTTCCTTGGAAGTCCCCACTGAAAATACCCAATATAGGATACAAATCTGCTAACTGCGGAGTGGCAGCCAACTTTGTATATCTGGTCACGTACTTTCTCATTCTTTGGCCCACGCCTTTACCTTGAAAATCAATTAAATCTGTTGAAAGAATCAGATTGCCCATTACGTTAAAAGATGTCACAGAAACCACGTCCCTGATCTTAATCGATTGGCCTTGTTTGATAGTCAAATGATGCATCATTTCCGCGACTTTCTTCTCCCTCATACTTAACTGCGATTCCAGAGCTTTTGTAGAGAAAAGCTCTGCCCTATATATTTTTCGAATACTTTTCCAGTAATCATCACACTCTTCTAATAATGCAGTTGATAAATTGTGAAGTCTCGATCCCTTGACTCGGATGTGAGGAGAAAGGTAGCGGCCAGAGAGCATACGATCGTTGGTTTTGAGAACCTCAGAAGCAGCTGCAGGGGACGATGCAATAACCACGAGTCGTGTGCCGAACCTTATGGACATTAAATCAGGGGCATGAGCTTGAGCTAGCTTTGATAGGGAAGCATGAGGACGTCTTCGATCCACTTGGAATATATTTCCAATCAATGGCCATGAGAATGGACCAGGGGGAAGTGGTAATCTTTTTCTTAATGAAAATAAATACTTAAAAGTGATTACAAGGAAAATATACAGAATTGGAGTGACTATGTAACTGATCATCTCCCGTCTTATGTTTTTTTTTTTGTATGTTGCACTGACTATGCATTTAGTGGTACCTATGGCGCCTTCCATTTATAGAGGAACACACTTTAATTTTTTTATTTGTTGAGGTTGACCAGCTATTACCTAATTAATAATGTGAATATCGATTGATGTCTTCTCCTGTCATTAGGAGTCAATTCATTTTAGTTTTTGTGTACATATTAGTTGATCATCTTTTTAAATAGGTTTTTTATTCATCTACTTCATTATTTACCATATCATGTAAAAGAAAATAGCTTTTTTTTTTTCATGAAAACATTTTATTCAAAAATATATCCGCACTACTAACCCTTCACTGTTTTTCTATAGGAAGCTCATGTGATTCACAAAATTTTTTATAATTTGAAGAATCCAATGCCAGTCTAGCTTTATTCTATTAGAGGTGGTTTGGTTGGAAAAATGTTATTCTGGATAATTAATTTTGAGATTAGTTATTTCATTATGTATATGGGATAACTTATCACATTCCTATGATGTAAATGGTGGGATAAATAATTTCGAGACTAAATAATATCTCACACCAAATATGGAATAAAATAGTCTTTCATTTTATTCCATGACTATTTACCCATTATACCTCACACCAAACGACTCCTTGATACATTGATTAAAATGAAAAGATCCAGTGATGGTGAAATAAAGATTTTTTACTAAAAGTAATTAATTAAGAAATGCACTAGAAAACATCCATTATTGCCCACCTACTATAAGTTACTTATTCAATTAAATAAATTATTTTTTTAAGAATAAAATTTCATGATGGATAGGCCAGAGAAGATATGCTATATATTATGAAATCGACAGATGGATGTTGATTTTATAAAGCATAAAATTGCAGTTGAATTGCATAAATAAAAATAATAAAAATATTATTTTATATCAGGTTTTTAATGAAAATCAAGATTAATATATTTTATCTAGCTGATGGACTCCGATTCCTCAATAGTTGTGTTCAGAGGCACTATCTTTTGACATTATGTAGTCCGTCGGTTTTTCTCTATAATTGACAGATATTCATTGATTTTGTCCCTCAATATTTAACCTTTGCTAGAAGTGTGTACCTTTAAATGTGAAATTTCACTAATTATTTTTTATAATTCCTGTCAAATTTAGTAGATAGAGTTCAACACATATTTTTCTTTCACTGCAACATTTGCAAATTAAACAATTGCCTGAAATTACATAAAAGGAGGAAATTTAAAAAAGCATTACAATTTGTAGGCTCATTACAGTGCGCAGCTACATTTTGTATGATTACATTTCGTAGCTACTGTGCAATTTCTTTCAACTTGTATCATTGGTATTTATTAGCTAGCACTAAATGACGTATTAACGAATATAATTTGTATTTATTCACGTGAAATTGTATCTATTCATTTGGGGTTGTATCTATTCAACACATACAATATCGATGAATGCACTTTATAAGCACATACAACACACTTCAATACACTTTACAATATAGTATAAATTTTTGTTAAACGATACATCCCACATTATATTGTCGTAAAATGACAACATAACTAATCTAAAGTACATGAATCATACCCTTATTTAAGGAAAAATGTGTTGGATCAAATGAAGAATTTTGTTGATTAATTAATCTGCTACTGCGTAGTCCAAGAACTGAATGTTTCGTTAAACGAGCAAACATACTGACGTACTGAATATTACAGAGAAAAAGTTTCTGTATAGACATCTAATGAAACGATATAAAGCAAACATATCAGCACTTAGTCTCGAGTTCGAGTCTTTTAGAACGAAGAAATTTTCTGATCAGGAGTGTTTTCCTCTTAAATGGTCATATATACAATGTAAATCTAAATTAATTGGGTTAGTGTCTTCCTCCACCAATAGAAAGACTATTGAACCAAAAATATATTAAACAATAATTAGTGCAAATACAAGAGAAGGAGTTGTGTATAACCTTGAATTGACATAGGTATGAAAAACAATAACAGACAATAAGTTATTTTTAGCTTTTTGTCCAATTGGTGTGGCACATAAGATGTGCAGTCTGGAGAATCATTTGTCGTTGTCCTGCACGCTACTGAATCAAACAAGAATTCAAGAAATCTCATCAATGATTAAGAAAATAAAGAGAATCGTAGAACTTAAGATGCTCTCTCATGCATTTCATCAAATAATTATGGGAAAGGTGGGGGTAAACTTGAATGACCTAATTTTGAGAGGGAGGTGTAGATAGTAGGGTTCTTTTTGGGAGATTTTGAGAGGGATATTTGGGAGGAGGGTTCTTTTTGGGAGATCTTGAGAGGGAGATTTGGGAGGAGGGGAGATTTTGACAATTATTTTAGTCACAAAAGTTTTTGTCCCATACTCATTCTTTATATGTTTAGAGTATTATATTATATTATATTAATTTTTATGGTTTCAATAATTTTTTCTAAAGTTAAATATAGAGTACTGAAATAATTTAAAGAGATTTAAATTTTTAACATTAGGTATAAGTATTGACAATTAGCAAATAATAATAAAATATGTAATATTTTTTATTATTTGTATCCTATGTTGTTATTTTTACAATATATCTTACATTAAATGTCTTTGTTTTTATGGTATTTTTCTCATGAATGTCAAAAAATGATATTTTTCAACATTTATTTTAAATATCACTAAATAAAAGTCATCATATTTCAATTTTTTTATAGTATCAAGTCCATGTCAATGGCTAGTTCTCATTATATAATTAAGTAATTCAATTAGTGATCATTTAAAAATACAAAAGAATGAATTTTAAATTTACAAGAGTTGATATTTCGGATTTAAAGTGTCAATTCCAACATATATTAAACTTGTTTTAATTTAAAATGATTTTTCATTTGAGATGAATTTATTACTTTGATGTGTTATTTTATAATGAATTGTGTAGATTTAATTAGGTTGGATATTTAGACATTATAATCTATTTATTTTAATTATATTTAAAATTTACAATTGCAAATAAGATCCCATAAAATATTATCGAATCAAATTATATATGAGAATCCAATTATATCAATTGGGTTGATTAAAATTTTACTTCAACAATGAATTATCAGTCAAATAACAATTCTTGAAGCACTTGTGTTCATGGTGAAGCTTGAGGGAGCTTTTGTTTAAATCCATTTTAAGTAGTCAATTAAATTTATAAATTAAAATTATATTTGAACTTACAAGTAAGATCATATAAAATTAAATCAAATAAACGATCAACATATAATTACACCAAATTGATAAAATATTGTCTCGGTCAAACAGTTCGAGTTAATAATAATTATCAAAATACTTGTCAAGATAAGTTTAAGGGAAACTTAGTGCAATTTTGTACTTTAGATTTGATATGATTACTTAATAAATTTAAGGTTATTAGATATAATCACCTTGTACTGAAATTAAATTTAAAATATATAAATATATCAATAAAAGTGAATTGAATCAGACAATAAACACCTAGTTACACTAAAATGTGTCTGTATTAATTTTTTTTCAACATAATTTAATTCATGGAAAATAAATTTCAACCATAAAAAAAAATATGAAAAAACAACAGGTTTATTGATAAACGATGGGGGTACAAATCTGTTCCTCCCTTGATTCTTCTCTCTTGATTTTCTCCGTAATTCGAGGGTCGTCAGTAGCATATTTATCGAATGTATGAAGATTTGAATATGAATTTCTCCATAATTCAAGGGTCGTTAGTGGTGTATTTCTCGAACGTAGGAACATTTGGATTTGATCTCCATGAAAGGAGGGTTTGTCTTCTTGATGTATTGGATTATCAAGAAGAGAGGATTTTGATCTTTATGAATATCTCATGGGGACTTTTCAGATCTTTGATCGCTTTGTGAATATCCCGTGAATTTGTGGGATACTGGAGATGTCACGTCACTTGATGAGTTTGGGCTTCCAAGTGTAATGGACTCTGAAGTCCTTGATGAAGAATAAAATGGACTTATCATTTTTTATAGCCCAAAGTAATTTTAGGCTCAATAAAATATGAATCAAATCCAAATTTTATATGAATTTGACCCAATAAATTTTACGTGTCTACAATTTTAATAGAATATGATCGAGTCAAATAACAATTTTCAAAACATCTGATCTAGGTGAAGCTTGAGCTTGAATTAATGAACTTGATTTTATTAAATATGATATAATTAATTAATCAAAGTTAATTATATAAAAACATAATTTCTTATATATTTAAATTATATTTGATACTTACAAATAATACCTTGTAAAATTGAACCTAATAAAAAAATCAATACCTACCATTACAGTAACTCGATAAAGGTATTATTCGATAGAAGTGGTCAGTCATTAAGCAGCATATAATAATTATTTCTCATATGATGTATTGTATCATAAAGTTTGTCTATTAAATTTACTTTATGCATTTGTTTACGAATTAATCTATTTATACACCATTTAATTTTGTGGGTATTTACTTCTATGATTCCATATAAGAAAATCAACAACAACAACATACCCAGCATATTCTTACCTATTCCATGTAAGAAAATCAAACTATAAAAAATTATCACAACTTATTTATTGTGATTATATTATTATTAATTTTATTAGTTATTAAAAATGACTAAAAGATTACAATTGCTATAACAGATTTCAACTCATGATTAAATGTAATATAGTTATGAGTTTTATCACTATAATAAACTCATAGTTATATAATCATTTCGTCATGATAAATAATTGTAGCTAGTAAGTTAATTATTGTCACTATCTTTTATAACTTGGAGCAAAAATATTTATTTAGTTTCAAATAATTTATTATAGCTAAAAGGTTACTATTGCTACAATAAATTTTAATTTCTGGTAAAAATAGTAATTAACAACAAAATTTTATTGTATCCAAATATTGTGGCTATATGATTTAGCTATTGCCACAATTATCTTATAACTTGAAGCAAAAAAAATAAATTTTTTCTACAATATTTTGTTTCAAATAATGTACTGTAGCTCAAAGATTAATATTGCTACAAAAATTTCAAGTTGTGTTTAAAATAATAATTAGCTACAAAATTGTGTTACATCAAAAGATATGTGGCTATATCATGTAGTTATTGCCACAATTTTTTATAACTCAAAGCAAAATATTTATTTAGTTGCAATATTTTATTTTAAATAATTTATTGTGGTTAAAAGGTTACTATCACTACAGTAACTTATACCATGTGGCAAAAACTTATGATCAACTATAAAATTTATTGTAGCAATAAAGTTGAAGATATTTAGGTAATAACTGTCACGGTAGTTAGCAATTATAGCAAAATTAAAGAATTAGCTTTGTCAATTTACTTTTCATGAATAAAAATTTTTACGAATTTGTAAATAGTTATAAAATTTTCAATTTCATGATTGTTACCGGGTAATAGCTACGAATTTTGAATTCATAGCTTAAATTTCGTAGCTATAGATACATTTTGTTATAGTGAGAAGAGGTTTGACGAAAGTGTGATGAATATTATCAATAAATCTTCTTGAACTTGGTGATTGCTTTTATAAAAGGAGAGGTTGCATGAAAGTGTGATGAGTACTATCAATAAATATTCTTGAATTCTGTGATTACTTTATAAAAGGAGTGAATGTACAAAAGTGTGATGACTACTGTCAATAAATCTTTTTGAATTCAATGGTTGTTTTATAAAAGACGAGGTTGTACGAAAGTGTGATGAATACTGCTAATTATAAAAGGAGAGTTTGCAGGAAAGTGTGATGAATGGTGTCAAAACCATTTTGAATTCAGTGATTGCTTTTATGAAAGGATCGTTCGATACACAAAGTGTCTTGCGTTTACATGTATTATGAAGAAGGATCATATTTTAAGGGGAGTGACGGAAACAATATTATTATTATTATTATTATTATTATTATTATTATTATTATTATTATTATTATACTTCTTAAAAAATTTAAATTTCAATTTAAACTTCAGATTTTTCCAAATTATGCCGTGTCTAACCATGTGATATGAAGTAATGCATGATTTATATAAATAGAGTAAGTCTTCTTTCTTGTAGTTTCTCTCTTGTTAGTGTACTCTGTTTCATTAATGATTCATTCTTCTCCTCTTGATAAATCTAAACTAGTCACTGGGCACGAGCTTGCTTCGTACATGATCTCTTATTGATTTATATAACATTTGTACATAATTATGACATTTTTTTATATCTTTGCAAGACTTTTATTATAACGGCAAACCAAATTAGTTAGGAAATTGAAGATCTCTCGGATAATTTATTCTTTTTTGTTGTTCTTACATATATATGACACAATAATGCTCCAATCAAACCTAAATAGAAATAATATATTGTAAAAAAAATTATTATAAAGAATAGACATCTCTTAAAATCAAGATGGAGAAGGGGAAGAGGGTTGGTGCGAAAATAATAGGAGCTATTGAGCGAGAATTAGAAAGCAAAATTATTAGAACCTCTTGACTATGTACAAACTTATTATCTAAAGAATGACTAAAAATAAAATTATTAGACCACATATAGCACAATTCACAACATCCTTTTAGTGTCATTTCAATAAGGAGTTCGGAGATATAAAATATCATCAATCTCTTCCATATCTATATATATTAGATCAAGAATTAGCTAATTCAAAAGTAGTAGCATGTCTGAACTAACCACACCCGTAGAATAAAGAGTTGCTTACATAAATTAATGTAGAGAGAACACATTAAAGAGCAAATAATAGGTAAAATTAACACGTTTAAATGTTCAAATTATATAAAATAATAATAATCTGGTACCTTACATGTGTGAAATTTCAATGAGTGATATTTATCATTTTTGATGAAGATACTCAAGTAAAGCTTAACATTAGGTAACCTAGAAGGACCAGAAAGAAAAGATAATGTGAAATGATATCAATGGCTGCACTTACACTGCACTTATATAATATTGGAGGTACATTGTAATTGATCTTAAGTGATGAAGACCATAAATATGAATATGAATGGACGGATCAGTTACAATAATGAATAATAGAATTTCAAGAGGGATAAATAAGTTACAAAAATGGGATGATCAATTACAGATATCAATGCTTTTTATAATCCTATTTGTCTGACTTTAATACTGCCAACGTTCAATATATATATATATATATATATGATATATTTATCTTTATTGTGCACCCATTAACCACATAATAAATAATGACTATTCTATTATGAATGATTTACTTATAACCTCTCAAATCTTGTTTTGTATTAATTGTATTAGTGGGATACTAATTTAGCCAAGAAATTGTGGGATTTACAAAATCAATTATTGTTAATATTACTATTTAATAATAAATTAATTAAATATTTATATCATTTTGATTAAGTGCATGCCGAGATAAAATGATGTTTCAGTTTTATATTTTGGAGCTTTTCACTTTTAATATAGCAGGTCAAGTGTATGTGTTTTGCACGTATGTATGATCATAATAATAAATGTATATAAAAGAATAAATTACTATCATTTATATCGAATATACGTGACCCGTCTTTAAAAATTTCACTATTATGAATCAAATTCATTTAAAGTCACTTAAGGTTAATTTCTTGATAGTGAAAAGCTTACCCTTCGAAAGATCTCTCATTTCTCTCTTTTCACACTACCTACGTCAAGCCAAGTAGAATCACATTTCATGCCATGTATGTTCTCATATCCAAGACTAATAATTACTCCCTCCATCCCATTTTATTTATCGTCATTTCCTTTTTGGTTCGTCCCAAAAAAAATGTCATCTTTTCTTATTTGGTAACTATTTAATGATATTAACCCCATTTTATCCTTATTGGGTCTCACTTAATAAAAAAAGACAACTAAAATGTAAACAATAAAGTAACTTTAAAAGGGGCAATTTTGTAAACTATACAAAGTCATAACTTATTTCTTAAACTTCGTGCCTGATTAAAATGCGACACATAAAATAGAACGGAGGGTGTATAAATTATGAAATAAATATATGAACAAAAAAAAAATACATTGAAATATCAATTATATAATATTATACTTTGAAAGAAAAAATACATTTTAGAGTCATGATGACGACACTAAAGCATAAATAGAGTGATGCAAATTATCCCTAGCGTCCATCTCTAACAATCTAATGGAAGAATGAAATAAGCTATAAATTTGATTTGCTAACTCATGAAATCTCTAATCTCCATTTTGTTTTATCTTCTAGTCAACTAATGACTTTGTTTGATACTTGTTTGACACTATGATTTATTTGTTATCATGACAAATCACAATTTTCACTTGATTTTTCTCTCAAAAGTTTTTTTTTTTATGTAAGTATGATTCTGACAAAAGAAAATTAACTTGAATTACGCCTTAATAAGAAATATAACTAAAATGAATAAGAAATAAAATTTAAAACAAAAAAACACACCTTAAATTTACTCGTAATCGGCATGAAGTCTCGTTTGCACATTTTACACAAATCTTTCTTCATCTGCACAAACATATTAAAGAATAAATCAATAATGATTTATTTACGGAGAAAATAATTTAAGATTATGAAAAAAGAACATCTTATAAGTTAAAAAATATTTAATTTTGTTAAGCCTAATTTAAACTAACAACAAAAGAATATAAATTTATTTTAAAGGTAAATTTAAACAACAAAAAAAAAATCAAACATAAGCTTAAAGTCCGGCCCCATAGAGAAAGGCTCATATTTGTAAAAAAAAAAAAAAAAAAAAAAAAAAAAAAACTTGAAAAGATAAAAAGGAATTTGGACCCAGTTTTTTTTTTTTTTTTTTTTGGATCCAGGGGTTGGAATGTATATGTCAACCCTATAGATTTAATTAAAATAAAGTATAATTTTTTACATATATTTTAGTACTGTTAATTTCTTTTCATATATTTTAGGATTCATATATATTTTAGAATTCGTATATTTTAAATAGTTTAAGATTCTTAATTTCTTTCCATATATTTATTTTATCAAAATTCCTTTTTTTAGGAGTCCTTAATTTAATAATATAATAATTGAAGAAAATTGTGAAAAGAAGATCTTGTCTATTACAAAGCATTTTAATGAAGGATAAAAAGTTTGAATCACTTTTTTAAAGTTCTTCACATTTTTAATATGTTATAGATTATAAATTAGGAAAAATGACACTTTGTAGCACTTTTTAAAACAAATAACTCAAGTTTGATATTTTGCCAAAAAGTGTTCAGTCGGATAAAGTATTTTTACTTTATAGTCATTTCCTAATTTGAGTCATTTTGGCTTATGCAGTCCATATGCAATCCATATACAATATCGATACATTTTTCAACTTGGCCATTCGGCCCTTTTAAAAATATTTCAATTTTTTTTTTTGCTATAAATTTTTTAATTGAAAAATCTTCTGATTTTTTTATTGTTTAGAAATAATAATTAAATATAATTATATAAAAATGGTATAATTGTTGTATAGAATATGTATAGAAATTGTAGTTTTATCAAATATATATATGTATAAAATACATATAAAAAATATATAGAAAGTGTATAAAAATTATATAATTATTATATAAAATGTATAAATAAAAATAATGTACAATTATTGTATAAATTGTGTATCGAAACTGTATAATTTTTGTATAGAATATTAATGTGTATAAAATATGTATAGAAACTGTATAAAAGGTGTGTAGAAATAGTATAGAACAAGCCAGAAAATTGAAATGACTAGAAAGTGAAATTTAAATTTCATGGTCATTTTCGTGAAAATAGTTTAATTTGAAATGTCGTTTGTGCTCTTTCCCCTAAAAATTATAGATCGCAGATATGATATATCGAAACTCATAATTCACTATCAAAATTTCTGAAATTCCGTTTATTTTCAAATACATCAGAATATCAGTTTCTTTTATCTGTTATGTTAGTTAAATTTTTCTTTTTGTAGGCGTACTTTCTTTTCGAGTTTTGAAGATATACAAAGTTTGAAGATCGAATTCACTATGCTAAGTGAATTTTAAAGTCGAATATAATCTTTAAGGACCAAGTATGGATGAACATATTCCAATCTACTTATGGTAAATGTTCGAAAAACAAATTAAGTTGATTAGCGGAGATTCAACATGAAGCAATAATCAATACCCTTTGGAGCCGTCAAGTCTTCTAAGTGAAAAGAAGTCATTGATCCACTACTAAACTCAATTAGTCAAAGTAAGATTCTAACTTAAATTTAACTTGTCATAATTCGTTATTCAATGATAAATATAAATAATTTTTCATTTGAAACCCAAAAGGGTGGGGCAAAAAGATTATTTTACAAATACACGATTTTATCATTTGTAAATTTGTAATAATTTCATATAAAATATGTTTGAAATATCTTTGTATCAAAATTTAAGTTTTAACTCTCTCCTTTTTTTTTAGATACTTGTCGTTTAAATATTAATTGCTTGATCACTGAAAATTTATTTTGGATAAGTTCACTAAACAATATAAAGTGAACCTACAAAAGTTCGTCATCCTCATAACTTGAACTTGAGATATCTGATTAATTGTGGAAAGAATTTTAACATCCATCCACACTCGTTGCTGATAAATTGTAATGTCTCAATTTGTATATGTTTCATTAATATTGTTAGTTTTTTTCTTTTTGTGATTTTACATTTTCATTCAACTTATCAAAAAGTGAGTAAATTTGAACCATTTTAATTGCATATAACGGAAAACAACTTTCTTTTTTATGTTTTCTTTTGAGAAAATTGAACTATTTAATGATTGGAATCTCTTAAGAAGACAAGTGTAGCAAATTTTATTTGCCAAAATAACATAAACATACACCTTAACTTATTATATTTATACAAATTTTCACTCTTACAAGTCAATTACAAAAATTTGAACTAATTGTGTATCTTTGTTAATTATCGGGAGCTAATTATGTGTCTCAATAGACCCAAAATAAAATAAAAATGTATTAGAAACTAATTATATATCTTCACACAAAAAATACATTTGCGTTGAATGTATTAGAAAGACCCAAAATTTTAAAAATTATGCATCTAAAGCTAATTATGTATCTTTACAAAGGAAAAAATATATCTTCATTAGATGTATCATAAGCTAATTATGTATCTCGATAGACCAAAAAGCAAAATTTAAATAATTATACAAAATATCAGAATTTTTTGTAATTAAGCTCCAAACTATCGGGACTTATGTTTTTGCCCTTTTTATTTCACCTTAAGAATCCAACAACTAGGCTCGCAACCCTTTGGTTCGGGCCAACCCAATTGTCAAATTTGAGATGAAACAAAAAAGAGAAAAAGACATGGGCTGACCATTTTAAAAACTAAAATTTATATATATACATAAACTGAAGTTACCTTATTACATTAAATACCAATTTGATAAAAGATTTACACAAATTCCAAACAAATTACATAAATCCTCTTTTTTGTTACTTTCTCTCTCATAAACTTTGTACATCTAAAACACTATATTTTCTTCCGTATTTTGCCCCCCATCTGCTCCCATTACACTCGATTTTTTCTCCACATTTGAAAACCCTTTTTGCACGACAAAATTCAAGTAATCTACTTGGAGGTTGTGAATTTGTAAGTTTTGAAGCTTTAATTGATTTTGTTGATTTACTTCTTCTTTTTTTTCAACTTTACCAATTTAAGATTTGTTTCGTTTATTCTCTGAATGCATGTTCGTTTCTATGAAATTACTGTATTTTGCAAGTATATTCAACTTTTGTAGTTTGATTTTTTCGTTTTTCTTCATATACTACAAGTTAGATTTTTTATTTTCTTGGTTTGTACTTGCTTTTGCTTAATCGATATAGTGTAAAATTGGTAATGGATTCTCGTCTAACTTTAGTTTAGGACTTAGTCAGTTAGATTCTCAAAAACAGGATATTTCCATTGGATTTATTTCTGGTACATTTGATTGGGAAGAATCCAATTTCGCAGAGAATAGTTCAAAGCATCGAAACGAACCGGCAACAATGCAGAAATTGAAGGAAGCAGCTAGTTCTAGATCAAAAAAGTCAGGTTCTAAAGCGGCAAGTAAGAAGAAGTTTGATGATTTCGGTCGACCACGTCTTCCGAAGATATTGATTATGAGTTTATGTATAAGTTGACATATGTTTAATAAGACATTATACATTAGCTATTTCATCTCACTAATGTATAATGTAGGTATTCTGAAATATATTTCTATAGGTTATACATTAATAGTTATGAAAAATAAACCGTTATAAAGTATTAATTTTGTATAAGGTGACATTATACATTACAACAGTTTACTTTTTAAATGTGTAAGCCACCCTCATACATGTATATCTGTTGCTTAATTAGGTTTGATATTAATTTTGAGATGTGTAAGTTACCCTCATACATGTGTAATTGTTGTTTATTTAGGGTCTGGTATAATGTTAGATGTATAAATAACCATCATACATTTGTATCTGTTGTTTAATTATGATCCTAATTTAAATTTTTAGATGTATAAGCTACCCTCATACAGGTTTAACTGTTATTTTTAAATTGCAATGAGCAAAGTACATCGAAACTTGCTTCAAATTATCAACTTTCAAATATTGATGAGAATGGGAAGGAGTTGTGTTTGGATTATGATACTTATTATTCTTCATCTAAAGTTTTGGTTAGGAAATGTGTTGGCATAGATGAAAAAGTATTGATAATTCTCAAACTCAATGGTTCAAGTTTGTGTCAGGCAATGTTTAGTAGAGTTCAAGGAATTTTTTTGATAGCGGCCCTTATGTAGAATTGCATTGAGTATGTTGTTATATTGACTTTAATAGAGTTGCAACTTATTATATTTTTTACATAATTTTTGAATATTTAACTTTAATAATATTGAGTTGATCTTATCTGTTTGATTGACTCTCGAGAAGCAAAATATCACTTAACTTGAAGCCGATTAAGTAAATAATAGGTCGCAATTTGATGCGATCTACATGATATACAAATATAGATTATAGTCTTATCTATTACTATTCCATACCAATCTACTATTTGATAAACTAGGACTCTAAAAAAGAACGTGTATCTTGTGAACCAAGCCATACTACAAATTTACCAGATTATAGTAAACCATCTATTTTATTTTTCAACCAACTTTACATATTATGAAAAATTGTGGATAATTTATCTTTTAAGTGACCTGATTGGATACAAATTAAGAGATGGTGTACATTTGATCCAAAACATACTATAAACTTTTCATGTTATAGTAAATTACTTACATTTTGTTTCAACTAGTTTTACTTATTGTGATAAATTAAGTACAGTCTTTTACATAACCTGATAGGATACAAATTCTTTTAAGCTATTACCACTTATAATTAGAACAGAATTCTCCGCAATAGATCAGATAAGGATTAGTTTTTTGAGATAAATTTTGTTTTGTCCGATCGCATCAACATTAACTATTGCTATAAATATACGAGATCAATCAATTCTTTTCGTTCAACATAACCAACTTTATTTCATTAGTGTAATCGCTATTTTTGATAGACCCTCGGCTTATGTTCTTTGATACTCTTCGGATAAAAACATGGTGAAATTAGCCACAATATTTATTTTTCTTTGCTCTTTTGCAACTTTTTCTCATTGTTTACCATTATCAACAAGTTCTAGATGGATAGTAGATGATGCAACTGGTGAAAGAGTAAAATTAGTTTGTGGCAATTGGCCTGGTCATATAGAGACCATGTTACCAGAAGGCCTAGATCTGCAGCCCATTAGCCATATTGCTAGGCACATTTCCGATTTATTCATAGAACAATTTAGTACATAGCTTTAATTTTTTTACACTGAGTCAATGTATTAAATAAAAGTATTAAAAATATATATATATATATATATATATATAGACAAGATGCAATTCCTGGTACTGCCCCAGTTTTCATTGTACATTTGTCCGAATGTATAATCAAATATTATATATTCATAATTTAAGTATTCAACTACACAAAACTCAACTATAAAATACAAACTACTTCAGAATGTCTAAAACCATATTACCATATATTTCTTGCACTGACATAATTTCATTATACATTGACATGAATATATAATAACACATTATATATTCGTACCTTTATGAGCTTCAGCAACACAGAACCTAACTTTAGAACATAAACTTCTTCAAAACCTCTAAAACCATATTACCATAGATTATAAGATCAGAAAATAAAATTGATACACAATACAACACCTGTTTCTTTATCAAACTGTATTTCCTTATTGGATTTGTCGAAAGTGGAAATACAAAGTGAAAAATTAATCAATTCATAAAATTATTTCTTCAACTCAACATAAACTCTCACTCCATTGTCGTTCCTTATGACAATTGGAGAAGAATTTCCTTCAACCACATATTTAACTTCAATTTTTTTACGTACTTCATCGATATCCAATTCCATTGCGATCGTAGCAACCAATTTCAAGAAAGTTATACTTTCTGAAACAATTATTACGTCACTTTTGTATGACTGATAACTAATTTTTGACTCTCAAATTTCAGAATGTCACAATAATATGGGGATATTCATACTGATTTTAGTAGTATTAAAGAACGTATATAGAAGAAATTGGTTGTTTTTGGCTTTCAGATCGTGATTCCCGAAAAAAAATAAAAAAATTGATGTTTAAGAATTTTTTTGAAATTCAAACATCAGTTACTAGTTTTATCCATAAACTAGTTAATGTTAGCTAATTATTGTTGTTAATTAAGGAACTGTAAAATAATTTATGATTTCTCTTACCTTAAATTTAGGATTAACTGTTTCATCATACATTCCACCAATGTATAATAGAAGGCCGAATGTATGAGTATCTTTACAAAAATCGGGAGAGAACAACAATAAGGGATCTTGTGTAATTAGTTTCATTAACTAGGGGATTTATGTTGTTTACGCTTTAAAAAAAATGGCCCACATTTGAAAAGGTGGACATGTTGTAGCCAGTCGGCTAAATTAATTTTCTTTTTTAGCCATTTGGCCCAACTGGGCACATGCAGTCTTTATACTTAATTGATACACTTTTATACCACATTGATACACTTTTATATTATATTGATATACTTTTTTTAAAAAAAAAAAAAAATTCTATGCAAGTACGTGCAGTCGCTATACCCAATTAATACTTTTTTATACCATATTGATACACTTTTATACTACATTGATATACTTGGATACCGCATTGATACACTTTTATACTAAATTGATACACTTTTATACCACGTTGATACAGTATATATACCACATAAATACATTTTTTACAGAGAAGATTTATGCAAGCATATATAGTAATTCGTTAATCGTGAATTTGTTAACTTCACCTAAATTTTTATGAAAATTTGTGCAAGCATATACAAAATTTATTAAACCATGTACCCTTACTGTCCAAACATTCCTTAATTGTTTTGATTAAAAAGAGAGAGATAGCAGAAAAAAAATAAGTCAGTGTCTCTATAGTGTTAACTCATATGAAAAGAGAGAGAACAATTATGGATGGACTTGTATTTCATGTTTTTATTCTATGATTGCATTTGAAAAAAATAAATGGGTGGACAAAGTGGACTTTTTTTTTTTAAAAAAAAAGTAAATTAACAATATTAAAAGAAAAAAGAAAAAAAATAGTGAAAAAACAAACAAAATAAAGTAGGAAGAAAGAGAAATGCAACATTCAGGAGCCATTTTGGTGAAAATGACTACTATATGGTAATATAAATTCAAGGGCCATTTTTGTGGAAATATTTTGACCGACAGGCCATTCTCGTCCTTTTCCCAACAAAAAACTTACAATTCTCTATTATAAACTAGTCACAAAAGCCCATGCAAAACACAGGCCCAACATCCATCATAAATTCATATTATAACAATACTCATATTAATTAATGTGACAATCTTTTGAATTTTGAAATTTAAATAAGTTTATTTTTAAAGTAATTTTTGCATGTATTCTTAAAATATTTAAGTAATCAATTATTGTAATTTATTATTCAAATATATAATTTTATTTTAAAAATTTAATTCTCGATTAAAATTAAACTCTACAAATGTATAAATTAGTAAAATGTGTGAATAGCGAAATTCGATGAGCCTATATTACTGATTTTTAGATAATAAATGCTCAGTATATGCTATTTTTTATCTCAATTTATGTGATACAAGTAGAATTTAGATAATCAATCGTACTTTTAATATGGTTTTAGATATTTTAAGTTGTTAAATATTATAATTTATAATATTTTTTATGTAGTTTTCAAATAATATACATTACCCTCCCTATTCAAACTCTTATCTGTTGAAAGTCAATTATATTTTTAAAATATTTTAAATTTTTAATTATTGTGATTTATAATACTTTTCTCCTATTCCAATTTAAGTGGCATTGATATAATTTCGAGAGTCAATCAAATATTTTATATCTTTTAAATTTTTTAAATTATTAATTATTGCGATTTATAATAATTTTTACGTATTTTTTGAAATATACAACAAATTAATTCTTTTTATATATTTTAAATTATTAACTATTGTAATTTATAATTTTTTTTCTATTTCAATTTAAATGGTATAGTGCTTAGATGATCATAATAATTGATTAGGGGTGATATAGTAAAATCACGACTGAAACAGCGAAACAGACATGTCTTAAATGACTCACAACAACTAATAAAAGTGATATATCAAAATTACTATAAAAAATACTTGTGAAAAAAAATTAAGTAGATCTCATATAAGATGTCAAGTTAATTTAAAATATAAGAGTTAATTTATCATTTTATATCCATTTTGCCTTTTTATTAAATATTATTAATTTTTAATACTTAGATGATTTATAATAATTAATTAATGGTAATATTTGGTAAAATTATGATTGAAGCAACTGAAACAGACATGACATAAATATCTATTTTACCTTTTTATTAAATATTATGAAAAAATTTTAATACATGAATAACTTATAATAATTAATTAGGAGTGGTATAATAAAATCACAGAGGAAAAAGCTAAAGCAAGAAGCTGAAGTAAGCATGTTGACGGCCAACTGCCTTCTTCCTTTCCTTTTTCTCTTATTAGATAGTAATTTTTTAATATATAAATAACTTATAATAATTAATTAAAGGTGATATAATAAAATCACGGAGGAAAAAACTGAAACAGGCATATTGATGGTCAACTATAATGATATGACAACACTTATAAAATGTAGCCCATAGCATTAAAGAGCATGTTTTAGAAGCGTTGTAAAACTTATTGTGGCTTAAAGCTAAAACTTAAGGCCACATTTTAAAAGCATGCCCAAAACTATTTTAGGCTACACTTTACAAGTGTTGTCTGGATGTAGTGTGGCCTTAGGACAAAAATGTTGTAGTGAGAAAAGAATAATTTTCTATTGAAGGTATGAAAGGTGGGGTCAGAGGTATTCGGCCAATTTTGATTATTCTACATTGAACTCACCGAGCTTGTACGCAAACTATATATTGGAGTCCGTGCTAGCACGAGTCCAATGTGCTACTTTTCAGATATTATATGTTATTTTTTTGTCTTATTTTATACAACGTTGATGAAATATTTGAGAAAGTCAATCAAATTTGTTATATATAGTTTTAGATTTTCTAAGTTATTAATTATATTATGATTTATATGACTTTCAACGTAATTTTCAGGTAATATCCCTTTATCCTAATTAATATGGCATCGATAACTATAATATATAATATTTACGTGTATGCTTGATGTAAGCCTGTCAAGTGGGCGGCGCCCACTTAAAGGACCCGATCCGGTAAGCCCTAGGGCTTTAGGGTTTCGGGTCTCGGACCGATAATTTTTTTAATTTGGTCCCGGTTAATCCGACCCGGATCAAGCCCGGTTCAGGCCTGCTAGTTAACCAGCCCGACCCGGAATCAATTTTTTTTAGAGGGGGGGGGGATTTTTTTTAAATTAGTATATAACTTAGTATATAACTATATCTATATATATTGTAATGCATATGCATTGTAGTATATTTAATTTAAAGTATTACACATACATAGAATAGAGTGTATATATGTGAATATATTTTCTATAAACGTGTATATTTAACGTATACATGTGCATATGTTTTATAAATTAGTATATAACTATATCTATATATATTATAATGTATATATATTGTAATATGTTTAATTTAAAGTATTACATATACATAGAATAGAGTGTATATATGTGAATATATCTTCTATAGACGTGTATATTTAATGTATATATGTGTATATGTTTAACAAATTAGTATATAACTATATCTATATAAATTGTAATGTATATATATTTTAGTATATTTTATTAGTAGTAGTATATATTGAATGTTGTGTCATGTGTATATATCTTCTATAGATGTGTATATTTGATGTATACATGTGTATATATATTTTATAAATTAGTATATAACTATATATATAATTATATATTGTAGTATATATATATATATGTATATATATATATATATTATAGAATATTTTATTTAAAGTAGTACATATATATTGAATGGTACGTATATATATGTATATATCTTCTATAGACGTATATATTTAACGTATACATGCATATATATTTTATAAATTAGTATATAACTATATATATAGTGTGTGCATATATTGTAGTGTGTATATATTGTAGTATATTTTATTTAAAGTAGTACATATATTGAATGGTAGGTATATGTGTGTATATATCTTCTAAAGTAGTATATATTTAACGTATACGTGTGTATATGTTTTATAAATTACTATATAACTATATATATAGTGTGTGTATATATTGTAGTGTATATAGATTGTAATATATTTTATTTATAGTATTACATATATATTGAATGGTGCATATATATGTGTATATATCTTCTATAGACGTATATATTTAACGTGTACATGTGTATATATTTTATAAATTAGTATATAACTATATATACATATATATATGTATGTATATATGTATTGTAGTATATTTTATTTAAAGTAGTACATATATATTGAATGTTGCGTATATATGTGTATATATCTTCTATAAACGTATATATTTAACGTATATATGTGTATACGTTTTATAAATTAGTATATAACTATATATATATATATATATTGTAGTATATATATATATATATTATAGAATATTTTATTTAAAGTAGTACATATATATTGAATGGTGCATATATATGTGTATATATCTTCTATAGACATATATATTTAACGTATACATGTGTATATATTTTATAAATTAGTATATAACTATATATATATATATATATATATATATATATTGTAGTATATATATATATATATATATATATATATATTGTAGTATATGTTTTACTTAAAGTAGTACATATATATTGAATTGTGCGTATATTTGTGCATATATCTTCTATAGACATGTATATTTAATGTATACATGTGTATATGTTTTATAAATTAGTATATAACTATATATATATATATTGTAGTATATACATATATTGTAGTATATGTTTTACTTAAAGTAGTACATATATATTGAATGGTGAGTATATTTGTGTATATATCTTCAATTGACGTGTATATTTAATGTATACATGCGTATATGTTTTATAAATTAGTATATAACTCTATATATATTGTAGTATGTACATATATTGTAGTATATATTTTACTTAAAGTAATACATATATATTGAATGGTGCGTATATTTTTGTATATATCTTCTACAGAAGTGTATATTTAATGTATACATGGGTATATGTTTTATAAATTAGTATATAACTATAACTAACTAACTAACTAACTAGCTATATATATATATATATATATATATATATATATTGTAGTATATACATATATTGTAGTATATGTTTTACTTAAAGTAGTACATATGTATTGCATAGAGCGTATATGCGTGAATATATCTTCTATAGGCATGTATATTTAACGTATACATGTGTATATATTTTTTAAATTATTATATAACTATATATATATATATTGTAATTTTTATATATTGTAGTATATTTTATTTAAACTTTAAAGTAGTACATATATATTGAATAGAGCGTATATGTGTGAATATATCTTCTATAGACGTATATATTTAACGTATACATGTGTATATGTTTTTTAAATCAGTATATAACTATATATATATAACTATATATATATATATATATATATATATATATATGTTAATGTATATATATTGTAGTATATTTTATTTAAATTTTAAAGTAGTACATATATATTGAATAGAGAGTATATGTGAATATATCTTCTATAGATGTGTATATTTAACGTATACATGTGTATATATTTTATAAATTAGTATATAACTAGAGAAAGTGGTTTGTTTCCCCCCCCCCCAACCTGTAACAGCCCAGTCCACCGGCGCATGCGAAATTGTTCGCTTTGGAGCCTCGGCCCCTCACGGTTTTAAAACGCGTCACATACGTGGAAGGTATCCATGCACCTATAAGGCACACTTTGTTCCCTTTCACTACCGATGTGGGATTTGCCTAAGTGAATGCAGGCGTTACGTATCGCCGTCCCTACACTCACCCCCCGTAGGGACTCAGCGTCCTCGCTGAGGTTTGCCCCACCACCGGCACCGGCGCTGGCTCTGATACCAACTGTAACAGCCCAGGCCACCGGCGCATGCGAAATTGTCCGCTTTGGAGCCTCGGCCCCTCACGGTTTTAAAACGCGTCACATACGTGGAAGGTATCCATGCACCTATAAGGCACACTTCGTTCCCCTTCACTACCGATGTGGGATTTGCCTAAGTGAATGCAGGCGTTACGTATCGCCGTCCCTACACTAAAATCCCATCGGGCCGGACTGACACCCAAAGCCGAGAAGGCCCGGGAGAACCCGTTCAAATACCTGTACTTTCACTTACATGTCACCAAAAATTTGGGTAGCACTTCATTGCACATAAAAGGGTCTAATTACCTGTATCAGCACAACACGCACAAATATATATATATATATATATATATATATTTATAATACTTGGCCGTCGGGGCCACCACATATACGAATATAACATCACTATATAAACTTCCATGACTTTACCCTTCCTTATGTCTACAAAGCCTCTAGGATATACATGACATAACTAGGGTCGGGACGAACCCCCGCCCACACATGACTCCTGTACAATAACAAATATAAGGAACCAACTCAGAAAGCTCCGAAGCAAACTGGAGCTCACGAACAACAGCTGTATGACCTGGCTCCTACTTGTGCGGTGTATGAGCTGAGGTACCTGTGCCTGCAGCATGAAATGCAGGTCCCCCGTGAGGGACGTCAGTACGAAATATGTACTGAGTATGTAAAGCTGTAAATAATCATATGTGATATGGGGGATCAAGAAAATCAGACACAAGTGAATAAATCATAATAGAAGTGAACCACACCTATAAACAGGAGGCTATGGACATTTAGGAATTGTTTCTTTTCTTCATGTCTTAGATCGTGCGATAGAGCTTATATTGTATATGAAGTCATAGTTGACCACTGAATTAGTTTGTTTCTCTTATTATAGTAATGATGTCGGTTACCAGAAGCAAGAATACCGGTAAGCAAGTAGATGTGGCTGCCGGAGAGGGGACTAGTAAGTCACCCACTATACCAGCTAATCAAAGTGAGGCTCCAGCTGAGCATGCATCAGAAACTTCCCCCAGTCCAGAAGAAATAAGGGGGAGGAGAACTATATCCCCAGAGCCACCTATTAATGTTGTTGATCAAGATCTTAGAAATGCAGTGCAACTTTTGACTCGTATAGTTGCTGGGCAAATCCAAGGGCAAACCATTCCTGCCGCGCGTTCTAGCGGTACTGATAGGGCGGCTAGTCTTCGGACGCAAGATTTTCTTAAGATGGATCCGCCTACTTTTACCAGATCCGATCTTAATAAAGATCCACTGGACTTTATTGATCAGATCCAAAGGGCCCTAGAGGTGATGCATATATCGGGCAGAGAGACAGTGGAGTTAGCCGCATATAGATTCAAAGGTGAGGCTATATATTGGTATGAAGACTGGAAACGATCGAGGGGCATTGATGCACCCCCAGCTACTTGGAAAGAGTTCAAAGAGGCATTTATTGATCATTATCTTCCATATGAGACTCGTCAGGTCCGTGCGGATTAGTTCTTAAATCTTCGGCAGGGTAATACAAGTGTGAGGGAGTATAGTCTTCGATTTAATTCCTTGTCCAGATATGCTCCTAATGTTATAGCTACTATGGATGACAGAGTTCATCGGTATGTGAACGGATTGGATCCGTATTTGGTTAGGGATTGTACTATTGCTGCACTGAATAAAGATATGGATATAGCTAGGATCCAAGCATTTGCACAGAAAATGGAAGATCAGAGGCAAAGAAGAAGAACACAGGAATTTGAAAGCGGATCTTCTAAGAGGGCCAGATCTATAGGGCAGTTTATGGCACCACAGGGAGGTTTTAGACCTCAATTTTCTGCTAGACCACCTAGGGCATTATTTTCTTATTCTGCAGCTAGTGCTCCACCACAGCATCAGGGGTTCAGAGGCAGTCAATTTGGGCAAAGAAGTGAGGGTCATAGTTCGCGATCTATGGGCTATCATGGGCAAGGAAATATGATCCAACTGAGATCTCCTCGAGAGCCATGCAATAAATGTGGAAGGCATCATATGGGCGTATGTCGAATGGGAACAAATGTTTGTTATTGGTGCGGTATGACGGGGCATATGATGAGAGAATACCCACGAAGGGGCGCAGGTGGTGTAGCACGACCTTCGGGATCATCTGTTGCATCATCGTCACCGGTATCTTATTCTGGTAGAGGTGCACGACCCGTGGGTCACACTAGAAATGAAACAAGAGTCGCCAGTTCCAGCGGGACTCAGAATTGCACTTATGCTTTAGCGGATCGACAGAATCTAGAGGCTTCCCCAGATGTGGTTACGGGTACGTTGTCCATATTTTCATTTGATGTATATGCTCTAATTGATCCCGATTCTACATTATCATATGTTACTCCTTTGGTTGCTGGAAAGTTCAAAAGAACCCCCCAATT
Source organism: Capsicum baccatum var. pendulum (assembly GCA_030864225.1). Classification (NCBI taxonomy): domain Eukaryota; kingdom Viridiplantae; phylum Streptophyta; class Magnoliopsida; order Solanales; family Solanaceae; genus Capsicum; species Capsicum baccatum. Next base: position 29,714,299 of record CM061556.1, on the reverse strand, counting down.
GTTAGATAAGCCGTTGGAAGTGTCTACCCCGGTTGGGGAATCTATTATTGCTAGAAGAGTTTATAAAGATTGTGTAGTAACTGTGTGTGGTCGAGACACGATGGCCAATCTTGTGGAACTAGAAATGATAGATTTTGATGTTATAATGGGTATGGGTTAGTTGGCGTCTTGTTATGCCAAAATTGACTGTTGTACAAAAAAGATGTATTTACATTTTCCTAATGAAGCAGTTATTGAATGGCAAGGTAAGATTGGCGCACCAAGAGGTAGATTTATTTCTTATTTCAAAGCAAGAAAAATGATTTCCAAGGGATACCTATATCATTTAGTTAGAGTAAGGGATACAGAAGCGGAGCCACCAACTCTTCACGTTGTTCCGGTGGTAAATGAATTTCCTGATGTATTTCCTGAAGATCTTCCAGGTTTGCCTCCTGAACGAGAAGTAGAGTTTGGTATTGATGTAATACCAGGCACCCAACCAATCTCCATTCCTCCATATAGAATGGCCCCAACAGAATTGCGAGAATTGAAAGAGCAATTGAAAGATTTGCTAGAGAAGGGATTCATAAGGCCTAGTATGTCCCCCTGGGGAGCACCAGTGTTATTTGTGCGCAAAAAGGATGGCTCGCTGAGGATGTGTATTGATTATCGGCAATTGAATAAGGTGACTATTAAGAATAAATATCCTCTCCCAAGAATTGATGATTTATTTGATCAGTTACAGGGCGCCAAGTGCTTTTCTAAGATTGATTTGAGGTTAGGTTACAACCAAGTAAGGGTCAAAGAAAAAGATGTACCCAAAACAGCTTTCCGAACAAGGTATGGTCACTATGAGTTTCTAGTTATATCATTTGGGCTAACAAATGCACCTGCAGCTTTTATGGATTTGATGAATAGGGTGTTTAAGCCATTCCTGGATGTATTTGTGATAGTTTTTATAGATGATATTCTAGTTTATTCTAGATGAGAAGAGGACCATGCCAATCACTTACGACAGACATTGCAGACTCTTCGTGATTGTAAGCTTTATGCAAAGTTCTCTAAATGTGAGTTTTGGTTAAAGTCGGTGGCATTTTTGGGTCATATCATATCTAGTGAAGGGATAAAGGTTGATGCTCAAAAAATAGAAGCTGTGAAGAACTGGCCAAGGCCCACAACGCCGACGGAGATTCGTAGTTTTCTCGGGTTGGCCGGTTATTATAGGAGGTTTGTTAAAGACTTTTCTTCCATTTCAGCACCCTTAACCAAGCTAACCCATAAAGCATCTAAATTCCAATGGAATGATACGTGTGAGGAGAGTTTCCAAGAATTGAAAAATAAGTTGACTTCTACACCTGTGTTGGTACTTCCAGAAGGTACAGAAAGGTATACAGTGTATTGTGATACTTCTAGAATTGGTTTAGGATGTGTATTGATGCAGCATGGTAAGGTAATAGCATATGCTTCTAGACAATTGCGGCCACATGAGAAAAATTATCCTACACACGATCTTGAGCTGGCAGCGGTTATCTTTGCTTTAAAAATATGGCGCCACTATTTATATGGGGTTCATGTTGATATATATACTGATCACAAGAGCTTACAATATATTTTCAGTCAGAAGGATCTAAATCTGAGGCAGCGAAGGTGGATGGAACTATTAAAAGATTATGATGTCGATATTTTGTATCATCCAGAGAAAGCGAATATAGTAGCTAATGCGTTAAGTCGTAAGGCTATGACGATGCCTATAGAAAGGCAAGGGATGGTTAAAGATCTTCACCAGTTAGCTAGTTTGGGAGTTCGCCTACTTGAAACTCCAGACAAAGAGCTTATCGTACATAATGCTGCGGAATCTTCATTAGTAGCTGAAGTGAAAGAGAAGCAATATGCAGACCCTATTTTATTACAGCTTAAGGAGAACGTTCAGAGTGGTGCAACCAAGGCATTTGAGCTTACGCGAGAAGGGGTACTTCAGTGCCAAAACCGATTGTATGTGCCGGATGTAGACGGGCTAAGAAAGAAGATTATGACAGAGGCACATTTTTCAAGGTATTCCATTCATCCAGGATCAACCAAAATGTATCAAGATTTGAAAGATATGTATTTGTGGAATGACATGAAAAGGAACATCGCAGAATTTGTAGCTGAATGTCCAAATTGCCAACGAGTTAATATGCAATGCATAGATCTTCCAATTTGGAAGTGGGACATGATCAACATGGATTTTGTTATAGGTTTGCCTCGTACAGCTCGTAAGTTTGATTCTATATGGGTGATTGTGGATAGGCTTACTAAATCCGCACATTTCTTACTCGTTAAGACCACTTACACAGTTGAAGAATATTCGAAGCTGTACGTTGAAGAAATAATCCGATTACTTGGAGTGCCAACTTCTATTATATTGGATCGGGGAACTCAATTTACTGCAAACTTTTGGAAGTCTTTCCAACGGAGTTTGGGAACACAAGTGAATCTGAGTACAACTTTTCACCCTCAGACGGATGGACAAGCAGAGTGCACCATTCAAACACTTGAAGATATGCTACGAGCATGTGTTATAGAATTTAAAGGCAACTGGGATGATCATTTACCTCTTATTGAGTTTGCCTACAATAATAGCTATAAATCAAGTATCAAAATGGCACCATATGAAGCTTTATATGGGAGGAAGTGTAGATCACCAATAGGATGGTTCGAAGCGGGTGAAACTCTTATGTTCGGACCGGATCTTGTGTATCAAGCCATAGAAAAAGTCAAGGTGATTCAACAGCGGTTGAAAACAGCCCAAAGTCGACACAAGTCATATGCGGATAGTAGAAGAAGAGGGCTAGAGTTTTCGTTAGACGATTGGGTATTTTTGAAGGTATCGCCAATGAAAGGGGTGATGAGATTTGGCAAGAAAGAAAAGTTGAGTCCACGATATACAGGCCCGTATAAGATTATTCGAAGATGTGGGCAAGTTGCTTATGAATTAGAGCTACCCCAGGAACTCTCATCAGTGCATCCAGTATTTCATGTATCGATGCTTCGAAAGTGCATCGGAGATCCATCCCTTATTACTTCTACTGAAGATGTGCAAGTAACAAAAGATCTTACCTATGAGGAGATGCCTATTGCTATATTAGATCATCAAGTTAAGAAGATGAGAAATAAAGAAGTAGCATCGGTGAAAGTACTTTGGTTAAATCAACAAAGGGAAGAGATTACATGGGAAGCGGAGGAAACAATGAAATTGAAATACCCTTATTTGTTCAAAGATGAAAAAGAAGTGCAAGGAGTGGAACTGGGATACTAACAAGTAAGTTTTTACATATGCATAACATCTATATGATGACGTGAATATCAATTATGAATTTGAACTTGTTTCGGCTAAATAACTACATTCACATTCGAGGACGAATGTCCTTAAGGGGGGAAGGATGTAACACCCCGTACTTAATTACGTGCATTATCCATTGTTATATGTGTTGGAGTATATGTATTGATCCTAAGTTAGGTATAGATGAGTTTAAGTATGAGTATTGATTATTTTGAGATTGTTTCAAGTGTATAGTTTGATTATATGTGTATAGGAATCGACCTTATTTATACCAAAATTTGCCCGTCGATGTTTCCATACGAAGGTTATTGAATAATATTTCCAATGATATAAAGATTTTCAAAAATGGATAAGTTTCAGATATAAGCGAGCACGTTCGAAACTATAAAACGGTGGCCGGGATGTGAACAGTAAACGTGCAGGAAAATACTGAGGCCTGCCAGTTTTTGGGTCAACTTTGAACGGTCATAACTCCCTCAATATAATGAACTGGGCGAGCTACCACATATCAAAAGAAATATCTTTGAGTCTTCTTTCCCATGCAATTAGTGTCATCCAAATCCAACATCTAAGTAAGGAGTTATACTCATTTTACTTCAGCCTCTCAAAATAGATTATGTGAACAATAAATGTGCAGGAAAATACTGAGGCCTGCCAGTTTTTGGGTCAACTTTGAACGGTCATAACTCCCTCAATATAATGAACTGGGCGAGCTACCACATATCAAAATAAATATCTTTGAGTCTTATTTCCCATTCAATTAGTTTCATCCAAATCCAACATCTGAGTAAGGAGTTATACTCGTTTTACTTCAGCCTCTCAAAACAGATTTTTAGGGTCAACTTCAAACGATCATAACTCCTTGTACAAGACGAACTGGGTGTCATACTTTATATGAAATGAAATACCTTTGCATTATCTTTCCAATGATACCAATTTCACCTAAATACGATATCGGAGCAAAGAGTTATGGTCTATCTACTTCAGCTTGTCAAAACAGTCCACCGGAGGACATATTTGACATTATTTAAATTTTAAAGGCACTTTGGTCATTTCCTATGATATTATGGACGGAAATATGTGTATATATACATGTATATGAGTTCAAAAACTCATGTTCATCATCAATCATAGGAAAGAACAAACCCTAGCCTAATTTCAACTCTAATTATCTTGTGATCCAACCGTGGAAAGTCCAAATTGATTCCATAGTTGTGTTCACCGTCTCAAGGGCTTCGAGAAGCACCCCTTATTTGTGCCAACAGGACTTCAAAACCAAAAGGGTCATTTTATGGTAAGGATGTAAATTATGTTGGTGTTATTTATATGGATATGTATATACATATATATGCATGTGAGCATAATAAGTATGTTATTTGATTGTTGTTGAAAGATGATTGGGAAATGATGTTGTCTTATTCTTGTGCATGGTTGGATTATGTTGAATTGTGAAGGGATTTGGTATTGATGATGTGGTATTGAAATGATGATTTTTATATATATATATATATATATATATATATATATATATATATATATATATATATATATATATATATATATACACATAAACCTATTGTTCAAGTTGATTTTTTGGAATGTTTTGCAAATATTGGTTGTATGGAATTATGGAAGAGAATTGTGGTATTGGGTTGCTAATACTAGATGCCAAACATTTCATTGTAGATAAGTGATTTGTAAAGGCGGGAAGTTGTGTTGAATTGGTATCCTAATCTACAACGAGGTATGTAAAGCATACTCTAACGATGTTCTTTGGCATGAAAACACCAATGTTCCATCAAGTAAGATTCCGAGGTTGTCCAAAAATCCGTATTGTTCTATGTTACCAACGAAGTTGTTTTCATTCTATAAAGTGTCAAAATGTTTCATTGATATACCAAAAGGCTCCTATTTCATTGTTGTGATATTGATGATTCTGAAACACATTGTTGATGTACCAATGAGTCTTTATTACGTCGTTATTGTATAGAAGGTCTATTACTTGATTCCTATTGATGTATCATTGTTCCAAAGGTACTATATTGACATAAACACTAATGTAATAATCTCAAAAGCTTTTGAACTAAGTTATTGGAAAAATCTCTTATGTGTTACTTGATATACGTGTGGGTGGTATCCCAGGGGCATAAGCCTAGCATGGGTCGATCCCTATTTATGTGTTTATGGGTGGTATCCCAGGGGCATAGGCCTAGCATGGATCGATCCCAATTGATATGTACTGGGGCAGCCTAATGGTCACAGTACGGTACAGTTTTGATTATTGTTAGGTGGTTGGAGGTTCGGGAGGAGGAGGTAATGGCGAATGATAATTGTAAAGAATGAAATGAACGAATGTATACCGTTCCACAAATGTGTTTGAATTCAAGAACCCAATTCAGATTAATGATAATGTTCATGGTCCTAAAAGTGTTTATGAAGTGTGGTTCACTTCTATTATGCTTTATTCACTTGTGTCTGATTTTCTTGATCCTCCATATCACATATGATTATTTACAGCTTTACATACTCAGTACATATTTCGTACTGAAGTCCCTCACGGGGGACCTGCATTTCATGCTGCAGGCACAGGTACCTCAGCTCATACACCGCACAAGTAAGAGTTAGGTCATAAAAAAGTTGTTGGTGAGCTCCAGTTTGCTTCGGAGCTTTCCGAGTTGGTTCCTTATATTTTGTTATTGTGCAGGAGTCATGTGTGGGCGGGGTTCGTCCCGACCCTAGTTATGTCATGTATATCCTAGAGGCTTTGTAGACATAAGGAAGGGTAAAGTCATGAAAGTTTATATAGTGATGTTATATTCGTATATGTGGTGGCCCCGACGGCCAAGTATTATATATATATATATATATATATATATATATATATATATATATATATATATATATATATATTTGTGCGTGTTGTGCTGATACAAGTAATTAGACCCTTTTATGTGCAGTGAAGTGCTACCCAAATTTTTGGTGACATGTAAGTGAAAGTATAGGTATTTGAACGGGTTCTCCCGGGCCTTCTCGGCTTTGGGTGCCAGTCCGGCCCGATGGGATTTTGGGGCGTGACACAACCTTTACCTCAAATCCCAACTAAACACTCAACCTTTAAAAGTGACCTATTACCCCTCCTAAACTATTTTAAAGTGAAATTATTAAACCCTCCAAAACTGACAATCAGTCATTCCAAATATGGTGTGATGCACGCGCCTCCACGTCATGCCACGTCATTGCCATGTCATTTTTTATTTTCTTACTCTAAAAATAATAATAATTTAACATTATTATTTCCCAATTATTATTTTTCTTTCTTCTTCTTCTTCTTTATCTTTTTCAATTCTTCTTCTTTATTTCTTCTTCTTCAATTCTTCTTCAATTCTTCTTCTTCTCCAATTCTTCTTCTTTTTCAATGGCACCCAAGAACCCATCAATGGCAGTTATTATTTTTCTTTCTTCTTCTTCATTTCTTCTTTTTTCAGTTCTTCTTCTTCTTCTTCAATTCTTCTTCTTCTTCAATGGCATCCAAGAACCCATCAATGACATTTCTTCATCAATAGCATCCAAGAACTCATCAGTGGCATTCAAGATTAATTTATCATCTTCATCATCTCCTCATTCAAGAATTCAAGTTCTTAAATTTTTTTAAATTAATTCGGGTTCAATGACATTTCTTCTTCAATAGCATCCAAGAACTAATCAATGACATTCAAGATTAATTTATCATCTCCCTTATCTCATCATTCAAGAATTCAAGTTCTTAATTTTTCTCAAGTTTTTTGAATCGAAGTTCTTAGTTCAAGTGAGAACTCATTAATGACATTTCTTCTTCTTCTTCTTCTTCTTCTTCTTCTTCTTCTTCTTCTTCTTCTTCTTCTTCTTCTTCTTCTTCTTCTTCTCAATGGCATCCAAGAACTCGAATTATGTGAGAATGTTGAATCAAAAAAGTCGAATGCCATTGATTACATGAAGCTGAATCGAATGTTGAATCAACGTGTATAATCAAAATATTGAATCGAATTACATGAAATTCATCAAAAAAAAAAGTCGACGAAATTTTGAATTTTCCGGCGCCGTCACCGTTCATCGACATTTCACCATTGAAGACATTGAAGAAGAAGAATAGAAGAAGAAGCCAATATTTATTAAGACAAAATAATAATTATTAAAAATAATGACGTGACAATAAAAAAATAATGATTTTAAAGTGAAAAAAAGTCAACTGACGCGCCTATGGGCGCGTGTAGTCACATCTAGTGACACGTCAGCATCTGGGAGGGGGGTAATAAATTTGGTAAAAATAAGTTCAGGGGGGATAATAGGTCACATTAAAAGGTTAAGTGTGTAGTTGAGATTTCGACTAAAGGTTGGAGGGGTAACAGACCATTTTCTCATATAACTATATATATATATGTTTTAATATATATATATATATATATATTATAGTATATTTTATATAAAGTAGTACATATATATAGAATAGAGCGTATATGTGTGAATATATCTTCTATAGACGTGTATATTTAACGTATACATGTGTATATGTTTTATAAATTAGTATATAACTATATATATATATATATATTATAATGTATATATATATTGTAGTATATTTTATTTAAAGTAGTACATATACATTGAATAGAGCGTATATATGTGAATATATCTTCTATAGACGTGTATATTTAACGTATACATGTGTATATGTTTTATAAATTAGTATATAACTATATATATATATATATATTTATATATATATATATATTGTAATGTATATATATTGTAGTATATTTTATTTAAACTTTAAAGTAGCACATATACATTGAATGGTGTATATATATGTATAATTGTGTATATGTGTATATATTTTTTAAATTCTAAGGTAATATATAATATATATATATATATATATATATATATATATATATATATATATATATATATATATATATAGGTGGGTATATATAGTGTATATTGAAAACAAGTTTTTTTTTTTGACCGGGTTTAACCGAATTTTTAACCGGGTTTGATCGGGTTTAGGTGGATTTGACCGGATTGGGTTAAGTGGGCCGATTTAGGGTTGCTTTTTAAAAAAATACTGTTGAGTCCGAACCGGCCCGGCCCACCTTAACCCAACCTGACCCGGCCCACGACCCGACTAACTTTAACGGGCTGGTTCTGGGTTGGTTCGGCTCGGCCCACCTGACAGCCTTAGCTTGATGTAAAAATTTTCAAAGATACGAGTATTTTGGTCATTGCAATATTTTGAGCTGAGACACCTACGCACAGATGTAGAATCCCACGTGCTGAGGTGCTTCTATGTGTATGCTTAAGCTCTAATTAGCTGACACATACTGTATTCTCCTTCATTCATTCAGTTCTTATTTGATAAAATTTTCAATAATTGTATGTAAATAAATAAAAATTCTCCACTGAATTGGTTCAATTTTATGGTGAGGACATCAAAACATTTAAATAATTAACTGAAGGAGATGAATTTTCAAGTAATATCTATCGCTCTATCGCAAATAATATGACGTCGATAGAATTTAAAAAATCAAGTAAATTTTTTCTACATCTTTCAAATGTTTTAGATTGATAATTATTGTGATTTATATAATTTTTTATGAAAGTTTCAAATAATATATCTCAATTAATGTTGCATTATTGTGATTTACATTACTTTTTACAAAATTTTTAAATGATATACCTCAATTTTTGTTGCACTGATAAAAAGTCAACCAAAATTTTTATGTACCTCCAATAATTTAAATTATTAATTGTTATAATTTATAATATTTTTTACATAATTTTTAAATATATATATATATATATATATATATATATATATATATATATATATATATATATATATATATATATATATATATATATATATATATATATATATATATATATATATATATATATATATATATATATATATATATATATATATATATATATATAACAATTTAAAGCTAAAAAAATAATTATTTTAAAATTTAGATAATCAATTATATTTTTAGTAGGTTTTTAGAGTTTTTAAGCTATTAGCTATTGTAATTTATAATACGTTTTTGGCATTGTAATTTAATTTTTTAAGTTGTTAGCTATTATTATCCATAATACTCTTCTTATTCAAACTTTTGTGGCATTGATAGTCAATTATATTTTAAAAATAGTTTAAGTTTTTAGTTATTGTGATTTAAAATACTTTTCCTTCTATTCCAATTTAAGAGACACTGATATAATTTCAAGAGTCAATCAAATATCATGATTGAAGTAGCGAGGCAGACATATCTTAAATGACTCATAATAACTAATTAGAAGTGATATAGAAAAATTACTATAAAAAATACATGTGAAAAAAAAAATTTAAGTGCGTCTCATTTAAGATGCCAAATTAATTTAAAACATAAAAAGTTAATTTATTTTTTATATCCATTTTATTTTTTTATTAAATATTATTAATTTTATAATACTTAGATGAGTTATAATGATTAATTAGGGGTGATATAGTAAAATTACGGTCGAAACAGCTGAAGCAGACATGTCATAAATGTGCATTTTATTTTTTTTCTTAAATGTTATTAATTTTCTAATACATAAATGACATATAATAACAAATTAAGGATGATATAGTAAAATTACGAAACAAGCAGATAGCTGAAAGAAGGCATGACAACCGTCAGTTGCCTGAGTGAGGTGCCAGCTAACTGGCGCTTATATATATATATAAAATAAAAAGTAAAGTAAAATAATAAGTTACCCTTATAAATTTAATTTTGTTATCAAGTGCTTTGAAGACTATTATTTAGGATAATGCACTTTTGAACCGTTAGTTATGAAAATCTTTGATTTTGGTTATTATAATATGATTTATTTACATAGAAATATGTTATATTATTATTATTATTATTATTATTATTATTACTAAAAAAATACCCTCAATTTTTTTAAAAATTAAATAGAAATACCTTCAAATTCAAAAAAATAAAAAATAACAGTGAAAAATTTAACCTAATACATGATAACTAGATGACTTAAAATTAGTAATTTGTTAAAATTAATAAGGTTTCATAAATTGAAAGATTGTGTAAAAATAAAAATTGAATGATTAAAAAATGTATATTCTAATAAATTTAAAAATAAATACATTTAATAATATACTACCATGATCATAATAAAAATTTATTCAATATTTGTGGAACTAATAGTATTACATTTTTTTTTTTGTGCTTTGTTATAAAAGAAACAAATGACAAATTTTATTGTTGAGATGTCTTTTCCATGCAAATTATGACAAATTTAAAATTGTTATTTATGACATAATTTCGTATCCTTATTCACTAACGTGCAGTGCTCCTATACTCCTATTTTTGTCAAGTATGATCACAACAAATCATTTTTGATATTTGTTGGATTCAATGGTTGTCATTTGCACGAAAGTGTGATGTATATTCTCAACACATCTTCTTGAATTCAGTATAGGTTTGCAGAAAAGTACGATGAATACTGTTAATAATTTTTTTTGAATTGAACAATTTCTTTTAAAAAGGAGAGATTACGCAAAAGTGTGATGAATATTATTAATAATTTTTTTTTGATTCAATGATTTCTTTTATAAAAGGAGAGGTTACATGAAAGTGTAATGAATTATGCCAATAAATCTTCTTAGATTCAATGACTGCTTTTAAAATGATATATTGCATGAATGTGTTATGAATACTGTCAATAAATCTTCTTGAATTCAGTAATTTTTTTTATAAAAGGAGAGATTACACGGAAGGGAGATGAGTACTAGCAATAAACCTTGTTGGATTTTTTAATTGCTTTTATAAAGGGAGAGATTGCAAAAAAGTGTGATAAATACTGTCAATAATTTTTTTGAATTCAGTGATTGCTATTATAAAAAGATCGTTCGATACATAAAGTATCTTGCCTTCATGTTATTATGATGAAGGATTGCATTTTAAAAAAAGTGACGCAAACAGTATTATTATTTTACTTATTTTAAGATTTAAATTTCAATTCAAACTACACATTTATTTAAATTATATGCCATGTGATATGAAGTAGTGCACGAGAAATGTGTGGGGTATTTTTCAGCTTATGTGTAAAATGAATTCCTTGCATGTAAGAAGAGGTTGCACGAAAGTCTGATGAGTATTGTCAAAAAATTCTTTTTTAATTCAGTGATTATTTTTATAAAAGGATAGTTTGATATGCAAAGTATATATAATAAAATAATTTTATTGAATATCAAATTATTATTATTATTTAAAGAAGATAAGGTTCCTAAAAGAGAAGGAAAAAAGACAGAGCGCATGCAACTGCATTAATATTAATTTGAACCCTTAAAATAATAAATCTTACACTTAAAACATTTTTGATAAGCCATAATGATGTGGTGAAAGTAGAGCAGAGCGATTTGAATCCAAACTTCTTATATATTCTCGAACTTTTCACCAATAATTTTTAATTTTCAATCCCTTACTCTCTGTCTCTGTACTTAAATGCAGTCTCTTAAATTTCAATAACAAAATAAGTTTTTCTGATTTGTAGTTTCTCTCTTGTTAGTGTACTCTTTTTCATTGAAGATTAATTCTTTTCCTCTTTATAAAACTCTTTTTTAAATTTAAGAGGTCGACTAACGGCAACAACCGGAGACGATGACCTGAGCTGCACGTAGGTGTATTCCACCTCCATATCCTCACTGCAAGCTATCTTCATCACCCATTTATAAGTCGCTATCCTTAGATCTGTGTAGCTTTCCCATTTAATCAACTTCAGCTAATTTTTTTTTCCTCTCACAATTTTGGTTGATGCCATTCCACAATCTCACGCTCTCACCAGGCGCCGTGGGATCTGATATAATTTAATAATAATTGATCTTGTTGATATTGAAGGGGTTACAGCTGTATATATAGAGAACTGAAGAATAACTAATTACAGAATAACTCAGATGTATTTAATAATTATATATGTAGTCTATTATCCCCCGCAAGCTGATCAGCGGTAACGAGGGGCAGCTTGGAGCAGAGATACTGAAAAGGCTGTAGCGGAAGAGGCTTGGTGAGAATATCAACAAGCTGGTCAGTAGATGGGACATAGTGCGTGGCCATCGTTCCTGCAAGTACCTCATCGCGAACAAAGTGACAGTCGGACCCAACATGCTTCATACGATCATGAAGAACTGGATTTTTGGTAACACAAATAGTGGACTGATTGTCACAATAAATCTGTGGTTTCGTCGGGGGAATGCCAAGTGCATCTGTAAGGTATCGTAACCACATGGCTTCAGCAACACCCGCAGCCATGGCACGATATTCTGCTTCTGTGGAGGAACGGGACACTCGCGTTTGCTTCTTGGTGCACCAGGAAATCAGATTCGGTCCCATCATAACAATATATCCAGTAGTGGACTTCCGATCATCTTTGTCGTTAGCCCAATCCGAATCAGAAAAAACAGATATATCAAACGAGCCCTTTTGAAATAAAATTCCACATTGAAGAGTACCTTTAAGATAGCGCAGAATGCGTTTCAAGGCCTGAAAGTGTTGTTCTGTGGGAGCATGCATTGATTGGGAGACTCGATTGACTGCATATTGGATGTCCGGACGAGTAACAGCAAGATAATGAAGTCCATCGACGAGGCTCCGATATAGTGTAGGATCGGCAAAGGGAGTATTCGGCCCTGGGGATTGGCGGACTGCCATGGGAGTGACCGCGGGTTTGCAGTCTGTCATTCCAGCTCGATTTAGAAGTTCAAGGGTATATTTTGTCTGATGCATCAATATGGTTCCCGATTTGCGGATGAGTTCGAGGCCAAGAAAGAACTCCAGAGGACCGAGGTCCTTAAGTTTGAAGTCACGATGCATAGCTTCAGTAATTTCAGTGATGAGTGATGACGAGCTGCCTGTAATAACAATATCATCCACATAGATAAGAATGATGACTGTCCCTCGAGAACAGTGAAGGGTGAAGAGGCTGTTGTCATGATGGTAGGTGCGAAAACCAAGACCCTGCAGAAAAGTAGAGAGGCGTGTGTACCAGGCACGTGGGGCCTGTTTCAGGCCATACAGTGATTTGCGAAGCTTGCAAACATAGTGAGGACGGTTGGGATTAACATATCCCGGTGGCTGAACCATATAGATGTCTTCCTCAAGATGACCATGAAGAAAGGCATTGCTGACGTCTAACTGATGAAGCGGCCAATCATAGTGAAGAGCAAGAGACAAGACCAGACGAATAGTCTGTTGCTTAACAATAGGGCTGAAGGTCTCCTTATAATCCACACCATACTCCTGATGATACCCTTTTGCAACCAGACGTGCTTTATAGCGAGAAAGAGATCCATCTGAATTTCGCTTGATGCGAAACACCCATTTGCACCCAATAGACTTTCGGTTACTAGGCAGAGGTACCAAATCCCATGTACGTTGTTCATTCAGAGCCTGAAATTCCTCATCCATAGCTTGGCACCAGAAACTATTTTTGGAGGCTTGGTTGTAGGTAGTAGGCTCAGTTATGGGATGTGCATCAAAGGGTATTTGAGTGTGGTAGACTTTGGGTTTGAAGGTACCGACCTTGGCTCGGGTTGTCATAGGGTGAGTGTTGAGTGGAGGGTGATTAGGAAAGGGTGGTGGAGTTGTATGATGTGTGGACGGGGGTTGGGTGGGGCTGCCGTGGGAGCTGGGATGTGCAGTGGTGGATGGGGTGGTTGTATGTGTGTTAGGAGTATGATGTAGGGAAGTGGTGGGTTGTGTGGCAGTCGGCTGGGTGTTCGGGTGTGTGGGTGGTTGGTTCGAGTGGCTAGGTGGTTGGTACGGGTGGGTAGTGGTGTAGTGGGGTACCGGGTTAGGTGCCGAGTGAGCCGAAGCATGAGCGTGTGAAAAGGACGGAAATAATGGCACAATGCCAAGTAGATTGGGGGAGTATGGAGTAGAGGAAAAACTTGTGTAAGGAAATTGTTCCTCCACAAAACGAACATGACGGGAAACATATGTTTTCTGAGATACAGGATCGAAACATTTGTAACCTTTGATAGTGGGATGATAGCCTAGAAAGACACAAGGGGTGGACCGAGGTTGAAGTTTATGTTGAGTGTGTGGACGCAACCAGGGATAAACCAGACACCCAAACGGGCGGAGATGGATGTAGTCGGGTGGATGATTGTAGAGACGGGCATATGGAGTGGAGTTGGAGAGAGTGTGAGTGGGCATGCGATTTATGAGGTAGTTGGCAGTAGCAAGGGCATCAACCCAAAAGGAAACAGGTAAGGTGGAATCATGGAGGAGCGCAACAACTGTTTCTATTAGGTGACTGTGTTTGCGCTCAGCAACGCCATTTTGTTCAGGGGTATATGGACATGAAGTGTGATGAAGAGCCCCTAGACTTTGAAGAAAAACACCAAATGCATTGTTGACAAATTCTTTGCCATTGTCACTTCGAAAAATTTTGATTTTGGCATTAAATTGATTTTGAACCATTCGGTCAAAGTTGACAAAAACAGTATAAGCTTCGGATTTAAATTTCAGAGGATAAAGCCAAGTGAATTTACTGTAATCATCAACAAAACAGATATAATAACGAAAACCTTGAACAGAAGGAACTGAGGTTGGACCCCAAACATCAGAATGAATTAATTGAAATGGCGCAGTGGCCTTGTGTTCAGACAGTGAAAAAGGTAAACGACAAGATTTAGACACTGAACAGGACTCGCAATGTAATTTCTCTGAAAAATTAAAACCTAAGGAAGATAAAATGGATTTGGTGATGGCGGATGATGGGTGCCCAAGCCGGCGATGCCAGGTGGACGAGAGAATGGCTTGACTCACAACAGACGGAGACCTGGATGGAAGAGTGTATAGCCCATGCTTACAGCGGCCCGTGTACCGCACCCGGTTCGTGGTATTGTCCACTATCTGGAAATTGGTGTCATTAAAAATGAGGGTGCAGTTATTTTCTTTAGTAAAGCGATAAACAGATAAAAGATTGGATGTGAGGGAAGGGATGTGGTGAAGGGTTGAGAGATGAAATTTACCATTTGGGGTATAGACATACCCAGAGCCGGTGTTTGTGATGGGAAGGGATTGACCATTGCCTACTGTAATAGTTTCTGAGCCATGATATGGATGAGGAGCTTGAAGTTGTGAATAATCCGACGTCACATGGGTGTTAGCACCTGTGTCTAGATACCAATCGCCAGATTGAGCGTTTGTGGACGCATGCATCGCCCTTGATCCGCCGGACTGGCGATTTACATTCTGCGAGTCATCATAACGATACCAGCAATTAGCCGCAGAATGGCCCCGTTTAGCACAAATTTGGCACGTCGGAATATCTCGTGTGGGCCCCCGCTGGTTTCCTCGTCCCTGTCCGCGGCCTGACTGGAAGCCGTCCCTCGGTGGAGGCCCGCCTCTGCCTTGCTGCCCGGTGTTCCGACGGTCACCGCCGCCGCTGCCTCGCCCTTGGTTACGACGATCGTCACCGCGACCCCTGGCCGAGCCCCCGCTGCCAGCCGAGTAAAGAGCCGTGACGCCAGGGGTGGAACTGGCTTCTCCGAGCAGTAATTTGTGTTCCATGTCTAGATTCAATTCTTCTGCATTAAGCCATCCAGACAGTTGATTCAGAGTGATTTCGACAGGTGAGAGGCGAATATGCTGTTTGAGAGAGGAATAGCCAGACGGAAGACCACGTATCACGGCATTCACCACGTCTCGTTCAGGAATAATCTCGTTCACAGCATCTAGGTCAAACAGAATAGAGGCCACATCATCAAGGTATTGAGTCATCGTCTTCGTTCCCTTCCGAAGAGTATGCAATCTGTCACGCAACTGAAAAATATGAGCCGTGGACACAGAGTTGTACCTTGTGGCTAGTGCGTCCCAAAGTGAAGCCGATGTGAGAAAACCCCGGGCGTGTTTGTGCACAGAGGGGCTAATAACAGCGAGAAGACAGGCTCGGATCTGAGTGTCTACGATCATCCACGGAAGGTAGTCGGGATTTGGGAGCATGACACCGTCCTCCTTGGCTGTCTCGGGCGGAGGCTTCTCCGCACCGTCAATCCAGCCGAGCAGCAAGTTGGCTGCGAGGGCGGTGCGGACGTTAAGTGCCCAGGCCGGGTAGTTGTTGTCAGATAATTTTTCGGGGATGAGATTGTGGAGATTCCTGAGCAGTAATTTTACTCCAGACGGTAAATTTGACAGAGGATCAACAACCTTGTCCATGGCGCCGACCTACGGCGGAGGTGTAGACGGTGGCGGCGGCGCACACACGTCGGAAAAGAGGAGAGATTAGGGTTTGGGCGAAAGAAGAAACCCTAGCTCTGATACCATGATATAATTTAATAATAATTGATCTTGTTGATATTGAAGGGGTTACAGCTGTATATATAGAGAACTGAAGAATAACTAATTACAGAATAACCCAGATGTATTTAATAATTATATATGTAGTCTATTAGGATCGAATAACCAAGAAAATTATTTCCATCGTTGGGATTAAGACCACTTAAAGTTGATTTGCAGGTATAAATTGGCTTTTTTCTTTCGAATCTCGGCTCGACTATTAATCTTTTTACTTACACTTCTATATTTGAAATCCCGCAGGTTGAATTTCTAATGAAATTAATATCGTTGCATGAATTTTATCTATATTAGTGTATTTTATAAGGTTAATAATTTGACTTTCTATGGATCTTGTCGGTCTTTATCTGCAAATTGTGTTGTGCAACATGTTTATTGTGCCATCTCCGAGTTGATGGTAATGTTTATTGTTCCTTGTCTGATCTAGTCTGACTCTCTAGCAACGGTGGTACTGAACCTTAAGTTTGGTAACCTTACTTTGTCATCATTTATTATTCTCTGAGCATGTGTTGGTAATTCCTGAAAGTTATTAAACTGCGCAATACCTGCAAAATCAAAAACATAGTTAGTGATAAAATCAGCCAGTTGATTTTCCTCTCTAGCTATGTGTTGAAGGTGACGTACTCCTTTAGATCTCCAAATTAATCTTGTCCACATACATTACAATATTCCAAGAAACCCTTTAATCTCCATCCAAAATTTCTTTATCACGAGACTACCAGTTTCAATGATTACATGTGATAGACTATTCTTAATACAATGTTCTATTCCCTAATGATTACATGTGATAGACTATTCTTAATACAATGTTCTATTCCCTATAAAATGGCTCTTGATTTTGCACGCTTGTAGTATCAGGAATAACTTCATCTTTAGCATATATCAAATCTCCATCCTTATTCCTGATAGTGAAAGCATAGGAACTATCACTAAGGTTGCCTCTTGAAGCACCATTCGTATTATATTTGAACAATCCATAATCAGGTGGTGTCCATCGAACTACCTTGCAAATCACATTAGGCCTCTATCTCTTCAAAAATTCTATCATCTCTGGCCAAGTGTGTGGAATATTCTTCATCCATGGATATATTTTTTTTGTCCATCCAATTAAGATTCAGATTAATTTCCTAAATCACTTTATGCTTAGACAATTCTCTGCCATAGTAATAAAGTTCCTCCACTTCCATATTTGCCATAGAATCATAGCTGGAGTAGCCTGATATAGAGGCCTGAGTTTAAGACACAGTCATGATTCCACCACTTCAAAATAGATTGTTTAACTTTGACAAATGGTCCATGAATACCTGCAGCAGTAGTAAAGTATAACCAGATTTTCCTACCAAAGGTACATGTTATGAACAGATGAGTAATGGTTTCTTGTTGTGGGTGTATGCAACATCTGCACCTTGAAACCATTGGTATTTCATATCTTGCTACCACCTCATCAATAGGTATCTTTCAATTTCAGACCTTCTACAAGAAAAAAGAAAATCTTGAAAGGTAATTCCTGCATCCATAATTTGACAATGTTTTCATCTTTGTGCTTCTTATGTCTCAGTAATTCCGATGCACTCTTCACAAAAAATCTCCCATTGCTATTATCCATCCACCAATGTCTGTCCCATAACTCAAATCTTTCAAAAATCTTAATTTTTGTATCCACATGTTCTACAATGTCATGAGGTATGTGTTGATACATTAAATTCTGATTTCACTGCCCATTGACTATGACTATGAGACTAGAACTGAATACTCCAAGATGAACATCCAGTTTTAACCTTACTCTGATACCACTTGTTAGGACCGAAATAATCAGGTGTCATGCGGAAGCTTGCAAAGAAAATCTTGAAAGACCATGAATAAGAAGATAAATGAGAAATTCACCAAAAGAGACATAAGAATTCAATGTGGTTCGGTCAATCGACCTACATTCACAAAAGGAGATGAGCCATCCACTATATAAAAGAGAGTACAAACTGTCAAGAGAGACAACCTTACATAATTCACTCACAATAAAAGAGGTTCACACAAGTGATACTGCAACCTTTGTGTCTCACAAAGTCTCTCCCCAAATGAAACTCTCACACCCCTAGGACTACATTGTGGATACTACCAAACTAGATGAAAGGAGCCTCCATTTATAGAGTATACAATCTTTTCCTATACGAACAAGGATTAGACAAATAAGGAGAATATATTTTCCTTTTTCTAAAGAAAAATTCAATTATGGTAACAAAGTCAGGACAAACACCAGCAGAGTTTAATGGAGTAACAAGATTTGAAGTTCTAGATGGATATAAACAACACACGTGTTTGAGAAAAAGGGCGTGCAGTTGTAGATCTTGGATGTTGAAGGGGATACTTTGTCCAAATGCTTTATCTACCATGTTTCATAAGTAGTGTAACCCACTTTATTTCTTGATCCATGCTACTCTAAAGAGAGATACATGTCCGCTTACTCACATTTCATGCAATCTATGAATAACATGCCAATATGGCATGTATCTAGAAACTCATTTGTTGCTCCATCAGTGATAAAGAAAATGCCAAGCAGGCAAAAAAAGTTAAGAAGGAAAAAAGTCGATGAAATCAAGAAGTCTAGAAAAATCCCTAGAACTGGAGTTACTATGACATGTAGCCAATTCAATGTTAAGGGTCACCAAAAAAAGAGGTTGTCCTATGCTAAAGACTGGTGGAGATGGTGCTACTCCAAAAGTAGCAAGTGCTGCAGAACTATCAAACACAATAAAGGGAATGGGCAGACCAAAGGTAACTTATCTATTACTGTTTTCTCTACTTTACACAAACCATCTAATGTGTACATTATCTTTTGAATACTAGAAACAAACAAATAATGAAGCTGAACCTGCTGCAAAGAAAGGGAGAGAAAGACCTAGAAAAGCTCTAGATCGGTGTATTGCATCTGTAGCACCTTCTTCTAACAAAAAATCAAGTGCATCTGTTGCTTTTAATTTTGTACCACCATCAACAAATGATGGTGCTCCTACTGAAGCAAAAACAACACCTACTAATCATGGTGCTACTAATTTTGCATCAGCACCAAACTCTAGAGAAAGAGCAACACTTTCTAACCGTTCTGTAGCACTAGAAATCCCTTCAAGGAGTGCTCGAATGTCATCAAGAACTAGAAGTGCAGAGGAAGGGGTAGATGAAGTGGTAATGCAACAAGAGGTGCTCCTCATCCACTTGAAAGTTGATTTACATGTTCTCAAGGAAGTACAACACATGTTGCTACAAATATTGCACCAAAAGATATTGTTGCTGCTGCTATAGGAATGGAAAAGAGTGTCGGGAATGTAACTCAACATAAAAGACCAAGACTGAATCGAATGGGTGTGTTTCAAGATGCAAATGGCTTCAAAATCGTTAATGTAAATGATACATTCATAGGGCTTGTGTTCTTTGCTTATAATGACTTAAACTTATACCAGTTTTTTTATAGCCTAGGCTGCCAAGTAGGAACATAGTAACTACTAAACGTAAGCAAATAATAAAATCAGCAGTTGTGTCTGGAGATATTGGGTTCAAACCTTTAAGTGGACTGAAGTGGAAAGGTAAGCAAGCAATCATAATAAAAAGGCACCAACAGATTAGAGATAAATCAAAGCCTTCAAATAATGCAACCATGCATAACTCATCCTCTTCACAACCTTGAGACCTCTAGAAGCTATAGTCTTGTGTTGGTTACTATTTTGGTGTCACTTAGATACTATATTTGTTGTATGTAATAAAGAAGTTGCTGTTTTGGTGCCACAAAGATACATGATGTTTTGGTATCATTATTTTTGGCATGGAGCTGTTAAGCTGCTATTTTTGAGACTCGTGAATTTATTTTGTGTAAATAATACTAGAATTCTATTGATTGAATGCAGTGTTAAAGATTTGTTTTGGTTCTGTTTTTGAAATTACAGTTGTGTTGTGTTGTTGATATAGTTAAACCTACCTTGACTTTTTGATTTTTGATTTAGTGTTGCTTCTATTTGGTTATTTACACCATAATTCACAGCAAGTTTTATCATGAAAAGAAGTGACAATACCAAAATGAGATCAAATTGTAGTCACATTACCACAAAATGATGATCTATTACATATTATGGTAGCTTAGTATAGCAAATTGAAGTTTCATTCCTACACAAAATAAGTCTCTGTTACATACTATGGCAACTTAATTAGATTTCTCTTTAGGTTGTCAACTTGGATAAGAAAACTAACATACACAACACCTACACATATGATCATACAACAAATGAATTTCCCAGTAAAGTGACATGAGCTTCTTTTTTTCCTTTTTATCTTCATTCTCTTGTCTTTCAAATCACCCTTGACATTAACTTTCAAATCACTCATGGCATTCTCATTTGCTTCATCTTTCACATTCAAATAAGTTGAATTGATGTTGAGGCTTTGAAATTGAGTCTGCAGATTTTCACACTCATCTTCTTATTTTGACTCCTTGAGGTCTACTGAATTCATCTTGTTAGAATTATCACACTGTATCTTCAAGCTTATTCAATTGCATCTCAACACACTCATAATTTTGTTCTAGCTCCTTAATCTCGTTAAGAATAAATTTTGATCTTTCTTCAGCTCGGTCCATCTCTCTCCATCTAAATACTTGCAATTCATAACCTAAAAATTAAGAACATAAAAAGTAGCTCTCTACACCAACACCAACATCAATCATTAAGAGAGAATTAACACAAACCTCATAATAAGAACAAGCCCAAAATCTTTTACTCGGCGATCTGACCAAGAAGTATGCATTTGCAACAAATGCCATGTTTGCATCACACTTCAACATTGATCATTGGATCATTCTCATTCATACACAACTTTCAAGTAGTATTTCATCATTTCTAACCATAATAGTTCAGAAAATGAAATTTCTAAGATTAGAACTTCAATATCGACATGAAATAGATTAAAGATAAGAAATTTACGCAAAAATTACCTTTAACTTTTCGAATCAAGGAGAATTTTTGAAGAAGGGTTATGAGTTCAAGCTACTTCATTAATGGAGATGGAAAATTGAATTTGAATGAAGAAGAATAGGGTTTAAATAAGGAATTTATTATTTAACTTTATCAAGACACGTGGCGATTTTCTATTGATTAAAGATACAAAAATTATATCTTCACATGCATTTGGTATGTTAATTCACGCAGTATGCCACGTATGCATTTAAGGTTGATAAAAATACAAAATATAATTTAGTTGAGGGGGTAATAGGACCTCCTTTAAATTGGGGTGTTACTCAACAACTTTCGTTATAGTTAAAGGGGGTATCAATGTCTTTTCTTATTGTTATTTAAAAGGAGATAAGGTTAGAGAGAGCATGCAATAGTATGAATCTGAACCGTTATAACGATAAATCATACTCTTAATACAGATTTGGTAACCCATGTTGACGTGGTAAAAGTAGATAAGAGAGATTTGAAATCAAAATTCCTATATATTCTCGAACTGTTTAGCAATAATTCTTAAATTTAAACCCTTGACTCTCTTTTTATCTATACTTAAATACCATCTTTTGAATTTCAACAATATAGTAAGTTTTTTTACTTGTAGTTCTTCTTTTGTTAGTGTACTCTTTTTTTATTGAAGATTCGTTCTTCTCGTTTGTATCAAAAGTTTATAGAGAAAATGGGATACACGTGCGTTGTAAACTAGTTAAATGAGTACACATGAATCATTAGTTTCATTTTGTCGTGATGATCAAATTATGGAGAATTAATTTAAAAAGTTGCAAAAATTATTCTATGTAAGACTCATTTCGTATCGATAATGCATTAAAGTAATAAAGTCATTAACCATTTAGTGGAGGTTATAGAAATGAAAGTTGTGATTTGTGAGTTACGAAGGTGGACTATATAATGCAAAACTAAATACGTCAAAAATCTTAAATCACTATCAAAATCTCTTAAATTTATCTTATTTTCAAATATTTCAGGATATTGATTTCTTCAATTTGCTGAGTTAGTTAAATTGTTCTTTTTGTAAGTGTACTTTCTTTTAGAGCTTTGGAGATATACAAAGTTTGAAGATTGATATCACTATGCTAGGTGAATTTTAAAGTTAAATAATCTTTAAAGATTAAAAAATGGATGAGCATATTCACATCTGCATATGGTGAATGTGGAGGTCAAAAAAGAAATTAAGTTGATTAACGGAGATCCAACATGGAGTAACAATTAATACCCTTTGGGAGTCGCCATGTCTTCTATGTGAAAAACCTCATTGATGCACTGCTTAAGAACAACTCTCTAGTTATGCCTAAAATTCCATTAATCAAAGATAAGATTCTACCTTAAATTTAACTTTTCGCTATTTACTATTCAATGATGAATATAAATAAATTTTCACTTGAAGCCGAAAAGGCATGGCCAAATGATAATTTACAAATGTCTCAATGAGGGCATCAAGCTAGCCCTCCAGCAGAACCTTACTCCTCTACAAGTTTGTGTAGACTCCATGGAAGTTATAAATATGTTGCAAAAGGGAAACTTGCTATATGACTCTTGTTTATGACTGCAGGTCTCTACTAAGGAACCGGTGAAATCCTTCAGTCTATCCCACTTTTCGGGAACAGAATAGAGTTGCAGATTTGTTGGCAAAGCAAGGAGCTAACAAAGACTTTTTTGAAAGACTTCATGTCTATGTCACTCCACCATCTAGTACATGAGTTGTTTTTCGGGAAGATTTAAGGGAAAATCTTTCTCCCGCATTGTACCTGGTAATAGGAACTCACGGTCAGCTTCTTTTGTTTTCGTGCCCCACTAGGCATGTTGTTTTGTAAAGAACGCCTTTTATCTACTTAATGCATCTTTTCTTCCTAACCACACACAAAAAAAAAGGATAATTTACAAATGCAAGATTTTAATATTTGTAAATTTGAAATAATTCCATAGAAAATAGGTTTAAAATATTTTTGTATCAGAATTTAAGTTTTAACTCTCCTTTTTCTTTTTAGGTATTTGTTGTTCAAATATCAGTTGCTCAATCACTACAAACTCATTTTGGGTATGTTTGCTAAGGGAGACAAAGTGGACCTATAGAAATTCTCCATCCTCATGACTTGAACTCGAGATCTCTAGTTAATAATGGAAAGGATCTTAACATTCATCCACACCCTTGCTGGTAAGTTTTTGTATCTCGATTTGATTATGTTTCTTCAATTTGATGTCAATTAGTTGTTCTAGTTTTTCTTTAAATATTTGTTTATTAATTTTTCAGTGATGTTACGTTTTCGTCCAAATTATCAAAAAGTGAATAAATTGGAACCATTTTAATACATATAATGGAAAAGTTCTTTTCTTTTTTTACTTCTTTAATGTTTTGATGAAAAAGGTACTATTTTATAATTGGAACCTCTTACGAAGTCTAATGTTTAGACTGAACCAATTCTATTTTCACCTTAAGAGGAATGAAAACCCATTAACCTAGGCTCACAACCCATTATTCTGGACCCAGTCCAATTGACAAATTTACTTTTGAAACAAAAAACTTATAATTCTCTGTTATAAATTTCTAACTAAGTTTCTCTTATCAAACAAAATTTTGTTCTCAAGTGCATTGAAGATCATTTTTATGATAATGCACTTTTGATCTGTTAGTTATGATAAATTCAGATTTTGGTTATTATATTTATAATTTATTTACATAAGCAATATGTTCTATTTAGATTGTTATTACTAGAGACACTCTCAAATTCAAAAGAAAGTAACAGTAAAAAGCAAACCTAATACATAGATAACTGAATGATTTACGTTAAAAATTTTAAGGTTTCACAAGTTGAAAGATAAAAAATAATGTATATTCTAATAAATTTAAAGTTAAGTGTACTTAACAATATACTGCAAGGATCAAAATAAAAATTTATCAATATTTCAGGGAATAAAAGCATTATTACTACTATATATAAGGGAGGATCGCCCCTTTTGGCAGTCCTCACAAATTTTTTTAATGCAATTAAATAGCTACACATGTTTACTTATTTTTCATACATGTTGTTACATTTGTCCTCATTTATTCATTTACTCTATGATATTTTTATTTGAGACTTTGTAATTAAACTATACATGGTATTTTTTTTTTATATATATAATATATAAATCTCTTCTTATTCCTTATTAGATTACTTATTCTTTTTTACTTATTTCTTATATTAAAAATTAATTTTTTTTTCTTATTTAATTTAGTAAATCACGAAAGATTTAAAACTTTTTTCACATTACTATTACTATTACTATTATTACTAATAATATAACTATTATTATTATTATTATTGCTATTATTATTATCAAGTAATTAAGTAACGCATGAATAGCTAAATTAAATTTTTAAAACATAATTAATAAGAATAATTTAATATATTTTATCCTTAATATATTAAATTTTTAAGTTATTTGACAAGTCAAAGAAACAAGGGGCTTTGGGCTCTAGGTGACAAAAGAGTTTTAAAATGAAGTGTGGGTAACACAAGTCTTAATAATTGAGTGGGGGTGACAATTATTTTATTAAATATTAAGAAAGTAAGAAAAGTTTGAAAATAATTAACAGGTTTTTTAATTTACACTTTGATCCAATGTAAAACCTAATATAACTAGAAATGGACGGAAAAAAGGCACGTTTCTCTCTCTTCTCATTTATTGGAGTTTTCTCTCTCTTCGTGATTTTTGTTGTTCATTGTTGTTGTTGCTTTATTCATCATCTTGTTCTTCATTATCACCATCTTGTTCTTCATTATCATCTCTTCTTGTTCATCATCATCACATTCTTGTTGTTGAACATTGTTGTTACCGCTACTATTGCTACTTGATCAAGTTTTTTTAGGTCAAATTTTATTCGTATATCACTTGGGAATTACTTAAGGTGATTTTAGTAAGTAAAATTATAATTTTTAGTTGAATTTCTCATTTGGGTGTATCTGCTACTGCTGTTTTTTCAACAGTAGATAAAACATGTAACGTAAATCCAACAGATGAGTAATCTGTTGCAACATATTGACTAATCTATTGCATGGTAATTACACGATCAACTAAGTGTGTTCGTCTTGAGTAGAGTGATCAATTGACCAATTTTATTTGAAATGATTCAAACCAAGCCATAATTAGAAATAACTATACTGATTTAACTAAAATTAAAGATGAATTAGTAAGTTCACTTATAATTTTAATTAATTTTATGGTAATTACATGATCAACTAAGTGTTTCATCTTAAGTAGAATGATCAATTGACCAATTTGAATTAAAATAATTAAAATTAAGTAATTATTAGTAATAACTAAATTGATTTAACTAAAATTAAAGATGAATTGATAATTTAATTATGATTTCAATTAATCTCATAGTAATTACATGATAATCTAAGTGTATTCGTCTTGAGTAAAGTGGTTAATTGACCAATTTTATTTGAAATGATTCAAATTAAGACATTATTAGTAATAACAACATTGATTTAACTAAAATTAAAGATGAATTGATAAGTTCAATTACGATTTCAATTAACATGTTGCAATAGATGAGTAATCTGTTGGAAAAGACCAAACAGTTAAAGAAATTTGTTGAAAATGACCAAACAGATATAGACATCTGTTGCAATAGATGACTAACCTGTTGCAATAACTAACTTATCTATTGAAAATTATCCAACAAATATAGACATCTATTGCAACAGATGACTAAATTGTTGCAACATATGACTCATCTATTGGAAATTATTAAATAGACAAGATATATGTGAACTCAGAACCAAAATGAGCCATAGAATTTAGAAAGTGACCAAAATAGGTCACCTATTTAAAAAGTTACCAAAATAGGCTAAACGTAATAATTTATTACGTTTTCTATTTTTTTCTTAACGGTTTAACTTTTACAAAAATGTAAGAATTTCTTACGTTTTACATTTTTTTCGTAAAACGTAAGAAATTCTTACGTTTTATAAAAAATATAATTTTACACGATGACCGGGGAAAAAAATACAGTGAATTATCAAATCAATTAAAAAGATACTAAAAAATGAGTTGTTCAACATAACAAAAAGTTACGTTCTTAACTTTTTATAGCAGTGGTCCCCCACCCACAATTCTTTTTTCCTCAAATGTCCCATCACTTCTACTTTTTCCTCTTTTTATATATGATAATTATGAATTTTTTGATTAGTTAAATTTATTTATATTTTACATGTAGTTCAAATAATTTATTTTTTCCTCTATGTAATAAATTTTTACATTTTACATAAAAATTTTAAAAAATAGAAGTATCAATTACCTCATTAACTTAACAATTTTCTTATATTTATTGTATATCAAAAAATAATCACTTCTATCCTTAATTATTCGATTTCTCTCTAAAAAAAATTATACTTTTGAGTTTTCCTCTACTCCAAAATAGTGAAATGTTGAATTATCGTCGATCAAATATGCTACTATATACGAGAATTATATTTTTTTGGTGTGTTAAAAATATGAAATTAATTTTTTCGGATAGTGATTCATTGTAGTTTTAGATTAGTGTTTCGATTAGGATATTGAGGAAACTCACATGCACAAATACGTTTCATATTATAACTAATGGAGTAAAAATCACAATTTAATTTAGGAACACTCCTAAATTAATATAAGAAAATATATTTTTTTAGGAACACTTCTAAAAAAATATAATTCTTGTATATAGTAGCATATTGGATCGACGATAATTCAATATTTCACTATTTTGGAGTAGAGGAAAACTCAAAAGTATAATTTTTGTAAAGAGTAATCGTATAATTAAGGATAGAAGTGATTGTTTTTTGATATAGAATAAATATAAGAAAATTGTTAAGTTAATGGGGTAATTGATACTTCTTCTTTTTTTTTTTAATGTAAAACGTAAAAAATTATTAGAAAAAATAAATTATTTGAACTATATATAAAATATAAATAATTTTAACTAATAAAAAATTTATAATTATCATATGTAGAAAGAGGAAAAAATAGTAGTGATGGGACATTTATGGAAAAAGAAATTGTGGGTGGGGGACCACTACTATAAAAGAGTTAAGAACGTAACTTTATGTTACATTGAACATCTCTTTTTTTTTAGTACCTTTTTAATTGATTTGACAAGTCATTGTATTTTTTTCCTCGATTATCGTGTAAAACGTAAGAAATTCTTACGTTTTAGTAAAAGTTAGCTCAGTTAGTTGACCGTTAAGAAAAAAGTAGAAAACGTAATAAATTATTACGTTTAGCCTATTTTGGTAACTTTTTAAATAGGTGGCCTATTTTGGTCACTTTTTTAATTTTGTGGCTCATTTTGGTTCCGAGTTCGATATATGTTGAAAAACAATTAAAAATACTAAAGTTCAAATGTTTTTAGGAGAACTCAAACATTTGTCCCCTTGTCTAAGGTCTTGTATTAAAGACTTGTCTTTAATTTTAATTAAATTAATTTAGTTATTATTAATAATTGCTTAATTTGAATAAACAAATGACTAACCTGTTATAAACATCTGTTGCAATAGATGACTATCTTGTTGCAACAAATAGATAATCTGTTGAAAAATAATTAAAATACTAGGGAACTCAAATATTTTTAGGAGAACACAAATGTTTATCCCATTGTCGTAGAGACGTCTTTAGTTTTAGCTAAATCAATTTAGTTATTACTAATAATTGCTTAACTTGAATCAACAGATGACTAGCATGTTGCATCAGCTGATTTATCTGTTGGAAATTATCAAACAGATAGAAAATCTGTTGTAACAGATAGGTCAACTATTAGAAAACAATTAAAATATTAGGGAACTTAAACGTTTTTAGGAGAACTCAAATGTTTGTCCCCTTGATCCTTTTACATTTGATTTATGGTATATTATTTCTGTCTTCTTTACCTGTTTCATGAAATTTTTCATGTGTTTTACTTATTCGTTGTGCCCCTGTTGAAATATTTTAATAAATTTTTAGGTCAAATTTTGTTCGTATATCATTTGGACATTACTTCATAGCTTATTTTGTAAGTAAAATTATAATTTTTGTTGAATTTCTTATTTGGTGTATCTGCTACTGCTACAATGGATAGAACCTGCAACATGAATCCAACATATGAGTCATCTATTGCAACGAGTGAGTAATCTATTGCAATATATGACTAATCTGTTGCAACAGATGACCCATATGTTGGATTCATATTACAACACTATAAAATGAATCTAACAGATGAATAATCTGTTGCAACAGATTAGTCATATATGTTGCAACAGATTACTTATTAGTTGCATCAAATTAGTCATATATGTTGCAACAGATTACTCATTTGTTGCTATAAATTAGTCATATATGTTGCAACAGATTACTAGTCTGCACAACATATTAGTCATATATGTTGCAATAGATTACTAATTTGTGCAACAGATTAGTCATATATGTTGCAACAAATACTCATCTGTTGGATTCACGTTACATGTTTTATTTATTATCAAAAAACAACAGTAGCAGATACATTCAGATGAGAAATTCAACTAAAAAATAACAAACATTAAAAAAAATAACAAAAAACATAAAAAAATAACAAACACCAACAAATCAAGTTCCTCATTTTCGTCATAACTTAAAAGCCCTAATTTTTTACTTGTGAAAATCAAAAAGAAACGATGAAGACTCGAAGTTGTTGTCGTCGGAGAATGTTGTCACGTCGACTGACGGTTGAATGTCAAAAAGGAACGGGCAAGAACTCAAAACTATTTGTTGCCAGAGGTTATAGTTGCACAAGATTGAAGGGAGAAATTTGAAAAGTTGTTGGTTGGGAGAAGTTAGAGAGAGAAACTATCGACAGAAAGAGAGAAGAGAGAGAGATTGATTTGCAGAGGGAGGAAAGTTTTGTGGGTGTGAGTTAATTTGTATTTTTTAAAAGATTAAAAAGTTTAGAAAATATTAATCAAGTTCACAATTAACCTAATCAAGTTTTTTAATTATGTTTGACCCTTTAAATTGGTCAATGTCACTAATCCTTCATTCAAGACTTAAAAGATAACTTTCTTCAAATTTCTCAAGAAACAAGTAAAAAGGAATTGAGAGGATATCACTTTTTCTCCTTTTTTTTTTTTTTTTTTCATTTTGATTGATCCATGTACTAAAAATAAAATTTACTTTTTGCTTATTATTTTAGCAAATAAAGAAAAATTTATTATTTTCTTTCAATATTACTCTTATCATTAAGTAACTATATAACATAATAGTTGTCAATCATATTCTTTTAAATCATAATTATCGAGATCAATAAACCAACTCTTATTAAACAGTTTTTTTTTTACTAATCGGAGTACTAAATCAACAAATGTAAAATAAAATGAAATGGATAGAATGCATATTTATTTTTTTACATTTTAGTAAAATCTGTGCAACTTTGAAGTTACACTCTCTTTTTCAATCAGAGCATTTATTATTTTTTAATAATATTTATTCTCTTTTTGAATGTGTTTGGTACAATCGTTTTTCAATTAAAAACATTACTTTAATAACATTTTTTAAATAAAATTAGTGTATTTCTTACTTATTTTCTTATATTCGGTATGTAAGTAAAATATTATTTAAAAATTATTTTTATATAATTTAGATAAGTATTATGAGAGATGGGGTATGGAGTGACAGGGATGGGAGCTATGGTGGGTGAAGACAAGGTGTATTAAAGAGCGAAGGGCTCAATGAATGTGAAATATAAAATATAATTTTTCTACTTTCATGTAGTCATTTTTATAAGTCTAAAAAGACTTATTTTCTAGAGAAAATATTTTTTTCAACAATCTATCAAATATGATTTTGTAAACATACTGAACACATCACTTATTTTGTTGAACACATCATTTATTTATTTTAAATTAAGTTTTATGTCTATTCATATTTGGTAATTATCCTTCATACTTCCTTTTTCTTAAATAAAGTCCTTTAAAAGTTATCCAAATATATCGAAAATACTTTAATAATTATAGTAGTTTTCCAGATATACATAATCAACATATCATTAAATTAAATTAATTATGTAATAAAAAATATGATTTAAGTTATATATTAAATTTTATATTCTTTATCATGAGCTAGTGCCCGGACTTAGCACGGGCCTTATGCAACTAGTATATATATATATATATATATATATATATATATATATATATATATATATATATATATATATATATATATTTGGCTTTGTTATAAAAGGAACAAATGGCAAATTTTGCTTTCGAGATGCCTTTGCCATGCAAAATATGACAAATTTAAAATTTGTCATTTTATGACATCACTAGTCACGAGAAACTTGTACAAAGTATGGACCTAATATCTATCTAAAATTAATATTATAATAATAACTATATCAATTAATGCGACATCTTTTGAATTTTGAAATTTAAATAAATTTATTTTTCAGAAAAAAATTTGCATATAACTTTAAATATTTTAAGTTATCTATTATTGTGATTTATTATTCAAATATATAATTTTATTTCAAAAATTTAATTCACGATCAAGATTAAGCTATACAAATGCATAAATTAGTAAGAGCGTAAAAAACAAAATTCAATGAGTCTATATTGCTGTTTTTCAGATAACACAGGCTCAAAATATGTTTTTTTTTGTGTCAATTTCTGTGATATAAATAGAATTTAGATAATCAATCATACTTTTAATATGTTTTTAGATATTTTAAGTTGTTAACTATTTTAACTTATAATATTTTTTATGTGGTTTTCAAATAATATATATTACTCTCCCTGTCCAAACTCTTGTTGCGTTGATAGTCAATTATATATTTCAAATAATTTAGGTTTTTAATTATTATGATTTATAATACTTTTCTTCTATTCCAATTTAAGTGACATTGATATAATTTTGAGAGTCAAGTAAATATTTTATAATTTTTAAATATTTCAAGTTGTTAATTATTGTGATTTATAGTATTTTTTTACGTATTTTTTGAAATATATAACAAATTAATTTTATTTTAAATATTTTAAGTTGTAAACTATTGTAATTTATAATACTTTTTATGTGATTTTCAAATAATATATGTTACTCCCCTTGTTCCAACTTTTGTAGCATTGAGAGTCAATTACATTTCTTAAATAATTTAA
This sequence comes from Capsicum baccatum var. pendulum, assembly GCA_030864225.1. Lineage (NCBI taxonomy): Eukaryota > Viridiplantae > Streptophyta > Magnoliopsida > Solanales > Solanaceae > Capsicum > Capsicum baccatum. Next base: position 29,682,495 of record CM061556.1, on the reverse strand, counting down.
GTTTTAAATTATTGTAATTTATAATAATTTTTTTCTATTCTAATTTAAGTGACATAATGCTTAGATGATCATAATAATTAATTAGGGTTGATATAATAAAATGATAATTGAAGCAGCGAAATAGACACGTCTTAAATGACTCACAACAACTAATTATAAGGTATGTAGCAAAGTTACTATAAAAATTACTCGTGAAAAAAATTTAAGTGAGCCTCATATATGATGTCAAGTTAATTTAAAATATCAAGAGTTAATTTATCATTTTATATTTGTTTTACCCTATTTATTAAATATTATTATTTCTTTAATACTTAGATGACTTATAATATTTAATTAGGGGTGTTATTTAGTAAAATTATGATTGAAGCAGACATGTCGTAAATGTCTATTTTACTTTTTCTATAAAATATTATTTATTTTTTAGTACATAAATAACTTATAAATAATTAATTAGGGGTGATATAGTAAAATCACGAACAAGAAGCTGAAGCAAGCATGTTGACGGCTAGCTACCTGCTTCTCTTTCCTTTCCCTCTTATTAGATAGTATAATTAAGCGGCATAATGCTTAGATGACCATAATAATTAGTTAAGAGTGATATATTAAAATCATGATTAAAGCAACGAAGTAGACATGTCTTAAATGACTCACAACAACTAATTAGAAGTTATGTAACAAAATTACTATAAACATTACTCGTCAAATTTTTTTTAAGTGGGTCTCATATAAGACGTCAAGTTAATTTAAAACATCAAGAGTTAATTTATCATTTTATATTTATTTTATTAAATATTATTAATTTTTTAATATTTAAATGACGTATAATAATTAATTAGGGGTGATATTTAGTAAAATTACGATTGAAGCTGAAACAGACATGTTATAAATGTCTATTTTACTTTTTTTAATTAAATATTATTAATTTTTTAATACGTAAATAATTTATAAATAATTAATTAGGAGTGATATAGTAAAATCACGGAACAAAAAACAGCCATGTTCACGAGCAACTGACTGCTTCTGTTTTCTTTCCCTCTTATTAGATAGTAATTTCTTATCCTTTTTCAACAATCTCACACTTAATCAATAAAAACTTGTAACTTCAATCAAATTTGTTTATACTCTTGTAGGTGCAGGATCTACAAAAGAAGTTAATTCTTTATATTTTTATGAAATAATACAAATAATTGAACTTGTAGGTAGTAGTTATAAATATGATAAGAAAAAATTTAATGAAATATATTTATTTTGTGAGTGTTAAATATATTTTTCATCTGAGTTTATATGACACTTTTTGCTTTTCAAAATCAAACAGTATAAACTTTAATCAGTATTGTAAAATGTATTTTTTTTCCATCATTTAACATGAGAAGAAATACAACTTATGACATGTTTTATACAGTTTTTGAATATCTAAATTTAAATTTAAAATATTGAGTTAATTAATCTACTTTTAACTTCAAATTATGATTAGTCAAGTTAACTCCTAAATTGTAATGGAGGAAGTTCTCTTTTCGACCATTGAAAACCAAAGTATTTTGATTTAGAAGACAAAAATTTTAGTGAAAGAGTTTCATCCTGAAACAAAGTACAATTGGTGTTATGTACACTTACATCCTTTGTACATCTGATTTTACTCTGACATTTTTATGAAAAATGAACTAAATGATAATTGAATGATTATTCCTCGTAATCTTTAGATACTGCCACCACCACATGTTTAGTACTGTCTGCATATGAAAATTCATCGAACAACAAATTTCTCAAAAAATACATAAATGTTTGAGTTGTTGGTTTCATCGCATCCACAGGTTCAATCAAAAATTGATCAAACAGTTCAGATAAGAGTGATTTTTTAATTATTCAGCTAGCTATTCAAACACTAAAATATTAATTCGGGGTCAAAACTAAATTTATTTACTTATATGACCCATACAAGAATAAATTTAAGTGGTTAGGGTTTATTATATACTATACTACCAACATCAGAAGTTTATTTTAAACAATAGGGGCACGAAGGAGTTCTTTTATTCCCTTTCATATCGCAGCTTTCAAAGAAATCCTCAGCAATTTAAGGTTAACTGCTTTGGATGAATAAATTCTTAATGTTATATTTATAATATTGTGAGTTGAATTAGAAGTTAGGCAATATACAAGTTAGGCAGAAATCATATTCTGGACAATGAGTTAGGAATTGAAATATTAATGTTCAATTATTTTGTAATCATGACCTTATGATTTAATCATAAGAATTTAATAAAATAATGCTCAATTATTGTGTAATATTAGTTTACTATGTACCTGTTAGGGTATGTGGAGTTTTGATGATAGACATATGAATGAAACATGTTGTGAAAGCTGGTCCATCCCAAGTGCACAAGGCATAGCTGCAGGCAAGGTTGTTGATAAGATGATATTACGCAAAAACAGGAGTGGATAAGTATCATGTATTCAACACTTAAAGCAGATGCAAAGGAGAAGAAAAGTGCAGCATCTAGAAGTTGAGTTGATTAAGAAGTCTTGCAGATATATGAGATAAAGGAGAAGAGTCATATTCAAACAAGGTAAGAGAGAGGCGGCAGAAAAAGAGTCCTATGCAAACAAGAAGAGTGAGTGAAAGTACCTGGGAGTCCTAGTGAAGATAAGAGAATACATCAGCTAAAGGACTCCATCAAGTATTGTCTTAAATAGAAGAAACAACATTCAAAGCAATCACTCGTGCACTGATAAGATAATCAACAATCAACTAAACAGTTCACTCACTTGAAGAAGAACCTGGTCCCTTGTTTAGCAAGTCTTAGACTGTGTGTACTAGGTAGGTTCTTTGCGTTGTAATGAGTCATTGTTCTAGTCTCAGTAATCTATAAATTGAGTTAGGAATTGTGTCTTCAAGTTAGGGAACTCGAAGACTTGGGACACTTATCTTGGGAAGATTTGTATTTTTGTAGTTATAAGAATTAGAAGTTTTAATTCCTGTTTACAAGAAGTCTTGTAACTTTGATTGATTGTTGAGTCTTAAGAGTTATAGTGAAGTTGGGGTTAAATCCTGTAGAGGTACATGTCGTGGTTTTTTACACCTTTCTTGAGCCGGGTGTTTTCCACATAAAAATACTATGTTCAGCTTTTACTTCTTTGAACTACGTTTACTTACTTGTTCCACAGATAGGTAACCAGTAGAGTCTAATATTGAAATTAGTAGGGCACACACTCTAACAAATGGTATCAGAGCGAGGTTGTCTTAAACAAGGCTATCACCTAAGAAAAGATCAATGATGAATTCCGCACCTCTTACTGGATACAGTGAAGGTCAGTAAACTACTAGGCCTCCACTCTTTGATGGCTCTTACTTTATCTAGTGGAAAGAAAAGATGGAAATGTTCATCCAAGGTGAAGCCTATGAATTATGTGATAGGATTACGGATGGTCCCACTATTCCAATGAAGTTGGTTGATGGTGAACCAGTTAAGAAAGTAAGGAGTGAATTTACTCCTGATGACTTAGTGGCATTGAATAAAAATGCTAAGGCTAAGAACATCTTGCTCTGTGGACTAGGACCTGCTGAATACAACAGGGTATTAACCTGCACCACTGCTAAGCAAATTTGGGATGCACTAGTGAATGCTCATGAAGGTACCTCTCAAGTAAGAAAATTTTGAATTTCTAAGATGAAGGAAAATGAGACCTTGCATGAAATGATGACAAGGCTTACTACCTTAACAAATGACCTGACTTCCTTAGGAAAAGTCATTTCTAAGGAAGAACAAGTTGAAAAGGTACTGAGGGTATTACCAAAATCAAAATGGAATGTAAAGGTGAATACAATCAGGGAGGCAAATAAGGATCTTGCAAGTATGACCCTGGATGAACTAGTAGGGAACTTAAGGACTTATGAATGAAAGTTGATTGAACCAAAGAGCAAGTAGCGCCTGAGAAAATCCTGGCATTGAAAGCTTTTGATAGTGATGAGGAATTTGAACTTGATAAGGAACAAGTTGCTTTCATAACTAAAAACTTCAATAAATTCTTTAAGAAGAAGAGGGGAACATGTAGCAAGAAACGTTCCAATGACAATCCAAATGGTTGCTACAAGTGTGGCAAAACTAATCATTAGATCAGAGACTGTCTAGTCTGGGAAATAGAATGGAAGAAGGAAAGGGCTGAAAAGGAACTAAAAAAGGCCAAAAGGAAGGAGGAACATGCAATGATAGCAGCCTGAGGATCTGACTCAGATGAAGTTAATGAAACTGCATTCATGGCTCTTGGAAATTCAGATTTAGAAGAAGATGATGCTTCTGAGGTAAGTATACTTGAACTTAAAGAAAATTACAATTGTTTTCAAAACAAAAACTTGTTTCCTTGATGAGTGCACTAGTTGATGATTTCCAAGAATTAACTTCTGATAGGGATGAGTTGTTCAGCAGTCTTGTAAGCCTAAAATTTGATCTCATTAATTTAAAAGCTTGCACAAGTACAATTGACAAGGAAAACTGCACTCTCAAGAAACAGGTTGCAGAACTTGAGTCTTCAAACAATAATCTTAAAGTCTGAAGTTCTTAAATTAACTCTCACTGAAAATAGAAAAAAAGCCATGAGTAAGGAACAAGAAAATGCTGAACTTGAGCTGGTTAAATACAAACAAGAATGCCATGATTTAACTGAAAAAATGAACAAGTTGAGTCATGAAGTCTCTAAACTCAATCTTGATCTTAAAAGGGCAAATAGGTGGACAAACTCCTCAAGAATTATTCACAAACAGTGTGAAGAAATTATAATGAAAAGGCTGGGTTAGGTTTCCACAAAAGTTTTGATGATCCTAGAGATTTGTGTTATATCTGTGGCAACCTTGGACATCCTACCACTGAATATCCAGTGGCTGCTAAAAGCAGATCAAACAGTCAAAATCTAGCTAACAGATTTTCTCAGACCAAAAAGAACATAACTAGTTCTGGTCAGAGAAACAGATTGCAATACTTGTTGCCAGCGTATTATAGAGGGTAAAGTTTAGTGTGAATTTTATAGTCTAGTGATCGATCATCTATGAAAGTAACCAGCGTGTTCCAATTGTGTAAATTTCAATTTGATAATGTTGAAGAGACAAATATGAATCACCAACACAAATTACTTTGTAATGAAGAGACTTAGGTAAAATTAAATCATGAATCTTCAATTTTTCAGTTTTGAGAACTTATTTTAGAAGTATTGTGTAGCAATTTATTAAATACTAACTGAGCATATGGTAGCTACTCAATCAGGTTGAATCTTCAAACACTTGTTTATGGCCTTTGACAAGCTTGTTAAAATTTTCTTGCTTAATTATCAACATGAAGCATTTTAATTCCCACTAGACCTTTTTATAGTGCCAAAAACTCAATTTTAACTAGCTATAACACATGATTTCATAATTGGGCTAGGAACAGAGGCGGATCCAGGATCCGGACTCACTGGGTGCCAAGTAATTCAATCGTATTATTCATATTTTTGGTCTATAGGATAATTAACAAATCAATCAATAATAAAAGAATAATAATAAAATGATCAAACTTAAACTTTTTAATAATATTACTAATATCATAATATCCATAATTCATTACAATTGCCCACAACGAGTTTTCATATTTTGAAAACGATCAACGATGACATCATTACTTACATTTTTAAATACATCATGCATGTAACATACTAAACAATCATTTAAATATTGATCACCAATACTATTTCGCACTTCATTTTTTATGTGCTTCATGGAAGAGAATGCTCTCTCAACAGTTGCCGTAGCGACGGGTAAAATCAAAGTCAACTTCACAAGTAAATAAACAAGTGAATAAGTCTCTACAAGATTTGCCTCAACTAATGCCTTTGCCAAATCATATTTGCCGCAACTAATGTTTCAAGATAGGTTGACAAGACCCTTTTTCAATATAATATTTCCTCACTTCATCTCGTATTCGAGGATCATAATCAGAAATAGGTCTTCTTTCTCCCGGATCGACTTTAAGTAACCCAAATCGAGGTCAGTTATAAGACAAGAATGATTGACATTAACATTACTAGAACTTGATTGTGAATAACTATCCTTCTTGAAAAAAATTCTCCATCTCAAATTCTCAATCACAAAATTAGAACACTTTCTCCTAAATCAAGTTATCAAGATACATAGATAATTCCAAATTTGGGTTTCTAGGCTCAAGAAAGAGAAACAAAATAATATTTCAATATAACTTACGGAGAGCAAACAGAGAGAGAGCAAGCAGCAGCACTGTAGCAGCAGTAGGAAACCTCAAGAACAAGAGTCTCAGTCGATGTTTTGATTTGGAATTTAGAAATAGTTTTTTTTTATTTGGTGGTATCAAGTATGCGTTGCAATTATTAACAAAGTCAGCTGGTGGGTATCAAGTATGATTTTTGCAATTATTAACAAAGTCAGCTGGTGCCTTACATTTTAAATGAAAAATTATTAACAAAAATGGTTTTAAAAAACAAATGATGCCAGCTGGTTTCGAACACAAGACCTTGGAGCTACAAAATCAGCTCTTTGCCACCTGCACTAGACATTGTCTTATTATTGTGGGTGGTAGACTTAATTTTTAACTATATCTGTATATATATACAACTATATATATAGAGTTTCCATCGAAGTTTGCGGGTGGTGTGCCACCCCCACGGGCCTTAATAGATCCGCCCTTGGCTAGGAAGAGTACCTTTAAAACTACTTTCTTCATCTAAGTACTACTTCACAACACATATCGACCAAGAAAATTATTTGCATAAATTTCATAGATTGTTGTTACATAACTATGAATTTTTAGATATTCCGGGAAATTGAACTTCCGATGAGTAATTCTACAACAACATATCCAAGGGTTTAGAGAGGCTAGAGTATACACAGACCTTACCTCTAACTCAGAGGTAGAGAGGTTGTTTCCGATAGACCCCCAATTCAAGAAAAATTTCCCAAAGGAATCCCCCCTCCAAAAAAAGTAATAGAAGTATAAGAAGCAATAAACTGTAACAAAAATAGTATATAGTAACGAAAACTACAACAAAACAAGATAATATTCGAGGTATAAGAAATAATATATAGCAGCAGAATTGAAAGACTACCCAATTCTATTTCACTATTTTTTAATTCCGCTAAGGAGGTATTTTTACTTTCCCAGTCCAATCTGTTTCCACCTCAACTCCCCGAAATCAATCCATTGAGAGTTCTCCCTATGAATATAAAGGAAAATTGAAGTTTCTATCTGAAAATCCGCGAAAGCATTAGACAGGAAAATCCTTCGAAGATTTAAGGAGCGCTTGGAGACAGTTGATCTACGAGGTAATATTGGTAAGATTCTCGACAGATAAATAGTGGAAGCTTTTCTATCTAATACTCCACAAATTGGATTAGAAAGGCCTACTCGATCCAACCTAGTCCAAAATCCAAATTTGATGGGTAATACTTTCAGAACTTGAATTTTCTAATTACTAATTCTGCTTTATCAAAACTAAAACAAGACAAGATGTCACGTGGCAGCATAATAGAAAGCCACATGGCAGTTTTTAGGACAGGTTATAAACATTGTAATAAAAATTATAGTTAAAATCTAAGATATTATATTTAAAAATATTAATTTTGTTTAAAATTATCATTAGCTTGAAATTAGGAACATAAGCTTATCCCTTTCAAATATAGTTTAAAATATATTCAAATATTAAATAGAAATAAAATATTAATCTAAATAATAATAATAATAATCTATATATATATATATAAAAGCAAAACTAAAATAAGACAAGATGCCATGTGGCAGCACAATAGAAAGCCATGTGGCAGTTTTTAGGGCAAGGTTATAAACATTGTAGTAAAAATTATAATTAAAATCTAAGATATTATATTTAAAAATATTGATTTTGTTTAAAATTATCATTAGCTTGAAATTAGGAACATAAGCTTATCAAATATAATTTAAAATATATTCAAATATTAAATAGAAATAAAATATTAATCTAAATAATAATAATAATAATAATAATAATAATCTATATATATATAAAAGCAAAACATAAGCTAGACAAGATGTCATATGTCAAGCTATTAAAATAGCCACGTATTAATTTTTAAAATAATATTAAAAAATATCTTAAGAGAAAGTTAAAAATACTATAATAACAATTTTAAATTGAAAAATTAAGTATTTGAATTTGAATAAATTATCCTTTTACAAAAAATATTTTCATTATCTTAAAAATAGAAAATAATAATTAAAAAGTTCTAATAGATATATACTATTTCAAACTTATCTCATATAAAACTTAAATATTATAAAATATATTTAAATATAATTTATTTACATATTAGGGAATTTATATCTATAATAATAATTAGTTGTAGTAGTGTTGACAATTGTATAGTACATACATAGTATGTAGAACAACAACAACAACAACAATGATATCAATCAGAAAAACAAGCAAGCTGGAAGGTGAGAAAGATCATGATTGTCAAAGAATTAGTTGATCAAATGCAGGGTAATAATATCAATCAGAAAAGCATGATCAGATGCACCTATATGCATTTACTTGGGAACAAAAACAGAGTTCAATGGAAGACCCTCATGTTCAAGAACCTGGCAAGACCAAAAGCATGCTTCACAATGTGGTTAATGTGTCACAAGAGACTGCTCACAGCTGATAGACTATTGAAATGGGGAATTGAAGTACCCAAAACTTGCAGCTTGTGTCAAATGACTGAAGAAACAATAGAGCACTTATATGTTCAGTGTAAGTACACTATAGAAATATGGAAACAACTGTGCAAATGGATTCAAATTCCTAGTGTCCCCCCGGTGAATTGGACTACATTTATGAAGTAGTGCACCAAATGTGGAAAGGGAAAGAGTCAGCGTGCCCAGATATTCAAACTACTTTTTGATGAATGTGTGTATGCAGTGTGGATTGAGAGGAATAGTAGAATATTTCAACAATAGTGCAGAGAAGTCCAACAGGTGGTGAAAGAGATAGCCTACATAACTACAGTTCGAGCCCATCGTGCAACCAAATGCATACTTACTTCCTTTGTGTTATGAGCTGTAGGAGATGTTAGAGCCTTAGTTTGGTAGTTTAAATTGTAGACAACAGCATACTGAGTTAAGTTGTTGGGTTTGTAATGACGATTCTTGGTAATTAATAAAAAGTCGTTAGTTACCAAAAACAACAACAACAACAACAACAACAACAACAACAACAATAATAATAATAATAATAAAACAAAAATAGCAATAGTAGTACATACGTAAATGGTAAATAATATGATTTAATTTCAAATACAACAACAAACCCAGTTTATTCCCACATAGTGAGGTCGGAATAATATTAGAAGATAAAAATGTATTATATTTAAAAAAATAAAGATAATGAAGAACTTATCTTCTTTCAACAAATTGAAATATTATTTGAATTTGAATGAAAGTTGAAATGGAATGAAATTCTACTTCTTAATTTATTTGAATTTGAAGTACTTATATAATGTGGTTTGATTTCAAATAATCTATATCTATCTATATATATTATAAAGCAAAAGACGAAGCACCATAAGAAGCCACGTGGCATTTGCTAAGACAAGTTCTAAACTATTGTAATAAAACCCTACTCCTTCGGAGATGGATTTTGATATAAATTCTGTTTAAATATGTTTAAACAACTTATTGATTTCAGTCCTGGCTCTCCAGCCAGAAAATATATTCAAAAGGACTTCTTTTCTGAAAAATGGCAACCGTTTAGAACATGGTTTTTTGAAACTTATTCTAAAGATGAACTACGGAATATTTCTGAAGAATTTTATGAAATGTGTGCTCTGCATAATCAGATCATTTTCTTTGTTCCTTGGTTTATGTCTGCATATTTGCCTTCCTACATTAAACTCATTGAGAGATCCTACCAACATCCTGACGGTACGACTACTCAAGCTCAATACCCTCCACAATCTTCATTTATTTTACCCAATAACACGGGAATGACTTTTTCCGCTTTTCAAAAATTCATTCATGATGACATTGGAAAAATTACTGTTTCCGAAATAAATCATCTTATTTCTCAGAATAATTATTTGAGTCTTTATGTTAAAGTTCTTGGAGAACATATCTCCTCTTTGGATACTAAACTCGATGAACTCATTCTATTGGTTCACAAACTCAGTACCCAACTAAACTCTGCTAATGTTGCGTCAACTTCCAAATCCACCAAAGAAGAAGAAGGACTCCTTCTTTCTAAACCCTGTATTCAGAGACCTCTAGAGATAGAAGGATTTACTCAGGCCTCTGCATTAGAGCAACTCGAAACCCTATTAGATAAAAAATTTTCTGGACTTCATCTTCAACCACTAAATATGTCCAATGATTCAATCCAGACTATTGAGTCTAATTTTGCAGATAACATTGAAATCACCGATAATCCGGGCGAAGTTCTCTCTTCAGAACTTCATAAACTCAGGGGAATGATGAAAAGACAACCAGGCAAAAAGTTTGCCGACATTCCCCGAATGACTACTTCTTATTATCCACGTCCTACTCCTCAAGATGTTCTGATAGAGGAAAGGGATTGGAATCAGACAAACACTTCGTATAGCGGCGACGCTATTTACGAATGGAATATTGACGGTCTTTCAGATCGACAAATTTCTATCCTTATTCATCGTATGTCCATGTATGCTACAATTTGCTTAGCTACAAAAACTAACGATAGAAATGCAAAAACTGACCAGACAATCTGTAAAATGATTGTTGCTGGGTTTACCGGCCAACTTCGTGGCTGGTGGGATAATTTCCTAGATGACTCAAAACGCGAAGCCATATTTACGACCACAAACAATATCGAAGGACGAGATAATCTCGGTCGCACTCTTACGGCAGGTCGGTCTGACGCCTTATATACCTTAATGCTGACTATTATCGAACATTTTGGTGGACGATTTACTAATCAATACGAAAATATTCGAACTCTTCTTAATGGCCTAAGATGTCGTCACTTAGGTGAATTTCGTTGGTATAAAGATACCTTTCTTAGTCGGGTTATGGATTTACCCGAAAGTAAATACGAACATTGGAAGGCTAAATTCATTGATGGTCTTCCTCCTCTATTTGCCGAGCATGTTCGAAAAACTCTCCAGGGATCTACTGGAGCGATCCCTTATTCTGAAAAAACTTATGGTCAATTAATCGTAGCTTGTACACAAGAAGGCTTAGCCCTCTGTAATGAGCTGAAATTAGCTCGTCAGATCAAGCTCGATAAACTCCGAGAGAAATCTCAATTGGGTGATTTCTGTGAACAATTTGGCATGGAAAAACCCGTAAACCGGAAGCCTTACAAGTCTTCCAAATACCAATATAAGTCTAAACACCCTAGACGACGGAGTAAGGAACAACGAGAAGCTCGTAAATCCTTCCGAAAGTCTACAAGATTTACTAAGAACTTTTCAAAACGCCCTTTATCAAAGATTAAGTGTTACAAATGCAACCAGTATGGTCATATCGCTCCTAACTGCAAATTGCAGAAACTCAAATCTTTAAATCTTTCTGATGAAATTCATGATCAAGTTTACACTTTATTGTATACTTCTGATTCTGATTCTATGTCTGATTCTACTTCTGAAAATGATTTTGAATTGCCTGATTCTGATAGTAATTTAGATCAGAATAATAAATGTGCTGATTGTGATAATCATGACTGCAATTGTGATGAAACAATGTATAAATTGCAAGCTCAGTTCGAAGAACTTGATTTAGATGTTAAGACTCTTACTGCTGAAAATATTCTTGAATTATTAGAAGAAGTCACGGATGAAAAACTTCGTGAAAAAATTCTGCATTTAGCCACACAAAAGTCTTCTACTCCTTCTACTTCTAATATTGCAAAAGACGATTTTGAAAATCAGCCTATGGCATATTCTTTAGCTGAAGTTAATCGAAGATTAGCTTTAAGCAAAACTCCTGGTAGAGATACCACTTTTGATGATTTAAAAATTGAAATTGAAAAAATAAAAAAGGAAATCATTTCTTTAAAACAAAATCAGATGATCACTGATCATCGCCTTCTTAAACTCGAAGAAAAAGAAAGTTTCTCCAATCCTTCGACTTCTTCACAAGAAAAGGAAAAGGATTTAGAAACTGCCGAAACTCTTCAAATTGAAAAATTTAATATTGAAAATTTGAAAAACGATTCCTTTTTGGGAATGATGCAAATTGTTACTGCACATAATTGTTACTGCAAAACGATTCCTTTTTGGGAATGATGCAAATTGTTACTGCAAATTGTTACTGCACAAATTTGAAAAACTTTTTGGGAATGATGCAAACAAAGAATTCTTTATCACTAATGTCGCCATGATTGATAGTGGGGCAGACGTTAGTTGTATTCAAGAAGGATTGATTCCAACTAAATATTTTCAAAAAACTACTCATCTTGTAAAATCTGCAACTGGCCACTCTCTTGACATTAATTATAAACTGCCTAATGCTCATATTTGTCGTGAAAAAATTTGCATTCCTCATTTCTTCTTTTTAGTTAAAAATCAAATATATCCTCCTATTATCTTAGGAACCCCTTTTATAAATGCTATTTATCCTTATACTCATATTGATGCTAATGGCTTTAAAGCTACCTATAAAAACCAGCCTATTTCATATCCTTTTGTTACTCAACCTGTAACTCGTGATATAAACGCTCTTATCAATATGAAACAAAATCAGCTTAATTTCTTGCAGTTAGAAATAATGAGTATCAACATTTCTGACACTCTAAAATCTGTCAAAGTACAAGAAAAAATAAAAACTATTTCTTCTCAATTGATGACTGATATTTGTGCTGACCATCCAAACGCTTTTTGGAATAGGAAGAAGCATATTGTTTCTCTTCCTTACGAAGATGGCTTCAATGAAGCCAAAATTCCCACCAAATCTCGACCCTGCCAGATGAATGCAGAATTAGTTGAATTCTGTAAAAGGGAGATTGATAGTCTCCTGCAAAAGGGTCTCATTAAACCTTCTAAATCCCCTTGGTCTTGCACTGCTTTTTATGTCAATAATGCTGCAGAAAAAGAGCGAGGTGTACCTCGATTAGTTATAAATTATAAACCTCTGAATAAAGTTTTGAAATGGATTCGGTATCCAGTTCCGAATAAAAGAGATCTGCTTTCCAGGTTATATGATGCTAATATATTTTCTAAATTTGATTTGAAATCAGGTTATTGGAAAATTCAAATTGATAAAACTCATTTGTATAAAACCGCTTTTAACGTCCCTTTTGGACAGTATGAATGGAATGTAATGCCATTCGGTTTGAAAAATGCTCCTTCAGAATTTCAGAAGATTATGAATGATATTTTTAATCCTTACATGGATTTTATTATTGTGTATATTGATGACATTCTTGTATTCTCAAAGACTCTTGAAAATCATTTTAAACATCTGCATATATTCAAACAAATAATCATTCAAAATGGATTGGTTATTTCTAAACCCAAGATGAAATTATTCCAAACCAATGTTAGATTCTTAGGTCACAATATTTGTCAAGGTTCTATTGAACCTATCCAGCGAGTTTTAGAATTCGCTACCAAATTTCCCGATGAGATTACTGATAAAAAACAGCTTCAAAGGTTCCTCGGTAGTCTCAATTACATTTCTCCTTTTTATAAAAATCTGTCTAGAGACTTAGCCCCTCTGTATGACAGGCTGAAGAAGGATCATAAAACCCCGTGGACTCAAGCCCAAACTAATTTGGTGAAAATGATTAAAACTCGTGTTCAGTCTCTTCCCTGTACCTCTCTTGCTAATCCTAATTGGCAAAAAATTATTGAAACTGATGCTTCGAATATTGGATATGGAGGAATTCTTAAACAGATAAATCCCCATACAAAAACTGAATGCTTAATTCGTTTTTATTCAGGTAAATGGACTGAAAGTCAGAAAAAATACGCTACTGTTGCTCATGAAATGCTTACTATTGTAAAGTGTGTGTTAAAATTCCAAGATGATTTATACAATCAGAAATTCATTATCAGAACAGATGCTCAATCTGTTAAATTCATGTTTGATAAAGATTTCAAATACGATGCTTCTAAATTGATATTTGCCAGGTGGCAGGCGCAATTAGCTCCATTTGATTTTGAAATTCAGTATAAAAAGGGTAGTGAAAATTCATTACCTGACTTTTTATCAAGAGAATATATATCATGAAAATCTTTACAACTTTTTTCCCTGAAAAAACTCTTATTACAATTCTTAAATGCCTTCCTCTTCCTGCTGATAATAAAAAACAAATTCTAGACCACCTCATTGCACATCTTATTCTAGATGACTTCTGGTGGCATAATTTTATTCGAAGCGAATTTTGGTGGTATACCAATCTTGAAAATGCTGAAGAAATTGATGATGATTGGTACGATATTGATATTTCTGATCATTGATTGCAGAATGACAGATCCCCCCTGGCAGACAGCCAGAGGACGCGGCCGTGGCCGACACCAAAACCCTGCATATTCGCAGTACGGAGGAAGAACAAATCCTTCATATTTGAATCAAAGATCTACAACACGAAATTCTGCATATAGCTCTACACGTTCGGATTTTCCTGTGTTACAACAAGGAAATAGAACATTGATCAATTCAAAAATCTCTCGTAATGAGGCATCTTCATCTTCCCAAACTCAGAATATTAACTTAGAAAATATTCCTGAAACTCACCCATTATTTCAGCAAATTCAAACATATTTAGCTGAAAAGCAAAAAACTGCAGATTCTTTTTCATCTATTGTTGCTGAAAATTCTGAAGATAAACCTTCTTATGAGAAGCTGGACGCCAGAGAACTGGTGATGTACATTGAAAATCAGCATATTCCATCAGAGGAAACCGCTGATGAAGCATGGCGAATTCTCAAAAACTATCTTATTACTAATGTTTATGTTGCAGGCGAATCCTATAAAACCAGAACTTATTATGAACAGATTCTCATACATACCGCCAGTGCTACATTTGATCACAGCCCGTTGGGCGAATCTACTCCCGGAGTGCATGGATACTCCAAAATCGTGATCAAAAAACTCATTCCTATTGAAGATTGGGGCATCTCCTCTATGACTCAAAGAACTCTTCCTATGGGACCCCAAGGACAAACTATTGCAAATTTTACTTATTGGGACTATATTAAAACCTTTTCTCAAGTATTATATTATAATAATTATAAACACAAACACACTTGGTTTATAAAAATTTGTTCCAAAGTCTTTGAGAAACCAATTCCTAATTGGTTTGTTAGATGGTGGACAAATCATGGACCAACCATCAAAATTCTGCCAATCGAATATTCATCTTTATATTTTTCCCGAAAAAAATCCTCTCCATTTCTTACAGATTTATACCTTTCTGATCATACCTGTAAACTCGACACTATTGACCAGATGTATTTTTACATCGAATTCTCTATCCCTTGGATCCATAGATGGTCTGTTGAAATTGGGTATGACGCCCAGCAAATTCCAGCAATTTATCGTACCTTCTACTGCAACTTCTGGGATAAACTCCTCAGGACAGATCCTGCTACTAAACTTCCTTACGGTCATGAACAGAGGGAAGAAATTAAACAGAAAATTGCAGCATATGAAAAGGCACCTAAAAAATCTGTTTTGGTTGAAGACAAAACTCTTAATTATGTCTCTAGGCGCATCTCTGCCCATGATGGCAACAAACTCCAATTAATCGAAGAATATTTATCCGAAGTAAGAGATAAGCTTCTACTTCAAGTCGAACAAAACTCAGATACTTCAATGCACAGTACGGAAGCCAACACTGATGATGCAATCACAGATTCTCAGCCACCTGAAACTCTTAATGAAGAAGAAATATTAGCAAACGCTGAGGAATTTCTGAAATGGGGCAAAAAGACTTAAAGATCTGAATAAAGATTTTATATTGTATTAGATTCACAAAACACTGTTGTAATAACAAAATACTGTAGAAACACTGTGCTGTAATAGTACAAATACTATAGAAACACTGTGCACAGGGACCCACATATTACTGTGCAATATTCCTTTTCTTTTCTATATAAGGAGCCTCATTCTTCACAGAAGAGGCAAGCAAGTTTTTAGTTTTCTCTTTCTAGTTCTCTCTCTCTCTCTCCTGTATATCTCTCTATAATAATAAAAGTTTGATTTGCTTATCCCGGCGACTCCCCAGCAAGGTACATACTTACTTTCTATTTTGATTTCCTTTCATCTCTCCCAGATCTACGCCGTGACTATGTCCGGCTAGACCTCTTTTATGTTCATACTATAGTTCTAACCTCTCGAAGTATGTTAACTATGAAAGATCCAAACTCTACTTAGATAGCCGAGGAATTTTGAGAAAGTTCTTGACTTGGTTCCGAAATGGTGGTACAGTCAGGGCCATCAATTTTATGTTAGCCTGGTCTCAGTGATCGGTCTAGTGAGCTGTGCCTCTAAGCCCGCAGCGAGGAAGCGTAAAGGGCGATCTTTGCACAGTTAGAACTACTAGACGAGGGCTTTCGTATAATTGTGTGGTCGTCTGACAGGCCCCTTGTTTGGGTGAAATAATTTTCCATACAGTCAGTAACTTCTCCAATTCTTTACTATTTCGGTTGGTGCTTCGGTTCGGTTTTCCGACTTGAGCTTATAGCCGATATTATTACTTTGTCTGGTAGGCTGAGCGGCATACCCCAGCCTAAGAGATCCTGTTAATAATAATAATAATAATAATAATAATAATAACAACAACAACAACAACAACAACAACAACAACAACAACAACAACATCTGTCTAGGGTTTCAAGTGAATTTTTCTTTTGATTTATTGATTGGCCTCTTTTTTTTTTTCAATCTATGTTATTATTTTTTTCTTTATTTTGATAACCATCTTATCAAGTTTTCTCGGCTAATGGCTATTGCTCGAGGCAATTGCAGATTGTTTGAATTAGCTTTCATGCGTGTGAATATGTTTTTACTTGTAATATTTATCATAATTAAATTTATAATTATAAATGTTGTATGAATTTTTTTTATAATAATTGATATGATATTTAAATTTGAATTCAAAGGAATTTGAGATGGAATGAAGTTTTATCTTCTTAACCTCTTCCTGCACTTTCACATTTTTTATTGTTCAAATTTTTTTTGATTTTAACATTTTTGTTTTTTATATATAGATTAGTGATAATCGTATTGCAATCTATTTTTTTTCTACTATATCCATCTCTAGATTCAAATAAGTAAATATTTATTTTGATATTGAATTTCAATTTTAAAAATACTTGAATTGGAATAAAGTTCTATCTTCTTAACCTCTCTTAGATATACTCCTATATTGATATATAATTTTAAGTTTCTTTCCCCCTTTTTAAAGGTTGAATTCAAAGAAAAAGTTGTAAAAGGACGAATACAAGATGAGAAAAGAAGAAAAGAATGATTTTGCACATATCTTAATATTTCTATTTTTGCAAGAAATTAATTTATTCAATGTGTTTTTTCACTTTCTGTCGGGCTTTTCTTTGATAATTAACTAAGAAATAGGATAATGAGAATGCTGTAAACCAAATGAGAAAACATATAATGATGAAAGTTTATTGATATTTATATTTTTTAACTCTGCAGTTATAGAAAAATTCACGTATAGAAAAATTTGAAGAAAAACAATTATAACAACGAAATCAAAGAATTCAATTCAATGTGGGTATCGAACATCGAATGAAAATTAAAAAAAAGATTATTTTATTATTACTTATGTCTTATATATAATTCATTTTTATTGAATATTACTCTATTAATGTTATCTCTCTATAATTGAAGTGTTCATAGTGTTTTTTAAACCAAAAACAAAACAAAACATAATGTTTAGAAGCAATTACTCCTAAAGGTAAATGGAATTAATAATTAAATTAATCTTGGAACTTTTGACAAATAATTTGAGTGTGAGGGAGTAATAAAGATTAGTTAGTCCTGAGTAGTAGAATCACGTTTCCAAAATATAGTTTTCTCTATATTTTACTCACAAAAGTGCAAACTTTTTATCTTAATGATATACTAAATATAATTTAATTAGTTAAAGAGTCCATTTTTATCGAACTTTTCCAAAACTTTATGCTAACATTTTTCAAATCTCAAGTACCCAATGTTATAGTTTTCTTATATTTTCTGAACTTCAATGTATATATACATTTTTGTCTCCTGATCATTCACCATTTGCCCGTTCATCTCTACTTTTTTTTCTGATTAAATTACTAATGTGTAAAGCTGAAAACATATAGGACGAAATATTGACTGTAGAAGATAAGTAGGAGTGTAAAATATGGGTATGAATTCAGGTAAATAATTATTACTAAATTTTTATGTTGTCGAAAATATTTATAGTAGTAGTTGTAGCAGTAATAACATCAACAACATTATTATTATTAGTATTATTATAATTATTATCCCATTAGTTTGAATATTTATCTCAATTCAAATATATAAATTATATATATATATCAAATTTGAAAAAAATAAGGATAAGAAAGAATAACAAATTACTCTTCTTTTAACAAATTAATAAGATATTTGAAATTAAATGAAATTAGAATTGAAATGAGGTCTAGCTTCTTAGTGTCTCTTATATGTACTCCTATATCTTAATTTATTAATCCTCTTTTAATTTTACTTGCAAGTTTACATTTATGTATAATTTTTTTTTTAGTAATTTTGGGGGGTAGGGTTGGGAGTAGGGAGGGATTGGGGTAATTTGAACTAATTTTGAGAATATATAATAAAGAGTATGTTGTGTCGTGTATATGCCACGTAGGCATTAATGGTGTCAAAATTTCACTTTTAATTAGTTCAGGGGTAATAG
The DNA here is from genome assembly GCA_030864225.1 of Capsicum baccatum var. pendulum. NCBI lineage: Eukaryota > Viridiplantae > Streptophyta > Magnoliopsida > Solanales > Solanaceae > Capsicum > Capsicum baccatum. The sequence continues at coordinate 29,663,622 of CM061556.1, read as the reverse complement.
GACCCCCTCTTAGTTTAGGCGTGTCATTGCCTTATTGGGTATAGTTCAGAGAGGTAATTGGGTATTTTCTCTATAATAAATGTAATAAGATAATATATACATATTTATATATTTTCGACGAAAAAAGGGGAAGGCAATAGTATAACAATTTAAATTATTTTTGATAATCTGAAATCTATTAATTGTAGCACTAACTAATATAATAAAGAAAACATGAAATATAAAAACTTTATTTTTATATGATTAGTTTTACAGATATAGATTTGGTTACAGATGTGTGTGTGTGGAGGCGGGGAGGGGGAGACAGAGAGATATTAACAATCTATTTAATATCTTTAAATTGTGAATAGTATAGTAAAGAAAACTATAAAACATAAAATATTTTTTACAATTATATAATAATTTTTTCATATAAATTTGATTAAAGAGGGGAGGATTGGGGTGGAGGGGACGGGGGGGGGGGGGGGGGGGGGGGGGAGGAGAAGGGAGATATTAACAATCTACTCAATATCTTTAAATTGTGAATAGTATAGTAAAGAAAACTATGAAATATAAAATATTTCTTTACAATTATATAATTATTTTCATATAGATTTAATTACAGGTGGAGGAATTGGGGTGGGTGGAGATGGAAGAGTGGAGTAGAATTTTCTTTTGAAAGAAAATTGAAGGTGACTGAGATTAGATCGGGGTGGAGATACAGAAAGGTAGAATTTTTTCTTTTCTTATTTTATTGAGAAATAATATGATAGTTGAACTTTCTTTTAAGATAATATGATTGAACACAAGATGTTTCAATACGAAATGATTAAAATTAATACTTTAATTACCCGCACATCGCACGGGTACGCATACTAGTATATATATAAAAGCAAAACTAAAGCAAGACAAGAAGTCATGTGGCAAGCTATTGAGAAGCCACGTGACAAATTTTAGGACAAAGGTTAATATTATTGTAATAAAGTTTTTAAATTAAAAGATATTAAATATTTGAATTTGCAAATGTATTATCCTTTTAAAAAGAAAAAAATCATTAACTTAAAAATAGAAACGCATGATTAAAGAGTCATAAATAAACTCTTACTATTTCAAAAAAATTATTTTTTTATATACTATAAAATATATTTGAATATATTTAATTTAATAATAATAATAATAAATAATAATAGTATGCAGTAAAATTGCAAACAAAAAAAAGTGTGTAATAATAGTATTAGTGTTGTGGTGATAATAATAATAATAATAATAATAATAATAATAATAATAATAATAATAATAATAATAATAATAATAATAATTTAATGATAAATTTATTATAATTGATATACTATTAATACAAATTAAATGATAAAGATTAAAAAAATATTTAATTTAAATATTGTATAGCTTTAAATGTAAACTATTAAAAGATAAAGGATATTTTTAGAGATATAAATTATTTAAATTAGTCTTTAGATAAAGATAAAGTTTGCTTAATATTAGTTTGTTGAATTGATTTTAATTTTTGAATTTTGAATTTAAATGAAAGTTACAGATTCTTTTAAATATTAAAAACAAAATCTACACTAGATAAAGTTGAATTTGAACTACCTAAAAGATAAATTTGAATTAAAAGATAAAAGATATTTAAATTTAAAAATATTAGATTTTTTGAATCATTATCTTAAAATTTGAAATCCATAGTTAAGGAATTCTAATAGATATTTACTGTTTCAAAGTTATCTCTTTTAAAATTTAAATGCTATATAATATATTTAATAATAATAATTAGTAGTGGTGGTAGGTATTAGTACGTTTTATAGATTTAATAATTAATAATAATAAGTAGTAGTAGAAATAGATATTAGTAAGTATGTAGTCTGCATTATAATTATTATTAAATATAAAGTAGTATGTAGTATGCATAGATATTAGTACATACATTGTATGTTAATTTAAATCTATACAAGTGAGGCTTGCTCCAGTGGTTGAGAACCTCCACCTTCAATCGGTAGGTTGAGGGTTCGAGTCACGCTGGAGGGGAAGTGTGGAAACACTATTGTTCCTCCTGGGGGGGAGGAAAAAAAAAAAAATCTATACACTGAATCGTATTAATATAATTTAAAAATCATTTGCTTTTATATATATATATATAAGCAAATCTATATAGTAATAGTAGTAGCAGTGTTGTAGTAGGATAATAGGTAATGTAGTACTACTATACATTAGTAGCAGGAGTAGTTGTAATGTAAATATAATAATAATATTAATAATTATTATTATTTTATTAATTTTTAAAATTTATTTCATTTCAAATATATTGTTTATTAGATAAATATACATTATATTTGAAAAAAATAAGAATAAGAAGGAATAACAAACTAATTTTCTTTTAACAAATTAATATGGTATTTGAACTTCAATTTGAATTTTAATGATGTTTAAATTTAAATTTGAATTGAAATGGAGTTCCAATTTCTTAACCTCTTTTATATGTACTCCAAAATAAATTCTAACTATTTTATAATAATAATAATAATAATAATAATAATAATATTTTAATAAATAATAATAGTAGTAACAATAGTAGTACACGATGTTAATAGTAATAATAGTAAATAATAATAATAAGTAGTAGTAATACATACGTAATAGTAGTAGTCACTATAGTAATAGTAGATTATGTTTATTTTCATAGTACAATAATAACAATAGTATAATAATAATAATAGTATAATAATAATAATAATAATAATAATAATAATAATAATAATAATAATAATTGTTATTTCATATAATTAAATGTATTAAAAGATAATATATTACTACTTTCACTATATTACTATTAGTATATACATACTACAATTATTTTTAATTATTATTATTATTATTAATAATAATAGTAGAGCTAATTTATTTATTCATCTAAATTGAGAAATAAAAATTTAAATAAGTTAGAAATTACCTACTATTATCACTAACTTATTTTTTAATTATTATTATTACTATGAAAACTTAAAATACTAAAAGATAAGCATTATCTCAACACAAGCTAACAATATTGTAATTGCTATTATCACCATTATCTAAAAAAACTATAAAAAAAAAAATTAAAGATAAGCATTACCCCCACAATATGCGATTAACTCACATGGTTATTATCTAGAAGTATTCCAACATACACATAAAACGAAGAATTTTAAATTTATAAAGCCAACATTTCAAGCTCTTCTAAAATTTATTGACCAAGAAGAGAAAATTTTTGGTGAATAATTATTATTTTCTTTGTCTACTCCCTGACTCTTCATCTCTGAGTCGAAATGATAACACACTTCAAGTAGATGATGACTAAAACAACAATTTTAATATGTAATAGGTAAAATGATTTCATATTTTTTTTAATTTTATATAAAAAAAATAATTTCATATTAATAGTTTTTCCATTATTTCTAAACAAATTTTTCTTTAGAGTTATTTTTATTTTTTAACGATGATTCTGCTAATATTATTCATTTGCAGAGGAGATCGAGAAAAATGAAAAGGATAGAAGAATGTGGTGCTGAAATCATATTTTCATTGTGAAGAAAGTTTTTAAAGTTATTTGAAGTTTTGATGGTTTATATTTTTAATGATGTATTCTGTTAGATTATAGAAAATTTTTATGTGTCTTAAGTTTTTCAAAGTTAAGTTTGATATTATTGCTCTTTTTAAAAGATATTGTTGTTTTAAAGTTTTTTAGTTAATTAAATTGCATGCAACTCATAATTATATGTTATTGTAGTTGTTTTTTGTATCACAAATTGGAGGATGGACAGTGATGGGGGAATTGTAATGAGTGTTGTATGATCAATTTTACGAGTAGTTTGACGAATTTTTCTGTAAGTAAGCCGATAATTTAATAAATAACAAATTAATTGTCTTTTAATAAATTAACATGATATTTAAAGTTGAATGTTGTTCTAGCTTCTTAGTCTCTCTCATATATACATCTATATCATTAGCTTGATGACTTTATTTAGTGCATTTTTTATTTGATGAATTTATTTAGTGCATTTTTTATTTAAGAAAATTCTATTTTTAAATGTCACACCTATATGGAAGCATATGACATTTTCATGTTCATCGTCCTTTGTTAACGTTAACAACGAGGATCAACAACCTACAACCATTGATGTTATCCCAATCTCTTATCGTACCTTTTCGTCTTGCACTACAAATATAACACTCTTTAACGTCAATAATGATTGAAACGATGACTTTCATAGTAAAAGATTTATAGGTAAGTCTGTTTCAATCAGTATCTTTTTATGATTTATTTTTTAAAGATTTTTCCTTGAGAGTTGTTCTATCTTATATTGACAATTTTATTGTTATTGTTGACTTGCAAAATAAATAAATAAGAATGGAGACAACTAATAATAAAGAGAAGGGAAGAGAAGAAAAGAACAAATAATTTCGGAAGTAGAAGTTTTGTTCGTATAGTCCATAAGCCTAAAATTTTCTAAATATGTGTTTGATATCGTTATTCTTCTTTTGGATGTTGCTTTGTAAATTTTTAAAACTAATAGGGTAACAGTAGAATAAAAAATAAAAAACAATCAATACTAAAAATATGATATCTTTACATTGTAAATAACATAATAAAGAAAAATGTGACAAATAAAATTTTTCTTTACAATTACATAATTATTTTCATGAGGTGGAGAGGGATATTAACCAAACAATCTCATATCTTTAAAATGTAAACAATACAATAATGAAAAGTATGAAACATAAAAGTTTTTTTAAAATTATATAATTGATTTTACTCATATAGTTTTGATTAGCGGAGGGGGTGGAGGTGAGACACTTTTCATTAAGAAATAATATTATAGTTGCTTTGTTGTTGCTAAAGATATATTATTTAACATGTTTGATCAAGATAAGCCAATATAAAATGATTCGAAATAATACTTTAATAATATTCGTGCATTGCACTTTTAGATATACAAAAGGTGGGAGTGGGGGTAGGGGTGGGGTGGAGATAGATATTTTGAACTAATTTTAACAATATAATAAAGTAATTTGATAATAAGTAAATTACTAACCATGTATTTTAAATTGAAGTGATGTGAATTATAAAATTAAAGTTCAAAAATTGAATATACATATGAGTAAATAAAATAAATATATCTGTTATATAAATATGTTAATAAGAAGAGCACTTGATAAGTATATTAAGCAAGTTGATAATTTGATAAAAGGCAATTTTAACAATCTAATATTTTTAGATAGTAAACAATAGAACATAAAAATGAAACACAATTTTTTAAAAATAATTATATGCTTTGTTATCTTTAAATTGATTTATGGATGAAATTAATATGTAATATTTACGGAACAATCATGAGTATTAGGTTATTGGTATAGATTTGATTTGCAGAATTATGTGGACAGGGGGAATTAACTGATTTTTATAGTTTTTTGAATTAGTTATTAAAATTTTTATTTAATTAGTAATAATAATTTAAAATATGTTAATGTGATACAATAAAAATTGATCAATTTTATTATTTCAAAGAATAAATTAATATTTTTAATGATTAATTCTTTTTAAAATATTTCGCGCATCGTGCGGGTACCTATACTCTCTCTCTATATATAAAAGCAAAACATAAGATAGACAAGATGTCATGTGTCAAGCTATTAAAATAGTCACGTGTCAATTTTTAAGACAATATTAAAAAATATTATAAGACAAAGTTAAAAATACTGTAATAACAATTTTGAATTGAAAAATTATGTATTTGAATTTCAATAAATTATCCTTTTACAAAAAAGATTTTCATTATCTTAAAAATAGAAACTAATAATTAAAAAATTCTAATAAATATATACTATTTCAAACTTATCTCATATAAAATTTAAATATTATAAAATATATTTAAATATAATTTATTTACATATTAGGGAATATATATATATATATATATATATATAATAATAATTAGTTGTAGTAGTGTTGACGACGACGACGACAACAACGACAACGAAAATGACAACAACAACAATAATAACAACGACAACGACAACAACAATAGCGACGCCAACGACAACAACAACAACAACGGCAATAACAACAACAACAACGATAACAACAACAACGACAACAACAACGACGACAAACAACAACAACGACAATGACAGCAACGACGACAAAAAACAACAACGACAACGACAGCAACGACAGCAACGACAACGACAATGACTATATTCTACTTTACATTCATTTTGGGTGAAAAATTATTTATAGGATAAAGATACTTTTAAAATATAAAAAGAGCAGAAAAGAAAACAATAAAATAAAAAATGGCCAAATTAAGGAAAAATTATTAATTAGCCTAAACCAACTTAAATCCCTCCCTCACATAACCTCTTCATCCCCTCTTTCCCCATTTTCCTCGAGCATTATCACACATGCTCCATTTTTGTAGAAGAAAGTTGACCTTTTTATATTATAAATTTCAATTTTAATTTTAACTTTAATGTATTTTTACAATAACTAATTCAATAAGGATTTCAACAATTGTATGTATTATTTTGGGCAAAGTCATGTTCTTAGTATTATTTTATATTGTTTATTTTAATTCAAAGATTGTATGCTATATTATTTATTTTAATAAATTTTTTAAAAAATACTTTTAGATAAATATAGAATTTGTTGAAAATCAGTTAGTTGAATTATTGATAAATTTTTATACTTTGAATTTGAATAGAAAGTTACAATTTTTTTTAAAATTTGAATCGAAAACAAACTCTATGCTAGATATTGAATCGAAAAAAAAAAAATTCTATACTAGATAAGACATGATTTTAATTAATCTTTTCCTATGTAAACTCATTTCTCAATGAAATTAGCTTCTTATTTCATTTTTAAAATTTTTTAAGCTTATTCTTTGATTTTTCGATCAAATTCGTCTATTGATATATAATATTTATGCCTGGTATATGCTTTCATATTATATTTGAGCACAATTTGCTTACTATTCAAAGCACAAGAGCTCTTATCGACGGAGTCATTTTTTGATTATAATTTGCTAACATTTTTTCTTATTTGATCGTGAAGAATTGGGATCAATATTGTCATGAAATAATTTTATGTATTGGACACTGATCTCCTTTTTTTGATTGTGCTAAGTTGCTTCGATTAACAAATAAATTTTATAATGAAATAAAAAAGGTGACTTCATAAATACCTATTTCTGAATAATCAATACACTTTGAAAATGACAGTTTAGAGACAGAAATCTGGAATCGAACAACAGAAGAAGCGTGAGGTAATTACTTATGAGGATTGCATGGTTACTTTGTTGTTTTTATTTCAAAAATCAACCGTTTGGATTTATCAATTTGTCACGCTAAATTTTTTCGTTTATATTATCTCTTTCAAAAGCGTACTTTTAACAAATATATACATTATCAAGTTTTGAATTTAAATTAAACTTGAATTGAAATTTAAATGTGATATATTTTATTTTTTTAAGAAAAACATAGTCTATTTTGTTAACAAAAAAGAAAGAAAAGACAAAGTATCTTAGGATTCTATATTTTTAAATATATAAATTATCTTTTTTTTTTCAAAACTATTTTCTTATAGATACGTTATTGAAATTCAAAATTAAACTTAAATTAGCATAAATTCGTTTTATTTAAAAAAAAATTCCTTTGTTAATGAAAAAGAAAGAAAGAAAATATCAAAGAAAAAGACAAATTAGAATTTTCTCTTTATATATGTGTGTGTGAATTTGAATTCAAATTTGTAGGCATAAGGATATGAAATTTGCAAGAGAGCAACGTGTTGAATTCAGTCAAAATTTTTATGTTGTTTTTATTATTTATAATTAGTACTCGCTCTATTCTAAAATAATTGAATTGTTGGGATATAATACACTCTTTAGTTAAGAAAAAATGTCTAAGAGCATAATTTGTAGACTACTTTCCACTTTTACCCTTTAATTCTTAACCTATATAACCTATTCTCCTAGGAAATGTGAAGTACTTAAGAGTTTCATTAAATAAAATGATAAATATGGAAAAAAGTTCCAACAATTCTTTTGGACTTTGAAAAATTCACTTATTTTGAACACCAAAAAATACCTCAACAATTTAATTATTCTGAAATGGAGGGAGTATTACATTTATCTTTTGTTATATATGTAACTAAGGATTTTAAAGTTTCTATATATAATGTATACAAATATCTCATAAATATAAAATGAATAGTTGAGCTTTTTCTTTTGATTTAACATGCTTAAAGTGTTATTAAGAAATATTAAAAAGATAGAGACAGAGAGATGAATATTGATAATGGGGGAGGCGAGGGTAGGAGATTATGGTGGTTGGAGCGGGGGGGGGGGGGGGTTGGTGTGTGTGGGAGGGATAGGAAGTTTTTTTTTTTGTTTTAAAAAATAAAAAGTAAAAGGTCTAAAAATAAATTGGGGTCAGGGTGGAGGTGGGTTGACGAGTGAATTGTTAGTCTAAAAAAAATTGAAATTTGAAATTAAAAATAAGAATATAACGACATGTTTTAATTGATTTAAAATATAAAGATAAAAATTCAACAATAAAATTAATAATTATTTAATATGTCATATTTTATAATTTTTAAAAATCAGTCAATGAAATGATTAACAAATTACTAATATTGTTCTTTTTATATCGACCTAAAATGATTAAAATTGTGATTAGTTATTAAATATTCAGTAATTTCATTATTAATAATTATTTTAATATTTTATTGACTGTTGAAGTATGTTAATGTCATATAATAAAAGTTGGTTAATTTTCTAATTTCAAAGTGAACAAGCTAATATTTTATTAATAATTTTTTTTTTTTTAAAATCCGTGCATCGCGCAGGTACCTATACTAGTAACAACAACAACAACAACATTAGTATTAGTATTAGTACACCTTTAAACACACACAATAAAATAGTAGTACACGTAGTAGTACTAATTTCAATTTTTAAAAATGTAGTAATATAGTATTATAACAACAACAACAACAACAACAACAACAACAATAATAAACAGTAATAGTAGTAGTAGCAACATTACGATTAATAATAATAATAATAATAATAATAATAATAATAATAATAATAATAATAATAATAATAATAATAATAATGCAACAACAATAATAATATAATAATTAGAAAAAGCTACTTGATAAATTTAAAATAATAAATAATAATATTGTAATAAAAGTTTTGAATTACAACATTAGAGATTTACATTTAAAAGTATTAATATTTTTTTCAAGATTACCATTAACTTGAAATTAGGGACGTAACATTGAAGAGTTCTATATTAACTATTACTATACATAAACTTATCCTTGTCAAATATTATTTAAAATATATTTAATTAAATAAAATATAAAATATTAATCTAAATAATAATAATAATAATAATAATAATAATAATAATAATAATAATAATAATGTATGATGATAATAATAGTGGTAGCAGTAGTATACGTTTAACAAAAAATTGTACCAGTACACATAGTAATAGTAGCAGTGCTTTTAATGTTTATTTTAAAATGTATAATAATAATAATAATAATAATAATAATAATAATAATAATAATAATTAAAAAAATTAATAGTAATAGTAGTAGTACGTAATAGTTGTAGTAACAATTTAATCGAACTCTTATTATTGTTTAACCAATTCGATAAAATATCAGTCATTTCATTATTTTTAAGATAGAATTTTCAAAAAAAAAAACTTAGATTTTTTTATAAAAAATATTAGATTTATTAATTAATAATGCATGTTACACGAGTTCTTGCTGCACAAAATGAATAGAATAATTAATATGAAAAGAGTTATTATTTTAATCAGACAAAAAAAATTGAAAGATAAAGAATTACAATTCTGAATTTAAATAATAATAGTAGTTGTATATTAGAATCTTGAATTTAAACTTAAGATAATCATGATATTTTTAAATCTTATCTTTATAACACATTTATATCATATTCAATTTTGAATTTGAATTTTAGTTTGCATGTATATCCAACTTTGTGATGATAATCATGATATTTTAAAATCTTATTTTTCTAACAAATTCATATCACATTCAATTTTGAATTTGAATTTTAGTTTGCATGTATATCCAATTTTGTGACCTCTTATATATATACACCTTGAGTGAGATACATATTACTGTAAACTTTCTTCTTCTCTTTTAGTTATTTATCATTTTCAAATTTAAATTTTATTTATATGAGAGAATATTCTATGATCATTTTATTCGCAAAGATATTGATTAGTCTTTCTTTTTACGTGTCTTAGTATTATTTTGTTGCATACATTGAATGTAATTAATATATTTTGTTTATAGTAGTTTGTGCAAATTATTAATTACTAGCTCCCAATGAATTACAGATTGAAGTTGTTCAATCTCTGTCAAAGCTTTGTTTTCAATCTTTTGATCTATACATCAAGTAAGTCGTTAATACCCTATAATTCAACTAAGGTTGTAATAATATTATTACTTTACCTAAATAAGTTACAACATCCAACTACTCTTCCAACACTATCAATATTATATTCGCTACTAACATACTCTAGCCTCATTAATTCACACCATCAACCACAATTCAACACTAATACAACACTATTCCTTTTTATTCACCTTATCTTATTCATTATTCATATTCACAGGAACAACCCGTAATCATATACCACCCACACTAAATTCTCGGGCTAACAACCAAATGCTCTATTATAATATTAAAGAGTGATAACTAGCCATTCTAGTAAGATACCATTAAAACACATATAAATGAAGCAAGTCAACCAACATATAAGTAAGTAAGAAGTTTCACTTTTTCAAATACATATCACACAATCAAATACCCAATGAATTAACAATACAACAATAACAAATCAAACAGTACTCACAAACAAGCCACATAACTATCAAGAGTATCAACCATACTGTAAACATCCACAGACTCAACACAAATATGTACACACATGCTATGAGACTTATTTTTGCCCAAATAGTCATGACTTGCAGGGAACAATCTATGTTCATGTACCATATTGGCATGGTAACCGATCCAACATAATAAATATCCGTACCGGCGTGGTACCCGATCCAACATATACATATACGTACCGGCGTGGTACCTGATCTAACATATACATATCCGTACCGGTGTGGTACCCGATCCAACATATACATATCTGTACCGGCGTGGTACCCGATCCAACATATACATATCCGTACCGGCGTGGTACCCAATCCAATATATACATATCCATACCGGTGTGGTACCCGATCCAACATACACATATCCGTACCGGCGTGGTACCCGATTCAATATATACATATTCGTACCGGCGTGGTACCTGATCCAACATATACATATCCATACCGGTGTGGTACCCGATCCACCATAAACAAGTATTATCAATATCAAATTTACACAACCTCAGAGCATACAACAATGTACCAAGTTTACAAGTACACTTAAAGTCATAAGATAATTACATCAAGTAAATTTTCAACAATCATTTCTACACGCATCAACAATCCAAGCATCAACAACTTCAAGCATGTCCGAATACCAATCAACAAGTATTCATAACATTACTTTAAGGAGTTATCATTATCAAACAAGCCACTCATAGGCACAATTCAATAAACCATCATTATCACCAATTTAGCCTCTCATGAGCATCCAGTAGATATAGTATTTTTATCAATATCAAAATAAAAATATCATAAAAGAAATCACAATTTAATTCTCACGCATACAAATCACTATTGGAGTCTTAATTACTCATTAATTATTAAAAATATCATTACCTTCTTAAATACTGCAACTTGGGTGCTAACATCACCACCTATAACTAGCACATTCACGCATATCATTATCCTTTCCTCTTTTCACATTATACAATCATCACACTAATTCAAGTCATCTATCCCTTATATATTACTATGCTCATTAATATTTGATTTTAGCATAATTCTCCTTATTATATTATTGCACAATACATACAATCCAATACCATTGCAACTCAACTAGGTTCATCACTAGAATAACTAAAAAAAATATCATGTTCATATACTACATTTACAACAATCTCCTTTCGGGAACATAACACATAATATCATAATATCACATAATCAATCAATAATATAGTTTTTGAGATTAAAGTTAAGTACTCGTGTCTTTATCCACCCCAACTCCATGCCCGCATGCCTAGACATGCTTTCTCCCATCAATTCTAACTCCTGAAAATATAAAATAACACAATCTTCTACTAAATAAACCTAGCCTGCCTGGACGCCAAGCTTTTGGAAGAAGCAAGCTGCAACAAGGATGCTCTTTCCTCTTTCATGCCTTGAAACAATCAATCATCTAAAAAGCAAGCAATTATAAGAGTAATTAAATATTTAATCTTTAAACAAATATCTTGGGGATTCAAACCCACTAATTCTATTCTTAATTCAAGGTCTATATCATTCTCCAATGTCAATTAGTCATTAATTTTCTCTTTCAAACTTAACTCATCTCCATTAATGGAGTTTTTATGCTATAGGTCTCATCTTTATGAAATTCAAGGCCTAAACATCAAAATTCATAATCTAGTTTATGAAATTCATGTTAGAAATCTTTAATTTACAGTTTAGGATCAGCTCTATGTTATATTAAAAACACCCATGAGTATTTCCCAAAAGGATTCTGCCATTAAAGGTCTTTTTAAGGATTCTAAGATGCTAAAGGATTAAAAGATGAAGAAAATAATGGAAAAACTTACCTCAACGGAGGAATTTCACCTTAAACCTTGGGAAATAACCTCTCTAGGGTTGGGGAATGAAATTTGAGTTTTTTAGACTTAAAATATGGCTGAAGCCGATTTAAATACCATCAGAATTTTTGCTACAGCAAAATCACCCTTCATCCCAGACAGTGCTTAGTAAAACAATCATAACTTCTTAACTCCGAATTTGGATTGAGGAACAATTTATTGCGTTGGAAAGAGGACTCAGAGATCTTTAATTTGGTAGGTGTTGGGTTTCATAAATCCTGATATTCTAAGAGATATGATCATTTGAAGTTGACCCTAATAAAAACTCATATCGAAACTCTATCGAAAATAAAGTTGTAAACTTAACTTTGTGTTAGGGATATTGTATGACCTTAATTAATAGATAAAGAAATTTCAAACTAAGTTATTGATATTAGAACTCATGAATAATTAAATTCACCGGGCTTTAGTCTATCTAGACACATCCGAAGGCTAAATCTTAGCCGAAAAGTTTAAGGTGACATAATAAATAAAATATTGGCTAATTTGGACCCAAATTAATATTGAGGAATGAAAATTAAGAGTTTTCATGAATTTATTATGAATAATTTAGTAACGACGAAATGGGTCGTTACACTTTTTGACTTTCAACCATCAATCGACATGATACCCTTGCTCTCCGGCCATAATAGCTTCGAGTTCTTCATCATCCCTTTTCATCTTTTATAGGTAAAAAATTATGGCCATTTTAGTTTTGAAGAAAAAGAAGAACTTGAGACAACTTCTCTTCTAGTATTGGTGAATAATTTTAATATTTGTTGTTTTAATTTGAAATGCAGTCCGAATAAAACCTCAATTTCGGGTATTTCTTCTCTTCTCTTTTCGGAGTGAGATGATTTTTTATTGTTTGTTGTGTTTTTTGAAGTTTGATTTTTGTTATTTGTGTTTGTAGAAACAAAATAACGATGTTGGTGTTTTTGGTGTTGGGCCCGTTACTGGGTTGATTTGTTCTTGTTCTTGGTAAAAGTGATGATATTGCTGTTGTTCTATTGAAAAAAATTATGCTACTATTTTTTTGCAACAGATTAGCCTTCTGATGCAACAGATTGACCTTCTGATGCAATAGATTTATCATATGATGCAACAGAGAAATCATCAGATAAAAATCCAATACAACAGATTAACCATCTGATGTAATAAATTTACCATTGGATTAAAAATATGATATAACAGATTAACCATATGATTCAACAGATTTACCATCGAATGCAACATAGGAACTATTCGATTAAAAATTTGATGCAACAGATTTACCAGCTGAGGCAACAGAGGAACCATCAGATTAAAAATCTAATGCAACAGATTAATCATCTGATGCAATAGATGGACATTTTATTGTATAAAATTCTATCAACTATTCTAATAGGACATGTCCAAGACCTGATTTTTTCAACTGATCATTTATCTATCGCGATAGGCGATCTTTCTGTTGGAAGAAATCTAAACAATATTGCTCATTGATAACTGTTCTAACATATCACTCATATGTTGCAACAGATGTGTGATCTGTTGCATAGACCAGTCATCAGTTTCAACAGATGAGTAATTTATTTTTATTGTTGCAACAAATTACTCATTTATTGCAACAAGTTAGTTATATGTTGCAACAAATAACTTACCTGGTGCAACAGATGTGTGATCCGTCGGAACTATTATTTTACTATTGTACATATTAGATATACTGTTATCCTTTTTAATGATGAATTAATCAATTATAATCTATTTTATGTTCTTGTTATTTTTAGATTATATGGCTCCTAAAAGAATAGAAACCGAATCAAGTCTAAGTAAAGGAACAAGTGAAGCAGCTAGGCTACATCCACCACTCTATGAGTTTGCTTTACAAGTGTTATCTCAATCAGAAGCATAAGATAAAGAACATGGGGAGGAGGAATGTTTCAAAAGAGATAATCCAAATACTAATAGCCCTTCCATTGAGGAGTTGGTTAAAACCTTTACCATTGATAGTTATCCTGTAAGAATATAGTGAGATGGTGCTGCAGAGTGATTTCGTGGATAAGTTGGCCATGGGAAAATCTTTCGACGCTTTCTAGAAAATACTTCGAGAACAAAATTTGGAAGCTTATTTCAGGGACAATTGCTTTGGGCAATATCTTGACTTGCCAGAGGACAATGATGCTTGTTTCCAAATGAAAATGGTATATGATCTTCTCAAGCATAGGTTTATATATGAAAACAAACATAAGATAGATGAGGTATGGATAAATTACTGTGGCATGTCTGTTTGTTTTGGTTGGAAGGAGTTTACCATAGTTACTGGACTAAAATGTTATCCTCCTTCTCCTTCTCAAGTTATATCTATAACTCCAAAAAGCACCCTACACACCCCAAAAAGGCTAATGCAAGTCAAGTGATCATGAAGACTTAGTGTCCCTTGTTGGTCCAAGCTTCAAAACAAAAATTTGATAGAAACTTTGAAAGGTAAAAGACTTCCAAAGAAGTACAAAAAATTATTGTGCTTGGTTTAGTTTGTACATAGTAATCTTTGGGCGAGAGACGTTGGCGAGAGACGTTAACAACAACATACCACTTGATTTAATAAAGCTCTTAGAGGATATTGAGGCATTTAAAAGCTATCCTTGGGGTTATGAAAGCTTCAAAATTACTGTCAAATATTTGTTGACTCCGTTAATACCAAAGACAGTCAACTTAAATGACTATCCATGGTAAATATTTCTTTTATTATGATATGATTTATTATTTTTATTCAATAATTCTTTTGATTTATTGGCATTATTTTATAGGCTTGGGCACTTGAAGCCATTCCTTATTTGAGACAATAACTGAACTACCAGGAAAAAGTTTATTGTCCGAGAATTCTAAGATGGTTATGGGCCAAAACTGATAAAAATATAAAAGTTCTTGATCTCTTCAACCCCTCGAAGGGCGCAGTAAGTCTAATTCTAATTAAGTTTTTATTTTAATTAATGATTTTTTGAATGATCTAATCATCATTCTTATATATGAACTGATTTATGTTAGATTGTACATCCATCACTTGTTCCGATCAATCGAGAGTTGAAGATGCCATTTTTTCTTAATTTATGGTCTGTGCAAACTTTATCAGACCCTAAGTCTGTTGAAAGAATAAAAAATAAATTATTTGGAGCAACAACCATCACAAGAAAAATAATTCTAGAGGGTGGGCTTGTTGTTGTTGATGATGGTAGTGGTAGTGGTGCTGCTGTTGGGGCTAATGATGCTGCTCTTGTAGTTTTTGAAATAACAAACCATTATGATTATGGTCATACTGGTTATACAGATTTTTCCCTTTCTAGTAAATGTTCTGCATACAAATGTCAAAACTACAAGACGAAACATGATGGAGTGATTAATACTATTTATACATTAACTGCTTCTGTAAAAGAATTGACATCTAAGAGGGGTGTCATTCCATCAAAGAGGATGTCATATCCACACACTCCACTATAGATTAAGGTGGCTAAGAGAAGAAGAATAAATTTTTCTAAGGCATAATTAAGTATCAAAAAAAGTAAAATTGCAAATCCTCTGACTTTGTCTTGCACCGTTGATCAATGTACAAGGGCCACAGGAGAGCAGCATGAGCTGAAGAAGGGAATGTATATCATCTATTTCAATAAACAAACAGACATATCTCTATTTCAACCGATGATACATCTGCTGAAAATTATCAAACAGATATATACATCTGTTGCAACTATTGTCTAACCTGTTGCATCAGATAAGTTATCTATTGCAATATATGTCTGTCTATTTTAACAAATCAAATAGGATAGATGAGTCATATGTTTCAACAGATCGGTCATCTGTTCGAAATTATTGTACAACTCTTTTTTACCTATTCAAATTTGTCCCAACAGATAATCCATCTATTGCAAAAGATAGATAATCTATTGTATATTTGTGATTAGTATTGACAATTCTGGCTTTCCAGGTGGATGCACAGTAGAAGCTATTGCTAAACAACATAATATTACTGTTGATAATTCATCAACTGCTTCCAAAGAAGAAGAAAAAGTGGAGCCTGTCTGTTCGGGAGAACGAAAAAATTACCTATTTAAAAGGTTCAACATCTCGGATGAGGCTCCAAAAAAACTAACAAAGTTGATCAATAACTATTCAGAATGGATTATCGATGGGCTGTTAAAGCATCATGCTATAAGGTATATAAATCATTTTTAAAGATATTAATTCATACAATTCTTGTTGTAAAAACATGATATTAACACATATAAATCATGTAGAAAACAAAATGATGAACACTGCAAAGTGAATGAATCGGGTCTTGATTTTGATATGTTTGACTTTGTTGTTGTACATCCCAGAATAAACAATTTTTTCTATTTGATGTCACAGTCCCAAACTAGTTGGAATGATGAGGTTTAAATGCTATACATATAACTATTAATTAATAATTTATTTAATTGCATCTGTGTATTAATTTTATTTTCACGTAATCTGAAATGTTTGATAATATGTGCAACACATCGATTTTATTTTTTACCACCTCTGAAAGAAGGGAAAGTTGTAGGCAGAAGCACATTATAGATACACGACAAGCAATTGCTTGTACAAAGTTTACATCAATAATTTATATGATAGGTATTGTCAACAATAGCTGGAAGTTTCCAAAATTGAGGAATGCTTAATCAACATCATTAAAGGTTTTTAGCATTCTAGCTAACTTATCTTGACATTTGGTCGACGAAGTGTACATCCCAATCAATTGTGGTGATGAATTCCATTGGGTGTTGGTTGTCTTCATTCTAAAAGAGAGGTGCATTCGAGTTTATGACTCGATGTCGGGAAGGAGACATTTCGGTCCATCATCTGAGATACAAAAGCTGGCCAAAATATTGCGTACTTACCTTGATATAAGTGGATTTTCGGACCAAATAGTTCGTACTGATTGGTCGATGATTGAAGCATACCGGAATAACATGGGTAATCCATTTGATGTAGAATATGTTGAAGGATTGCTCAATAACCCATTCGTAGCCTGTAAGTATCATGATTTAGTTTCATTTCATAAATTTTATAACGCTTACATGAATTACAAGATATGGATTATCTAATTTTTAAAAATGCAGGGATTTCAGTCTTTTTGTTATCGCTTACGCCGAGTATTTGAGCGATAGATTACAAGTACTAAATGATGGACTTGATGATGGATTACTCCGTAAAAGATATGCTACTCTTTTATGAAAATACGGAAAAACGAAGGCTTAGAAAACATACACAAGCGACATTAAAGATCCACGATGACTAAGGCCAAATTTCATAGCACCAGATGAAGAACAAATTGTCCATATTGAGCAGATCTTTATAGCTTGAGTATGTCAAAGTGATAACCTCTCCTTAGGAATTGTTGACACCAAAGGTTAAATTATTGATTTATTTGTTGAGTATATCATCTGTACCGATAATAATTTTTTTATATTTCATTTATTTGTTGAATTATTTTAGGTAATTTCTGAAGGATTCGATTTATTTTATGTTGTCTGTGAATTTAATTTAATCCTTATATTTGAACTTATTAATTGAAATGAAATACTATATTCAAATATCGCAACAGATAGTGCATCTGTTGTAATGGATAATTCATCTATTGCAACAAACGAAATATCTATTGGAAATTATCAAATAGATTTAGACATATGTTGCAACATGTAGGTCATCTGTTAGAAATTATCAAACAGGTCTTCCTACTATTTTGATTTGTTCTAATAGATTACCTATCAGTTGCAACAAATAGACTATATATTGCAACATATTATGTATCTGTTGCGACAAATAGACTTAGAAACATCTTCATAATGTAACAAATGACCAATCTACTGCAACAGATAATCAATCTGTTAGAATAGATAGACAATCTGTTGTATTATAAAAAATTCAACTTTCATCAAACATAAAAAATTGCCACTACATGTAGAGTAAAGTGGCTTGAAATAAAATTTTGTTATAGTGTTTGTGTTTCTACATCTTCTTTATACACAGGCTCCAAACATCTAGTTAGTACCCCATAAGCCCAGACCTCTTGCATTTTTGCCACAACATCATCGCATAGAGTGGTCATTGGCTCAGCCATTTATGTGCCTGTCAGCATACATTCAATGTATGCAAGCACGTACGACCCGCACGCGACACCAATTTTATTTTTTGGAAGGTCGATGTCCTAGTTTCGACCTTCAAAATCTCATGCTTTCTTCATCGACACTTTCTCTGTAAAATAATCCATCAGTTTAATCTGCCTCAACAAGTTGGGAAACAACTCCAACACTGGCTGCATATGGGTAAAAAAAATGCCGTTGTCAAAGATAGGTAAATTGTAGTCATAAACCTTAATATTTCCCTCATAGAGTAGTATCTCAACGGCCAAAAATGTTTGACGTCCACGTTCATGACTGCAAGAATTCTCTTTGCCTTGGTCCAGCTCTTGCAGTGTGGATATGGCCTCTTCCCTCTAACTTATTTAATCATATCTTTATTCTATTGGAACCTAGAAACTAACCAATCAAATCCCGTGCCACCGAGAGTGTTAGATAGCTTTCTGATCTTATTGTACCTATCCTTAAAATTATTGTAGAAGTTGAGGTCCATTATCCTATTAGCAGTATCATAAGCATTCGGGTATGCTAATTGCCTGCCCCTCATGAGGCAGATAAATTCATCAACATACAGTGATATAAGAAGATAATTTTTAAATAGGTTAATAATTGTAAAAAAGAAAACATAGTGGAAAGATACAATGGACAGTCCATCTGTTGCAGAGGGTTTTTTGAATCTATTCATAAATTACCCAGTTAATGCAATTTATGCAATAGATGGGTAATCTGTTGTAACAGATGGGTAATCTGTTACAAAAGAACCATCACCAGTTGTACCAAAATACCCAGCTGTTGCAACAGATGACATATCTATTGTGTAGCTTCTTCTTTATGGAGTTGATTAGAAGGCTTGGTTAGGGAAAGTAAACTTACCTTGTCTACGTACCACTTATGTAAATTTGTTATATTCTTGAAGTCTTGGCCGCGAATGGTATGGATGGTGTATTTTTGTGCAGATTTCGTGGCATTCATAATTCTTCGCAGATCCTTCTTCTCTTCATCGCAAAATTCCGCGTATATGTCCACCTTCTTCAATGGCCCCAGAACATCAACAACTTTTCGAGAGGGAGATTTACATCTTTTTTTGGTTTTAGATTGGACAGTATTTGTCTAATTGCTCTTTTCTTTCTCCTAACTGCCACTGTAGGAGTTATAGCTCCCTCACCTTTTTGGATGGTATGCCACCCCTCTTAGATTTCAATTCCTCGGCAGCTTTAACAATAGCCTCTAGTTTTTCAAGGAGTTATCCGGTCTTTCCTTGCAGACTTTGCATTTCCAATGAGAACATGATGGCGAAAAGGGGTGAGAGGGACCACTATAAGGGTGAGAGGGACCAGTGTAAAGGTGAGAGGGACTTGTGTAAGGGGTGGTTTCAAACATATTTATTTTTTCTTGAGAATCAACATGCTCATTATCATGAATGGATGCAGCATCAGTATCAGGATGGCTGCCACCAACATCAACAACTCCACCAGCAACACCCCCGAAAAAAGCATCCGAATCTATTATAGTAAGTTGGTCATGAAGAGCGTCAACATTAGGATGACCTTTCCTAACTGCTCTTCTTATGGCTATTGCTCAACCAAATTCTTTCTTTATTAACTCCACTATTAGGTCTGCAATTGTATCAACAAGACCTATAGTAATAAAAGAAGTCATCCCCAACTCCTGCTCAGTAGGCACGATCCATGGATGCACAACCTATAAAAAAGACAGATACATTTAAATCATATAATAATTTGCAGTCAGTTGGGTTACATGTTAACATAGACAACTTATGCAATAGATGATCTATCTATCGCAACAGCTGATTTATCTGTCATAATAGATTAATAATATGTTGCATCAACTTACCCATTTATTGCATAATTTTCAGTAGATAGGTAATCTATTGAGTTGGGTTCAGAGAACCAAAGTGAAAGATGGGTAATCTGATGCAAAATATGGATCGTCTATTGTAACAGATTACCCATCTGTTGCACCAGTTGCAGTAGATGGGTAATTTGTTGCAACAGATGACCCATCTGTCATAATAGATGGCACATCTGTTTCAATATCTTTCTTTGAGTCAAATTATTTTACTTGAAAGAAGATGTACTGCATCATCCGGAGGCTTAAAGGGGTCAATCTTTTTAATTCTTGTTCTGCTCTTTACAATCAATCACCTAAGGATCCTTGGCTGAGAAACCTCGTCTGGGTAATCCTTGACCTGCTTTCGGAAAGGGGAATGACTTCAAATGCCCAGCCTAAAATATATAAACAGGAAGCAAGAAAAAAAAGTCATAATAATTATTCAATATAAATTAATGGATGAGTAAACAAATAGTGATTAAATTTTCCATAAAAGCCTAAGGAAATCCGTATAATATGATCGTCTTTAGGGATAACTTTGTCAGTCAAGTTGTAACTGTCATATCCCCAGGGATAATTGTTGAATTTCTCAAAATCCTCAGTAAGTGCCAACAAATCATCTTTTATGACTTTGTTGACGTCTCTTGCCAATATAACGGAATGGCAAACCAAACTAAGCACAATTGCTCCCTATACTGCTTTGGTATGGTTTTATCCTTGAGATCTTCTATTAGATCCGCCGCTTTGTAGCCACGTCCCTTAATGTCGAACAACCCATCTATTTTTTCCTTGCATTTGTTGGTTTTGGTGGGTGGTTTCTAGGACAGTGCCTTCCCTTATTTGATGGTGGTGGTTTGGCTGTATTTCTTGCCTTGGAATTTTTGCGGGGTGTTTCCTTGATGAGAGGTTCTTTTGAATGATCGTATCTCAAGCCCATCACTACGGCAAACTCTTTCATGCCAAAACAAACCGGCATGCCACAATAGTTGATCCAGATTTCATCCATCGTTTTGTCCTCATCCGTTGAATATTTATAATCTCCCACGTACTTGATCCGGTGCTTGAGAAAATCATATACCATACTCATTTGGAAGCGGGCAGTGTGGTCCTCAGGCAACTCAAGAAAGTTTCCAAAGCAGATCTTCTTAAAAAGTTCATCTATGTTTTCATTCTCCATAATATTCCTAAATTCATCAAAAGGTTTCCCCAACTGACATTTAAGTACAAGATCACCAGTTAGTTCTGCAAGGTCATCTATCGGCATCACAACTTAAAACCTTCTAATACTAATAGTTTTGAAAGGATCATGCTGGGATTTCGATCTTAATTTACGCCCTCTTGGTGATGCATTATAATCATGTTGATCATCATCCTCTTTCTCACTTTCTACTTCTTCCTCTTCTTGTTTGTCATCATGTTGATCAACATCCTCTTTCTCACCTTTTACTTCTTCCTCTTCTTATTTATGTTCTTCTTTCTCCTCACTTTTATTTTCTTCACCAGCCTCTATATACCCTTCTCCACCTCTCTTTTCATAACTTTTCTCAACTTCATTTTTCTCTATTTGAGATTGTTCAGGAAGTTCCTCTGAATCCATCTATACTCTAGACTTTTTTGTTAGGTGGTCAGAAGTTGATCCACTTTCAGTTTCTTTTATTTTGGGAGACATCTTTTAACTACAAATAACAGAAAAACAAAAAATACATTACATTTGATGTCTACATAAATTTTAAAAAAAGGTAAGACAAATTTCAATAAATTACTATACGCCACATTACAAAAAATATTCCAACCGATAACCCATCAGTTGGAATAGATGGGGAATCTGTTTGAAGACCTATTTAATATCTCCCAATAGATGTTCCACCTATTACAATAGATGGACCACCAAGACCACCAACACCACCACTAATGCCACCAAGAACACCACTAAGACCACCACCAATGCCATCAATATCCATGCCAAGACCACTAAGATCGCCAACAATGCCACCAATACCAACACCAAGACCATCGACACCACCACCAAGATCACCAATACCGACCCACCAACAAGAACTACCAATAACACCACAAACACCATCCAATAATACCACAATAGTCAACGAAACACTGTGATAAAAACTAGGGTTTGGTCGGGTTTTTCCTACGCCTTTAGCATCAAAACTCAAAATTGTTAACCCATTCTCGAAGGTAATATAACTAAAAGTCTTCTTTTTCTTCATTAACTAAAAAGCCCTAATTTTTAGAATAAAGAACAAATGTGGAATTGATCTTGAACTCTGTTACCTGTGAAGACAATGATGGATACAAGCGACAATGAAATAAAAAACAACAACTATGTGGTTGAAAATGGGAAGAAAATTGATCTATTTTAAAGGGTTGAGTAATATGTTGAGTAGTTGTTGGCTGTATTATTGAGAGAGAAAGAAAAGAGCGAGAACTTGAGATTTGAAATTATGAAATGATTTTCCCTCAAATGAATGATTTGTATGGGTTGATTTATATTTTTGGAAAAGAATGACAAGTTTTGAAATTGTTAATTTGGTCCGAATTGATCTTAATTATTTTTTAAAATTTTAAAAGATATAATTTTTAACCGTCTCATCATAATTAAGTGTATTAACTTCAACTGGAACACTGAAGAATTTTATGTATTAGCTTATTAAAAATTTAATATGAATCATTTCAACTCAGAGTGATCAATTGGAAATTCAGGTTGGGAGGAACACAATACCAACATCATGCAATTGCAAGGACTCAATTGAAGTTGTAGTTTAACTTATCAACTCATCCCTAGTTCTAGATAAATCAATTTAGGTATTATCTTAATAATAAGTTAATAAGAATCGTTTTAACTCAGATAGATCGATTGACTACCTAGGTCGGAAGGAACGCAATACCAACATCATGCAATTGCAAAGACTCAATTAAAGTTGTAGTTGACCTTATAAACTTATCCCTAGTTCTAGATAAATCAATTTAGGTATTATCTTAAAAGTAAGTTAATATGAATCATTTTAATTCAAAGTGATCGATTGACAACTCAGGTCAGAAGGAACACAATACCAACATCATGCAATTATAAAGACTCAAATAAAGTTGTAGTTGAACCTATCAACTCATCCATAGTTCTAGATAAATAAATTTAGGTATTATCTTAATAATAAGTTAATATGAATTGTTTCAACTCAGAGTGATCAATTGATGACTCAGGTTGGGAGAAACATAATATCTACATTATGCAACTGCAAAGACTCAATTAAAGTTGTAGTTGACCCTATGAGCTCATACCTAGTTCTTGACAAATTAATTTAGTTATTATATTAATAATAGGTTTATAAGAATCGCTTCAACTCAGACTGATCGATTGAAGACTCAGGTAGGGAGGAACGCAGTACTAACATCATGCAATCGCAAAGACTCAATTGAAGTTGTAGTTGACCCTATTAAATCATCCCTCATTCTAGATAAATAAATTTAGGTATTAGCTTAATAATAAGTTAATATGAATCATTTCAATGCAGATTGATCAATTGACGACTCAGGTTAGAGGAATGTAATACCAACATCATGCAATTGCAAAGACTCAATTGAAGTTGTAGTTGACCCTATGAACTCATACCTAGTTCTAGCTAAATAAATTTAGGTATTATATTGATAATAAGTTAATAAGAATCATTTCAACTCATATTGATCGATTGACGACTCAGGTCGAGAGGAATGCAATACCAACATCATGCAATTGCAAAAACTCAATTGAAGTTGTAGTTGACCCTATCAACTATTCCTAGTTATAGATAAATCAATTTAGGTATTAGCTTAATAACAAGTTAATAAGAATTATTTCAACTCAAATTGATCGATTGATGACTCAGGTTGGGAGAAACGCAATACCAACATTATGCAATTGTAAAGACTCAATTGAAGTTGTAGTTGACCCTATTAACTCATACCTAGTTCTATCTAAATCAATTTAGGTATTAGCTTAATAATAAATTAATAAAAATTATTTTAAATCAGTTGATCGATTGACAACTCAGGCCGGGAGGAACACATTACCAACATCGTGCAATCATAAAGACTCAATTAAAGTTGTAGTTGACCTTATCAACTCATCCCTAGTTCTAGCTAAATCAAATGCAAAGAAATATGTTATAACAGATGATTGAGCTGTTGGAAATTTTCAAATAGATATTGAGATCCATTGCAACAGATTACATATCTGTTTTAAATATCAAATAGACATTTGCATTTGTTGTGATAGATGACTGAGCTGTTGGAAATTTCAAACAAATATTGATATCTGTTGCAACAGATGACATATCTATTTTAAAATCTATTTTTTATTTTAAAGTAATTTTCTGTCTGAAATTTCCCAAGCTTTGTATTGTGCCTTTATTGCCCTAAATAAGTTAATACTTTGTGAATCTCTGAATTGTGAATAAGTAGTGTGTGTGTGTGTATGTATATATATTAGTAATATAAATATTTATATATATAACACAAATAGGAGTAAAACAACAACTTAGTGTATCCTTATTGGGTTATCGGTTTAACCGATAACCCAATAAGCTAAAACCAAAAATTGAACCATTTACCCAATAAATTTTTTTATAAAATTAATAAAAAATCATTAACCTAATTACCCAATAACATTTTTATCATTTTGTTTTATTAGTCGGTTTGATTTTTGCACACCCCTATCTATTGTCGCAGATACGTAGCCTATTACAACAGATTGCCCATATGTTCGAGAATCTGTTGCAACAGATGTGGAGTCTTTTGTCATAAATGTATAATCTGTTGCAACAGATTGGTAATATGTTGCAACAGATGGAAAATCTATTGTAATAGATGGGGAAGCTGTTGAACAGATGTTGAAATGTGTTGTATTTATTCAATTTTGTGTTACCTTTTTTAAAATTATGCAGACATCAATTGTAATGTTCTTTTTGTTCTTCTCTTGTTTGACATCAATTATTTTTCTCTTGTTTGTTTATATAAATAAATGTAATTTGATCAACTTTTCTACGACCAACACTAAAGGCTACAGTAAAAATGAGTTCGGATGAATAAGCTGCTTGCAGATGGAACCCTTTTCATATGTGGGAAGTATGTATTACTGATCATGTTATCATGAAAACACACATAAAGTATACTGATTTTGTGAATGCTATTTTTCACCGATTAGGCATTGATCATTCAAACAAGAAATCTATAATTTTATAGTTAAGTTTGATTGGTCCAAACTGATAAGGCTGAATCATTTTTCCAATTTTTCATTTTCCATTGATGAAAGAACAAATTGAAAAATAGTAAATTTGATGAATATTCATTTTATACGGTCGCATCTTTATCACACTTCTTTGTCTTCCAAGTCAAAAATAGTTTTGTTCTAAACTCCTTTCTTTTTCCATTTAGCTTTTATTGTTTGTTTGGGTTTGTAACTATGTGACCACTGGAAGTGGAAAAGCTGTTTGATGAGACCATGAATATGGTTCTGATACCTTGTTAAGAATTAATGACGGTTGTTGCTCATGTTTGTGTGTCAAGCTTTGTGAAGGGATCAAGTTTTGGTGGAATTGTAAAAAGATTCAATAGAAATTGGACTAACTTTTAGGGTGTATTGGACTCTGAGAAGGCCTTCAAAGCCTCCCACAGCTGCAACCAAGGACGATAATTAATATAGTTATTGCCCTAGCCTAAATTTATATGGTTGGGTTGCTTAGGGTGATGATTATATGCCAGAAGGTGCGGTAGGAGAATACCTACTAGGGAAAAGAGGAGCTGATGAAGATTATATCATCTGAGAACTAATTGAAGAGGAAACAAAGGATAGAAGGGAATTTGTAGCGAATCTGGCCGATTAAATTGACTTAAAACATGAGAAATCCGAATCAAGTGAAAATATGAAAGTGTGTACAAAAATAAAAATACGTTTGTCGTCTCTCTCAAAGAAAAATAGTGCAACTGGACACTTTGCTAGGGAGCTGCGACTAGCTAGCTTGGTCGAAATGATCACCTACATAGAAAATAACAGAGAACCAATAAAGTAACTTAGGGGGTACCGAGGGTTGAAATGATGTACAGTAAGTCAAGAATACTTGCCCCAAGAATAGCTGTAGTTAAATAAGGAATCTAAGAAAAGGCAGCCATTTCTGAATTTTAAATTGCATCCCATGCCTTCTTGTTTGTGGTTCTGATTAGGTCCACCGCTATTGACCAACTCAGAATCACAAATAAGATTGAAATACAGATTGAGTATCATTACTTCCTTAGTAATATAGATATAATTGATTGTGTTTTCTTGCCTTTGTATGCTTTCAACATATCTTGGAGAAGACCAAAGGCTTGCTGTAGTATGTGAATCCCGATAATTTTTAGGCTTTCCTCTAGCTTGCTAATTTGCTCTTCAAGTTTGTCATTGTCGTCTTTGAGGTTAGTATAGAGTTATTGGTCTTTTGTGAGCTCGTCAATGAGTAACACTTCCTTTGAAGTTGTGGCATTGTAAAAGGCCTTCAGAAGACTTCCAGAACACTTTCTTTAAAAGGTTTAACTGATACATGGAGGGTCGCTATGTTTGTTTTAGGTCAACGTGTTGATGCACACTCAAGAAGTAGTCCTAACTGAACAACTCACTTTACCAAAATTTCAACTATTGGGACCACTGCTTGAGTATGCATAAACACGTTGACCTAAAACAAACATAGAGACCCTCCATGTATCATTTAAGCCTTCTGAAGAAAGTGTTCTGGAAGCCTTCTGAAGGCCTTTTACAATGACACAACTTTGAAGAAAGTGTTCCTCATTGACGGGCTTACAAAATACCAAGAACTATATACTAACCTCAAAGACGGCAAAGCCAAACTTGAAGACCAAATCAGCAAGCTAAAGGCAAGCTTAAAAATATCGAGATTCACATACTACAGGAAGACTATGATCTTCTCCAAGATATGTTGAAAGCATTCTAAGGAAAGAAAACACAATCAATTATATCCATATTGCTAAGGAAGTAATGATACTTAATCTGCCTTTCATTCTTGTTTGTGGTTCTGACCAGGTCAATAGCAGTGGAATCAAAACCAAAAACAAGAAGGCATGGGATGCAATTTAAAATTTAGAAATTTCCACCTTCGCTTAGATTCCTTATTTTAACGACAACTGATCTTGGTTCTAGTTTTCTTGAATTACTGTACAGCTTTACAACCCTCGATGTCCGGAAAACTGCTTTCTTGGTGTTCTATTATTTTCTATGTAGGTGCTCATCCCGACCACGCTAAATAGTCGCATCTCCCTGGCAAAGTGCCTAGTTGTACTATTTTTCTTTGAGAGAGACAACATACAGATTTTCATTATTGGATATAATTTTATACTTGAACTTAATTCATATTTCTCATGTTTTAATTCAGTTTCATTAGCCAGATTCACTAAAAGTTCCTTGCTACCCTATGTTTCCTCTTCAATTAACTCTCAGATGATATAGTCTTTCATCAACTCCCCTTTCCTTCGTAGGTATTCTCCTACAGCTCCTTCTGGCGTATAATCATCTTCTCGAACAACCCTTCCATATAAATTTGGGCTAGGGGAATTTCTATTGTTTTTTCATTCTTGTTTGATGCAGTGCGAGGCTTCGAAGACCTTTCCAGAGTCCAATGCATACTAAAAGTTAAGTCCAATCGCTATTGAATCTTTGCAATGACACCAAATAGTTATCCCTTCTCAAAACTTGACACGCATAAACATGAGCAACAACTGTCATTAATTTGTAATAGGGTATCAACATCATCTTCATGGGCCCCTCAGCCTTATCAATTCAAACCTATCAAACTTAACTATACAATGCAGGATCTTGTTTGAATGATTAATGCCTAGTCGGTTAAAAACTGCATTCACAAAATCATTGTACTTTATGTGTGTTATCCCAATGACCTTATCAATAATATATAACTCCCACACATGAAAGTGGATCCATCCATCTGCGCGTACCTTATTCTTCTGAGCCCATCTATGGCTTATTGAATAAACAGATGACTAACCTATTGTTAAGGATGACACATCTATTAAAATTATCAAACAAATATAGATATCTATTACAACAGATGGTCAATCTGGTGCAACATATGACTTATCTGTTGGAAATAATAAAATAGATATATGTATCTGTTGCAACATATTGTCAATATGTTGTAAATTATCAAACAGATAGAATATATTTTGCAACAAATTACCCATCTATTAGATTTATTTTAAAGAAGTTTTCTTTTCTTTCCAAAATACAATAAAAATAAAATATTGTATTTAGATCTATTTTTAAATTTAGATATTCGAAAAGTCACCAGTTTTATTTAATTAAGGGATGTAATTATACATAACTCCACTTCTAGATATGGCTGATCTAGATTTGGACAAGTTAATTTTGCGCTACTCCTTGCGGGAACTTGAAAGGCAGATTCATGAACTCCGGTGGGAGTTGGGCGACATGAGAGCAAGGATTAGGAGGGCCCTGCTGCTGCCGGATGACGACTGACAATAATAATAATAATAATAATAATGATAATAATAATAATAATAGTACTACTAATAATTATGTTATATTTGTTATTTTAGCGTATGTATTTTCTTTTATTATATCGGTTCTACCCAAGGGAGGAACCTAATGTATGTTTTGTACTTTATTATATATTTGTATATAATGGATTCAAAAATCTATGTTTGATCGACTTTGAATTTTTAAATCTTATTTAATATTTAATTTTCATTCTGCCTATTCCTTATTCTCAATATGTTAACGGATGGATCATATGTTACAACAGATAGATCATATGTTGCAATAGACAGTTATCAATAAAAAAAGAATATTGTTATTAAGAGGGTGAAAAGTCATGACCTTTTAATTATTTAATATGAAAAACGGTTCGTAAATAAATAATAAGAAAATAATTATAAATATAATTTATAAACGTAAAAAATGGTTATTTAATTTAAATAACTGATGTTAATATTAAATAGGCGACAAGTCGTGATTTTTCACCATTTTTTATTTTTATTTTTTTTTTAAATTTATTTATTATATAATAAAAAAGTCACCACTTTGGATTAATTAAGGTATATGATGATTGTTAAAAAAGAGGTGAATAGTCGTGACTTTTTGTCTAACACATTCAAAACAGTAGATGAATCAAATTCCCCATCTATTTCTACTAATGAATCAACTGTTAGAAGAAATAAGAAAAACTCCTTCAACAGATGGTCGATTTGTTGCAACAGATAGATATATCTGTTGAGAAAAAGGTGCGGAGTCTTCAATTATTTAATTGAGAAAAAGGTTACTTAAATTTAAGAACTAATTAATAATAATAAGTTGAAAAATTATGACTTGTCACACTAATAAAAACGTCACTAGCTTGATTTAATTAAGTCATTTCTTTTTACAGAAAATAATAAGAAAATAAATGATAAACACAATTTATTTATAACCGTAAAAATAATAATTATTTAAGTTAACTAATTGATGTTAATATTAAATAGGCGACAAGTAGTGACTTTCACCATTTTTGTTTTTAAATTTATTTTTCAATTTATATAATAAAAAAGTCATCAATTTGGATTAATGAAGGTATATGATTATTATTTAAAAAGATAGATTATTTGTTGCAACAGATAGATTATCTGTTGCAACATATAGATTATATGTTGCATAAATGGTAGATTTGCGGCAACAGATGGTATATCTGTTGCCACAGATGGGTTGTCTAATGCAACAGATATACAATATGTTGCCACAACTCAATAAAAATAGTTATTATTAAAAGAAACGATTCTTAAAAAGGTGAGAAGTGTTTGATTATTTAGTTAAGAAAAATATTATTTAAATTTAAGAACTAATTAATAATAATAAGCTGAAAAGTCATGACTTATCACAATAATCAAAAAGTCAGTCAGCTGCTTGATTTAATTAAGTCATAACTTTTCACAGTAATAAAAAAGTCACCAGTTTGAATGTAATTAATTAATGGAGGTGAACAATCGCGCCTTTTTTCCTAACTCATTCAAATTCAATCCTCTATAAATAGGTCCCTCCTTACTCGTCCATTCTACTACACTTTATTTATTTTTTACATCTTATCTTTCATATTACACCTTCAACCACTTTCTCTTCAAAGACCAGATACCTTTTCCCTGACTCAGGTAATTTTTTTTCTTTCTTTCTTTTTGTGTAAATATACCTAATTGGTAGTATACATTGTATTACATTCAAATTTTTTCTTTACTTTTGTTTTTACGTTCTTTGCCAATTCATGCGTGTTCTAGATATGACAGATCCAATTTGGAACATTGCTATTTTGCAAGACACAGTACGGGAACTTCAGAGGTAGATTAATGACCTGCAATGGGAGTTGGACGCCGTGAGAACAAGGATTCTACGAGATATTTGCAGGTTGAGGAGGGCCCTACTGCTGCCGATTAAAGATTGGCCGGCTGAAAATAATAATAATAATGGCGATGATGATAATGATATTAATAATAATTAGATTATTTTTTTTCTCTTAGCCTATGTATTTTTATTTAGTTTTGTTTAATAAAAAATTTATTTTTGATCTACTTTGACGTTTTAATTCTTATTTAATTTTCATTTTGTCTATTTTTTTCTCAACAAACATGTTGACGATTGGACATAAGGAATAATTTTGAATCCAGTAACAATAGCAAGAGTTGAAACATATTGGTTATCTATTGGGTTTGTGGCAGGAGTTGTATTGTGTTGTTTCAAACAGATTACTCATCCGTTACAATAGATAAATAGTCTATTGCAACAGATAAATAGTTTGTTTCAACAGATAATCAGTCTGTTGCAACATATAACTAGTCTGTTGCAACAGATAACTCGTCTGTTGCAACAAATTACCCATTAGTTTGATTCATGTTACGGGCACTATAGAACCATAAACATGAATCCAACATATGAGTCTTTCATTGCAACAGATTACTCATCTGTCGCAACAGATGATTGATCTATTTAAATTGTGGGCTCTTATGTTGGATTCATGATCGGGTTCTATCCATTATTGAAAAAACAATAGTAACAGTGTACCCAGATGAACAATTCAACTAAAAATAATAATTTTACTTACCAAAGTCACCTATGAAGTAATGCCAAAGTGGAAAGTGATCTACAAAACAAAATTTCACCTAAAAAATTGGTCAAGTAGCAGCAGTAGCGGTAAAAACAACAACAACGGTCGAAAACAAGAAGATGAAGATGATAATGAAGTAGAAGATGATGATAATGAAGCAGAAGATGATGAATAAAGTAGTAGAAATAATGGACAACAAAAATCGCTAAGAGAGAGAAAATAATAACGGATGAGAAGAGAGAGAAATGCGTCTTTTCCCTTCTGTTGCCTATTATATTAATAAACATTTGGATCAAAGTGTAAATTTTTAAATTTGTGGGTTATTTTAAATTTCTCCAACTTTTTTAATCCACAATAAAGTGATTGTCACCTTCACTCAATTATTAAGACTTGAGTCACCTACACCTCATTTTGAAACTCTTTTGTCACTTTTAACTAAATGCCCCTAGTCTCCTACTCTCCTGTTTTCATTTTTTTCCTTCTAAATGGTTTTAAGTATTATATTACTATTCAGTAGGTGTGCAGTATTTTTTACTTCGCTTGGTTATTTGTTACCTTTAGTTTCGTTAGTGTTTATTTTGTCACTTTATTATTGTCATTTTATTTTCTACTATGTCTTGATAATTATCATTGTGTCGAGAGTTTACCAAAAATAATCTCTGATTCTATAAAGATAAAAGTAAAATTTATTTATATTTTGTTTGCAGATTATATTTGTATGATTACACATAATATATTATTGTTCTCATTATAGGTAGAACTAAACACAAAATACAAAAATTTTCATTTTTTTTCTCTTGAAATTTCAGGGAAATCAACATTTTCTTCCACAGTCTCTTTCCTTAAAATGAGCGCTATGTAGTAAGTACTTTGTAATAATCTACTTAATTACTTGTAGTAGCTCGAAAACCACACTAGGCAGGTCCCAATGGAGAATTTATGCCTGAGCGGTAAATGGGGCCTAGATTTATCCCAGATCTCACACATAGAAGATCCACCTCTCAACTACTCAACAATGACCTTGCAAGCAATTTTTAAATTTTTAAACATCCAAATATTAAATAGTATATTCCAAATTTTAAAATATAAATCGCACATTCAATCTTACAATTCGAAATTTAAAAATTTTAAATTTAAATTACTAATTTGAATTTCAGATTTGTCCAAACTATGCCATGTATAACCATGTGATATGTAGTCATGGGAAATGTAGGTGGCATTATGCAGCTACGTGTAAACCGAATGCCTTTGTTTGTAAGAAGTGGTTGCACAAAAGTCTGATGAGTACTGCTAATAAAACTTCTTGGATTTAGTGATTGCTTTTATAAAAGGATAGTTGGTACGTAAAATATCTTGTGTTCACGTATATACACTACTAAAAGGACGTTTCTTTTCCTCCTAAAAATGAAAGATATTCTTTTAACTTCACTTGATAAATTAGTCTCATATTATAAGTTACAATGAAAATAAAAACCGATCGAATAGAATCACCATTCATTAGTTTGAGCTTGAATTTTATTCTTTAAATTTGAGATAAGCATCCAGTACATCCCCGAACTATGACAAAAGTTGCTACGACATGCTTCAACTTTACAGGGTCCTATTACCCTAGTGACTCAACTTTAATATATTTTGTCACTCTTTTATGCTGACGTGCTACCTTTATTGCATAGAATGGAATCCACATCAATGGTGCCATGTCAACTAAAAATGTAACTACCTGAAAATTTAATAAAATATGTGAAATTTGTGATAATATATGATTTGACTCTTTTACCCTTCTTCGTAGTTGCATTGTTATATTTTTGAGGTGTGGGGGTTATTGGCACGGTTTCCAATGCATTTGATACCATTTGTATGATATTCTGATTTTTGGTGGCTTTCAGAGCCTTATGTTGGACCTGTGTGGTTATATTTTGATCCGTGCGACCGTATGACTGAACGCACTGTGCCAACAGTTTTGGAATGGCTAGACAGACCTTTGGTTTGGGTCCTGATGCACCCGAGCTCATTTTGATCTGTTGATTGGAAAGTTGAAAAATTAGAAACATGAGTGTGGGACCCACATTTAGTCTAAATGACCTTGGATAGAAAATTTGACTTTACCAACTCGTCTAAAACATTGATTTTACGGTGGTATCATATTTGGTATGATTTTATGGCTTTTAAATCTCATTTCGGCCCTTGGTTTGAAAAATTACGATTTCAGATTTTGGGGGTCAACTTTGGAAAAATGATATTTTTTGAAATTCTGATATCCCCATTGAGTCCGAAGCGACGAATCTAGTATGATTTCATAGTTCGTTTTTTCATATATCGGATTTCGTATGAATCCCGGACATCCCGTCGAAGTCCATTTTTGAACTTAAAAATCTGGTGTAAAAAGTCTGCAATATAAAAATAGCTTTTATCTCTTTTTTTTTTATCCTTTTTTTTCACTATCCAAAAATAAGGGTCATGATGACACTTGTTGCGGCGTACCGTGATGAGTAAGCCTATCACTCAAACTGATACAAAAAAGAAAAAGACAGAAATATCCCAAGATAAGACTTCTATAATGAAGCAGAACCATACAAGTAATCATAACAATGTGGAAAGGACTATCTAAAATTCCCAATACTAATACAATCCAGGAGTCAAATACATCAGAAAAATAACTATAAAGGAATAATATCTGTCTCCTCATACTACAAAGATATAATTATTATAGAAAGATAGAGGTGAACTCCGGACGCATGAATGTCCAACCGCTACCTTGGAAGCTCCAATAATCGCCCCAGTCAAGCAAGCCGAGGCACACTCAAGCTAGGACCTGCACCAAAAGGGTACAGTAGGCATGAGTACGGTCCACTTATACTCAGTAGGTATCATAGTCTGACCAAGAAAAGTAAATAAAGCATACTAAATATACACTAAAGGCACATCACCTGTAATCAGAAAATGTCCCACAATGGTAGCCCACACCGCTTGCACTAATAGTTATAATATATCACATATATTGCAACATCACAACCAGATAGAACACAAGTATACATCATATCACATATAAGTAGAACAAGGGGGAACATGCATATACAAGATCATCTAATATAAGTAAAAGAAGCTAAGACAATTACATAAATGACAAGTCAATATGACAATACACCACAATATAAACACAATAAAGTAAGTGAAATGTATATGATGATGATGATGCATGAGGTCGTCGCACAACCTCGGGATCGTCGCACAATCCCCATATATACCTACGGAGGCAAACCTCCCAATGCAGGACCCATGGGGGGTTCGTCAACCCGTATACAATTCACATATCTCATTTACAGCACATCCCTCGGAAAGGGTTTTAGAAGGTGTTACAATATCTCCTCCCAGGCACATCCCTCGGGAGGGTTTTAAAAAGGTGTTGCCAGTGTTAGTTAGGTGTTGCCATGGTGGTACCAATGTTTCATGAATGAGTATGATATGAGATGTAATCCTCACAACCAATCACAATGAGTATTTCCACAATCATCCACATGATATATTTTCACAACCAACCACAATGATACATTTTCACAACCAACCACAATGATACATTTCCACAACCATGTGAGCCAATATCCACTCATT
Organism: Capsicum baccatum var. pendulum; assembly: GCA_030864225.1. NCBI lineage: Eukaryota > Viridiplantae > Streptophyta > Magnoliopsida > Solanales > Solanaceae > Capsicum > Capsicum baccatum. The sequence continues at coordinate 29,628,053 of CM061556.1, read as the reverse complement.
ATTTTCGTTTCATCCATGAATTTCCACATGTCTCATTTACCAACAAGTATGAATGTATCACAATACACCAATGGTTCCACATTAGACATTTCAACAACACAATATAATTATTCACATGTATTCAAGGCTATCAATATCACATAGGACCCCACACAGTTACACGCATCACATAATATCTCAATTTCAATAGTTACATTATCTATAGACCCCCGCACGGGCAAAACATATAGATAGACATTTTTCATGATTAGTTTCCACCCTTAACATGCATTTTATACCATTATTTACTTCCCATCCCAGTCTGAAAGAGTTAATCATAACCTACCTCAAAAGCCAAAATCGGTCCGCTAAACTTTGAACCCACGACCTTACTCTTCACAAACAATATCAAACTCTACTAAAAATATTAAATATGAAATCTACGCATCAAAACAAAACCAACGACACCCATATTGACTACTTTTAGTTCGGGATCAAAACGGACCCTCGGAACGGATTTCTGAAAAAAAGATCAAAATTGAAACTTTATTTCAAAAAGTGTTTCCCATATTTTTAGAAATCTACAGCTGAAAACCCAAGTCAAATTAAGTAAAAAATGAGGTTCAAATTGAAGAAAAACCATTTTTAAGCTTTACCGGGTAAAATCTTTGAAATCTGGGTTAAAATCATGAATCAGAGTTGTTTTGAAGATTAAATTGATGAAACATTAATAATTATAAGATAAAATATTATTATAGTGAAAAGAAGTGAAATTTGAGATTTAAAATTAAGCCCTAAGATTTTTGGGGTTTTAAAAAATTAATCAAAAAATTACTAAGAAAAGGCTGAATTTTTACCTTAAATACGTAATAGAATCAAGAAATAGGTGTTAATCTAGCTTTTCAAGCTTCACTTTCAAGCTCCCATACTATTTTAGGGTTTAACTCTTAAGAGACAAGATGAAAAATGAACAAAATATGCCAAAAAGGAAAAAAAAAACTGCTACTTTTAGAAGAAAAACTGCACTATTGCAGATTTTTTAAGTCCAAATGAACTCCGACGGGGTGTTCGGGATTCGTTTGGAGTCCGATATATGTAAAAAAATTATGTAACCACACTAAATTCGATGTTATGAATGCGTTGGCGAATTCAGATTTTCAAAAAAATATCATTTTCAAAATGTTAACCCCCTAAGTCCAAAATTGCAATTTTCCAAATCGAGGGTCGAAATAAGATTTAAAAGCCGTAAAATCACACCAAATATCTTACCACCCTAAAATCGACATTTCAGATCTGCCGGCAAAGTTGGATTTTCCATTTGAGGTCGTTTCAATCAAATGTGGGTCCAACACTCATATTTTCAATTTTTTAACTTTCTGACCAATAGGTCGAAATGAGTTCGGGTGCACGGGGACCCGAACCAAAGGTCTACCTAGCCTAAAATCGATATTCCAGAGCTTTTGGCATAGTCTTTTTGGCCATACATTTCATGGATCAAAAGATGTCCTCATAAGTCCAAAATAAGGCTCTCAAAGCCATCAAAAACCACAATATCGCATAAATGGTACCAAAATGCATCGAAAACCATGCCAATCACTCCCACACCCCAGAAATACCATAATTCAACTATGGGGAGGGGTAAAATAGTTAAATAACATAAAAACACATATTTCACATATTTTATCAAAAAACTGATCGTTACATCATCCACTACTAAAAATCTAGTTCGTCCTCGAACTAAGGCAGAGAAATACCCGAATCAATGAAGAGTTGAGGATAAGAACTACACATATTAGACTCAACCACTCAAGTAGCCTCATCTACAGGTTGATGTCGCCACTGATCCTTAACCACATGGATAACTCTAGAGCGCAACCGCCTAACATCCCTAACCAAAATGGAGACCAGCTCCTCAATAAAAGACAATCGCTCATCTAACTGAACTGACTCCCAACGCATGAAAAAAGACTTATCTAGAATATAATGATGAAGCCTAGAAACATGAAAAATAGAATGAACAACTGATAGATCAGATGGCAAAGCCAACTCATAAGCCACATCACCTATAGTTCAAATAATCTCAAATGGACCAATAAACACAGGGCTATGCTTTCCACTCTTCCAAACCTCATCACACCCTTCATGGGTGAAACTCGAAGGAAAATACGATCACTAATACCAAATATCAAGGTACAAAGTCTACGATCAACATAGCACTTCTGCCTACTCTGAACCGCTCTAAGTCTATCCTGAATGACCTAGACTCTATCCAAAGACTCATGAAGCAAGTCCGTATCTCGAGGTCTCACCTCCGAAACATCGAACCAACCCATTGGGGAGCGATAATGCCTACCATATAATGCCTCAAAAGGAGACATATCAATATTGGAATGGTAGCTATTATTATATGCAAACTTTGCTAATGCTAAAAGGTGCTCCCACTGGCCACCAAAAATCCATCACGTATGTGTGGAGCATATCCTTCAAAACCTGGATAGTCCGCTTGACTGGCCATTAATCTGGGGTGAAATGCTGTGCTAAGATCAACCCAAGTACCGAACTCATCCTGAAAAGTCTTCCAAAAGTGAGATGTGAACACAGAACCTTGATATGAAATAATAGACACCGGCACACCATGCAGATAAACAATCTCACGAATATAGATACGAACCAACCTCTCAGCACTAAATGAGACTTAAACCAAAATAAAATAAGCTGACTTGGTCAATCGATCCATGATGACCCAAAAACTGTTAAAACTATGAGATGTACGAGGTAAACCAGTCACAAAGTCCATGGTGATCTGTTCCCACTTCCACTCGAGAATGGGTAACCTCTGAAGCAACCCACTAGGCCATATATGATCTGCCTTCACCTGCTGACAACATAGGCAATGATCCATAAAATCTGCCACATATCGCTTCATACCACCCTACCAGTAATGCTTCCTTAAATCACGAAACATCTTAGTCACACCTGGATGGATAGAATATCTGGAATAATGGGCCTCCTCCAAAATAAACCAAATCCAATCACTCACTCTGTACACACAAACTCGGCCCCCGATCCATAAAACTCTATCTAAATCAAGTGATTCTTACTTAGCTTCCCACTCAACACCTTATCTCAAATCAGTCTCAATCCAATATCATCAAACCGATGAGCTCAAATCTGCTTTATCAAAGAAGATCTAGCCTCCATAAATGCCAAAACACTCTCAGGTGTCGAAATGTCAAGCCTAACCATTTGGTTATCTAAAGACAGAACCTCCAAGGCTAAAGGCCTCTCCTGGGTCAAAAGATGCGCCAAGCTACCCATGCTAGTCAACTTTCGGCTCAAGGCATCCGCAACCATATTAGCCTTGCTCGGATAGTAGAGAATAGTCAAGTCATCATACTTATGCAACTCAAGCCAAAGACGCTACCTCATATTAAGATCTCACTGGGTGAAGAAGTAATGAAGGCTATGATGATTTGAGAAGATCTCACAATGGATTCCATACAAGTAGTGCCTTCACAACTGTAAGGCAAACACAACTGAGCACAACTATAAATCATAGGTATGATAATTCCTCTCATGAGGATTTAATTGACGAGACGCATGAGTAATCACCTTACCCTCCTGCATCAACACAACACCTAACCCAACACGTGAAGCATCATAAAAGACGGTAAAACCCACGCCCTTCTTGGGAAAAGTTAAGATAGGAGCTAAAGTCAACAAATCCTTGAGCTTTTGAAAGTTTACCTCACAAGCATCGAACCACTGAAAAGTAATCTTTTTCTGGGTCAACTTGGTCAACAGAGCTGTAATAGAAAAGAAACCCTCAACAAAACACCGGTAATAACCCGTCAAGCCAACAAAACTCTGAATGTCGATGGGTGAAGTAGGCCTAGCCCAATCACAAACTACTGAAACCTTGGCTAGATCAACCATAATACATTCCTTAGTCAGCATATGACCCGAGAAGGAAACAAACTCTAACCAAAACTCACACTTAGAGAACTTAGCATACAACTTCTCATCCCTCAATCTCTAAAGCAAAATCTGCAAATGCTCCTCATGATCAACCTCACTCTTGGAATACACCAAGATATCATCTATAAATACAATAACAAAAGAGTCAAGATACGGTCAAAACACCCAATTCATCAACTCTATGAATGCGACAGGGGTATTGGTTAACCCAAAAGACATGACCAAGAACTCATAATGACCATATCGAGCCAAAAATGCTGTCTTCAAGATATCCGAGGCTTTAATCCTCAATTGGTGATAACCAAACCTTAAAGAAATTTTTGAAAACACCGCAACACCCTGAAACTGATCAAATAAATCATTGAGGCAAGGAAGAAGATACTTATTCTTAATCGTCACCTTATTTAATTACTGATAATCAATACACATCTGCATAGACCTATCCTTTTTTTCACAAACAAGACAGGCGCACCCCATGGTGAAAACTAGGTTGGATAAATCCTTTATCTAACAAATCCTATAATTGATCCTTCAGTTCCTTCAACTCTGCTAGGGCCATCCTATAAGGAGGGACAAAAATAGACTTGGTGCCCAGCTTAACATCAATAGCAAAATCAATATCTCAATCCGGAGGCATACCAGGCAAGTTAGTAGGGAACACATCCATAAACTCACAAAAAATATGGACAAAATCTAAGGAAGAAAGTGAAACAACACTGGTGTCATGAATATGATCCAAGTAAGATAAACATCCCCTCTCAATCAATTTATGAGCCTGAACATAAGATATAATCCTCTTAGGACCTGAATGAAGTGCACCATTCTAAGCTATCCTTGACACACCCAATGAAGCTAAAGTCACAGTCTTGGCAAAAAAATCTAAGAAAATATGATAAGGAGCCAACCAATCCATTCCCAAAATAATATCAAAATCGACCATATCTAATACAAGTAAATCTACCAAAATCTCACCCCTGGCAAAATTCACAACACAAGATTGGTAGCCTAGTTCACCACTACAGAATCACTTACTGGGGTAGATACACGAATAGGCATGACAAGGGACTCACTAACAGAATTAAAATCCAAAGCAAAATATACAAACACATAGGATAAAGTTGATATGAGATTAAATAATACAGATGCAGGTCTAAAACAAACGAGGATGATACTTGTAATCACAATATTAGAAGCCTCTAGCTCAGGTCTGGCTGGTTAGCATAACACTAATCATGACCACTAACTGTCTGGGTGGACCCATGACCACCACCACAGGCTCTACTATCCTTACCTCTTGCACCTTTAGTAGAACCTCTACCTCTCACAGTTGAAATAAGACTAGCCTGAATCACCCAACAGGGATAATCCCTGGCCACATGGCCAATCTCATCACATATATAGCAACCTCAATGACCAAACTCAATAAGAGAAGGTACAACTGGGTCTGAATGGCCACCCTAAACTGCTAAACTAGAAGATCCACCACCTGAACTTTGTAAAGCCATCTTTGGCCTACCATGGTATCCACGAGAACCTCTAAAATCTCTGCCTCAAGAGGTCTGACTCTAGAACTCACCAAAATGTCGCATCTTCCTGGCGCCTCCTGGAGATGCACTAAGAATACCCTCTGTCATCTTTGCATGATCTACTATACTGTAATACCCCGAAAAATTTTTCATTGAAATTTTGTGCGTAAACGTGTTGGGTTCTATCTTCTAGAATGAATTATAAATTTTTCGTGTGGAGTGTCTTAGATTATGAACCACCATTGCGTAGAGTATCAAATAAGCTTTCCAACAATATGTGGATCATCCAAAACGGACACCCGAGCGACGATTTATGAACATTTCGATCGAATCATGAATAGTAGTGAACAGTAAAACGTGCAGGAAAAAGTACTGAGGCCTGACGTATTTTTTCTCCAACTTTAAATGATTATAACTCCTTGTACATAATGATCTGGGTGATCTAATATATATCAACGGAAATCTCTGTGAGTCCTCTTTCCAATGAAATTGGTTTCATCCAATTTGAATATCGGAGGAAAAAGTTATGATTGATCTACTTCAGACTATCAAAACAGTCCATCAAAGGACAGATTCAAGAATTATTTAATTTTTAGGGGCGTTTTGGTCATTCCCCCTCACCCAGAATCCGTCCAAACCCTATATTAAAGCCTATTAGAAGCATTATATGTTATATTTCATCAAATTCCCTAAAAAAAAACCCTAAGCTCCTACATCCAACTTCAAGAACCTCCAAAGTTCACCATTAATTCTGCAAATTTATTCAAGATTCCAAGTTCCTAGTTCAAGAACTCCAAGAACCATTATTCAAAGGCACGATTAACATCTCAAAAATGAGTATCGATCTATAGTTCATCATTCAAGGTATGTGGGGTTTTTAAACAAGAACTCTCTTCAGTTCTTATGCCCAAAAGTAATTTTCTTTACAAAGGTATGATTTTTATTTGATTTTTATGAATTTGAAGCATGAACCCATGTCTTATGATGATTATTATGAAATCTTGATGTTTATAATTTTGAAAGGTGAATTTACATGTGTGGAGATATAAAGCATGAATCTTGAACGATATTTATCATGATTTTGATATTCGGGTCGTGAATCCCCATTAGAAATTGTGTTTTTTTGAGAAAGTGTGTGTTATAAGCACGTTGATGTTGAATATTTGAGATATTTTGAATGATTTGACATTTTGGTCTTAATGGAGTTGTTTTAAACTCGAGTGTGAAAGAAATCCAAAACATGGTTGATTTTGATAGATGAGAAGCATGATATCTCCCGATGTATATTTATATATTACTGAAATTGTTTTGTTGTGGATTGTCTTTGAAATGATCTGAGCTAAGTCTGGAAGAAATCTTTACCACCGAGTGGGAGGTATAAAGCGACCTTACTTCCCTAGAACTATGTGCCCCCGTAGGAGTGAGCCTGAGGCTAATTTATATTGTGATCACTAGTCTGTGTGGATTTGATATCGATAGTCCTACTCTGATGGCAAGGATAGGATGGCTCTCCCCAACGTGGGTTGTACGTTGGACTCCATGTAGATCACATGGTTTATGTTAGTTATAGGATCTCCCAGTGTGTGTGTGTTTCCTTGTGTCTATGGTGAATGGTGAAGTGATTTGAAAGTGGAATTGTGAAAGTTATTCTTTCGAAAGATTTAAATGATATTTACATTATGAGAATTGATATTCTTGATGAACTGAAAGTGATTGATAAATTATATGATGACTCACATGTGTTATTGTACTTATTTCATCCTCTCATGATTATGATGATTTTCTTCGGGCTACGTGAGTCTTTCATACATCCTGCATATTTCTTATAAATATTTATGATGATGATGTTTATACAACTGCATACACCCCCATATACTCGGTTCCTTTCCATGGTACTGACCCACATCTTCGGATGTGGGTTGCATTTTCTCGGAATGTAGGTTCAGGTGCTCAGACTAGTATAGATGTTGGGAGTTGACTAATAAATCGTATTTTGTTATCTTTCTGAAATTCTTTTATTCTTGGATGATGATCATTACTTTGTTGATATTTGAGGGTTATTTATGTAAACCCCATTGATTTGTGTTGAACTGAATGAAAATGGCTCAAAGGGTTAGCTTGGGGCTACTCGTAGCCTCAAGCACCGTGTGACGCTCTGGGACCCATTTTTTGGGGCGTTACATATACTCTGGAAAGAAACCCCAAACACAACCATCTGAGATATAGCCAACTAAAGAAAAACATCAAAACCCTTCATGAAATTTCAAATCTCTATAGACTTAGTGGAAATGCTATCATAGAAATATCTGGAAAGGGCATGGGAACGTTTCACATACTCAACAACTATCATGGAGCCCTGCTCTAAATCATCAAACCGTCCTACACCCAATCCCTCAAACTGTAAGGAACGAATCTCTCTAGAAAGTCATCAACAAACAGATCCTATGACAACTCAGGAGCATCAACAGGCCTACAACCAACAAATAATCTTCACCAACCACTCACAACATCTCTCAAATGATAGTAGTATAAGCCACACCATCTGTGCAGAAAGAGTGAAACACAACTCAGAACACAAGGTATAAAAGAACTTCGCACGATAAAGAATAAAATAAGGAGGGTTTACTAAGGATGTTCTATAGCCACTTGAAGATAGATACAAACATCTATGTATCGATCCATAAGACTCTATTATACATCTCGTTCTTACACCATTGAGACCAATGAAACCCGTCTTTTCTAATACCAATTTTTCACGAACCAAAAATGAGGGTCATGATAGAACTTATCGCGGCGTGCCTTAACAAGTAAGCCTATCCCCCAAACTGATACAAAAAGAGGAAAACACAAAAATATCCCAAGGTAAAGCTTCTAGAATAAATCCAAACCATACAAGTAATTATAACAATGCGGAAAGGACTATCTAAAATATCGATCATGCCCAAAATCAGGTGTTAATAGTGTAAGAACTACTAATACAATCCAAGAGTCAAATACAATAGAAAAATAACAACAAAATAATAATATCTGTCTTCAAATACTAATAGAGATATAACTACTATAGAAAGATAGAGGTGAACTCTGGACGCACGAATGTCTAACCACTACCTTGGAAGCTCCAACAATCGTCCGAGTCAAGCAAACCGGGGCACACTCGAGCTAGGACCTGCACCAAAAGGGTGGAGTAGGCATGAGTACGGTCCACTTGTACTTAGTAGCTATCATAGGCCGACCATACAAAGTAGTAAATAAAGCATACAAAATATACACTAAGAGAATGTCACCTGCAGTCAGAAAATATCCCATAATGGTAGCCCACTCCACTTGCAATAGTTCTAATATATCATATTTATTGCAATATCATAACTAGATAGAACAAAAGTATGTATCATATCACATGTAAGTAGAACAAGGAGGAACATACATATACAAGATCATTAACTACAAGTAAAAAAAGATAAGATAATTACATAAATGGCAAGTCAGTATGGCAATACAACATAATATAAACACAATAAAGTAAGTGAAATGTATATGATGATGATGATGGTGCACGAAGTCTTCGTACAACCTCCAAGATTGTCGCACATTCCCCATATAAACCTATGGAGGTAAGCCTCCCAACGCAGGATCCATGGGGGGTTCGTCAATCCGTATACAATCCAAATATCTCATATCTCTTTTATGACATATTCCTCAAAAGAGTTTTATAAGGTGTTACAATATATCCTCCCCGGCACATCCCTCGGGGAGAGTTTTAAAAAGGTGTTGCCACAGTGGTACCAATGTTTCATGAATGAGTATGATATGAGATGTAATGCTCACAACCAATCACAATGAGTATTTTCACAATCAACCACATGCTATATTTTCATAACCGACCACAATGATACATTTTCACAATCAACCACAATGATACATTTTCACAACCAACCACAATGATATATTTTCACAACCATGTGAGCCAATATCCATTCATTATTTCTATTTTATCCATGAATTTGCACATGTCTCATATACCAATAAGTATGAATGTATCACAATACACCAATGGTTCTACATTAGACATTTCAATAATACAATATAATTATTCATATGTATTAAAGGCTATCAACATCACATAGGACCCCACATAGCCACACACATCACATAATATCTCAATTTTGATAATTATACACATATAGGCCTCCGCACGGGTAAAACAAATAGATAGACATTTTTCATGATTAGTTTTCACCCTTAACATGTATTTTGTACCATCATTTACTACCTATCCCAGTTTGAAATTGTTAAGCCATAACCTACCTCAAAAGGCAAAATTGATCTGCTATAATTCGAACCCATACCTTACTTTTCACGAACAATCTCGAACACCACTAAATATATCAAATATGAAATTTACACGTTACAAAAAACCAACGACACTCATATTGACTACTTTAGTTCAGGGTCAAAACGGACCACCAAAATAGATTTTTAAAAAAGAAGGGAAAAATTAAAACTTTACTTCAAAAACATATTTTCCATACTTTTAGGAATCTACAGCTGAAAATCCAAGTCAAATCAAGTAAAAAATAAGGTTCAAATTGAAGAAAAAATATTTTTAAGCTTTACCAGGTAAAATCTTTAAAATCTGGGTTAAAATCAAGAATCGAAGTTGTTTTGAAGGTTAAATTGATGAAACATTAGTAATTATATGATAAAAATATTATTCGAGTGAAAAAAGTAAAATTGGGGTTTAAAATCAAGCCCTAAGATTGTTGGATTTTTGAGAAATTAATAAAGAAATTACTAAGAAAAAGTAAATTTTTACCTTAAATCCGTATTAGAATCAAGATTTAGGTGTTAATCTAGATTTTCAAGCTCCCACAAGCTTCACTTTAAAGCTCTCATAATATTTTAGGATTTAACTCTCAAAGAAAAAAGATAAAAAATGAGCAAAATAGGCCAAAAAGGAAAAAAAACTGCTATTTATAACAGAAAAACTGCACTATTGTAGATTTTTTAAGTCCAAACGGACTTCGATGGAGTACCCGGAATTCATTTGGAGTCCGATATATGAAACAGAACTATGTAATCACACTACATTCGATATTCCAAACATGTTGGCAAAATCAGATTTTTGAAAAAATATCATTTTTAAAAAGTTGACCCCCTAAACTCGAAATTGCAATTTTTCAAATCAAGGGTCGAAATGAGATTTAAAACCTATAAAATCACACCAAAATAATTTACAACCCTAAAATCGATATTTTGGATCTTTCGGTGAAGTTGGATTTTCCATTCGAGGTCGTTTCGACCAAGTGTGGGTCCAACACTCATATTTCTAATTTTTCAACTTTCCGACCAATAGATCGAAATGAGCTCGGGTGCACCGGGACCCGAACCAAAGGTCTACGTATCCTAAAATAGATATTCTAGAGCTTTTGGCACATTTCGTTCATCCATCCATTGCATGGATCAAAAGATATCCCCATAAGTCCAAAATAAGGTTCTCGAAACCATCAAAAACAACAATATCGCACAAATGGTACCAAAATGCATTGAAAGCCATGAAAATCACTCTCACACCCTATAAATATCATAATTCAGCTAAGAGGAGAGGTAAAATAGTCAAATAACACAAAAATACATATTTCACATATTTTATCAAAAAGCTGGTCGTTACAATTTTACCCATTCTTTCATCTTGCCTCTTGAGAGTTAAACCCTAAAATCATGTGAGAGCGTAAAAGTGAAGCTTGTGGGATTTTGGAAATCTTGATCAACATCTATTCATGATTCTATTACGGATTTAAGGTGAGATTTCATCTTTTTCTACTCTAATTCCTTGATTAATTTCTCAAATATCCAAAAATCTTAGGGTATGATTCTAAATTCCAATTTTACTCATCTACTTGAATAATGTTTTAATATTATAATTAATAGTTTTTCCTTAGTTTAACCTTCAAAATAACTTTAATTCTTGATTTTAACACGGATTTCAAGAATTTTACCCGGTAAAGCTCAAAAATATTTTTCTTCGATTTGAACCTTATTTTTGACTCGATTTGACTTGAATTTTAATTTGTAGATTTCTAAACATATGAGAAACATATTTTTGAAGTAAAGTTATGATTTTTTCCTTTGTTTTTGAAAACTCATTTCGGGGGTCCGTTTTCACCCGAATCAAAAGTAGGCCATATGGATATCGTTGGCTTTATTTTGATACGTAGATTCTAAATTTCTTGATCTTAATTGATTTTTGAACCATTTTTAAGAAGTAAGATCATAAGTTCGAAGTGTAGCGGATCAGTTTCGGCATTTAAAGTATGTTATGGCTTAACTCTTTTAAACAACGCTGGATAGTAAATGTTGTTATTAAATGTATCTTAAGGGTGAAAACTAATCATGAAAAATGGATATATATTTGTTGTTCCTATGTGAGAGCCTATATGTGACGTAATTTTTGGAATTAAAATATGATGTGATATATTTGACTGCGTGGGGTCCTATGTGATATTGATAGCCTTAAATACACGTGAATAATTGTATTGTATTGTTGAAATGACTAATGTAGTACCATTGGTGTATTTTTATATATTCATACTTGCTGGCATATGAAACATGTAGAAATTCATGGATGGTGGAATTATTGAGTGGATGTCGGCTCATGTGGTTGTGATAATGTATTATTACGGTTGGTTATGAAAATACCTTATGTGGTTGGTTGTGGAAATACTCATTTTGATGGGTCGTAAACATTGCATTATCATCCTCTTGGCATCATACACATAATTTCACTTGTTGTATGTTTTGTATATAATTATTATTGTTGTTTGTCATAGTTGATTTGTGTCTTATGTGCTCTAGAAATACTGGAAACACCAAAAATACTAAAAATACTTGAAATGCTAGAAACACTGGAATATTAGATTTTATAACCCTTCCAATGGATATGTTGGGGAGAGATATTGATATATAGATTGTATACGGATTGACGAACCCCTTATGCGTCCTACATCGAGAGACTTACCTCTGTGGGTGTATACGAGAACTGTGCGATGATTTTAGAGGTTTTGTGATGACTTCGTGCATCATCATCATCATCATCATCATCATATACATTGCACTAGCTTTATTGTGTTATGTTGTGCTTGTATTGCCATATTGACTTGTCATCTATCTATTTATTCTATATCATGACTTGTTAATGTCTAATTGTTTATGTTCTTTTATTTGTACTTGATGATCTTAGGTATACTTGTTCCTCTTTGTTCTACTTGTATGTGATATTATGGATATTTGTATCCCAAACTGGTGTGTTGTTGTATTATGTGTAGATGCTTTAGAACTGTTAGTGCAAGTGGTGTGGGCTACCATTGTGGGACCTTTTATGATTCAGGTGATGTGACCTTTATGTATAGTTTGTATATTTTATTTACTATTTTTCTTGGTCATCCTATGATATCTACCGAGTACAAGTGGACCATACTCACGGCTACTTTGCCCTTTCAGTGTAGGTCCTAGCTTGAGTGCACCTCAAATTGGTTGATTTCGGGCGCCTTTAGATTACTCAAGGTAGTGGTTGGACATTCCTACGTCCAAAGTTTAGCTCTATCTTTCTGTATTAGTTATATCTTTATTAGTATTCAGAGATAGATATTACTTCTTTGGGGTTATTTTTCTTTGTATTTGACTCATGGATTGTATTAGAAGTTCATACCCTATTGACACCTGCTTTTGGGAATATATGGTATTTGGATAAATTGTTATGATTACTTGTATGGTTTGGCTTTGTTCCAGAAGCCTGATGATAGGCGAATTTACGCGCCTATATCAATATATTTTGCCCATATTTTAGCCTAGTTTTGAGAACTAATTATCTATTTCATGCACTTTTAGTCCTTTTTCCTGTAAATGAGCTAACAAACATGATTAGGAAAGTTTCAGGTATAAATGATGCAAAATACAACATTTTATGGCTTACTTGACGCAAAAGAAAGCTCACGAAGGAAGGAAAGGGAGTTTACACGCCTAAGGACCAAAACTGCTGCATGGAAACTCTGTCCCGGGCTAAAACATCATTTCTGAAGACTCTGGGGACCTGGACCAAAACTGCTGGATGGAAAATCTGTCCCGGGCTAAAACAATATTTCTGAAGACTTTGGGGACTTACAGACACAAAGCTGGATTTTGACAATGATACATTAACCTAGTACAATTGGGTTATGTATTTCATTAGTTTATTTGGATTAGGAGAATGTTACATTAACCTAGTACAAATGGGTTAAGTATTTCCTTAGTTTAGTAGGATTTGGTTATTTATTTCATTAGCATAGTAGGAGTAGGATAGGAGTATTATAAATACCCTATCATGCTAGAGATTTTAATCAAGTCCTCCCTTAGTGGAGGCAACTCCTCCTTTAATTCAAGAAATTCATTCTTAAAACTATTAATTTTCTTCCATCTTTCTCATCTTCCACTACAAACACTTCTAATCTATTCTTCTATTCTTAAATTCCACAACAAGAGAATCGTTACTTGCTACGGAATCACCAAAACCACACGCCTAACACCTCTTTTACACGCCATCCACCATGCAAAACGTGATATCCTTCGCATTCATGGGTAACTAAACCTCTTAGTTGGGGTTATGGAAGCCGAATGAGTTACTATCTATTGCTATGAGCTTGTGAGTTCAAGACACGTATATTGCTTATATCATTATTCTCTTCATCTTAAATCTACAATCTTTGCGGTTTCAAACACATGAACACGCCATTCTAACATCTAACCTGTTCGAGAGAAAGGTTACTTGTCTAGAAAAGAAGACGCATAGACTAACGCCAGTCTAACATTTAACTTGTTCGAGAGAAAGGTTATTTGTCTGGAAAAGAGATAATGTCAAGGTAGTAGGACACCCTTTCCTATTAAAAAGCTAGTGCCGTAACTGGACTAACCTCTTGGAGAATTTGTACCGCTAGACACACTTTAAGCTCGAGAGAGTTAAAGTGAAATAGTCCTTGTTTAGGTCGAGAGACGCTTGGATTTACCATCGACTACAATTCTCTATAAGCAATTGCATGTCAAGACTCTACACACTCATAGCCAATAGAGACGTATACCTCTGAAGGTGGACATAATCCCAACGCCTCAATTCTCATTGTTTCACAACCTACGAAATACTCTCTTTTTACTTTATTATTTTCAGCTTTTATTTCATTACTTTGGTTACTTATTACAATCCCCCCTTCTTACGAGACTTGCACCAAAAGTCTATTAATTTTGCGTACTTGTTGACCAAGCTATTCCCTGTGGGATCGATACCCAACCCAGGTTGGGTTCTATATTTGCTAACGACCGCTTTACACTCAAACGAGAGCTGTAGATTGAGCGTTATCAAAAGTTGGCGCCGTTGCCGGGGAATACGAGTGTCAATCAAGTTCGTGATAATTACTAGACCCTTTGGTCAAAGATTCTCGCACTTTTACGTTTAGTTTTTGTTTATTGCAGGTTTTTCTTTTAGTGCATGCCCCATACTAGAAGTTCTGGTCAACCGTTATTACCAATCAATCCGGAACCGCAACGAATTAGAAGAATGGAAGCACAAGCTGAAATCGACAGGATGGCTGCTCAACACGAGCAAGCAAGATTAGCTGCTCTTGCCGCTGCTCAAGTCCAACAACAAAACATTGATAATCCTGGACGAGCAACAAATCCTGACGATGAAGATTTAGGTGATGACGAGTTACTGAACCCTAGGCGTGATGCTGAAATTATAACACCTGCCAACAGAAGAGGTCGACAAGCTCGGTACAGATATGATCGCCAACCTTTGCAACCAGCTTTCGACGACGATGATGATGATCTTGATGGTGCCGGAGCCACTGGAGCTATAATTCCACCACCATTAGCGCCCGGAGCCAAGTTCAACATCACAAGCACCATGATTCAGTTATTGCAACTCAAGGGATTATTCGGTGGACTAGCAGGCGATGATCCGAATATGCATCTCATCAACTTTATTTCTACATGCAAGTCTTTTGACAATCCTGGTGTTGGTCAGAATGCTATTCGATTACGTCTATTTCCATTGTCTCTGTCTGGGGAGGCAACATTATGGTTGAATGGGCTGACTCCTGATTCTATTACAAATTGGAGGCAATTGAGAGACGCTTTCCTAGAAAGATTCTTTCCGCCATCCAAGAGGGCTCAATTGAGAGATGAAATCAGCAACTTTCGTCAGCTTCCATCTGAAGCTCTTCACGAAACATGGGAGAGGTTCAAGACAAAGCTAGCGAGATGCCCAAACCATCACATGACCAATGTCCACTTGATGGAGATCTTGTATAGAGCCCTGAATTCAGTAACTAAACCAGTGGTGGACAACGCAGCTGGAGGTTCTTTTATGGACCTCACCTTTGGTCAAGCAAGCAACATGCTAGATCGTATGACTAAACAAAGTAGAGCTTGGCATACCAGGGATTCTGAGGTAACAAGCCCCACTTTATCTTTTGGCATGACTGCAGAGCAGAGGCGAAGACAAGAGGATCGTGACCAAGACATGGCTCACATGAAAACGCAGATGGATCTTCTTACCAAGCACTTATTATCAGGGAAGACCGAAAAAGTGAAAGCTGTAGCGCTAAAAGGAAGAGACGAATCTGATTCTGAAGCGGAGGCCGACTACTTGAACAATCAGAGGGGTTTCCGTGGGAATGCCCAAGGAAACCAAGGTCGGAACTATTATGATAAATCTGGAAACAAAGACCAAGGTAGTTGGAAGAACAAGAATAAAAAGAGTGGTTTGTACGTTCCCCCTGGTAGACGTGATACCACCACATCTAATTCTGGGAGTATGGAAGACATGATGGCTAAGTTATTGAAAGGAGTGGAAGCAACGAGCGCAGGAGTTAAGGAGGTGATTGATGATTTGTCCTCCATGAAGAAACTAGTTGATTCTCATTCCACTTCTATCAAGCAAATAGAGCAGCAATTGAGCCAACTTTCAGCAGCATTTAATCAAAGAAAGGCTGGCACTTTACCTAGCGATACCGTGCAAAACCCAAGGAATGATGGGTCATGCATGGCCATAACTACCAGAAGTGGTAAGGTGCTGGAAACTTCAGCAAAAGGCAAGCAAGTGGTTGACGAAGTGGTACGGTTTGATATATGCAAAACAATGAAGCAGCCCAGCGATATGAATGAGTCATCTGTAGCTGATGTTCATTATGAGGATATGAAAGCATTATCTATAGAGAAACAACCTACTGTTGAGCCATTGTCTGTTGTGCCACTGAAAGTTGAGCATGAAGATAATGAAGGTTATGAAGAACTTATGAGTGCTCTAACAGAAATAAAGTCTTATACTCCTAAGAAACCGGATTGTGAACTCAAGAATCGACCAACAGCGAATACTCCCTTTGACGAGCCACCAATGCTAGAATCGCAAGAGCTTCCCGATTATATAAAGTATATGTTCGTGGAAAGTAGAAATATACTTCCGGAGAGAGCAGATGATTTAAGTGAACAGCACGTAGAAGCTCTCATCTCTGCTCTGAGGAGATACAAGAGAGCTATGGGTTGGACTATTGATGATATAATTGGTGACTCTCCGGATAAACGTATGAGCCAGCTCGAAAAAGATCGCATGACCACAGGTAAGCCTCATTGTCTTCTAAATCCTTTCAGAAAATGATCCATCACTTACCTCGACAAAGTCTAAGTACTCGAGGTAACTATGTCGAGCCACGACAATAAATAAGGCGCTAGATGGGAGGCAACCCATCGTTTTATCGTTTTATCATTTTATCGTTTATCGTTTTGTCTTTCTTTCATTCTAGTACTTGTTTTTGCTTTTGATAAATGAAAATCCAAAAATAAGAGTCGTGCCACGACCAAAACTAAGGCGCTAGGTGGGAGGCAACCCATCGTACTAATCGTTTTCGTTTGGTTTTGAGTAAAAATAGGTGCAAGAAGTATTCAACGAGGAGATTGATTTCAATTGACGATTTGGACGCATTGTATGGTAAAGTTGGTAAGTTAGGAATGGTGATGCATAATGCTATGAATTGAGCCTTTCTCACGTCATAATAGGCCTCGAGAAAGGCTAGGCCTTGGTAAAAATAGGCCACGAATGATGCACAACCTATTCTATAGCCTAAGGACTCGGAATCTAGTGTGCAATACACTATGCGCCGCCTATTCCTAGGTGTGCTTTTGACTATGCGCCGCCTATGCTATGGCATTTGAGATACTGAGACCAAATGCCATAGGATATGCGCCGCATATGTCTAGACATGCCATAGGATATGCGGCGCATATGTCCCATTATGCCATGGACAATGCGCCGCATATGTAAGTGATATGCCGAGGGATATGCGCCGCATATGCTGTGATTTTGTCCCCAAATCCGATTGTAAATGGGTCATAACCCGACCCATACTCTTCCTATATAGAGGGGACATAATTTTACAACACAACCACATTAGAAAACACCCTAAAGGCGCCACATAACCTTCCAAATCTTCTCAAAATTTTCTTCTTTTGCTCTTCCAATTCACAACACCGCCTCCACAAGCTTCAAGCAAGTAAGTACTCTCTTATTCTTCATTTATTTATCGTAAGTACTACGTTGCTATGCTTATTATAAATTGCTAAATCATATAAGATTGTTGGTGATGTTCATGTGTTTGAATTGTTGTTGCATAATCATGTGAGTGAACATATACGTAGGGAATTCTTGACTTATTTCCGACTTGAATTTGGTTTCAATAGCATTGTTATGATATTTGCTGAATAGATATGGCTATGAACAGTGCTTAAGATTGTTGTTTGGATACTTACATGTTAGACTATCCCGGCCATCGGGATAAGATTATAGTGCCTATCGACTTAGGAGGTTGTGCTTGTTGTAAGAATAACGATTCCATGTGGTAACCCCTATGTCATAGTGTTGCTATATCTACCATGAAAGTAGTCCAATGGCTGCAAATAAGTGATACAATGCTGATTTTCTTGTTGGAATACAATCCTAAAACGTATGTCGACGAAATCTGAGTAAATCGACTACGTTCACCTCGCTGATTTGTGCAACAAAACTAAGTGTGGGGTGGTACCCCTAGTACTTGCATATAGATTGTATCAAGTGAGATTGTGCTGCAACTAACATTATTTCTAGTCCCAGGTACAATGGCACCTAAAGCGAGACAAGGCAAGGAGAAGGCTACCACCTCCCTAAAGGGCAAAAAGAGAAGTCGCAAGGACCAAGGAGAACCCTCCTCACAGCAAATACCTCAACTCACGCTTGGAATTAAGTGGGATACTTATGAGGAACGTCTGAGGATGACAACTCTGATGATGATTCCAATGCAAAGGGGTATGACCCCAGACATAGAGGATAAGTCCGACCAACCAGGTTCCTCATATTTATTTTCCACTGAGGACAGTGTCCCGACTAAGTGTGGGGTGGCGGTATCGCATGCTATACTTCTTTGTTTGCACCTATGTTTGTTTACTTTGTTTATTTTAGTCCATTTTTTTTGTTTGACGTTTTTTAGGAGTAAAATCTTTCTAGCTTCGCATGAAATTATTTTGATAGGCAGCATGAGATTATAACAAGAGTATGTGCTACAATTGTGACTATTGAGACGTTTAGGCTCTAGTTGTGACTCATTATGTGATATTGTGTGATTCAATTCCTTCACTTGTTGGGTTGAGAGTCTATATTACTTCCAATCAAGTCGACCATGTGCCTTGTGTGTGTGAGATAATAGTATATTCTATGTTTGTGGCTGATGCTAGAACTTGCCCGGTATGTATGCAAAGCGAAAATAAGGAGTGTGAGTTTAGGAGATGATTTAGGCATTTATTTGGCAACCTATACATGTTTACCTTCAGTTTTTCCTACCCATGTACATTATCCTAGTTAAACCCTTTTGAGCCTTTAGCCTATTTCTTTGACAGCCTTGTATGTAAGCCTAATCCATTTTTTCAAGACCATAATTTGATCCAAATTCCTAAGTGCTTTAAAGTGAAAAAGTCATGTGACAACATAAGAGGAAATTGGGTGAGTATGATGCTTTAAAGTGTAATGGTGCTTGAATGTGTTATGAAAAAGAAAGTGCTATCATAAGAGGTATGTTGTGAAAAGAAAAAGGAAAAGAAAGCTGAAAAGTGAGTTGTGCTTAAAATTGAAAAACAAAAAGAGGAGAACAAGGGTGGTAGAATAAAAGAAAAAAAAAGGAAAGAAGAAAGGTTGAAAAAAAAAAGTGTCAATGATACAATGTGATGTATTAAAGTGCTTAGGAACCTAGTCACTATTCTTGGCCAAAATAGTCCTACCCGTCCCTTAGCTTACGTTACAACCATCAAAAGACCTACTTGATCCTAATCTTAACATTCCAACATTTAGTGGAGTACTACATTAAGGGCAAGCCTATGGTCATCAGTTGCTACATATGAATTCTTTGTGAGAGTGAGTGCAAGGATATTTTGATACCCATGATTGAAAATATGCTATACTTGTGAGTGATTATGGGTACTATATTGTGAGACACACATGGTTGATGAGTCTTGGATAGTTGTATATGATTCTATGCACCTTAACGTTTGCATGCGAGTTGATCACCATCACGAGTCTATGCTTGAGGTTAAATTGTTTCTACTTATAATCGGAAAGCTACTCTTCGTTGATAATTGTTGTGCTTGTCTTGAAGAATGTTTTGTGTTGTTGCTGTAAAACCCTAAGTTGATGTTTAGAAGGACCTGATATTTTGTTCGAGGACGAACAAAGCTTCAAGTGTGGGGTGTTGATGATAGGCGAATTTACGCGCCTATATCAATATATTTTGCCCATATTTTAGCCTAGTTTTGAGAACTAATTATCTATTTCATGCACTTTTAGTCCTTTTTCCTGTAAATGAGCTAACAAACATGATTAGGAAAGTTTCAGGTATAAATGATGCAAAATACAACATTTTATGGCTTACTTGACGCAAAAGAAAGCTCACGAAGGAAGGAAAGGGAGTTTACACGCCTAAGGACCAAAACTGCTGCATGGAAACTCTGTCCCGGGCTAAAACAGCATTTCTGAAGACTCTGGGGACCTGGACCAAAACTGCTGGATGGAAAATCTGTCCCGGGCTAAAACAACATTTCTGAAGACTTTGGGGACTTACAGACACAAAGCTAGATTTTGACAATGATACATTAACCTAGTACAATTGGGTTATGTATTTCATTAGTTTATTTGGATTAGGAGAATGTTACATTAACCTAGTACAAATGGGTTAAGTATTTCCTTAGTTTAGTAGGATTTGGTTATTTATTTCATTAGCATAGTAGGAGTAGGATAGGAGTATTATAAATACCCTATCATGCTAGAGATTTTAATCAAGTCCTCCCTTAGTGGAGGCAACTCCTCCCTTAATTCAAGAAATTCATTCTTAAAACTATTAATTTTCTTCCATCTTTCTCATCTTCCACTACAAACACTTCTAATCTATTCTTCTATTCTTAAATTCCACAACAAGAGAATCGTTACTTGCTACGGAATCACCAAAACCACACGCCTAACACCTCTTTTACACGCCATCCACCATGCAAAACGTGATATCCTTCGCATTCATGGGTAACTAAACCTCTTAGTTGGGGTTATGGAAGCCGAATGAGTTACTATCTATTGCTATGAGCTTGTGAGTTCAAGACACGTATATTGCTTATATCATTATTCTCTTCATCTTAAATCTACAATCTTTGCGGTTTCAAACACATGAACACGCCATTCTAACATCTAACCTGTTCGAGAGAAAGGTTACTTGTCTAGAAAAAAAGACGCATAGACTAACGCCAGTCTAACATTTAACTTGTTCGAGAGAAAGGTTATTTGTCTGGAAAAGAGATAATGTCAAGGTAGTAGGACACCCTTTCCTATTAAAAAGCTAGTGCCGTAACTGGATTAACCTCTTGGAGAATTTGTACCGCTAGACACACTTTAAGCTCGAGAGAGTTAAAGTGAAATAGTCCTTGTTTAGGTCGAGAGACGCTTGGATTTACCATCGACTACAATTCTCTATAAGCAATTGCATGTCAAGACTCTACACACTCATAGCCAATAGAGACGTATACCTCTGAAGGTGGACATAATCCCAACGCCTCAATTCTCATTGTTTCACAACCTACGAAATACTCTCTTTTTACTTTATTATTTTCAGCTTTTATTTCATTACTTTGGTTACTTATTACAATCCCCCCTTCTTACGAGACTTGCACCAAAAGTCTATTAATTTTGCGTACTTGTTGACCAAGCTATTCCCTGTGGGATCGATACCCAACCCAAGTTGGGTTCTATATTTGCTAACGACCGCTTTACACTCAAACGAGAGCTGTAGATTGAGCGTTATCAAAGCCTTACCTTGGGCATTTCTATCTTTTGTCTTTTTGTATTAGTTTTGGTGATAGGCTTACTTGTCAAGGTATGCCGCGACAAGTGCCGTTATGACCCTTATTATTTTGGGTCATGACAAATTGGTAAGTTTTCATTGGTCTCAGCAGTGTAAGAATGGGATATCTAATAGAGTCTCATAGATTGGTATGTAGACATTCGTATCTATCTTTGAGAGGCTACAAGGTGTCTTTAGGAAACTTCCTTATTTTGTTCCTTATCATGCGAAGTTCTTTCATACCTTGTGTTTTGAGTTGTGTTTCACTCTTTTTGCGTAGATGGTGTTGACTAGGTCTAGAGAGAGCACAAATATGAAGCCTTTACCTAGAAGGTAAGCCTCGAGTTATGGACGGACTCGAGGGAGTGGATGGACCATAGTTTAGCCCCATCTAGGAGGAGTGATAAGGGACTCTGCCTCGAGCTTTGTATTGAATAGGTTGAAGGTGTGGGTTCTACTCCAGTTCCTCAGAGTTTGTGTTCTACAGTTTTAGAGGGATTGTTGGTTTGTTTGCTGACCTGTTTGAGGGTTCTCTTTTAGTTATGCTGGGTGTTCCTCCAGTTCAGAGTGTGGATCCTTCTATTGCACATATTTTTATTTTGCGTACTTCTCAGACTCAAAGTACTATTTCTTCTTTAGTGTCGGTATCTAAGTATGTTGCTCCATGGTTGGGATTTTGGCCTTCATCTATTTTTCTCCCTCTGGCGGGGTCTCAACCAGCTGGAATTGTTTCGTCTCCTGCTCTTTAGCGATCCATAACTTAGATGATAATATTTGGGGCATTATTCTATAGTATAGGGGACCAAGCATGGAAGCAGGGATATACTCCTTGAGCATCTCAAGGAAGCGCCAAGAGGGTGCACCATTAATAAAAGTTTAGAGGTTGCTTTATGTGTGATGAGTTTGGTCATTTGGACAAGATTATCCCCGTCGTATGTTTAGAGCTACTTCTATTTTAGCTATAAGGGGTAGGGGTACAACCAGAGGTGTGAGGGGCAGAGGTAGTATAGCTCATGGTGGTGGTCATAGGGCTATTCAGCCAGTTAGTGGTCGTGGACAGTGCTATGCCATACCAGCTAGATTAGAGGTAGAGGCTTTAGATGCTGTGATCGCAAGTATCATCCCTATTTGTCTTAGACTTACATATGTATTAGTTGATGTCGGATTGACTTTCTCCCATGTGTTTGTGTATTTTTCTTTGGTTTTTGATTCTGTTAGTGAGCCTTTTTCCCTGCCTATTCGTATATCTACCCCACTAGGTGATTCTTTAGTGCTAAATTAGGTGTACCAATCTTATGTTGTGACTTTTAGCTGGGTGTGAGACTTTGATAGATCTGCTTGTGTTAGATATGGTTGATTTTGATATTATTTTGGGTATGGATTGGTTGACTTCCTATCATGCTGTCCTAGATTATTTTGCTAAAATCATGAATTTAGCTTCGTCGGGTGTGCTGAGGATAACTTGGAAGGGTTTTCTTTATTTAGGTCCTAAAAGGGTTATCTCTTATGTTCAGGCTCGTAGATAGGTTGAGAGATATTTTTAGCTTATTTGGATCATATTCGTAATACTAGTGTTATTTCACCTTTGTCATTATATTCTGTTTATATTGTCCATGATTTTAAGGATCTGTTTTCTATGGATTTGCATGGTATGCATCTTGATCGTAATATTAATTTTGCTGTTGATGTTGATCTGGACACTAGCTCATTTCTACTCCTCCATATAAGATAGCCCAGTCGAGTTGAAGGAATTGAAGGATTAGTTACAAGAGTTGTTGGACAAGGGATTTATCCTACCTAGTGTATTGTCTTGGGGTACGCTTGTCTTATTTGTAAAGAAGCAGGATGGTTCAATATGGATGTGTATATATTATCGATAGTTGAACAAGGCAACAGTTAAGAATAAGTATTATCTTTCTCTTATCGATGATTTATTTGATCAACTTCAGGGTCTGCATTGTTTCTAAAGATTGATTTGAGGTTCGATTATCACCAGTTAAGGATTAAAGCTATAGATATTCTGAAGATTACTTGTTGAACTCGATATGGTCATTATGAGTTTTTGGTCATGTCTTTTGGGTTGACCAATACCTTGCGGTGTTTATGGAGTAAATGAATTAATTGTTTTGATCATATCTCGACTTTTTTTTCATTGTATTTATAGATGATATCTTCGTTTATTCCAAGAGTGAGGCTGAGCATGAGAAACATCCACGATTTGTGCTTCAGAGATTGAGGGATGAGAAGTTGTATACTATGTTCTCCAAGTGTGAGTTTTTATTGGAGTCTGTTTCTTTCTAGGGTCATGTGGTGACTAACAAAGGTATCATGGTTAATCCATCCAAGGTTGCAGCAGTTCGTGATTATCCTAGACCTACTTTGCTCGCCGATATTCAAAGTTTTGTTGGCTTGGTAGGTTATTATCGATGTTTTGTTGAGGGTTTCTCATCTATTATAGCTCCATTGACTACGTTGACCCAAAAGAAGATTTCTTTTTAGTGGTCTAATGTTTCTGAGGAGAGCTTACAAAACCTTAAGGATGTGTTGACTTCTGATCCTATATTGACTTTATCCAAGAAGGGTGTGAGTTTTATTATGTTTTGTGATGCTTTAGGTGTTGGATTGGGTGTTGTGTTGATGTAGAAGGGCAAGATGATTGCTTATGCGCCTCGTCAGTTGAAGCCTCATGAGAGAAATTATCCTACCCATGATTTATAGTTATGCGTGGTTGTGTTTGCTTTGAAGTTATGGAGGCACTACTTGTATGGAGTTTGTTGTAAGGTCTTGTCAGATTATCACAGCCTTCAGTACTTCTCTACCCAATGAGATCTTAATATGAAGCAACATTGTTTTCTTGAGTTGCTTAAGGATTATGACTAGACTATTCTCTATCATTCGGGCAAGTATAATGTGGTTAAGGATTCCTTAAGCTGGAAGTCGACTAGCATGGGTAGGTTGGCATATCTTCTGACCCAAGAGGGGCTTATATCCTCAAAGGTTCAGTCTTTAGCTAAATAGATGATTAGGCTTGACACTTCAACACCTGGGTGTATTTTGGCATTTGTGGAGGCTAGATCTTCATTGATGGACCAAATTCAAGCTCAACAGTTTGATGATGTTGGATTAAGGTCTATTCGAGATAAGGTGTTGAGTGGTGAGGCTAAGGGAGCCTCACATGATATGAATAGAGTTTTGAGAATTAGGGGCCAAGTTTATGTGTTGAGAGTCAGTAATTAGATTAGGTTGACCTTTGAGGAGACCCATTGCTCTAGATATTCCTTCCATTGAGGTATGACTAAGATGTATCATGACTTGAGGCAACAACACTGGTGAGGTGGTATGAGGCGAGATATAGTGGATTTTGTGGCTTATTGCCTATGTTGTTGGTAGGTGAAGTCCAATCATATGGGACCTTGTGGTTTGCTTCAAAAGTTGCCCATTCCCGAGTAGAAGTGGGAACGAATCACCATGGACTTTGTGACTGGTTTGTGTAACATCCCATGTTTTCAGTCTAGTCTTTTAACTGTCATTCCAACATATATAAGTAATAATTCAAATGATTTCCATGTGAATATAAGTTTTATGACCTTTATCCTCGTGTTTGATGTGCTTTTGAGGTGAAAAATGTTCATAAGAATCACTTAGAACAAAGTTGAGCTTAGAGCCTTTGATTCATCCTAAGTTTGGTATTCAATTCTATAGGGGTCTATTTTTAACGTGTATAACTTTTTATATACGTAGAATTTTGTATCTCAGTACCCACCAAATTATAGATAATTGAATTAGCTTTCCAACTACACCAATTTCGCCTTAATCTGATACTCGAGTGAAAAGTTATGGCATTTTCCGTGTGGGGCTGAAAACTGCCGCGATTGCGACGCGATGCGCTGCTGTCCCCAACGTGATAGCCAACGCGATACAAAGCTATTTAAAATGATGTTTCAGTTCCTAAAGGGTCTAGGGGTACTTTGGCCACTTCCCCTCACCCAAATCCGTCCATAACACTTAATTTCAGCCACCAAAAACATTAGATACATTATTATTCATCTTTTTCTCTCCAAGAAAACCCTAGCCCCTCAAGAGCACCAGGAACTTCATCAAATTTTCTTCAAGAAAATCAAGAACCCAAGCTTCCTAATTTAAGAACTTCAAGAAAAAGCTTCAAGAACATCATAGAAATTCAATGTTCAAGCTTCTACATCCAATTAATCTAAAAAGGTATGTGGGAGTTCATCCATGGGTCCCCTTTTACCCATGGAGATCAATACCCATTTTAAGTTCAAAGTTATAATCTTTACATGTTAATATGAATTATATCTATGAAACCTCCATGAATTTCAATTATTTATCATGTTTACAAATGGTTTTCATTGAAATTACCTTGATATGCTTGAATTGTGATTTTCACATAATTAAATTCTTAACCCATGTTTCTAATATTGAAATTTATGTAATTTTCATGGTTTAACTACTCCCATGTTTTAACTCATGATCATCGTGGGTTTGATTTCAAGTTAAGAGTATATGTGTTTTCAAGTAGAATGAGCCAATACATATTTTGAATGTTATGCTCTTCATATCAAATCCTTAAGTTGTGAATAGATTCATGTAGCCATGATATTTTCACATGCTTTCTCATTCCCATGCATAAGTTTAGGGTCTTTACGTGTTTTGAAGAAACTCCCATGTTCTATTCCTATCGAATTTTATGTAAATCTCTTAATTTGTGATCTTAGTCATGTAATCATGCTTGCTCCCATGTTTAAGACATTCCCATGTTCAAGTTCATGATTACCAATTGTTTGATGAAATACCCTAATGATTGGGTTTTAAATATTGACTACTTATTATGTCCCGAAGCTTTAGTATGTCCTATTGTTATTGTTATTGAGTCTTGGGGGTTATGAATAGACAAAAACTTAGTTGTTTACTTAGTCTCAGTATTTTCAGAATAGTTTCAGACAAACCATGAGCCTTGTTATTTAGTTAGTATCATGTTCAATTAAACTCAGTCTAGTTTCAGTTCCAGTATCAGTTTTTACGTCAATAATTACCTTAGAATTAGTATGCACTGATGTTTTCAGAACACCATAACTGAGCTTATTTTATCAGCTTCAGCACATGCACCAGTTAGTATTTTAGTGTCTTTCAGTTGGGAGTAGGATTTTGCACCGAGTGGTAAGTGTGGGTTTAGGGCATCCTATTTCTCCAAAAATAATGTGCCACCGTTGGTTTAGGGGCCTCACCAGAGAGTATGTCCCCTTGCCCACTATGAGCTCAGCTTAGTGATCACTACAGTTCAGGTTTTATTGTAGGGAAAGGATAGAACAATCCTCCTCAATGTTGGTCATACATTGGGCTCCATGATAGATCATATGGTTTATATCGGTTACATGATAGCTCCCACAGTCTTATTTTAGTATTCAGTTTTAGAGTTTAGTTTTAGGTTTGCTTGCCCATATCATACAGTTATCAATTATTAAGTTATCAGTATTTCAGTATCTTAGTTTACAGACTATATAAGAGTCATGTTTTATGCTTGGACTTGCATTCTCAGATATTACAATTTTCACACATTCATTCTCAGTTATCTCATGTTGTTCAGTTATTCCTTACCTCATATGTATAGTACTCCATAGTTTCAGTCCAGTTATTCAGACTAAGTTTAGTTTAGTGTTACATGAATAGTATTCAGTCTTCAACTATTTAGTGTTTGGACACCAGTAGTCCATATTCTTATATCAACTACTCAGTATATAGGCGCTAGTTATCCTCTTTCTTAGATTTTAAACATTCCATCACCTAGGCATTAAATATTCAACTATTCAGATTATTTCAGTACATATATGTTTTTTTTGAACGTTCACATATTCATGTTTTACTGTATCCCAATTTTGTTTCTACTTATATTATAACAGGAATGATTTAAGGAACTAAGTGTAGTGATTCACTAGCTTATCAGATTATGGTTGTTACTCATGCTTTAAGATATTTCAGCTTTTATTTTATTTTAATCTCTTGGTGAGTCGACTTACACCTAGTCATGCATGTTTTAAGATTACGTATGAAATCAGTTTTACTTAGTGCATTCACCCCTGCATACTCAGTACATTCCAGAAGTACTGATCTACATATACGTCTGCGTGGCTACATTATTTCATAATATAGGTACCATTTGTAGCCCACACATTATGATAAGACAGTTGTAGTTTCCAGCTAGCAGGTGATGAGTTCTCTTGTTTCAAAAACTCCAAACAGTTTTAGTTCATGTACAATTCATTTATTTTTCATATGTATTGATTATTGGTAGTTGGAGGAAAGTCCTAGCTATCTATAGTCAGTATAGTAGAGTCTTCATAGATATCAGTCAGAGTCAGTCATGTAAATTTAGTTTTCTCCTCAGTTTTTTATCAGATTATAAATTATATCAGTAATATAATTTCTCTCAAATTTTATCATGATTATATTTCTGTACAACAGAAAACCTATTTTTTATATTATAATTCAGATGCTTAACAACATACCAGTTTATGGGTTAGCTTAGGATAGGGTGTACTCACGAGGTGTTACAAAATTTGTATCAGAGAATAGAGTTCAAGTGTCCTAGGGTGTCTAGGAAGCCGTGTCTAGTAGAGTCTTGCAGAACGGTATAGAGATTATGTCATGAATGTCCTCAGTTTAGCTCTCTTTGATGAATTCTTGATTTTGATACTCTATTCTTCAGGCCTCAGTAAAGTGTCAAAGTTATCCTTTTATGTTTTAGGTCCTTATGTTCTAACTTTCAGTGACCTCTCCTTATGTAATGTTTAGTTAAAATTCTATGTGTGTTTTCTTGGGCTAGTGCATGAAATTTTTAAGGATAGAGGTTTAGAGAATATGAGAAAGATGCTTTTGCGGTTGTTTGCCTACAAGTTCATGTATGGGTTATGAAGATAGACTTGAATGTCAAGTTGTTGTAAAAGTAAAATGTATAGTTGAGTTAAGCTTTTAGTATGATTCAGTTCGTATAGCCAGCAATTTAGTCTAGCAGTCAGACAGACAAGTTTCTATGGTTTTCAATCATCCCGTCTATCATACCATTCGAAATTATCATGAATATGGCTATTCCAAGAGGTAGTTTATTCGCATCCATGTAATTTGTGAATTCAGCTCAGTTCATGCATCAGTTTCAGATCCTAGATATTCAATCACGATTCAATCAATAAGTTTCCTGTGCATCATCTCAGTCTTTCCTTAGTGTTTCAACCAAGTCAATATTATTCGGGGGCCGAAGTATCCTAAGGGGGAGATGTATTGTAATAACCTGAGTATTCATGTCCTAAACCTTCATTTTTCTTCATGAAGTAGGATCCATCTTAAAGTAATGATTACTTATCATTTGACTCTCTCATTTTTATCTCAGCCTTATAATCATTCTCATGTTATTGCATGTATTCAAGAAATCAGTCCAGTTCATGATATTCAGTTCATGTATCATGTTTCAGAATTAGTTATGCAATCATATTCCAAGTCATGCATGTTCAGAATATGATCTTAGTTACCTTCGAACAGTACTCTCAGTCTAAACAGTCTCATTCAAGGATGAATGTTTTCAAGGGGGAGATAATATGACATCTCGTATTTTCGGTCTAGTCTTTTAACCATCGTTCCTATGTGTATAAGTTATAATCCAAATGATTCCCATGTGAATATAAGTTTCATGATCTTTATCCTCGTGGTCAATGTGCATTCGAGGTGAAAAATGTTCATAAGAATCACTTAGAACAAAGTTGAGCTTAGAGCCTTTGATCGTCCAAATTTTAGTATTTGATTCTAAAAGGGTATATTTTTAACGTCTATAACTTTTTAAATACGTAGAATTTTGCATCTCAAGACCCACCAAATTGTAGATAATTGAATTAGATTTCCAACGATACCAATTTTGCCTTAATTCGATACCCGAGTAAAAAGTTATGGCATTTTCCGTGTGAGGCAGTAAACCGATGCAATTGCGACGCGATGCGTTGCGTTGCTGTCACTAACGCGATAACCAACGTGATATAGAGCTATTTCACATGTTATTTTAGTTCCTAAAGGGTCTAGGGGCACTTTGGTTACTCTTCCTCACCCAAATCCATCCATAACACTTAATTTCAGCCTAGAAGCATTAGATACATTACTATTCATCTTTTTCTCTCCAAGAAAATCCTAGCCCCCACAAGAACACCAAGAACTTCATCAAATTTTCTTCAAGAAAATCCAGAACCCAAGCTTCCTAATTCAAGAACTTCAATAAGAAGCTTCAAGAACATCATTAGAAATTCAAAGTTCAAGCTTCTACATCCAATTAATCTAATAAGGTATGTGGGAGTTCATCCATGGGCCCCCTTTCATCCATGGAGTCCAAAAGCCATTTTTAAGTTCAAAGTTATGATCTTTACATGTTAATATGAATTATATCTATGAAACCTCCATAAATTTCAATTATGTGTCATGTTTACAAATGGTTTTCGTTGAAATTGCCTTGATATGCTTGAATGGTGATTTTCACTTGATTAAATCCTTAACCCATGTTTCTAATATTGAAATTTATGAGATTTTTATGGTTTAACTACTCCTATTTTTTACTCATGATCTTCGTGTGTTTGATTTCAGTTAAGAGTATATGTGTTTTCAAGTGGAATGAGCCAATACATATTTTGAATGTTATGATCTTCATATCAAATCCCTATGTTTTGAATTGATCCATGTAGCCATGATATTTTCACATGCTTGCTCATTCCCATACACAAGTTTAGGGTCTTTACATGTTTTGATGAAACTCCCATTTTCTATTCCTAGCGAATTTCATGTAAATTCTCAATTCTTGATATTAGTCATGTAATCATGCAATGCTCCCATGTTTAAGACATTCCCATATTCAAGTTCATCATTCCCAAGTGTTTGATGAAATGCCCTAATGATTGGGTTTTAAATACTGACTACTTATTATGACCCGAAGCCTTAGTATGACCTATTGTTATTATTATCGAGTCCTGGGGGTTATGAATACCCAAAACTTAGTTGTTTACTTAGTCTCAGTATTTTTAGAATAGTTTCAGATAAACCATGAGCCTTGTCATTCAGTTTGTATCATGTTCAGTTAAACTCAATCTAGTTTCAGTTCTAGTATCAGTTTATACGTCAATAATTACCTCAGAATCCGTATGCGCTAATGTTTTTAGAACACCATCACCTGAGCTTATCTTATCAGCTTTAGTGTATGCATCTGTTATTTTTTTAGTGTCTTTTAGTTGAGATTAGGATTTAGCACCTAGTAGTCCGTATTCTTATATCAGCTACTCCATATATATCCTCTAGTTATCCACTTTATTAGATTTTAAATATCCAGTCACCTAGAAATCAGATATTCAAGTATTCAGATTAGTTCAGTACATATATGTTTTGTTTTGAACGTTCACATATTCTTGTTTTACTGTATCCCAGTTTCAGTTCTACTTGTGTTATAACAGGAAAGTTTTAAGAAACTAAGTGTAGTGATTCTCTAGCTTATCAGATTATGGTTGTTACTCATGCTTTAAGATATTTCAGCTTTCAGTTTATTTCGGTCTCTTGGTGAGTCTACTTATACCTAGTAATGCATGTTTTAAAATTATGTATGAATCAATTTTACTTATTGAATTCACCCTTGCATACTCAGTACATTCCAAAAGTAATGATCCATATATACGTCTGTGTGGCTACATTGTTTCATAATGTATGTGCCATTTGTAGCCCACGCATCATGATCAGACAGTTGCAGTTTCCAGCTAGCAGTTGATGAGTTCTCTTATTTTGGGAACTACAGATAGTTTTAGTTCATGTACAGTTCATTTATTTTCCATATGTATTGATTAGTGGTAGTTGGAGTCATGTCCCAACTATCTTTAGTTAGTATAGTAGAGGCTTCATAGATGTCAGTCAGAGTCAGTCATGTAAATTCAATTTTTTCCTCAATTTTTTTATCAGATTATAAATTGTATTAGTAATATAATTTGTCTCAAATTTTGTCAAGATTATATTTTTGCACAGCATAAAAGCTATTTATTATATTATAATTTAGTTGCTTAACAACATACCAGTTCATGGGTTAGCTTGGGATCACCTATGGTTCCAAGCACCGTGTAGCATCCAGGGTGTACTCTTGGGGCATTACAGTTTGCCTCATACATCTCATGGTTCTGATAGTGTATGAGTCATCATGGATCGATTGACAAAGTTAGTTTATTTTATTTCAGTTTAGGCTTCATTCAGTGTTGAAAGGTTGACTCGTATCTATATTTGTGACATTATGAGACTTCATGGTGTGCCAATGAGTATCAGATCGTATGTTCTATGTTAACATCTCACTTTTGGAGGATATTTCAGGATGCGTTGGGCACTCAGGTTGATCTCAGTATAATAGTTTTACCCCTGATTGATGGCTTGTCAGAGCAGACTATCTAGGTTTTGAAGGATATGCTTCGTGCATGCGTTATAGATTTTGGTGGCCAGTGAGATCAACATTTGGCTTTAGCAGAGTTTTCTTATAATAATATCTACCATTTCAGTATTGATATTGCTTATTTTGAGGCGTTGGATAGCAGACATTGTTGTTCGCTAGAGGGTTTTATGTTTTAGAGGTGAGGCCTTGAGGTACAAAATTGATTCATGAGTCCTTGGATAGAGTCCGGATCATTTAGGATAGACTTCAAGTGGTTCAGAGTAGATAGTAGTGCTATGCAGATCGTAGGATTTGTGCCTTGAGATTTGGTGTTAGTGATTGTGTTTCCTTTCGAATTTCACCCATGAAGGGTGTGATGAGTTTTGGTCAGAGGGGCAAGCTTAGACCAAGGTATATTAGTCCATTTGAGATTCTTTAATTTGTTGGTGATATGACCTATGAGTTGGCCTTGCCCCCGAATTTGTTAGTTGTTCATCTAGTTTTTCATGTTTCTATGCTTTGACGCCATATTCCTGATGAGTCTCATATCATTCGTTGGGAGTCAGTTTTATTAGCTGAGTGGTTGTCCTTAGTTGAGGAGCCAATCTCTATTCTAAGGATGTTAGGCGGTTGCGCTCTAGAGTTAACCTAATAGTTAAGGTTCAGTGGAGATATCGACCTATATATGAGGCTACTTAGGAGGTCAAGTCTGATATGTGTAGTTTCTATCCCCAGCTTTTTATTGATTCAAGTATTTCTTTGCCTTAGTTCGAGGATGAACTAGATTTTTAGTGGTGAATGATATAATGACCTGAAAATTTGATGAAATATGTAAAATTTGTGATTTTGTGTGATTTGACTATTTTACCCCTTCCCGTAGTTGAATTATTGTATTTTAGGGATGTGGGGGTGATTGGCACGGTTCCCCGATAAATTTTGGTACTATTTGTGCGGTATTGTAATTTTTGGTGGCTTCAAGAGCGTTATTTTAGACTTGTATGGTTGTCTTTTGATCCATGAGATGGGTGGATGAAAGGACAACATCAAAATTTTTGGAATATCAATTTTAGGCTGGGCAGACCTTTGGTTCAGGTCCCGATGCATCCAAACTCATTTTGATCTATTGATCGAGAAGTTGGAATTGAAAACATAGGTGTTGGACCCACATTTGGTCAAAATAATCTTGGATAGAAAATTTGACTTCACCAATGCATATGGAACATCGATTTAGGGTGGTCACATATTTGGTGTGACTTTAGGGCTTTTAAGTCTCATTTTGACCCTCGGTTTGGAAAAATGCAATTTCAAAATTTGAGGGTCAACTTTGTGAAAATTAATTTTCTTTGAAATTCTTATATTGCCATTGAGTCCAAAATGTTGAATTTAGTGTGGTTGCATAGTTTTCATTTATCGGACTCCGAACGAATCTCGGACACCTCGTCGAATTCTATTTTTGGACTTAAAAATTTGGTGTAAAAAATCTGCAATATAAAAACAGCTTTTACCCCTCTTTTTTTGTCCATTTTACCCATTCTTTCACCTTGCCTCTTCATAGTTAAACTCTAAAATAGTGTGAGAACTTAAAAGTGGAGCTTGTGGGAGCTTGAGAAGCTATATTAACATCTATTTCTTGGTTCTATTGCGGATTTAAGGTGAGATTTCATCTTGTTCTACCCTAATTCCTTGATTAATTTCTCAAAATCCCAAAAATCTTAGGGCTTGATTTTAAACCCAATATCACTTTTTTTTTCCGCTTGAATAATGTTTTAATCTTATAGTTACTAGCTTCCTCAATTTAACCTTCAAAACAACTTTGATTCTTGATTTTAACACGGATTTCAAAGATTTTATCTGGTAAAGATCAAAAATGATATTTATTTGATTTGATCTCATTTTTGACTCAATTTTACTTTGATTTTTAACTGTAGATTCCGAAGAATATGAGGAACATATTTTTGAAGTAAAGTTACGATTTTGCCTTTTTTTTTGAAAACTCATTTTGGGGGTCCATTTTGTCCCCAAATCAAAAGTAGGCAATATGGTATCGTTGGCTTTATTTTGATGCGTATATTCTATATTTCTTAATTTTAGTTGATTATAGGACCGTTCGTGAGATGTAAGATCATGGATTTGAAGTGTAGCGGATCAATTTCAACATTTGAGGTAGGTTGTGTCTTAACTCTTTCAGACTGGGCTGACTAGTAAATGATGGTACAAAATATATGTTAAGGGTTATAACTAATCATGAAAAATGGCTATCTATATGTTGTGCCCGTGTGGTGGCCTATATGTGACGTAATTGTTGGAAATAAAATATGATGTAATATGTGTGACCGTGTGGGTCCTATGTGATATTGATTGCCTTGAATACATGTGAATAATTGTATTGTGTGCTTGAAATACCTAATGTGGTACCATTGGTATATTGTGATATATTCATACTTGTTGGCATATGAAACATGAGGAAATTCATGGATGGTGAAATTAATGAGTGGATATTAGCTCATGTCTTTGTGGAAATACTCATTATGATAGATCGTGAACATTGCATGTCATCCTCATGCATCATACACATAATTTCACTTTTTGTCTTATGTTTTGTACATACTTCTTGTTGTTGTTTGTCATACTTGATTTGTGTCTTATGTGCTCTAAAAATACTGATAATATTAAAAATACTAGAAATACTGGAAATGCTCGAAACACTGGGAACATCAAATTTTATAACCCTCCTCGAGAGATGTGCTAGGGAGGAGATATTGATATATGGATTGTATATGAGTTGACGAATCCCCCATGGATCCCATGTCAGGAGTCTTTCCTCCGTGGGTGTTTACAGAAATTGTACGATGATCTTGAAGGTTGTGCAATGACCTTGTGCACCATCATCATCATCATCATTATCATCATATGTTGACTTTTTAATATCTAATTGTTCTATCTTCCTTTATTTATACTTGATTATCTTGAGTATACATGTTCCTTTTTGTTCTACTTGTATGTGATATGATGTGCATTTGTATCCCTATCTGATGTGTTGTTGTATTATGTGGGGATACAATAGAACTGTTAGTGCAAGCAGTGTGGGCTACTATTGTGGGACCTTTTATGATTGCAGGTGATGTTCCCTTAGAGTGTATTTTCTATAATTTATTTACTACTTTTCTTGGTCGGCCTATGATACCTACTGAATACAAGTGGACCGTAGTAACACCTACCGAGCCCTTTCGGTACAGGTCTGTAATACCCCGTATATTTCTAAGCTAGAAAATGAACCATTGTTCCTACGCATGAAACCTCCTATATTGTGTTTCATGTTTGAGTACATGAATTAGGATGAATATTCTAGTGATAATAGAGCTTATGATATGTTAAGCATGTTCATAAGAGTCACTTAGAGTAAGCCAAGCTAAGAACTTTTGAATCCACCAAATTTTTATGCGTGATTTCACATAGGTCATCTATGAACGAGTATAAATTGGTTGATAGGTGATATTTTGGAAGATTTGTACCCTCCAAATTGTATAGAATTTAATAAGCTTTCCGTCGATATCGAATTCGCCTAAAACCAACACCCGGTAAAGAAGTAATGGCCATTTAAAATTTCAGCAGTGTCATTTCAGTCAGTGGCGTGTCGCGCCATAAGACAAAATGGTGTTTGTCAATTTCCAGTGTCTCTCCATGATTCCACCGCATCGTGGTGAGTTTCCAGGTCATAAACAAGTGGCAATGCAATGTCTCCGCATCGCGCCAGGGGACCAAATCGGGAAATTATTTTACAGAAATTAAAAGACGCATCAAGAGGGGTATTTGGGTCATCTTCCCACCCTTATATAAGCTCCCAAACACAGAATTAAGCCATTATTTCACCCAAACATACTCTTTTTCATAAAAATCCTCTCAAGAACACAATAGGATTTCAATTGGGGGATTCAAGTTCAAGCAAATTCTACCATCAAATTCCAAGAATCTCTCCGTTAATCTTTACTAAATCAAGAACTAAGGTATGCGTGTGTTCATTCATGGACTCCTTTTGTCCATGAAGTCCAAGAATCTTATTTTAAACTATATACCATGTTTGTTATGTTTT
This sequence comes from Capsicum baccatum var. pendulum, assembly GCA_030864225.1. NCBI lineage: Eukaryota > Viridiplantae > Streptophyta > Magnoliopsida > Solanales > Solanaceae > Capsicum > Capsicum baccatum. The sequence goes on along the minus strand of CM061556.1, from coordinate 29,591,615 downwards.
GATTCGATTGTTGATCTTGTTTATGTGTTGAATGATGTCAAGATAGAATCTTTATGGGTTTGTATGAAACTAGGATGGCATGTTAGTTGAAATATATGAACTTTGGGTGATATGGGTTGTTGAATTCATGAATAAATCTATGCCCAAAGTGGTGCATGTAAGGTGTTTGATAAAATGCCTAGGATGATAGAATTCATGTCCCATGATTCAATAGTGCTTAAATGACAAGTCCACGTTCTATGCTCTATGATTTCACCTGAATTTCACATTATTGTTTGTGTTGTTGTTGTGATATGGAATGAGCATGATATTGAAGCTATACAAGTATATACATGTTGTATACATTCCATTCCATGTATAAGAAGTTGAGCATCATATATAGTATGAAATCCCCTACTTATGATATTGTGAATTTTGGACTCTACTCTTATGATCAAGTCAGTCATGTGTGTCAGTTTCCTCCATCGAGTACTGGGGGTTCTTGTACCCGAAAAATATAGCTGTGTACCTAGAGCCATGTTATGATTTCACAATACTCTCAAGTCAAGCCATGTTCCATAGAACTCTGTCAGTCATGTGACTCAGGAAAGTTTAGTAACTAAGTAAATCTCAGCTAATCTCAGTAATCTCAGTACTCAGTGATGTCGGAAAGTTCAAAAGTTCTAGAATTCTCCATAACTTCAGTAATCTCCGTAATTCAGTACTCTCAAAAATTTCAAGAACTCAATATTCAGTAAGATTAGTGCTCTCATAAACTCAGTTTAGCTATGCTAAACAATTCCACTAACATCAGTACAGTTAATCAGTTCAGTTCAGCAAATCAGTTCAGTATCTTTAAGTTGGGAGTAGGATTCAGCACTGAGTGAACCCAAGGATAGGGATTCACCTATCAGAGTCAGAGGGTGTGATTCCTAGAAGCAATTCTTGCATTCCAGAACTACATAGCCAGCGTAGGTTGAGATGTCCCTACCCATAGGGCTAATGCATCTCCTTTAAGTTTACTTGATAGCAGCACAAACAGAATGAGCTCAAAAATAGAATAGGGTTTAGTCGTATATTGTCTCTACCCATGGCACGGTATTGACACCCTTCCAGCTGGGGTTACATGTTGGACCCCAACCAATTCAGTTTCAGGGTATGTCGGTTAGATGATTACCTCCCATAGTCTAAGTTTCAGTCTCAATCTCAGTTTCAGTAATAAACTCAAATAGTTCTTTAGAATATTAGAACTTAGACTGTCAGATACAATCACTGAGCATCAGTTACATCGGTTACACCAATCATCACAGTTATATCAGTCATCATAACCACATTATCAGTATTCAGTTTCAGAATTGTTAGACACAATCAATCAGACCAGTTCTTCATAATTTAAACTGTCAAAAATTGTCATTCATCTATTCAATACCTTAGTATCAGTGAAGTTATGTCATCAGTAATCAGACTAAGTAGTTAGTATCACTACGAGTTCAGTTATAGTTGCTTATGCATGTATGTATTCTTACGTTCATATTAGTCAGTATTGTTCATGCATATAACCCTTTGCATTTAGCCTACCTCACTCGTATACTCTTTACATTCAGTCGTACTGACATATTTGTGCTATGGTGCTTTATTTTATGTTACACCATAGGTTTAGAGGAACGAGCTCCAGATCAACAGTAGATTCCAGTATTAGCAGTCAGAGTTGGAAGTAAGTCCTCATATTTAGAGGACACGATGATTTCATTATTATTTTAGTTTTCAGTTTATTTCAATAGTTGGAGTTAGTTGGGGACATATCCCATCAACTCCTTATTTAGATAGTTTAGAGGCTTTTAGACTATAGCATGTCAGATAGTTATTTTAGATTTGTTTTGGTACTGCTACACCGTTTTCAGCTACTGTGTTATCAAACGTTTATTCAGATTTGAACCTTATGGCCATTCAGTACATGTTTTCACATTTTTATGTTATATTATGTAGTGTACATGTACAAATATCAGTCATGGGTTAGCTTGTGGCCCTTTCGGGTCATGAGCACCGTGTAGCATTTTGGTTCAGAAAATTGAGGTGTTACAAACTTAGTATAAGAGCCCAAGGTTCAATAGAGTCCTAGGAAGTCTGAAAGCCGCATCTAGTAGAGTCTTATACATGCGTGTGTTGTGCACCACACTTATGTACAAGAGTCTATGAGATGTTTTAGGAGCAGTTTCCCTTCTTTCAGTATTCATGTCGTGCAAGTGAGCAAAAACTTTAATTAATCTCTCAATCTAATTCACTTCTTCCTTTCATTTACAAAATATGTATTCAGAAAGGACTACTAAAAGAAGAACCAATAGTCAGTCAACACCTCTACCCGTCCAAGTAGATTTCCTGGACGAGCACGTCTCTCACACAGAATTCAGGACTGCATTTACTACTCTAGCCATTTCAGTTGTAGCTCAAAACGAACGGCTAGCCGCTGTTTCGACCGTCCTAGAGTCTAATGTTACAATATCTAGGATTCGAGATTTTACCCGAATGAATCCTCCTCTATTTACCGATTCCAATTCTGAAGAGGATCCATAAGAGTTCCTCGATCAGGTTTCGAAAGTCACAGACATCATGGGAGTGACTTCTAGTGAGAGTGTAGAGTTAGCCGCCTATCAGCTACAAGATATAGACCATACATGGTTTAAACAGTGGAAGGTAGACAGGGGTACAGATACAGAGCCCATAGAGTGGAAAGATTTTGCTATATATTTCTTAGATAGGTTCTTTCCTATAGAGCAGAAGGAGGCTAAAGTGTTAGAGTTCATCAATATCAGGTAGGGTACGATGAGCATAAGAGAATACTCCCTTAAGTTCACCCATTTAGCCAGGTATGCTCCCCAAGTAGTGGCAGACAGTAGGTCCAAAATTAATAAGTTTGTGTCTGGGGTAACAGGTAGAGTGGTTAAGGAGTGCTGGACTGCAGTGTTGTTAGTAATATGGACTTATCTAGGTTGATGGTCTATGATCAAAATATTGAGGAGCATAATCTTAAAAAGAAAGAGAGCGAAAATAAGAAGGCTAGAACAGGTAGTTACAGTCCTTCTCAACCGAGGTCAGGGGTAGCGAGAGCAAAGTTCTTACCTATCCTCTTTATCAAGCTTTTGGTAAGAATCATAAGTGTGTGCGTAGGGAATACAGTGATGTATGCTTTAGGTATGGTAAGCCAGGCCACAAGATGCGAGACTATAGAGTTATATCACATAGAGGTAAGGAGTTACGTCAGGAAAGTACCAAGAGTGGTCAGCTTCAGAATAGACTCCAAACCCATCATGATCCAGAAAGTTTCCCTAACCTAGATTCAGGTATGTAACACGTTTTTCATGTTCATGGTATGCATTGTTAGATCTCTTTCTCTCATTCAAGCTTATGTTTCAACATGAGTTAGTTAGTAAAATCAGCAAGTCAGTTTAGAAATCGAGCAGTCATATTTGTATAGTTGTTTTCTCATCCTTGCATCTATTCATGCTATCCAAAATCTCAAAGAATGTAACTATTCCAAGGTAGAACCTCCGAGTAGTTACAAGTTCAGTTCAGCTCATGTATCATGCATTAGTTTCAGACTCCCAAAGTTGAGTTAACCGAACCTAGCATTCTGTCCCAGTTCAGTAATAAGGCCCTAAAACTCAGTTCAGTCTCAGATTCGCTATGCCATAGTATGCAACTATCAGTTTCTCTCTTATTTTGTCAGTGCCTCAGTTTACCAAATCTTTTGGAATCATATTACACGTGTAGTACTTCATTTTTAAGTAATACAGTCTCCATGAATCCATTCTCAGTCACTTCATGGTATTCGGTTAATCCTTACCTCCTATGTACAATATTCGATAGTGTCAGTTAGTTATTCCGACTAAGTTTAGGTTTGTCTTACATGTCCAGTGTTCAACTATTAACAGAAGTTAGTCAGTCAAGCTAGAAAATTAGTTTAACAGATATGTGGTCAAATTTGGTAGGGGTTGTTCTCCCTTCTTTCCATCCATCCATACTAACGAACATCTTGAGGATGTAACCATCTCAAAGATAGAGCATACTAGTATATGCAAGCTCAGTTTAGTTTATGTATCATGTCTCAGACATGGATTCCAGATACTCAGTCGCAATTCAATCTTACATACCCAACATTCAGTTATAGTATTAGTCACAGTTACAATCTTAGTTATGATATATGCTTTAGTCCAGCAATCACCTCAGTTCATGTGTCATGCCTCAGTTTCAGATGTCAGATAATCAGTCACAATTTTGTACCTAGGTTCCTTATGCATCGCCTAAACTTTCTTAATATCTCAGCAAAGTCAGCCCAACATCCTTTAAGGGACATAGTGTCCCAAGGGGGAGATACACTATAGCCCCCGAACTTTCATGATTTAAATATCTTATTTTCTTTGATGAATCTGTCTTGGAGAAAGTGTTACTAATGAGATGACCCTCTAACTCTAAAACTCAGCAGTAAGCCATGTGCTCAATGTCTCTGTTCAGTTCATGATACTCTATCCATGTCACGCAATACAGACTCAGTTCAGTTTATGCATCATGTTCCAGACTCAGTTATGTGCTCATGTTCCCTTTTATGCATATTGAGTGATTAATCTAAGACTCATCAGTATTTTTAGTTTAAGGTAACAGTCTTATTGGAGCTTACTTTTTCTCATGATCAGGTTTGGTATTCAATTCCATGCTTTGTTTTTCAGTTCAAACTTGGAATCTTTACCATTGCATGTTCAGTTGCATGTTCATGAGTTAGTTTGGTCGTGTACTCACGCATCAGATATGCGCGATCAATTTATCAGTACTTCCAGTCATGCATTTATATATCATGTCAGTCATATAATCATGCATCAGATATGCATTCTCATTCTGACAAACTTAGTTCATCAGAACACTCAGTCCTTCATTCATAAATCAACTACCTACGCATCAGATATGCATGGTCAGTATGAATTATTTTATTTGTCACGTCAGTCATGAGATCATGTTTTAGTCATTCATGTTCAGTTCATGTTCATCTTATTATTTCCCCTCTCAATCAGTCCTATTCGAGGATGAATGTTCCCAAGGGGGAGATATTGTAATACCCCGTACATTTCTAAGCTAGAAAATAAACCATTGTTCCTACGCATGAAACCTCCTATCCTGTGATTGTTGTTTGAGTACGTGAATTAGGATGAGTATTCTAGTGATAATAGAACTTATGATGTATTAAGCATGTTCATAAGAGTCACTTAGAGTAAGCCAAGCTAAGAACTTTTGAATCCACCAAATTTTTGTGGGTGATTTCACATAGGTCATCTTTGAACGAGTATAACTTCATTTATAGGTGGTATTTTGGCAGATTTATTACCCTCCAAATTGTACATAATTGAATAATCTTTCGGTCGATACCAAATTCGCCAAAAACGGACACCCGGTGAAGAAGTTATGGCGATTTAAAGTTTCAGCAGTTTCATTTCAGTCAGTGGCACATCGTGCCATAAGCCAAAATGATGTTTGTCAATTTTCAGTATCCCTCCGCAATTACACCGCATTGCGGTGAGTTTCTAGTTCATAAACAAGTGGCAACACGAGGCCTCCGCGTTGTTCCAGGGGCCCAAATCGGAAAATTATTTTACAGAAATTAAAAGACGCATCAAGAGGGGTATTTGGGTCATCTTCCCACCCCTATATAAGCTCCCAAGCACGGAATTAAGCCATTATTTAACCAAAACATACTCTTTGTTCATCAAAATCTTCTCAACAACATATTAGGGTTTCAATTGGGGGATTCAAGTTCAAGCAAATTCTACCATCAAATTCCAAGAATCTCTCCTTTAATCTTCACTAAATCAAGAACTAAGGTATGCGTGTGTTCATTCATGGGCTTCTTTCGTCCATGAAGTCCAAGAACCCTATTATAAACTATATGCCATGATTGTTATGTTTTGATTTCATTGTTGATCTTGTTTATGTGTTGAATGATGTCAAGATAGAATCTTTATGGGTTTGTATGAAACTAGGATGGCATGTTGGTTGAAATATATGAACTGTGGGTGATATGGATTGTTGAATTCATGAATAAACCTATGCCCAAAGTGGTTCATATAAGGTTTTTGATAAAATGCCTAGGATGATAGAATTCATGTCCCATGATTCAATAGAGCTTAAATGACAAATCCATGTTTTATGCTCTATGATTTCACATGAATTTCACATTATTGTTATGTGTTGTTGTTGTTGTGATATGGAATGAGCATGATATTGAAGCTATGTAAGTATATACATATTGTATGCATTCCATTTCATGTACAAGAAGTTGAGGATCATATATAGTATGAAATCCCCTACTTATGATATTGTGAATTTTGGACTCTACTCTTATGATCAAGTCAGTCATATGTGTCAGTTTCCTTCCATCGAGTCCTGGGGGTACTTGTACCCAAAAAATATAGTTGTGTGCCTAGAGCCATGTCATGATTTCATGATACTCTCAAGTCAATCCATGTTCATAGAACTCAGTCAGTCATGTGACTCAGGAAAGTTCAGTAACTCAGTTAATCTCAGCTATTCTCAGTACTCAGTGATATCGAAAACTTCAAAAATTCTAGTGTATTCTATAACTTCAGTAATCTCCGTAATTCAGTACTCTCAGAAATTTCAAGAACTCAATATTCAGTAAGATCAGTACTCTCATAAACCTAGTTTAGCTCTGCTAAACAATTCCACTAACATCAGTTCAGTCAATCAGTTCAGTTCAGCAAATCAGTTCAGTGTCTTTCAGTTGGGAGTAGGATTCAGCACTAAGTGAACACAAGGATGGGGAATCACCTATCACAGTCAGAGGGTGTGATTCCTAGAAGAAATCCTTGCATTCCAGAACTACGTAGCCAACGTAGGTTGAGTTGTCCCTACTCATAGGGCTAATGCATCTCCTTTATGTTTACCTGATAGCAGGGTATACAAAATAAGCTCCAAAATAGAATAGGGCTTACTCACATGTTATCTCTATCCGTGGCACGGTATTAACACCCTTCCAGCTGGGGTTACAGGTTGGACTCCAAACAATTTATTTCTGGGGCATGTCGGTTAGATGATTACCTCCCACAGTCTCAGTTTCACTAATAAACTCAGATAGTTCTTTAGAATATCAGAACTTAGACTATCAGATACAGTCGCTCAACATTGGTTACATCAGTTACGCCTATTATCACAGTTATATCAGTTATATCAATCATCATAGCTACGTTATTAGTATTCAGTTTCAGAACTGTTAGACACAATCAATCAGACCAGTTCTTCATAATTGAAATTGTCAGAAATAATCATTCATATATTTAGTTCCTCAGTATCAGTGAAGTTATGTCGTTAGTAATAAGACTCAGTAGTCAGTATCACCACGAGTGTAGTTATAGTTGCTTATGCATATATGTATTCTCATATTCATATAAGTCAGCATTGTTCATGCATATAACCCTTTGTATTTAGCCTACCTCACTCATATACTTAGTACATTCAGTCGTACTAATGCATTTCTGCTATGGTGATTTATCTTATGTTACACCATAGGTTTAGAGGCACGAGCTTCAGATCAGCAGTAGATTCTAGTATCACCAGTCAGAGTTGGTAGTAAGTCCCTATATTTTAAGGACACGATGATTTCATTACTATTTCAGTTTTTAGTTTATTTCAGTAGTTGTAGTTAGTTGGGGACATATCCCATCAACTGCTTACTCAGACAGTTTAGAGGCTTTCCAGACTATAGCATATTAGATAGTTATTTCAGATTTGTTTTGGTACTGTTATACCATTTTCAGCTACTGTGTTATCAGATGTTTATTCAGATTTGAACCTTATGGCCATTCAATACATGTTTCTGCATTTTCATGTTATATTATATAGTATACAGATTTCAGTCATGGAGTGGTCATTCGGGGTCATGAGCACCGTGTAGCATTCCGGTTCAGTAAATTGGGGTGTTACAAGGTCCTAGCTCGAGTGCACCTCAAATTGGTTAATTTCGAGCGCCTTCAGATTACTCAAGGTAGTTGTTGGACATTTTTACATCTAGATTTCACTTCTATATTTTTGTATTAGGTATGTCTTTATTAGTATTCAGAGACAGAGATTGCTTCTTTGTGGTTATTTTCCTACATATTCGACTCATGGATTATATTAGAAGTTCTTACACTATTGAAACTTAGTTTTGGGAATGTATGGTAGTTGGATAAGTTAATTCCACATTTTTATGATTACTTGTATGGTTCGACTTATTTCTAGAAGCCTTACTTTAGACATTTCTATCTTTTTTTCTTTTTGTATCAGTTTGGGTGATAGGCTTACTTGTCAAGGTACGCCGCAAAAAGTACCATCATGACCCATGTTTTCTTTTGATCATGACAAAAAAGGTTGAGAAAAGGTGCCACATCAGCTAAAAAGAATGATAAAAATATGCTAAAATTTATTTCGAGGGAGCAGGAGGTGTAATAGGACCCCGTGAAGTTGGAGCGTGTCGTAGAAAATTTGATCATAATTCAAGGGATAGTAGATGCTTTGCTATTTAAATTTTGCGTAACGTGTTGTTTTTTTCTAATATTACTTCATTTAAAAATATTTTATACTAAATAGCATGTAATACACATGTCTAAGAACTAGTAAATATAAAAAAGGGAAGAACTCATACTATAACCAAATTTGGCCTTGAAAGAATAGATTTATGACTCATTTATTTAGTGTATAATCTTATTATATCAAGAATACGAAGGTAGACATTTGTTCGTGTGATGTTAAATATCATCATTAAGTGATAAATTATGGTGAGAATATATATTAATTTATTATGATATAGCGATAAGAGTGTATGTGAGAACATATAATTATTTAATTGGGGTGACATATATACAAAATAATTTTATCGAATATAAAAGAGAAAAGACATTGTTACCCCTTGAACTATAACTAAAGTTGCTGAGACACACCTCAACTTAAAGGAGATCCTATTATCCCCGAGAACTAAATTATATTGTATTTTTGTCAACCGTAAGTGCTTATGAGGCACATTGATCCAGTTAAATGAAAGATGGTGGTAGACACACACATTTATTACACAAAATGGCCTTACATTCTACTAATTCGATGCCTTAACTTTTCTAAAAATCCAAATCGACATTAACAAAAAATCATCAGTACTTTCCAAATCAAATTACTTTATCAAAATCACTTTGCCAAAATCAAATCCAAATCACAGTGTTCGATTTCACCCACGTGATTCTAAATCATATTATTCAATTGGTACTTAGTATGTAGGCTATAATTTGGACCAGTTTTGATATCATCAAAAGAAAGTTCTAGGATTTATTTTAATTCTTAATCTTCAAAAGCTAAGAGAAAAGGTTAGTTCACATTGTGACAGTGATAACAGTTGAACCTTTTGTGCTATTTTTTTTTCTTTTTAAATAGTCCTTAAAATAATAAGAATAGACAAACGATAAAACAAAATGGTTGAATGGTGTGTCTTTATCACTTTAATAGACAACTAAATAGAACAAGACTTGAAAACTGTTATGCTCCTTATTCTTAAAAAAGAATGTCACTTTTTCTTGAACTTTTCAATGATTTATGGTGAATGAATATTAATAATTTTTTGACTGTTGTGGTTCTAATAATTTTATTCTTTACATATCGGTATTAGTGGGTTTAAATATATAACTTTAAGATTGTATGATGGTTGGACCTTATTGTATCATGGTGAAGATGCAAGATATGTAGGCTGTTTAATGAGTGAATATTTGAATGTTGATGTGGATACTATTTCATATTTTTAGATGAACGATTATATTAGAGAACTAGGGTATAAGTCAACCCAATAGTTGTATTTTGGAGGTATAAATAATGATGCTATTTTGTTAACAATGTATAAGTCTTTACAAAATAGGGCTATTTTGAATGTATATGTGCACATACCTGAGAAAAAATCTTGTGGTGCTTTTTATAAAGTTGGGGGAGAGGAGTTATTGGAAATAGTGCTAGTAAAGAAATAGGGGATAATGAAGTAGGTGAGTCTTTTTTGTGGTTGGTATAGCTTTAAATACTGCCTAAAACATTGCTTCCTCATCAAATCCAATTGCTCTAAATGTTGTTAATCTATTAGATTTAGTTTTTCATCATATTGTTTCATCAAATTCTAAAAGTAGTGACTATTTTGTAAGGGGATCTGATAAATAAATAGATGATAGTATTGAATCTAAAAATGATAATGTAACATATTTTCTTGGAGATAATGACTATAAAAGTGATACCCATGAAAAGGTAAAAGAGCTTAGGGATGAGAATAGGTCCTTTTTGAGGAGGAAAAAAGGACGAGAATTCCCGCAGACACTAAAGAAGTACTATGTTGTAAAGATGGAACAAATTTGGAATTTGATGAGACTGCCATAGAGAAAAATACTTTGGAAGAAAGGTTTAGGGTGATGAACCATACTATGATACAGATGATAGTTGTCTCGTAGAAGGAGATAACATGAGGTCGAAACTATCTAGAAGAAGAAGAAAAAAATTGGGACTGATATTGTGAAGTATGATCCTAATTGTTATAAAGCTGTGTGGTAATTGGATATGAATTTTGCAAGTGTAAACTAGTTAAGAGAGGTAGTGACTAAGTATTCTATTTAGAAAAGGGTTCAAATTGAGAAATATGTCAATGAGCCAAATAGAGTTAGGGTGAGATAATCACGAAAAACTGCAGGTGGTTATTGTATGCAAGTCTTGATGCTAAATTCACTAACTTTGTTATTAGGACTTACATTCTAGTACATGTTTTTGATAGGGCCACCAGAAATTACTTGTGCAATACAAAATTCTTGGATGAGATTATGAAAGAGGATGTAATTGAATAACCAAACATCAGAGTTTTCAAGTTACAACAGTTAATCAAAAAGAAATTTGAGGTGAACGTAGGTAAGACCACAACTAGGAAAGCAAGAGCTAGAATTTTGAATGAAATTATGAGTGATTGTATTCTAGAGTATGGGAGAATTCTTGACTATAAGGATGAGTTGTTATGGTATAATCCTAGGAGTACTCGTGTGTTCAATGGCATAATAAGATTTGAAGTTTTGAATGAATATAAATAACACACTGTGTGTTTTTTGAGGAAAAGGAAATGCAGTTATAGATATTGTATGCTAATGGGATATCATGTGCACATGCCTTAGCTACCATGTTGCATAAGCAGTATGAACCACTTGATTTCATTGATCCATGCTACTCTAAAGAGAGAATACATGTCCACTTAATCACATCAACCTATGAATAACATGTCAATGTGGTCTATATCTATAAGCCCTTATGTTGCTTCACTAGTGATAAAGAAAATGCTAGGTAGGCTAAAAAAGTTTAGAAAAAAAGAAATGGGTGAAATGAAGAAGTTCGGAAAATGCATAAAATTGGAGTTACTATGACATATAGCCAATGCCATGTTTAGGGTAAAAAAAAGAGGTTGTCCTATGCTAAGGACTGGTGGAGATGGTGATACTCCAATGGCAGAAAGTGCTACAGAACCATCAAGCATAACAAAAGAAAGGGGCAGACCGATGGTAATTTATCTATTACTGTTTTCAAGTCTCTACACAAACCATCTAATATGTATCTTATCTTTTGAATGTTAGAAATAAACAAATAATAAAGCGAATCTACTACAAAGAGAGGGAGAGGAAGACCTAGAAATACACCAGTTCCATTTGTTGCATCTATACCTCCTTGTTCTAACACAATATCAAATGTATTTATTTATACTAATTTCTCACCACCATCAACAAATTATGGTACTCCTACTAGAGAAAGAACAACACCTGCTAATCAAATTGCTACTGATTTTAAATTAGCACCAAAATCTAAAGAAAGAACAACACCTGGTAACCCTTTTGTAGCACTAGAAATCCATTTGAGGAGTGCTGGAATGTCCTCAAGAACTAGAAGTGCCAGAGAAAGGGGTAGAGGAAGTGGTAATATAGAAATAGGTGCTAATAATGCACTTGAAAGTTAGTTTATATGTTCTCAAGGTAGTACAATACATGATGCTACAAATGTTGCACCAAGAAAGACTGTTGTTACAACTACAAAATGGGGAAAGGGTGTCAGAAACACAACCCAATGTAAAAGACCAAGACGGGTGTGTTTCAATCTGTTCAAAACCATTAATATAAGTGATACATTCATAGTGCTTGTGTTCTTTTCTTATAATGACTTAAACGTAAATCACTTTTTTTATAGTCTAGGCTGCCAAGTAGGAGAATAGTATCCACTGGACTTAAGCAAATAATGAAATTAGTAATTGTAACTGGAGACATTGGGTTCAAACCTACAAGTGGACTATGAAAAGTCAAGCAAACAATCACAACAAGAAGGCTCCAACAGCTTAGAGGTCAATCAAGGCCTTCAAAAAATACAACCATGCATACCTCATCCTCTTCACAACCTTGAAACTCATGGAATCTAGTATTGTGTTGATTACTATTATGGTGCTACTTAGATACTATTTTTTGTATGAAACACTGAAGCTACTACTCTGGTGCAACAAAGATACTTGATTTTTTGGTATCATTCTTTTGGTACAGATCTGTTAAGTTGCTATTTTGAGACTCGTGAATTTGTTTTGTGTAAATGATATTGGAATTCTGTTGATTGAATGTAGCGTTAAAGCTTTGTTTTAGTTCTCTTTTGAAATGATAGCTATGTTGTGTTGTTGATATGGTTAAACTTAATTTGAGTTTTTGGTGTTGCTTATTTTTGGTTATTTACACCATAACAAGCTTTATCAGGAAAACAATGAAAATATCAAAATGAGACCAAATTGAAGTCATATTACCACAAAATGATGATGTATTACATACTATGGTATTTTATCATAGCAAACTAAAGTTTTATTCCTACACAAAATGAGTCTCTACTACATACTATGACAACTTAATTAAATTTCTCTTCATGCTGTCAACTTGGATAAGGAAACTAACATGCACAACACCTACACATATGATCCAACAACAAGTGAATTTCTCAGTAAAGTGACACAATCTCAAATCACCATTGACATTGTATTTCAAATCACCCATAACATTCTCATTTGTTTCATCCTTCATATTTAAATAAGTTGAATTGATGTTAAGACTTTGAAATTAAGTCTACAAATTTTCACACTCATCTTTTTATTTTGACTCCTCGATGTCTACTGAATTCATGTTGTTGGAATTTATTACATTGAATCTTCAAGATTTCAAGCTTATTCAATTGCATCATAACACACTCGTAATTTTGTTCTATCTACTAATCTTGTTCACCAATATTTGAAGAATAAATTTCTGTCTTGCCTCAACTCGGTCCATCTCTCTCCATCTAAAAAACTCATAATTCATAGCCTAAAAATTATGAACATAAAAAGTAGTTCTCTATGCCAACATCAACATTACTTAATTAAGCGAGAATGAACGCAAACCTCATAATGAGGAAAGACCCAAAATCTTCTATTGGGACTGTGATCTGACCAAGATATCTACATTTGTAACAAAATGTCATATTTGCATCGCTCTTCAACATTGATCATTGGATCATTCTCATTACGCAACTTTTAACTCGTATTTCATCATTTCTAATCGTAATATTTCATAAAATGAAATTTCTACAATTATAAATTCAATGTCGACATGAAATGGATTATAGATAAGAAATTTGCACAAAAATTACCTTTAACTTTTCGTTAAGGAGAAATTTGATGAAGGGTTATGAGTTCAAGATACTTCATTAATGGAGATGGAAAATTAAATTTTGAATGAAGAAGAATAGGGCTTAAATAAGAAATTTAAATTTAGCTTTGTCAAGACACGTGGCGATTTTATATTGATTAAAGATACAAAAATTATATCTTCATTCGCCTTTGGTATGTTTATTCATGCAATGTGTCACGTAGGCAGTTAAGGTTGATAAAAATATGATATAATTTAGTTTTTTTTTTGGGGTAATAAAACCATCTTTAAGTTAGGGTGTGTATCAACAACTGATTTTGTTTTAGCACTTTAAAAGGACTACACAAATTAGAATTCACCAACTTCAGCAAATCAAGCTTTCTTGAAGGCGGATGACTCTGAAAACTCTTTTCTATATACCGGCTACGTAATGAACCCACTTCTTCAACTTTGCTTGTTTCACTCCAAAAAGAAAATTTTTCTTAGCCAAACTTTCAATCCCCTTCTCACTCATATGACTCAACTTTCTATGCCACAACTCTGATAAAGTATCATTCTCTACCAATTTTATCAAGCCTCTAGTAGTAGAGCCCTGAAATACGTACAAGTTAGACAACTTGTTAGCTTGAGCCATAATCATCAAACCTCTAGTAAGATTCCACTGGCCAGCACCAAGGATAAGAACATAACCTTCATCATCAAGGTTCCCTACAGAAATCAAATCCAGGCGAACATTTGGAGCGTTCTTGACATTGTTGAGAACTAGTTTGGAACCATTGTTACTTTCCAAACAAACAGTACCAATGCCAAGTACTTTAACTTCATCATTATTCCCCATTTTTAATATCCCAAAAGTATTTGGAGTATAGGAAGAAAATAATTCCTTCTTTGGCGTGACATGAGAAGTAGCAACAGAATCCACAAACCAATTAGACTCATCATGAACAAGATAAATGACATTCTCACAACAAGCAACAAAAAGACAATCATTGGCAATAACGACAACATGATTTTCATCATCGCCTTCTTTATTTTGCCATCTCATATCTCTCTTATGCTTGTAGCAATATTTCATGATACATCCTTTTTTGTTGCAATAATCACATGTAACGTTCTTGAATTTGGACCTCGACTTGCTTCTACTTTTATCTCTATCATTCGGATCTTTGGACTTGTTTCTCCCCCATGTCCAGTAATCAAAATATCAGAGTGTGAAGATGAAGAAGATATGGCTTGAGATTTTCTTCTCATCTCTTTATTCAAGACACCATTCTTAACATATTCCATAGTTACAACACCACCAAAAGTAGAATTAGTCAAAGAAACTCGAAGAGTTTTCAAGAGTCAGGCAGAGTATTAAGAAGCTAAAGTCCCTGAATTTCTTCATCAAACTTTACATCCATTCCAGACAGCTGACCAAGGACACCCTGAAAATTATTTATATGATCAGAAATAGGACTACTCTCTTTATACCTGATATTCATCAATTGCTTAAGCAAAAATAAATTGTTATTATCAGTCTTTGAAGCATAAAGTGTCTTGATCTTGTCCCACGAACTTCTGGCGTGTGTCTCATTCACAATATGATTTCTAACATTATCTTCAACCCATTATCTAATATAGCCACAAACCTATAGGTTCTAAAATTTTCAATCCTCATCTGTCATGGATTGAGGTTTAGTAGACTCAAACACAGGTAAATGTATTTTCTTGACAAAGAGAACATCTTTCATCTTGTCTTTCCAAGTATGATAATTACTGCCATTCAAATACACCATCTTGCTCATATTTTCCTCCATCGTTCAAATCAACAATCAACATCAACCTACTCTCTGATACCACTTTATTGGAAAAGGCAAGGACACAATCAAAATGCCCAACAGGGTATAGTAGAGTAAAATATCCAAGTCTAAACTTTTCCTTTCAATTTGAAGCAAGAGGAGACAAGCAAACCCAAACAAATAATGATAATAGGTAGCAAATAAATCAACCAAACAAATAAGACAAGACAAGAATAAAGACAATCACAAGAGACATCAAATTTACGTGGAAAATCCTTCAATGTGAAGAGTGAAAAACCACAGGACCAAAATCTCCACTATAATCACCAAGAGTTACAATATTATCTTCTAAAATGGCCACCAAAAAAGTTCCAAACAACGACCAACAACACAATAAAATAGCACCAAAATAAGAGAATAAAAAGGAGCACAAATACCAAAATACAACTAGCCTTCGGGAATGAAAAACAAGAGCTACAGGCCACCAAATCCAACTCCGTAAGTTCTTAATCAAATATTGAGATGAGAGAAACCAGATGTCCAAAAATCAGCTCAATCGGACAAGAAATGAAGTAGAAATCGCAATTTCAAGTTGACAGTTGTGACGAAAAATTTGGGTGAAAATCTGCACTCTTTGTCTCTTTTGTGGCTGCTAAAACTCTCTTTGTGATAGTGCAATACGACCTAAAAAGATCTATATATATGCCTCATAGTATTGGGCCTATGAAAATAAGTGAGTTGGTCCAAATTGAGTTTTATTTATCTATATAGAAAGGGAAAAAGACCCACGACCCAACAGATCCAACATGGAGCAACGATTAATACCCTCTTCAAGTCTTCTGTCTGAAGAACGTCATTGATGCACTGCTTAAAAACAACTCTGTCGTTATGCCTTAAATTTAACACATGATTAAACATTTGTAAATCTGAAATAACTCCATAGATAATAGGTTTAAAATATTTTTGTATCAAATTTCATGCTTTAAGTCTTTCCCTTTTTTTAGGTTCTAGTTATTCAAATATCTATTGCTCGATCACTACAAACTCCTTTTGAATTGGTTCACTAAGGGGGACAAGTGGACCTACAGAAGTTCTTCATCCTCATGACTCAAATTTGAGACCTCCGATTAATGGTGGTAAGAATTGTAACATCCCTCCACACCACTTGTCGTAAGTATGAATGTCTCAATTTGTTTTTGTTTCATCAACTTGGTGCCAATTAATCGTTCTATTTTTGCTTCAAATATTTGTTTCATTAGTTTTTCTGTGATGGCACATTTTCATTTTCTATTATCAAAAACAGAATAAATCAGAATAATTTTGCTTACATATGGAAAAGTTCACTTTCTTTTTTTTATACATTTCTTTTGTTTTTGTTTCATCAACTTGGCGCCAATTAAATGCTCTATTTTTCTTCAAATATTTGTTTCATTAGTTTTTCGGTGATATCACATTTTCATTTCCAATTATCAAAAAGTGAATAAATCATGGAATTTGAAATTTTACGTATCTCTAATAATCTCAATAAGTTTTATCTATAGATTTTGATATTCATGACATTACCTTATAAGTCGAGTTCTTTCTTCCTTACAAAACAAAAATACCCTATATTCATAGTAAATTGTCTTAATAGCTTTTCATTCTCACGACAATCATTCAAATAAATTGGACAAACAATGAAACTATTATCAAGAAAATTAAATGAAAATATTAATATGACCATATAAGTTAATAATAGTAAAATTATGGCTGACCAGAAAGTATACTAACAACAATTAAGTAAATTAATAGTGTTATACATGAACTAGCTAGTCTCCTACTCTCCTATTTTCATTCTTCTCCTTCTAAATAGTTGAAGTATTATATTACTATTAAGTAGGTGTGCATTATTTTTTACTTCGCTTTTTTATTTGTTACCTGTTGTTTCATTAGTGTTTATTTTGTCACATTATTATTGTCATTTTGTTTTTCTACTATTTTTTATAATTATCATTGTGCCGAAAGTTTATAAAAAATAATCTCCCATTCCATAAAGATATAAAAGTAAAATTTATGTACATTTTTTCTTCATATTATATTTGTAAATTGCACATAATATATTGTTGTTATCATTATAGGTAGAACTAACCAAAAAATTATTTTTTAAAATTTTCTTCTTTTGGAACTTCAGGGACATTAACAGTTTCTTTCACAGTCTCTGTCCTTTGAATGAGCACTCTGTGGTATGTACTTTGTGGTAACCTTCTTAAATACTTGTAGTAGCTCACAAACCACACTAGACAAGCCCCAATGACGAGTTCATGGCTGAGCAGTAGAAGTCTTCGCTGATTTCAAATATTAAATATCAAATTCAAATTTTAAAAAAATAGATCACAAATCCAATCTACAATTCGAAATTTAAAAATTCTAAATTGAAATTTCGACTTCAAATTTCAGATTTGTTCAAACTATGCCATGTATAACCATGTGATATGAAGTAATGGGAATTATGTCACGGTCGAGAAACTTAGGTTATGATGACACTTATCGCGGCTAAGACTCAACAGTAAACCAATCACCCAAACAGCTATGTAATAAAAAATAATAACACAAATTCCAAGGAGAGACTTCTAGAGAGAAGTCAAACCATACATGAACAATAGTAACGAAAGTCTGAATAATAATTAATCCATAAACCATCCCAAAACCTAGTGTCACAATGTAAGAACAATCTAAATAGAACTCAAAATTTGAAAATACAACTAAAAATCTGAAAAGAAACCACAAGTCTGTCTCTGAATACAAATAAGACGTGAATTGGATAGGAGGAGGTCTAAGGTCGTATTTGAAGGCATACAATGGCTAATACTTCAAAGTGTCTAAATCACCGGATGAACTCAGCTGTCGTTTAGTGCACTCGTACCTGGATCTGCACCAAAAGGGCACAGTAGGGATGAGATGGTCCACTTGTACTAATTAGGTATCATAGGCCAACTGACCAAAGTAGAAAATAAGATACATAAATACATACTATGAGCACGTCACCTGCAATCAGAAAATATCCCAAATGGTAGCTCACACTGTCTCCACTAATAGCTTTAAATATAACACATAAGCAAGAAAACAGGTATGTAAAAGAAACCGAATAGATATACAATGAGTTAAGCATAAAAGTTCAATGCTAAAGATGCATAATGTATGAAATGCAATGATGATGATAATGATAATGTGATGTGATTGAGGTTATCTCATAATCTCTGTAAATACCTACCGAGCCTTAGTGCTTCCAAGTAGGACCCATGGGGGGTTCGCAATCCATATACTATCTCAATACTCAATCCCAATTTTAATATCCTTTAATGACCTGAAAATTTGATGAAATATGTATTTCTGTGGAAATAACTCTTTTAACCCTTCCCATAGTTGCATTGTGGTTTTTTTGGAGTGTGGGAGTGATTGTCACAGGACCTGATGCATTTTGGTGCCTTCTGTGTTATATTGTGGGTTTTGGAGGCTTTGAGAGCCTTATTATGCATTTATATGTTATCTTTTGATCCGTGCGTCAGATGACTGAATAGACAATGCTAACAGATCTGGAATGTCGATTTTAGGGTTACAACATATTTGGTTGGATTTTATGGATTTTAAATTATATTTCAATCCTTGGTTTGGAAAATTATGATTTTGGATTTTAGGGATTAACTTTGTGAAAAAAACATCTTTTTGGATAATCCTATATGTCATTAAGTCTGAAGTATCGAATTTAGTGTGGTTACATAGTTCATATTCATATATCAAACTTTGAATGAATCTCGAGCACCCCATCGAAGTCCTTTGGACTTAAAAATCTGGTGCACCAGGATAATTGGTTCATAAAGGGTAAAACACATATGGTGCATGTGTTTTATGACTTAAAAATGGTAAATCGCATGTGAGGAATGCATTGTATGCTCTACTGCACCTGGTATCCTGGGGTGACGTATAAAGAGCCTCTTTTACCCTATTTCAGCCAATTTTTGACCTTGCTTCTTGAGAGTTAAACCCCAAAATAGTGTGAGAGCTTAAAAGTGGAGATTGTGGGTTCTTGGGAAGCTATATTAACATCTATTCCTCAATTCTTTGGCAGATTTAAGGTGAGATTTCATCCTTTCTTATTTTAATTCTTGATTTATTATTCCAAAATTCCAAAAACCTTATTACTTGATTTATCCCCAAATTTCACTCCTTTTTACTTGAATAATATTTATAATCCTATAATTACTTATTTTTCCTCGATTTTATCTTCAAACCATCCTCGATTTATGAATTTTTAACAGATTTCAAAGAATTTATCCGGTAAAGACTAAAAATTACTTTTCTTTAATTTGAACCTCGTTTTAAACTCGATTTAACTTGGGTTTTCATATATTGATTTCTAAAGGTATGATAAACATATTTTTATAATAAAGTTTCAATTTTGCCCTTCTTTTTTGAAAACTCATTTCGGGGGTTCGTTTTGACCCCAAACCTAAAGTAGGTAATATGGTTATCGTTCACTTTGTTTTAATGTGTATATTCTATATTTCATGATTTTAGTTGAATTTGCGATCATTAGTGAGGAGTAGAACTTTGGGATCAAAGTGTAGCGGACTGATTACGACATTCAAGGTAGGATATGGCTTAACTCTTCAGACGGGTCTAGGTAGTTAATTTGTATACAAAATGTATGTTAAGGGTGAGAACCAATCATAAAATATAACTATCTATATGTTGTGACCGTGTGGAGGCCTAATTGTTATATGATTGTTGGATCTGAGATATCATGTGATATATGTCATAATGTGGGGACTTATGTGATATTGATAACCTGAAATACATGCAAATAATTGTATTTTATTGTTAGAAATACCTATTGTGGTGCCTTTGGCGTATCATGATATATTCATACTTTGTGGGTATATGAATCATTTGAAAAATTCATGAATAGTGGAAATAGTTAGTGAATATTAGCTCACGTGGTTGTGAAAGTGTAACATTATGATCGGTTGTGGTAATACATCATATGAATTAATTGTGAAAATACACCATATAGATTGATTGTGAAAATACTCATCTTGAATGATTGTGAACAAGACATCATCATTCTTATGTGACTATACACACCATTTCACTTGTTTGTTTTATTACTTTACAATTACTTTTTGTCTTGTTTGTGTACTTAATTTGTGTCTTCTACTATTTATGTTCTCTGTAAACACTAAAAATATTGGAAACACTGAAAATACTAAAAATATGAGAAACATGGAAAATACTGAATATTGCTCAAGACCGTGTGCCAATCTCAAGGCTGTGTGTCAACCTCGTGCATCAACATTATCATCATTATCATATTATACATTGAATTTTATGTATTATGATTGATGTTGTGATTGGATTTCCATATTGACTTGTTATATGTCTACTTTCTCTATATCCTATTATTTATACCTTACCATCATGTATATATATGGTCTTCTCTATTTATACTTGTATGTGATATAATGTATACTTACGTTCTACATACTACATGGTTGTTGTAATTGTGATATATTTAGAATTGTTAGTACAAGTACTGTAGGCTACTGTTGTGGGACATTTTCTAATTGCAGGTGACGTGCCCTAAGTGTATGTTCTATAAGCTTTAATTTTTACTTTGCTTGATTAGCTTATGATACGTACTGAGTATAGGTGGACCGTAATCAGTCTTACTGTACCCTTTTGGCACAAATTTAGGTTTGAGTGTGCCCCACATTACTTGATTTGGGCAATTATTGGAGCTTTTAAGGGAGTTGATGATTTTTAGATGTCCGGGTGACTTCTACTACCTTTCTTTGTAGAATATGTCTTTATTTTTATTTAAGAGATAGAGTTTCTCTTGTATCTGGATATCTTATGTATTTCATTTGGACTCGAGTTGTACTAGATACGTTATTATACTATTGACACTTGATTTTTGGAGTTATGGCTGCATTATTATATTTCTTTCCATATTTATTATACTTGTATGGTTCGGTTTCATTCTACAAGCCTGCTATAGGGTTATTATTATATTTTCCCTCTTTGTGTATTAGTTAGGGTGTTAGGCTTACTTGTCAAGGTTCACCGCGACAAGTGCCATAATGACCCCTTTAGATTTTGGGTTATGAAAAATTAGTATAAGAGCATCCAAGTTTCATTGGTCTCAATGGTTTAAGAACGGGATGTCTAATAGAGTCTCATCGATCAGTATGTAGACATTTTATTTATCTTTGACAGGCTATAGGATGTCTTTAGGAAACTTTCCTTATTTTATTCCTTATCATGAAAAGTTCTTTCATATCTTGTGTTCTGAATTATGTTTCACACTTTTCACACAGAGGGTGTTGACTAGGTCTCACGATGTCAGTGATGTAGAGCCTGCTTCTAGAGATAGTTAGTTTAGTCAAGAGGGCGCGCCTCTAGTCGTGGACATACTCGGAGAAGGGGACAGACTTGTGGTTCAGCCCCATCTAGAAGGAGTGTTAGGGGATTATCCCCTGATCCTCGTGTTGAGCAAGTTGGAGGTGTGGGTTCTACTCTATTTTTTCAGAGTTCATCTGCCCCAGTGTTGGAGAAATTGTTAGTGCATTTGTTGACCCATTTAGAGGGTTATCCTTTGGTTATGTCGGGTGTTCCTCTAATATATAGTGTGGATCCTTATGTTGAACCTACTTCTATTTTGGGTGCTTCTCAGACCCTGAGTTTTATTCTTGCTTTGTCACCGATATCTAGGCATGGGCGTTCCAAGATTGGGAATTCATCCTTTGTCTATATTACCTTCTTAGATGGGATCTCATCCTACTAGATTCAATATATCTCCTTTTTCTGTGAGTACTATGTTGTCTTTTGATAATCAGAAGAGGTTTGAGAGATTTACACATTTGGGTCTTCCTAGATTTAGTGGTGTTGTGGGCTAGGATGACTACGAGTTCTTGATTGATTATCGCGAGAAGCTGCATAACTTGGGTTCTCTTGAGTCACATGGAGTGGCTTATACTACCTATCAGTTGAGATATACTGCGAGAGATTGGTGGAGGAAATTTTTTGGTTGTAGACCTCTTGATGCTCCTGAGTTAACCTGGGACCAGTTTACTAATACCTTTCTGGATAGATTTGTGCCTTATAGTTTGAGAGATCAAATACATGATGCGTTTGACTGATTGGAGCAGGGCTCCATGACCGTAGCAGAGTATGAGGTGCGCTTCCTTGCCTTATCCAGATATTCCTATGCTAGTATTTCCACTGAGTCTGAGAAGATTAAGAAGTTTATGAAGGGTTTAGATGTCTCTCTTTATTTGACTACTTCTGATGGTTGTATTTGGAGCATATTTTTAGAGCATTATGGATCATGCAAAGATAACAGAGGGTATTCTTAAAGAATCTCAGGGAGGCGCCAAGAAAGTAAGGCATTTTGGTGAGTTCAAAGGTCAGGCTTCTCACAGTAGAGATATTAGAGGTTCTTGTGGTTATCAGGGTAGGCTAGTACAGGTGGACTTATAGAGTTCAAGCGGTGTATCTTTGGGTTTAGAAGTGTATGATGGCCATTCAAGCCTAATGGTTCTTCTCTTATTGAGGCGGATCGTAGGACTTATTATATATGTCGTAAGGTTGGTCATTTGGTTAAGGACTTCCCCCGTCTTGTGATTAGGGTTACTTTTATTTCAATAGTGAGAGGTAGGGGTGCTACTATATGTGTAAGAGACATAGGTAGTGGAGATCATGGGGGTGGTAATGGGGCCACTAGGCAGTTGGTGGCCGTGTATTTTGTTATGCTATACCAGCTATACTTGAGGCAAAGGCTTTAGATGTTGTGATCACAGGTATCGTCCCTGTTTGTTTCAGACGTACATCTATGTTATTTGATCCCGAATAAACTTTCTCCTATGTTTCTGTTTTTTTTTGCTTTGGGTTTCAATTTTGTTAGTAAGCCTCTTGCCATGCCTATTCGTGTATCTACCCTAGTAGGTCATTCCTTAGTGGTGGATCAGGTGTATCAATTTTGTGTTGTGACTTTTTATGGCTGTGAGACTTGGCTAGACTTGATTGTGTTAGATATGGTTGATTTTGATGTTATTTTAAGTATAGATTGGTTGGCTCCTTATCATGTTGTCTTAGATTGGTTTGCTAAGCCTATGACTTTAGCTTTGCCGGGTGTGCCAAGATAGCTTGGAAGGGTGTACTTCATTCAGGACTAAAGAAGGTCATAACTTTAGCTTATTTGTCACATATTTATGATACTAGTGTTATTTCACCTCATTCCTTGGATTCTGTCCATGTTGTTCGTGAGTTTATGGATGTGTTTCCTACGATGAATGTGTTTCCTACAATTTGACTGTTATGCCTATGGATCGTGATATTGATTTTTCTACTGATGTTGAGCCAAGCACCAAGACTATTTCTATTCCTCCTTATATGATGGCCCGAACCGATTTAAAGGAATTGAAGGATTAGTTGCAGGAGTTGTTTGATAAGGGATTTATCTAACCTAGTGTATCGCCTTGGGGTGTGCCTGTCTTGTTTGTAAAGAAAGGAGGATGGGTCTATGCGTATGTGTATTAATTATTGGAAGTTGAACAAGGTGATGTTTAATAGATATCGGCGCCCAATGCAACTTGACTATCTTTTGAATGAATAGCTTGGCATAGTCCACTCGTGAGTAATTAGTCCTCACAGGCAAAAAGTGAGTGGACTTGGTCATTCTATCTGCAATTACCCAAATAGAATCATATTGATTTCGTGACCATGGAAGACTAGTAAAAAAATCCATATTAATCATCTCCAACTTCCACATAGGCAATTCTATCTCTTTAGAAGTACCACCTGGCCTTAAATGCTCAACCTTAACTTGATGACAGACTATATACTTGGAAACAAAATTGGCCATGTCCCTCTTCATATTATTCCACCAGTAAATTTCCATCAAGTCATAATACATCTTTGTCAAACTCGGATGTACTATTTATCTGGACACATGAGATTTAGTCAAAATCCTCTCCCATAACCTATCTACATCAGGAACACACAACCTCTCCTGTTACCTCAAAATGACATCTCCACCAATCTAAAAAAACATGACCTTCTGTTGGCCCACATCATCTTTGAGTTGCATAAGTATGAGATCCAGAACCTATTATTTATTGACCTCAGCCCTATTGAGATCATTTAGCAACCTTCTATACGATCACTCTCCCATCATCGGAGTCCAACAAGCAAACCTCTAAGTTTGCAAGCCGATAAATGTCCTTTACCAATCCTCTTTTCCTTCCTCAATGTGGGACAGACTCCTTAAGGACAACCTGCTAATAGCATTAGCAATAACATTATCTTTACCTGGGTGATAGTGCAAGCTTATGTCGTAGTCCTTAAGCAGTTTGAGCCATCGCCTTTGCTCGAGGTTCAATTCCTTCTGCGTGAATACGTACTGTAAGCTCTTACATTCTGACTAAATATCCACATGCACCCCATACAAATAGGGACACAAAATTTTCAAAGAAAAGACCACAACCACCAACTCTAAATCATGAGTTTAGGTAATTTCACTTATGAACCTTAAGTTGTTTGGATGTATAAACCACGACCTTATCGGTTGTATCAAGAAACAACCCACCCCCACAAGGGACACATCACAATACACAATAAAACCCCCAGTACCTATGAGTAAGGTCAAAATAAAAGTAGAAGTCTACCTATTCTTTAATTTCTCAAAACTATCCTCACAAGCACCGGACCATAAAAACATTACCTTTTTCTGAGTCAACCTTATCACCAGAGTATCAATATATGAAAAACTCTCCACAAATATCTTGTAGTAACCTGCCAAACCCAAGAAACTCCTAATATTGGTTAGAGTCGTGGGTTTAGGCAACTTCTTAACCACCCTAATCTCTTGTGGATCCACTTTAATTCCTTTAATAGATACAACATGGCCAAGAAATGTCACAACTCAACCAAAAATCACACTAAGAAAATTTTGCATACAATTCCTGTCCTTTAAGGGTTTGCAACATGATTCAGAGGTGATTGGTATAATCCTCCTCACTTTTGGAGTACACCAAGATGTCATCAATGAAGACTATAACAAACAACTCCAAAAATTATCTAAACACCCAATTCATAAGGTCCATGAAAGAAACCGGGGCATTAGTCAACCCAAATGACATAACCAAGAACTCATAGTGGCCATAACAGGTTTGGAAAGCAGTCTTGGGAATATCCTCATCCCTAATATTAATTGATGATAACCCAAATGGAGATCTATTTTAAATAAAAACTTAGCACCCTGAAGTTGATAAAAGAGGTCATCAATACTAGGAAGAGGGTATTTGTTTTTCACGGTGACCTTATTCAACTGATAGTAGTCTATAAACATCTAATGATACCCATCTTTCTTAAGCATGAAAAGCACAGGAGCACCTCAAGGAGTAGCACTACAATGGATGAAACCCTTATTAAGAAGATCCTTTAATTGATCTTTTAATTCTTTAGCTCTGTTGAAGCCATTCTATAAGGAGGAATGGAAATGGGATGAGTATCCGGTAGAAAATCAATCCAAAATTGTATTTCCCTGTCGGGAGGAATCCCAAGAAGATTATTGAGAAAAACTTTAGGAAATTTATTAACCATAGGGACAAACTACAGGAAGGGACTTTCAGACTTAACATCCTTGACCCAAACTAGGTGATACCTACACCCTTTGGATATCTATTTTTGAGCCCTAAGAAAAGAAATAAACTTCCCTTTAGGTACTAAAGAACTACCCTCCCATTCTAATACCGGTTTATTAGAAAAATGAAAAATAACTTTTCAGGTTCTACAATCTAGAGAAGCATTGCAAAAATAAAGCCAATCCATCCCTAAGATAACATCAAAATCCACCATATCAAGATTTATCAACTCTACCAATGTCACTCCATGAAAGAAGGACACCATACAACCTCTATAAACCTTCTACAAATAATAAAATCACCCACCAAAGTAGAAACTAAAAAAGTGTCACGACCCGAGGCTACCTCATAGCGCGACAATGGTGCTTACAGTTACAAATGACCACAAGCAAACTCATGAGTTGGTACCTGCTGTGAGAACTGAATAATATAATGGTAATGAATATTTGCAGAAAGAACTGAATATGCTCCCTAGAATTATAAGCCTGGAAATAAGTGTCTGAAAACAACTGTCTAAAAAACTAGTAAAATAATGAAAAAACTGACTAAACTGTCTGAAAGTATCTGAAAGCCTCTAAACTAACTTAATAAGAGTTGAAGGGATAAGCCCCAACTAACTCCAATTGTCTAATTGAAGTAAAATTCTAAAATAAACATAATCAGTCCTCGAAATATGAGGAATCACCACTGCTACTGATGTTGATGCACTAGAATGTATAAGTGCGGTAGGGAACCTAAGCATTTGTACCTATGATAGAAGACATCATAGCGCAAAAAACGAGCATACAGTCAGTACTTTGAATGTACTGGTATGCTAAATGAGGTTAGACTGATATACATAGGCTCATGTTCATGAATAATAACTGACTGAATGAATAGCATGAGATAATTACTGCATAGTATGCATGAAGGCTGTAAAATCTAAGAATGCCTAACCAAGCATATGGCATGATACTAGAATAGTCTGTAAACTAAAATATTGAAATTTGAGTACTGATTTAACTAATAAACTGTATGATATGGTCAAGCAAACCTGAACTGACTTCTGAACTAAGACTGAACTGAGACCATGTGAGCTATTATCTAATCGACATGCCCCAATATAAGCTAATTCGGGTCCAACCTGTGACCCCAGTTGGAAGGGTGTCAGTATCGTGCCACGAGTACTAACACTGGCTATGCAGATCTACTAAATTGAAGTCCTGAAGGACTAAAGAGTCACCCTCTACTGGCAGGTGCTCTAGTGAGATATATGTCAACCCTCAACTAGAAGGTTAACATATCAACCTATGCTAGCTATGTTGTTCTGGAATACAGGGACTGCTGCTAAAGGTCACGCCCTCAACTAGTAGGTGAGCCCTCATCCCTGGTTTTGCTTGGTGGTAAATCCTACTCCAAACTGGACTGACTCTGATTACTAAACTGAACTAAGCTTACTAATGTGATAACTGACTGAACTGATAATACTCTAATATATCCAAAACCATTTTGAAAATACTGAGACTAAGTAAACAACCAACTTTTCGTGTGTTCATAATCCCTAGGACCTAGTAGAAATATACTAAAAGCTTCAAAGCATAATAAGTAGTCATTGTTCAAAATCCAACCATTCTGACATTTCATCAAACACTTGAAATTCATGAACTTAGGCATGGGGATGATTGAAACATGTGGGAATAACATAATCACAACACTAAAATCATACATTGGGGATTTAACATAGAATTTCATGCTTCAAACTTGTAAGGGTTATTTTCTAACTAAAATCACTTGCTAATATCATGTATAATCGAAATTCATAAAGGATTCATGAAAATAACTCATTGTAAACATATAAATTCATGATTTAAAACATAAAAATAGGTTATTGGAATCCATGGGTGAAAAGGGCCCATGGATGAACATCTCACATACCTTAAAACTTTAATTTTGCAAGAGAATTAACTTTCTTAATAGTCTTTGGGTCGTAAAGCTTGAATTATTGAGTCTTCTTGAAGGAATAGTGATTAAACTTGATGAATTCGGGTAAGGGTTAGGGTTTATTTAAGAATAAAATTGGAGAAAGTGAGAAAATAATGCCCTATCAGCGATTTAATCTAGTGTTTTTATGAATTTGGATGTTGGCAAAAAACAAAACTACCTTTCTGAATTTAAATTGTTAACTGGGATGCTGATTAGGCCTTCACCACAATGCGCCAAGGATGCCACCGCTAAACCCACCACGACGCACCACAATCACGGTGAGGTTCTGGAATTGAAATTCAAATATGCCTCAATCCCCATCTGAAAAATCCAAAACTTCCCCAAGACATGCTACTTACACCCTTGAACATGAATTAACTTAGAAATCATCATCTCGGGGTCGGGAAGGTCACTTTAAAAATTATCGAAGTTAAAAGGACAAAAATAAAATTAAGTCTTCAATACTTAGCTAAAATTTCAGATTCTAAGTCCCTTGCACTATGGGCTGAACTGAGCTAAGACTAACACGAGGTATTACAATATTGTAACACCCCACATTTTACATGTACTAGTAATGTTCACATAAAATGACATACGACTTGATTTAATTACTACCAAAATTTTTTTTCAAGTGTTCAAGTGTTAGATTGGGGCACTATATGGAAGTCTATTTAGAGACTGTGGCCTTAAACGGAGAAAATCATTGACGTGCTTAAGGAACTTAGGAAGCTAGCAGGTGAGTCACCTGTGTGGTTGGCTTAAAAATATATATATATACATGAGGGAGAATAATTCATTCATAAGTGAACTCACTTGAAGTCTAGACGTTAGTAAAAAGAAAGGGGAACGAAGACAAGGCTTAACGCCGAAACTTTCCAAGTCTTGTGACAAACGAAGCCCAAGTTAGGGAGGCTATTAAAGACAATGGTTTAGCATTATATTGGGCCAAGATGTTCAGCCCAAGATTTTTATATAATATTCCCAACTACATTCATTCACTACTAACAAAATTGGGCCCAAACAAAGTGCAAGAAAGATTAAGGAAAATGGGCCACTAAAGCCCATTGATTTAGAGATCCAAAAGGCCCAAGTGAAAGGGGAAAATTAGTCATTGACCAACTTGAGTTAATCAGCTGAAAATATCAGGATAAATTCGGTCTAAGGTCTCCTTAAAAAGGGACCAAAACCGAGCTCCTTAGGTTAACTAATAAAAGACCAAAAATTTCAGCTTTTCTCTCTAAGTTTCTCTTGGCATTTCTTCACCTTGGAAGGCAACCAAAGGCTACTTTTTGAGTTCTTGAATTAGACCTACACCTTTGGAGTTAAGGTATGTAAAAATAACCATATACTTGATATGAATTTTCCATGGAAAGCAAGATAAGTTGGCTGGTGCACTGTGCAGGAATTTCTGGACAGCTTGTGTCCTGAAAGTTGTTGTTTGGTTTTCTAGGCTTTGGAACGATTCTTACCCTGATTTTTGACTTTAATATGATATAAAGTTGAGGTTATTAATATGTTATAGTGTGTATATGGTTTCCAAGGTTGCTGGACTGTTTTGCTAGTTCTTTGGAAACAAGTATCCTTATATGATCTTATGTGCTTCCAAAATGGTATTGGACTGTTTTGATGAGGGGGCTGATGTTTCACGTTTCCCCCTGTGTTTTGAGCTATTTTGTGACTATGTTAAGGTTTATTTGATGTATATATATGTTGGGAGCATCTGGTTCAAAGTTGGGACAAGTATGAATTGTTAACGACGAAATGTCGGGAGACGACGAGATGTTGTGCTTCTTAGTTGAGCGTTTTGTAAAATGGTTCTGTGTTGTAGTTATGGACTGTTGCCAGCATGTTATAGAGCTAATATAGGCTGTATACATCATGTATATGATAATGTGTACTGGTTGAAGACAGTTAGAATTGAGAAAGTCGGAATAACACCATTGAGTCGATGGTTATACGTTTGTTGCCAAAGTGTTATGTCTTGTGAGATTGGGCTGTCCAGATGCATTGATTAGCTGCTAATACTAGCTTTAAAACATGATATTGTAGATAAATAGTTGGAAGAAAAGAAGTCATTTCGATATAAAAACAAGTTGATATGTCGAGGTATGTAAGGCTATTCGATCTCTTATTATTTGGCATGGAATCCAAAGTCTTTATTGGCACATAGAGATCTTTACAAACTTCGATATAACCACTCCACTCTTTCACATGTATTTGTGTGTCCAGATTCGAGCATTGTCACTGCTGCATACATACATTGGATACCATGACATATGAGTCTTCTTTTTAGCTAAATAAAGTTCATACGTTGTTTATGTCCTACATGTTTCACTAATTGTATAACCCACTCTTTTCATTGTGATATGATGTTACATGGTCACATATTTGTCATTTGTCATGCTTATAGTCTTATAGCTCAAATGTTACGACCACCAAAGATTCATCTCAAAAGTAATAAGAAGATATATGTATACAGTTGCTTCTGTTGGGTGGTATCCCAGGGGTGAAAGAATCACCTAGCATGGGTCAATCCCAGTATTACAGGGGGTATCCCAGGGGTGAAAGGAAAGCCTAGCATGGGTCGATCCTGATATAGATTTACCACTGATCAGCTGGTCATCTGTATTACATGCTGTGCACAGATTATACAAGTGATAAGAGTAAAGTAACATAATTGTTATAAGATGCATGACTCCACAATATTCATAAAGGTGGTCTTTTACCCTACAGCAGTATATGGTTTCATTTGAGCTTTTATCTGATATATAGTACATGTTGCCTTACATATTCAGTACATTATTTCGTACTGACGTCCCTGTTGGGGGACCTGCATTCCATGCTGCAGGTGCAGAAGCTAATAAACCTCCCCAGTAAGAGTACAGGATATCAACTGCAGTCACTGAGCTCCAGGTTGCTTCGGGGCTTTGAGTCTTATCATATCTTTTTACATTGTATAGTATCTTATCATGAGGCGGGGCCTGTCCCGACCCTTATAAGATAATGTTTCTTGTCTAGAGGCTTTGTAGACTATGTAAAGTATAGTATGGTCATGTATCATATCGTAGACATTGTGGCTCCAACGGCCTAGTCATACAACATCTTTTGGCTTGCTAGTCCCATTTATCTTTTGAGGGCATGTTTAGTATAAAAGTAACTTATAATGTTCATAGGTAATGTATTTCTACAGGTTGGTTCTCCCGAGCCTTACCGGCAACGGGTGCCAGTCCGCCTTAATAGGATTTGGGGCATGACAAATATCTACCCCTTGGAAACATTCATCCTCGAATAAGACTAATTAAGATGAGAATACCGAGGAAATTAAATTCACTTACTGAACATGTATAACTTAAAACATGATTACATAACTGAGTCTGAGACATGATACATAACTAGATTGATTTATGAATGCATGTAATAATAGGAAGATGATTATATAGCTAGAACTGAGATTGGAAAAGAGATAATCTAAGGTAAACTATTACCTTAAACTGTGTCTGAGTTTGCGGAGAAAAAATGAGGATACTTGGTACGCATGTCTGCTTCTGCGTCCCAAGTGGCTCCCTCAATGGACTGATTTTGCCAAAGAACTTACACCAAGGGAACTTCTTTGTTCCTCAGTCTACAGTTCTGTCGATCAAGGATTTCGACTTTGATTTCTTCATAAGAAAGGCGGTCCTAAACGCTCGTACTTTCTAAAGGGAATACTATAGATGGACCGTCAATACACTTATTTAACAAATAAACATAGAATACTGGGTGCACAGATGCCAAATCTATAGGCAACTAAAGCTCATACACTACCTTTCCATAACGACTCACGATCCTATAAGGGCAGTATATCGGGTACTGAGCTTCCCCTTCTTGCTAAAGCTCTTTACTCCCTTCATGGGAGAGATTTTCAAATAAACTAAGTCGCCAATGTCAAACTCAAGATCTCCCTTCTCACATCTGTATAGGATTTCTGTCGGCTTTGGGTTGTATTAAGCCTTTCTCTGATTAGATGAACTTTCTCTAATTTATCAAATACTGAATCTGGCCCTATCAATGTGGTTCACCTACCTCAAACCAACCAATAAGAGATCTACATATCCTCCCATAAAGAGCCTCAAATGGAGCCATCTGAATACTAGAATGATAACTATTATTGTAACTAAACTCAATCAATGAAAAGTGATCATCCCAACTGCCCTTAAAGTTGATAACACAAGCTCTTAATATGTTCTCTAGGGTTTGAATGGTCCTTTCTACCTATCCATCTGTCTGAGGGTGAAAGATTGTACTGAGATAAACTTGGGTACCAAGACCCTTCTAAAAAGCTTTTCAAAAGTAAAAGGTAAACTGAGTACCTCTATCTAAAATAATGCACAACGAGACTCCATAAAACCTAACCAACTCTCTAATCTAGAGTTTGGCATAATCCTAGGCTGAATAAGAAGTATGGACTGACAAGAAATGGGCTGATTTGGTCATTCTGTCTATAATAACCCAAATCAAATCATGCTGGAGACGTGAATGAGGCAACCCTATCACAAAATCCATATTCACCTCCACCCACTTACAAGTAGGAATGCTAAACTTCTACATAGTGCCACTAGGCCTATGGTGCTCAACCTTAACCTACTGATAATTAGCACACTTGGCTACAAACTCTACAATATATCTCTTCATTCCACTCCACTAATAGATTTCTCACAAATCATGATATATCTTAGTGGCTCCTGGTAAATAGAGTAATGTACACCATGCACTTTTATAAGAATTCACTTTCTCAAATCGTAGACACACGACACACACAGTATACCCTGTAACGCAACACACCATCTCCCCCTTGGTAGAAAACCTCCACTTTCAGATCTTTGACTGACTCCTTCAAGTTAAGTATACTTGGATCCCTATATTTCTTTTCTTTCACTTTGACAATAAAAGAAGATTCCAAACTATTCCGGACCTATACACTGCCCTCAGCTGAGTCAACCAACCAAACACCTAACCTAGCTTAGCTGATGAACCTCCTGAACTAACTTCTTCTTATCATTCTCAATATGAGCTGTATTACCCATAGATAATCTACTAAGGGCATTTTCTACTACATTGGCCTTGCCCAGATAATACAAAACACTCATATAATAGTCCTTCAACAATTCTAACCACCATCTCTAATGGAGATTTAAATCTCTCTACAAAAATACATACTACAAACTTTTATGGTCCGTGAATACATTAACATACATCCCATACAGATAATACCTCAAAATTTTCAAGGACTACACAACAACTGCTAACTCAAGATCATGGGTAAGATAATTCTTTTCATGGGGCGTAAGTTGTCTAAAGGCATAGGCTATGACCTTACCTCTATGCATCAAAGTACAACTTTAACTAACTCTAGAAACATCACAATAAATAACAAACCTATCCAAACCATCTAGCAAGGTCAAAATTGGGGGTGAGGTGAGTCGACTTTTCAACTCCTGAAAACTTTTCACATAGGAATCTGACCACTGAAACTTTACTTTATTCTAAGTAAATATGGACATGGGGGATGCAATAGATGAAAACCCTTTAACAAACCATCTGTAATAGCCAGCCAAGCCCAAGAAACTCCTGATATCTGACGAAGTGATAGGTCTAGGACAATTTCTCACAACTTTGATCTTTTGAGGGTCAACTCTAATGCCATCACGATAAATAATATGGCTAAGAAAATATACTAATCTTAGCAAGAA
Source organism: Capsicum baccatum var. pendulum (assembly GCA_030864225.1). Lineage (NCBI taxonomy): Eukaryota > Viridiplantae > Streptophyta > Magnoliopsida > Solanales > Solanaceae > Capsicum > Capsicum baccatum. The sequence goes on along the minus strand of CM061556.1, from coordinate 29,557,749 downwards.
CTCACACTTATAGAATTTGGCAAAAAAATGATGGGCTTTAAGAGTCTACAATACTATTCTGAGGTGGTCGGCATGATCAGTTTCATTACGGGAATAGACAAAGATGTCATCTATGAAGACTATTATAAACATGTCCAAGTACTGCTTGAACAATCTGTTAATCAAGTCCATGAAAGCTACTGGGGCATTTGTTAGACCAAAATATATGGCTAGGAATTCAAAATGACCGTACCAAGTTCTAAAAGCTATTTTTTTAATGTCATATTCTCTAACTCTGAGCTGATGATAGCCAGATCTGAGGTCTATTTTAGAGAAATAACTGGCACCCTGACGTTGATTGAACAATTCATCAATTTTGGGGAGTAGATACTTATTCTTGATAGTGACTTTGTTCAACTGATAGTAATCGATGCACATTTTAAGAGAACCGTCTTTCTTACATACAGAAAGGATTGTAGTGTGCCTGATGAACCCCTTATCTAAGAGATCTTTCAACTATTCTTTTAACTCCCTAAAATCCGTGGGAGCCATTCTGTAGAGAGGAATAGAGATAGGCTGGGTATCTGGAAGAAGGCATATTCCAAAGTCGATTTCCCTTCTGGGAGAAACTATGGGAAGATCCTGCCCTACACACACCGTGATGACTTCTACCATATTTCTGCCAAACAAGATTAGTTCGACCGCTGCTCATGCTACCCTGGGGAGTAGATCCTAGGGCTCTATCCTAATTATCATTCCTAAACTTTGAAACTGGCGCACTTTATAAAGAAGGAGCTAGGTATAAGAATTTCTTATGAAATTTTGAACCACTACCACTCTCTGATATTGGCTTAAAAATACTTGTTCTGGCACTCTTATACTTTTTCTCTTTCTTTCTACGCCTCTCTCCCTCACTCTACTGAGAAGAAACCATAAGCCTAGAAAGAAAAAAAACCTGCTAATTATTTTAAACAACTACTAAAATTGCTAATAAAGTAAAAGTAGCTTTAAATTCTGCGTGAGAGACATGCTCATTCAGGGGATCTTCCTGAACAAGTGGAGGTACGGGCTGATTCATATTCCTTCTTCCATTATTCTTTTTGGGAGGCATTTTTTGTAAAGGAATAAATTATGGATTAGAAAGAGTGTTTTGATTGAGCACATGCTCATTCGCACGACATGAATATTGAACAAAGGGAAACTTTTCCCCAAACGTCTTATAGCCTCCAGTCCATAAGTGTGGCACACTTCACATTTATACACAAGACTCTACTCAATGGGGCTTTCAGACTCCCTAGGACTCTTTAAAACCTAAGGCTCTGATACCAAGTTTTGTCATGACCTGAGGCTACTGTAAAGCCCCAAAATTTAATTCCCGGGATGCCACATGGTGCTCCAAACTACAAGTAGTCCTGAACTAACCCTGACTGCCTTTCCTATATCTAAATCTCAAAATAGGGAAACTATAAATGAAAAATCATAATAAATGTGGAAAATTGTCTGAATAACCAAATACAAAAAATCTTAATACTATAATTGAAATCTAAAACTAAATCTAGTAGTCCAACAAGCCTTTACTTATTGAATATAGAGAGTCACTAGGACAGGCCCTAGCTGACTCAAACTGTCTGAAATAAATAATAAAGCTTCAACTAATAACTGAAAATATGAATAGCTAAGTCCCTGAACTATGAGGACTCACCAACAGTAGAGATGCAGATGGGATGCTCGAAAATCACTCATGCTACTGAGAATGAGTACCTAAACCTACATTATGAGACAATGTAGCACATAAACATATATGTGGATCAGTACTTTGAGGATGTACTGTGTATATGGGGGTGAATGAAATAAGTAAAAAATATCATCACAATTTATAAAATCATGTATGGTAAAGGTAAATGACTCACATATGCTTGAGTAGTCTAAAAACTGAAGATCATAAATTGTTGAAAAATAAAGAATATATTATAAATCTAGTGAGCCATTACCCTTAGTTCTGAAATCTATATTCTGTTCTTATTCTCAAAGCACATAGTCTAAGTAAATGCTGTAAGTCTATATAGAAATACTTTATCTTAAAGGGTTTAGAAATCTGAAATCTTATTCTTAATGGAAAATGCTTTATCCGAGGGCTTTAAGGAAATATTTTATCTTTATCTGAAGTGAGTTTCTTCTAACCGACATAAACCATGTGAGCATTCATGGAGTCCAACAGTTTTGTCCCCCTAAGAAGGAATCCTCTTGTTAGGGAGAAGAGTCATACTCTTTTTAGAGAGTATAACCTATCTGAGTGATCACATATCTATCGTTCACGTAGAAGTTGGAATAATCTAAATCCTATGTTGGCACGTAGTTTTTGGGGTATGAAACCATAGTAACTTGCCCTTCTTGGTTCTACATACTACTCCTATTAAATCTGTATGCTCATTCTAATGAAAATCCATTTGTAAAATAATCTAATAGTTTATGATGAAAATCAACTGTATATCTGTAAAAGCTAAATCTATAATTTGAATTGTGTAAAGTGGATTTCATATCTATTCTGAGACCAAAAGGTCAAGTCTTTATTGATAATCTGAAAAGAATCCAGTCATAAAGTGCTCATAGCACAATCAATCTTGAAATAGCAATACTTATTAGGGCTTAATGAACCAAGCATCAAACTCATGTTAAAACATCTTAAAATTCATGCTTGATAATGTAAACATTTATAATTCATCATAAAGTCTTGAAATTTCTTCAATATGCATGAAAATATGAAAAAAAATCATGTAATTCAACTTTTAAATCAATGAAAATCTCATAATCTTATGAATAGCAGTATTGGGTATAAACCGTAACTTTAATTTCATGGAAAATCACATAAAATCAAATAACTTTTGTAATTAAAAACAAGTTTTGGGCACAAGGATGAAAAAAGTATCCTTGTTCATAACCCTACATACCTTAATTGATGATCTTTGATGAAAATCTTGAATCTTGGATTCCAATTGTGCTTTTAAAGATGAATTCTGGAGTTCTTGTACTAGGAATCTTTAATCTTGAATTATCTTGAAGAATTAATGATGGAATTTGGGTTTCTTGGAGAAGGAGATTTGATGATATAGGATTTCCTTTTGAGAGGAAAGTGATGAATTTGGGCATAAAGTGACTTGAGTATGATAAATTCTTTGTTTAAGACAGATTGGGGTTGGGTAAGTTACAAAAATACCCCTTTTAAATAATTAAACGGATTGAAAAACACACATTTTTCCAAATTGGGTTGTCACCGCGACGCACCACTATCGCGGTGGCTCACTGGAAATTAACAACTGGGAACTGGGAAGACTTCGCGATGCGCCACCATTGGTACCCCTTTGAAATGCCATTTTTTCCATCGGAGCGGCGCACTAACATTGCGGAGGGCCACGAAATGGGAAAATTGGGAAAATGGGTTTCTCTGAAATGTGGAGCTATCGTGGAGCCTCACTGTAATTTGACAAATGTTATTTAAACTATCCCCGTGACGCTCTAGTGGCCGAAATGATGGTATTTTACAATTGGAACTTAAAATAGCAATAACTTCTCACTCTGTTATCAGATTTGGGCAAATCTTATATCGTTGGAAAGTTAATTCAATTTTCTACACAACGGGGAGGTCTAAATCTGGAAAATCCTATGTGAAATATTATAGGGATGAATTATAGCTAGGAAAAGTATAGGGTGTTACAATATCTCCCCTTTGGAAACATTCATCCTCGCATGTTGCTGATTAGACTAGGAATATTGAGAAAATCTGAGGATATATGATAGCATGCACAACTAAAATAAATTTACGAATCTGAATTTTAATTATTCTGAGCTTCATAGTAATTTTGTGAGCACATGAACTTATATGAGGTAAACTATAGGGCTGAATCTACTTTTGCTTCCCATGTAGTGCCCTCAACAGACTGATTCCGCCAAAGAACTTTGACCAAGGGAACTTCTTTGTTCCTCAGTCTACGGATCTGATGATCTAAAATCTCAACTGGAATCTCTTTGTATGAAAGTCTGTTCTAAATATCTGAGCTTTCTAAAGGAATTACAACAGTGGAGTCACAGATGCACTTTCTAAGCATAGAGATGTGGAATACAGGATGAACGACTGACAAATCTGTGGGCAAATCAAGCTCATAAGATACTTTCCCAACACGACTCACAATTTTTAAAGGGCCAACATACCGGGGACTAAGCTTCCCCTTTTTGCCAAGTCTCTTCACCCCTTTCATGGGTGAAATCTTTAGATACACTAAATCACCAACCTCAAAATCGAGGTCCCTTCTTCTCATATCCGCATAGGATTTCTGATGACTCTGGGCTATTTTTAATCTTTCTCTAATCAACTTAACTTTTTTCATAGCTTCAAACACTACATCGGGCCCAAACAAAGCAGGCTCACCCACTTCAAACCAACCTATGGGTGATCTACATATCCTCCTATAAATAGCCTCAAATAGGGCCATCTGAATGCTAGAATAGTAACTGTTATTATAAGCTAACTCAATCAATGGCAAATGCTCATCCTAACTACTTTTAAAATCAAGAGCACATGCTCTCAACATATCTTCTAGAGTTTAGATGGTGCTCTCTGCTTGACCATCTTTCTGAGGGTGGAAAGCTGAACTAAGATAAACTTAGGTACCAAGACCCTTTTGAAAAGCTCTCCAAAACTAGGACATAAACTGAGTACCCCTATCCGAGATAATAGACAAGGAAACTCCATACAATCTGACTAACTCTCTGATGTACAACTTAGCATAGTCTTCAACCATGTAAGACGTATGAACTAGCAAGAAATGTGCTAACTTCATCAATTTGTGTACAATAACCGATATCGAATCATGTCGATGACGCGAAAGGGATAATCTTGTCACAAAATCCTTATTCACCTTTTCCCACTTCCAAGTGGGGATACCAAACTCTTGTAATGTACCACCAGTTCTTGGGTGCTCTACCTTAACCCTTTGACAAGTTTCACACTTAGATACAAACTTTGCTATATCTTTCTTCATATAATTCCACAAATATATTTCCCACAAGTCACGGTACATCTTGGCACTACCTGGATGAATAGAATAACGCACACCATGTACTTCCGCCATAATCCGCTGCCTCAAATTATCAACACATGGAACACACAATCTACTTTGGTACCTCAACACGCTATTTTCCCCTAGGGATAAAACCTTTATCTTTTGGTCTATAACTGTCTCTCTCAATTTGACCAAACTAGAATCCATGTCTTGCTTCTCCTTCACTTCTGAAACTAGGGAGGATTTGGAACTACTTTGAACCCAAATATTCCCTTGAGCTGAATCCACTAACCTAACACCTAAACTAGCCAAACGATGCACTTCTTGAGATAACTCTTTCTTATCATTCTCCACATGAGAACACTGCCCATAGACAATCTACTAAGGGAGTCTGACACTACATTGGCCTTTCCCAAATGATACAACACACTTATGTCAAATCTTTCAACAATTCCAACCACCTTTTCTACCAGAGATTCAACTCTCTCTAAATAAATACATATTGCAAGCTTTTATGGTCCGTGAACACATCAACATGCACACCATACAGATAATGTCTCCAGATTTTTAAAGCAAATACTATAGCAGCAAACTCAAGATCATGGGTTAGGTAATTCTTTTCATGAGGCTTCAACTGTCTAGAGGCATAGGCTATGGCCTTACCTCTCTGCATTAATACATAACCCAAACCAACTCTAGAGGCATCACAATAAACAACAAAACCATCCGTACCATTGGGTAAAGCTAATGCTGGCACTGAAGTGAGTCGAGTCTTCAACTCCTAAAAACTCTTCTCACAGGAATCTGACCACGGGAACTTAACTTTCTTTTGGGTTAGTCTAGACATAGGAGATGCAGTAGATTAGAAACCTTCAATAAAACAATGATAATTGCTATCTAGTCCCAAGAAACTTCTAATGTCGGACGGAAATGTAGGTCTAGCCTAATTTTTTATGGCTTCTATCTTTTGGGGATCAACTCTAAGGCCATCGACAAAAATAATATGACCGAGAAAGGCTACTGACCTTAGCCAAAATTCACATTTTCTGAATTTGGTGAACAATTTATGATCTTTAAGAGTTTTAAAGACAATTCTAAGATGATCTATATGGTCATCCTTGCTACAAGAGTACACAAGGATATCATTTAGGAATACTATGACAAACGTGTCTACGTACAGTTTGAACACTTGATTCATGAGGTCCATGAAAGCTGTTAGGGCATTGGTTAGCCCGAAGGACATGACTAGAAACTCAAAATGACCATAACGAGTTCTAAAAGTTATCTTTGGAATATCACATTCTCTTACTTTAAGATGATGATAGCCGAATCTATGGTCTATCTTTGAGAAATAACTGCCACCTTGGAGTTGATCGAATAAGTCATCAATTTTCTGAAGGGAATATTCATTCTTGATGGTGACCTTATTTAGCTTATGATATTCAATGCACATTCGCAAAAAACCATCTTTCTTTCAAACGAATAGGACGAGAGTTCCCCATGGAGAAACACTAGGCCTTATAAAACCTTTATGTAAAAGATTTTTGAGCTGATCCTTTAACACTTTAAGTTTGGCTGGAGACATGCAATAAGGAGGAATAGATATAGGTTGAGTATCGGGAAGAAGGTCAATCCCAAATTCTATCTATAACGCCTTGAGAGTACACCCTGGGTGTCACATGATGCTTATAGTCCTGAGGGACCATTACCTAACCCATGAGCTGGTACCTGTTGTGAGTACTGGATAACATAATCATAAATGCAGAAGAATTTTGACATGCCATAAGTTTTTAATAACTGAATTCAAAACTAAAACATGAGTCTGTAGAAATAACTGACTGAATCTGATAAAATAATGATAAATTGGATAACTAACTATAATGTGTGAATACTAAATAATAGACTCTAATGTCTAATAAGCCTCTAAAATTGAATGACTGTGAGTTGATGGGACAGGCCCTAACTAATATCTAAATTGAGACATGAAATAAAGTAAGTCTATCCTCTGAGTATGAGGACTCACCACTGCTACTACTAAGGATCTGATAAGTCTAATCATAATCCAGGAATTGAGCATCAGAACGTATGATATAATACATCATAATGTAAAAGAAAACGTATGCGATCAGTACTTTGAATGTACTGGTATGCTAAATGGGGTAGGCTGATATGCATGGTTTCATGAACAAAACTAATAATTAACTGAATATATATGTAAAGCATGGAGGACTGAATAAAGAACATAAAATCTGTAGGTACTGAGAATATATGGAAATCTATAAATACTGAGTATGAATAAAAATTTGTAAATACTGAGGATGCATGACCAATCATATAACATAAACTGAGTAAAATCTATCAACTAAAATACCTAAATAACTGAAATCTGTATGCTTTGGTTAAATAACACTCAGACTAAATAACTAAACTGGGACTGTAACTGAGACTGTATCTGAAACTGTATTTGAGACTGTGGGAGGTATCATCTAACCAACATTCCCTAATTTGAGCTAATCAGGGTCCAACATATAGCCCCAATTGGAATGGTGTTCATACCGTGCCACGAGTACTAACACTAGTTGTTTGGATCTACTAAACTTATATAATGTCAAAAGGACTAAGGGTGTTAAGCTTGAAATGACGGGTGACCCCTGTGAGATAGTCAAGCCTAATCTGATGGGTGACTTCTCATATCCTACTCTGGCTACATAGTTCTGGAGTATGGGAACTACTACTAATTACTCTGCCTATCTGACGAGGAAGCCGCGATCCTTACACTCGCTCGGTGCTAAATCCTACTCCCAACTGAAAGACATAGAAATACAACGCTGTTCTTAGTTTAAATGACTAACAACTAACTATTCTGATAATGCTTATAGTATATTCTGAAGACTATTCTAAAATGTACTGAGACTAGACTAAATAAATAGCTATGGTTTTCGGGTATTCAATACCCCCAGGACACAAAATAAGAATGGTAAAATGACACTAAGGCTTGGGGGACAAAACATGAATGCTTTTATTAAATCAATCACTCTTGTAGACATTTAATCAAACACTTGTACTTTATAGTTTAGTGAATTCATGGGAATAGTATAAAACCTGAAATAATAGCATGACTTCAACAATTATAACACTAAATCATGATCTAATTAGAAGAATGAAAATACTAAAACATGGGGGATTTGATAACAATGATGATTCCATTAAAATAAGGTATAAAATCAATATTCATGCAGTTCACGAAGATTCATAGTTTTAAATCACAATTTAATATCATAAATCTTGAAAAGATGATAGATTTGTAATTAAAATGGATACTTGGACTCTATGGATGAAAGAAATCCATGGATGAACATCTAACATACCTGGAATAATAAATTTGGAAGGATTGATGGTGAGTTATTGAGATTTGACCTTGATTCTTGAGATCTAGGGTTTCTTGTTCTTGAAAAGAGTTGATTTTAATTTGAGAGAATAATCAAAAAGTGAGCAAATAATGCTCTCATGGGAAAAGACCAAACGGACCCTAGAATTTCAAATCGCAAAACTGGAAAAATTCCCAATTTTTGGCCTTGGCGCAACGCAGCACAATCGCACCATGTCACTGGAATCAGACAACTGGGAACTGAGGGCTTAGTGCGACGCTGAGGAATTGTGGTGCCCTTTTGATTATGAAATTCACCTTTGGCGCGACGCGCCATTATCGTGACAGGACACTAGAAAAGTACAATTAGGATTTTGGCTGATGGTGCGATGTAGTGGTTTCGCGGAGCTTCACAAGAAATGGAAAATCATCATTTATGCAGGCTCTGCTACACTCTAAGGGTTAAAATGACGGTGTTCAACAACTAAAACTTAAAATCGCCATAACTTCTTACCCGACTTTCGGATTTGGGCAAATTTTATATTGTTGGTAAGCTAATTCAATTTCCTACGCAATGGCAGGCTCTAAAATGACAAATAATGAGTGATTTAAAAATTTTATATATGAATACTCATATATTGGGACTTAGATTATGCTAAGGAAAAGTAGTGTATTACAATATCTCCCCCTTCGGTTCATTCGTCCTGGAATGAGACTCGTGAAGTTGAGGGAAAACTGATGGACAAAGCTTACACTCAAAACATGCATATCTCATGCATAGAATGCATGACTAAACTGACTCATGAATGCATGACTGACATGAACATGATGTACAACTAAAACTGAGCATGATAGAGAGAAATATTAAGAATATTAGTACCTTATACTGAATTTGGATTTATGGAGAAAAGATGAGGGTACTTGGTCTGCATATATACCTCTGCTTCCCAAGTGGCTCCCTCAACGGACTGATTCTGATAAAGAACTTTGACTAATGGAACTTCTTTATTCCAGAGTTTATGAACTTGATGATCTAGAATTTTGACTGGAACTTCCTCAAAGGAAAGACTGTTTTGAATAGCTACATTTTCTACGGGAACAACTGTAGCTGGATAACCCTTACATATTTTTCAATAATGAGAGATGGAACACTGGGTGTATTAAGGCTAGATCTGAAGAAAACTCAAGCTCGTAAGCTATATTTTCGAAACGACTAAGAATTCTGATGGGACCCACATATCAGGGACTGAGTTTCCCTTTCTTGCCGAATCTCTTCACTCGTTTCATGGGAGAAATTTTCAAGTACACAAAATCACTGACCTCAAACTCGAGATACTTTTTCATCACATCTGTATACGATTTCATTTGGCTCTTGGAAACCCTAAGACTTTCTCTGATCAACTGAACCTTCTCTAATGAATCAAACACCAAGTAAGGCCCAACTACTGCGGCCTCACCTACTTCAAACCAACCAATTAGAGATCTATAATGCCTACCATAGAGAGCCTCAAATTGAGCCATACGAATACTAGAATGACAACTGTTATTATAGGTGAATTCAATCAAAGGAAAGTGGTCATCCCAGCTACCTTTAAAATCAAATACACATGCTCTTAGCATATCTTCTAGATTCTGAATGGTCCGTTCTGCTTGATCATCTATCCAAGGGTAGAAAGCTGTACTGATTTGAGCTAATTTGGTCATCTAATCTAGTCTATGGTAACCCAAATAGAATTATGTTGATGACGAGTACGAGGCAAACCCATCACAAAGTCCATGTTAACTTCCTCCCATTTCCAAGTAGAACTACTGAACTCCTTCATAGACCCACTAGTCTTCTAATGCTCAATTATAAATTGTTGGCATGTAGAGCACTTTGCCATAAACTCTACAATATCCCTCTTCATCCCACTCCACCAATAGATCTCCTACAAATCTTGGAACATCTTAGTGGTCCATGGATGAATAGAGTAACCTGCACCTTGTGTTTCTGCAAGAATTTGTGGCCTAAATTCATATACACCAGGCATACATAATCTACCCTGACAGTGCAACACACCATCTTCCCCTTGGGAGAAAACCTCTACCTTTTGATCTTTGATCGATTCTTTCAACTTAACTAGACTGGGATCTTTATCCTGATTTTTCTTTACCAGGAAAACTAGAGATGATTCGGAGCTACTCTTCACCCGTACACTACCTTCTATTATATCAAGTAAGTGAACACCTAGTCAGGAAAGATGATGAAATCTTTGAGCTAACTTCTTCTTACCATACTCAACATGAGCAACACTACCCATAGACAACCTACTGGGAGCATCAGCTACTACATTGACCTTGCCCGGATGATACAGAACACTCATGTCATAATCCTTTAATAACTCTAACCACCTTCTTTAATGTATATTTAAATCTTTCAAAGAGAACACATACTACAGGATCTTATGCTCAATGAACATATCAACGTGTACCCCATACAAGTAATACCTCCAAATCTTTAAGGTGAATACTTCTACTGCTAATTCAAGATCATGGGTTGGATAATTCATTTAATGGGGATTAAGCTGTCTGGAGGCATAGGCTATGACCTTGCCTCTGTGCATCAAAACACAACCCAAACCAACTATGAAAGCATCACAATAAACAAAAAACCTATTTGAACCATTTGGCAAGGTCAAAATTAGGGATGAGGTAAGTCGAGTCTTCAACTCCTGAAAACTCTTCTCATAGGAATCTGACCATTGAAACATGACTTTTTTCTGAGTCGATATCGACATGGGGGATGCAATAGAAGAAAAACCTTCAACAAATTATCTATAAAAGCCATCCAAGCCCAAGAAAATCCTAATATCTGACAGAGAGATAGGTCTGGGCTAGTTTCTCATAGCTTTGATCTTTTGAGGGTCAACTCTAATACCATCACTGTAAATAATATAGCTAAGAAAAGCTGCTGATCTTAGCAAGAACTCACACTTACTGAATTTAGCAAACAACTAATGGTCTCTAAGAGTCTACAATATAATTTTGAGATGGCCTGCATGATCAGTTTCACTATGGGAATAAACAAGAATGTCATCAATGAAGACTATGATGAACATGTCCAAGTACTGCTTGAACACTTGGTTCATCCAGTCAATAAAGGCTGCTAGGGTATTTGTGAGACTAAAGTACATGACTAGAAGTTTGAAGTGACCATACCGAGTTCGGAAAGCTATTTTTAGAATGTCATATTCCCTAAATCTAAGTTGATGATAGCCTGATCTGAGGTTTATCTTTGAAAGATAGATGAAACGCTAAAGTTGATAAAACAAATCATTGATTCTAGGAAGTGAATATCTATTCTTGACAGTGACTTTGTTCAATTGACGGTAGTCTATGCACATTTTAAGAGAACCGTCTTTCTTACGCATCAATAGAATGTGGTGTGCCCCATAGGAGATGCGGGGTTTGATGAATCCCTTATCTAGAAGACCCTTTAAATGTTCTTTTAAATCCTTGAGTTCTGCTAGAGCCATTTTATATGGCACAATGGATATGGGCTGAGTATCTAAAAGAAGGTCTATTCCAAAGACGATTTCCCTTTTGGGAGGAACTCCCGGAACATCTTAAAGAAATACATTTTAGAATTCATTTCCTACTAGAACTGACTCAACAGTTGAATATTCTTAGTTAAAGTCTTTCACTCATACAAGATGGTTAATACACCCCTTTAATATTATCTGTCTCTCTCTAAGGTACGAAATCAACTGAATCCTAAGAGCTATAGTACTACTCCTCCATTCAAGGACTGGTTCATCTGGGAACTGAAAATGAACTATTCTGTTTCAACAATAAACAGAGGCAAAGCATTAATGGAGATAATCCATGCCGAGAATAATGTCAAAATCAATTATATCTAACTCCACGAGATCAACTGAGGTAACTTTTTGAGATCTTATGACCAGATAGTTCCTGTATACATTTTTGGCTATAATGGAAACACCTACTGGGGTAGACACTGAAAAGGGCTTAACTAGAGTTTCAGGACTGACTTTGAAATTGATGGTTATATATGGAGTTACAAAAGAAAGAGAAGCTTTAGGGTGTAGTAAAGAATATACATGTAAGTAAAATACCTACAACATACTTGTAACTATGTCAAGAGAATTTTCCTGATCTTGGCGGGACCAAAGAGCATATAATCTGTTAGGACTCTGACCACTAGTAGCATAGAAGCGGCACCCTGCTGAATTGGGCGACCGGATGGAACTGACGACTAATGGGATTGGCCCTATTGGTGCACATCCCTAACTTTCTAAGAAACTACCCGACACTCTTAAATCTAATAGTATGGCTTGCCACACGCTAATCACACATCACTACCCACTCTACACTCACCATGATGGTGTCTGCTATATTTTTGGCATAGAGGATTTGTAAGACCACTGCTAATATTGGATTGGGACTTAGAGCCTGGTTCTCTATCCCTAATATCATTTCTTAATTTGGGTATGGGAATACTGGTTGAAAAGGGTATTGGGGATTAATACCTCTAATAAAACTGAGGATGGTTACCACCCTCTGACTTTGGCTGACTGATGTTAAAACTACCCATCCTTTCCCTCTTATTTCCTCTCTCTCTCTTCTTAATCTTCTGCTCCTCTATCTATTGAGCATAGACAATCGGCCTGGACAATTCCATCTCACTAATTAGCATTTTAGTTCTGCTCTCCTTAACCACACTATCGGATATGCTAGGCACAAACTTACTCATCTTAGACCTATTATTATCTACCACATGAGAAACATATCTATCTAACTGAGTAAACTTGAGGGAATACTTCCTCACGCTCATTATGCCCTATCTCAAGTTAATAAAATTTAATACCTTTGCCTTTCTCAACTCCAATGGAAAGAATCTGTCTAAGAAAGTTGTGGAAAACTCTTTCCATTCAACAGGTCCTGCATCCACACCCCAATCAACCTTTCACTGCTTAAACTAAGTATGGTCTACTTCCTATAACTGATAAGCAGCCAACTCAGAACTCTAACTAGATATCACCCCCATAGCATCCGTGACCTACTAAACCATATCTAAGAATTCCTGTTGATCCTCTTCAGACTTGGATCTTGTGAAAGAAGAAAGATTTATTCGGGTGATATCTTGAATTTTGGTTACAGTAATATTGGCCACTTGGTTGGCCAGAACAATAGCTGTCCATTCATTTTATGCTGCTACAGAGTTTACTAGAGTAGTGAATGTAGCTCTGAATTCTTTGTGAGAGATATACTCATCCAGAGGATTTGCTTGGATGGGATGAGGGGCTGGCTGGTTTCCTGTTCTTCTTTCATTCTTCTTGGGAGGCATGTTTTATAAACGAAAGGAATAAATAGATTAGACAGGGAGTTTAACTTGAGCTTATGCTCACTCGCACGACATGAATAATGAAAGAAGGGAAACTTTTACCTAAATGCCTTGTAGCCTCCTGCCCATAAATGTGGCGCACTACGCACCCAAGCATAAGACTCTACTTGACACGACTTTCAGACTTCCTAGGAAACTTTAAAACTTTGCTTTGATACCAAGTTTGTAATGCCCCGAGAGTTTACCCTGGGCGTCACATGAACTTTATAGTCCCGAGGGACCACAAGATAACCTATGGGCTAGTACCTACTGTGAGCACCAGATAACATGATCATAAATGTGGAAGAATACTGACATGCCATAAGGTTTTAATAACTAAATTCAAACTGAAACATGAGTATATAGAAATGACTGACTGAACCTGATAAATAATGATAAATTTGATAACGAACTGTAATGTCTGAATATTAAATAAATAACTCTAATATTTGATAAGCTTCTAAAAATGAATGACTATGAGTTAATGGGAAAGGCCCCAACTAACTCCAACTAACTACTAAACTTAGACATAAAATAAAGTAAGTCTATCCTTAAAGTATGAGGACTCACCACTGCTACTGCTGAGGATCTAATAAGTCTAATCGTAAGCCGAGAACTGAGCATCAAAACCTATGATATAATACATCATAACTAAAAGAAAATGTATGAGATCAGTACTTTGAAAGTACTGGTATGCTTAATGAGGTAGGCTGATATGCATGGTTTCATGAACAAAACTAATAATTAATTGAATATTCATGTAAAGCATGGAGTACTAAATAAAGAGTATGAAATATCTAGGTATTGGGAATATTTGGAAATTTGTAAATACTAAGTATGCATGAAAATATATAAATACCGAGGATGAATGGCCAAGTAAATAACTTGAACTGAGTAAAATCTATAAACTGAAATAACTAAAATATGTATGCTTTGGTCAAACAACACTAAGACTGAATAACTGAACTGGGACTGTAAATGAGACTGTATCTAAGAATCTATCTGAGACTGTGGGAGGTATAATCTACTTATATTCCCTAATTTGAACAAATCGGGGTTCAACCTGTAACCCAGTTGAAAGAGTGTTAATACCATGCCATGGGTACTAACACTGGCTGTGTGGATCTACTAAACATATATAATGTCCAAAGGACTAAGGGTATCAAACCAGAACTGATGGGTGACCCCTGTGAGATAGTCAAGCCTAATCTGATGGGGGAGTTCTCATACCCTACACTGGCTAGTAGTTCTGGAGTATAAGGACTGATACTACGAACTCTACCTATATGATGGGGAATCTGCCATCCCTACAATCACTCGATGCTTTATTCTACTCCCAACTGAAAGACACTGAAATACTAGATTGTTCTGAGTTTAACTGACTGACCATTGACTATTCTTATAATGCTCATAGTATATTTTGAAGACTATTCTGTAATATACTAAGACTAGACTAAATAAAAAACTATGGTTTTCGAGAATTCAATACCCCCAGGACTCAAAACAACAATGGTAAAATGACACTAAGGCTTGGGGGACAAAGCATGAAGGCTTTTATTAAATCAATCACTCTTGTAGGCATTTTATCAAACACTTGTACTTCATAGTTTAGTCAATTCATGGGAATAGTATAAAACTTGAAATAATAGCATGAATTTAATATTTATAATAATAAATCATGATCTAATTCAAAGAGTGACAATAATAAAACATGGGGAATTTGATAACAACGATAATTCCATTAAAGTATGGTATAAAATCAATATTCATGGAGTTCATTCATAGTTTTAAATCACAATTTAATATCATAAATCTTGAAAAGAT
The DNA here is from genome assembly GCA_030864225.1 of Capsicum baccatum var. pendulum. Classification (NCBI taxonomy): domain Eukaryota; kingdom Viridiplantae; phylum Streptophyta; class Magnoliopsida; order Solanales; family Solanaceae; genus Capsicum; species Capsicum baccatum. The sequence continues at coordinate 29,542,139 of CM061556.1, read as the reverse complement.
GATAGATTTGTAATTAAAATGGATACTTTGACTCCATGGATGAAAGGAATCCATGGATGAATATCTAACATACCTTGGATAATGAATTTGGGAGGATTGATGGTGAGTTCTTGAGATTTGGTCTTGATTCTTGAGAGCTAATGTTTCTTGTTTGTTAAAGGAGTTGATTTTAATTTGATAACTTAATGACAAAGTGAGCAAATAATTCTCTCTTAGGGTTAAATCCCATGTGTAGGTGTATTTGAGGTCATAGGAAAAGACCAAATGGCCCCTAGAATTTCAAATCGCAAAACTAGAAAAATTCATAATTTTTGGCCTTGGTGCGATCACTGGAATCAGACAACTGGGAATTGAGGGATTGGTGTGATGCTGAGGAATTGTGGTGCCCTTTTGATTCTAAAATTCACCCTTAGCGCGAGGCACCATTATTGTGACACGACACTAGAAAAGGACAATTGGGATTTTGGTTGATGATGCGATGCGGTGGTTTCGCGAAGCTTCACTCGAAATTGACAATCGTTATTTATGCGACACGCTAAGGGTTAAAATGATGGTATTTAATGACTAAAACTTAAAATTTCCATAACTTCTTACTCGGTTATCTGATTTGGGTGAATTTTAATCATTGAAAAGATAATTCAATTTCCTACGTAATGGTAGACTCTAAAATGACAAATAATGAGTGTTTCAAAAATTTTATGTACGAGTACTCATGTATTGGGACTTAGATTATGCTAAGGAAAAGTAGTTTATTATAATATCTCCCCCTTGGGATCATTCGTCATCAAATGAGACTAGTTAAGCTGAGGAAACACTGATGGACTGAGCTTACACACTAAATATGCATATCTGATGCATGGGATGCATGATTGAACTGACTCATGAATGAACGACTAACATGAATATGATGTGCAACTGAAACTGAGCATGATAGAGAGAAATATTAAGAAGATTAGTACTTTATATTGAATTTGGATTTGCAGACAAAAAATGAGGGTACTTGGTCCACATATCCACCTCTGCTTCCTAAGTAGCTCCCTCAACGAAATGATTCCTCCAAAGAACTTTGACTAATGGAACTTCTTTGTTCCTTAGTTTACTAACTTGATGATCAAGAATTTTGATAGGAACTTTCTCAAAGGAATGACTATTCTGAATATCAATATTTTCTAAGGGAACAACTACAGCTGGATCACCAATATACTTTTTCAACAATGAGACATGGAACACTTGGTGTACTGAGGCTAGATCTTAAGGCAACTCATGATCATAAGCTACCTTTCCAAAACGACTGAGAATTCTGAATAGACCAACATATCGGGGACTGAGTTTCCCTTTCTTGCTGAATCTTTTCACTCCCTTCATGGGAGAGATTTTCAAGTACACAAAATCATCGACCTTAAACTCGAGATCCTTTCTCCTCACACCTGTATACAATTTTTGTCGGCTTTGGGAAGCCCTAAGCCTTTCTCTAATCAACTAAACCTTCACTAATGCATCAAATACCAAGTCAGGATCTACTACTGCAGCCTCACCCACTTCAAACTAACAAATTAGAGATCTACAATGCCTACCATAGATAGCCTCAAATGGAGCCATACGAATACTAGAATGATAACTGTTATTATATGTGAATTCAATCAAAGGAAAGTGTTCATCCCAACTACCTTTAAAATCAACTACGCTTGCTCTCTGCATATCTTCTAGAGTCTGAATGGTCTGTTCTAGTTGACCATCTATCTGAGGGTAGATAGTTGTACTGAGATGGACTTGGGTACCAAGACCCTTTTGGAATGTTTTTCAAAAGTGAGAGGTAAACTAGGTACCTCTATTTGAGATGATAGATAAGGTAACACCATGCAACCTGACCAACTCTCTGAGATAGAGTTTGGCATAGTCCTCGACTAAATAAGAGGTATGGACTAGAAAGAAATGAGCTGATTTAGTCATCCAATCTATGATAAACCAAATAGAATTATGTTTATGATGAGTATGAGGCAAACCCATCACAAAGTCTATGCTAACTTCATCCCATTTCCAAGTGGGAATACTAAACTCCTACATGGACCTACTAGGATTTTGGTGCTCAATCTTAACTTGATAACATGTAGATCACTTAGCCATAAACTCTGCAATATCTCTCTTCATCCCACTCAACCAATAGATCTCTCGCAAATCTCGGTACATCTTAATGTCCCCTGGAAGAATAGAGTAATTCGAATCATGCTCTTCTACAAGAATTCACTGCCTAAAGTCATCTACACCAGGCATACATTCTCTACCCTGATAATGCAACACACTATCTCCCACTTGGGAGAAAATCTCCACTCTCTAATCTCAGACTAATTCTTTCAACTCAACTACACTGGGATCTCCATCCTGCTTTTCCTTCACCTCGGAAAATAGAGATAATTCTGAGCTAATCTGCACCCATATACTACCTTTTGCTGAATCAATTAAGCGGACACCTAGTCGGATAAGCTAATGAACTTCCTAAGCTAACTTATTCATACCATCCTCAACATGAGCAACACTATCCATAGAGAACTTACTGAGAACTTACTGAGAGCATCAGCCACTATATTGGCCTTGCCCGGATAAAATAGAACACTCATGTCATAGTCATTCAATAACTCTAACCACCTTTTCCGATGTAGATTTAAATCTTTTTGAGAGAACACATAATACAGGCTCTTATGGTTAGTGAACACAACAACTTCCACCTCATACAAGTAATGCCTCTAAATCTTTAAGGTGAATACTACTGCTGCTAACTCAAGATCATGGGTAGGATAATTATTTTTATGGGGATTAAGCTGTCTGGAGGCATAGGCTATGACCTTTCCTATGTGCATCAAAAAACAACCCGAACCAACTCTTGAAGCATCAAAGTAAACAACAAACCTATCTAAACCATCTGGCAAGGTCAAAATTAGGGATAAGATGAGTTAAGTCTTCAACTCCTGGAAACTCTTCTAATAGGAATCTGACCACTGAAATTTGACTTTCTTCTGAGTCAATATGGACATGGGGGACACAGTAGATGAAAACCCTTCAACAAAACATCTATAATAGCCAGCCAAGCCTAAAAAACTCCTGATATCTGATGGAGAGATAAGTTTTGGCCAGTTTCTCACAACTTCGATCTATTAAGAGTAAACTCTTATGCCATCACCCGTTAATAATATGTCCAAGAAAAGCTAGTGATCTTAGAAAGAACTCATACTTACTAAATTTTGCAAACAACTGATTGTCTCTAAGTGTCTGCAATACTATTCCGAGGAGGTCTGCATGATTTGTTTTGCTTTGGGAATAAACAAGAATGTCATCAATGAAGACTATGGTGAACATGTCGAAGTACTTCTTGAACACTCAGTTTATTAAGTCCATGAAGGTTACTGGGGAATTCATGAGACTAAAAAACATGACTAGAAATTCAAAGTGACCATACTGAGTTTGAAAAGTTATTTTTTGAATGTCACATTCCCTGACACTAAGTTGATGATAGCCTGATCTGAAGTCGATCTTTGAAAAGTAGATAGCACCATGAAGTTGATCAAACAAATCATCGATTCTAGAAAGTGGATATCTATTCTTGACAGTGACTTTGTTCAACTGACGGTAGTTTATGCATATTTTGAGAGAACCATCTTTCTTACTCATGAATAGAATGGGGTGTTCCCTATGGGGAGACGCTGGGTTTGATAAATCCCTTATCTAGAAGATCCTTTAACTTTTCTTTTAACTCATTGAGTTCTGCTGGAGCCATTCTATTGGCGGAATGGATATGGGCTGAGTATCTAAAAGAAGGTCTATTTCAAAGTTAATTTCCCTTTCGGGAGGAACTCTGGGATGATCTTTAGGAAATACACCTGAGAATTCATTTACTACTGGAACTGAGTCAATAGTTAATGTTTTTGAGTTAGAGTCTTTGATTCGCACAAGATGGTAAATACACCCCTTCAATATCATCTGTCTCACTGTAAGGTACGAAATCAACTGAACCCTAAGAGCTATGGTACTACCCCTTCATTCAAGGATTGGTTCATTTGGGAACTATAAATGAACTATTCTATTTCTACAATCAGCTGAGGCATAACATGAGTGGAGCCAATCCTTGTAAAGAATGACGTCAAAATTCATCATCTCTAACTCCATAAGATCAACTGAGGTAACTTTCTAAGATATTATGATCATACAGTTCCGGTATACCTATCTAACTATAATGGAAACACCTAGTAGGGTAGACACTAAAAAGGGCTCTACTAGAGTTTTGGGACTGACTCCAAAATTGACGGCTATATATGGAGTTACAAAAGAAAGAGAATATCCAAGGTCTAGTAAAGCATAAACCTATAAGTGAAAGACCTGGAACATACCAGTAACTACGTCAGGAGAATCTTATTGATATTGTCGGGAATGAAGAGTGTATAATTTATTTGGACTCTGACCACTGGTAGCACTAGAAGAGGCACCCTGCTGAATTGGGCGACCGACTGGAACTAATGACTGTAGGAATGGCCCTGTTGGTGCACATCCCTACCTTTCTAAGAAACTACCTGACACTCCCGAATCTGGTGTCCTGGCTTGCCATACCCATAGTACACATCACTTCCCACTCTACACTCACCCTGATGGTATCTGCCACATTTCTATCATAGAGGATTTGTACGAGCACTACTAACACTGGCCTGGGACTTAGAGCCTGGAGCTCTATTCTTATTATCATTTGTGAATTTGGGTATAGAAACACTTGCTGAAGAGGGTACTGGGGCTAAATACCTCTAATAAAACTGTGGATGGTTACCACCCAACGACTTTGGCTGACTGATGTTGAAACTACCCATTCTAGCCCTCTTGTTTCCTCTCTCCCTCTCCTTAATCTTCTGCTTCTCTATCTGTTAAGCATGGATCATCAGGCTAGACAGGTCTATCTCACTAATCAACATTGCGGTCCTGCACTCCTTGACCATACTATCAGATATGCCAGGCACAAACTTACTCATCTTAGACCTGTTTTCAGCTACAACATATGAAGTATATCTAGATAACTGAGTAAACTTTAGGGAATACTCTCTCACGCTCATTCTGCCCTATCTCAAGTTAATAAACTCTAACACCTTGGCCTCCCTTAACTCCAATGGGAAGAATCTATCTAAGAAAGCTGTGGCAAACTCTTCCCATTCAACAAGCCCTGCATTCATACCCCTATCAACCTTTCACTGCTTAAACCAAGTATGGTCTATATCCTGTAACTGATATGCAGCCAAATTAGCAATCTGACTAGATGTTACCCCTATAGCATCTGTGACCTTCTGAACTATATCTAAGAATATGGATCCTCTTCAGACTTGGATCCCTTGAAAGAAAGAGGATTTATCTGGGTGAAATCCTGAATTTTGGTTGTAGTAGTATTGGCCACTAGGTTGGACAAAACAATAGCTGGCCATTGATTTTATGCTACTACGGAGTTCACTAGAGTAGTGAACGCAACTCTAAATTCTACGTGAGAGACATGCTCGTCCAGAGGATCTGCCTTGATGGGCTGAGGGGTTGGCTGGTTTTCTGTTCTTCTTCCATTCTTCTTGGGAGGCATGTTCTGTAAATGAAAGGAAGAAATGGATTAGACAGGGATTTTAACTTAAGCTCATGCTCACTCACACAACATGAATACTGAAAGGAGGAAAACTCTTTCCTAAAGTCTTTGTAGCCTCTTGTCCATAAGTATGGAGCGTTATACACCCATGCACAAGACTCTACTTGACGCAACTTTTAGAATTCCTAGGACACTTTAAAACCTGGCTTTGATACCAAATTTGTAATATCCCAAGAGTTCACCTTGGGCATCATACGACGCTTACAGTCCTGAGGGACCACATGCTAACCCATGAGCTGGTACCTGTTGTGAGCACTGGATAATATAATCATAAATGTGGAAGAATACTGACATGCCATAAGGTTTTAAAAACTAAATTCAAAATTAAAACATGAGTCTATAGAAATATCTGATAAGTCTTATTATGAGCCGGGAACTAAGTGTCAGAACCTATTATATAATACATCATAGAACAAAATAAAAGGTATGCAATCAGTACTTTGAATTTACTGGTATGCTAAATTAGGTAGGCTGATATGTATGGTTTCATGAACAAAACTAATAATTAAATGAATATGCATGTAAAGCATGGAGTACTAAATAGAGAGCATGAAATCTATAGGTACTGGGAATATGTGGAAATCTTTAAATACTGAGTAAGAATGAAAATCTGTAAATAATGAGGATGTATGACCAAACGTATAACATGAACTGAGTAAAATCTGTAAATTGAAATAACTGAAATCTGTATGCTTTGGTCAAATAATACTAAGACTGAACAACTAAACTGGAACTGTAATTGAGACTGTATCTAAGACTGTATCTGAGATTATGGGAGGTATAATCTACCGATATTCCTTAATTTGAGCTAATCGGGGTCCAACTTGTAACCCCAGTTGGAAGGGTGTTAATACCGTGCCATAGGTATTAACACTGGCTGTGCAGATCCACTAAACTTATATAATGCCCAAAGGACTAAGGGTGTCAAGCCTCTGCGAGATAGTCAAGCCTAATATGATGGGTGAAATCTTATATCCTACGCTAGCTACGTAGTTCTGGAGTATAGGGACTGATACTAACGACTCTACCTATATGACGGGGAAGATGCCATCCCTAAAATCGCTCTACTTCCAACTGAAAGACACTGAAATACTAGACTGTTATGAGTTTAACTGACTGACAACTGACTATTCTGATATTGCTTATAATATATTTTGAAGACTATTCTATAATATACTGAGACTAGACTAAATAAACAGCTATGGTTTTTGGGTATTCAATACCCCCAGAACTTAAAAAAATAATTCTAAAATGACACTAAGGCTTGGGGGACAAAGCATGAAGCCTTTTACTAAATCAATCACTCTTGTAGGCATTTTATCAAACACTTGTACTTCATAGTTTTGTCAATTCATGGGAATAGTATAAAACTTGAAATAATAGCATGACTTCAACATTTATAACACTAAATCATGTTCTAATTCAAATAATGACAATAATACAACATGGGGGATTTGATAACAACGATAATTCCATTAAAGTATGTTATAAAATCAATATTCATGGAGTTCATGGAGATTCATCATTTTAAATTACAATTTAATATCATAAATCTTGAAAGGATGATAGATTTGTAATTTAAATGGATACTTGAACCCCATGGATGAAATGAATCCATGGATGAACATCTAACATACCTGGGATAATAAATTTGGAAGGATTGATGATTTGTTCTTGAGATTTGACCTTGATTCTTGAGTGCTAGGGTTTCTTGTTCCTGAAGAGAGTTGATTTTAATTTGAGAGAATAATGAAAAAGTAAGCAAATAATGTTCTCTTTGGTGGATTTAAGGTCATGGAAATAGTCCAAATGACCCTTGGAATTTCAAATCGCAAAACTGGAAAGAAAACCCAATTTTTGGCCTTGGCACGACACAGCGCTATCGCGCCGTGTCACTGGAATTGGATAAATGGGAACTGAGGGATTGGGATGACGCTGAGGAATTGTGGTGCCCTTTTTATTCTGAAATTCACCCTTGGCGCGACACGCCATTGTTGCGACAGAACACTAGAAAAGGACAATCGGGATTTTGGATGACAGCGCGATGTAGTGGTTTTGCGGAGCTTCACTGGAAATTGACAATCTTCATTTATTCTGGATCCACGATGTGCTAAGTGTTAAAATGATAGTGTTTAAGGATTAAAACTTAAAATCCCCATAACTTCTTACTCGATTATCAAATTTGGGTGAATTTTATATTGTTGGAAAGCTAATTCAATTTCCTATGCAATGGAAGGCTCTAAACTGACAAAAAATGAGTTTTCAAAAATTTTATATATGAATACTTATGTATTGGGACTTATATTACACTAAGTAAAAGTGGGGTGTTACACTATCTCTTTATCGGGAGGCACCCCTAGGAGATCTTTTGAAAAAATATCAGGAAACTCATTAACTACAATGACTTACTGAATTATTGGAGCCTCAGATGTAGTGTCTTTAAATCGAACAAGATGATAGATACACCCTTTGGAAATCAACTTTCTGGATTTAAGAGAAGATATGAAATGACTCTTGGGAGACATTGAATTACCTTCCCACTAAAAGAGTGGCTCATCTGGAAACTTAAACTTTGCCACTCGGGTGTGACAATCTATGGTTGCATAACAAGAATGGAGCCAATCCATACCAAGAATAAGATCAAAGTCAACCATATCTAACTCTTTTAAGTCTGCGAACATGACTTTATGGAGGATAGTGGTAGGACACTTTCTATAAATCTATTTAGCAACAACTGACTCACCTAGTGGAGTAGAAACCAAGAAAGGCTCTGGGATCTTTTTAGAACTTATCTCAAAATTTACTGCAACTAATGGGGTCATATAAGAGAAACCTAACACAAGGTATAACAACACATAAACATCAAGATAAAAGACATGAAGCATACCAATAACAACATCTGGTAAATTTTGTTACTCCTGATGGGATGGTAAGGCATAAAAACAATTCTGGCACTGACCATCACCGATACTGGATGAAACACCTTGAGGAGTGGCTGGGTGACCTAAAGGAGCTGGTGTACTAGAAGCCTGAGTATGGGGGCGAATATCCCTGTTTCCTTGTCTAGCACGCGGGAACTCTCTGATTCTGTGACCCACCTGGCCACAACCATAAAAACCTTTCTCTCCCCACAAATATTTACCCACATGATTCTTACCACACTTATCAAATTGGGGATGATTGAGCTTTCCACTCATACTATTCTGAGATTTATACATAGAAGACTTTCCTAACTATTCCTTCCTGTTCTTGGGTGTGGGAGCACTTGATGAAGAAGGTGCGGGCATAGATGACCAATTCTGAAACTGGGAATGATTTTCTCATCTAGACCTATTCTAACCATAATCAAACTGCCCTGTCCTAGCCTTGTTATTTACTCTCTCTTTCCTTAAACTTCTCTACCTCAATGTGCTGAGCATACATCATCAATCTAGCAAGATCTATGTCTCCAATGAGCATAGCAGTCCTACATTCCTTAACCACTAACCCAAATACACCAGTCACAAACTTACTCATGTTTGACCTTGGGTCAGCCATCTGATTAGGGGAATACTTAGACAACTAATTGAACTTGAGGTAATACTCCTTCACTATCATTGAGCCCTGCCTTCGGTTTATGAACTCTTTTATCTTAGCTATCCTTATCCCACATGGGAATAACTTATCTAAGAACGGATCCTGAAATATCTACCAAGTCATGGGTGCTGCATTCTCCCCTCTACTTTTTTTCCACATCGCTACCCAATCATATACAGTATCATTCAGCCTATAGGATGCCAATTCTACACTATCCTCTTCAAAAACATGCATAATTCGAGTATTTTTTTACCTCATCTAGATCAAACTGTGGGTCCTCACTTACCTTCGACCCAAAGAATTTCGGTGGATTCATTCTCATAAAATCTCAAATTCTGGCAGTGGTTAAGTCTCCCTCTTACTGAAGTGGGACTACAGCCTGACGGTTTCCCTGAACATTAGTTGTCATTGCTTGGGCTAGTGCCTAAAAGGTAGCCCCAAAATCTACATATGCCACATTCTCATTCAAAGAATCTGCGGGCTGAGGTGGATGGTTATCATTTCTACATGCGTTATATCAATGAGAAGGCATTTTTTATCACGTGAAAGAATGAGTTAGAAGTAGATAGAGACACTAAATGCACGATAGATCATGAAAGAAGAGATGATTTCTGAAAACACTTCATAGCCTCTTGCTCGTAGATATGGCATGCTTCACACTGATGATCAAGACTCTACATAACACAACTTGTCTGACTCCCTAGGACTCTCTAAATTTGGCTCTGATACCAAGTTTGTAATGCCCTAAAATATGATTCCTGGGATGTCATACTGTGCTCCAAACTACAAGTAGTCCTGAGCTAACCCTGACTACCTTTTCTAAATTTGAATCTCAAAATAGGGAAACTATAAATAAAAAAATCATAATAAATGCAAAAAATTGTTTGAATAAGCAAATACTACAAATCTGAATATTGTAATTGAAATCTAAAACTGAATATAGTAGTTCGATAAGCCTCTACTAACTGAATCTAGAGAGTCACTAGGACATACCCCAGTTGACTCAAACTATCTGAAATGAATAATAAAGCATCTACTAATAACTAAAAATATGAATAGCTAAGTCCCCGAACTATGAGGACTCACCAAATGTAGGGATGTAGATGGGATGCTAAAAAATCACTCACTCTGTTGAGACTGAGCACCTGAACCTACATTATGAGATAATGTAGTACATAGCCTTATATGTGGATTAGTACTTTGAGGATGTACTGAGTACATGGGGGTGAATGCAATAATTAAATAATATCATCACAATTTATAAAATCATGCATGCTAAAGGTAAATGACTCACATAGGCTTGAGTAGTTTGAAAACTGAAGATCATAAGTTGTTGAACAATAAAGAATATATTATAAATCTTGTGAGCCATTACCCATAGTTCTAAAATATGTATTCTGTTCTTATTCTCAAATCATATAGGCTAAGTGAAATCTGTATTTTGTATAGAGATACTTTATCTCAAAAGGTTTAGAAATCTGAAATCTTATTCTGAATGGAAAATGCTTTATTCGAAGGCTTTAAAGAAATGCTTTATCTTTTATCTGAAGGGAGGTTCTTCTAACCGACATAAACCATGTGGGCATTTAGGGAGTCCAACGTTCTTATCCTCTTAAAGAGGAATCCTCACATTAGGGAGAGGAGTCATACTCTTGCTAAGGACTATAACCTATCTGAGTGATCACATATCTATCATCCACGTAGAAGTAGGAACAATCTAAATCCTACGCTGGGACATAGTTATGGGGTATGAAACCGTAGTAACTTTCCTATCTCAGTGCTAAATACTACTCCCATTAAATTTGTATGCTCATTCAGATGAAAATCCACTTTTAAGTTGTCTAATGGTTTATGATGAAAACCAACTATATATCTGTAAAGCTAAATCTGTAATCTAAATTCTGTAAAGTGGATTTCATATCTATTCTAAGACCGAAAGGTCAAATCTTTATCGATAATCTGAAAAGAATCCAGTCATAAAGTGCTCATAGCACAATTAATCTTAAAATAGCAATACTCATTAGGTCTTAATGACTCAAGCATCAAACTCATGTTAAAACATCTTTAAATTCATGCTTGATAATGTAAACATTTATAATTCATCATAAAGTCTAGAAATTTCTGCAATATGCAGGAAAATATATAAAAAAAATCATGTAATTCAACATCTAAATCAATGAAAATCTCACAATCTTATGAATAGCAATATTGGATATAAACCCTAACTTCAATTTCATGGGAAATCACATAAAATCAAATAACTTTTGTAATTAAAAATAAGTTTTGGACACAAGGATGAAAGGAGTATCTTTGTTCATAACCCCACATACCTTAATTGATGATCTTTGATGAAAAGCTTGAATCATAGATTCCTATTGTACTTTTAAAGATGAATTCTTGGAGTTCTTATATTAGGAATCCTTAATCTTGAATTATCTTGGGAAATTAATGAAGGAATTTGAGTTTCTTGGAGAAGGAGCTTTGATCATGTAGGGGTTTCTTTTGAGTGGAAAGTGATGAATTTGGGCATAAAGTTCCTTGAGTATGATAAATTATTTGTTGATGGATTGGGGTTGGCTAAGTTACTAAAATACCTCTTATAAATAATTAAACGGATTGAAAAACGCATATTTTTCTGAACTGGATGCCCTCCGCGACGTGCCACTATCGCGGTGGCTCTCTAAAAATTGACAACTGGGAACTGGGAAGATTCCACAATGCACTACTATTGGTGCCCCTTTGAAATGCCATTTTGGCCTTCGGCACGACGTACCAACACAACGAAGGGACACTAGAATGAGACAATTGAGAAAATGGGTTTCTCCATGATGCGGGGCTATCGCGGAGCCTTACTGGAATTTGACGAATGTCATCTAAAATGTCTTTCCGATGCGCTAGTGCATGAAATGATGGTGTTTTATGACTGGAACTTACAATAGCCATAACTTCTCACTCGGTTATCAAATTTGGGAAAATCTTGTACTGTTGGAAAGCTAATTCAATTTTCTATACAATGGGAGGTCTAAATATAGAAAATTCTATGTGAAAAATTATATTTTGTATCTTTGAAGCTATTCTTTAACCTTCTAGGGATGAATTCTAGATAGGAAAAGTATGGGGTATTATAGCTACCCCTAGTTAGGACAACAGTTCTTATGGTCACAAGTGACCACAAGCTAACTTATGAGTTGGTACTGCTGTGAGCACTGAATGATGTACTGGTAATAAACATATGCGAAAACAACTTAATATGCCATAAGGTTTTTAAATAGAGAGATATCTCTGAAATTATAATATTAGAAACAAGTGTCTGAAAACAACCGTCTGAAAAATTGGTAAAATAATGAAAAAACTAACTAAACTGTCTGAAAGTATCTGAAAGTATTTGAAAGACTTTAAACTAACTGAATAAGAGTTGAAGGTATAGGCTCCAACACACTCCAACTATCTAACTAAAGTAAAATACTAAAATAAACATAATCGATCCTCGGAATATGAGGACTCACCACTTCTACTACTACTGATGAACTGGAATATCTAAGTGAGGTCGAGAACTTGAGCATCCAAACCTATGATAGGAGACATCATAGCACAAGAAACGAGTATGCAGTTAGTAATTTGAATGTACTAGTATGCTAAATGAGACCAGGCTGATATGTATGGGCTCATGTGCATGAATAATAACTGACTGAGTACTGATTTAACTGATAAACTGTATGATATGGTTAAGCAAACCTGAACTGACTTTTGAACTGAGACTGAACTGAGACTGTGGGAGCTATTATCTAACCGACATGCCCCAATATAAGCTAATTAAGGTCCAACCTATGACCCTAGTTGGAAGGGTGTCAGTACCATGCCACGGGTACTAACACTGGCTGTGTGGATCCACTAAAGTGAAGTCCTGAAGGACTAAAGAGTCACCCTCTACTGACAGGTTCTCTAGTGATATATATGTCAACCCTCAACATACAGGTTAACATATCAACCTATGCTACGTAGTTCTACAATGCAAGGACTCCTACTAAAGGTCACACCCTCAACTGACAGGTGATCCCCTATCCCTGGGTTCGCTCAGTGCTAAATGCTTCTCCCAACTGGACTAAACTAAGCTTACTGATGTGGTAACTGATTGAACTGATAATACTCAAGTATATCCAAAACCATTCTGAAAATACTGAGACTAAGTAAACAACTAAATTTTTGGGTATTCATAACCCCTAGGACTCAATAACATTAACAGTAGAAACATACAAAAGCTTTAAAACATAATAAGTAGTCATTGTTCAAAATCTAACCTTTTAGACATTTCATCAAACACTTGAAATTCATGAACTTAGGCATGGGGATGATTGAAACATGTGGTAATAACATAATCACAACACTAAAACCATACATTGGGGATTTAACTTGGAATTTCATACTTTAAACGTGTAAGGGCTACTTCCAACTAAAATCACTTGCAAACATCATGTATAATCAAAATTCATAAAAGATTCATGAAAATAACTCATTGTAATTATGTAAATTCATGATTTAAAATGTAAACATAGGTTCTTGGACTCCATGGGTGAAAAGGTCCAATGGATGAGCATCTAACTTACCTTAAAGCTTTAATCATATTAGAGAATTAACTTTCTTGATAGTCTCTAGGTAGTGAAGCTTGAATTCTTAAGTTTTGTTGAAGGAATAGTGATTGAACTTAATGAATTTGGGGAAGGGTTAGGGTTTATTTGAGAATAAAATTGGGATAAGTGAGCAAATAATGCCCTATCAACGGTTTAATCCCGTATTTTTGTGAATTGGGATGCTGGGAAAAGACAAGACCGCCACTCTGAATTTAAATTCATAACTGGGACATCGATTAGACCATCACTGCGACACACCAAGGATGCCACTGCTAAACCCACCGCGATGCGCCATAATCGTGGTGAGGTTCTGGAATTGAAATCTAAAGGTGCCTCAATTTTCATTTGAAAAATCCAAAAATTCCTCAAGACATTCTACTTATATCCCTGAATATGAATCCACTTAGAAACCATCATCTAGGGGTTGGGAAGGTCACTTTAAAAATCATCAAAGTTAAGAGGTAAAAAATAAAACTAAGTCTTCAACACTTAGCTAAATTTTTAGGTTCTAAGTCTTTTATATATGCTCTGTGGGATAAACTGAGCTAAGACTAACACGGGGTATTACAAAAAGGGTCAAAAATACTTTACCAAAACCAAAGTGTAAATCCAACTAAGGGGTAACATAATATAGGGTGGAATCGAGGTTAAGCAAGAAATAAATTTCATGGTAGAAAAGTTGTAACATACTAGTGACAACATCTGGGGATGCCTTGAATTCCTAGTGGGTGGAAACAACATAGAGGTAATTTCAGCCATTTCCTATCTTGATGTAGCTCCGTTAGCTGCAGTATCTGATGAAGTGGTGATTGAGAGGTTATTATCTCCTATGGCAATCCTAGCCAAATAATAATTTTGTCGCATATGACCAGGCTGACCATAACTGAATAACAAATTTCTCCCTTCTCATAATATCCATGATAAAGCTACCCATAAAAAATGTAAAAAGAGTAAGATGGGTCCGAATGATCTTCACTCATCTGTGATTGAGCATCCAGTGCCTTAGGACCATTTTTGGATTGAAAACGCAGATCACCTGAAGATTTAGGATAAGGAGCACTAGCGGATGAGTATGAATTTACCTAATTCTTCTTCTTAGGCCATTGCCTACCATCTTTCCTACTGTTCGGATGATTTGTACCCTGCTCTACATACTTAAACTTCTTACCCTACCTTTCCCCTATTCCTACCTATTTCCTTTTCTCATCTTCTACCTGGTGCATATGGACTACTAGCCTAGATATGTCCATATCATTGTTCAGCATAGTTTCCTTACACTTTAACACCAAATTAGGGACAGACCTAAAGCAAACTTTCTCATTCGAGACCAGATACTAGATACAAGCTCTGGAGAACAACGGGATAGTTGGGTCAGAACTTTAACGCACACTTTTTAACACTTACCGTACCCTACTTCAAATTCACAAACTCTTTAGCCTTGGATTCCCTAAACTCCTGAGGAAAGAAGTAGTCAAGAAAATCACCCCGTGAAATCTTCTCATACTTCTAGGCTCAGCATCCTCACCTGTTAACTTCTCTTACTACTCAAACCATTGATAAGCCACTTTCCTCAATTGTTAAGCTGTGAAATCAACTGCCTCTTAATCACTAGCATGCATAACTCTGAAAATCTTTTTGATCTCATAAATAAACCCCTAAAGATCCTTATCAACCTTAGAACTTATAAAGATAGGGGTTTTTAGCCTCATAAATTATCCAACCCAAGTGACCTCAGCCAAACTTATGACAGGACCAATATGATCAGACCGACAAAACTGCGATGCCACTATCTGAGCAAGCATGTAGAAAGACTAACAGAACTCATCATTTGAGACCTCTCTTTGTAGGGACTGAGCATGAGTAAATCTAAAAAAGAAAGCCCAAGAATGACTAGTAGGGGATGATGGAACCCCAGGTGGAGTGGTAAATTCAAAAGTACAAGCCATATACCGAGTCTGTATTCTATGAATAGGGAAAACTTCCTCTGCATGTGCCCAGTTATGACGGAGGTTCCAGCTGAGTTCCTACGACTCTCAGATCTTTGTCGAGGAATGATTTGAAATGCTAGTAAGCCAGGAGTTAGAAAAGATTCATGAAAACTTGATTCTCTATCGTGAAATAAAATACAAAGAGGGGAAGCATTCCTAAATGCCTTGTAGCCTCCCCTTTATAAGTGTGGTGTATTACACACCCGTAAAAGGGACTCTACTCAACATGGATTTATGGAAACTTAGCGACCCTGAACCTGCCTTTGATACCAACCTTGTCATGAACCGACTTGAGGCCCTGACTGTGATGGGCATCCCAAACTAACCAAGGCCTAAGATGACTCTCTTAGCACTACCTCAAGAGAATAATAGTAATATTAAACTATGGAATCCAACTAATATAATAAGATAAATATGAAAAATCAAGAAGTAAGTTTGAGTGTCAAAAACCAAATCCACAATAATATCGCAACACTGTCCATAAAGACTCTAACTAAAGAATACCAACCAAGTTCGGACATGACCTCAAAAAGAAATCCAAAAGTATTAGAATAGAAAATGAAAACTAAGAGAAACTAGGCCTTCCAAAGAATGGAGGATCACCACTTTACAGCTGGCTAACTGGATATCAAACCCCTTAACGCTGCACTGTATCATAAGAAAAGCTCTCAAAACCTACATCATGAAATGATGTAGCATCCAGGGACGGTCAGCACGTCGAGTACTAGCATGAAATCTAAGAAAAAAGAAAAAATATATGAATTTACAAAAAATCATTCACAAATTACATACACAACAAATATAATAATAATAGGATATAAGGATAGGGTCCAAGGACATTAAACATGACTATTTAAAAATTTAATCCTGAACTGTATAGCTCGTACAGACCTAAAGGCACCCATGAGCTATATGGATTGGGCTCCCCCTGCCGGAAAGGACTTAGTCCATGTTAGATGCATATACCGAGGAAATTTGGCTAAAGACACCCTGGAGATAGCCTTCCAAAATATACTATGTAAAAAAGACACAATGGTCATAGAACTTTAATGTTGACAAATGTAGTTTCCAGTGTTGGTCCCCCTGACTACACCTTCTCACGGAGCTACAGAATTGTAATGACCCAAGACTACCCCATAGTCGTCACACGGTGCTTACGACCCTGAAGAACCACAAGCTAACTCATGAATGATATATTCTATGAGCATTGAATAATAATACTATAATTAATGCAGAAAATGAGCTGAAATGCCTCTAATAGAATCTATCTAAAAGTGGAGTTGATGGGACAATCCACCAACTAACTCCATCTACTAAAATACTGCTAAGCTGAAGTACTAAAATAAATACATATCCTCGATAGATGAGGACTCACTACTAAATTTTATACTGTTGGCTATATCTAGCTAAGCACGATAAAGAACTTGAGCATCCAAACCTATGATATGAAAGATCATAACGCGAAAAATAGGTATGCGATCAGTAAATGGGAATGTACTAGAATGCTAAATGAGGTAAAGCTAAATGCATGGGTTTATATGCATGAACACTAACTGACTGAATGATATGCAAGAGCTGGATTAGCATACATGAAGGATCTGTAACTACTAAACATACTGTGCATACTGTAACTGAGTATACTAGAACTGAATTTGATAACTGATAACTGAATATACTGATAATCTGAATTACTGATAACAAAGTGACTATATCTGACAGTCCTAATTCTATAGAACTAAACTAAGTTCTATTCTGAATATTGAGATTGAAACTGAAATTATGGGAGGTAATCATATAACTGACATGCCCCAATCTGAACTAATAGGGGTCCAATCTGTAACCCCAATTGGAAGGGTGCTAGTACCGTGCCACGGGTAAAGAAAAGCTAAAGAGTAACCCTTTACTGGCAAGTTCCTTAAATGAGAACAGTGGTACCCTCTACTGGCAAATAGAGCACCTCATCAACCCTCAATTGGTAGGTTTGTTGTCTCAAATTATGCTGGCTATGTAGTTCTAGAATGCAAAGATTGCTTCTAAGGATCACACCCTCTGCTGGAAGGTGAGCCCCCATCCTTGGGTTCACTCGGTGTTTAATCTCACTCCCAACTGAAAGACATTGAACTGATTAACTGAACTGGACTAGACTGATACTGAGATTGCTGAGTTTTCCTAAGTTCTATAAATGACAAAATTCTTCTGAGTTCTGTAAGATACTGAGAGTACTGATTGTGACATGACAGATACTATTCTGTGACTAACACGAGCTTTAAGTAACAACTAGATTGTTGGGTATTAAATACCCCAGGACTCGAAGCATGAAAAGTAAAGCAAAGCATAATCTTGAATAATATAACAGTATTCACTTGGTCACAATTCATTCGTAGAGACATTTCATCTAACACTTGTAATGTATTAACTTGTACATGAATGGGGAATACATGTTAGCATGCTATAATGTCATTATTTCATTCTCATAGACAATTTATCAAACACATGGGAAGCATACTTGGTTCATTAGCTCATAAACACTTCAGTGTTAACATGGTTACAACAATCAACTTGCAAATTGAAGGATTGTCACGAATATCATGTAATTCAACACATACTAGAATCAATCTTGGAACTTGTAATCTAAATCATGGAATAAAACTCAAACAACATCATAAATCATGAATTCAATCTAATTCAAACATGAAAATCATAAATCATAAATCTTATATTTTGAAAAAGGATTCTTGGGCTCCATGAAAGATAAGAATGCATGGATGAACATCTAACATAGCTTAATTTGTCAGATTCTTAGAGTTCTTGGAGAGATTCTTGGGATTGACCTTGATTCTTGAGAGCTAGGATTTGTTTTCTTGAGAGAGAAATACCTTTTAATTTTGGAGAAAAGTGAATAATGAAGGGTTTTACATGCTTTTAGGGCTTAAATCCCACATCTGAACGGAATAAAATCATGAGAAAAGACTATTTTAACCTTGGGCGCAACTTTAGTTTTTTATGAAATTTTCCCGATTTGGACCTCTAGTGCGATGCGACGCTATCACGCCGTGTCACTAGAAAATTGCATGGTTGTGTAATGTGGTGGTATCGCGTTACCACTTTTTTTGTAAACTAAAAGTGCACCGCGATGCGGTGAAATCGTGTTGGTACACTGGAAATTGACAATTGTGAACTAGGTCTATGGTGCAACATGCCAATATCATGGAGAAACATTGGAAATTGAGAATTTCTGTTTTAACACACTCCGCGACCCACTACTGGCCAGAATGACAATGTTTAACGACTAAAACTTAAAATCACCATAACTTCTTACCCGGTTGTCGGATTTAGGCAAATTTTATATCATTGGAAAGCTAATTGAATTTCCTAGGTAATGACAGGCTCTAATCTAAAAATTATTGAGTATTCTAAAAATTTTATTTAGGATAACCTATGTACTGAGGATTAATATAGTCTAGGGAAATACGGGGTATTACAATATCTTTTCCTTGGGAACATTTATCCTCAAATGTGGCTAGTTAAGCTGAGAGAGCACGAATAGATTGAGTTTACATACTGAACTAGACATGCACAACTGAAGCATGATTACGTGACTTGTCTGATAGACTGAACTTACATACTGAACATGCATATCTAATGCATGATTTCATGTAAAAAATCAATTTATGAAATACATGACTGACATGAGGATGATATGAGATGGTAACTGATACCAAGTTTGTTTGATACTGAATATGGGACTGAGTAGGTTTAAGAAAGACTGTGATGATGTACGAGACAACATCTAACTGAAGGACGACTGAATGACTTAGACACACTACTGAATCCTGAAGAACACACGACATAAACTGAACTTCATGGACTATTTAGAGTGTAACAGGAGTCATAAGAACTGAGCATACTAGGAAACATGAATATGTGTGTCATGAATTGCATGACCTGAGTTTGGAATTCTTGAACTTATGGAACCTGATTCGTACTACAGAGTGAATTGGAACTCCTTATACTAGGAACTGTAAGCATGCATGGTCTTCTACCATGCACTATACTACCATCTCCCCCTTGGCTTAAAGCCATCATTCTAAAGCTATGAACCATTCAATCAAAAATTCTAAACTGAGCTGTCACTACCTTACTCTATAGTATGGGGTATAACAATACTTACTTATAAACAATAAACTTATTCTAAAGGACTATACTTGATATCGAAAGGCCTACTGCTAGTACTTTATTTTGATACATAATTCTTGGATTTCTATAGCCCCAACAATCATTATATAACAACATCAACACTGATAAATCTTAGAATTCTCACTATTGTTTATACTAGCTCAATCTTCGAAGATTCAAACTTAGATTCTAACACATATTATGGATATCCATAAATCTTTAATAAATGTACTACTTTCATCATAGCTTACAAATATCATATCCACAATATATATTTCAAATCAACAAACTTAAGTTCTATCATACACTACTTCAAGCCTACTAATTCACCTTTTACAAAACTAGCCCCATGAAATATAATCTACTCAAATTCAGATAATACTATCCCCATTTTACTACTGCTAAACCTCTAGGTCCTTACTTTTAACTCTAGGTCATATGATATCATAGGATTCTGAGGAGGGATCTAAAAGAATACCTGAGTTTGGATAAATGCATAGTTTTTCATGAATCATGAATGAAATCTTTCTTACTCATAAGGGAACTGATGGGATAATTTAAGCCTGTATAAAATCCCATAACTATCTGTAAGGAACTGCCTGAGAAATCTCTATCTGTAAGGATTGATCATCTTGATTGTTTTTGTAACCTTGAAAACAAGGTAGGTCTAGCCAGAATAGAGAAAGATGAGAATCTATATAACTTTTTAGAGGAACTTTCTATAGCACGATCTGAGACTTAAAAGAAGGGAAATTTTTCCTAAAATATCTCATAGCCTCCTTTCCATAAGTGTGGCGCGCTACATACCTATGTATAAGACTCTACGTGATGCCGCTTTTTAGACTCCCTAGGACACTGTTGAAACTTAGGCTCTGATACCAAGTTTGTAACGACTTGGGACTACGCCTAGTCATCATACGGTGCTTACAACCCCGAAGGACCACAAGCTAACCCATGAATGATATCTATAGTAAGCACTGAAAAATAATAATAAAATAATTGTGGAATAAAAGGCTGAAATGCCATAAGGTTCAAAACATCTAAAATACTGATAAAATATAACATTTGTAAGACTGAATACTATCTGAAAATGTAGTCTGAAAAGCCTCAAACTGAATCTTTCTGAAAGTGGAGTTGATGGGACAATCCCCCAACTAACTCCGTCTACTAAAATACTGCTAAGATGAAGTACTGAAATAAATGAATATCCTTAATAGATGAGGACTCATTGCTAAATCTGCTACTGCTGGCTGTATCTGGATAGGCATGGTTAGGAACCTGAACATCCGAACCTATGATATGAAATATCATAGCATAAAAAATAGGTATATGATCAGTATGTGGGAATGTACTGTTATGCTAAATGAGGTAAAGCCAAATGCATGGTTTTATATATATGAACACTAATTGACTGAATGATATGTAAGAGATGGATTAGCATACATGAAGGATTTGTAACTGCTGAACATACTATGCGAACCATAACAGAGTATACTGGAACTGAATCTGATAACTGATAACTAAATATACTAATAATAAGAGATTATTGATAATCTTAATTACTAATAACTGGGTGACTATATTTGATAGTCCTAATACTGTAGAATTGAAATGAGTTCTATTCTGAAGACTGAGACTGAAACTGAAACTGAAACTGTGAGAAGTAATCATCTAACCGACATGCCCCGATCTAAACTAATATGATTCCAATCTGTAACTCCAATTACAAGGGTGCCAATACCATACCATGGGGAAAGGCAAGTTGAAGAGTAACACTTTACTGGTAGGTTCCTTAAACGAGAATGGTGGAACCCTCTACTGGCAGGTAGAGCACCTCATCAACCCTCAACTGGCAGGTTTGATGTCTCAACCTACTGTAGTACCCTATATTTTCGTAGCCTAGATTAACCTTCAGTACATGGGTTATCCAAAATAAATTTTTTCGAATACTCAATAATTTTCAGATTAGAGCCTACCATTACGTAGGAAATTCAATTAGCTTTTCAACGATATAAAATTCACCTAAATCCTACAATAGGAAAAGAAGTTATGGCAATTTAAAGTTTTAGTCTTTAAACATCGTCATTCAGGCCAGTAGCATGTCACGGAGTGTGTTAAAATAGCAATTGTCAATTTCCAACGTTGCTACGCGATATTGGCGCATCGCGCTATAGGCCCAATTCAAAATGGTCAATTTTTAGTGTACCGACGCTATTCGACCATGTTGTGGTGCACTTTCAGTTCACAAAAAAAGTGGCAACGCAATACCAACGCATCGCGCCACCATGTAATTTCCCAGTTGTCATTTTTCAGTGGCTTGGAGCGATCGTGCCAAGGGTTCAGATCGGGAAAATTTCATAAAAAATTAAAGTTGTGCCTAGGGTTAGAATAATCTTTTCCCATGATTTCATCCCACCCAGATGTGGGATTTAAGCCCTAAAAATGTGTAAATCCCTTCATTATTCACTTTTCCCCAAAATCAAAAAGTAGTTCTCCCTTAAGAAAACAAACCCTATCTCTCAAGAATCAAGATCAATCCCAAGAATCTCTCCAAGAACTCCAAGAATCTTACGAATTAAGGTATTTAGATGTTCATCTATGGTTCCCTTCCACCAATAGAGACGAAGAATCCTTTTTTAAAGCTCCAAGAATTATAATTCATGATTTACATGTATGAAATTGAATTGTGTTCACGTTTTGACATTTATTGAATTAGAATCCATGATTAATGGTAGATTCCATGAAGTTGCATAGCATATATATTGAGTTAAGTAATCCCCATGTTATAATCCATGAATTTACAAGTTAATTGTTGTATCCATGTTAACCCTAAGTGTTTATGATTTAATGAACCATGTATACTTCCCATGTGTTTGATAAATTGTCTATGAGAATGAAAGAATGCCATTATAGGATGCTAACATGTATTCACCATTCATGTACAAGTTAATTCATTACAAGTGTTTGATGTAATGTCTCTATGAATGAATTATGACCAAGTGAACATTGTTAAGTTATTCAAGATGATGCCTTGCTTTACTTTTCATGCTATCAAGTCCTGGTGGTATTTAATACCCGATAATTTAGCTGTTACTTAGAGCCAGTGTCAGTCACAAAATAGGATCAGTCATGTCATGATTAGTAGTACTCTCAGAACCTTTCAGAACTCAGTAGAATTCAGTCAGTTATAGAACTTAGAAAAAATTAGCAGTCTCAGTATTAGTCCAGTTCGGTTACTCAGTTTCGTCTCTTTTAGTTAGGAGTAGGATTCAACACCGAGTGAACCCAAGGATGGGGGCTCACCTGCCAGCAGAGGGTGCGATCCTTAGAAGCAATCCTTGCATTCTAGAACTACATATCCAGCATAGGTTGAGACATCAAACCTGCCAGTTGAGGGTTATGAGGTGCTCTATCTGCCAGTAAAGGGTACCAGCATTCTCGTTTAGGGAACCTACCAATAAATGGTTACTCTTCAGCTTGTCTTTACCCATGGCACGGTACTAGCACCCTTCCATTTAGGGTTATGGATTGGACCCCTATTAGTTCAGTTTGGGGTATTTTGATTTGATTATTACCTCCCAAAGTTTCAGTTTTGGTTTTAGTCTTTAGTATAGAACTCAGTTTAGTTCTACAAAATTAGGACTATCAGATATAGTCACTCAGTTATCAGTAAGTCAGATTATCAATTATCTCAGATTATTAGTATATTCAATTATTAATTATCAAATTTAGTTCTAGTATCAGTTATAATATGCACAGTATGTTCAGTATTTATAGATCCTCTGTGTATGGTAATCCAGCTCTTGCAAATTATTCAATTAGTTATCGTTCATGATGAACCATGTATTCAGCCTTACCTGATCTATCATACCAGTACATTCCCACATACTGACGCATACTTTCCTGTGTTATGATGTTTCATATCATAGTTTCGAATGCTCAGGTTCCTGACCACGCTTAGCCAGATACAACCAGCAGTAGTAGATTTAGCAGTGAGTCCTTATTTATTAAGGATATGCATTTATTTTAGTACTTCAGCTTAGCAGTATTTTAGCAGATGGAGTTAGTTGGGGAATCGTCCCATTAACTCTACTTTTAGATAGTTTCAGATAGAGGCTTTATAGACTAGATTTTTAGATAGTATTTTAGATTCAAATGTTACTATTCATTGTCATAATTTTAGATGTTTTGAATCTTATGGCATTTCAGCCTTTTATTCCACAATTATTTTGGTATTATTGTTTAATGCTCACAGCAGATATCATTCATGGGTTAACTTGTGGTCCTTCAGGGTCGCAAGCACCGTGTGATGACTAAGGGGTAGTCACAGGTTGTTACAAGCTTGGTATTAGAGACTAAGATTTAATAGAGTACTAGGGTGTCTGAAAATCCACATCACGTAGAGTCTTATACATGGGTATGTAGCGCGCCACACATATGGACAAGAGGCTATTAGATGTTCTAGAAAAAGTTTCCCTTCGTTCAATATTCATGTCATGCAAGTGAGCATGAGCTCAAGTTAATCCTTCAGTCTGATCTACTTCTTCCTTTCATTTGCAGAACATGCTTTCCAAAAAGACTAACTAAAGAAGAATCGGAAACCATTTAGCCCCTCTGCCCGTTCAAGAAGATCCCCTGGATGAACATGTCTCTCACACAGAATTCAGAGTTATATTCACTACTCTAGCCAATTCTATTGTAGCTCAGAATGAATGGCCATCTATATTCCATCTAACTTAGAGGCCAATACTGCTGTAACTAGAATTTGGCACTTCACTCTAATGAATCCTCTTTATTTTACGGGATCTAAGTCTGAAGAAGATCTACAGGAGTTTGTCGATAAGGTTCAGAAAGTGACAAACATCATGGGAGTGGCTTCCAGTGAAAGAGATGAGTTAGCTACCTATCAGGTACAAAATGTAGCCCATACGTGGTTTAAGCAATGGAAGGTAGACAAGGGTATAGACACAGAGCCCATAGAGTGGGAAGAGTTTGTTATTGCCTTCCTAGATAGATTCTATCCCTTAGAGCTGAGAGAAATGAAAGTGTTAGAGTTCATCAATCTCAGAAAATGTAGTATGAGAGTAAAAGATTATTCCCTTAAGTTTACTCAGTTAGCTGGGTATGCTCCCCATGTAGTAGTAGACAATAGTTCTAGAATGAGCAAGTTTGTATCTGGGGTATGAGATAGTATGGTTAAGGAGTGCAGAACAATGATGTTGATTAAAGAGATAGAAATATCCAGGCTTATGTTCCATGCTCAACAGATTGAGAAGTAGAAGCTTAAGGAGAAGGAGAGGGATAATAAGAGGGAAAGAACAGGCAGCTTAAATTTCAATCAGCCTAAGTCAGATGGGGGTAACCATTCCCAGTTTCATCTAAAGTTTTCAGTCCCAGATCTATCCTAAGCCTGTATACCGATGACCCAGGATAGTATAAGCAATGGTCATACTAATCCAGTTTGCAGAGAGTGTGGTAAGAATCATAAGAGTGTGTACAGAGTTGGCAATGATGTTTGTTTTGGGTATGGTAAGCCAGGACACAGAGTTAGAGATTGTCCTTAGTCAGGTTCTTAGGGTCAGTATAATCATCCTTCAGCTCAGTTAGGTCGCCTGAATTAACTACAAGATCATGAGAGTTCTCATGACGTGGTCACCGGTATGTTACAGATCTCCCTTTTACATAGTTCTGCCTCAGTTTCAGATCCCAAATATTTAGTAACGATCTAGTTTGTGGGTGCCCCATGCATTGTCTCATGCTTTTCCTTAGTATCTCAGCCAAGTCAGTATTCTCAAGGGACATAGTATCCCAAAAGGGAGATGCACTATGATCCCTGAGCTATCACGATCTAAAACTTTCATTTTCTTTTCACGTAGCAAATCCAGTCATAGTAATGGGTCCTCATAGTTGAACCTCAAGTATCAATCTTAGTCGTATGACCATTCCCCTATCATGACACATATCTAAGGAATCAATTTAGTTCATGTGTCATGATTTAGAACTTAGTCATGTCCTCATATTACCGTTCATACATATTTAGTAACATATTAATTAATCTATGTAGACATGTACTCATGCATCAGACATGCATGTTTAATATGTAAACTTAATATATCAGTATTTTCAGTCGTGTATCCCGTGCATCAGATATGCATGTTTAGTATATAAGTTCAGTCTATTAGACCATTCACATAATCATGCTTCAGTTGTGTATGTCTAGTTCAGTACATAAACTCAGTCTGTCAGTACTCTCTCAGTTTAACTAGCCATATTCGAGGACAAATATTCCCAAGGGGCAGATATTGTGATATCCAATATTTTCCTATCCTAGATTAACCTTCAGTACATGGGTTATCCAAAATAAAATTTTTGGAATACTCAGTAATTTTAAGATTAGATCCTACCATTGTGTAGAAAATTCAATTAGATTTCCAACGATATAAATTTGCCTAAATTCGACAACCGGGTAAGAAGTTATGGCTATTTTAAGTTTCAGTCGTTAAACATCGTCATTCAGGCCAGTAGTGCATCGCGCAGTGTGTCAAAATAGAAATTGTTAATTTTTAGTGTTGCTCAGCGATATTGACACGTCGCGCCATAGGCCCAGTTCATAATTGTCAATTTCCTGTGTACCAACGCGATTCCACTGCATCACGGTGCACTTTCAGTTCACAAACAAAATGGCAAAGCGATATCACCTCATCGC
This sequence comes from Capsicum baccatum var. pendulum, assembly GCA_030864225.1. NCBI lineage: Eukaryota > Viridiplantae > Streptophyta > Magnoliopsida > Solanales > Solanaceae > Capsicum > Capsicum baccatum. Next base: position 29,515,409 of record CM061556.1, on the reverse strand, counting down.
ACCATCATGTAATTTCCCATTTTTCATTTTCCATTGGCTTGGCGCGATACCGGCACATCACGCCAGGGGTCCAGATCGGGAAAATTTTACAAAAAATTAAAGCTGTGCCAAGGGTTAAAGCAGTCTTTTCCCATGATTTTATTCCGCCCAGATGTAGGATTTAAGCCCTAAAAATGTGTAAAGCCCTTCATTATTCACTCTTTCCCAAAATCAAAAGGTAGTTCTCTCTCAAGAACTCCAAGAATCTTAGTTCGAAGATAAGGATCCACGGATGAACATCTAACATACCTTAATTCGTGAGATTCTTAGAGTTCTTGGAGAGATTTTTGGGATTGACCTTGATTCTTGAGAGCTAGGGTTTGTTTTATTGAGAGAGAACTACCTTTTGATTTTGGAGAAAAGTTAATAATGAAGGGTTTTACATGCTTTTAGGGCTTAAATCCCATATATGGGCGGAATAAAATCATGGTAAAAGACTATTTTAACCCGGGGTGCAACTTTAATTTTTTATGAAATTTTCCCGATCTGGACCCCTGGCGTGACGCGGCGCTATCACGCCAGTGTCACAGGAAAATGACAATTGGGAAATTTCATGGTGGCGCGACGCGGTGGTATCGTATTGCCACTTTGTTTGTGAAGTGAAAGTGCACTGCGACGCGGTGAAATCGCATTGGTACACTGGAAATTGACAATTGTGAACTGGGTCTATGGCGCGATGCGCCAATATCGTGGAGCAACACTGAAAATTGAAAATTTCTATTTTAACACACTCCGCGATGCGCTGCTAGCCTAAATGATGATGTTTAACGTCTGAAACTTAAAATCGCCATAACTTCTTACCCAGTTGTCGGGTTTAGGCGAATTTTATATCGTTGGAAAGCTAATTGAATTTTATACACAATGGAAGGCTATAATCTGAAAATACTAAGTATTCTAAAAATTCTATTTAGTATAACCCATGTACTGAGGTTTAATCCAGGCTAGGGAAATACGGGGTATTACAATAATCCTCTTTAAGCCCAAAATAAAATAGTTTTACAAATAGTATCAACTATGGAGTATTTTATTAAGGTATTTTCGAATTGTTATCATCATACCAATAGACGTGAAAGTCATACCATAGCCAACTAACCATTTAGACTCCATTTCCATTTAAAAGTCCATAACCAAAGCCTACAAGGGCATTTCCTAAACCTTTTAACCAGTTAATGTTATGAAATGTTACAAAGAATAGTTTAGAAACTATGAAATTCTTGTTTAAAGACCAAATTATGATGTAGGTTGAGGTTCATGTCATTATAATTCCAATATCCATAAACATTATGAAACCCAATTAACAATTTCCATCATTATCATAAGACACAATTTTTGTTTACAATTCACCATCTAAACCATTAATAAAACCATTAAACTAAGGAAAAACAATTCAAGTGTAAAACAATGAAAAAACCTCAACCCTAGCTTGAATTAAAAATTCAAGAACAGATAAATTTCAAGTAAATTGATGCAACAATACAATAATTAAAATAGGGAGTGTCCAACATGCCTAAATGATGAAAGAATTTTGAGAAGGAGTTGGAGTTTACATCCCAGAGAGTTGAATTTTTTAGAAAACCCTTAGTTTCTTCTCTTGAAAGTTGAAAAGGGGAAGAATAATGATAAAAACTGATAATTGATTGCCTAATAGGGGTTGGGGAGTGTTTAAGTTTAATGGGGTGAAGACCAAAATCCCTCACCACAACTTAAAAAGAGAGGAACTAGGAAATTTGTGCCCAGTGGCGTGTCACACCGCTATCACAAAATGCACATGGAGTGCGATACCCTAATCGTGGCATGCACATAACATGCAATGCCACTATCGTGGACCCTCACTAGTTTGGGGTCCCTAAATGACCCCAAATGCTTTTTGAAAATTCTACTTTCTTCTAAATCATCCCATTAATATCCCGTTTCATGATTCAAGTCAAATATTATCATTAAACACAAGGGTGGGTCCAAAACAAATCTGCTCAAAATTTTTAGGATCTTATTTTATTCCTCCCTTAGGATCATTCATCTCCGAATAAGAGATTACGACACCCTTAGCAGGATAATAATAAAAATATGGTGGGATATCAAGAATAAATCTATAATACGACAAAAGAGGAAGTAAAATTCATACCTTAAGAACTTTTGTCCACTGTTGGGAAAAAGTATGGCTAATTAGCTTTCACATCCTCTCCCGATTCCCATGTAGCCTTCTCTACCTTTTAGTTCCTCCAAAGAAACTTCACCAAAGTTAGTTTTCAATTTCTGGACTGGCTTATCCAAGATTTCTATTGGGATTCCTCATACGACAATGAGTGTTTAAAAATAATATCTTCAATGGACGCTACAAGGAAAGGATCACCCACACACTTTTTAAGCATAAACATAGGAAAAAAGGGATGAATCAAGGCCAAATTCATTGGTAAGTCTAATTTGTAGGCAACATTATCAATCCTTCTTGCCAATTTGATACGGATCAATGTAACGGGGACTGAGCTTCCCCGTTTTACCAAATCTTATGAATCCTTTCATAGGAGAAACCTTCAAGAACACCCAATCATTAAATTTAAATTCCAACTCCCTCTGTCTCATATCTGCATAAGATTTTTGGCTACTCTGAGTTGTCTTAAGTCTTTCTCGAATCACCTTCACCTTTTCCATCGCTAGATAAACCAAGTCAGGCCCAAAAAATCTAGTCTCACCCACCCAAAACCATCCAATTAGATACTTACACCTACTACCATAAAGGGTCTCAAAAAGGGCAATTTGTATAATACACCAAAATTTTCAACTCTAGATCCACCACAAGGTAGGCCATCGAATTAGCTTTCCAATGCCACTTGTCTTGCCTTATTCTGGCATCCTAGTAAAACTTATGGCAAGTCTAAATGAGGAACATCAAACTACCAATGACAAAAAATCTGGCAATGACTCGTTATTAGACACAATGAGTCGAAGTAAAGACTTGTTGTTCTGGCAGTGAGGGACCAAAGACTTCATTCCAGTGATGACAAGTCTAGCATATGACTCATTATTAGTCCAAATAAGTTGTTAGGTGGACCCATCATCACAATAGAAAAAACCAACGAGTCATTAGGAGGGAAGTTGTTGTCATAATAGTAATGACCTAAGGCTTAGGTCCTCAGGTCACATATCTATGCCACGACATATGACCAGACCCAACGAGCCGTGGCTTGAGTTGCTACGGCTATTTACTAGAAATTTCTATATATTTTTAAATGGTCTTTCCCCATTATTTTAACCCTAAAATCACATCTTTTGGGCATTCCAAGAACAGTTATTAGGGGTTAATATTACCCTAACACCTCATAAGCTCAAAATCAATGGACATTTAGCAAAAAGAGGCAACTTTCTTTTCTCAAATAGCAAAGTAGGCTTCTTCAACTTCAATCACAAATTCCAAGGAATTCTCTAGGGATTTTATGTCCATGTATGTGCGATTTTATCAATGGGTTCCTTATATCCATTGAGTCCCAATAACTTCTCAATTCCCAAGTTTAATTTCCTCCTTAAAGTTTTGGTTTCCATGTAAAATATGAGTTTTCTTAATTTCTTCAGTTTGTTCTTGTAATTAAACCATGAGTACATGTTTTCCCATAAGAGTAGCATCTTCCTATGTTTAAAATCATAAATTCCCTTATTATGATAAGTTATTGAGCTGTGGACTTAAATTGTGAATTTTCTCATAATGTTCAGTAAATATTATCATGATTAGATCTGGTAGGTTATGAACACCCAATACCTAGGAATTAATACATACATCAGTTTATATATTGTGAGCATTTAAGATCATGTTTATGTTGTTATTTTTAGAAAAACATTATATTAAGCATATACCAGTTACCAGTGTTATTCAGTTGGGAGTAGTACTTAGGACCAAGCGAATGCAGGGGTGAAGGCTCACCCGTCAATTAGGACTAAGTCCTTTAGTAGAAATCCCTAAGTTCTAGAACATTGGTGCCACTATAGATTAATAAGGGTCACCCGCCAGTAGAGGACTGACACCCTTGTCCTTTGCGACATCAGTTTAGCGGATCTACGTTAGCCAATTTTGATACCTTTTGCAAGGTACTGACACACTTCCAACTGGGGTTATAGGTTAGACCCCGATTTTCTCAAATTAGGGTATGTCAATTATTGTTATCAACCACAGTCCTCAGTTTATGTTTCATTTTCATATTATGCATGACCTTGTACTCAGTTATTTAGTTATTCAATTTCATTTAGTACATGTTTATACTTGGTATTGCATATAGAGTATCATGTTTCATGCATTAATGTTCAGCTTATACTAGTTAGTTTTCCATATCACATACTTAGTATATTTGAGGTACAAATCGCATACTTTTCTGTGCTATATTATCTCATAATATAGGTTTAGATTCACAGTACCGAGATCGTACTTACAATGTTCCTATACCACTCAATAATAGTTTGGTGAGTCCTCATCATTCAAGGACTACTTATCAGTCATTTAGTCATTTCTCAGTCTACTTTTATTTCAGTCTGTTGGAGTTAGTTGGGAGCTTGTCCCAACAACTCTTAGAGATTTAGAGACTTTCAGACAGATGTCTAGTTTTACAATTTGTTGCTTTTATCAGATAGTTCTATTTTCAGTATTAGTTGGTATTCAATATTTACATCAGTTAATTTAATTTAAATTCCGTTGAGTATTTTGTTATTCTTTAGTGTTCTTAGTGTTATGCCAGGCCATAGGTTAGCTTGGGGCCACTTGTGACTCTAAGCACCATGTTATGACTAGGGCTTAGCCTCGAGTCATGACAATTTGGATATTGGAATGATAATTATTATTACAAGCAAACTTGATAAGTTGTAGGTGATCAACCCAACTCCCTTTAAAGTCAATCACATAGGCCCTTAGCATATCCTCCAGAGTCTGAATTGTACACTTTGTTTGCCCATTTGTTTGAGGATGGAAAGCAGTGCTATGGTTTTCCTGAGTACCCAACCCTTTTTTAAAAGAGCGCTAGAAATTTGAAGAAAACTACATACCTTAGTCAGAAATAACAAATACCGAGACCCATGCAACTTGACTATCTCCTGAATAAATAGCTTAACATAGTCCTTTATGAGATATTGGTCCTCACAGGAAGAAGTGAGTGGACTTGGTAATTCTATTCAAAATGACCTAAATAGAATCGTATTGATTTCGCAATTGCGGAAGACCAGTAACAAAATCCATATTAATCATATCACACTCCCACATGGGCAGTTCTATCTATTAAGAAGTACCACCTGGCCTTAAATGCTTAACCTTAATTTGCAGACAGACCATATACTTGGCAAAAAAATTTGCCACATCCCTCTTTGTATTATTCCACCCGTAAACTTCCTTCAAGTCATGATACATGTTACGACCCGAGTCGGTGACCTGGCCGTAACGAGCATCCCAAACCATGAAGGCCCAGGCACCCCTTTCTTTCTGGCAATCATGCACAATATTTATTCTATATAAAGAATTTACGGAAAGACATAACAAAATGGAAACATGGCCAATCTCATAATACTTGAACAATTTGGAAAGAAATTCTTAATATTCAAAACATATGACAACAATCTATGAAATCTCTAACACTACAATATTCAACATATGTCTAAAATAAAACTGGGACAAGGCCCTCAGATAGACCATAAATCAAACAAATGACAATGTTTATATAAGCCCGACCTTCTAAAATAGAGAAGTCTCACCAATAGAAAATCTCAGAAACACCAATCTACTACTTAGTTGGACCTCGGGACTGTGCCTCAGATCCTGAAATATAGGGGTCGATACAGATGTACTGGTATGCAGAGAAATCCAAAATAATGTACTTTTATATATAACATAAGTGAGAGCATTTCATAAAGCATTATGCATGAAATAATTTAAAACACATATGCAGTTTCAAATGATCTTCAAAATAATTCTGTAGATGCAATACCATTCTTTATTTTAATTCTGATCTAGATGGTACACCCTACAATTCTACAGTCCATGAGCTATATGGAATCCTCCCTTGAATCGGTGGCCAAGCCCCCAACCCAAGTTTGCCACAAAGGTTAGAGTTTCTGTTCTGATACGCCATAGGACATTAGGCCAACGTATAATCCCTCTTTTGGAACATAATAAACCCATATTGGCAAAACACGGTTTTAGCCAATGAGTTTTCTGAACTCGTGCCTTCTTTGGGTAACCATATTGCTCTCTTTAAGACCAATTTTAACCTTTTCTAAACATGCATCGTTCTAAGCTCAAAATCTAAATATCTGAATAAAAATCCGCATTCTATTCTGTTATGTGTTACTATAACTTATCTGCATTGGTATCGTCATACCAAGACTTGCAAGTCATATTTCTCAGCCATACATTATCAAATTACAAATCTTTTCATGCAAAACAATATTTAAACCACTAAATCAATCAACAATACAAGAGAGTTCTTATTTTCAAAACGTATTTCAAACTATGCAGAGATTCTCCCTTTTCAACATGTCATCAAACATGTGGTGGTCAAGTATTTTGTAACAAACCATGAAACTCTTTAAAATCATCACTTTTATTTTATCTAAACAAGAAACACCCTCTCTTCAATTCATAATTAAGATCAATTCTTAAACAATAGTAAAGACATTTGTAACATGCTTCTCAGTATGAAATTGAATAATTCATAACATATAAAAACAAGGGGATTTATAACAAGAGAGGGATATAATTCTTCTAGCTCTTAATTAAAATCCCAAATGTCAAACCACATGCATATATATATATATATATATATATATTTAAAAATTGAGTTTAAGGGGTAAGGCCTCAAGACCAAAACATTATTGTCAAGAAGGATTCACAATGCATAATTGTAAATGTACATTCAAAACCCTTTTCTAAATTCATGATTTCTCAACATTTAAACATAATTAAAACGATTTCACCATGACCATGTAGTTTAGTAAAACCGCACGTATGTTATGTTGTTTAGTTTAAAGATTGGAACTCTAATCTTAACCTTTTTCTTGAAATCATAAACTTTGAGGAAAACCCTAGTTTGATCTTGTTTTTGAGAGTGGAGAGGATTTGAGATGTCTTAAAACTGATAAAAGTTGATTGATAACGTAAAGGGGCAACTTAAGTTGTGGGAAAGGTTTTTACAGTGAGGAAAATACAAAAATACCTCTAAGGAAACCAAAGAAGTCGCAGAATTTTATCAGTTGATGACCATGGTTGATGGCCCATCACTCAGGTGATAACTCGTCACCTAGGTCGTCACTTTTGGGCTGGATTTTACCTCTTACTTCCCTAGGCTGACGACTAGGGCTGATGGGTCATCACTTAGTTGATGGCCCATCAACTTGGTCTTCACCTAGTTGATAAGTCATCAACTTCGTCATCACATTTTGGCAGACAGACACTTTAAAGTAAAATGATCATAACTTTCTACTCCCATATAAGATTAAGGTGAAACTAGTTGCGTTGGAAAAAGGACTCAAATATCTTTCTTTTGGTATGCGTTAAGACACGTAACTCATTATATACTAGGATTAATGGTCGTTGAAACTTGACCCAAGCTGAAACATTCAATAAAACTTAATCGATAGAAACGTTCTCAACTTGTCTTTGAGTTAGGTGATATTTGTGACCTCAATTCATATCCAAAGGTATTCCCACACTATATAATTGATCATAACACATATATTAACAAAGAATCATTGGGTTTGGGTCTATACGTGTAGGAACGACAGTTTGATATCTAGCCCAAAAAAATGCGGGGTGTTACAATAAATCATTATCGAACCTAGATGAACCATATATCTAGACATATAGGCTTCAGTCAAACCCTTCCTTGCAGCCCTTCTATATCAAGAACACACAACTTCCCTTGGAACTTCTGAATGCCATCTCCCTCAATCTCGAAAACCATGACCTTTTGCTGACCCACGCCATCTTTGATTTGTATAAGTATGGGATCAAGAACCTGCTTTTCCTTGACCCTAGCCCTAAGATATGATTTAGCGACCTTCTAAATGATCACTCCCCAATCATCAAAGCCCAATAAGTGAACCCCTATGTTTGTACGCCGGTGAATATCCTTCACCAATTCTCTTTTCTCCTCCTTAATGTGAGAAAAACTCCCCATGGATAACCTGCTAAGAGCATCAACAACAACATTAGCTTTACCTGGGTGATAGTGCAAACACATGTCGAAGTCCTTAAGCAGTTCAAGATAGCACCTCTACCTGAGGTTCAATTCCTTCTGCATGAACTTATACTGCTAGCTTTTATGGTCTAAATAAATGTCCATATACACCCCATACAAATAGTGACGCCAAATTTTAAAAGCAAAAACCGTAACAACCAACTCTAAATTGTTAGTTAGGTAATTTCTCTCATGTACCTTAAGTTTCGTTGAAGCATAAGCCACGACCTTATCATGCTACATCAAGACACAACCCAGCCCCATATGGGGCACATCATAATACGCAAAGAACCCTTCTATACCCTCAAGTAGGGTCAAAACTAGAGCAAAAGTCAACTTGTCCTTAAATTTCTCAAGATTTCTCTCATAAGCAAAGGACCATAAAAACTTTACTTTTTTCTAGGTCAACCTCGTCAGTAGAGTAGTAATAGATGAGAAACACTCTACAAATTTCCTATAGTTACCTGCCATGCCCAAGAAACTCCTAATGTCAATTGTAGTCCTGGGTATAGGATACTTCTTAACTGCCTCAATCTTTTATGGATCCACTTTAATTCCTTCACTAGTTATAACATGCCCAAGAAAAGACACAACTGTCAGCCAAATTCACACTTCAAAAATTTGGCAAATAATTCCTGATCCTTAAGGTCTGTAACATAATTCAAAGGTGATTGACATGATCCTCCTCAGTTTTGGAGTACACCAAGATATTTTGACTGAAGACTACAATGAACAAGTTGAAAAATTGTCTGAACACCCAATTCATAAGGTCCATTAAAGCAGCCGAAGCATTAGTCAATCAGAATGACATAACTAAGAACTAATAGTGGCTATAATGGGTTCAAAAAGCAGTGTTGGGAATATCCACCTCCCTAATCTTCAATATATGATATCCAAAATAGAGATTTCATGATGACTTTATTCAACAAACAGTAGTTTATACACATTCAAGGAGACCCATATTTCTTTCGCACGAAAAACACAGGAGCACCCTAAGGAGAAATACTAGGACGGATGAAAACCTTATTAAGGAGATCCTTTAATTGATTCTTTGATTCTTTTATCTCTATTGAAGCCATCATATAAGGAGAAATTGGACTAGGACAAGTATCCGGTAGAATATAAATCCCAAAGCCTATTTTTCTATCGGGAGGAATCCTAGGAAGATCATTGGGAAAAACTTTAGGAAATTCATTAACCACAGGGATAGACTACTGGAAGGGACTTTCAGAGTTAGAATACTTGACCCAAACTAGGTGATACAGACACCCTCTGGATATCAATTTTAAGCCCTAAGATAAGAACTAAACTTTCCTTTGGGTACTAAGGAACTCCCCTCTTGTTCTAATACTGGTTTATTAGAAAAATGAAAAGTGACCTTTAAATTTCTACAATATAGAGAATCATAGAATGAATGAAGCCAATCCATCCCTAAGATTATATCAAAATCCAGCATATCAAACTCTATCAATTCTACTAATGTCTCCTTAGAAAGATGGACAACACAATCCCTATAGACCTTTCTATGGACAATAGACTGACTCCCTAGAGTAGAAACCAAAAAGGGGTCGAAAATACATTCAGGACCAAAATCAAAGTGTACAGCCACATAAGGGGTAATATAAGATAGGGTGGAACCGAGGTCAAGCAAGCCATAAATGTCACAGGAGAAAAGTTGTAACATACCAATGACAATATCTGGGATACCTCAGATTTTTGATGAGTGGAAAGAGCATAGAGTCAATTTTTATACTTCTAATCCTAACCACTAAAGTGATCACCACTAAAGAACGAGTTGACCACTAAATTGGTCCAGCCCAAAAAGGGTGGGCCACTAAAGCGGTCCTTGACCGCTTTAGCGGTATTGGGCTGCCAATTGGGGCCCCTGCTTTAGCGATGTCTGGGCCACTAAAACGGTTACCGATTTAGCGGTCCCATGGCTGCAAAATAGGCTACACCATATTTTGCTGTAATAGCAACTTTGCTAAAAATGTAAAGCTGCGGATCAAGTCCTCTAAATTAGTTTGGAATCTCATAAATGTAAATGAAATATGCTACTAGACTAAATTGAATATTTTGAATTCAATGATGATATTAGATTTTCAAAATGAGGTTTTTTTCCACAAAATTGTCCCCCGAGACCCAATTTCACAATTTTCTAAACCAAGAGTCAAAATGAGATCTAAAAGCCATAAAATTGAGCCAATAATGCTACCAACCCAAACTCAACATTTCTGATCTATTAGTGCAGTCTATTTTCCCATCTAATATGTAGAATAATAAATATGGACTGAAGTCCACTATAAGGTTTTTCTAGCCTCTAAAATCTACAAATTCGCACAAATTGTTTCAATCACATTGAGAACCGTGCCAATCATTTTCACAGCCCAGAAACAACACATAGCAACCATTAGGAAGGGTAAATGGTCAAAACACATGAAAAGACAAAATTCACAAAATTAAGTTCTTATAAAATATGAGTGGCATTATTCAGTAAAGTGTAAATTGAATGCCTTTGTTTGTAAAAAACAGTTCCACAAAAGTCTCATGAGTAGTGCCAATAATTCTTCTTGAATTAAGTGATTGTTTTTATACAAGGATATTTTGGTATGTAAAGTATCTGGTGTTCACGTATATATACTATTAAATGGGCGTTTCTCTCTCCCTTGAAAATGAAAGATAATATTTTGACCTCACTTGATAAATTAGTTTCATATTATAATTTACAGTGATGATAAACACCGATCAAATAGAATCACCATTCATTTGTTTGTGCTTGAATATTATTCCTTAACTTTGTGTAACATGTTTTTTTTCTAATATTACTTCATTTAAAAATATTTTATTCCAATTAGCATGGAATACATGTGCAACCCATGTGTTTGAAAACTAATAAATATAAAAAAAAGGGAAGAGCACATACTATAACCAAATTTGGCCTTGAGATAGTAGATTTGTGACTCATTTATTAAGTGTAGAATTCTATCACATCAAAAATATGAAGGTAGAAATATGGCCCTGTTTGATGTTTATGGCAAATGATACTAAATATCTTCATTAAGTGATAAATTATAGGAAGAATATATATTAATTTATTATGATATAGTGATAAGAGTGTATTTGAACACATGTAATTATATAATTGGGTTGACACTATATTCAAAATAATTTTATCGAATAGCATTATTGTTATTTCAAAAGGAGATAAGGTTAGAGAGAGAAGCCAACTATATGAATCAGAACAGTTAAAACGACAAATCTTACACTTAATACAGATTTGGTAACCTATGATGATGTAGTAGAAGTATAGAAGAGATATTTGAAACCAAACTTCCTATATATTATCAAATTTTTTAGCAATTATTCTTTAATTTAAATCCTTGACTCTCTCTTTATCTATACTTAAATACAATTTCTTGAATTTCAATAACGTAGTATGTTTTTTTCCTTGTAGTTCTTCTCTTGTTTGTATACTCTTTTTTATTGAAGATTCATTGTTCTCCTATCTTGTAACGACTCAATTTTTTATGAATTATGTGAAATGTGTGTATTTGTGTGATTTGACCATTTTACCCATTCTCGTGGTTGTGTTATGATGTTTCTAGGATATGGGGATTATTGGCGTGATTTTGAGGCGTTTTGGGGTATTTTATGCGATATTGTGGTTTTTGGTGGCTTCAAGAGGCTTATAGTTGACTTCAATCAACATCTTTTTATATGTGCATCAGATGAAAAGATAGACTGTACTAGCAGATCCAAAACATCGATTTTAGGGCTGTAACATGATTGGTATGATTTTATGGCTTTTAAATCTCATTTCGACCTTCGATTTGAAAAGTTGTGATTTTGGGTTTTGGGGGTCAACTTTGTGAAAATGATAGTTTTTAAAAAATCATATATCTTCATTGGGTCTAGAGCATCAAATTTGATAGGATAGCATATTTAGTTTATATTCATAGGATTCTAGGTGAATCCCAAGGGGCCTATAGAGACTTGGAATTTCACCAAGTCCCCAGCTGGTACACCCGCGATCACGAGGCTATGCTGTAATCGCGATTGGGCATGCAAGATAAGTGTCGCAACTGCAACACCTTGTCCATAATCACAATAGCCACTTTATTTAGGTGTCACAATCCCGACACCTGGTCTATGATCGCTATGCATGACTATATAAATACGCATGTTTCACCATTTTAAACCATTTTTTAGACTTGGAGCTTAAGGTTTCGTGGTTTTGATCAACTTTCTATACTTTTAAGATTGGTTAAACTCTATAACACCTATTTTAGTTAATTCCTTCAATCTCTATCATCTATTTCTTATTTTAAACTTGAATTAAAGTATGGAAATTGAGAATTTTTGCCCGTAAGGCCTAAAAATAGTATTTCTCCAATTTAAACCCCAATTCCAAATCTTTCTCACTTGAATGAATCTTAATCTTATAATTATTATTTTTTCCTTAGTTTCATCGTTAAACTAACTTCAATTCTGTATTTTTACACCGTAAAGCTTAAAAATAATTTTTCTTTGATTTGAACATCATTTCTGACTCGTTTTATGTGGATTTTCAGTTGTAAGCTCCTAAAAATATAGATAACATGTTTTTGAAATAAAATTTTATTTTTTTCCATCTTTTCAAAAACCAATTTCGAGTGTCTGTTTGATCCTGACTTGAAATTAAGTAATATAGATATCGTTGGTTTTCTTTGATACGTAGATTTTATATTTTCATGTTTTACTTAAATCTGTGACAATTCATAAGGGTGAGGCTTTGGAATTGACAACTTTGTTTTGATTTTTGGTATTCGAGGTAGGTTATGACTTGGTATTCGAGGTAGGTTATGACTTAACTTCTTTCAGACTAGGATGGATAGTTAATTTTGATACAAAACCATGTTAAGAGTGTGGAAACTAATCATAAAAAATGGTTATATTATTGTATTATTCCCGTGTGGGGCCTATATGTGATGTAATTGGTGGTTGTAGAATATTAAGTGTTATGTGTGACTATGTAGGGTCCTATGTAATATTCGTAGCCTATATATATGAAAACAATTGTATCTTCTATGACAAAACAGCCTATTATAGTATCAACTGTGTATTGTAATGTGCTCATACTCTATTGGCATATGAATCATGTTGGTTTTCGTGGATGGTTGAAATATTGAGTGGATATTTGGATCACTTGGTTGGTATATTGGTTGGATATGGAAATAATCATTGTGGTTATTTGTTAGCATTATATCCTTATATCATGTACATTCATGAAAAATTAGCACCACCATAGAAATACTGGAAACACTGAGAAACACTAGTTTTTTCTGATAGAAAATTTGGCATCTTATAAAAACCCTCCTCGAGGGATGTGTGGAGGAGGAGATACGGATATGGATTGTATACGGGTTGATGACCCCCCCCCCCCCCATGGGTCCTACATCTGGAATATTTAGCTTCGTAAGAGTATAGGAAAGCTATTAAACAGTCTTAGAGGTTGTGAGGTGATCTTGTACATTACATCGTCACCATTCTCATCATTTTTATTGTGTTTACTTTATTATGTTTGTGATATGATTATATTTCTACCTTGTCTTATTACCTATCCATTTTTATATCCTCCTTTACTTGTACCCGATGTATGTGGTATAATGTATGTTTGTGGTCTTTCCTGGTGTTTTTCGCAATATATGTGGGTATTATAGAATTATTAGTGCAAGCATTATGGGTTACTATTATGGGACATTTTCTGATTGTAGGTGATATGCCCTTAGTATGTATTTTATATGCCTTATTATCTACTTTACTTATTTGGCCTATGATACCTATTGAGTACAAATAGATCGTACTCACTCCTACTATGATCTCTCAATGCAGATCCTAGTTTGGGTATGCCCCACATTAGTTTATTCGGATGATATTTGGAGCTTTATGAGGTAGCGATGGATTCCATGCATTTTGAGTCTACTACTTCCTCTTATTATTAGACTATATCTTTATTACTATTCAGAGATAGAGTTATTCATATGTATTGTGTTTTCTTAAGTTGTATTAGTAGTTCTTACACTATGACACTAGGTTTTTGAAGTTATAACAATATTGTTTATGCTTTTTCTGATTTCATTATATTAATTATGGTTTAGATTTGTTCTAGGAGCCTTGCCTTGGGTTTCAATGTTAATTTCTCTTTTGTATTAGTTTCTTTGATGGGATTACTTGTCAAGATTCTCTGCAACAAGTGCCATCATGATCCTTGGATTTTTAGGTTGTAATAAATTGGTATCTGAGAAGATAGATTCATTCATCTCAATAGTGTATGAACAGGATATATAAAAGAGTCTCGCGGATTAGTATATAGACGTTTGTATTGTCTTTAAGAGGCTATAGGATGTCTTTTAGAATTTCCCTCATTTAGTTTCTTATCATGTGGATTTCATTCATTTCTTGTGTTCTAAGTCATATTTCACTCTTTTTTTTGCGCAGATAGTGTTGACTAGATCTCCTAAGGTTAGAGACACAATGCCTTTATCTGGTGAGAGAGCCTAGTCTAGAGGGCGAGTTACGAGTCATGGATAGGCTCAAGATAGTGAACATACACGTGGATCTTCCCCATCTTAAAGTAGTGCTAGGGGAACTTCCCTTAAGCTTTATGTTGAGAATGTTGGTGGTGTGGGTCTTACTTTAGTTCCATCGAGTTCTTCTACCCAAGTTTTGGTGGGTTTGTTGGTTCACTTGTTGACCCATTTAGAGGGTGGTCCTTTGGGTGAACTTGGTGTTCCTCCAGTCCTAAGTGTTGCTTATCCAATTGCACCTACTTCTACTCATAGAACTCCTCAGACCCTAAGTGTTACTCCTTCTTCAGTGCTAGCATTTGAGTATGCTACTCCAAGACTATGAGTTAGCCTTTATCTACGTTCCTTCCTTATGTTGGATCTCAGCCTTTCAGATTCCCTATGCCTCCTCTTTTTATGAGTATAGTGATGTCTTCTGATTATTAGATGAGGTTTTATAGGTTTATTCATTTGGGTCCTCCTAGATTTAGCGGTGTTGTAGGTAAGGGTGCCATCAGTTCTTAACTGATTGTCGAAAGAAGTTGCATAATTTGGGTTTGCTTGAGTCACATGGGGTTGCTTATACTTATCAGTTAAGAGATACTGCTAAAGATTGGTGGAGGTCACTTGTTAGTTACAAACCTCTTAATTCTTCTGAGTTAACATAGGATCAGTTTACCGATGCATTTTGAGAGAGATTTATGCCTTATAGTCTAATGGAATGGATGAGATATAAGTTTGATTTCCTAGAGCATAGCTTCATAACTATTGCAGAGTATGAGGCACGCTTGCATGCCTTATTTAGATATTCTTATGCCAGCATTGCCACCAAGTCTAAGAAGATTCAAAAGTTCATAAAAGGGGTTGGATATTTCTCTTCAGTTGGTTGTGTCTCATATGGATGTATTTGGAGTGTATTTTTAGTGTAGAGTGTATCATGCTAAGATGACTAAGGGCATTCTTTGAGCATCCCAGAGAGCTACCAAAAAGGTGCACTATTTTGGTGAGTTCAGAGTTCACACTTCTTGAGGCAGAGATTTTAGAGGTTCTCATGGGTATCATGTTAGGAGAGTATAGGTAGACTTGTAGGGCTCAAGTAGTATATCCTCTAGTTCAACAGTTTAATATGGTCTTCAAGGACCAGTGGTACCTTTTCTATTGAGTTGGTTCATAGAGGCTGCTTAGTGTGTGATGAGATTGGTCATCTGGCCAATGACTGTCCGACCCGGGTAATCAGAGCTACTCCTATTTAAGCTTAGAGGTAAGGGTTCTACTAGAGGTGTGAGAGGTAGAGATACTGGAGCTCGTGGTAGTAGTCACGAGGCAACTCAACCAGTTGGTAGTCATGGATAGTGCTATGTTATACCCGTCAAGCCAGAGGTAGAGACTTCTAAAATTATGATCGCAGCTATTGTCCTTATTTATTTTAGATCTGCATCTGTGTTATTTGATCAGAGATCAATTTTCTCTTATATGTTTGCATATTTTGCTTTGGGTTTTGATTCTTTTAGTGATCCTCTTGCCATGGCTATTTATGTATCTACCCTAGGAAGAGATTTTTTAGTGGTGGATCGGGTGTATTGATCATGTATTGTGACTTTTGTTGGGTGTGGGACTTGAGTAGATTTGATTATCTTAGATATGGCTGATTTTGACATCATCTTAGGTACGGATTGGCTGGCTCCTTATCATGATGTCCTAGATTGTTATGCTAAGACCGTGATTCTAGCTTTTCCAGGTATGTCAACAATAGATTGGAAGGGTGCACTTCATTTAGGTCCTAAGAGGGTAACATCTTATGTTCAGGCTCGTCCATTCGTTTAGAGGGGATGGTTGTCATACTTGGATCATATTCATGATACTAATGTGGTTTCACCCCTTTTTTGGATTCTATTTGTGTTATTCGTGAGTTAATGGATGTGTTCCCTATAGATATGCCTGGTATACCTCCGAATCATGATATTGATTTTGTTATTGATGTTGAGCCGGGTTCCAAGCCCATTTTTATTCCTCCTTATCGGATGACCTCAGTCAAGTTGAAAGAATTGATGGATCAGTTGCAAGAGTTGTTGAATAAGGGATTTATCTGACCTAGTATGTTACCATGAGGTACCCTATCTTGTTTATGAAGAAGAAGGATAGATCTATGTGGATGTGTATCGACTATCAATAGTTGAACAAGGTGACAGTTAAGAATAAGTATGTATCTTCCTCATATTGATGATTTGTTCAATCAGCCTCAGGTGCAACAGTGTTTTTGAATATGTTGATCAATTCCACATAAAATTGATCACCCAACATGGATTTGAATCTAATTGATCATTCTCAACATAAACAAAACTAACCCAACATGAAATTCATAAAGAAATCCATAAACTTAAACTTAGAAAAGATATTCTTGGGCTTCATGGATGAAAGGAGTCCATGAATGAACACTATGCATACCTTAGTTTGTGATTTCGTGAAGATTGACGGAGAAACTTTCTTGGAATTGGATCTTCTATGAAAACCCTAGATTGTTCTTGAGAGGTTTTTGAGAGAAGAGAGTGTATTTTGGGTGAAGAGTGGTTGAATCACGTGTTAAAGGGCTTAAATAGGGGTGGGAAGTTCACCCTTTTAACCCTGGACGCGTTATTTCATTTTAGTAAAATTTTCCCGAACTAAACCCCTGGTGTAACGTGGCGTTATCGCGCTGTGTCACTAGAATTTGACAATTAGAAAACTGAGGGATGGTGCTACGTGGATCCATCGCGTTGCCCCTTCTTTTTTGACTTGGAACTTTGCTGTGACTCGAAGGAAATCGCGCTAAGACACTGGAAAAGGACAATTCTAAATTTGGCCCCTGGCGCGACGCGCAATAATCATGGACCCCTACTAGAATTTTCCAAATGCCATTTCCTCTTGTTGCGCGGCGCGCTACTAACTAATATGGCATTTTTTACGATGGGAACTTAAAATAGTCGTAACTTCTGACTTGGTTATCGGATTTGGGTGAATCTTATATGGATGGAAAGCTTGTTGAATTTCCCATATGACAATAAGTGAAAATCTTGAAAATTCCTCATGGAATAACCACCATTAAATTTATAATCTAATACTAGACATTCTTAAGATGAAATTTGCTAGGAAAAGTATGGGGTATTATAATATCCCCCCATTGAGAACATTCATCCTCGAATGAGACTGACTGAGAGAGGGGAAAAGACAACTGATGTATATACTGAACATGAATAACCGGAACATGATCTCATAACTGACATGACTGACAAGATAAACATATAATACTGAACATGCATATCTGATGCATGTGTAACTAATTCATGAATGCATGACTGAGTGTTTTGAAGAACTAAGTTTCTCACAATGAGAATGCATGTATGATGCATAATTACATAACTAAACTGATAAATGAGTGCATGACTTAATATGTAATGGTACTTGATACCAAGTTTATAATGGGAATATGAGCATAAAACTGTATACCAAGTTTGTGATGAACACTGAACATGAAATAGAGTAAGCTTAAGGAGAACTATTACCTTGAGCTTGATCTGAGTTGGAAAAGAAGAGGTGAGGATACTTGGTATGCATGTCTGCCTCTACTTCCCAATTAGCTCCCTTGACGGACTGATTTTGCCAAAGAAACTTAACTAGATTGACTTCTTTGTTCCTCAATCTAAGAGTCTGATAGTCTAAGGGTTTGATTGAAATCTCTTCATAAGAGAGAATATTCTGAACATCAATTCTCTGAATAGGGACTATAACTGATGGGTCACCGATGCACTTCCTGAGCAAAGAGACATGAAAAAATGGATGAATTGAGGCTAGATCTGAAGGTAATTCGTGCTCAAAAGCTAGCTTGCCAAATCGACTGAGAATCTTAAAAGGGCCGACGTATCGGGGACTGAGCTTTCCCTTCTTGCCAAATATCTTCACCCCTTTCATGGAAGAGATCTTTAGATAGACATAGTCACCAATCTCAAACTCGAGATATTTTCTACGAACATCTGCATAAGACTTCTATTAGCTCTAAGCAGCCCAGAGTCTTTCTTTGATCAACTGGGCTTTTTCTAAGGCTTCGAATACTAAGTTAGGACCTATGACAGAGGCCTCACTAACTTCAAACCAACCAATTAGAGATCTACATTTCCTACGATAGAGAGCTTCGAATGGAGCTATCTTAATACTGGAATAATAGTTGTTGTTGTATGCAAACTCAATCAAAGGTAGGTGGTCATCCCAACTTCCCTTGAAATTGATTGCACACGCCCTTAGAATATCTTCTAATGTCTGAATGGTCCTTTCTTCTTGACCATCTATCTGAGGATAAAAGGTTGTACTAAGATTAACTTGGGTACCAAGACCCTTTTGGAATGCTTTCCAGAAATAAGAGGTGAACTGGGTACCTTTGTCTGAGATAATAGATAGCGAAACACCGTGCAATCTAACCAACTCTTTGATGTAGAGTTTGGCATAGTCCTCGGCTGAATAAGAGGTATGAACTGGAAAGAAATGGGCTGATTTGGTGATTTTATATACAATGACCAAGACTGAATCATACTGATTACGAGTTCGAGGCAAACCCATCACGAAGTCCATGTTCACAACTTCCCACTTCCAAGTAGGAATACTGAACTTCTGCATAGACCCACTAGGCTTTTGATGCTCTATATTAACTTGCTGACATATAGAATACTTTGCCACAAACTCTGCAATGTCTCTCTACATCCCACTCCACCAATAGATTTCCTACAAGTCGCAATACATCTTTGTGGCCCCTGAATGAATAGAGTAGCGTGCACCATGCACTTATACAAGAATTCACTGCTTTAAGTCTTCTACACCTGGAACACAGATACAACCCTGACAACGCAAAACACCATCTCCCCCTTGGGAGAAAACCTCTACTTTATGATCTTGAACTGACTCTTTCAACTTGACAAGGCTGGGATCTCTATCTTGCTTTTCTTTCACCTTAGAAACTGGAGATGATTCTGAACTAATCTAAACTCATATATCACCTTCATCTATATCGACTAAGTGAATGCCTAGTCAAGCAAGCTGATGGACTTCCTGAGCTAACTTCTTCTTACTGTCCTCAACATGAGAAACACTACTCATGGATAGTCTACTGAGAGTGTCGGCCACTACACTAGCCTTGCCCAGATAATAGAACACACTCATGTCGTAATCTTTCAAGAGCTCTAACCACCTTATCTAATGAAGATTGAGATCATTCTAAGAAAATACATACTGAAGACTCTTTTGATATTTGGACACATCTACATGAACACCATATAGATAATGCCTTCAAATCTTTAAGGAAAATACTATGGTTTCTAACTCAATATCATGAGTAGGGTAATTCTTCTCATAGGGCTTAAGCTGTATTGAGGAGTAGACTATGACCTTACCATGCTACATGAGGACACAACCCAAACCTACTCTAGATGTATCAGAATACACTACGAACCCATCTGGCTCATCTGGAAGAGCTAAAACTAGAGCTGAGGTGAGTCGAGTCTTCAACTCCTGAAAACTCTTATTGCAAGGATCTGACCACTGAAACTTGATTTTCTTATTAGTCAATCTGGACATAGGGGATGCAATAGAAAAAAATCCCTTAACAAACCATCTGTAATAGTCATCAAAACCCAAGAAACTCCTAATATATGATGGAGAGATAGTTTTGGGCCAGTTTCTTACTGCTTCGATCTTTTGAGGATCAACTCTGATGCCATCACCAGAAATTATGTGACCAAGGAATTCTACTAACCTTGGAAAAAATTTTCACTTACTAAATTTGGCGAATAGTTGATGATCTCTGAGAGTCTGAAGTACTGTCCTGAGATGGTCTGCATAATCACGCTCACTGTTGGAATAGACCAGAATATCATCTATGAAGGCTATGACAAACATGTCCAAGTACTTCTTGAACACACGGTTCATCAAGTCCATGAAAGCGGATGGGGCATTGGTAAGACCAAATGATATGACTAGAAATTTGAAGTGACCATAGCGAGTTCGGAAAGTTGTTTTTGGAATTTCATATTCCCTTACTCTGAGCTGATGATAGCCAGATCTGAGATCTATCTTAGAGAAATAACTGGCACCCTTAAGTTGGTCAAACAAGTCTTTGATTCTGGGAAAATGATGCCGGTTCTTGATCGTGACCTTATTGAGTTGGCGGTATTCTATATACATTCTAAGAGAACCGTCTTTCTTACACACGAATAATACTGAAGTGCCCTATGGGGAAATACTGGGCCTAATGAATCCCTTCTCTAAGAGATCCTTTAATTGTTCTTTCAGTTCTCTAAGTTCTGCTGGTGCCATTCTGCATGGAGGAATGGGTATTGGCTAAGTATCTGGAAGAAGATCAATACCTAATTCTATTTCTCTTTTAGGAGGAATTCCTGTAATATATTCGAGAAAGACATCTGAATATTCACCTACAACTAGAACTAATTCAAGGATGGGAGTTTCAAAACTAGTGCCCTTAACTCAAACAAGATGATAGGCACATCTTTTAGATATTATTTTTTGTGCCTGAAGATAAGAAACAAGATAACCTCTGAACGTCGAAGTACTACCCATCCACTCAAGGATGGGTTCATTCGGAAACTAAAACTGGACTATTCTATTTCTGCAGTCGACTATGGTATAGCAGGAATGAAGCCAATCCATGTAGAGAATGACATCAAAATTAATCATCTCTAATTCGACTAAGTCTGCTAAAGTGACTTTCCAAAATATCATAACCAGGAAATTCTTGTATACCCTTCCAGCTATGATGGTTTTACCCACTGGGGTAGAGACCTAAAAGGGCTCTGCTAGGATTTTGGAACTGATTTTGAAATTGCCTGCTATATACGGAGTAACAAAAGACAAAGAAGCTCCTGGATCTAGCAAATCGTAAACATGCACATGAAATATCTGTAACATACCAGTAAATAAATCAGGAGAATTTTATTGATCTTGTCAAGACTAAAAAGTGTAGATACGATTTGGTTGTTGCCCACTAATAGAACTGGAGGTAGCACCCTACTGAATTGGGTAACTAGACTGAGCTGAGGAGCGATTCAGTGACCCTGGGGACCTGGATGAGGATAGTCTCTGACTTTGTGGCCTGGTTTGCCACATCCGAAACAAATACCACTGCCAGCTCTGAAAATACCTTGATGGTGCTTGCCATAAGTCTGGCAAAGAGGATAGGTGTGGGTACTGCTAACATTGCCCTGGGTCTTAGAGCCTGGTTCTGTATCTTTGTTACCCTCTCTGAACTTTGGAACTGGAGCACTGGCTAAAGAAGGAGATGGAACTGATGACTTAGGATAAAACTGAGAACGGTTTCCTCCTTCTGACTTAGGCTGAGTGAAGTTGGAACTACCTATCTTCGCTCTCTTATTCTATTTCTCCCTCATCTTAATATTTTTCTCCTTAATCTTATGAGCATGAGTCAAAACCTTGGCTAAAGTCATGTCACTATTCAACATGGCAGATCTGCAATCATTAACCACGCTATCATTCACCCCTGAAACGAACTTACTCATCCTTTCCCTGCTATCTGTAACCATATGAGGGGCATATCTGGCTAATTGAGTAAACTTAAGAGAATACTCTTTCACTATCATATTTCCCTACCTGAGGTTAATGAATTCTAATATGTTAGCTTCCCTACGCTCTAGGGGAAAGAATCTATCAAGGAAAGCCAACACAAACTCCTCCCACTCAATTGGCCCTGCATCATCTACCCTCTCTAACTTCCACTTCTTGAACCAAGTAAGAGAAACTTCCTGCAAATGATTTGCAGCTTGGTCAGCACACTCAACAGTGGTCACCACCATGATGTCTGTCAGTTTTTGCACCTGATCTAGGAATTCCTGAGGGTCCTCATCTATCTTAAACCCGAGAAAGAATAGAGGATTCATTTGGGTGAATTCTGAATCCTGGCTGTAGCTGAATTGGCCACTAGATTGGCTGGAATGACAGTTGTTCCTTTATTCTGAGCAGCAATTGAATTAGCAAGAGTAGTGAATACAGCTCAAAACTCTACATGAGAAACATGATCATCCAAAGGATCTTCAGGCTGAAGGGCAGACTAATTTCCATTTTTTCTTTTAGGAGGCATGTTCTGTAGAAGAAAGAGAGAAATGGATTAGACTGAGAGATTGACTTGAGATTATGCTCACTAGCACGACATGAATTCTGAAAGAGGGGAAACTGTTCCTAAAATATCTTATAGCCTCTTGTACATAAATGTAGAGCTCAACACACCCATGTACAAGACTCTCCTAGATGCGGCTTTCAGACTTCCTATGACTTTATTGAACCTTAGACTCTGATACCAAGTTTGTAACGCCCCAAATCTGGTACTCGAAATACTACATGATGCTCATGACCCCAAAGGACCACAAGCTAACCCATGACTGATATCTGTATACTGCATAAAATACTTAATAATGCAGAAACATGAACAAAAAAGTCATAAGGTTCACATAACTAAAGTAAAATATAACATCTAATTTGGGTATGAAATACCCAAAACAAAACTAAAAATACTGAAGTCTGAAACATGATAATCTAGAAAGCCTCTAACTGACTGAACTGTCTAAGTAAGGAGTTGATGGTACATGTCCCTAACTAACTCCAAATAATAAACTAACTAATGAGATAATAGAGAAATAATCATGTCCTCGAATGATGAGGACTCTCTTCTAACTCTGACTGCTGAAACTGGAATCTAATACTGATCTGGAGCTCGTGTCTCTAAACATATTGTATAAGACACCATAGCTCAAATGCATCAGTACTTTGAATGTACTGGTATGCATATGGGGTAGGCTGAATGCATGGGGTTCATATGCATGAACAATATCGGCTGACTGACTAATATGAACGTGAGAATACATGCATGCAACTATATCTGAAATCTTGATAATATGAGTACTGAATCTGAATACTGATAACATGACATACTGATAAATAATATATCTAATAACATGAGTGACTATATCTGACAGTCTTGAATTTGGTGGAACTATCTGAGTTCTATATTGTGTCTGAGTTGACTATATCTGATAGCCCTGAATTTTGAAGTACTATCTAAGTTCTTTTACTGAGACTAAGACTGAAACTGTGGGAGGTAGTCATCTAATTGATATGTCCAAAATGATGCATTATAGCTGAATTGGGGTCAAATCTATTCCCTAATTGGAAGGGTGTCAATACCGCACCACTGGTAAGGACAACATATGAGTGACCCTAATATTACAGGTAACTCTAGTGAGAATGGTGGGAACCCTCATATAGCAGGCTAAGCCACCTTATCTACCCTCATATAGCAGGCTATGATGTCTCAACCTATGCTGGCTACATAGTTCTGGAATGAAAGGATTGCTTCTAAGAATCACACCCTCACTCGGTGCTAATTTCTACTCCCATCTGAATATACACTTAACATAATTTACTGAACTGAACATGAACTGAGTTACTGAATTCCGTTGACTGGTGGAATATTACTGATAACTGAACATTGACTGAGTTCATAAAATCATGGAGATTTCCTGATTCATAAGACTGTCTAAAGTCTAAGAATTCAAAGCTTGACTAAGAGTATCGTGGAAACATAACATAGCTCTAAGCACACAACTAATGTATCGGGTACAAGTACCTCCAAGACTCGATGGAAGGAAATAGACCAACCATAACTTACTTGAACATATAACTAACATCATAATCCATAATACATTTATAGAAGCATTCCATCAAAATATGTGATAGGTATAACTTGTACATACATGGGTTTTTATGATATCATACAAGTTGGGAATTGTTCCTTCATATAGGCATTTAATCAAACACATAGTAGGCAAAGCACATGTACACAACATTATACAACAATTAATCATCATGATTCATCTCTAATTTCATCATCCTTGGGTTTATTCATAGGTTCACATGAATATACATCTATGCAAATCAATTCCACATAAAATTGATCACCCAACATGGATTTGAATTCAATTGATCATTCTCAACATAAACAAAACTAACCCAACATGAAATTCATAAAAAAAAGCCATAAACTTAAACTTAGAAAAGAGATTCTTGGGCTTCATGGATGAAAGGAGTCCATGAATGAACACTGCGCATACCTTAGTTCGTGATTTTGTGAAGATTGATGGAGAAACTTTCGTGGAATTGGATCGTCTATAAAAACTCTATCTTGTTCTTGAAATGTTTTTAAGAGAAGAGAGTGTCTTTTAGGTGAAGAATGGTTGACTCATGTGTTAAAGGGCTTGAATAGGGGTGGAAAGTTGACCTTTTTAACCCTGGACGTGTCATTTAATTTTAGTAAAATTTTTCAGAACTGAACCCCTAGCGCGACACGGCGCTATCGTGCCATGTTACTAGAATTTGACAATTGGGAAACTGAGGGATGGCGCGACATGGATCCATCACATTGCCCCTTCTTTTGTGACCTGGAACTTTGGCGCGATGTGGAGGAAATCACGCTAAGACACTAGAAAAGAATAATTCTAAATTTGGGCCCTAGCGCGATGCACCATAATTGCAGACCCATATTAGAATTTGCCAAATGCCATTTTCTCTTGTGGTTCGGTGCGCCACTTACTAATATAGCATTGGTTTATGATGGGAACTTAAAATAGTTGTAACTTCTGACTCGGTTATCGGATTTGGGCGAATCTTATATCGATGGAAAGCTTATTGAATTTCCCACATGACAAGAAGTGAAAATATTGAAAAGTACTCTTGGAATAACCATTATTCAATTTAAAAGCTAATACTAGACATTCTTGAGATGAAATTTCCTAGGAAAAGTATGGTGTATTATAACTACATTTCCTTCTACATTCTCTAACACAGAGGAGATCCCTTTCTTTCCTGCTATACATCTAGAACATCTGCTATCAATTTCTCCTTTTAATAGATCTTGCAGACATGTTCTTGTAAAATAATAAGATTAACTCTTCTTTGGTACCCAAGTGGTCATGGGTCCTTGTGGGTTAGTTGTGCTTCCCATGGGCTTCCAAATCCATACACTTTTAGGCTTATGCCTGTAGCTATAGGATTTGTTACCTCTTTGTCCATAGGTAAAATAGACAGGTCCTCGAGTGGATAAAAAGTTTTTATCATATTTAAATGACTAAAAGGGAATTCGAATAGTTTTTGAAAGAATTTGATCTTACAAAAGATTTTACTGAATCTAGCAAACATTGTTTCAATTTTCTTATTTTCTTCCATTCTGAATAGTCTGTACTCATTGACCAGTTTAAAAATTTTGGACTTCATTACTTTGGTGGTTCCTTCATAGGTTACCTCCAATTTGTCCCATATTTCTTTTGTAGTTTCATAAGTTGATATATTTTCATATTCTTCCCTGCTAACTGTGCACAAAAGTAAACTTATAGCACATGCATTAGTTTGAATTACCTCTTGTTGTTCTTTAGTGACCTCAAAGCTTTCAAGATCTTCTAAATCAGTACTGCTAGATTCCTGGTCTTTGTCCTTTGACTTTTCCTTAAGTTTTGGAATTGGCTTTGGACCCTTCCGATGACAACCCAGGCTTGGAAGTCGTTTGATTGGACAAAAATTCTGAACCTATTTTTTGAGTAAGATTAATATTGCCCCTTAAAGTATTGTAGTCTTGTGGAGTAGTGACCATCCTAAAGAAGAGCACTAAGTATCTGATAATTTGCTATTTGATATTTGCTCACTTGTGGTTAAGCAATGCAGCCAGTGAGACCTTGCTCTAATACCGATTGAAATTCAAGAAGGGGTGAATTAAAATTTCCTTCTGTGAGTCGACTACGGAGTCCTCACAGTCGACTCGCCCGTAGCTAAGAACATTTCACAAATAGATTAAATTTAGAACAGTCAAGTAAGTAAATAACAAAATTTAAAGTAATAACACAAAGATTTATCCTAGTTCGACACACCAATGTAGTGCCTACGTTTAGTCCCCTTGGATTTCAAAGTTTTCTTAGATCATTGAAAGTTTGGTTCGAGTACAATGATAAGAAATAATTTCCGAAGACTTATTTTGCTCTTCAGATCTTGTAACATAGCTTCATTTGATGTTACAAAGTTGACTCAATCCTAATCTTTATATATCAATTGTAAACTAAATTTACAGAGCTTTATAAGACTAAGAATGGGACACCTTGAATTTTCTCCATGAAGTTACGTAACCCGTGTCTTTCTTCAGTCTTTTTTATTTTAGTCTTCGACTGCTACTCTTCACAAGGAAACCCAAGATATTTCTTCTCAATCAAAGATTTAAATTGATTCCTTGATTGAGAAATGTAGCCGTTTTATATGTCCTTATACGGCTTTGGATCACATTCATATCGGATATGTCTGTGATCTAACTTTCCTTTTAGTCTTGTAGAGATTGATGTCCATGTGACATTTGTGGCCTTTCTTTCTTTTGTTTAGATCCCGATTGATTTTTTGATGGATCTAGTCTGTCGTGATTCCAGGATGGTGATTCTCCTTCTATTTCTAAGATATTTGATTAATTTGCTTTCCATGCTTGTTTGAGTGTCGTTATCTTCTTATTATTGGGTGTTCTTTCATTCCTTTCTATGCTTATTTGAGTATCGTGATCTTCTTATGATTGGATGTCATTCTGTTCCTAGAGATGTCTTCCTTCATTAGTAGTTTTCAATATCCTGCAAAGATCCACTTGTTACTTTGTCATTATTAAAATATAAACTTTGGAGGCTAACATCAGGTATCACTGCCTTGAAGACTATTTTAGGCCATATATTGATCTGTTTAATTTATCAATCTTCTTTTCTTGGCCTATAACAATAAATCTATAGATGGTTCCATGTAGATTTCCTCGTTTAGTTCTCCATTGAGAAAAGAGATATTCACACCCATTTGGTGTAATTCTAAATCCAAACATGCAACAATAGCCAAAATTAAGTGAATTAAGGTAAATTTCACAATTGGCGAAGAAGTTTCCTCATAATCTATTCTAGCTTCTTGAGTAAAATGTTTTGCAACTAATTGTACTTTTTGCCTTTCTATTGACCTAAATGATTTGCGTTTAACTTTGAGACTCCATTTATTCCCAATAGCTCTATTCCTAGAAGGAAGGTCAACTAAATCCTAGACTTTATTGGTTTTCATGGACTCTAATTCTTCTTTCATCACTTTGATTCAATCATCTATTTCAGGGCTTGACAAAGTCTTAGTCATAGAATTAGGTTCATCCAATTCTGTGGGAGATACCAAGGAAACATAATCCACAATCTCATAAGATCGTTTACGTACACCTTTTCTGGTACTCTGACGTAATTGAAGTTCAGATTCCTCAATAGGATTTTGGGGATTCACAACTCCTACTTGGACTAACAATTATTTCTTAATCTATTGAGCTATCATGCATGTCCAACAATATTATTTGATCAACTGAATTCAACATTTTGTAAAGAGTCTCATTTTTTGTTATTTCGCCCCTTTTGGAAAAATTATTTTCCAGGCTTGTGACATCTCATGATTCTCTGTAGTACTTCCATCTTCTAATTCACCAATGAACACATATCTTTTGGATTTTTATGAGTATCTAATAAAGATACATTTCTTTCCTTTTGGACTTAGTTTTCCAAACTTACCATATTGATATTCAATATAAACAACACATCTCCAAGGTTGTAGATTGGTTTATTACCAGTCCATAGTTCAAAGGTGTATAGGGTACTGATTTAGAAGGCACTTTATTCAATATGTAGTCCTTATTTAATAATTCATATCCCTAAAAAGAGATTGATAAATTTGTTTGTGCCATCATGGACCTTTTCATATCCAACAATGTTTTATTTCTTCTTTCAGCTACACAATTTTGTTGAGGTGTATAAGGAGTAGTTAATTGTTTGATAATTCCTTTTTCAATACACAGTTCTTCAAACTGTTTTGACAAATATTCATAATCTCTATCGGTTCTTAAAGACATTATACTTTTTATCTAATCGATTTTCAACTTCATTCATATATCTTTCGAAGCATTTTAGTGCTTCAAATTTATGAGAGGTCAAATATACATATCCAAACTACGTGAAATCATCAATAAATGTAATGATATACAAATCACCAGACCTTGCTCTTACATTCATTGGACCACAGATATTAGAATAGATTAATTGTAGTGGGAGTCCAACTCTTTTAGCCTTCCCAAATGGTTTATGTGTTATCTTTCTGGCAAGACAATTTTCACAAGTTGGCATATTAATTTTGGAGAAAGAATCTATATGTCCAACCTATGTGTCCTTTCTTTGGCAATCTATTCATTCATTCCTGCCCTATATGACCCAATCTAGCATGCCATGTAAGTATATCAACATCATTATTACTATAATAACATGACATTACACTACAGTTAACATAATAGTCATAAGCTGAAGGATTATAATCTAAAACAATAAAGTGATCATAATGATGTCCAAAACTATAAAAGAAAACATTATCTAGAGTTATTCTTACACTATTGCAACTAAAAATTAAAAGAAAACCAACATCTAAAAGAATAGACACAGACACTAAGTTACGTCGAATCACTGGAGCATATAAGATATCATGCAACATCAAAGATTGTCCTTCATGTAAGTCTACTTTGAAAGTTTCAATCCCTTTGACTTTAAGTATTGCATTATTTCCTACATAAATTCACCTTGATCTAGGTGAAACTCGACAAAACTCTAAATATGCTTCTCGATCTTGACTTATATGGTCGGTGACTCTTGAGTCTACATACCACAGAGGATAAGATCCAATTAATAAAATAGTGCTAGAAAAATATGTAGCACGTAGAGATGCATTTAGCAATGCTATCTTTCTCTACTCAGGATATTCATGAGTAAAATGTCCCTAAACTTGGAAATTGTAGAACTTTATCTTTCTCTTGTCATTCTTCATGAAAAAACTTTGTTCCTTCTTGAAATTTGTCTTGTTCTTTTCTCGGAGGGTCCTTCTTTAGTCTTTTTACCCTTCCTATTCTTTTTCTAATTCTTCTTGCACTTGAAGCTTGAAGACTTCTTGTCACTTGATTCTGCCATAAAGGCACTAGAAGTAGCTTTAGCAGCACCAAGACGTTTATTCTTCAAGTTCAACATGACGAGCAACATCAAAAAATATTTTGATGTTATCACTGTAGGTTAAGTTAACCTTCAAGTGTTCCCAACTGTTGGAAAGAGATTGTTCGTGGGTGTCCTTAGGACGATTAGAGCTACACGGTCTAGGTTAATGATTTTAAATCTCATGAGCAATAGAAAATCCTCATATTCATGAATAAGATCATCAACCACAAAACCTACAATGATTCCACGTCCAATGGAATTAACCTTTTTCCAAGCCTTATAAGCTTCAAGGTATCTTCTGTGTTGTAAAGTGTTACCCTCTTCTGGTAGACATAATATGTGATTAATACTTTCAAGAGCATTTTTCTCTACTAGTACATACCATATTTTACGACTCCAAACGTCGTAGTTCCACCATTTAGTTTTTCTCCTTTATTCAAGCCGAAAATTATGTTTTTTGATGCCATGCCTGTTATTAAAAGACAATCATACAAGTATTTTACCTATTATGCATACATATTACATATTCAGCCAAATCATTTCACATAAAGTTTTCATGTTTAGCGTAAAATCAAAAGGATACTTTAAGTATCTGATCATCATTTACGAACTCAACATTTGACCAAAATTAAAAAATAATTTCTTAATGTATATTACAATGATAGATTTTAATTAAGTCTTTGTACACTTAAATAAATGAATTAAATTCATATAAATAGGGATAAACAAGTTAATATATAAAGTTAATAAACAAATTCAAATTACAAGTCAATTTAAAGAGGAAAATCATCCAAAAAATATTTGAGACGACTTATATACACCCATAAAGACTCACTAGGCCAAATCTCATGATAATCTATAATTAATCTCTCATACGAAGGATCACGAAGAGAATTCGATAAAATAGCTAAAGCTTTTCAATACGAGACTTCTACACAATTTTCTAGTTCTACACGTTCTAATTCAAACAAATGAATAAAATTAGCTACTGTAATACTAGAGGACATCTTAAAAGACTTGAACTATTTTAGTTTATTTCTCTTTCCCTTCGTATATACCTATTATTCCACAATAAATATTATGTCATCTAGATGATACTATTTTGTATGATCTTACGACCTCGAAAACATGTCCTTCGACGATGTGCTATTCTCCACTTTGTCTCTTTGCTCCACATCCTAAACTCCCACTTGAAGTAATTCGAGTTTGTCCCTGTTCAGCCAAGTCTGAAATAGAAATCAAGAAACAATATGAATGGTTGAACCAATCAATGTGACATTTTATGTCACAATTTATTGTAGAAGGAAAAATCCGTTAAAGAGAAATTGGGGACAAAATAAGACAAAATTAATATTAAGATCAATCTTAACCACATTTAAATGAAAAACTTGATCATAGTCAAATAAAAAATAATGTATTTAAAAAAAAAAATTATAGTCTATCGCGATTTTCAAAATATTATTCGAGAGGGTTCCTTTAAAGTGCACAATACTTTCTCTTTCTCATAAAAATTTAATAAAATAATTCTCTTTAGCCTCACAAACAAAAATATATACGGTACGATTACCATATTAAAAACAGATCTACTACAATAAAGCACTTAACTATTACTTTTCCCAGTGAAATTATATTCTAAGTGCTCTGCATATATGCAAAAGTATATCTCCACAAAAGCACTATAATTATTTCTATTTCCAAGAACAAGAAAGTGCACTAGCTTTAATAGTCATTCCCATAAATTCGAAAAAGCCCTCTCTCTTTACATTACCAAATTGAAAAAAAAAATATAATGTTTATCATCTTTTACATTTTTTAAAAAAAAAAAATACTTAAAGAAAGACAGAGAAACAGAGGCAAAACAGTAACTCACTCTACTTCTTAAAAAATTTCATATTTAGATTTGTGAGACATACAAACATATATTTATAATTAGATTTGTGGCACAATGGAAGCGCATTTGAATTTAGTAAGAAGGATGAGTAATTGATTTATGTTGGATCCAAAATCCTGATCTTGATCTGATTATGAACTCTTTATAGCATGTATATTCATATACAATTTTTTCAAGAGTTTTACACACATAAAATCAAGAAATAACATGTAAAAATAGGGCAATAGAATCTGGCTCTGATACCCTTGATAGAAAAATAGGAGCAAAATCAAATTGTGTACCTCGATATGTTGCAGCGGAAGTCATTGATTTTTCTATCAAAAAGAATTTCTCCAAATCTACTTTATCTCTCTTGGAAATACAGTGTTCTTCACCACAAACTAGATGTCCTTATTTGCTTGGTGTTTTCGTTAATCTGAAGAAAAAAACTTATTTTTTTCAGTGAAATTTTGTATATTATTCTTTGTCATCACTTGTAGAGTAAGAAGAATTAGAAATATATAAGGGAAAGTTAGTAACTGATCCCCCCAAAATTTTAAATCTGTAGGTTTCTTTCTTCTTAGCTTCTTTTTCTGATAAATGAAAAAAATGAGTCAAGTCGATACACATAGGTAACCCTTAACCCAAAATATCCTACACTGTGATACCTATTGAGTACAAATGGACTGTACTCACTCCTACTTTACACTTTTAGTGCAGATCTTTTGGTCCAGATCCTGGTTTGGGTATGCTCCATGTTGGTTGATTCTTGCGATATTTAGAGCTTTATGAGATAGCGATGGATTTCATGT
Organism: Capsicum baccatum var. pendulum; assembly: GCA_030864225.1. Taxonomy (NCBI): domain Eukaryota; kingdom Viridiplantae; phylum Streptophyta; class Magnoliopsida; order Solanales; family Solanaceae; genus Capsicum; species Capsicum baccatum. The sequence continues at coordinate 29,482,832 of CM061556.1, read as the reverse complement.
GTTCGGAGTCTACTACTACCTCTTCTTCTTAGACTATGTCTTTATTACTATTCAGAGATAAAGTTATTCCTATGTATTATGTTTTCTCAAGTTGTATTCGTGTAACCTATCAGTTATGATCTTTGATAGGATCTTATAAAGTATGGTGCAGCATGCAATAGGTCTGAAATCTTTCATATTTTCCAAGTAAGTTGTCTTTGGTACTAAAGTAACTACTGTGTTATTCATGGCTTTTAAGAATTTATTTCTGTCAAAGAACTTATGGACACCTTCTTTTTGTAAAAACAAGGTGTGAATCCATCAATACCTGAAGTTTTATTGCTATCAATAGCAAATGTTGTTTCTCAAATTTCTTTTTCTGTAATTGGTCTACAAATCTGGTGTTGCTGTTGGAATGTGAGTTTCGGTCTCAATCTCGGACAAGTAAGGTCAGCGGAAAGTAAGCTTGTGGCAGTAGAACCCAACAATTATTTATAGAACTACAGTACCTCCTTCTCAATGTCATCATCTTTATAGTGTATTCTGATGTCTATTGCTTTCAATACAGATTTGGTTTTGATACTTGCTCGAAACTTCATATGCTTGAAAAAACAACTATTATTTCCATCTCCCTCTATCCAGTGAGCTTTTGATTTTTATTTTAGTATTCTTTCTTGTATACTGAGCCATTTCTGTAGTTCCATACTAGTTGAGTGCTCTTCTTCTATCATCTTAGAGTTTTGGCTATCCCCCATCTGACTTTGTATAAGTTGTAATTGATCTCTTGCTTGAGTAATTCTCCCCTCCAAACTACCCATTTTTATGATATTCAGCTGTTTCAAAGGATTTTTGCACATCTACAGTTTCTTCCATACTTTGTACATTTCAGCGCCTTTCATAGGTTTGTTCCAGATTTGCTGCACAATAGGATGGCTACTAGTTTTAGTATTATCTTAATTATATTTATTTTATATTATTTATAAATTTTTATTGTATTTTCTTAAAAGATAAAAATTAATTAGTTAATATTCCTTTATTTTTATTATTTATTTTAATTTATTATTTTTCTAAAAAAATAATATAATAAAAAATAAAAAAATATAAATCTTATCCTAAACTACTCCAACCACCCTCATCTTTTTCTCAACTCCCTCAACTTTCCACCCTATACACATTATATATACACAACACACAGACAGAAAGGAAAGAAAAAGAGGAACGACAAAAAAGAAAAAAGTGGAAAAAGGAAACATTTTCTTTATCTAGCCGACCTAAAGAAAACAAAAACAAAAATATACTCCCTCCCATTTTCGTAGAAAGAACACCAGATAACAAAAAAAAAAAGGTTAAGAGAAAACAAGAAAAAAATAGGAACAAAAACAGTGACAGAAAAAGTAAAAAAAAAAAACAAGAGTGAAACAAAGAAGAAGGAGAACATATGAGAGTAAAAACAATAAAAAAAGCAAATAGAAACTAGACAGTTTTCTAAACTAAGCGTTAATAATTACTATTTATGGGTATTTTTTTTTTAAAAAAAAATTGCTATTTCTAGAAAATTATCATATATTTAGCTAATCCATTTTCAAATATTTTATTAATATTATTAAAATAACAATTTGAACTTGGCCAAACTTTCAAATATACTTATTATTTCTATTTGCTGAAAATGAGTATTGACAAAATGACTAAATTTTGTCTCGATTGAGAATGTGGCACACCCTTATTTTTTGAGACGTTTAAAAATAATTCGAGGATGCAGTAATGCACCTCGATAAAGATCGTCTTAAAAATTAGTTAACTTTCACTAACTTAATACAAGAGTTATAGACAAATGTTAGATACTAAAAAGTAGCGAATTAAGGCCTACAAATACAATTTACCTGAAATAGTTAAAGCTAAGTATAAGTTGATAAAAGGGATCGTGCTAGAATCACGGAATTCGAGGGGTATCTCATACCTTTCCCTCGGTCAACAGAATTCCTTAGCTGGTCTTCTGTTTTAGCAGACCAATAAAGAGTCATTTCCTTTTGATTAGAGATTCAATAAGATTATTTGGAACACCATAACTCAATTTCAAGTGACAACTTTATAATTAAAATAATCCGTATTTAGAATCATCATTTTAATTGAAAAAACCCTTCGACCCTCAAGCGAAAAAGGGTTGTGACACACATGACACTTATAACCTTAAAACCTTATCTAACCACATGCTATCTGGAGTTCAACTTATTCTTATAAACCTAACGCTCTTATCTACCTAATGATTTAGCCACAATTCATCGTTTTAACACTAGTCCTCATGTATATATATCACAATTATCCACTCATTTTTTCACAAGTTGCCAACCTAGGTTATGACACACATCAAATCAAGCCTACTAATTCATTCCCACAAAACATACATCATTAATCTTAAGCTAATATTCTTACCACCACAACCCATATATAAAGTTCAAGCCTATTGTGTAGCATCAATCATGTATCATCGATGAAACATGCCACATACTATACTAATCCGTTGAATAGAAAAATTAACCTAAGTCTTTTATTTCACTTAATTAGGGCCCACAAGTTCATCCTCTCCACAATATTACTACCACACCTTAGAATCTACCATACATCGTTTTACATGCAGTACCAGTTTACCTCTACTTGAGAAAAGAAAATCAAGGGGATAAAGTCATATAATAAGGATAGTCGATCTTAATCTCATAATATAACCTATTACAATCTATTAGTATATTCTACTTTCTCACATCTTATTTACTTACCCATACATACATCCCCACTACCTTTAAAATTCCATAAATACCAATGAGCCTCTATGCATAACTTATTGGCTAATCTACCTTTTTTCATTCATAACCTATAAATGATTTCTACAACCACCATAACTATCCATTTTGAGCTCCTTTCCTATTTTAAAATAAACAATAATCATAGCCAATCACTTCCTCTACAGACTACTATACAATCTACAAATCTTGATACAATATTAGTCAATCACTATAAAAGGACAAACCACCCCTCAGACAAGGGTTATATAATTAAAACCAACTTCTTTATGCAAAAGTTACCCTCACCCTGACTCCTAAACTTATGACTTCATATCACTAACTACGGGTATCATCTGACTACCAATAGGTTACGATACCTTAACATATACTACTACTCGGCTGGAAATACTATTCCAATATTCTACTACATATCTTTACCCTTAAGCATGATATCTACAATAAGGATTTTGAAAGAGATTGAATACACATCATACCTTAGGCTCAAATGCATGATGGATATACATAGGGGTATACACTTGAATTAACATACTTTGAAGCACTAATGGACTTCTCTCAAGTCCTTAGGCTATTTCATCACCTTATGGATAACTTAATCAGAAGGGACCACATAGTTAGTAATCTAAACTTTTGAAATTTATAGCACAAATGTCTCATAAATGTCGGGTAGCCTCCTGATTATAAGTATGGTGCACAATATACTTATAAGCATGAATCTACTAGACACATCTTTGTAGATACCCTGAGACCATCAACAGTGCTATGATACCAAGATTTTCATGACCCAAGATGAGGCCCTAGCCATAACGAGTATCCCAAACCATGAAGGACCGAGAGACCCCTTAGCATACTATCATAAGCATAATCCATACATCAATCAAAGTGTTGAAGATATAGTTAAATTCAAGGGAAACTTATAATCCAAACTGTCTCAATAAAGTAGTGACAATACATAATCAAATCTCGTCTATGAAGCCTCTACTGAATACTAACTGTCTAAGCCAATATAAGGCCCCCCGTTGGACCATAAACTGAAATAAGTTCTACATATGAATAAGTGCCTTTCAAAAGAAGGATGGTTCACCAACTCTATCATTATCCTAGATGTTCTACTGATATGATGGACCATGGGATTGTGTCTCAAAACCTGTACTATGGGGGGTCAATACTTGGAAAGTATTGGTATGTAGAACAACCCAAAAATAACATATATTTTATGTAACATAACTAAGAGCATTGTGAAAATAATTTATCGTAATATATATATATATATATATATATATATATGTAAACATGGGCATAATTTAAAAAGCTTCAATTCATGCTTGTAAAACCTTGACTCAACTCTTTAATTTACTTTTGAGCTATATGGTAGAACCTACATTTCTAAAATCCTACAGGCTATATGGCATCCACCCTTAACTCGGCGGCCAAACCCCTAAATCCAAGTATTCCACAAGGTTTGGGGTCCTACATACTATTCTAGTATACCAGTGCCTCGGGGCAAGTATACATTGGCCATAGCCAACTATGTCTCTCGAGTTGGCAAAACTCGATTTTCAGCAATGAGCCCTTATACTCAAATGTCTTCTTCGGGTAACAATCTAATTCTCTTTAAGACCAATTTTAGTCCTTTAAAACCATGATTTATGCTAGAAATATTTTTTTCTTTTATGTCAAGGGCATTTCATAATAGGTGTTGTCATACCTAGACTTGTAAGCCATATCATATCATATCATATCAAATTCATAGCTCTTCTCTTCCAAACACATGTTAATGACCACCCAAAAGATTTAAACATCACATGATAGAGTACTTATATCAAATATCATATGAACTTATGCAAAACAGTCTCTTTTCAATACTATAACATGTGGTGGTCAATTCTTACATAAAGCACATGCAATTCTTCATTAAGAAATAATAGCATTCAGAATAATAATCACCTCTTTGAAAAACACGTAAAACAACCATGCATAATAAATAAAGAGGCATTTCAAACTCAAGAATTATCTTCATTCATAAAACAGTCCAACATTAGTTATACATAAATCTCATGATAAAAAAGGGGGCTTATAATTCATGCTCTCAAACCCATTTCATAATCCGTAACATGTTTGGACCATAATTTCATCATGGTAGAGGGGAATTTCATAAATCATGCTCATAAATCACTTTTCAAAACTCATTTATATGCACATGATTATAATTCAAGTTCATGGAAAATCTCCCTATTAATTTCATAATTTCATCAAAATGAGTTCATGATGTATGCTCTTCAAATGATTTCCAAAAAACCTTTACATATACATAATTATATATCTTTAAAACTTGTTAAAACGATAAACTTATGCCTATGATATTTCCCATAGGCATAGTATAGTCCCACATACCATGATTTCCCATAGCATAGTCCCATATATCTTGATAATGAAGAAAACATAGAGAAATTTGACCTTTGAAGCTTAAAATTTCCAAACCTAGGTAGTTTCTCTTCTCTTACTTAAGGAAAGATGATTTGGGTATTTTGAGAAATGAGTAATATGTTTTAAGACCTTAATTTCATCCATATAGGATTAAGAATAATTTGGGAGGGTGAAAAGACATTAATGACCTTAAACTAAATCAAAACAGAGTAATTTTTTACGCTTGGATTTGGCTTTGTGGCACAAGGCCAAGGTAAACCCATTCCAATGGAATTTTGCGATGCCTCCGTAGCGTGGAGCCTTTGTGGAGGATCCCCTTTGCGATGCCATCCCATTTTTAAATCCTGAAAGCACTCCCAATGCAACCCAGAATAACTTAACATGAACTGTCATCGATATAATGGTCCTAAGGCTCATTTTGAATGCATTATTTGAGCATTACAAGTTTGAGGTGTTACAACAATAAAAATAAAAGAAGGCCCCCTTATCATCTTGTTACATCTCTAAAATACAACTTTAAGAAAAAAAAGTAAGAAGGTGTAATTAAAAGGTTTTAAAAATATTCGAGTTCTTCAATAGAGCATAAAAATAGATAATAGGGAAGAGGAAGGGAAAACCAAAGAGATGAAATTACTATAATAATAATTCTATAATAAGACTCTACATCATTTGTTTTTTGAATTTGCTCAATATTCTCTACTTTTCTATCATCTTCGACTTTCTTCTTCATTCGTGTAAGCACAAACTAAGTATATATTTAAATGAAACTAACGATTACTTTAAACAGCCTAAATGAAATTTTCAATTTGAAACACCTACAATCAGATTTTGTAACTTTAATTTTATGTGGATAAAAATAAAATAAAAAATTAAAAGTATATTTTTACAGCTTAAGTAACCTAAGAAAATTGAAGGAAAGGTATATTTTAAGTCTTGAATGAAGGATTGGTGCCATGGACCAACTTAAAGGGTCAGACATCATTAGGAAACTTGATTAAGTTAATTGTGGACTTGATTAATATTTTTAAAACTTTCTAATCTTTTCAAAAATACAAATCAACCCAACCTACACCCCTCTTCAATCCTAATCAACTAGTCTCTCTTCTCTCTCTAGATAGCTTCTCTCAACTCTCTCTCAACCAACAGTTATGCAAATTTCTCCTTTCAATCCTCAGCGACTTTAACCTTCGATGACAAATAGTTGGGTTTCGAGTTCTCTTCTTTAATCTAAATTAACCAGCCTCTCTCCTCCCTTTTGACTGATTCTCTCAACTCTCTCCCAACCAATAGTTCTGTAAATTTCTCTTTTTAATCCTCGACGACTTCAACATCCGACGACAAATAGTTGGGCTTCGAGTTCCTTTTTGATTTCAACATTCAATCGATGTGACAACCTTACCCTCCAGCCATAACAACTTTAAATTCTTCAACCTTCAATTGACGTGATAGCCTTGCTCTCCGGCCACAACAGCTTCAAAATCATCATTGTTCCTTTTCTTCTTTTATAGATAAAAATTTATGGCCTTTTTAGCTTTAAGAAAACAAGGAACTTGAGCCAACTTCTCTTATAGTGTTGCTTAATAATTTCAATAATTTTTTCTTTAATTTAAAATACGGTCTGAATAAAATCCTAATTTCTGTTATTTCTTCTTTTCTCTTTTCGAAGTGAATTATAATTTTTTGTTGTTTGTTGCATATTTTTTGAACTATGATTGTTGTTGTTTGTGTTTATACAAACAAAACAATTATTTGGATTCATTTGTTCTGTTCTTGCTCTTTGTAAAAATGGTGATATTGATGTTTTTCTATTAAATAAAATTGTGCTACTATTTTTTATTTTCTCCAATAGATTATCCATCTGGAGCAACATATTAACCATTTGATGTAACAAATTTGTCATATGATGCAAAAGATAAACCATCTGATGCATCAGAGGAATCATCGAATTAAATTCTGATGCAATAGATTTAGCATCAGATTTAGCATATGATGCAACAATTTAAAAATCTGATGCAATAAATTAACCATATCTTACAAATGATTAAGCATCGAATAAAAAATCTGATGCAACTAATTAACTATCTGATAGAATAGAAGAATCATCAGATTAATGATCTGATGTAATAGATGAACCTCCTATTGGATAAAATCCTATCAACTCTTCCAATAAGACATGTCTAAGACTTGATTTTTTTAACTAATCATTCATATGCCGTGATAGACGACCCTTATATTGGAGAAAATCTAAAAAATATTGACCATTAATAACTGTTCCAATCGATCACTCATGTATTGCAATATATGTGTGAACTATTACATAGGCCATTCATCTTTCTCAACAGATGAGTGATATATTTTGTTTTATCGCAATAGATTACTCAGCCATTGTTGTAGGTTAGTTAACTGTTCTGATAGATCACTCATATATAGCAACAGATGTGTGATCTGTTGCATAGACCATTCATCTTTCTCTATAAATAAGTGATATATTTTGTATTATTGCAACAATTACTCAGTCATTGCTATAGGTTATTTAACTGTTCCAACATATCACTTATATATTGCAACAGATAAAGTTGCAATAGATGTGTGATCTGCTACATAGACTATTCATTTTTCTCAATAGATGAGTGATATGTTTTGTATTATTGCGACATATTACCCATGTGTTGAAATAGGTTATTTAACTGTTCCAACAGATCACTCATATATTGCAACAATATGTGATCTATTGCATAGACCATTCATATGTCTTACAAGATGAGTGATATATTTTTTATTATTACAACATATTACTCATCTGCTGCAACAGGTTTGTTATATGCTGCAACAGATATACTACCTAGTGTAATAGACAAGTGATCTGTTGGAACTATTATTTTACTATTTTTCTTGTTAGATTTATTGTTATTTTTTTTAACGATGCATTAATCAACTATAATATATATTTTATATTCCTATTAATTTAAGATAATATGGCTCCCAAAAGAATAGAAATCGAATCAAGTTCGAGTAAAGGAACAAGTGAAACAGCTAGGATGCATCCACTACTCTATGAGCTTGCTTTACAAGTGTTACCTCAATCAGGAGCAAAATATAATGAACACAAGGAGGAGGAATATTTCAAAAGAGATGATTCAAATGCTAATAGCCCTTCCACCGAAGGGTTGGTCAAAACCTTCAGTATTGATCATTATCCTATGATAATGTAGTGCGATGGTGCCACAGATTTAACAGGTGATTTCATGGTTAAGTTAGCCATGGGAAAATCTTTCAATGCCTTTAGAAAAATACTTCGAGTAAAAAAATTGGATGCTTATTTCAGGGACAGCTGCTTTGGGAAATATCTTCATTCGCCGGAGGACAACAATACTCCTTTCCAAATGAAAATGGTATATAAACTTCTTAAGCATAAGTTTATGTATGAAAACAAAGATAAGATAGATAAGGTATAGATAAATTACTATGGCATGTCTATTTGTTTTGGTTGGAAGGAGTTTGTCATAGTTACTGGACTAAAATGTTATCCTACTTCTCAAGTTATACCTAGTCTAATCCAAGAAAAAGTACCCCGCACACTCAAAAAAGGTAAAGAAAAGTTATGTGATCATGATGACCTGGTGTCCATTATTGGTCCAAGCTTCAAAAACAAAAATATGATAGAAGTGTTGAAAGGTAAAGGACTTTCAAAGAAGCACAAGCAGTCATTGTGATTGGTTTGTTTTGTACTTAATATTATTTGGGAGAAAGACGTTAACAACAACATAAACATTGGTTTAGTAAAGATCTCCGAGGATCTTGAGGAATTTAACAGCTATTCCTAGGGTTATGACAACTTTAAAATGATTGTCAAATATTTGTTGACTCCATTAGCGCCAAAGATAGTCAACTTATATGGCTTTCCATGGGCTTTCATGGTAAATATTTCTTTCTTTTATTATTATATCATTCATTGTTTTTACTCAATAATAGTTTTGATTTATTAGCATTATTTTACAGGCTTGGGCATTTGAAGTCATTCCTTATTTGAGACAACAAGTGAAGTATCAGGAAGAAGTTTACTGTCCAAGAATCTTGAGATGATTGTTGGCCAAAACTGATAAAAATGCAAAATTTCTTGATCTCTTCATCCCCTCAAAGGATGCAGTAAGTATAATTATAATTAATCTTTATTTTAATTAATGATTTTTTTAAATTATCTAATCATCATTCTAATATATGTAATGATCTATATTAGATTGTGCATCCGTCGCTAGTTCCGACCAATCGAGAGTTGACGATGTCATTTTTTCTTACTTTACGGTTAGCACAAACTTTATTGGACCCTAAGGTCATCAACATAACAAAAATAGAATTGTTTGGAGCAACAACTACTACAAGAAAAACAATTTTGGAAGGTGGGCTTATTGTTGTTGATGGTTTTAGCGGTGATGGAGATGTTGGTGGTGGTAGTGGTACTGTTGTTAGTGATAATAATGATCCTCTTACAGTATTTAAAACAAACCTTTATGAGTATAATTATACTTGTTATGCATATTTTGCCTCTCCCAGCGAATGTTCCGCATGGATATATCAAGACTGCAGGGCAAAACATGATGTAGCAATTAATGTTATTTATGCATTAACTGCTTCTGTAAAGGAATAGACATATAAGAGGGGTTTCATTCAATCAAAGAGGATTTTATTTCCATCCACTCTATTAGAGATTAAGGCTAAGAGGAGAAGGAAAGTGATTTCCAAGTCATTATCAAGCATCCAAAAAAGTAAAATTGTAACTCCTCTGTCCGTATGTTGCACTGAGCAATGTACAATGTCCAAAGGAGAGCAGCATGAGTTGAAGAAGGTAAATATATATGTCTCCCAACTAAAAAACAGACATATTTCTATTTTAATAAATGATACATCTGCTGAAAATTATCAAATAGATATAGACATATGTTGCAATAGTTCACTACCTTGTTGCACCAGATAAAATATTTGTTGTGAAATATGTCGCATCAATTTTAGCAAATCAAACAGCTCTTCATTCCGCTTTTATTTGTACCAACAGCAGATGAGTCATATGTTGCAACATATGGTTTATCCATTGGAAATTATCATATAGGTCTTCCTCATGTAAAAATTTGTCCCAAAAGTTGATTTATTGTTGCAACAAAAATATAATCTATTTGGGATACTTTAAAATAGGAGGAAGACCTATTTGATTAGCTAAAATAAATGAGTTATCCTTTTCCATTTTGTTATATCTCTATGATTAGAATTGACCAATTCTGGCTTTCTAGGTGGATGTAGAAGCTACTGCTAAACATCATTGACAATATGCTACTCCTTTTATGGAAATACGGAGAACAGAAACCATACCTAAGCGACAATAAGGATCCATGATGAGCAAAGCCGAATTCCATAGCACCGGATGAAGAACAACTTGTCCATATTGAGTAGATTTTTATAGCTTGAGTCTTTCAAAGTAATAACCTCACCCCTCCTTAGGAATCCTTGGCATCAATACTTAAATTGTTAATGTATTTGTTGAGATCTGTACCCATAACAATTTTTTTTACATTTAATTTATTCGTTGATTTATTTCAGCTAATTTCTTAAGGCTTCGATTTATTTTATTTTTTCTATGAATTTTATTTTCCTTAGATTTGAACTTATTAATTGAAATGGAATACTAGATTCAAATATTGAAAATGATAATATATCTATTACAATAGACGACACATCTGTTGGAAAATAGCAAACAAATTTAATCATATATTGCAACAGGTAGATCAAACAGGTCTTCCACTGTTACATTAGATAGATTTGGATAGAAACATTGACATAATACAAAAGATGACCAACCAATTTTAACAGATAAACTATATGTCAGAATAGGTAGAATATCTGTTACAACGAATGAAAAATTTGTTGCATTATAGAAATTCAACTTTCATTGGACATAAAAAATGGCCACTACATATAAAAAAGTGAAAGTGAATTGAAATAAAAAAAGGCAAAATCCATCGACAGTGTTCATTTCAAACACCTAAAATAAAATAGGCATCATCAAGTAGACAGTGTTCATTTTAAACACGTAAAATAAAATAGGCATCAAATGTGTCAGGTTGGCACTTTTTACTGACTTGGCATCTGATTTGGCCCCCAACGGTCATTTTTTCCCATTGTCTTATATATTTATCTTATTCCTAAAATTTAAATCTAAATTCTCAAATTCATCGTCATCAATTTTTTATCTATCCAAATTCTTCAAATTATTTGCATTCGGTCTTTCTTTTCTTCACCTTTTTTTATTTTTTCCAACTGAGCTTGACAATGTCGAGCGCATTTTCCACTATTTTTTATGATAATGATTTTTGATATTGTAAGCGTGGTTGTGAAGCTTTATTGGAGACTTCTGGGACTCAACAAAATCCAAGTCGTAGATTTTTTACTTGTAAGATTTCAAAGGTAATATTTTTTATTTAATTAGTTGATTAAGTATTGACTTGTAATTATTTTGTAATTGTGTTCTTATTTTTATAGAAATTGGGTGAATGCGATTACTTTGATTGGTATGAAAAACGACACCCTTCACAAGCAAATCGTGTAATCTGAGATTTATTGAATAAAGTCAAGGTTTCTGAAGAGAAACACAATCGAGCAAGAAGATACTGCATTTTTTCCATTATTGCTACTGGTTTGGTGTTGTTGGGCATATGGATATTCAAGCCTAATTGCTGAAAATTTCATGGTGGTGTATTTGCTACTAGTTTGGCATTGCCGAGCACATGGATATTCCAGCATAATTGTTGCAAAATATCAAACAAATTTAGGCATATGTTGTAAAGTTTAGGTTATCTACTAGAAATTATCAAACAGGTCTTCCCACTGTTGCAACTGATTAGACTTAGATTAGATAGAAATAACATCGGCATAATGCAACAGATGACTAATCTATTACAACAGATAAACTATCTACCAAAACAGATAGAATATATTTTACAACAGATTGACAATCTACTGAATTATAAAAATCTCAACTTTCATCGGAAAAAAATTATTGCCACTACATGTACATATAATTTAAAGTAAAGTGAAGTGTGACTTGAAATAAAAAATTATTATTTCACAGGCTCTTCTATATACACAGGCTCCAAGTGTCAAGTTAGTACCCCATAAGTCCAAACCTCTTACAGGTTTTCCATAGCGTTGTCGTACAGAAAGGTCATTGGCTTGGCCATTTCTATCCCAATCAGCAAACATTTGATGTATGCAAGAGCGTACGAGCCGCACGCATAATCGGTATCATTTTTGGAAGGTTCGTGCCCTTGTTTCAACCTTCAAATTCTCACAATTTCTTCATCGACACTTTATTTGGAAAATGATTCATCAGTTTACTCTCCCTCAACTAGATAGGTAATAGCTCCATCAGTGGTTGAGCATGCAAAAAAAGATCGACCTCATTAATGGCAGGTCTGTTGCAGTCCTAAACTTTGATCTTTCCCTTCTTGAGTAGTATCTTAACACCCCGATAATGTATGACGTTCATGTTAACGACTGCAAGAATCCTCTTTGACTTGGTCCAACTCTTGCCATATGGATTTGGCCTCTCCTCTCTAACATATTTTATCATTTCTTCTTCATCCAAGTCGAATGTAGAAACTAAGAAATCAAGTCCCGTGCTACAGGATGACACATCAGCAATGACTTGATCGTACTTATTCTTAAGCTTCTTCCAGAAGTCGAGGTTTGTTATCCTATAGGTAGCGTCATAAGCTTCCAGGTACTTTAATTGCCTTTTCCTCATGAGGCAGAGAATTTTGTCAATATGTTGTGATATAAAAAGTCATTTTTTAAATAGGTTAGTAATTGTAAAGATGGTCCATCTGTTGCGTAGGGTTCTCTAAATTAATAATCCAACGCAACTTATTTAATAGATAGATAATAAGTTGCAATAGAGCCACTACCAGTTGCACCAGAATACCCAACTATTGCAATAGATTTCACATCTGTTGTGTAGCTTCTTCTTCATGGGGTAGATTAGAAGGCTAGGTTGGGAAAAGTAAACTTTCCTTGTCCTCATACCGCATATGCATATGTATCATAGTCTAGAAGCCTTGGGGGAAAAGAAAGGCCAGTGGTAATCTGGTGCGCCTGGCTTGACATTCTTGGCCTATCGCAGATCCCTCCTCTCTTTGGCAACAAGTTCCGCATATATGTCCACTTTCTTGAATAGTCCCTAAACTTTAAAAACTTTTGGAGATGGAGGAGTTACAATTATTTTTTATTTCTAACCGGGGAGTACGTCGGTTATTGCTCTTTTTTCCTCCTAACAAACACTATAGAAATGTATGGCTCCCTCACCTTCTTGGATTGCATGACACTCCTCTTGGATTTGAATTTCTCGATAGCTTTAGAGATAGCCTCTACTTTTTCAAAGAGTTTATCCTAGCTGTCCTTGCAATCTTCGCATTCATAATGAGAATACGAGGGTGAAGAGGGGTGAGAGGGACCTGTGTAAGGGTGAAAAAGGGTGTTTTCAAACATATTTATTTTTTCTTGAGAATCAACATGCTCATCATCACGAGTGGTAGCAGCATCAGCATGCCTACCACCAACACCAACAACTCCACCAGAAGAAGCACCTGGATCTGCCTTAGTAGGTTAGTCATGAAGAGCCTCAACATTAGGCTGACCTTTCCTAACTGCTCTTCTTATGGCTATTACTCCAGCCAATTCCTTCTTTATTAACTCTACCATTAGGTCTGCTATAGTATCAACATGACCTAGAGTAATATAAGAAGTCATCAATGACTTTTTCTCAATAGGCACGATCCATAGATGCACAACCTAGAAAAAAAAGATAGATACATTTAAATCATCTAATATAATAATTTTCATGGTTGGGTTACATTTTAACACAATCAACTTCTGCAATAGATTAATAATATGTTACATCAGATTACCCATCTGTTGCATAGTTTATAGTAGATGGTTAAAATTCTTTTGAGTCGGGTTTAGAGAAACATAGCAACACATGGATAATCTGATGTAAAATATCAATTATTTGTCACAATAGATTACTAATATTTTGTACCAGTTGCACAAGACAGGTAATCTGTTGGGTTACATATTATGCAACAGATGATCTGTATGTGTATTAATAATATATTACATCAGATTACACATCTATTGCATAATTTGTAGTAGATGGTTAATCCATTACGAGTCGGGTTCAAAGAACCAAAGAAATAGATGGGTAATCTGATGCAAAATATCAATCATTTGTCACAGCAGATTATCCATCTGTTGTACCGGTTGGCATAAGAAGGGTAATTTATCGCAATAGATGTCCTATCTGGTGCATCAGATATAATATCTATTACACCAGATATAACACCTCTTCAATATCTTTCATTGAGTAAAATTATTTTACTTAAAGAAGACGTACTGCATTATCCGTAGGGTTAAAGAGATCAGCCTCCTTAATTTTAGTATTGTTCTTTACAGCCAACCACCTAAACATCCTTCCTTATAATGTAGTCATCCCTAAGGATAGCTTTTTCAGTAAATATTGGAAAATCAAGTAGAAGTTGTCATATCCACAGGGATAATTGTTAAATTTATCAAAATCCTCAACACGCGCCAACAAATCATCTTCTATGAGCTTGTTGATGTCTCTTGCCAATATAACTGAATGGGTAAACAAAACTAAGCACAATTGCTCCCTGTACTGCTTTGGTATGGTTTTATCCATGAGATTTATCCACAAATCCGATGCTTTGTAGCCATGTCAAGCAATGTCAAACAACCCATCTATTTTTTACTTGCATTTTTTTCCTTGGATCTTTTGCGGGGTGTTCCCTTGGCGATAGGTGGTTCTTCTGGATGATGGCATCTCAATCTCGTCACTATGGAAAAATTTTGCAAGCTAAAACAAACTGGCATGCCACAGTAGTTGATCCAAATTTCATCCATCTTTTTACCCCCTTCCTTCGAATCTTCATCATCCCCCACGCACTTGATCCTACATTTGAGAAGACCATATACACTCCTCATATAGAAATAGGCAGGGGACTCAGGCAGCTCAAGAAAGTTTCTAAAGCAGCTCTTCTTAAAAAGTTCGTCTATGTTTTAATCCTTCATAATTTTCCTAAAATAAATAAATTTACTCCCCATCTAACATTTAAGTACAATTTCAGAAGTTAGTTCTTCTTCTACTTCTAGGTCATTTATCGGCATCACAACTTGAAACTTGTCAATATTAAAAAT
Organism: Capsicum baccatum var. pendulum; assembly: GCA_030864225.1. Classification (NCBI taxonomy): domain Eukaryota; kingdom Viridiplantae; phylum Streptophyta; class Magnoliopsida; order Solanales; family Solanaceae; genus Capsicum; species Capsicum baccatum. Next base: position 29,467,374 of record CM061556.1, on the reverse strand, counting down.
TTCAATAGGATCATGATGGGATGTCAATATTAATTCATGCCCCATTAGTTCTCTTTCTCACTCTCTAATTCTTTCTCTTTCTCAATTTTATTTTCTTTATCACCATCTTCAGACCCTTGTCCACCTCCCTCAATGTTGTTTTCATATCTCTCCTTGGTTTCACTTTTCCTTGACTGAGATTGTTCAGGAAGCTCCTCTAAATCCCTCTGTACTATAGCCTTTTTTGGGGTGGCCAAACGTTGATCCACTTTTACTTTCTTTTCTTTTGGGAGATATGTTTTACCTACAAACAATAGAAAAATAAAAATTATATTACAATTGATGTATGCATAAATTTTAAAAAATACATTACAAATACCATGAATACCGACACACCAACAGCCACCACCACCAAAAACACCACTAACTCATGCCTCAAACACCACGAATACTAACACCATCGACAACGACCACAAACACCACCAACTAATGCCCCAACCAATGCCACCACCAGTGCTACCACGATGATAACAACCACCACCACCACCACCACAAACACCAACCAATGATACCACAATAATCAATGGAACACTGCAATAGAAACTAGGGTTTTCTCGAGTTCCTCCTACAATTTTACCATCAAAACTCCAAATTATAAACTCATTCTCAAAGATAATACAACTAAAAGTTTTCTTTCTCATCATTAACTTAAAAGCCCTTATTTTTTAGAAAAAAATAACAAATATAGAAATCTTCTCAAACTCTGTTACATACAAAGACAGAGAAAATGACTGATACAAGAAAAAATGAAGTCGAAAATAACACCTATGTGGTCATAAATGATAAGAAAATCAATCTGTTATGAAGGGTAGAGCAGTTTGTTGAGTACTTATTTTTTATACTGTATAATTGAGTGAGAAACAGAAAAGAGCGAGAACTCGAGATTTGAAATGGTGAACTGTTTATCTCACAAATGGATGATTTGTGTAAGTTGATTTGTATTTTGAAAAAAAATGACAAGTTTTGAAAATTTTAATTTGGTCCAAATTTATCTTAATTATTTTTTAAAATTATTAAAGATATGCATAATTTTTAACTCTCTCATCATGCAATTGCCCAAAGACTCTATTGAAGTTGTAGTTGACCCTATGAACTCACCCCTGGTCCTAGATTAATCAATTTAGGTATATGAAGTCAATTGAAATTGTATAAAAACAAATGTTCAACCTATTGCATCAGATTATGCACCTGTTGTAAATTATCAAATAGATTAAGTAATTTATTTCTATAGATTACCTATCTATTGTAAATTATTAAATGGATTGTCATATGTCGTAATAGATTACCCATCTATTGGAAATTATCAAATAGGTGCTGCCATCTACTATAGTTGACCCTATCAGAACTCACCCCTAGTCCTACATTAATCAATTAAAGTATTAGTTCAACATATGAGGTAGTAAGAATCAGTTTAGCTCAGAGTGATCGATCGATGACTCTAGTCGAGAGGAGTGCAATATCGTCTCATCATGCAAATTCCAAAAGACTTATTGAAGTTGTAGACGGGTCCTAAATCAATCAATTAAGGTATTAGTCTAACATATTAACTCAATTGAAATTGTACAAAAATAAATGTTCAACCTGTTGCAACATATGTCTTTTCTGTTGGATTTAATCAAATAGATTAAGTCATTAGTTGCAGAAAATTACTCATCTATTGTATATTATCAAATAGATTAAGTCATCTGTTGCAATATATTATACATCTGTTGTAAATAATCAAATGTATTAAGTCATATGTCACAACAGATTACCATCTGTTGTAAATTATCAAATAGGCACTGTTATCTAATGTCGTTGACCCTATGAGAACTCACCCCTAGTCGTAGATTAACCAATTAAGGTATTAGTCTAACATATGAGGTAGTAAGAATTGGTTAAGCTCAGAGTGATCGATCGATGACTCTGGTCGGGGGAACGCAATACCGTCTCATCATGCAATTTTTGAAAGACTCAGTTAAAGTTGTAGTTGACCCTATATGAAATCACCCCTGGTCCTAGATTAATCGATTAAAGTATTAGTCTAACATTTGAGGTAATAAGATTTGGTTTAGCTCAAAGTGATCAATCGACGACTCTGGTCGGGAGGAACACAATATTGTTTCATCATTCAATTGCCAAAAGACTCAATTGAAGTAGTAGTTGACCCTATGAGAACTCGCCCTTGGTCCTAGTTTAATTAATTAAGGTATAAGTCTAATATATGAAATCAATTTAAATTGTATAAAACAAATATTTAACCTGTTCCAACAAATTAACCATCTATTACAAGTTATCAAATAGATTAAGTCATTTGTGGTAATAGATTACTTATTTGTTATAAATTATCAAATAGATTAAGTCAACTATTGCGATAGATTACCCATCTATTGTAAATTATCAAATGGATTAAGTCATATGTCGCACCAAATTACCTATCTATTGTAAATTATCAAATAGGTTCTGCCATCTGTTGTAGTTGACCCTATGAGAACTTATCCCTCGTCCTAGATTAATCAATTAAGGTATTAGTTGAACATATTAGGTAGTAATAATTGATTCAGCTCATAGTGATCGACCAAAGACTCTAGTCAGGAGGATCACAATACCGTCTTATCATACAATTGTCAAAAGACTCAATTGAAGTTGTAGTTGAGCCGATGAGAACTCACCGCTGGTCCTACATTAATTAATTAAGGTATTAGTCTAACATATTATAATTCCCCAAATCTGGTACCCGAAATGCTACACGGTGCTCGTGACCCCGAAGAAGTACAAGCTAACCCATGACTGATATTTGTACCTCGATACCGAATAATATATTGTATAAATATGGAATAAAAGGATAAAAGGCCATAAGATTAAAATATCTAATAAAACACAACATTTCAAAATACGGTACATCAATACCAAAATAATTGAAATAACTGTCTGAACATACTATAGTCTGAAAGTCTCTAACACTGTACTGTCTAAATAAGGAGTTGATGGGACATGTCCCCAACTAACTCCAACCACTGAAATAAACTAAGTACTATAGAAGTGAAGTAATTAAATAACAACATCCTTGAATGATGAGGACTCACTGCTGACTCTGACTGCTAAAATTGGAATGTTATTGATGCTCTAGAGCTTGTACTTCTGAACCTATGATATAAAACACCATAGTGCAAATGCATTAGTATGATTGAATGTACTGGTATGGTAGTGAGATAGGTTGAATGCAAAAGGTTCATATGAATGAATAATACTAACTGACTGTATAACATGAATATGAGAATACATGTATGAATAAGTAACTGTAACTGAATTCATGATAATACTGTCTATTGAGTCTGAATACTAATATCATGAGTTACTGATAACTGATGTAACAGATATTGAGTAACTATATCTAACAGTTTAGATTCTGATGGAACTAGCTGAGTTTTGTACTACTAGATGACTGTATCTGACAGTCTATATTCTGTAGAACTATTTGAGTTCTATTTATTAGACTGTAATTATAGAAAGTATTCATCTAACCGACATGACCTAAATAAAGAAATATAGCTGAGTTGGGGTCCAATCTGTAACCCCAATTGGAAGGGTGTCAATACCACGCCATTAGTAAGGATAAGTTATGGGTGACCCTTATCTAATAGTGTCCCCAAAAGAGAACGGTGGGAACCTCATCAACCTTCATCTTTCAGTGTTGATGTCTCAACCTATGCTGGCTATATAGTTCTGCAATACAAGGATTACTTCTAAGGATCACACCATCAACTATCAGTGTGTGCCCTCATCCTTGGGTTCACTCGATGCTAATTCTTACTCCCATCTGAATAGATACTAAAACATGATTAACTGAACTAAACTGGACTGAGTTCATTGAGTTTCTTTGACTGACGTAATACTACTGAGATCACTGAGATTTTTGAGATTATTGGGATTACTGAGCTTTCTTGAGTCATAAGACTGACTGAATTCTACTGAACATGGCTTGACTAAAAGTATCTTGAAAACTAACACTGGATCTAGGCACACAGCTAAATTGTAGAGTACAAGTACCCCCAGGACACGATAGCATTAAACTGACAAGACATGACATTTCTTGAACATATGACTATAATCAATAATTCATAATACAATCACTTGGGAATTTAATGAAGAACTTGGTTCTCATACTCTTGTACATGAATAGGAATGCATTCAAATATATCATGGTTACACAATTTTAGTCTCATGAGCATTCCATCAAACAATTTCAATGCATCACAATAGCATAAGAGTCATTTTGAAACATAAGGATAAAGCATGGATTCATCATTTAGGCCCTATTGAGTCAATAAGCATAAATCTTACTCTATTAGGCATTTTATCAAACATCTAGCATGCATAACTTAGGGCTTAAGCATGAACATCAAATTAATACATCAAGTTCATTCATTCAACTCAATTTTATCTATTTCAATCCATGCATTAGCAAAATTTCATGAAAACATATTAAAGTTTCCCACTTAGAAGTCGTACAACAACATAAACATGATTATAATAAACCCACAACATGGGTTTCATAATTTATGATTTAAAAATAGGATTCTTGAGATTCATGGGTGAAAGGAACCCATTAATCAACACTAAACATACCTCAAAATCTTGAATCTTGAAAGATAACTAACATTTCTTGAACGTTCTTGGATTGGGAAACATAGATCTTGATGTTTTATTGATGGTTCTTGAACTTAAAGAACTTGAATTTCTTAGTTTCTTGAAGAAGGGTTTAGATCTTATTCTTAGGAATTGATCTTTGAGAGGAACCCTAAGTTGGTGTTATAGGTGAATAATAAAGCTATGAGCTCTGGTCTGGTATAATTAGGTGTTAAAAAGGGTGGAAAAGACCCAAACATCCTTTTAAAAATAACTGTAAATTGCTGAATGGGATCTGCGATGGCTTGGGCGACGGTTCATCGCTGGCTCGACGATTTGTCGCTCTGTCTATCGCAGTCTAGCCAGAAATTGGGTTACTGCCATATTAGTGATGGCCCCCTGCTGGCTCGATGGTTCGTCACTCTGTCCATCTCAATGTGACTAAAAGGTAGTCTTACTTCCTCAATTTTAATGGTCTGAGCGATGGTCCATCGCTAGCTCGATGGTTCATCGCGCCTTCCATCGCTCATGGACAGTTCAGACAGCTGACTGTAAAACGTCCACATATTTTTACCCTGATACTAGATTTTTGCGAAATTAGTATCCTTGGAAAGATAATTGAATTTCCCACATGATAAAAATTCAAAATTGGGAAAATTCTTTCTGATTTAAAAATCATCCACTTAGGAAGTCATCTCTAAATCTTCTGGAGACTAAATTGGAATTCAAAAAAAATTTAGGGTATTATAATATATCCCCTTTGGGGACATTCATCCTTGAATAGGACTGAATAAGTTGGGATTTCTGATAGATTGAACTTACTTAAGGGACATGAACATCTAAAACATGATTATATGACTGGAACATCTGATATAATGAAATTTCAAACTCAACATGAATATCTGATGCATGAATACTAACTCATGAATACATGAATGGAATTACTGATAATCTGAATTTATCAAGCTGAACATGCATATCTGATGCATGAGTACCTGACAGAGATGATACATCAATAGATGACTGAATATGCAATGGTACTTTCAAATACCAAGATTGTATCTGAAATCTAAATATGAAACTGAATAGGCTTAAGAAAAGCTATTACCTTGGGCTGAGTCTGAATTAGCGGAGAAAAGGTGAGGATACTTGCTACGCATATCTACTTTTTCTTCCCAAGTAGCTCCATCAATGGACTGATTCTGCCAAAGAACTTTCTCTAGAGGGACTTCTTTGTTCCTCAGTCTGCGAATCTGGTAGTCAAGGATTTCGACTGGAATTTCCTCGTCAGAGAGACTATTCTAAATATCTATGCCCTTAATAGTGACAACAATTATTAGGTCACCTATGAACTTCTTAACCAAGGAGACATGAAAGACTAGATGCACTGAAGCTAGATCTGAAGGCAACTCAAGCTCATAAGCTACCTTGCCAAAATGACTTAGAATTTTGAAAAGACTGACATATCGGGGACTGATCTTTCCCTTCTTACCGAATCTATTCACTCATTTCATAGGATAGATCCTTAGATAGATAAATTCATTAATCTTGAACTCAAGGTCCTTTACTGAACACGCTTGAATGGGAACATGAGAACATGACTGAGTCTGTAACGTATGAAATAGATTGAGTATCGTGACTTGAACTAAGCCATTGTGTAAATGGTTTACGGCTAAGATAGAAGCTTAAGGATCCACCTATGAGTACCCAGTACTCCAACCAAGGCTCCTTACATGAAGACGGAATGACATATTTAGGTAATAAAAGTTCAGGGGATTATAGTGTATCTCCCCCTTGGGACACTACGTCCCTCAAAGAATGCTGACTTGGTTGAGATACTGAGGAAAGACTGGAACGATGTACCGGGCACCCATGATTGAAATCACAACTGAATATCTGGGATCTAATACTCAGTCATGAAATATGTACTGAGCTGAACATGCAACTGCTTGATTGGTCCATCTTAGAATGGTTACATCCATGAGACTTTGAATAGTGTGACTAGGTGGACAAAATGAGAAAATATATGAACTTATCTATCTGACTATCGAACTGAAGTACTAGTTGTTCAAACTAATTCCTACTAACTGGCTCATCTGATCTGCTGACTGACTGATGGCTGATTACTGGGCATTTAAGACTGAACTATGCATAGTCTGAATAACTGGACTGAGAATATAGAGTTTTTATGATCATGAGAAAGGGACTAACTGAGTAACATGAGATAACTGAGCATGAATTCATGAAATACTTTTATTTTCTGAGAATCCAAGACTAGGCATATAACATGAATCAGAAACATTCCGTAAGCTGAGGTACTAAAACACTGATAACATACATAACTAATAACTATATGCTATGGTCAAAAAAACCTAAAATTAGACTGTGGTACTAATTTGATTTCTGAACTGAGGTTGAGGTTGACACTATATCAAAGACTATAGCAGAGACTACAACTAAATCCGTAATTGAGACTCATACTGGGATTGAATGTTGGTTTTTGATAATTGAGGTTTGGATTGGTACTGAAGTACTGAATTCTGATGGCTAAGTAATTGATAACTAAAATCCATGGTCCTGTATAACTATCTGAGACCTTTACTGAATACTGATTACTGAACTAACATTTTAACTGAGGCCTGAAGGATGGAACATTGACACCATGGATTCATCGAGGGATCTAAACTGAGGGTATACGTGACATAACCTGAGTTTGGCTGATCACTAGGAGGGGAACATGAGTCATGTGGGCTAAGCATACTGTAAAGCATAACATGAGTACATGAGCCATGATTTGCATGACCTGAGTCTGAAGATTCTATATTCATAGGACATGATCCATACTATTGAGTAAACTGGAACTCCTTATACTAGGAACTAAAAATGAACATGATTCTATGAAAGGTGTGTAAATGTAAGATATGTTCATAGAACATGATTCGTACCATGGAATAAAATGAGACTCCTTATACTGGGAACTGAAATCATATATGATTTTCACTAATGTGTACAAATATATGTAATGATCAAAGAGCTGATAGGCAGGACATAAATAGATATCATGATATTTAATGGGTTGTGAGGATCTGTAATACTATTCTGAGATGGTCTACATGATTATGTTCACTGTGGGAATAGAAGGGGGTGTCATCTATGAAGACTATGATGAGCAAGTCCAAGTACTGCTTGAACACATGATTCATCAAGTCTATGAAGGCTACTGGGGAATTGGAAAGACCAAAGGATATGACTAAGAATTTGAAGTAACCATACGAAGTTTAAAAAGTTATTCTCAAAATATCACATTCTCTAACTCTGGGTTGATGATAGCCTGATCTGAGGTTTATCTTAGAGAAATAGTTGGCACCCAGAAGTTGGCCAAGAAAGTCAATGATTTAGGAAAATGGATACTTGTTTGTAACCGTGACTTTATTAAGCTGATGGTAGTCTATACACATTCTAAGAGAGTCGTCTCTCTTTCGCACGAATAAAATTGGTGCACCCCATGGGGAAACACTAGGCCTGATGAATCCTTTATCTAAGAGATCCTATAACTGTTCTTTTAGTTCAATGAGTTTTGATGGTGCCATTCTGTATTGCAGAATAGATAAAGGCTGAGTATCTGAAAGAAGATCAATGTCAAAATCTATTTCCCTTTCAGGAGGAACTCCGAAAAAATCTTTGGGAAACACATCTGAATATTTATTCACTACTGAGACTGATTCAAGACTGGGAGTTTTGAAACTAGAATCCTTAACTCAAACAAGATGATAGACATATCCCTTAGATATCATTTTCCTAGCTCGTAGGTAGGAAATAAGCTAACCTTTAAATGCAGAAATACTACCCTCTACTCTAGAATGGGTTCATTCAAAACCTAAAACTAGACTGTAGTCGACTGTGGCATAGCAGGAATAAAGATAATCCATGCCAAGAATGACAACAAAATCCATCATCTCTAATTCGACTAAGTCTGCTGAAGTGACTTTCTCAGTTACCATGACTAGATAGTTCCTGTATACCTATCGGGTTATGATGGTTTTACCCACTCGAGTAGAGACTATATAGGGCTCTGCTAGAATTTCAGGACTAACTCCAAAATCAACTGCTATATAAGGAGTAACAAAATATAAGAAAGCTTCTGGATCTAGCAAACCGTAAACATGCAAGTGAAAGATCTGTAATGTACCAGTAACCATATCAGGAGAATTTTCCTAATCCTGTCGGGACTAGAGAGCATAGAGACTATTTGGGCGTTGCCTACTAGTAGCATTGGAGGAGTCACCCTTCTAATTCGGGTGATCGTACTGAACTGAGGAACGGTTACACTGATCCTGAAAACCCAACTGGGGATAATCTCTGACTTTGTGGCTTGGCTTGCCACATCCGACACAGACGTCATTGCTAGCTCAGCAAATACCCTCTTGGTTCTTACTACAAGTCTGACAAAGGGGATGGGTTTGGGTATTGCTAACCCTGCCCTAAGGTTTAGGGCCTAGTGCCCTATCTCTGTTGTCGTCTCTGAATTTCAGAACTAGAGCATTGGCTAAAGAAGAGGCTGGGACAATAGCCTGTTGATAGCTCTGAGCTACTACTAAGTAAGATAAAGTAAGGGAGTCAATTCTGAATTATCTATGAAAGGCATGCTCGTCTAGGGAATCTGCTTGAACGGGCAAAGGTACTAACTGATTTTTGGTTCTCCTTTTCTTAGCCCTTTTCAGATATATATTCTATAAAAAAATAGAAAATAGATTAGACTGGTAGTTTACATTTGAGCTTATACTCACTGGCACGACATGAATACTGAATGAAGGGAAACTGTTTCAAAAATATCTCATAGCCTCCTATTCATAAGTTTAGTGCACAACACACCCATGCACAAGACTCTACTAGATGTGGCTTTTCAAACTTCCTAGGACACTGTTGAACCTTAGGCTCTGATACCAAGTTTGTAATACCCCAAATCTAGTACCCGAAATGCTACATGGTGGTCGTGACCTCGAAGGACCACAAGCTAACCCATTATTGATATTTGTACCTCAATACTACATAATATACTATATAAATACGGAATAAAAGGTTGAAATTCCATAAGGTTCAAATATTTGATAAAAAATTACATCTGAAAATATGGTATATCAATACCAAAACAACAGAAAAATAACTGTCTGAACATACTATAGTCTAAAAGCCTCTAACACTGTACTGTCTGAATAAGGAGTTAATAGGACATGTCCCTAACTAACTCCAACTACTGAAATAAACTAAGTGTTGTAGAAGTGAAGTAATAAATCACAACATCCTCGAATGATGAGGACTCACTGCTGACTCTGACTATAGGAACTGGAATGCTACTGATGCTCTAGAGCTTGTACTTCTGAACCTATGGTATAAAACACTATTGTTCAAATGCGTCAGTACGATTGAATGTACTAATATGCTAGTGAGGTAGGCTGAATACAAAGGGTTCATATGCATAAATAATACTAACTGACTGTATAACATGAACATAAGAATACATGCATAAATAAGTAATTGTAACTAAATTTGTGATAATACTGACTACTGAGTTTGAATACTAATATCATAAGTTACTGATAACTGATGTAACTAATATTGAGTGACTATATTTGATAGTTTAGAATTTGATAGAACTAGCTGAGTTTCATACTGTAATGGGTGACTGTATCTGACAGTCTAGATTCTGTAAAACTATCTAAGTTTTATTACTTAGACTAAGACTGAGATAGTAACTGTGGAAAGTAATCACCTAATCGACATGCCCTAATTAAAGAAATATAGCTGAGTTGGGGTCCAATCTGTAACCCCAATTAGAAGAGTGTCAATACCATGCCATTGGTAAGAACAAGCTGTGGGTGACCCTCATCTAACAGTATCCCCAAAAGAGAACGATGGGACCCTCATCTAACAGTGTTAATCCACCTCATCAACCCTCATCTGTCAGTGTTGATGTCTTAACCTATGCTAGCTACATAGTTCTGGAATACAAGGATTACTTCTAAGGATCACACCCTCAACTGTCAGTAAGTGTCGTCATCCTTGGGTTCACTCGGTGCTAATTCCTACTCCTATCTGAATGAACACTGAAACATGATTAACTAAACTAAACTAAACTAGACTGAGTTCATTGGGTTTCTTTGACTGACGAAATACTAATGAGATTACTGAGTTACTAAGATTTCTGAGATTACTGGGATTACTGAGTTTTCCTGAGTCATGAGACTAGATGAATTCTACTGAGCATGGCTTGACTAAAAGTATCTTGAAAACTAACACTGGATCTAGGCACACAGCTAAATTGTAGAGTACAAGTACCCCCAGGACACGATAGCATTAAACTGACAAGACATGACATTTCTTGAACATATGACCATAATCAATAATTCATAATACAATCACTTGGGAATTTAATGAAGAACTTGGTTCTCATACTCTTGTACATGAATAGGAATGCATTCAAATATATCATGGTTACACAATTTTAGTCTCATGAGCATTCCATCAAACAATTTCAATGCATCACAATAGCATAAGAGTCATTTTGAAACATAAGGATAAAGCATGGATTCATCATTTAGGCCCTATTGAGTCAATAAGCATAAATCTTACTCTATTAGGCATTTTATCAAACATCTAGCATGCATAACTTAGGGCTTAAGCATGAACATCAAATTAATACATCAAGTTCATTCATTCAACTCAATTTTATCTATTTTAATCCATGCATTAGCAAAATTTCATGAAAACATATTAAAGTTTCCCACTTAGAAGTCGTACAACAACATAAACATGATTATAATAAACCCACAACATGGGTTTCATAATTTATGATTTAAAAATAGGATTCTTGAGATTCATGGGTGAAAGGAACCCATTAATCAACACTAAACATACCTCAAAATCTTGAATCATGAAAGATAACTAACATTTCTTGAACGTTCTTGGATTGGGAAACATAGATCTTGATGTTTTATTGATGGTTCTTGAACTTAAAGAACTTGAATTTCTTAGTTTCTTGAAGAAGGGTTTAGATCTTATTCTTAGGAATTGATCTTTGAGAGGAACCCTAAGTTGGTGTTATAGGTGAATAATGAAGCTATGAGCTCTGGTCTGGTATAATTAGGTGTTAAAAAAGGTGGAAAAAGACAAAAGGTGGAAAAAGACCCTAACACCTTTTTAAAAATAGCTTTAAATTGCTAGACGGGATCTGCGATGGCTTGGGCGATGGTCCATTTTTGGAATAATGGTTTATCGCTCTGTCCATCGCAGTCTAGCCAAAAAATGGGTTACTACCATATTAGTGATGGTATGGGTGATGGTCCGTCGCTGGCTCGACTGTTCGTCGCACTTTTCAACGTAGTTTGACTAGAAGATAGTCTTACTGCCTCAGTTACAATGGTCAGGATGATGGTCCGTTACTAGCTCAATGGTTCATCATGCTTTTCATCGCTCCTGGGAAGTTCAGACAGCAACATAAAATGTCCACATCTTTTTACCCCGATACCGGATTTTTGAGACATTAGTATTTTTAGAAAGTTGAAATTAGGTAAATTCTTTCTGATTTAAACATCATTCACTTAGGAAGTCATCCTTAAATCTTCCAGAGACTAAATTAGACTTCAAAAAAAAGTTCAGGGTATTATAATATCTTTCCCTTGGGAACACTCATCCTTAAATAGGACTGACTAAGCTCGGATTTCTGATAGATTGAACTTACTTAAGGGACGTGAACATCTGAAATATGATTATATGATTGGAACTTCTAATATACTAAAATTTTATACTGAACATGAATATCTGATGCATGAATACTGACTCATGAATACATGAATAGAATCATTGATAAGCTAAATTTATCAAACTGAACATGCATATCTGATGCATGAGTACATGACTGAGCTGATACATGAACGCATGACTGAATATGCAATGGTACTTTAAAATACTGAGATTGGTCTGCATATCTGCTTCTTCTTCCCAAGTAGCTCCCTCAACGGACTGATTCTTCCAAAGAACTTTGACTAGAGGGACTTCTTTGTTCCTTAGTCTGCAAATCTGGTAGTCAAGGATTTCGGTTGGAATTTCCTTGTAAGAGAGACTGTTCTGAATATCTACACCCTTAACAGGGACTACGACTACTGGGTCATCTATGTACTTCTTAAGCAAGGAGACATGAAAGACTGGATGTACTGAAGCTAGATCTGAAGGCAACTCGAGCTTATAAGCTACCTTGCCAAAATGATTGAGAATTTTGAAGGGACCAATAAATTAGGGACTGAGTTTCCCTTCTTGCTGAATATTTTCCCTCCCTTTATGGGAGAGATCCTTAGATAGATAAAGTCATTAATCTCAAACTCGATAGCCTTTACTGACACACATGAATGGAAACATGAGAACATGACTGAATCTGTAACATATGACATGGACTGAGTATCATGAACTGAACTGAGCCATTGCCTACATAGCTTATGGCTGAGATTGGAGCTTGAGGGTCCACCTATGAATGCCCATTAATCCAAGCTAGGTTCCTTACATGAAGGGAGAATGACATGTTTAGGTAATAAAAGTTCATAGGATTATAGTGTATCTTCCCCTTAGGACACTACGTCCCTTGAAGAATGCTGACTTGGCCGAGATACTGAGGAGAGACTAGAATGATACACAATGCACCCACGAATAGAATCGCAACTGAATATCTGGTATCTAAGACTGAGTCATAAAACATAAATTGAGCTGAACACACAACTTCTTGATTGGTCCATCTTAGAATGGTTTCATCCATGAGACTTTGAATAGTATGAATAGGTGGATAGATTGGAATAATATATGAACTTGTCTTTCCAATTGTCAGACTGCAGTACTTGTTGTTTAAACTAATTCCTACTGACTGACTCATCTGATCTGCTGACTGACTGATGGCTAAGAACTGTGCATGTAAGACTAAACTGTACTTAGTCTAAATTACTGGACTGAGAATATGGAGTTTTTATGAACATGAGAAAGGGACTAATTGAGTAACAAGAGATAGCTAAGCATGAATTCATGAAATACTTTTATGGTCTAATCATGCAAGACCAGTTGTATAACATGATTCAAAAATATTTTGTAAGCTGAGGTAATGATACACTGATAACATACGTAACTGCTAACTACACGTTATGGTTAAGAAAACCTGAAATTGGACTGTGGTACTGATTTGATTTCTGAACTGAGGCTGAGTTTGACCCTATATCTAAGACTATAGCAGAGACTGCAACTAAATCTATAATTGAGACTCATACTAGGACTGAATGCTAGTTTTTGATAATAAAGGTTTGGACTGGTACTGAAGTACTGAATTCTGTTGGCTAAGTAATTGATAACTGAAAGGGATGGTCCTCTAGGACTATCTGAGTCTTTTACTAAATATCAATTACTGAACTGACGCTGTAACTTAGGCCTGAAGGATGGAACATCGACACCATAGATTCACAGAGAGATCTTAACTAAGGGTATACGTGACATTACCTGAGTTTGGTTGATCACTAGGAGTGGAACATGAGTCATGTGGGCTGAGCATACTGTAAAGCATGACATGCATACATGAGTCCTGATCTACATGACCTGAGTCTGAAGGTTCTATATTCATGGGACATGATACGTACTATTGAGTAAAATGGAACTCTTTATACTAGGAACTGGAAACGCATATGATTCTATAGAAGGTGCGTAAATGTAAGTTGTGTTCATGGAACATGAATCATACCATGGAGTAAACTGGGACTCCTTATACTGGAACTTAAATCAGACATGATTTTCACTAATATGCACAAATATGTGCGATGATGATGGAGTTGAAAGGTAGGACATGAATAAATATCATGATACTTGATGGGTTTTGAGGATCTGTAATACTATTCTGAGACGGTCTGCATGATTATGTTTAATGCGAGAATAGATGAGGATGTCATCTATGAAGACTATGATGAACATATCCAAGTACTGCTTGAACACATGGTTCATCAAGTCAATGAAGGCTACTGGGGCATTGGTAAGACCAAAGGACATAACTAAGAATTCAAAGTGACAGTACTGAGTTTGATAAGCTATTCTTGGAATATCACATTCTCTAACTCTGGGTTGATGATATCCTGATCTGAGATCTATCTTAGAGAAATAGCTGGCACCCTAAAGCTGGCCAAATAAGTCACTAATTCTGGAAAGTGGATACTTGTTTGTAATCATGACTTTATTGAACTGACGGTAGTCTATACAGATTCTGAGAGAGTTGTCTCTCTTTCGCACGAATAAAACTGGTGCACCCCACGGCGAAACACTGGGATTGATGAATCCTTTTATCTAAGATATTCTTCAACTATTCTTTTAGTTCTCTAAGTGACTGTATTTGACAGTCTAGATTCTGATGGAACTAGCTGAGTTTCGTACTACACTTGGTGACTGTATCTGACAGTCTAGATTCTATAGAACTATTTGAGTTCTATTACAGAGACTGAGACTGAGACTGTAACTGTGGGAAGTAGTCATCTAATCGACATACCCCAAATAAATCAATATAGCTAAGTTGGGGTCCAATATGTAACCCCAATTAGAAGGGTGTCAATATAACGCCACTGGTAAGGACAAGTTGTGAGTGACCCTCATCTAACAGTTTTCCTAAAAAAGAACGGTGGGACGCTCATCTGACAGTGTTAATCCACCTAATCAACCCTCATCTATCAGTGTTGATGTCTCAACCTATGCTGGCTACATAGTTCTAGAATGAAGGATTGCTTTTAAGGATCACACCCTCAACTGTCGGTGTGTGCCCTCATCCATTGGTTCACTCGGTGCTAATTTCGAATCCCATCTGAATAGACACTAAAACTTGATTAACCAAACTAAACTGGAATAAGTTTATTAAGTTTCTTTGATAGATGGAATACTACTAAGATTACTGAGTTACTATGATTTCTGAGATTACTGGGATTTCTCAGTTTTCCTGAGTCATGAGACTGGCTGAATTCTACTGAGCATGGCCTAACTAAGAGTATCTTGAAAACTGACACTGGCTCTAGAGTACCCCCAGGACACGATAGCATGAAACTTACAAGACATGACACTTCTTGAACACATGACCATAATCAATAATTCATAATACAATCACTTAGGAGTTTCATGAAGCACTTGGTTCTCATACTCTTGTACATGAATAGGAATGCATTCAAATATATCATGGTTATACAATTCTAGTCTCACGGTCATTCCATCAAACAATTTCAATGCATCACAATATCATGAGAGTCATTTTGAAACATAAGGATAAAGCATGGATTCATCATTTAGGCCCTACTGAGTCAATAAACATAAATCTTACTCTCTTAGGCATTTTATCAAACATCTAGTATGCATAACTTAGGTATTAAGCATGAACATCAAATTAATACATCAAGTTTCTTCATTCAACTTAATTTCATCGATTTCAATCCATACATTAACAAAATTTCATGAAAACATATTAAAGATTCCAACTTAAAAGTCGCATAACAACATAAACATGATTATAATCAATCCACAACATGGGTTACATAATTTATGATTTTAAAATAGGATTCTTGAGCTTCATGGGTGAAAGAAACCCATGAATCAATACTAAACATACCTCAAAATCTTGGATCTAGAAAGATAACTAACATTTTTTTAATGTTCTTGGATTGGGAAATACAAATCTTGAAGTTTTCTTGATGGTTTTTGAACTTGAAGAACTTGAATTTCTTAATTTATTGAAGAAGGGTTTAGATCTTGTTCTTGGGGATTGATCTTTGAGAGGAACCCTAATTTAGTGTTGTAGGTGAATAATGAAGTTATGATCTTTGGTCTGGTATAATTAGGTGTTAAAAAGGGTGAAAAAGACCTAAACACCCTTTTAAAAATAGCTTTAAATTGCTGAACAGGATTTGTGATGGCTTGGGCGACGGTCCATCGCTGGCTCAATGGTTCGTTGCTCTATCCATTGCAGTCTGTCCAGAAAATGGGTTACTGCCATATTAGTGACGGTCTAGGCGACGGTCCATTGCTGGCTCGACGGTTAGTTGCCCTTTCCATCATAGTTTGACTAGAAGGTAGTCTTACTGCCTAAGTTGCGATGGTCTGGGCGACGGTCCATCACTATCTCGACGGTTCGTCATGCCTTCCGTCGCTCCTTGGCAGTTTAGACAGCTTACTATAAACCTTTCATATCTTTTTACCATGATACCAGATTTTTTGCAAAATTGGTATCATTGGAATGCTAATTGAATTTCCCACTTGATAAAAAGTGTAAATTAGTGAAATTCTATCTGATTTAAACATCATTTACTTAGGAAGTCATCCCTAAATCTTCTAGATACTAAATTAGACTTCAAAAAGAAGTTTGGGGTATTATATATTTGAACTCAATTAAAATTGTATAAAAAAATGTTCAACCTTTTGCAACAGATGTCTTTTCTGTTGGATTTAAACAAATAGATTAAGTCATTTATTGCAATAGATTACTCATCTGTTGTAGATAATCAAACAGATTATGTCATCTGTTGCAACAGATTACCCATTTCTTGTAAATTAATAAATGGATTAAATCATATGTCACAACAGATTTATCCATCAGTTGTAAATTATCAAATAAGCACTGCCATCTATTGTAGTTAACCCTATGAGAACTCACCCCTGGTCCTAGATTAACCAATTAAGTTATTTGTCTAACATATAAGGTAGTAAGAATTGGTTAAGCTCAGAGTGATCAATCGACGACTCTGGTCGGGGGAACGCAATACCGTCTCATCATGCAATTTCCAAAAGACTCAATTGAAGTTGTAGTAGACCCTATGAGAACTCACCCTTGGTCCTAGATTAATCAATTAAGGTATTAGTATAACATATGAGGTAATAAGAATCGGTTCATCTCAGAGTGATCGATCGACGACTCTGGTTGGGAGGAACGCAATACCATTTCATCATTTAATTGCCAAGATACTCAATTGAAGTTGTAGTTGACCATCTGAGAACTCACCCCTGGTCCTAGATTAATAAATTAAGGTATAAATCTAACATATGAAATCAATTGAAATTGTATAAAAAAAATATTCAACCTATTGCAAAAGATTAACCATCTATTTTAAGTTATCTAATAGATTAAGTCATTTGTTGCAATAGATTACTTATCTGTTGTAAATTATCAAAAAGACTAAGTCATATTTTGCGAGACATTACCCATCTGTTGTAAATAATCAAATGGATTAAGTCATATATCGCTATAGATTACCCATCTATTGTAAATTATTTAATAGGTGTTTCCACCTATTGTAGTTTACCCTATGAGAACTTACCCCTAGTCCTAGATTAACCAATTAAGGTATTAGTTGAACATATGAGGTAGTAAGAATCGGTTCAGCTCAGAGTAATCGATCGACGACTCTGGTCAGGAAAAATACAATACCGTCTCATCATGCAATTGCCAAAAGGCTCAATTGAAGTTGTAGTTAACCCTATGAGAACTCACCCGTAGTCCTAGATTAATCAATGATGGTATTAGTCTAACATATGAGGTAATAAGAATTAGTTTAGCTCAGAGTGATCGATCGATGACTCTGGTCAAGAAGAACTCAATATCATCTCATCATTCAATTTCCAAAAGACTCAATTGAAGTTGTATTTGACCCTACGAGAACTCACCCCTGGTCCTAGATTAATCAATTCAAGTATTATCCTAACATGTTAAATCAATTGAAATTGTATAAAATCAAATGTTCAACCTATTGCAATAGATTAACCATCTGTTGTAAGTTATCAAACAGATTAAGTTATTTGTTGTAATAGATTACTCGTCTGTCATAAATTATCAAACAGATTAAGTCATCTATTGTGATAGATTACCCATCTGTTGTAAATTATCAAATGGATTAAGTCATATGTTGCAACAGATTACCCATCTATTGTAAATTATCAAATAGGCACTGCCATATGCGGTAGTTGACCCTATGAGAACTCACTCCTGGTCCTAGATTAACCAATTAAGGTATTAGTCTAACATATAAGGTAGTAAGAATTAGTTCATCTCAGAGTGATTGATCGACGACTCTGGTCGGGGGAACGCAATACTATCTCATCATGCAATTTCTGAAAAACTCAATTAAAGTTATAGTTGACCCTATAAGAACTCATCACTGGTCCTAGATTAATCAATTAAGGTATTAGTCTAACATATGAACTCAATTGAAATTGTATAGAAATAAATATTTAACCTGTTGCAATAGATGTCTTTTCTATTGGATTTAATCAAATAGATTAAGTCACCTGTTGAAACGTATTACGCATCTGTTGTAAATTATCAAACAGGTGTTGCATCTGTTGCAACAGATGATCGAGTTTTGGAAATTTTCAGACAAAAATTGTTATCTGTTGCACTTAGATGTTTTAATATCCTTTTTTTTAAAGAAATTTAGGTATTTCTTGTCCAAGATAAAAAAGTTAAAATACTAAGGCAGTAAAAAATATTACTTGGATTACTCAAAAATCTCCTGAGTGAGTAGTCTAATCTGGTCTTCTCAATGTTACTGTCTCCTCGTGCCCCTCAAAAGTTATGAATGAATATTTAAAACTCAAATCTCGAAGAATACTCTCTACTTCATCCATAAAGAAAGACTCAACTCATCTGTCACTCTTTTTTATTCACAATTCTCTTTTTTCCCTTTTTTCCCTCTCTTTTCTCTCTTCTTTTGAATGAGGATCCTTTCGGATCTCAACCTATCAATATCTTTTCTTGGCTGAACTGGATGTTCTGATCCCTTTACTTTTTTTACATTGCAGGTATGGTTCACTATTGCTCTTTCCATCTCATCTTCTTTTTTGTATGTCATTTAAATTAGATATTTACATCTGTTGCTATTAATGATTTACCCATTACCAGCTTCTTATTTATTGATAAAATTGAAGGAAAGGTGAATTTTAAGTCTTGAATAAATGAACCATTGTTTTTATATCTATTGAAAAATGCATCATCGGTTGAATAGATGGGTAATCTATTGCATTGTCTTACCCTTTTGTACAAATAGAGCAACTGTTTGAAGAAATCAAACCAGTAGAAAGGCTGGTTTGATTTATTCCAACAGATGACCCATCTCTAGCAACATGTCATCTATCTGTTGCAACATATACGTCATCGGTTGTGCAGATGGGTAATCTATTGCATCAGATTGGTCATCTATTGATTCGCTCAATTTTGTGTTATCCTTTTGTAATGTTCTTTTGTTCTTCTGTTGTTTGACATCAAATTTATTTCTCTTATTTGCAGATAAGACTAAATCCACTTTTGCCTGACCAGCATTAAAGGCTAGAGTAAAGATGGGTTCGGAGGAATAAGCTGCTTGCAGATGTTACTACTTCATATGTGGGAGGTATGTATTACTGATCAACCATCGTAAAAACACATATCTAGTACTATAATTTTATGAATATTTGTTCTTTACCTATTAGGAATTAATCCTTCAAACAAGATATGGCATTTTACAGTTGATATTGTTAGGTTTGAACTGGTAAGGATGAGCGACCAAGTAGGTGGTGTCAATACCCTGTTATAATTTGTGTCAAGTTTGGAGAAGGGTTCAAGTTTTTAGCGGCAATATAAATATATAATAGTGATTGGACCAATTTTAATGGCTCAATGGACTTCTTGAAAGGCCACTGAAGCCTTGCACTACAGCAAATGATGATAGAACCAATAGAAATTACCCTAGTCAAAAATTATATGGATGGGTTACTGGAGGAGACTATTATACGCAATAGGTGTTTAGGAGAATACCTGTGCGAGAAGGGGGTAGTTGAGATGGCCATATATCATCTCAGACCTTGTTTAAGAGGAAACACAGGGTAGGAAGGAAAGTGTAGCAAAATTGGCTGATGAAATTAACATGAAAAATGAAAAAACTGGATGAGTTGCGAATGTGAAAGTGTATCCAAAAATGAAAATCCATCAAACATTGAATAAAAAAAAGAAAGGTCAAGAGGAATGGAGCTGGTCACTTTGCTAGAGACTTCAACTACTGAGTGTGGCCTTAATGAAGACCCATAAAATGCAGGACCAGAACTCTAAGAAAGCCGCTTCACGAGTATGGAAGGTGGTAAGATTGTCGGTTAGAATTGAAACCTGAACCAACTACTCCTAAATTAAAAATATGGGATGAAGCCAAGGTGGCAATTTCTCAAGTTAAACTTACATCCCATGCCTCTCGTTTGTGGCTCTAGTCAGGTCAAAGGCAGTGGAAACAACAAGGCGTGGGATTTCTTCCCTACTTCAGACCTTTTTTAATTCTAATTCCATTGACCTGATCATAGCCATAAACAAAAGGAATGGCATACAAGTTAGACTTCAGAAATTGATGCCTTGGCTTCCCTTTTTATTTAATTCAGGAGTTGTTAGTTTAGTTTTCAACTATGACCGATAATCATATCAATTTCCTGTGCTCGCGAAGCTTCTTCCTTAGAGTTTTGGTCCCGCACTTTGTGAGAGTATTCATTGAGGCTACGCTCGCTAGTTGCATTTTTTAGCAAAGTGTCCAGCTCCAGTCCTATTGACCATTCTTCTTTTTTTCAACAACTGAAGGATTTTATATTTCGATACACTTCTACATTTGAAGCTCATCCAATTTTTTTGTTTCTCATGTCAATTTCATTGGCCAGATTCGCTAGAAGTTCCTTACTTGCTTTTTTGTGTTTCCTCTTAATAAAGGTCTGAGATAATATATGGTCTTCTCCACCTCCCCCTTCCCGCACAGGTATTCTCCAAAGCACCTACTGTTGTATAATAGTCTCCTATAGCAACCCATCTATATAAATTTAGACCAGGAAAATTTCTATTGGTTCCATCATTGTTTACTACAGTGCGAGGCTTTAGAGGCCTTTCAAGAAGTACATTGAGCCATTAAAATTGGTCCAATCACTATTGGATATTTACACTGCCGCCAAAAACTTGAACCCTTCCCCAAAATTGACATAAAAACATGAGCATAGACCGTCATTATATTTTAACAAGGTATCGACACCAGCGTCTTGGAACCCTTTGGCCTTATCAGTTCTCACCTATCAAACTAAACTTTACAATGAAGGATCTTATTTGAAGGATCAGTGTCTAATCGGTAAAAAACTGCATTTACAAAATCATGGCACTTTGTGTATGTCTGTCGCGGTAGACTAATCAATAATACATAACTCTCACGCATGAAAGTGGATCCATTGCACGTACATTATTATTTCTACCCCATCAAGATATGTTAGACAGTGTTGTTTATTTATCTGCATGCATGTGATGGCTATTAAATAAGAGGTGTGAAGAGTCATGACTGTTTATCTTAACACCTTCAAAACAGCTAATGAATCTAAATCTCCATCTGGTGCAACAGATGAATCAGCTGTTGGAAGAAATCAAAACATCTCCTCCAATATATGATCCATCTGGCGCAACAGATAATCCATATGTTGCAACAGATGGTAAATCTGTTGTGATAGAATAAAAATTGTTTATTCATCTACACGCATATGATTACTATTAAAAAAAAGGTGAAGAGTCATGACTTTTTATCTAACATATTCAAAATAGATGATAAACCAAATTCTCCATTTGTTGCAACTGATGAATCAGTTGTTAGAAAAAATCAAAATATCTCCTCCAACATATGGTCCATCTGTCGCAACAGATAATCTATATGTTGCAACAGATCGTAAATCTATTATGATAGACCAAATAGTGTTTATTCATCTGCACGCATGTGATGACTAATAAAAAATATAGTTGTGACTTTTTATCTAACACATTCAAAATAGCTGGTGAATCGAATTCTCCATCTATTGCAACTAATGAATCAGCTGTTAGAAGAAATTAAAACTTCTCCAAGAGATGGTCCATCTATCATAATAGATAATACATATTTTGCAACAGATGTCTCATCTATTGCACATACAAATCATTTGTTGCAACAGATGGTAAATCTATTTTGACAGACTATCTATTACACATACAGTCAATCTATTACAACATGTTATAAATCTGTTGCGACAGATGGACGATCTATTGAAACAGCTCAATAATAACGGTTTTTATCAAGTGTCAAAGCCATTTTGAAAATGTGAGAAGTATTAATGTAAAAGAAAAAGTTGCGACTTTTCACAGAAAACAAAATGCCACCAGTTTGAATGTAATTAATACAATGGAGCTTAATAGTCGTTCCTTTCGGCCTGACACATCTAGATTTAATCTTCTTTAAATAGGTCCCTCCTTAATCTTCATTCTACTAAACTTTATTTATTTCTTGCTTTATTTTTTTTCGTGTGACATCTTCAACCACTTCTCTTCAAAGAGCATATTCTTTTCTCGTTGAGGTAAGTTTTTTTCAGATGTAAATCTACCAGTTGGTATTATACGTTGTATTACATTTGAACTTTTTTCTTTAGATTTGTCAATTTATACGTGTTTTAGAAATAGCTGATCCTGTTTGGGACATTGCTATTTTGCGCGACATAGTGCGAGAACTTCAAAGATAGGTTAATGACCGTCAGAGGGAGTTGGTCATTGTGAGAGAGACAATGTTTCGAGAGATGCAGAGGCTAATAAGGCTTCTGTTGCTTCGAGTTAATTGGCCAGCTGTCATTAATGATGATGATGATAATAATAATAATTAGAATTATAATGTGTTTTTTTCTTTTAGCGTATGTGCTTTAATTTTTCTATATTGGATCTGTTCCTAATGTATTTTATTTTTCATTTAATGAAAAATTTATTTTTAGTCGACTTTGACTTTTTAATTCTTATTCAATTTTCATTTTGTTTATTTCTTCTAAAATACATGTTAACATTAACATGTCGACGGTTGGAGGTAAGAAGCAATTCTGAATCCAGTAGCGATAACAATTTTTGCTTTTCAGTTCTTTCAATAAATGGATCATGTGTTGGAATAGATTGTTCATCTGTTGAGTTTCTATCAATAGATTATCCATCTATTTCGACAGATTTGTCATCTGTTGGAGGAAAACATTCCATTTTGATGGAACTGTGTTATGTTCTTCCAGCTAATGTTCATCCGTTGCCACAGATGGTTAATCTATTGAGAGTAATTGTGGTCTGTTGTATTATTTAGTTCATGTTTTCCCTCTTTTCATTGGTGCATTAGTTATTAAAAAGATATTTTATGTATAATAAATGATAACATTATGTTCACAACAATGAGTTAAATATATAAAAGCCCACAACAAACAAATACATAAGTTCTTGCAATTACAACATTCATGGTAGATTACGATTCGAACATGCTGTTCTTTTGTGGCCAGCGCCCTTAAATACGGAGCGCTTGTTTCTTCTTGATGAAAATGATTCTTCGACTCCACGCCTCCTCTTACATGGCTTTCTTGTCGCTTTGATAGTTCTTGGGTTAATATATGGAGGAGGTATTAATCTCCCCAAAATCTCTGCAGGAACAACCCAAGATTCTTTCGGAGACACCGGAGTAATATGCCCACTATATGTCATTTCATATTATTCCACCGAATTATATTGAGAGGAGTGCTTACAAACTTTAGTTCCATATTTTGGACCGTATTGAGCTCAAAGAACTTTCATGGCATGTGGACTAGCTATTTTCTCCAAGTCAAAAAATTTGTAATTACAAGATCTTGTTTGAAGATCGAATGTGGCAATATCACCATGATCGGTGATACTGAATTTTTAATCTGTTATTTTATGAGATAATAACCTATTCCCCAAACTAACGTTCATCGATATTATTTTTTTGATTTCGAAAACAAATCGGGTTCTTTTTGGGCCCTTAAACTACACACGCCTTTCGTGAAAAAATTGACCATACTTCTTGTTTATTACTTCAAACATAGCCTTGATGGGAAATTCTCTTTCATCACCAAACAATGAATCCACCGATTCAGCTATGTTTCATATCATAATATTGTACCTATACAAAAGAATCATTTAGTATGACATCATACTAAACTTGTAACTCAAACAAGACATTAAATTCATAAGAATGTACCAATCTACCGGACAAAATGCCTGGCTCCATCTCTCAAAACCAACACGTACGAGAAATTCTTCTACCTTGGGATTCACACCTGTTATTTGATTGAAATGGTCTAAAAACTCCGCTCTACTATATGCTTTAGTTGCTCTATAAAAAAGGGTCACGGCCCTTTCATTGTGATAGTTGGTCCAAATATTCTCTCTAAGATACCTGATGCAACAACAAAAGTAGCTGAAGTGAAGAAAATTGAACCCATCTTTAGAATACTTGGATGCCTATCTGAAACAGAAACACAACTCTTCGATATCTTTGACCCAGCTTCGTGGTTGTTAAAAAAATCCGTAAGAGGCATCACATTCCTTATCCACTACACAAAAAGCGATAGAAAAGATGTGATTCTTCGCATCCTGTGCCACCACCGCTGGAAGAACTCCATTATACCTACCCCTCAAGAAGGTACCATTGACAGCTATGCCTTTTCTCAAATGTCAAAACCTTGAATCCAAGCCCCATAGGATACAAAAAAATACTTTAATCTTCCATTTTCATCAACATGCAATGCCATCTTACTTTTGGGATTTGTGGACTCAATCATATAACAGTAGGCCTCCAGGACTGCATACCCATGCTCGTGTGTCCTCCTAACCAAGTCCTTGGAAATCCATATGGTCATATAAATCTTCCAATAGCTGACCAGGACACCCAATTCCGTAAGGAGTTGATTGGCCATAACCCTTGTTAAAGGGCCTTTGCCATCGGGAAAACTACTCCTGAAATATTCACCAAGGACCTTTGCTTTGGCCTGAGATATGCTTTGAACCACATGTGTGATTATTTTCATATTCATGAATGATGAATCTGTCA
The DNA here is from genome assembly GCA_030864225.1 of Capsicum baccatum var. pendulum. Taxonomy (NCBI): domain Eukaryota; kingdom Viridiplantae; phylum Streptophyta; class Magnoliopsida; order Solanales; family Solanaceae; genus Capsicum; species Capsicum baccatum. The sequence goes on along the minus strand of CM061556.1, from coordinate 29,441,812 downwards.
GAACTTGCGTACTTTACCACTCTCAACCACCACTTGCAGTTTGGATTAGCACATTTGAAGCAAAAGACACTACTCGAATTAATCACCTTATTTAATCTAAAATCTTTTTTCAAGCAAGAAATAAACAAAGTGGTAGATAGTTCATTCTTTTCCTTGAATTATATTCCAATAAAAAAGCCAGTCCCATCGTCTTGAAGATTTCCAGTCTGTGTCGATTGAGAAGAACTACCCAACATATTGTTCATATCAACGGGCATAGGTGTTTGATCATCATTTGGAATATTCATTTCAAGATCATCCAACCTATCATCAAAGATGTCTTGTTGTTGTTTTTTATCTACGTTATGGTTCTCATTCCCTTTCGTCTTTTCAACTACGTACACCCTTAACACCGACCTGGATGAATCACTAAGATAAGCACGCAACCGAACCTGATCGATTATCTTGAAAGGCAGTACCTTCTAATTTTCAAAGGAGCTGTTCATGTAGTTGATGACGACTTCTTCCGATTGACAATTTAGTCCACAATAATTGATGATTATATTCACAAAATCATTATACAACATATTACTTTGGACTGTCTTAGCTATCGTCTCTAGCATTTCACCCTCGTTCCAATGCCATACATATCGATTGCTCTTCTTAATCCATTGACCATGACAATCCACCCCTATTGTTATTGATCCCTCCATTAGTGATACCTTAATAAAGTCATTTATTAAAAAAAAGTTAATAGTGATTTCATAGTGCCATAAGTGAATCCCAACAGATGTGTAATCAGTCACAATAGATTACTTACCTGTTGGGATTCATGTTATGCTCCTAAAGCTGATTTCAACAGATGAGTTATTTATTGTAATAGGTGAATCATATGTTGCAATAAACTATATATTTTTTGAAATTGATGTTATAGTACTGAGGCACCTTTGAAGCTGATTCCAATAGATGAATGACATATTGCAATAGATAATTAACCTGTTGTGATAGATAACTTACCTGTTGCAACAAACGGTGATCTGTTGAAATCGAGGCTAGGTTCTATCGTAACAGGTTACTACGATGTTGCAACAGATATTAACCATCTGTTGGAATTAAGTTCAGGTTTTGTTGCAACAAACAACACATTTCTTAGAATCAACATCAGGTTTTGTTGCAACAGATCAATAATCTATTGCAATAAATAATTATCACGTTGCACCAGATAAATAATTTGTTTGAAAAGATAAATCATCTATTGTAATAGATGACTCATTTGTATGATTCATGTTACAGCCTATAGAACCATAAACATGAATCCAACATATCATTCTTCCATTGAAACAGATGTCTCATCTATCGCAATAGATGATTTATCTATTTAAACAGATGGCTCTTATGTTGGATTCATCATCGAGTTTTATCTATTATTGAAAAAACAGCACAATAATAGTTACACAGATGACAAATTCAATTAAATATCATAATTTGACTTACCAAAGTCTCCTATGAAGTAATTCCAAAGTGGAAAGTGATGTACGAAAAAAATTGACCTAAGAAATTGGTCAAATAGCAACAGTAGAAGTAACAACAATAACAACAGCAACAAAGACAATGGTCAACAAGAATAAGATAAAGATGATAGTGAAGTAGAAGATGATGATAATGAAGCAGAAAATGATGAATAAAGCAGCAACAACAATGGACAACAAAAATCGCTAAGAGAGAGAAAACATCAATAGATGAGAAGAGAGAGAAAAGCGTCTTTTTCCCTCTATTTTCTATTATATTAGGTAAACATTTGGATCAAAGTGTAAATTGAAAAACTTCTGGGTTATTCTCAAACTTATCAAACTTTCTTAATCCATAATAAAGTAATTGTCACCTCCACTTAATAATTAACACTTGTGTCACCTACACCTCATTTTAAAACTCTTTTGTCACCTACAACCCTAAGCCCAAGTAACCTTAACTTGATAGTAATTTAGCACTTTCATTTTGTGTTCTTGAGTCAATCTAACTTAATATAGTTTTAAACATTAGTTAATTGGCTCTCAAAAATAAATAGCACAACATAAATTAAAACGTAAGGAGTATAAGTTAGAAAATTAAATGAAACATTCCTAGATTATCAAAGACTTTGTCATAATTGTGAAAACAATTATATCTTTGTTAACCATGGTCCTTAACCGTGAAAGCAATCATGAGGTGTGATGGTTATCATTTTCTTTCTCACCTTATGCATATTTGGTGATAGAGAAAAGACTTGATAATCTTGAATAAGAATCATTAAGCAAATAATGAATTTGTATAGACAAAGTATAAGAATATCATAAGGTTTATATAGGTAGAGTTGAGGAATACCGTAAGGCATCATAATTTACAAATTAAATTCTAAGGGTTATGAAGATTAAAACATAGAAGTTATGGCTATATTAAAGCATAAATTGAAGAGGTGTAAGTTATGAATAATTTTATCAAAGTTGATAAATAAAAAAAAAAAGGAGAAAAATTTAAATATTAGACGATATAATCATTTTATAATCATAATAATAATGCTAAAAAGGAAGAAAAATAAATAGTATGCTTTATCAAAAAAAGGCGCCATATCATTTTCGTATGAGTTTGTTGTTTTTATTAATATATTAATAATGTTGTAACTGTATTGATGTTATAACTATTGAAATTTAAGGTGAGTTAATGGAATGAGAAAAAGGAGAATCATTAGCACATTCAGTACTTGGGTAATTATTCAGTCTAATGGATAAAAACGCTTAAAAGAATCTCATAGTCTCATGCTAACTTCTCTTTTTTACTAACTTGTACATTTGAAAATGCATAATAATGTGAATTTAATATCATTAAAGAAAATAACATTAATAAGTATAGTAATTTACTACAAGGAATATGAAAGATGTGTATAGAGGCTGATTAAGACAGAAACGGTAACTTGAGTTTTATTGCAAAAGGTTATTGGGCTTGAATGCTATATTTATTACAGATACTTTAATTAATTTATAGGTAATTAGTAGCATAAATTAATAAAAATGTAATAAAATAAGAAAAATGTTCAAAAAAAGGGGAAACACATAAATTCAAATAGAGGTCATAGAAAGGTATCACATCTCGTGAAGCTTCTTCCTTAGAGTTTTGGTCCCGCACTTTGTGAGAGTCTTCACTAAGGCCACGCTCGCTAGTTGCATTCTCAAGTAAAGTGTCCAGCTCCAGTCCTGTTGACCATTCTTTTGTTTTTCAACAACTGACGGATTTTTATATTTGGATACACTTCCACATTTGAAGCTCATCTACTTTTTCCGCTTATCATGTCAATTTCATTGGCCAGATTTGCTAGAAGTTCTTTACTTGCTTCCCAGTGTTTCTTCTTAAATAAGGTCTGAGATGATTATGGACTTATCTACCTCCCCCTTCCCGCACAGGTATTCTCCCAAGAACCTACTGTTGTATAACAGTCTTCTCCAGTAACACATCCATATAAATTTGGACCAGAAAAATTTCTATTGGTTCCATCGTTGTTTGCTGCAGTGCGAGGCTTTGGAGGCAGAGCCATTATAACCAGTCCAATCACTATTGGATATTTACACCGCCACCAAAAACTTGAACCCTACCCCAAACGTGACATAAAAACATGAGCATAGATCGTTATTAAATTGTAAAAGGGTATCGACACCACTATCTTGAAACCTTTTAGCCTTATCAATTTGCACCTATCAATCTAAACTGTACAATGCAGGATTTTGTTTGAGGCATCAGTGTCTAATCGGTTAAAAACTGCATTCATAAAATCATTTCACTTTATGTGTGTCTATTGCAGTAGCCTGATCAAAAATACATAACTCCCATACATAAAAGTGGATCTATTACACGCACCTTATTCTTCATATCCTATCAAGACATGTCAGACAGTGTTGTTTATTCATCTGTACGCATGTGATGACTATTAAAGAAGAGGTGTGAAGAGTCATAACTTTTTATCTTAACACCTTCAAAATAGCTGATGAATCAGAATCTTCATCTATTGCAACTGATGAATCAGCTGTTGGAAGAAATCAAAATATCTCCTCCAACATATGGTCTATCTGTCCCAACAGATAATCCATATGTTGCAACAGATGATAAATCTGTTGCGATAAACCAGACATTATTTATTTATTTGTATGCATATGATGAGTATTAAAAAAGAGGTGAAGAGTCGTGACTTTTTGTCTAACACATTCAAAATAGCTAATGAACCAAGTTCTCCATCTGTTGCAACTGATGAATCAGCTGTTAGAAAAAATCAAAACATCTCCTCCAACATATGGTCTATCTGTTGCAACAGATAATCTATATGTTGCAACAGATGGTAATTTATTGTGATGGACTAGACAGTGTTTATTCATCTGCAAACATGTGATGACTATTAAAAAAGGGTAGTCGTGACTTTTTATCTAACATATTCATAATAGTTGATGAATCGAATTCTTCATCTATTGCAACTGATGAATTAGCTGTTAAAAGAAATCAAAACATCTCCAAAAGATGGTCCATCGGTCGCAATAGATAGTGCATATGCTGTAACAGATGTCTCATCTATTGCACATATAAACTATTTGTTTCAACAGATAGTAAATCTATTTTGACAGACCATCTATTACACATACAGATAATCTGTTGCAACAGATGGTAAATCTATTGCGACAGATGGACGATCTATTGCAACAGTTCAATAACAACGGTTCTTATTAAGTCTCAAAGTCATTTTGAAAAGGTGAGAAGTTTTAATATAAAAGTAAAAGGCGCGACTTTTCACAAAAAACAAAATGCCACCAGTTTGAATGTAATTAATACAATGGATCTTAACAATCATGTCTTTTGGCCTGACACGTCCAGATTTAATCCTCTATAAATAGGTCCCTCCTTAATCTTCATTCTACTAAACTTTATTTATTTCTTGCACTATTTCTTTTTATGTGACATCTTCAACCACTTCTCTTCAAAGAGCATATTCCTTTCTCGTTGAGGTAAGTTTTTTTTTCGGTGTAAATCTACCAGTTGGTAGTTGTAACGACCCAAAATCACCTCCCAGGATGTCACACGGTGCTTAAAGTTACAAGTAGCCCTAAGCTAACTCTTTGAGACTATTTTAGCTAATAACACTCATTTCAAGATAAAATAATTCAAACACTAGCTTAGTCATATCATATAAAAGGAAATACGGAGAAAAGCTCGGTCCAAATGACCAAGAACTACCGGAAACCTCAACACAACCACAGTCTAATAACTAGTCTGACAAAGCCTCTACTAATTCATGAACTAGAGAGCCGTTGGGACAGGTCCCCAACTGACTCGAAATGAACTGGAAATAACAACATAGTCTCTCAAAATATGGAGATCTTTGAATATAGGTCCTCGAACCATGAGGACTCACCACTGAATAATGTAGACAGAGGTACTCGTAAATCACTGATGAGGTTGGGACTGAGCACCTGAACCAACAATATATGACAATGTAGCACATAGAAGTATATGTGGATCAACACGTAGGAATGTACTGAGTATATGGGGGTGCATGCAGTTATATAAAACAACATCAATAGTCTTTAATCAAATCATGCATGTAATAAGTAATGACTCACATGGCTTGAATAAGTGTAAAATACGAAGCTCATGAATCATGTAAAATATAACATGTAACACAATCTCGTGAGTCATTATTCTTTCAACTTTCAAATTTGTACTTTTCTCTTATTATCATTACTCAAGGCTAAAAGAAACTTTAAGAAATACTTTCAACTCATGCATATGTCTCATGGAGAGTAAAAATTTTTCAATGCTCAAGAACTCATAACTCTTTTGTACTCAAATACTTGGAATTCAAAATCACATAACTTTGGAACATACTTGAAGGCATTTCATTCACGTTAGGAAAATATCTCATTTCAAGCTTTAGGGAAAAATACTCATATCAAGGGAAAGTATTTTAGTTTTAAAGGAAAATATCTTATCTTAATGGAAAATACTTTAGTTTAGGGAGGTAACCAATCTCGAAGTTTAAATATCAAGAGAGGTTCTCTTAACCGAGATAAACCATGTGAGCTACATAGACTCCAACATTTTGTCCTTCTAAGGAAGAGACCTCACGTTAGGGAGAGGTATCATACTCTTTCCATGGAGTATAACCTAGGTCCAGTGATCACTAAACAAACTCGGCCTTGGGCCCAATATCAACTCGGCCTTAGGCCTAATAATAATCATAAACTCGGCCTCAGGCCCAAGCACATAGTTTTGGGGTAAGAAACCGTAGTAACTTATCCGCTCGGTGCTAAATATTACTCCCTTTAGATTATCTGCGTACATCTCGTAAAAATCCACTTTTAGAAATAATCTCATGGTTCACCACGAACCCAATAATCAAATCTATAATCTCATGTAGTAGAGTGGATTTCAAAACTAAATGACCATTAGGTCAAAACATTTCTCAATAATCTTAGAATACTCAAATCATGGATGTTTATAGCTCAATAGTTCATAAAATCTCAAGTCTTAAGTAGGGCTTAATAACCCATAGTTCAATCTCAAGTTAAAACTCATCAAAAGCATAATAGATAGCATATAGATTCATAACTCATGTAGAAATCTAGAAATTTCAGCAATTTATCTCAAAATCTCAACATACTCATATACTTCAATGTTTCAACATTTCAACAATTAACTTCTCAATGATTAAAATCATGGGGTATAGACCCAGCTGCAATTTCTCAAGAAAACATGTAAAAATTATGCCATTAGACTCTCAATTCAAGGGAAACACAAAAAACTTACAACCTATAACAATGGGTGAAAACCCCAATTCAATTTCATGTAAAATCTCATAAATTGCATAGAATTGTAGTTTAAAAAGCTTTTGGGCACAAGGGAGAAAGGATTACCCTTATTCAAAATCCCACATACCTTGAATTAGAAGCTTTGGATGAACTCTCGCTTTTGGGACTCTATTCGTACTCTTGAATGAGGGTTCTTGAAGACCTTGACTTGGGAACCTTAAATCTTGACTCAATTAAGAAAATCTAACGTGGGATCTTGAGATTCTTGGATGAGGTTTTGGATACTTAGGGTTTTTGTTGAGAGAAAACTTGAGAGAGACTTCATAAAATGCTTCTAAATGACCTTGATTTGGTGTTTGCATGGTTTAAGAGGCTTGGAAAAATTCTAAAGTACCCTTTTAACTTCTGTACAAAGCTGGAAAAAATAAACTGAAAACCCGATTTCATGGGCCACCGCAACATGCCACTATCGCGGTGGCTCACTGCAAATTGACAAATGGAAAATTGGTAGTCACTGCGATGCAGAGCCATCGCTTTGTCCTACTAGTTAGGACCTGAAAATTTAGCGTGAAGCATCATAATCACGTCAGGCCACTGGAAATTGACTATTGGGAAATTGGGGTCCTCCGCAATGCGCCACTATCACGGAGTTCCACTGAAAATTGACAATTGTCAAATAGACCCTCTCCACGATGCGCCAAGTACTAAAATAACGTTGTTTTCTGACTAGGACTTAAATTAGCCATAACTTCTTACCCGGGTATCGGATTTGGGGGAATCTTATATCGACGGAAAGCTTATCAAATTTTCCATGTGATAAAAAGTTGAAATTAGGGAAATTATAAATGGTTAAAATGATACTCACCTAGGAAGTCACTTCTCAATCTTTTAGGACCAAAATCATGCCTCACTTGACACGCCCTAAGGTTCATTCTACGAGAGATTTTTGTGGGGTCTTACAGTAGTATACATTGTATTATATTTGGACTCTTTTTCTTTACTTTTCTCAATTCATATGTGTTCTAGATATAGCTGATCCTGTTTGGGATATTACTATTTTACGCAACATAATGTGGAAACTTTAGAGGGAGGTTAATGACCTGTAGAGGGAGTTGGTCGCCATGAGAGCAACGATGTTCAGAGAGATGCAGAGACTGATAATGGCCCTGCTGTTGCGAGTTGATTAGTCGACTATCATTATAATGATGATGATAGTAATAATAATATTTATAATTAGAATATATATTTTTTTAGCATATGTATTTTAATTTTTCTATATCGGATCTATACCTAACGTATTTTAATTTTCGTTTAATAAAAAATTATTTTTGTCGACTTTGGCTTTTTAATTCTTATTCAATTTTTGTTTTGTCTATTTCTTCTAAACATACATGTTAATGTTAACATATTGACGGCTGAAGGTAAGGAGCAATTTTGAATGTTAACATATTGACGGTTAGAGTTAAGGAGCAATTTTGAATCCAGTAGCAATAGCAATTTTGGTTTTTGAGTTCTTTCAATAGATGGACCATGCGTTGGAAAAGATTGGTCATCTGTTAGGTTTTTGTCAATAGATTATCTATTTGTTTCGACAAATTTGTCATCTGTTGGAGTAAAACATTCCCGTTAGATGGAACTGTGTTGTGTTCTTCCGGCTATTGTCTATCTTTTGTCACAGATGGCTAATCTGTTGAGAATAATTGTGGTCTGATGTATTATTTAGTTCATGTTTTGCCTGTTTTTGTTAATACAAAAGTTATTAAAAAAAATATTTTATATATAATAAATGATAACATTATGTTCACAACAATGAGTTAAATGTATAAAAGTCCACAACAAACAACTACACAAGTTTCTACAATTACAACAATCATGGTGGATTACGATCCGAACATGTAGTTCTTTTGTGGCCAGTGTGCTTACATACAGAGCACTTATTTTGTCTTGATGAAAATAATTCTCTGACTCCACGCCTCCTCTTATATGGCTTTCTTCTCGATTTGATGGTGCTTGGGTCAATATATGAAGGAGGTATTAATCACCTTAAAATCTCTACAGGAACAACCCAAGATTCTTCGAAAGGCACCGGGGTAACATACCCACTATATGCCATTTCATATTCTTCCATCGAATAATATTGAGAGGAGTTCTCATAAGATTTAGGTCAATATTTTGGACCGTATTGAACTCGAAGCACTGCCATGGCATATGGATAGGGTATTTTGTCCAAGTCAAAAAATCTGCACGTATAAATTTATTTGAAGATCGACTGTGGCAACATCACCATGACCGGTGATACTGAATTTGTAATATGCTATTTTATGAGATAATAAGCTATTCCCCAAACTTACGTTCGTTGATATTATTTTTTTGATTTCGAGAACAAAGTGGGTTTTTGGGGGCCCTTGAACTGCACATGCCTTTCATTAAAAAATCAGCCATATAGCCTTGGGAAATTCTCTTTTATCACCAAATAATGAATTCACCGATTCAGCTATGTTTGATGTCATAATATTGTACCTATACAAAAGAATCACTTAGTACAACATCATACTAAACTTGTAACTCAAACAAGACATTAAATTCATAAGAATGTACCTATCAGCCGAACAGAATGCTCGGATCCATCTCTCGAAACCGACACGTATGAGAAATTCTAATACCTTGGGATTCACATACATTATTTGATTTAAATGGTCTAAAAACTCCTCTATACTATATGCCTTAGATGTTTTATAAAAAAGGGTCACGACCCTTTCTTTGTAATAGTTGGTCCGAATGTTCTCTCCAAGATGCCTGATGCAACAACCAAAGTAAGCTGAAGTCCATCTTTGGAATACTTGGATGCCTATCCAAAATAAAACACAACTCTTTGGTATCTTCTACGCAGCTTCGCAGTTGTTCAAAAAAATTTATAAGAGGCATCTATTTCCTTGTCTGCTACATAAAAAGCAGCAGGAAAGATGTGATTCTCTACATCCTGCGCCACCGTCGCTAGCAAAACTCCATTATACTTGCTCCTTAAGAAGGTACCGTCGACAGCTATGCCTTTTCTCAAATGTCGAAAACCTTGAATCCAAGCATCATAGGATTCAAAAAAGCACTTGAACCTTCTATTTTCATCAACATGCAATGTCATCTTACTTTTGGGATTTGTGGACTTAATCATGTAATGGTAGGACTCCAGGACTGCATACCCATGCTCTGTGTCCCCCTAACCAAGTCCTTGGCGATCCTCATAGCCGTATATATCTTCAAATAACTGACTGGAATACCAAATTCCATAAGGATTTGACTGTCCATAACCCTTGTTGAAGGGCCTTTGCCATCGGGGAAACTACTCCTGAAATATTCACCGAGGACCTTTGTCGTGGCGTGAGGATTTTGGCCCCAGATGTGCTTCGAACCACATGTGTGATGCTTTTTATGTTTATGAATGACAAATCTGTTAGAACTTGCGTACTTCACCGCTCTCAACTACCACTTGCAGTTCAGATTAGCACATTTAAAGCAAAAGACACTGCTCGAATTAATCACCTTCTTTAATCTGAAATCTTTTTCCAAGCAAGAAATAAACAAAGTGGTAGATAATTCATTCTTGTCCTTGAATGACATTCTAATAAAAAAGTCGGTCCCATCATCTTGAAGATTTCCAAACTGTGTCAATTGAGAAGTACTACCCATCATATTGGTCACATCAACGGGCGTATGTGTTTGATCATCATTTGGAATATTCATGTCAAGATCATCCAACCTATCATCAAAGATGTTTTGTTGTTGTTTTTCTTCTACGTTCTGGTTCTCATTCTCTTTCGTCTTTTCAACCACTACACCCTTAACACCGGCCTGGATGAATTACTAAGATAAGCACGCAACCGAACCTGATCGGTTATCTTGAAAGGCAGTACCCTCTTATTTTCAAAGGAGTTGTGCGTTTAGCTGATGATGAGTTCTTCCGATTGATAATTCAGTCCACAATAACTGATGATTAAGTTCACAAAATCATCATACAAAATATCATTTTGAACTGTCATAGCTATCGTCTCTAGCATTTCACCCTCATTCCAACGTCATACATATCGATTGTTCTTCTCGGTCCATTGACCATGACAATCCACCCTTATTGTTATTGATCCCTCTATTAGTGGTACCTAAATAAAGTCAATTATTAAAAAAAATTAATAGTGATTTCATAGTTCCATAAATGAATCCCAACAGATGTGTAATCAGTCGCAATAGATTACTTACCTATTGGGATTCATGTTACGCTCCTGAAGATGATTTCAACAGACGAGTCATTTGTTGTAACAAGTAAATCATATGTTCCAACAGACTATATATCTATTAGGATTGATGTTACAGTACTGAGGCACATTTGAAGCTAATTCCAATAGATAAGTGACATATTATAACAGATAATTAACCTGTTGTGATAGATGACTTACTTGTTGCAACAAACGATGGTCTGTTGGAATCGAGGTCAGATTTTATCACAATAAGTTACTAATATATTACAATAGATATTTATCGTCTGTTGGAATTGAGTTCAGGTTCTATTGCAACAGGTTAATAATCTATTGCAACAGATATTTCCCTGTTGCAACAGACAACACGTCTGGTAGAATCGAGTTCAGGTTCTATTGCAACAAATATTTATCACGTTACACCAGATAACTAATCTATTTAAACAAATAAATCATCTGTTGCAATAGATGAATCATCTATTCGATTCATGTTACGGCCTGTGGAACCATAAACTTGAATCCAACATATCAGTCTTCCATTGAAACAGATGTCTCATCTGTCGCAATAGATGATTTATCTGTTTAAACAGATGGATTTTATGTTGGATTCATGATCGGGTTTTATCCATTGTTTGAAAAACAACACAATAGCAGTTACCCAGATGACAAATTCAACTAAAAATCATGACTTGCCAAAGTCTCCTATGAGGTAATGCCAAAGTGGAAAGTGATGTACGAAATAAAAATTGACCTAAGAAATTGGTCAAATGGCAACAGTAGCAGTAACAACAACGACAATGGTCAACAAAAAGAAAATAAAAATGATAATGAAGTAGAAGATGATGATAATAAACTAGAAGATGATGAATAAAGTAGCAGTAACAATGAACAACAAAAATTGCTAAGAGAGAGAAAATAACAATGGATGAGAAGAGAGAGAAAGATGACTTTTTTCCTCCGTTTTCTGTTATATTAGGTAAACATTTGGATCAAAGTATAAATTAAAAAACTTCTGGTCTATTCTCAAACTTACCAAACTTTCTTAATCCATAATAAAGTAATTGTCGCCTCCACTCAATAATTAAGACTTGTGTCACCTACACCTCATTTTAAAACTCTTTTGTCACCTACAGCCCAAAGCCCCAAGTAACCTTAACTTGATAGTAATTTAGCACTTTTATTTTGTGTTCTTGAGTCCATCTAGCTTAATATAGTTTTACAGATTAGTCAATTGGCTCACAAAAATAAATAGCACAACATAAATTAAAACTAAAGGAGTATAAGTCAGAAAATTCAATGAAACATTCCTAGATTATGTAAGACTTTGTCATAACTGTGAAAACAATTGTATCTTTGTTAACCATGGTCCTTAACCGTGAAAGCAATCATGAGGTGTGATGATTATCATTTAAAACCTGATAATCTTGAATAAGAATCATTAAAAATATAATGAATTTGTATAGACAAAGTATAAGCATATCATAAGGTTTATATAGGCAGAGTGGAGGAATATCGTAAGGCGTCATAATTCACAAATTAAATTCTAAGGGTTATGAAGATTAAAACATAGAAGTTATGGTTATTATTTAAAGCATAAATTGAAGAGGTGTGAGTTATGAATAATTTTATCAAAGACGATAAATATAAAAAAGGATAAAATTTAAATATTAGACGATATTATCATTTTATAATAATAATAGAAAGAAGAAAAAACAAATAGTATGCTTGATCAAAGAAAGGCGCCATATCATTTTCTTATGAGTTTGTTATTTCTATTACTATATTAATAATGTTGTAACTATATTGATATTATAACTGTTGAAATTTAAGGTGAGTTAATGGAATGAGAACGTGGAGATTCATTAGCACATTCAGTACTTGAGTAATTATTCAGTCACATGAAAAAAAAAAAAAAAGCTTAACAGAATCTTATAGTCTCATGTTAACCTCTCTTTTTTACTAACTTGTACATTTGAAAATGCATAATAATGTGAAATTAATATCATTAAAGAAAATAACATTAACGAGTATAGTAATTTACTACAAGGAATATGGAAGATGTGTATAGAGGCTGATTAAGACAGAAACAGTAACTTGAGTTTTATTGCAAAAGGTTATTTGGCTTGAATGCTATATTTATTACTGAGACTTTAATTAGTTTATAGGTAATTAGTAGCATAACTTAATAAAAATGTTCAAAAAGGGGGAAAAAAGGTAAATTCAAATAAAGGTAATAGAAAGGTGTCTATCACCTTATCTGTGTTTCTCCTATATTATTACTAGTTTAGGTATACGCGCTTCACGCGTGTATCTTACTTTCATGAATTCACATGTTATATTACACTAAATAGGATATTTGTTTAAATTGATAAAGATGTGTATAATAATTAAAATTAACATCTTTTGAATATGTAAAGATGGAGAATTTATTTAATTAAACCTAACCTTTACCAAAAATAATTCTCAAAGTCGATTGGCATTCATTTAACACTTGTAAACTATAACAAAACAATAATGATAGAGATATGAAAACAATACAATTAAATCTAACTTTTACATAAAAATTTCCTCAAAGCCAATGAACATTCATCTACTATCTGTAAACTACAACAAAATAATGTGATAATAGAGATATCAAATCAATACATCTAAACCTAACCTTTTACACAAAAAAAATTCTCTTCAGAGATATCAAAATAGTACAATTAAACCTAACCTTTATACACAAAAATTTCTCAAAGCTGATCAACAAAAACTCCTCAAAGCTGATCAACAAAAATTCCTCAAAGCTGATCAACATTCATCGACATTCATCTACGACCTGTAAACTACCATAAAATAATACACTAATAGAAATATTAAAACAATACAGTTAAACCTAACTTTTACCTAAAAAAAAAATTCAAAGCCAACCGATATTCATCGACTACCTGTAAATTAAAACAAAATAATATGATAAAAGCAAATGTTATTCTCTGTTAAGAAAATCGATCTGTTTGTTGTAACTTGATTGTGAAATTGCTATTGAAATTAGGTGAAGGTAGAAGGAGCATCCATTAATATGGGTTGCTATCAATTTGTGTACTTTTACACCACATCGTGTGTATGTCGATTGAAATTCCTTGCACGGCCCTTTGTTCCAACATTTGTTAGGGTAAACATAAAATATTAGTATTTATGTATAAATACTAAAAATACTAAAGGAATTTTATACGTAAATAAATTATACTACTATCACACATTCCTATTAAAATAAGGAAAGAAAATTGATTTACCTTAATTAAAAAATAGTACACGTAATTTATAGTTTTTCCAAAAATATAAATTATTAGTATTTACTTCTATGATTGTATTTATTTGTCAAATATAAGGTACTATAATTAGGACTCTTTAATAATGATGATTTTTTATTTTTTTTCAAAAATATATATTATTGGTATTTATGTATAATTGTAATTTAAAAAAATAGTAAAAAGACGATTTTGTCTAAAGAAGAGTGTTTTAATGAAGGATAAAAAGTTCAAATTACTTTTCTAAGCGTCTCTACACATTTAATATATTGTATAAATATATAAATTATAGATATAGATATATATAATAGATATAGATATATCGACTCAAATCTGAACTTTTATCATATATCGCTGCATCATAAGTTGCATCCCAAATATAAAGACAAAAAGTTTCATTCTTTACTAGTTGTACTTCATTGTTAACTTACAGGCATTGTCAAATATTCCTCACTTCACCAAGGGAAAATTGTGTGGTCATACAGACTCCTGAAACTAACAGCAAGGACTGGGCCCTATTTCTGCGCTAAATATTCAATCTATCGTATTTAGTGATTCCATTGACTTCAAGGGGTGTTCATAGTTTTGGACTATCATTTATATGTGAAGTTTTTTTCTAATGAAGATTATATGTAAGGCCCTCTTTCATCTTAGTATTATTGATTACCAGTCCAGTTAACTCCACATTATTGTAGGGAGCAAGTTTTGTGATTTCACCTCTACCACCCCATTTATTTTGTATTACATTGTTTATTTGAAAAACGGATGAGGTCAAAATGATTATCTAAAAGGGACAACAGCAATTTGTTAAGAGATTTATTGTTTTTCTTAGAAGGGAGAGTATTCATGCTCTCTGTTGTCACATCTAGTGATTAACTAGTGAACACTCAGCTACTCTCATTCAATTGGATAGCCACTCATACCAAGTGATATTTCTTATATCACCTTCTCCGTCAAACAAAACATTCCTCACTCGTTTAAGTGAGGATGTAAAGAGAACAAGACAGGAAATATGTTGGGCATGTTACTATTCAAGGATCTTTCCATCATCCAATCTTTCATCCATATCAGTCAGCGGCTACAAAAATTTAGCATTTTTGAGTTCAAGCAGAAATGGCTAAATAGTTTGACAGGAAGAGTAGCCGTAGTCAATCATATTTGAGGCTATTCACAAATAAAAAAAGTATCTTCTCAATTGGGATAAGTGTGGACTAGTTCATCTTGACTTGGAACCAAAATTTGTAATGACAATATCAACACAAAATTGTTTGACTCACCTAAGCCGCAGTAATAACAACCGTATCCAACCCGCCCATTTAAAAGACGTATTAATCTATCTATATCTATTTCTATGCTATCTATTTATATCTATATCTATACTACTTTAAAATATCAATTTAAAAAACTTAAAGTGAAATTACTACATTATCCCAACTTGAAAACCCAACCCTTGAACATTGCCCTAATATTACATAAGAATTCTACTATGTGAATATGTGAATAGACGCCGCTTCAAGTCTCTCAACTTACATAGACACCAACCTGAACAGATGCAACTATACGCTTTTCTCTGTTTAAGAGACACCAAGCAGATGACAATTTTTCTTCAAATCTCCAACTTCGTCTGAAACAAATAGGTATGCCCAGTTATTTCTCTTTACCCAAACTTTATGTGCCTCAAAACAATACATCATATTCACTAATAATTCTTCTATGTCACAGTTTTTTGTTGTGAAATCTAATCTTCCACTCAATATAAACTGATAAATTCTCTTCCCAAAATAGCCTACTTTCTTTGTCTAAATTTTTTTTTCAGGTGCTTATTGTCAACAGTCGTATTATTTGTTGACAAGTCCCATGGAACACATATTTGTTCTTCAATCTATAGATTCTGTAGTATGATGCTCTATTTGTATGATTTTGGTATTTTTAGTTCTTGGGCTTATTGTCAGTCTGCAAATGTATCCACCACAACTTAAAAAGTAAATGTTGTGCATATGGTATACTTTCAAATCTTCAAACATCTGTTCTCAAACGCAAGAACAAATCCAAGGTAAGGTGAACCCCCATTCATCTACTCTACTTCCATAGATTAACAAATAAGATTATATGTACATTCTAAATTTGATTATTTTAACATGTTGTCGATGTCCCACCCTTCACACCCTTTGTAAAATTGAATAGTTTTCTTCTCATTAGATTGAACCAGGCTGTGTCTCTGCACTCTGTTCCCGATCCTCTATTATAGATTGTGGTTCATTATATACCTGCATCAAAATCAATATATATATATATATAAAGGAGGATTATAGATATGCGCAGTCTTTTTGGTGAAGGATTCTATTTATCTTTTTTCTCCTGTTTTTTTTTTTTTTTTTGAGTTTTTCTTTCATTCTTTTCAATTATTTTATTTTTAAAATTATTTTCATAACTCACCTCTCTTTATGTTCATAATAAATTACACTCTTAATTAATAAAATTTATAACTCTAAAACCTTTTATATTCATAACCTACAATTATTTAATTTTGCATTAAAAAAATCTAATGACAATTGTTCCTTTAAATATTGTGAAACAATGGCAATTGTTTCTTGAAAAAGTCTAATGACAATTGTTTCTTACAAGGTATATGCATTCCAAAAGTTACTCTTCTAAGCTTTATTTATTTTTTTAGAGTAGATTTTTTTTATGCTATGCATAGTCTATTAATAAACTTAGTACATTTGTATATTTTTGCAAAGAGTTATGTATTACTTTATAAGAATAATTTTCTTTTATGTTATATGCCCGTTAATTAATTTTTTGTAATCTTATATTTCTCTTTATCTTAATCTCATTAAAAATTTTATTGTAGATGAAAAGAAGAATACTATCATGACAGTTTTACTTGTCCTTATCTCACTGTAGGTATGAGACATAAAATATAGGAATAAAAAAAAATGTCTCACCGGCCAAGATATAGTTCAAAGTCAATATTTATGATCTTTTCAATTTATTAAATTTCATCTTCAACTGCTCTTAGCACTTTATTTAACAATATAGTCATCCTTCTTTTTCGTTTGATGCAACACTTATGTTTTTTTTTTTTTTGACTCTTTTAAGGCTCGATTAACATACAAATGAAATAGGATATTGAGATGACAAGAATCTAACTATTACTGTTTAAAATTCTTTTGAGAGAAATTATATTTATATGTGTGATAATTCTTTTTTCCTCTTCAATTCACAATATAACATTTTCAAAAGTTTATATTAATTTAGTTAACTATTTTTCTGATTTTTTTCGTTGGTGATGTCAACTTTTTATATGCGTGTCTAGAACAGAGTGTTTATTTTCTAAAGTACAAGCAAAGAAAGGAGGAAAACATATACGTGTGCTGCTTAAGAAAGTATCTATGGATCCTTTTGCAATATGTGCATCAACTTTAGTAAATCTTTTGATAAAATATGAGAATGTAACATTAGTTTATAATTTTGAATGACATTTTAATTCATAAGAAAGTTGTTTATTAATTCGTTAAATTGTAGTTTTTGATTTTTCACATTTTAATATCCACGACTCTCAAGCCTTTCATATTCATAACCTTCAATTAGTTAATGTTCAAGAAGACCATTTATTTTTTTCTCTTTTTTTTTTTAATTTTCAAACTCTAAATATTTTTTGTTAATTGTTTTTATCTTCCTTTATAATTAATGTAATTGATTTGTATTAAGTAAAATTTATATCTCTATATAACAAAAAAATTAAATTTCTACTCTTAATAATATCATTAACTTCATGACTTTTAAATTTTCATATTCATAACCTCCAATTATATAATTATAAAATTTAAGATAACTTGTGATGTTTCTACATTTTCATCTATATAAAGTCATAATATTTTGTTTCATGAGACCCATACTCAAGAATATTCTTTTTATTTTATATCTGAAATAGTGTTCTTTGTATTATTATTTATACTATTAAATTCAAGCTTATGAAGAAGGCATTTGAAGGTTGATCGTTTGTCAAAGAGGCTATCGAACAAGAGCTTAAAAAATTGTACACTATTTTTATATTTCTTTTTTCGTGTATTTTTTTATGGTTAACCTAAAAAAAAATAGGTGTGTGTGTGTCAGTGTTCATGAGTATGTTCTCTATATGTAACTTTTATAATATGTATTTTCATGATTTTTTTATTATTGTAAATTTTATAGACTTTTGAATGTTGATCGTTTGTCAAAGAGGCTATCGAACAAGAGCTTAAAAAATTGTATACTAATTTTGTATTTTTTTTTCCGTCTATTTTCTTATAATTAACGTAAAAAAAAAAATAGGTGTATGTGTTTGAGTGTTCATGGGTATGTTCTTATATGTAACTCCTATAATATGAACTTTCATGATTTTTTGATGATGCGAATCGCAATATGCACATTAAGGTAGTTGTAATATGGAGTTAATCTGTATATAATGCTTACGAGTTGAAGAAATTTATGCTATTGAAATAAATAAAATCAACAACTCTCTTCAGGAGTACTACTATTGTTTTTTGTTTTCAATAATATTCCATCTGTTTATTTAGGTTGTTATGATGATTCTTATGGCAGAATCCTCACCATAGTTTGGCTTTGAATGGAAGAATGAGACATCAGAGAGATGTATTTTCTGTAAAATGAGGCTTCACCCTCTCGCCATGTGTGTGATTTCATCTCCATTCATAAAAAAACCAACAGCCCTTAGACAAAAAGAAAAGATCAAGAATTATTTTGACATTTGGCCATAGAATTCCAGATATTTTTATATGCCTCTTCCTTTTACTGCTTGTGCTTCTTTAATGTAGCTGCACTTTCAAGAATTTGGAACCTAAATGATGTTGATTGATATGAAAATATGGGCTGTGATGATGATTTTCTCTTTCGGGGCTATAATCTACTTCGCTGTCTTGATAAGATCTGACCCGTATCTTGGCGGGGCAATAAATGCAGCGCATACACAAATCGGTGTATCTGCAGCCATGGCATGTGTTGGTTCTCTTTGTGTGTTTGTATAACACCAAAATCTGAGCTCTAAAAGTTTTACTATAACACCCAATTGAATAACCTATTTTTCTGATGCAGCTCTCCACCAATTTTTAGCTCAAACTAAAGCTAATCATAGAAAAATGAGGATTTTCAGTGTGGTTGACCATCTCCGATATGCCTATGATTTCTTTTTTGCTCTATTCTTGCTTTCCTATATCAAGTTATTCTCCGTAAATCCACCTATGATGAAGCTTGCACCAGCTTTGGATTAAAGAAGATCGGCTATAGAATAGAAGAAAGAAGCGAGAGACCTTCTGGCGCCCTGGTTCATTCTTTCCCCAACTCCTTCTCGGAAGAAAAGTAGTCAACTGCCCTTCAGCTCAAAACATGCAAAACAAACTATATATGATCTTCCTTTTTCTGCTTGTGCTTCTGTAATGTAGAAATGACAAATCAAGATAGCTGGTTTTTTCAAGGGTTTGGAAAATGGACTGCGGTGATGATTTGCTTCTCTTTGGGCTATAATCTACTTCATTGCGTTGATACGATCCTACCCGTATCTTGGCATTGCGACCCAGTATGGCATCCATTTGCAAACTGGTGCATTTGCAGCCATGACGTGTGTTGGTTTTTCTTTTCATGTCTGTTGAACAACAAAATCTGAGCCCTAAACTTAGATACCCAATTGGGATCTTCAGTTTTTCTTGAACATCTCATTTCAGAGGCAGCTTCTCTATCAAATTTTAGTTCCAAAATTAGGTAATCGGTGTAGAAAATGTTTTTCAGGGTGATTGACCATCTCCGGTATGCCAATGAGTTTATCTTAGCTCGAAATAACAACCCTTTTATCACATGTAGATACTAATATTTGAAGCATGAAGTCTCTTAGAAATGTTTATTGATCTTCTTACCCCATCATAGCTTATGTTTATGGGATTTTACCTAAGTTGCTCGGACTCTCCGAAAATGTTGTCGCACCCGTGTCGGATCCTTCGAAAATGTACTACTTTTGAAGGATCCAACCCACACCCCATGACATTTTTGAAGAGTCCGAGCAACTTAGGATTTCACTGTGTAAGTTATTGCTGTGTGTGAACAGTTTGACATTGTTCAAACGCCTACTTGTGGGGTAGTTTCCATCTTTCGGATGAGGTTTTGATGATAATGCTTATGGCAGAATACTCAACACTGTTTTAGTACAGAAAGGAATACACTTCACAGAGATGGAATTTTTTGTAAAGGGTTGTTGCCCGTCTGTTTTGTCCATGATTTCCTCTTCACTGATAAAAACCAACAGTCCTTTGAGAAAAAATAAAAGATCAAGAATTATGGTGACGTTTGGCCATAGAATACCAACTATTTTAATATGCTTCTTCCCTTTTACTGCTTATGCTTCTGTGAGGTAGAAATGACACAAAAAGGTAGTTGTTCTCTTAGGAGTTTGGAACCTAAATAAGATGTTTTAATGATGAAGATTTGCTTCTTTCTGTGCAATAATTTAATTCACTGTGTTGAGAAAATCCATCCTGTATCTTGGTAGCACGTCTCGGTAAGGCATCCATTCGCTAATGGTGTATCTTCTGCCATGGCGAGCACTGTCTCTCTGCATATTTCTAGAACAGAAAAATGTGAGCCCTAAAAGTTTTACTATAACACCCTGTTGGGTTTTGCAGTTTTGTTAACACCAAATTTTTTTCATCTATTGTCAGCTCAAAGTTGAGGTAATCGGAGGAAAAATAGGATTTTTAGGGTGTTTGACCATCTCTGGTATGCTTATGATTTCTTGTTTATCTAATCAACTACCCTTTAGCTGAAAAAGGCAAAATACTATATATGCTCTTCCTTTTTCTGCTTCTGTTTACTACGACAGCTGATTTTCACAAATATCTACTTTTATGTCCCTCTAAATACAAAGGTAGCTGCTTTTTTAAGAGTACTGAGCCTAAATGAGGTGTTCTACTAATGTTGATTGATCTTAAAAATGACAGAGAGGGGTAAATCATGAAAATACTTGAGAATGTGTGTTGTGATGATGGTCTGCGTCTTTCTGGGCTATAATTTACTTTATTGCATTAAGAAAATCCAACCCGTATATTGGCATCCATATGCAAACTGGTGTCTTATAGCATGTGTTGCTTTCGCTTTTCATATTCACATACAGCAAAATCTGAGCCCTAAAAGTTGGCTCAAAATGTGACAATCGGAAAAAAATGGAATGTTTTTGGGTGGTTTTGCATATCTGGTATGTCTATGATGAGGTTCTTGTGTGTGCATATAATAATGTCTCTTTATGTCTCTCTATCTGTGACTACTTCCCTCCTGCCTGCCTGTTTTTTTGGCAAAGCAGCAATAAAAGCATAGAAAATGGAGGGTTCAGCCAGTATAAAGAATGGAAAAGGGCCAAATATACCCTTCCACTATGAAGAATGGGGCCCACAGAAAGAGAATGAAATTCTGCGAGGGTGGTTGCCCCCTCTGATTGGCCTATGATTTTTCCTTTAACCAAACCAACAACCCTCTTCAGATGTACTGCAAACATACTCCAATCTTGTGTAGCAATTGTTAAAAATTGCTTGAAGTTGTCCAAACGCCAACTTGTGGGGAAGTTCCAATCTTTCAAAAGTGACTGTGATGATAATTTAGCCATCAGAGAGATGGGAGAATCCTCACCCTAGTTTATGCCTAGAAAGGAAAAATGAGACATCGAAGAGAGGATTTTCTGTAAAGGGCTGTTGCCCCCTCTCTTCAAGTCCATGATTTCTTCGCAATTGATTAAAAACCTATAACCTTTTCAGAAGAAAAAAGAACAAGAATATTGATTTCCGTGTTATATATATGTATGCTTATTCCAGTTTCTTCTTCTGCTACTGCTACAGCTGATTTTTGCAATTAATTACTTTTATGTCCCTGTAAAATACCAGGTAGAAATGACACAAGAAGTTAGCCCCTTTTAATGGGCCATTTACGAGAATGTTGATTGATCTGAAAAATGGGTTGTGATGCTGATTTTCTTTGCATTGAGAGGATCTGACCCGTAACTTGGCTGGGCGACTCGGCATGGCATCATCTGTAAACCGGTATCTATTAATCGGTATCTGCAGCCATGGCGATGTCGCTTTCTTTTTTCATGTTAGAACAACAAAACTTGAGCCCTAAAATGTACGACAACTATTTAATGATCAGATCTCGGGAATTGAATTACCCAATTATGTTCAGTTTTTTTTGAAACACCCCATTTTAGATGCAGTGCTCTATCAAGTTTTAGCTCAAAAATGAGGTAATTGAAGTAACAAAAGGGATTTTTCATGGTTGTTGACCATCGCCTGTATGCCAGTGATTTATCTTAGCTTTAATCAGCTGCCTTTTTAGCATGTGTATGAGGTATGTATGTATGTATATATGTGTGTGTGCGTCTGTTCTGTCTCTCTATCTGTGTCTACTTTGATTCGGTGTGGATGCATTTTCAGAGAACTTAAAAAGCAAAAGCATACGAACAGGATAGTTGAGAAACTTATAAGCTCTCTGGTTAAAGTATCTCTTATAAATCAGAGTGTTCTATAGAAATATGGAGGTTCAACCCACTATTAAGAATGAGGCCAACAGAGGAATGGGAATTCTTTGAGGGTGGTTTCCCGTGTAGAGTATGCAGAGCAACCCAAATGAATGAAAGAAACATATACCGGCAATATTGTCTATAAAGAAGTATTAGGTGAGAATTGTTTCATTACATTATTATATAACATCAATGATTTAAATAATTATTAATTTTAGCTACACTATAAATTTTCACCCGTATATGGACTTATTGTTACAACAAAATACATGACAAGACTCATCAACATGGAAAAAGCAAAATATTTTTTTACTATATTCATTCATCTATAATTTCATATCATTTTTATTAAATAAATCACAACGATTTTATTTACAATGAAAGTGCTAACTCTAATGTTTGACAATAAAGACACATTTAACAAGACCCACGTGCAACGCACGTGTCGTGACACTAGTATGACTAAATGAGTGAACTTGATTCCAATATAACAGATTCATTTGGGTTGAAATCCGTCTGAGATAATTCATACATTAACAATGAGCATCACTTTCAGAGTTGACAATGACATTTCAGCCGCTTTCACTTAAATGTAAATTACGAATTGAAATATGTAGATACAAATATGTTCTAAGTTATCTGTCGAGTCCTCATCTAAATGCCAAATTGTGACACTCCAAACTCATCATAATGGATAGAAAGGCATTCACTTTTTAGGTACATTGAACTCATGCTACAATGGAAAAAAAATAATAGGAAAGATGACATTAAACTTAAAACGTTGTCTTATCAGATTAGAAAAAAATGCGTACCTCTTTTCTTAGGATGGTCAAATGAACAAAGTGTGAAATTTTAACTTCATATCTTAGTAGGTGTCTTTGTGATTTCAAATTGTTCAGACCCAATGAAATTTGTACAACTATATTAACCAAGGTCATTCACTCGAAATAAAAAGAGGTTCACACAAATGATACCGCAACGCTTGTGTCTCACAAAGTCTCCCTCAAACGAAACTTTGAAATCCCTAGGACTACATTATGGATGCTACAAAACTAGAAGAAAGGAGTTTCTATTTATAGAGTCTATAACATTTTCCTACAAGAACAAGGAGTAGCCAAATATGGAGAATATGTTTTTCTTTTCCTAAAAGGAAACTCAATTGTAGTACTTAAAGGAAAACCCAATTATGGTAAGAAAGTCAGGACAACACCAACAATTCTCCCTCTTGGCCTGAATTTCTGATAAAATAAATTTTCTCCACCTTCTTTATGTAGTCTTCAACAAGTTCAATCTCCATATCAAAAATCTCCTCCATTAAATCTTGCCTCTGCACATAGTAACATTGATAAAATTTCTTGAACCAAAATCTTCATTATCGTCTAATAGGTTACGACTAGAATTGAATTCGCCAAGATGAAGACCCAATTTTAACCTTGCTCTGATACCACTTGTTAGGACCGAAATAATCAGGTGTTATGCGAAAGCTAACAAAGGAAACCTCGAAAGACCATGAATAACAAGATAAATGAGAAATACACCAAAAGAGACACAAGAATTTAACGTTGTTCAGTCTATCGACCTACATCCACAAAAGGAGATGAACAATCCATTATATAAAATAGAGTACAAACTGTCAAGAAAGACAACCTCACACAATTCACTCAAAATAAAAAGAGGTTTACACAGGTGATACCGCAATGCTTGTGTCTCACAAAGTCTGCCCCTAAATAAAACTCTCAAACCCCTAAGACTACATAGTGGATGCTACAAAACTAGAAAAAAGGAGCCTCTATTTATAGAGTCTATAACATTTTCCTAAAAAATAAGGATTATCCAAATATGGAGAATAAAGATAAAAAAAAAAGCTCAAAAATCGAAGGGAAACCAACTAGAGAAGTTCGGTGAAACCAGTTTTGTTAAAGATGTCGGTAGTGATTAAGAATTCTTGGTAGTTTCTGATGGTAACTCCAAACCCTGTAAGGATTGGATTTTTGATTCAGTTTGCACATTTCATATGTGTCGCAATCGAAATTGGTTTACAATATATGAAATAGTCTCTAAAAGTGTTGCGTTGATGGGAGATAATACACCTTGTAAGATAGTTGGTATTGGAACAATCAGGATCAAGATATTTGATGGGATTGTGAGGATACTTGGTGATGTGCGGTATGTCCCAAACCTCAAGAGAAATCTTTTTTCTTTGAGTTCCCTTGATTCGAACTGATATAAGTACACTGGT
This sequence comes from Capsicum baccatum var. pendulum, assembly GCA_030864225.1. Lineage (NCBI taxonomy): Eukaryota > Viridiplantae > Streptophyta > Magnoliopsida > Solanales > Solanaceae > Capsicum > Capsicum baccatum. Next base: position 29,416,685 of record CM061556.1, on the reverse strand, counting down.
GAAGATGGAGTCCTAAATGTTACTAAAGGTGCTCTTGTTGTGACGAAGGGATAGAGAAAAACTGCCAATTTATACGTCTTGCAAGGCTCTACAGTTATAGGTGATGCAGCTGTCTCTACTTCTTCTCTATCAGATAATGATGTGGCTAAACTTTGGCATATGCACTTGGGCATATGAGTGAAAGGGGGATGGCTGAACTAAGTAGGAGAGGGATTCTTGATGAGAAGAGTATTACCAAATAAGAGTTCTATGAGCACTGTGTTTTTGGGAAGCAGAAGAGAGTCAGATTCACTAAAGACATCCACTCAACTAAAGGCATACTTGATTACATTCATTCTGATCTCTAGGGTTCTTCTAGAGTACCTTCTAGAGGAGGTTCTAATAACTTGTTGACTATTATTGATGACTATTCCAGAAAAATTTAGGTGTTCTTCCTTAAGCAAGAGAATGATGTGTTGTCTACTTTCAAGGAGTGAAATACTATGATTGAAAAACAAATAGGGAAGCAGGTAAAATGCCTTTGGAGTGATAATGTTTTAGATTTCTATTCTAATGAATTTAATGTTCTGTGCAGGTCTAGAGGGATTGAGTAAGACCCCGTAAGATTCTAGTTCATTTCAGCCTTGTATTACATGTTAAAGGGGTCCAAGACTTAGAAAATTTAGCTAAGTACTAGAGACTTAGTCTTATTTTGGCCTCTCAACTTTGATTAATTTTAATTCCACCTTTCCAGCCTTAAATACCGATTTCCTAGTTAATCTATGATCAAGGTTACTTATAGGTCATCTCGGGTGAGTTTCAAATTTTTCAAACTAGCGTAAGGATGAGTTTGGATGTCCAAAACAGCAAGGGGTCGCAATAGGGCCGCATCATGAGGGTCAGTTGACCTAGGATCAGGGTCACGCCACGATGGCTGCTTTACCCAAGCAGGGGTCACCCCGTGATGGGAGGCCCCATACAACATTTTAAATTCGTGTCATTAAGGGCATTTGGGTCTTTTCCCTCACCCAAGTGGCCCATAAAACAAAATTAAGGATCAAAAAAGGGAAAATTACTCATCTTTTCACAAAATCCTCTTAAGAACAAAACCCTAGTTTCTTTAATTCCAAGATCAAAATTCAAGCAATAACCAACAACCCACACGAATTCAACTACTGAGGTATGTTAAGTGTTCATCCTAGGGTCCCTTCCAACCCTTGGAATTCAAGAACCTTTTTCATACCTTAAGTTATGAGTTTATTTAATTAAAATCATATTATGTCCATGTATGTGTTGTAATTTGAGCGCCAAGTGATGAATATATGAATTCCATGTGAAATAAACTAATATGCATGTTGGTTGATGTAAGCATCATTTTGAATCCCCTAAATTGTGAATTAGATAGAAAGTCATGATATGTTAGCATGTTGATCATTCCCATGTACAAGGTTATGTCCTCCAAGTGTTTGATAAAATGACTAAATGAGTGAAAGTTGAATTGTGACTATTTGGTATGCTTTAAAGTTATGGTATGGTCCTATTGTCAATGATATCGAGTCTTGGGGGTTATGATAACTGAAATTTAGCTGCTTACCTAGTTTACAGTAGTCATAGAAAGGTCTCAGTCGTATCATGAGCATTAGTACTCGGTTCGTTAATATGGTCAGTGTGAATTCAGTCAAGCCTAGCCAGTTTAGTTATTAGTGTCGATTCAGTTGGGAGTACGATTCAGCACCGAGCGAACCTAGGGATGGGGGAATTCCTGCCAGCTTAGGGTGTGACCCTTAGTAGCAGTCCCTGAGTTACAGAACTACGTAGCCAGTGTAGGTTTATATGTCTTCCTTCCAGTTTAGGGTTGACATATATATATATATATATAGATACATATATATATATATATATATATATATACATACATATATATATACATATATATATATACATATATATATATATACAAATATATATATACATATATATATATATATATATATATATCATGAGTCTTCCTGCCTGATTTGGGTTGACCCAGTCATTTTTAGTAACCCATGGTACGGTACTAACACCCTTCCAACTGGGGTTACAGGTTGGACCCCAATTAGTCTATATTGGGGCATGTCGGTTAGATCAAAGCTCCCACAGTTTCAGTTTCAGTACTCAGTTGAATTCAGCTTAGTCTTGCTTGACCATAGCATATGGCTTACCATTATTTAACTATCAGATTTCAGTATCTCAGTCTACAGACTACTTCAGTACTTGCTTTATGAGTGGTCATACATCTTCAGTCTTTACAGTTTTCATGTATTTCTAGTCAGTATCTCATGCTATGCATTTGGTTAGTTATTACTCATGAATGTGAACCCATGCATATCAGCCTAACCCTATTGAGCATGCTAGTACATTCAAAGTACTGATTGTATACTTATTTTCTTGCGCTATGATGTCTTATATCATAGGTTCAGACGCTCGGATCCCTGATTATCCTTAGATTTTCCAGTGCATCAACAGTAGCAGCAGTGGTGAGTCCTCTTCTTTTGAAGACGATTTTTCTTATATTTAGTTATGTCAGTAGTTTATTTATTTATTCAAGAGTTATTTGGGGGCTTTTCCCATTAACTCCACTGTCAGACAGTTTAGAGGCTTTCATACTAGTACAGACAGTTGGTTAGTTTTCAGTTGTGATCATCAGAAGTTTTTATTGGTATTGCCAGTTAGTTTTCAAATATTTTAAACTATTATTTAGTATTGTTTTCAGTTGTTAAAACCTTATGGCACTTTAGTTGAAATTCTGCATATGTTGTTTATAATTTTTATTCAATGCTTACAGTAAGTAAAAACATATGGATTAGCTTATGATTTCATGGGACCATAAGTATCGTGTGGCATCCAGGGTGTATTCCCGGGGCATTACAAACTTGGTATCAGAGCCTAATATTTTAAAGCATCCTAGAAAGTCTAAAAACCGCGTCGAGTAGTGTTTTGTGAATGAGCAGAAGAAGGCATTTAGGAAAAGTTTCCCTTTTTTCAGTGTTCATATCGTGCGAATGAGCAAGAGCTCAAGTTAAACTCTCTATCTAATTCAACTTTTCCTTCTGTTTACAGAATATTCCTCCTAGAAAAATGTCACGCCCCAAAATCCCATCGGGCCGGACTGGCACCCGAAGCCGAGAAGGTCCGGGAGAACCCGTTCAAATACCTGTACTGTCACTTACATGTCACCAAAAATTTGGACAGCACTTCGTTGCATATAGAAGGGTCGAATTACCTATATCAGCACAACACACACAAATATATATATATATATATATATAATACTTGGCCGTCGGGGCCACCACATATACAAATATAACATCACTATATAAACTTCCATGACTTTACCCTTCCTTATGTCTACAAAGCCTCTAGGATATACATGACATAACTAGGGTCGGGACAAACCCCCGCCCACAAATGACTCCTGTACAATAACAAAACATAAGGAACCGACTCGAAAAGCTCCGAAGCAAACTGGAGCTCACCAACAATAGCTGTATGACCTGGCTCCTATCTATGCTATGAATGAGCTGAAGCACCTGTGCCTGCAGCATAAAATACAGGTCCCCCGTGAGGAACGTCAGTACGAAATATGTACTGAGTATGTAAAGCTGTAAATAATCATATGTGATATGGGGGATCAAGAAAATCAGACACAAGTGATTAAATCATAATAGAAGTGAACCACACTTCATAAACACTTTTAGGATCATGTACATTATCATTAATCTGAATTAGGTTCTTGAATTCAAACACATTTGTGGAACGGTATACATTCGTTCATTTTATTCTTTACAATTATCATTCGCCATTACCTCCTCCTCCCGAACCTCCAGCCACCTAACAATAATCAATATTGTACCGTACTGTGACCATTAGGCTGCCCCCAGTACATATCAACTGTAATCATATCAAGTATCGGGATCGGCCCATGCTAGGCTTAAGCCCCTGAGCTACCACCCACACGTATATCAAGTAACACATATAAGAGATCTTTCCAATAACTTAGTTCAAAAGCTTTTGATATTATTACATTAGTGTTCATGCCAATATAGTACCTTTGGAACAATGATACATCAATAAAAACCAAGTAATAGACCTTCTATACAATAACGATGTAATAAGGATTCATTGGTACATCAACAATGTGTTTCAGAATCATCAATATCACAACAATGAAATAAGAGCCTTTTGGTATATCAATGAAACATTTTGACACTTTATAGAATGAAAGCAACTTCGTTGGTAATGTAGAACAATGCATGTTTTTGGACAACCTCAGAATCTTACTTGACGGAACATTGGTGTTTTCATGCCAAAGAACATCGTTAGAGTATGCTTTACATACCTCGTTGTAGATTCGGATACCAATTCAACACAACTTCCCGCCTTTACAAATCACTTATCTACAATGAAATGTTTGGAATCTAGTATTAGCAACCCAACACCACAATTCTCCTCCATAATCCCATACAACCAATATTTGCAAAGCATTCCAAAAACCAACTTGAACAATAGGTTTATGTGTATATATATATATAATCATCATTTCAATACCATATCATCACACCAAATCCCTTCACAATTCAACATAATCCAACCATGCACAAGAATAATCCAACATCATTTCCCAATCATCTTTCAACAACAATCAAATAACATACTTCTTATGCTCACATGCATATATGTATACATATTTATATAAATAACACCCAGATAATTTACATCCTTACCATAAAATGGACCTTTTGATTTCGAAGTCCTGTTGGCACAAATAAGGGGTGCTTCTCGAAGCCCTCGAGACGGTGAACACAACTACGAAATCAATTTGGATTTTCTACGGTTGAATCACAAGATAATTGGAGTTGAACTTAGGCTAGGGTTTCTTATTCTTCAATAATTTGGATGATAAATGATGGATATGAGGCTAAGTATATGTATATAATGATCAATTTTCGTCCATGAGGTGATGGAAAATGACCATATTGCCCTTAAAATTTAAGTAAATCCGAATCTGTCCATTGTGGACTGTTTTGATAGGCTAAAGTAAATCGACCATAACTCTTTGCTCCGATAATGGATTTGGGTGAAACCAATTGCATTAGAAATAAGACTCTCGGGGCTTCTCATCGATATATAGCAGCTCACACAATTCATTTTGTACAAGGAGTTATGATCGTTTAAAGTCGACCCAAAAATCTGTTTGGCTGCAGTACTTTTGTGTGCAGAAAATTTCTGCACATTTACTGTTCATTGCGTCCACCGTTTTCAAGTTTCGAACATGCTCGCTTATATCCGATACTCATCTGTTTTCAGAAATCCTTATATCGTTGGAAAGCTAACTCGATAAACTTCGCATAGAAACTTCGACGAGCAAATTCCGGTATAAATAAAGTTGATTCCTATACACATATAATCAAACTATACACTTGAAACCATCTCAAAATAATCAATACTCATACTTAAACTCATATATACCTAACTTATGATCAATACATATACTCCAACACATATAACCATGGCTAATGCACGTAATTAAGTACGGGGTGTTATAAAAAACTAATGGAAGAAGAACCGGAAACCAGCCAGCACCTCTGTCCGTTCAGAAAGATCCCCATAATGAGCATATTTCTCATGCAACGTTCAAAGTTGTATTCACCAATCTAGCTCACTCTATGGTAGCCCAAAATGTGAGGCCATCTACTGTTCAGGCCAACCCAATTGCCAATAATATCGCAGCCAGGATTCGGAACTTTACCCGAATGAATCCTCCTTCATTTTCAGGATCTAAGTCTGAAAAGGATCTACAAGAATTCTTAGACATGGTGTAGAAGGTAACAAATATTATGGGGGTGACTTCCAGTGAGAGTGTTGAACTAGTTGCTTACCAGCTGCAAGATGTAGCTCATATATGGTTTAAGCAGTGGAAAGGGGATAGGGGCACAGAGGCTGGACCTATAGAGTGGGAGGAATTTGTTACTGCTTTCTTAGATAGATTTTTCTTGTTGGAGTTGAGGAAGGCTAAGGTGTTAGAGTTCATTAATTTGAAATATGGAAACATGAGTATGAAAGAGTATTCACTCAAGTTTACTCAGCTAGCCAGGTATGCTCCTTGTGTAGTAGCTGATAACAGGTCCAGGATTAGCAAGTTTGTGTTTGGGGTATCTGATAGTGTGGCCAAAGAGTGTAGGACCATGATACTGATTAAGTAAATAGACTTGTCTAGGCTTATGGTCCATAATCAGAAGATAGAGGAAAAGGACATTAAGGAGATAGACAGGGAGAGTAAGAGGGCTAGAACAGGTAGCTTTAATTTCAGTCAGCCAAAGTCAGAGGGTGGTAACCATCCTTAGTTATGCCTAAAATACTTAGTCCCAGCTCCATCTTTCGATAGTACACCCATGCACAAATTCAGGAATGACAACAAGGATAGGGCGTTAGGCTATAAGTCTCAAGGTAGTGTAACAGTGCTCGAACAAATCTTTTTTGCCAGAAATATAGTAGGAACCATCAGGTTGTTTGCATAACGGACAACAATGTATGCTTTGGGTATGGCAAGCCAGGTCATAGAATCAAAGAATGTCCACAGGCAGGTTCGCAGAGTCAGCAAAATCATCCCCCAGCTTAGTTTGATCGCCCATCTCAGTAGGGTGCCACTTCCGGTGCCACCAGTAGTCAACGCCTAAACAGGATTTATGCACTTTAGTCCCGACAGGATCAAGAAAGTTCTCCTAATATGGTTACTGGTATGGTGCAGGTTTTTCATTTACATATTTATGCTTTGCTTAACCCTGGAGCTTCTCTTTCTTTTGTAACCCCTTATATAGTGGTCAACTTTGGAGTCAGTCCCAAAACCTTAATAGAGCCTTTCTCAATATCTACCCAGTAGGTGTCTCGATTATAGTCAGGCATGTATACAGGGACTGTCCGATCACAATATCCCGGAAAGTCACTTTAGTTGATCTTGTGGAGTTAGAGATAACTAATTTTGATGTCATTCTCGGTATAGATTGTATCCATTCATGCTATGCTTAAGTTGATTATAGAAACAAAGTTGTTCATTTTTAGTTCTCGAAGGAACTAATCCTTAAGTGGAGGGGTAGTACCACAACGCCTAGGGGTTAGCTTGTTTCATACCTTAGAGTGAGAAAAATAATATACAAAAGATTTGTATATCATCTTGTGCGAGTCAAAGACTCTAGTTTCGAGACTCCCAATTTTGAGTCAATTTCAGTAGCAAGGGAATTTCCAGATGGTTCCTTGAACACCTTCCCAGAGTTCCTCCTGAAAGGAAAATTGACTTCGAAATAGACCTTCTTCCAGATACTAAGCCTATTTCTATTCTGCCATACAGAATGGCTCTATCCAAACTTAAAGAGTTGAAAGAACAGTTGAAAGACCTCCTAGATAATGGATTTATCATGCGTAATATTTCCCTATGGGGTATATCAATCCTATTCGTACGTAAGAAAGAAGGTTCTCTTAGGATATGTATTGACTATCATCAGTTGAACAAAGTTACAATCAAGAATAAATACCTACTTCCTAGAATCGATGACTTGTTCAACCAACTTTATGGTGCCAGTTACTTTTCTAAGATAGACCTCAGATCTGGCTATTATCAGCTCAAAGTAAGAGAATGTGACATTCCAAAAATAGCTTTCCAAATCTGGTATGGTCACTTTGAGTTTCTAGTCATGTCTTTTGGTCTCACAAACATCCCAGCGACCTTTATAGACTTGATGAACCGAGTGTTCAAGCAGTACTTAGAAATGTGCATCATAGTCTTCATCGATGACATTCTTGTCTATTCTTGCACCGAAAATGATCATGCAGACCACCTCAAAATAGTATTACAAACTCTTAGAGCCCATCAGTTGTTCGCCAAATTTAGCAAGTGCTAATTTTGGCTAAGGTCAGTAGCTTTTCTTGGTCACATTATTTCCAGTGATGGTATTAGAGTTGATCCTTAGAAGACCAAAGCAATAAAAAACTAGCATAGACCCATCTCTCCATCAAATATCAGGATTTTCTTGGGTTTGGCTGGCTATTATCGATGATTTGTTGAACAATTTTCATCTATTGCATCCCCCATGTCCAAATTGACTCAGAAGAAAGTCAAGTTCCCGTGGTCAGATTCTTATGAGAAGAGTTTTTAGGAGTTAAAGACTCGACTCACCTCAGCTTTAGTTTTGACCTTGCCTAATGGTTCATATAGGTTTTTCATTTATTGTGATGCTTTCAGAGTTGGTTTGGGTTGTGTCTTGATGCAGAGAGGTAAGGTCATAGCTTATGCCTCTAGAAAGCTTAAACCCTATGAAAAAAATTATCATACCTGTGATCTTAAGTTAGCTGCTGTTGTGTTTGCCTAAAAGATTTGGAGGAACTATTTCTATGGGGTGTATGTTGATGTGTTCATGGACCACAAGAGATTGCGCTATGTATTCTCGTAGAAAGATTTGAACTTGCGCTAGAGGAGTTGGTTAGAGTTGTTGAAAGACTATGACATGAGTATTCTGTATCATATGCGCAAGTTCAATGTAGTGGTAGATGCCATCATCAGGTTGTCTATAGGTACTGTTTCTCACATTGAAAATGATAAGAAGAAGCTAGTTTACGAAGTTCATCAACTTGCCAGACTAGGTGTCTATTTGGTCGATTCAGTTGAGAGTAGCGTGGGGGTGCAAAATAGTTCAGAATCTTTTTTGGTTGCCGAAGTGAAAGAAAAGTAGGATATGGATTCTAATTTGGTTAGGTTGAAGGAGCCTGTCAGAGATCAAAAAGTAGAGGTTTTCTCCCAAGAGAGAGATGGTGTGTTGCATTACCAGGGTAGACTATGTGTGATATGTGTAGATGATCTAAGACAGTAGATTCTTGTTGAAGCGCATGGTGCGCGCTACTCGATTCATCCAAGGGCTACTAAGATATACCGTGATTTGTGGGAAATCTATTGGTGGAGTGGAATGAAAAGAGACATTGCAGAGTTTGTGGCTAAGTGCTCTACTTGCCAACAGGTTAAGATTGAGCACCAAAATTCTAGTGGTTCTGTGCAGGAGTTCAGTATCCCCACTAGGAAGTGGGAAAAAGTGAACATGAACTTTGTGATGGGTTTGCCTCATACTCATTGTCAGCATGATTCGATTTGGGTCATTGTGGACAGGATGACCAAGTTAGCCCATTTCCTACTAGTCTATACTTCCTATTTAGCTGAGGATTATGCCAAGCTCTACCTTAGAGAGTTGGTTAGGTTTCATAGTGTTCCGTTGTCCATCATTTCTGATAGAGGTACTCAGTTTACCTCTCACTTTTGGAAAGCCTTCCAGAAGGGTCTTGGTACCCAAGTTCACCTCAGTACAACCTTTCACCCTGCTTTATCCATTGGAGCCAAATTTACCCTTGATGTCATACTTTAAGGTCATATTTACTCTCGTTGTTAAGAAACCATTTACCAATACCCTTCCTTTAATAGACAAAGCCCAAATCAATGTTAAATGACTCATTTTTAAAAATAAAATACATCTTAATCTAACTGACCCGATCTGGCTCATAAAAAATACACAAATAAATATACCCCTCCCTCAATTCAGTTGGTCAAATTTTTTTCTCAATTTTTTTTCGATGAACAAATATATTTCTCTTTCAACATCTAGTGCTAGTAGGATATTTACAAACGAAGAAAAGTAAAGTGAAACAGGATAATGCAGAAGTGTGAAATTAGAGAAAATGTCTATTATTCTATCAAATGTGCAAGAATTTTATACTGGCTACATGACTTATATTATGGTGATTGGTGAGTTGCATATATAGGAAATAATCATATCCTAATCTATTACACAAATCAACTAAATACAAAAAACTAGCCAAGCATATGTACCAATCAGCATGACTAATATTCCTCCTCAAGCTTGAGCATATGTGTTATAGGTTAAACGTATTTTACAAATGTCCACTGAGAGCCTTAGAACATTGTTATCTGTCATAACCGATGAAGTTAGTGACAACGTATTTAGACTTGATCTATCTAATAAAACGACAATCAGCCTCTATTTATAATATGGAGGGTTTTAATCAGAGGAAGTCCTCATCATTAAGAAACTTCAACAGTTGCATTGTAGCACAACACATTTCCCGTTATGTCCCTTGTTCTTGATGCTTTTTAAAACTATTAAGTATGAGATGGGCTACAAATGAATTGCAACAATAATTACAATTTACACTTTCTGAGGAAAATCGTTAAATTACAAAATATATAATCCCTTGGTCCCATATAAAATGGTGATGTATTATGACAAAGATTTAAGAAAACAAGAAGAACCTTAAAAACTTGTCTTCTAAAATAAGACATTGAAATTTGCGTGGCTATGAACCATTTCATTAAAGGTTAAATGGAAAATTTAAAGGAAAATTGCTACTAAATATAGACATGTGTCATTCTAATTTGAAGGGAAAAAGTACCCTTCTCTTCGCAAGAAATAAAATATATACCAAATGTAATTATTTCTGTGGTGATTTCTGAGCATCCTCGAATGACAACTCTGTTATCTCCTTGTTGAACTTGTAGGAATGACAATCTTTTATAAGAATCCGACAATCATTTATAAGAATCCAAAATAAGTAAAAATTTAAAATAAAAATAGAAAATAAATTACTTCAACTTTTCAAGATACCTCAATTGGACGACACATTCTTTATGAATGTCATATATCTCCTTGGTTGTTAAGTAAGGTAATGAAGAATAATAATCCTACAAGAAAATTATCTTTTACTTATTTACGAGAAAAGAAATCAAAAAGAAAAACCTATAAATAAATATACAATTTATCTTACCATCTCCAATGAATAAAAAAGTATTTGCGAGTCTTGATTACTTTTCCCTCAAGCCATGATTTCCATGTATTCGTTATTGCGACATGGAATTGACTTTCAAACTTTTTGATTGCTTCATCGGCCACAACAAATCTATAAGTATATTCACAAGATATGCACATCTGGGGGCGGGGCGGGGGGGGGGGGGGGGGGTGTTCAAGCTATTTGAATTTTTTTACCAAAACAGGGATCACAAAAGAAAAGTTGTTTTTATTAGAGGTACACTGATTTAAGAGATATATGGGAAAAAAATCAAAATTGAACATATACAGTTAAAGAAACTACCTGCTTTTACTGGTTGAATTACTTTTCTATTGATGGTTACCAATCAAATCCTCAATCATAACTAGAAAGTAACTATATGTGATTCCTTTTGATGCGTAAATCGTTCCATTACGCATTTTTTTATTGATCTTCTTGTGCATTTCAACGTTCAGTATGAGCTTATTCCTCAGCATCTGATGCAGGGGGTTTAAAAGCGGTTCGATTGTATAATTCATAGACTTCTTCACAATCAACTGGAAAAAAGAACATCATAATCATGTATGTGTGTGTATATATATATATTCTATTGGTAAGTAAAAAATCATTAATAACATTTTCTAACATTAATTTTCTTGGTATATTTTCTGGTGCAGTTGATGTATTGATACTATATCGATAATAATTGCATGTTGATTGAAGAAACGACATGCCAATACACTAATACTTCCTTCCATTTATATAGAGAATGAATTTGCACGAAGGATATCTTGTTCGCATAGCTCTATATGTCATTCCATGTGCACTAAAAACATTAAAAAAAAAAAAAGGTAAATAGTATTTGTTGTAGTAATACATAACGTAAAACTTGCACATACTTTTTAATTAGTAAGGTAGCAGTGTTAGAATTGGATTAGGTATCAGTTTTACTGACGAGGTTCCAAACATTCTCTTGTATCACTTATGAGATTACAAACTAATTGAATATTTCCCACCATAACCTTGTAACAAACCTACAATGTCAGAGGAGATGGTCAACATCTTTGTCGGCCCCCTTGCACGTAAAACACCAACATAAATGAACATTTGTTTCTCAAGGTCCCTGCCATTAAATCACTCTCCTTCCCGCTAAACAGGTAAAGCAAAACACCTTTATTGGAACCTTCAGAATCCATATTAAGCTATGTCGGAACTCAAGCCACTCCGTAATCGATGGCTCCTCATAAGATGACTTAATAGAGAACACTTTATTATTTCCCACCGACCCACCTCCACACATTACGGTAATACAGAATATAGTGTTGAATATTGTCTATGGAGCAAAACTTACAAATGATGAAACTGTCATCTCCCAGTCTAAGGAGTGTTTTATATCACAAGTTTGAAAACTCTCTCAATTTTTGGGGAAAGGATCAAATTTACCCCTTTAATTTTTAAAATTTGTTAAATATACCTTGGGACCAAAATGTACCGTCATTGTTATACATTAGCGCCAAATTTACCCCTCTACTTTGGAAAATTTAGCTAAATATATCTTTCATCATACTTTGGGGTAAATTTACCTTGGATGTTATATTTTGGAGCCATATTAACTTACATTGTTAAGAAACTTTTCGCCAGTACCCTTTCTTTAATAGAAAAGCCCAAAGCAACGCTAAATATCTTATTTTTTAAAATAAAACATATCCTAATCTCACTGGCCCGATCTGAGCCCCCCTTTCCCCTCCCCCAAAAAATACACAAATAAATATACTTCTCCTTCAATTTTGTAGGTCAATTTTTCCAAAGAATAAATATACTTCTCTTTCAACGTGCAACACATGTAGGTTGTTTACAATTGAACAAAAAAGTAAAGTAAAATAGTATAACACAAAAACATCTCAATACACTAATACTTCTTTCCATCCATATAGAGAATGAATTTACACGGAGGATATCTTGTTCGCATAGATCTATATGTCATTCCATGTGCACGAAAAATCCAAGTCAATCTAAAATATCGAAATATAAAATCATGTATAACAAATCATACTTGTAAATCTAGTGAGTCATAACACTTAGTCTTATAAAAGCTTTTCTATTATTCTTTTCTTTTGAAACTCAGAAGCAACTTTGGGACTTAGGGACTTTGGGACTCAGAGAGTTTCTTCTAACCGACATAAACCATGTGAGTTGACATGGAGTCCAGCGTCTTGCCCACGTTGGGGAGAGTTGTTCTACCCTTGCCATCGGAATAGAACCTTAACTTTAGTGATCACTATCTTAGCCCACTATGGGCGTTTACAACCTACGGTGGCTTGTATTTCTAGGGCATGAGACCTTGAAATCATACCCAACTCGGTGCTAAATGCTACTCCTATACTTATTGCTCAGAACTTTTAGGAAATCCACCTTAAAACAGAAAAAGGGTTTATAATGAAAACTAATTATACTTCTCTTTGCTTTTAATCATAAATAATGTGGATTACTATCTTAACTTAGGTTCAGAAGATCAATCTTTATTTAAAATCTGAATGCTTGCTTGTTAAAACATGATAATAATATACTCTTCATGAAATATCAAAATTCATACTTGGGTTTAAAGCATGTGTACTTAAATGATCACAATTTCATAATGAAGCTTAATTCTCAATAATTATCTTGGAAACATTTGAAATTATCAATTCACAATAGGGATATACAATTCATGATATAAATCCTCAATTCAAAGCATAAATAGGTGGGATAAATATGCAATTCAAGGCTTAAATCACTTATATCTTCATAAGCTTAAAACAAGATGCATTGCGTATAAACCCCAACTTGTAAATCATGTAATCTTTAATCAAATTCATGTTTTGGGCACAAGAAAGAAAGATTTTTCCTTGTTCAAATCCCACATACCTTGGATGATGAACTAGATGAACAACCTTGCTTTTGAGATTCTATTTGTGCTCTTGAATGATGGTTCTTGGAATTCTTGTGTTGGAAATCTTGAATCTTGAATTAATTTGGAAAAGAGATGGTGGAATCTTGGGATTCTTGAGGTTGATTGTTGGAGCTTAGGGTTTTTGGCTCAGAGAAATCTTGAGAAATATATCATAAGATATTTGTAGTAGCCCTAAATATTTTTTTTAGATGGAATTGGGGCTGGGAAAAAAGTCCAAAATACCCATTTTGACTTCTAAACGGAACTGAAAAAATTGAAACTGGGTCCCGATTTAATGGGCCACCGCGATGCGCCACTATCGCGGTGGCTTACTGGAAACTGACGAATGGAAAATTGGGGTCCTCCACAAAGCGGAACTATCACGTTGTCCCACTGAATTTTGATAATTGGGACCTGGAACTTCAACGAGATGCGCCACCATCGCGGTTCCCTATAGAAATGCCATTTTGGCCTTCGGCGCGATGCGCCACTATCATATTGGGTTACTGGAATTCGATAATTGGGAAAATGGACCTCTCCACAATGCGCCAATATCGCGGAGGTCCACTGGAAAGTTACAATTACTAAATTGTCCTTCACCGCGATGCGGTGACTGCCCAGTTGGCACGCTGTCAACTAAAGAATGCTCTAACTTCTTCACTGAGTGTCGGATTTGGGAGAATTTGGTATCGATGGAAAGCTTATTTAATTTTTCACACAATGAAAAGTTAAAATCTAGAAAATTCTATGCGAAACAAATATTAATCATTTTGGAAGACATCTCTTAACATTCTATGAACGAATTTAAGCTTGAAAAATTTTGGGGTATTACAATATCTTTCCCTTGTGAACATTCGTCCTCAAGTGGCTAGGGAAGTTGAGATGCTAAAAACTAAGGCCATAACTAGCATATACAACTGAAAGCATGACTCAATTGATTGCAAATGCATGAACTATCGAATGAATGGCTATATAAAGCTGAAACTTTAACTGAAAAGAGATGATCTGAGGAAACTTGTTACCTTAAACTGATTTGAATCTGTAGCGAAAAGATGAGGGGACTTGGTTTGTATATCTTCTTCTGCTTCCCAAGTGGCTCCCGTAACGGATTGATTTCGCCAAAGAACCTTGACTACGGGGCCTTCTTTGTTCCTTAATCTACGAGTCTGATGGTCAAGGATCTCAATTGGAATTTCTTCATAAGAGAGGTTATCATGAACTTCTGTACTTTCTAAGGGTACTACAACCGCTCGATCACTAATACACTTCTTCAACAAAGACACATGTAAGACAGAATGTACGGACAATAAATCTGTGGGCAAGTCAAGCTTATATGCCACCTTCCCAACATGACTCAAAATTCAGAAGGGACCTATATAATAGGGACTAAGTTTCTCTTTCTTGACAAATCTCTTTACCCCCTTTATGGGTGAAGCTTTTAAATAGACTAAATCATCAACTTCACACTCAAGATCTCTTTTTCTTATATTTGTATACTACTTCTAACGACTCTGAGCTATTTTTAACCTTTCTTTAATCAACTGTACTTTCTGTAATGACCCGAAATCGACTCCCAGGACGTCACATGGTACCTAGGGCTATAAGTAGCCCCAAGCAAACCCATAGAGCAGGTTCCTACTAATAACCCTTAATTCAAGGAGAAAATTTAAATTCAAACACAAGCACATCCATGTTCATAGAAAGGAATAAGGAAAGAAGGGGTACTCGGTCCAAATGGTCTTGATAAAGAAATCCCCAAAAAACCACAATCTACCAAATAGTCTGACAAGCACCTGAACCTACATTATGAGACAATGTAGCACATAGACATATATGTGGATCAGTACTTGGGAATGTACCGAGTATAGCGAGGTGAATGCATGTATATAAAACAGTATCAATTTTCTTCATTCAAATCATGTATGCAATATGAAATGGCTCAAATGGCTTGAATAAGTATGAAATATAAAGTTCATAAATCATATAAGATGAGGCTTATTACACAAATCTCGTGAGTCATCGTTCTTCAACCTCAAAACCAGAAATCTTCTCTTATTCTCAATACTCAAGGAAGAAAGGGCTTTAGACAGTACCATCAACTTATGCATATGAGATGGTGGGTAAAACAACATTTAATGTTCAAGATTTTATATCTCTTCAAACTCAAATACTAGAAATACGACCTCATGAGATTTTAGAACATACGTAGAGGTATATCATGCAAGTTAGGAAAATATCTCATTTCAAGCTTTAGGAGAAATCATCTATCTCAAGGCAAAATACTCTAGTTTAGTGAAAATAGTTCATAGGAGGGAAAATACCTTAGTTTGTAATGGATTAGCTGATTTCAAGTTTATAAGGGCAAGGGAGGTTCTCGTAACTGACATAAACCATGCGAGCTACATACAGTCCAACGTTTTGTCCTCCTAAGAAAGAGACCCTATGTTGGGGAGGAGCGTCATACTGTTGCCATAGAGTATAACTTAGGTCTAGTGATTACTAGATGAAACTCAGCCTCGGGCCCAATCATAATCATCATAAAATCGGCCTCAGGCCCAACCTATAGTGGTACGTAGTTTTGGGGTAAGAAACCATCGTGACTTACCCACTCGGTGCTAAATACTACTCCCTTTATATTATTTGTGCTCATCTCATAAAAATCTACTTTTAGAATAATCTCATGGTTTACCATTGTAATACCCAATTTTTTGTTGAAATTTTGTGCATAAACGTGTCGGGTTCAATCTTCTAGAATGAATGATAAATTTTTCATGCAGAATGTCTTAGATTATGAACCACCATTGCGTAGAGTATCGAATAATCTTTCCAATGATATGTGGATCATCCAAAACGGACAGCCGAGCGATGAGTTATGAATATTCCGATCGAATCGTGAATAGTAGTGAACAGTAAAACGTGCAGGAAAAAGTACTAAGGCCTGACGTATTTTGATCCAACTTTAAATGATCATAACTCCTTATACATAATGATCTGGGTAATCTACTATATATCAACGGAAAGCTCTGCGAGTTTTCTTTCCAATGAAATTGGTTTCATCCAATTTGTTTATCAGAGCAAGAATTATGGTCGATCTACTTCAGCCTATCAAAAGTAAATGTTTGAGTCAACTTAAAATGATCATAACTGCTCATACATAATGATCTGGGTGAGATACTATATATCAATGAAAATATATGAGTGTCCTCTTTATAATGAAATTAGTTTCATCCAATTTGGATATCAGAGTAAAACATTATGGTTAATCTACTTTAGACTATCAAAAAAGTCCACCAAAGGACAGATTCGAGAATTATTTAATTTTTAGAGGCATTTTGGTCATTCTTCCTCACCCAAAATCCGTCCAAACCCTATATTAAATCCTATTAGAAGCATTATATGTTATATTTCAACAAATTCCCTCAAAAAGAAAACCTTAAGCTCCTACATCCAACTTCAAGAACCTCCAAAGTTCACCATCAATTCTGCAAATTTATTCAAGATTCCAAGTTCCTAGTTCAAGAACTCCAAGAACCATCATTCAAAGGCACGATTAACATCTCAAAAATGAGTATCGATCTAAAGTTCATCATTCAAGGTATGTGGGGTTTTTCAACACGAACTCTCTTTCGTTCTTGTGCCCAAAAGTAATTTTCTTTACAAAGGCATGATTTTTATTTGATTTTTACGAATTTGAAGCATGAACCCATATCTTAGGATGATTATTATGAAATCTTGATGTTTATGATTTTGAAAAATGAATTTACATGTGTGGAGATATAAAGTATGAATCTTGAACGATATTTATCATGATTTTGATATTTGGGTCGTGAATCCCCATTGGAAATTATATTTTTTTTAGAAAGTGTGTGTTATAAGGACGTTGATGTTGAATATTTGAGATATTTTGAATGATTTGACCTTTTGGTCTTAATGGAGTTGTTTTGAACTCGAGTGTGAAAGAAATCCATAACGTGGTTGATTTTGATAGATGGGAAGCATGATGGCTCCCGATGTATATTTATATATTACTGAAAATTGTTTTGTTGTAGATTGTCTTTGAAATGATCTAAGTTCAGTCTGGGAGAAATCTTTAGCACCGAGTGGGAGGTATAAAGTGACCTTACTTCCCTAGAACTACGTGACCCTATAGGAGAGAGCCTGAGGCTAATATATATAGTGATCACTAGTTTGTGTGGATTTGCTATCTATAGTCCTACTCTGATAGCAAGGATAGGATGGCTCTCCCCAACGTGGGTTGTACGTTGGACTCTATGTAGCTCACGTGGTTTATTTCAGTTATAGGATCTCCCAGTGTGTGTGTGTTTCCTTGTGTCTATGGTGAATGGTGAAGTGATTTGAAAGTGGAATTGTGAAAGTTATTCTTTCGAAAGATTTAAATAATATTTACATTATGAGAATTGATATTATTGATGAACTGAAAGTGATTAACAAATTATATCATGACTTATATGTGTTATTGTACTTATTTCATCCTCTAATGATTATGATGATTTTCTTTGGGCTATGTGAGTCTTTTATACATCCTGCATATTTCTTATAAATATTTATGATGATGATGTTTATACAACTACATACACCCCCATATACTCAGTTCTTTTCCATGGTACTGACCCACATCTTCGGATGTGGGTTGTATTTTCTCAGAATGTAAGTTCAGGTGCTGAGTTCCAGGTTTGATAGTGATTCTTTGGGAACGTTGTTCTACATCCTCTATTGTGGTGAGTCCTCATGTACCAAGGATGTGATGTCTGATGTTGGTTTCATGGAATCATTTACTTTTGATAACTGAGTATGAGTCAGTTGGGGCATGTTTCAATGGCTCGCTGGTTTTATTGATTTTCTTAGAGTCTTGTCAAACTAGTATAGATATTGGGAGTTGACTAATAAGTCGTATTTTATTTTCTTTCTGAAATTCTTTTATTCTTGGATGATGATTACTCTATTAATAGTTGATGGTTATTTATGAACACCCCGTTGATTTGTGTTGAACTGAATAAAAATGGCTCAAAGTGTTAGCTTGGGGCTACTCGTAGCCTCAAGCACCGTGTGACGCTCAGGGACCCATTTTCTGGGGCATTACAAACTTGGTATTAAAGCCTAAGGTTTTAAGGTGTCCTAGGGAGTCTGACAAGCTGTGTTAAGTAGAGTCTTGATCATCGGTGTGTAGCGTACCACATCTATGAGCAAGAGGCTATAAGATATTTTAGGAAAAAGTGTGATTCTTTCTTTCAGAAGTCTATCGTGCTTAAAGTGTCTCTCTCTGCTATTGATTCGTGCTCTTCTCTTTCAGAAATATGCCTCCACGTCGAGCGAAAAGAAATAATGATGATCAGTAACCTCAACCCGCTGACCCATTGAATGAAAATGTGTCTTATGCTGAATTTTGGGTAGCCTTTCAGGCGCTGGCCCAAGCTGTTACTGCAAATGTTCAGGCCAACTCACCCCCAAATCCACAGCAGTAGGGAGGTAATTCAGCTTCTGCCAGGATCCATGACTTTATGAGGATGAATCCGCTGGAATTCTATGGGTTCAAGTCTGATGAGGATCCACGGTTGTTTTTAGAGGAGGTGCAGAAGATTACTCAGGTGATGTATGTATTTTAGAAACATAGTGTAGAGTTGGTTGTGTATAGGTTAAAAGACCTTGCTTATGACTAGGTTGTTACTTGGAGGAAAGGTAGAGGTGAGGGAGCTATCTCTACAACTTGGCAAGAGTTCTAGGATGCATTCCTAGATCAATTTTTATCTTTGGAGATGAGAGAGGCGAAGGTGGAAGAGTTTATGAACCTGCAACAGGGCTCTATGACTATTAGGGAGTACTTTCTAAAGTTCAATCATTTGGCTAAGTATGCTCTGACTTAGTGACTGATAATCGGTCTAGTATGAGTAAGTTTGTGACTGGAGTGTCTAGTTATGTGGTTAAGTAGTGTAGGTCTGCTATGCTGAATAGTGAGATGAATCTTTCTAGGCTGATGACTCATGCCCAATATATTAAGGCAGAGAATATTAAGGAAAGAGATAGAATGAGAGGGAATAAGAGAGCTAGGTCCGAGCAGCACGGACAGGGTCAGACTAGATCGCAGGGAGGGAGTCGCCCTCAGTATCAGAATGTTCGTCTATGCCAGCACCATTATCTGCTAGTGCTCCCATGCCTAGAGATAGGAAGGAGCAAGGTACCAGGTCATATACATCTAGGTCCCAGTACAGTGCTGGCAGTAAGCTAAATCGTCCCCTGTGTCCTAAGTATGGTAGCGATCATTCGGGTAAGTTTTGGGGTGAGAAGAGGGGTTATTTCCAGTGTGGTGACATGGGTCACAGAGTTAGAGATTGTCCACAGGATGGACAAGGGTGTCGTGACTATCGCCCTCAGACCCAAACTCAGACTGTTAGTACTCCAGTTCCAGCGACTCGTCCAGCCCCAGCTCAGGGCGCCTCTTCTAACAATGCTGGCGGGCAGTGCCAGAATAGATTCTATGCTTTACCATCCCTCCAGGAATAGGAGGACTCTCTCGATGTTGTTACTGGTATGCTTCATACATTTTAGTTTGATGTGTATGCTTTGTTGGATACTGGATTCAGTTTCTCATATGTTACACCTTTGATTGCTGTGAAATTTGAAATGAGTCCTGAGATTATTCCTGAGCCTATCCTAGTTTCTACCCCAGTGGGTGATTCGATTGTTGCCCAAAAAGTGTATAAAAGTATCCTATTACCATTCTTCATAGAGTCTTGTTGGTTGATCTAATTGAGTTAGACATGGTAGATTTTGATATGATTCTGGGTATGGACTAGCTGTATTCTTCTTATGCCTCTATTTATTGTCGAACCTGAGTTGTCAAGTTTTAGTTTCCGGGTGCATCCGTGTTTGAGTGGTCTGGGAATTCTGTGTCACCCAAGAGTCATTTTATCTCTTACCTCAAAGCTAGAAAGCTTATTTCCTAGGGGTGTATTTACCATTTGGTTAGATTCAAAGACACTAAGTCTGAGACTCCAACTCTCTAGTCTATTAACATCGTCAATGAGTTTTCTGATGTCTTTCTGGATGATTTTCCAGGGATACCTCTTGATAGAGAGATAGAGTTCAGGATGATCTTCTTCCCGATACTCAACCTATTTCTATTTATCCTTACCGTATGGCCCCTGCAGAACTAAAGAAGTTGAAAGAGCGACTCAAAGATCTACTGGATAAGGGTTTCATAAGACCCAGTGTTTCTCCTTGGGGTGCTTCTGTGTTGTTTCTGAGAAAAAAAGATGGCTGTTTGCGTATGTTCATTGATTATCGCCAACTGAATAAAGTCACCGTAAAAAATAAGTACCCTCTTTAGAGAATAGATGATTTGTTTGACCAATTGCAAGGTGCAAGTTATTTCTCAAAGATAGGCCTTCGTTCCGGCTATCATCAACTCAAAGTTAAGAAGTGTGACATCTCTAAAACCACTTTCCGAACTCGTTATGGCCATTTTGAGTTTCTTGTTATGTCTTTAGGGTTAACTAATGCCCCAACAACTTTCATAGACCTCATGAATCGAGTGTTCAAACCATATCTGGATATGTTTGCCATAGTGTTCATTGATGATATACTGGTGTACTCCTGTAGTGAGGATGAACATTCTGATCATCTCTGAACTGTCTTGCAAACCTTTAGAGATCACGAGTTGTTTGCCAAGTTTAGTAAGTGTGATTTTTGGCTAAGGTCAGTTGCTTTTTTGGGTCATATCATTTCTTTTGAGGGTATTAGAGTTGATCCCCAAATGATCGAAGCTGTTAGAAATTGGCCTAGACCTATTTCTCTGACTGATATCCAAAGTTTCTTGGGTTTAGCTGGCTATTACCGCTGTTTTGTTGAGGGTTTCTCCTCTATAGCATCTCCTATGACTCGGTTGACCCAAAAGAAAGTAAAGTTCTTGTGGTCCGAATCTTGTGATAAAAGTTTTCAGGAGTTGAAGACTCGACTTAC
Source organism: Capsicum baccatum var. pendulum (assembly GCA_030864225.1). Taxonomy (NCBI): domain Eukaryota; kingdom Viridiplantae; phylum Streptophyta; class Magnoliopsida; order Solanales; family Solanaceae; genus Capsicum; species Capsicum baccatum. The sequence continues at coordinate 29,394,940 of CM061556.1, read as the reverse complement.
TTCAGCCCCTGTTTTGACTTTTCCTGATGGTGTTAATGGTTTTGTGGTGTACTGTGATACTTCGAGAGTTGGGTTGGGTTGCGTATTGATGCAGAAAGGTAAGGTGATAGCTTATGCTTCTAGACAGTTGAAACCCCAGGAGAAAAATTAACCCACCCATGACCTTAAGTTGGCTGCTGTTGTGTTTGCTTTGAAAATTTGGAGACACTATTTGTATGGTGTCCATGTTGATGTTTTCACTGATCATAAGAGTCTGCAGTATGTGTTTACCCAGAGAGAATTGAATCTTAGGCAGAGACGATGGTTAGAATTATTAAAGAACTATGATATGAGTGTGCTGTACCATCCGGGCAAGGCCAATATTGTGGCGGATGCCCTAAGTAGAGTGTCCATGGGTATGTTTCACATGTGGTAGAAGGTAAGAAAGAGTAGGCTTGTGATATACATCGTTTGGCTAGATTGGGGATTAGGTTGTTTGACTCTACTGAAGGTAGTATAGGGGTTTAGAGTAGTTCCGAATCCTCCTTGATTTCGAAAGTGAAGGAAAAGCAATACTTAGATGCTAGTTTGGTCAGACTGAAGGAGTCAGTCAAGGACCAAAAAGTAGAGGTTTTCTCCCAAGGGGGAGATGGTGTGTTGAGATTACAGGGTAGATTGTGTGTCCCGAATGTTGATGATTTGAGACAGAGGATTATGGCTGAAGCTCACGGGGCGCAATATTCTATTCATCCTGGTGCCACCAAGATGTACCGAGACTTGCAGGAAATCTATTGGTGGAGTTGCATGAAGAAAGATATAGCAGCGTTTGTAGCTAAGTGTGCAACATGCCAACAGGTTAAGGTTGAACACCAAAGACCTGGTAGTATGATGCAAGAGTTTAGTATTCCCACCTGGAAGTAGGAAGAGATAAATATGGACTTTATGATTGGTTTACCTTCTTCCCGACTCCATCATGATTCCATTTGGGTTGTGGTTGATAGGTTGACTAAGTATGCTCATTTCTTGCCTGTTTATACTTCATATACTGCTGAGGATTACACTAGATTATATATTCGAGAGCTAGTAAGACTGCATGGAGTTCCCTTGTCTATCATTTCGGATAGGGGTACTCACTTTACTTCACAATTTTGGATAGCTTTTCAGAAGGGTCTTGGTACCCAAGTACTTTTGAGTTTTTCTTTTCATCTGCAGACTGATGGTCAAGCTGAGTGGACCATCCAGACCTTAGAGGATATGTTGAGAGCTTGTGCACTTGACTTTAAGGGAAGTTGGGATGATCACTTACCGTTGATATAGTTTGCTTACAATAATAGTTTCCACTCTAGTATTGGCATGGCTCCGTTTGAAGCCTTATATAGGAGAAAGTGTAGATCACCCATAGGTTGGTTCGAGGTGGGTGAAGCGGTTGTGAGTGGTCCTGATTCGGTATTTGAGGCTATGGAAAAAGTTAAGTTGATTAGGGAAAGGTTAAAAACTGCGCAGAGTCGTCAGAGGTCATATGCGGATGTTAGAAGGAGAGATCTTGAGTTTGAAGTTGGTGACCAAGTGTATCTGAAAATTTCACCCATGAGGGGGGTGAAGAGATTCAAAAAGAAGGGGAAGCTTAGTCCCCGTTATGTTGGTCCTTACAAAATTCTTAGTCATGTTGGTAAGGTAGCTTATGAGGTCGAGTTTCCTTCCGAGTTGTCCCTTGTTCATCCAAATATTCCACGTCTCCATGCTTAGAAAGCATATTAGTGATGCTATGGTAGTGGATTCCTCTGTGAGTCCTGACATTCAAGAAAATCTTTCTTTTGATGAGATTCCTATTGAGATTCTTGATTTCAGTGTCTGAAGACTAAGGAACAAAGAAGTTCCCTTGGTCAAGGTGTTGTGGTGAAACCAATCTGTTGAGGGTGCAACTTGGGAAGCTGAGGCGGATATGCGATCCAAGTACCTGCACCTATTTTCCGCAAACACCGATCAAGCCGAAGGTACCGTTCTTTCCTAAATCATGCACTTTTGATAAAAGTTGCAGCAATTCAGCTGTCATTTATTATGTGTTCAGCTATAGTTTCTTAAATTTATGCATTCTATGTTGCATTCGGAGTGAGAAACAATGTGGTGATGAGTCTAACGAATTGTTTCAGATGTATTCTCTATTCCCGATCTAATCTTGGCATGTCTAGCGTCATTCGATGATGAATGTTTCCAAGGGGGGATAATGTAATACCCCGGGAAATTTTTCGTTGAAATTTTGTGCGTAAACGTGTTGGGTCCTATATTCTAGAATGAATTATAAATTTTTCATGTGGAATGTCTTAGATTATGACCCACCATTATGTAGAGTACTGAATATGCTTTCCAACGATATGTGGATCATCCAAAACGGACACCCAAGCGACGAGTTATGAACATTCCGATCGAACCGTGAATAGTAGTGAACAGTAAAACATGCAGGAAAAAGTACTGAGGCCTAGCGTATTTTTGCTCCAACTTTAAACAATCATAACTCCTTGTACATAATGATCTGGGCGATCTACTATATATCAACGGAATGATTTGCGAGTTCTATTTCCAATGAAATTGGTTTCATCCAATTTTTCTATCGGATCAAAATGTTATGGTCGATCAACTTCAGCCTATCAAAAGCTAATTTTTGGGTCAACTTCAAACGATCATAACTCCTCGTACACAATGATCTGAGTGAGATACTATATATAAATGGAAAGATATGAGAGTCCTCTTTCTAATGAAATTAGTTTAATCTAATTTGGATATCGGAGTAAAACATTACGGTTGATCTACTACAAACTATCAAAACAGTCCACCAAAGGACAGATTCGAGAATTATTTAATTTTTAGGGGCGTTTTGGTCATTCCCCCTCTCCCAAAATCCGTTCAAACCCTATATTAAAGCTTATTAGAAGCATTATATGTTATATTTCATCAAATTCCCTCAAAAAGAAAACCCTAAGCTCCTACATCCAACTTCAAGAACCTCCAAAGTTCACCATCAATTCTGCAAATTTATTCAAGATTCCAAATTCCTAGTTTAAGAACTCCAAGAACCATCATTCAAAGGTACGATTAAAATATCAAAAATGAGTATCGATCTAAAGTTCATCATTCAAGGTATGTGGGATTTTTCAACAAGAACTCTCTTTCGTTCTTGTGCCCAAAAGTAATTTTCTTTACAAAGGCATGATTTTTTTATTTGATTTTTATGAATGTGAAGCATGGACCCATATCTTATGATGATTATTATGAAATATTGATGTTTTTGATTTGGAAAGGTGAATTTACATGTGTGGTGATATAAAGCATGAATCTTGAATGATATTTATCATGTTTTTGATATTTGGGTCGTGAATCCCCATTGAAAATTGTATTTTTTTTTTGAGAAAGTGTGTGTTATAAGCATGTTGATGTTGAATATTTGAGATATTTTGAATGATTTGACCTTTTAGTCTTAATGGAGTTGTTTTGAACTCGAGTGTGGAAGAAATCCACAACGTGGTTGATTTTGATAGATGGGAAGCATGATGGCTCCCGATGTATATTTATATATTACTGAAAATTGTTTTGTTGTGGATTGTTTTTGAAATGATCTGGGCTAAGTTCGGGAAAATTTTTTAGCACCGAGTGGGAGGTATAAAGTGACCTTACTTCCCTAGAACTGCGTGCCCCCATAGGAGTGAGCCTGAGGCTAATTTATATAGTGATCACTAGTTTGTGTGGATTTGATATCGATAGTCCTACTCTGATAGCAAGGATAGGAAGTCTCTCCCTAATGTGGGTTGTACGTTGGACTCCATGTAGCTCACATGGTTTATGTCGGTTATAGGATCTCCCAGTGTGTGTGTGTTTCCTTGTATCTATGGTGAATGGTGAAGTAATTTGAAAGTGGACTTGTGAAAGTTATTCTTTCGAAAGATATAAATGATATTTACATTATGAGAATTGATATTCTTGATGAACTGAAAGTTATTGACAAATTATATGATGACTCATATGTGTTATTGTACTTATTTCATTCTCTTATGATTATGATGATTTTCTTTGGGCTATGTGAGTCTTTCATACATCCTGCATATTTCTTATAAATATTTATGATGATAATGTTTATACAACTGCATACACCCCCATATACTCGGTTCCTTTCCATGGTACTGACCCACATCTTTGGATGTGTTCTGCATTTTCTCAGAATATAGGTTTAGGTGCTCAGTTCTAGGTTTGACAGCGATTCTTCGGGCATGCTGTTCTACATCCTTTATTGTGGTGAGTCCTCATGTTCTGAGGACGTGATGTCTGATGGTGGTTTCACGGAATTGTTTACATTTGATAACTAAGTATGAGTCAGTTGGGGCATGTCTCAATGGCTCGCTGGTTTTATTGATTTTCTTAGAGGCTTGTCAGTCTAGTATAGATGTTGGGAGTTGACTAATAAGTCGTATTTTGTTATCTTTTTAAAATTCTTTTATTCTTGGATGATGATTACTCTGTTGATATTTGAGTGTTATTTAGGAAAACCCCATTGATTTTTGTTGAACTGAATGCAAATGGCTCAAAGGGTTAGCTTAGGGCTACTCGTAGCCTTAAGCACCATGTGATGCTTTGGGACCAGTTTTCCGGGGCGTTACAAACTTGGTATCAGATCCTAAGGTTTTAAGGTGTCCTAAGAAGTCTGACAAGCCGCGTTAAGTAGAGTCTTGTTTATCGGTGTGTAGCGTGCAACATCTATGAGCAAGAGGCTACAAGACGTTTTAGGAAAAAGTACGATTCTTTCTTTAGAAGTCTATCGTGCTTAAAGTGTCTCTCTCTGCTATTGATTAGTGCTCTCCTCTTTCAAAAATATACCTCCACGTCAAGCGAGAAGAAATAATGATGGTCAACAACCTCAACCTGCTGACCCATTGAATGAAAACGTGTCTCATGCTGAATTTCAGGCAACCTTTCAGGCACGGGCCTAAGCTGTTACTATAAATGTTTAGGCTAACCCGGCCCCAGCTCCACAGCAGTAGGGAGATGATTCAGCTACTGCCAGGATCCGTGACTTCATGTGGATGAATCTGCCAGAATTCTATGGGTCCAAGTCTGATGAGGATCCACGGTTGTTTTTAGAAGAGGTGCGGAAGATTACTCAGGTGATGCATGTATCCGAGGACCATAGTGTGGAGTTGGCTGCGTATAGGTTGAAAGACCTTGATTATGACTAGGTTGTTGCTTGGAGAAAAGGTAGAGGTGAGAGAGTTGTCCCTATAACTTGGCAAGAGTTTCAGGATGTATTCCTGAATAAGTTTTTCCCTTTGGAGATGAGAGAGGCGAAGGTGGAAAAGTTTATAAACCTGCGACAGAGCTCTATGACTGTTAGGGAGTACTGTCTAAAGTTCAACCAGTTGGCCAAGTATGCTCCTGACTTAGTGGCTGATAATCGGGGTAGTATGAGTAAGTTTGTGACTGGAGTATCTAGTTATATGGTTAATGAGTATAGGTATGCTATGTTGAATAGTGTGATGAATCTTTCTAGGTTGATGACTCATGCCCAATAGATTGAGGCAGACAAGATTAAGGAGAGAGATAGAATGAGAGGGAATAAGAGAGTTACGTCCGAGTAGCACAGACAGGGTCAGACTAGATCACAGGGAGGGAGTCGCCCTCAGTATCAGGATCGTTTGTCTATGCCAGTACCGTCATCTGCTAGTTCTCCCATGCCTAGAGGTAGGCAGGAGCAAGGTACCAGGTCATATGCATCCAGGTCCCAGTACAGTGCTGGCAGTAAGCCAAATCGTCCCTTGTGTCCTAAGTGTGGTAGGGCTCATTCGGGTGCGTGTTGGGGTGAGAAGAGGGGTTATTTCCAGTGTGGTGGCATGGGTCACAGAGTTAGAGATTGTCCACAGGATGGACAAGGGTGTCGTGACTATCGCCCTTAGACACAGACTCAGACTGTTAGTGCTCCAGTTCCGGCGACTCACCCAACTGCAGCTTAGGGCGCCTCTTGTAGCAATACTGGCGGGCAACGCCAGAATAGATTTTATGCTTTACTTTCCCACCAAGAACAGGAGGACTTTCTCGATGTTGTTACTGGTATGCTTCGTATATTTCAGATCATATCTAGATATGTTTGTCATAGTGTTCATCAATGATATACTGGTGTACTCCCGTAGTGAGGATGAACATTCTGATCATCTTCGAACTGTCTTGCAAACCCTTAGAGATCACAAGTTGTTTGCCAAGTTCAGTAAGTATGAGTTTTGGCTAAGGTCAATTGCTTTTCTGGGTCATATCATTTCTTTCGAGGGTATTAGAGTTGATCCCCAAAAGACCAAAGCTGTTAGAAATTGGCCAAGACCTATTTCTCCGACTGATATTAGAAGTTTCTTTAGTTTATCTGGCTATTACCACCATTTTGTTGAGGGTTTCTCCTCTATAGCATCTCCTATGACTCGGTTGACCTAAAAGAAAGTGAAGTTCTTGTGGTCTGACTCTTGTGAGGAGAGTTTTTAGGAGTTGAAGACCCGACTCACTTCAGCCCCTGTTTTGACTTTTCCTGATGGTGTTGATGATTTTGTGGTATACTGTGATGCTTCGAAAGTTAGGTTGGGTTACGTATTAATGCAGAAGGGTAAGGTGATAGCTTATGCTTCTAGACAGTTGAAACCCTATGAGAAAAATTACCCCACCCATGACCTTAAGTTGGCTATTGTTGTGTTTGCTTTGAAAATCTGGAGACACTATTTGTATGGTGTCCATGTTGATGTTTTCACTGATCATAAGAGTCTGTAGTATGTGTTTACCCAGAGAGAATTGAATCTTAGGAAGAGATGATGGTTAGAATTGTTAAAGAACTATGATATGAGTGTGTTGTACCATCCGAGCAACACACTCATGATAGAAGGTAAGAATGAGTTGGCTCGTGATGTACATCGTTTGGCTAGATTAGGGGTTAGGTTGATTGGCTCTGCTAAAGGTAGTATAGGGGTTCAGAGTAGTTTAGAATCCTCCTTGGTTTCGAAAGTGAAGGAAAAACAATACTTAGATGCTAGTTTGGCCAGACTGAAGGAGTCAGTTAAGGACCAAAAAGTAGAGGTTTTCTCCCAAGGGGGAGATGGTGTGTTGAGATTGCAGGGTAGATTGTGTGTCCCAAATGTTGATGATCTGAGATAGAGGATTATGGTTGAAGCGTACGGGGCGCGATATTCTATTTATCCTTGTGCCACCAAGATGTACCGAGACTTACAGGAAATCTATTGATGGAGTGGCATGAAGAAAGATATAGCAGTGTTTGTAGCTTAGTGTGCAACATGCCAGCAGGTTAAGGTTGAACACCAAAGACCTGGTGGTATGATGCAAGAGTTTAGTATTCCCACCTGGAAGTGGGAGAAGATAAATATGGACTTCGTGATTAGTTTACCTCCTTCCTGACGCCATCATGATTCCATTTGGGTTGTGGTTGATAGGTTGACTAAGTCTGCTCATTTCTTGCCTGTTGATACTTCATATACTGCTGAGGATTAGGCTAGATTGTATATACGAGAGCTAGTCAGACTGTATGGAGTTCACTTGTCTATTATTTCGGATAGGGGTACTAAGTTCACTTTGCAATTTTGGAAAGCTTTTCAGAAGGGTCTTGGTACCCAAGTGCTTTTGAGTTTAGCTTTTCATCCGCAGACCGATGGTCAGGCTGAGCGGACCATCCATACCTTAGAGGATATGTTGAGAGCTTGTGCACTTGACTTGAAGGGAAGTTGGGATGATCACTTACCGTTGATAGAGTTTGCTTACAATAACAGTTTCCACTCTAGTATTGGCATGGCTCCATTTGAAGCCTTATATAAGAGGAAGTGTAGATCACCCATAGGTTGGTTCGAGGTGGGTGAAGTGGCTATGAGTGGTCCTGATTCGGTATTTGAGGCTATGGAAAAAGTTAAGTTGATTAGGGAAAGGTTAAAAACTATGCAGAGTCGTCAGAAGTCATATGCGGATGTTAGAAGAAGAGACCTTGAGTTTGAAGTTGGTGACCTAGTGTATCTGAAAATTTCACCCATAAGGGGGGTGAAGAGATTCGAAAAGAAGGGGAAGCTTAGTCCCCATTATGTTGGTCCTTACAAAATTCTTAGCCGTGTTGGTAAGGTAGCTTATGAAGTCGAGTTGCCTTCCGAGTTGTCCTCTATTCATCCAATATTCCATGTCTCCATGCTTAGAAAGCATATTAGCGAAGATGTGGTAGTGGATTCCTCTGTGAGTGTTGACATTCAAGAAAATCTTTCTTTTGATGAGATTCCTGTTGAGATTCTTGATTTCAGTGTTCGAAGACTAAGGAACAAAAAAGTTCCCTTGGTCAAGGTGTTGTGGTGAAACCAATCTGTTGAGGGTGCAACTTGGGAAGCAGAGGCGGATATGCGATCCAAGTACCCATACCTATTTTTTGCGAACTCCGATCAAGCCGAAGGTACCGTTCTTTCCTAAATCATGCACTTTTGATAAAAGTTGCAGCAGTTCAGCTGTCATTTATTATGTGTTCAGCTGTAGTTTTTTGAATTTATGCATTCTATGTTGCATTTGGAGTGAGAAACGATGTGGTGATGAGTCTAACGAATGGTTTCCGCTATATGCTCTATTCCCTATCTAATATTGGCATGTCTAGCATCATTCAAGGATGAATGTTTCCAAGAGGGGGATGATGTAATACCCCAGGAAGTTTTTCGTTGAAATTTTGTGCGTAAACGTGTTAGATTCTATCTTCTAGAATGAATTATAAATTTTTCGTGTGAAATGTCTTAGATTATGAACCACGATTGTGTAGTGTATCGAATAAGCTTTCCAATGATATGTGGATTATCCAAAACGGACACCCGAGCGACGAGTTATGAATATTTCGATCGAACTGTGAATAGTAGTGAACAATAAAACATGCAGGAAAAAGTACTGAGGCCTGGCATATTTTTGCTCCAACTTTAAATGATCATAACTCCTTGTACTTAATGATCTAGGTGATCTACTATATATCAACGGAAAGCTCTGCGAGTCCTCTTTCCAATGAAATTAGTTTCATCCAATTTATCTATCACAGCAAAAGTTAATGGTCGATCTTCTTCAGCATATCAAAAGTGAATTTTTGGGTCAACTTCAAACGCTCATAACTCCTCGTACATAATGATTTGGGTGAGATACTATATATCAACTGAAATATATGAGAGTCCTCTTTCTAATGAAATTAGTTTCATCCAATTTGAATATCAGAGTAAAACGTTATGGTTGATCTACTTCAGACTATCAAAACAGTCCATCAAAGGACAGATTCGAGAATTTTTTTGATTTTTAGGGGCATTTTGGTCATTCCGGGAGAAATTTTTAGCACCGAGTGGGAGGTATAAATCGACCTTACTCCTTAGAACTACGTGCCCTCGTAGGAGTGAGCCTGAGGCTGATTTATATAGTGATCACTAGTTTGTGTGGATTTGATATCGATAGTCCTACTCTGATGGCAAGGATAGGATAGCTCTCCCCAACGTGGGTTGTACGTTGGACTCCATGTAGCTTACATGGTTTATGTCGGTTAAAGGATCTCCCAGTATGTGTGTGTTTCCTTGTGTCTATGGTGAATGGTGGAGTGATTTGAAAGTGGAATTGTGAAAGTTATTCTTTAGAAAGATGTAAATGATATTTACATTATGAGAATTGATATTTTTGATGAACTGAAAGTGATTGACAAATTATATGATGACTCACATGTGTTATTGTACTTATTTCATCCTCTCATGATTATGATGATTTTGTTCGGGCTATGTGAGTCTTTCATACATCCTGCATATTTATTATAAATATTGATGATGATGATGTTTATACAACTGCATACATCTTCGGTTGTGGGCTGGATTTTCTCGAAATGTACGTTTAGGTGCTCAGTTCCAGGTTCGACAGTGATTCTTTGGGCATGTTGTTCTATATCCTCTGTTGTGGTGAGTCCTCATGTTTCGAGGACGTGATGTCTGATGTTGGTTTCATGGAATTGTTCACAATTGATAACTGAGTATGTGTCAGTTGGGGCATGTCTTAATAGCTCGCTGGTTTTATTAATTTTCTTAGAGGCTTGTCCAACTAGTATAGATGTTGGGAGTTGACTAATAAATCATATTTTGTTATCTTTCTATAATTCTTTTATTCTTGGATGATGATTACTCTGTTGATATTTGAGGGTTATTTATGGAAACCCCATTGATTTGTGTTGAATTGAATGAAAATGGCTCAAAGGGTTAGCTTGGGGCTACTCGTAGACTCAAGCACCATGTGATGCTCCGTGACCCATTTTCTGGGGCATTACATCATACAATCTCAGATTTATAGTTTTCATGCATGTTGTTCATTAGTTATCTCATCCTATTACTTTTAGTCAGTTATTATTCATGCAAAAAAGCCCATGCATATTATCCAAACCTCATCTAGCATACCAGTACATTCAAAGTACTAATTGCATAATCGTTTCTTGTGCTATGATGTCTTGTATCATAGGTTCAGACGCTTAGGTTATCGACCGTACTTAAACTTTCCAGGGTATCAATAGCAGTAACAGTGGTGATTCCTCTTCCTTCGAGGACGAGTTATCTTATATTCAGTTGTGTGAGTAGTTCAGTCATTTAGTCAGTCGACGTTAAATGGGGGATTGTCCCATTTCAGACATTTATGTGAGTAGTTCAGTCATGTCAGACATTTTTCAGTCAGTAGTTGCTTTCAGTTTTTATCAGTCTTAAGGCAGTTGTTTTCAGTATTATGATTCATTATTTTTTCTGTATTTAAAACCTTATGGCATGTCTAGTTAAATTTTGCACATGTTTTTTTGTTTTTATAATTCAGTGCTCACGGCAAGTACCAGCTCATGGGTTAGCTTATTGTCTTTTTGGGGTTGTAAGTAGCTTGTGGCGTCTAGGGGTACTCTCGAGACATTATAAACTTGGTATCATAGCCTAAGGTTTTATAGTATCCTAGAAAGTCTGAAAGCCGCATTTAGTAGAGTCTTGGGCATGGGTGTGAAGCACGCTACACTTCTGGACAAGAGGCTACGAGACATTTTAGGAAAAGTTCCTTTCTTTCAATATTCATGTCATGCAAATGAGCATGAACTTAAGTTAAAAACCCTGTATAATTCAATATTCATTCCATTAACAGAACATGCCTCCCAGAAAGACTAATGGAATGAGAAACAAAAAACAGCCAGCACCTCCGCTCATTCAGTAAGGTCCCCTAAATGAGCACATTTCCCATGCCGAGTTTAGGGTTGCGTTCACTACTCTGGCTCACTTTGTAGTAGCTCAAAACAGCCAACTGCTATCCCAGCTAACCTTGTGGCAAATACAATCGCTGCCAGGATTAGGGACTTCACCTGAATGAATCCTCCTGTGTTTTCAGGATCCAAGTCTGAAGAGGATCCACAGGAACTTTGCGACATAGTGCATAAGGTAACAAACATTATAGGTGTGACTTCTAGTAAGAGTGTTGAATTAGCTACTTACCAGTTGCAGGATATAGCTCACACCTGATTTGAGTAGTGGAAATGAGATAAAGGCGTAGATGCAGGGCTTATAGAATGGGAGGAGTTTGCTACAACCTTCTTAAATAGATTTTTTCCTTTGAAGCTGAGGGGAGCTAAGGTGTTAGAGTTTATTAGCCTGAAATAGGGAAACATGAGTGTGAAGGGGTATTCTCTTAAGTTTACTCAGCTATCCAGTTATGCTCCTCATGTGGTGGCTGATAACAGGTCTAAGATGAGTAAGTTTGTGTCTGGGGTATCTGATAGTATGGTCAAGAAGTGTAGGACTGCAATGTTGAATAAAGAGATAGACTTGTCTAGGTTAATGGTCCACGCTCAATAGATTGGAGAGGAGAAAGTTAAGTAGAAGGAAAGGAAAAATATGAGGGCTAGGATAGGCAGCTTTAATTTTACTCAGCTGAGGTCAGAGAGAGGTAACCGTCCTTAATTCCATTAATAATCTTCAACTCCAGCTCCTTCCTCAGTCATTTCTCCAGTGAAAAAGTTCAAAAATAATAATCGATATAGGGCGCCAGGATCTAAGACTCAGGAAAGTGTAAATAATAGTAGGATTAATCCCCTCTACCAAAAGTTTTTTGGAATCATAAAGGGGTATGTAGGGCTGGCAGTAATGTATGTTTTGAATATAGCAAGCCAAGCTAGCAGGGTCCGACTAACTCCTCGACAGCACCAGCAGGTCGCCCGACTCAGTAGGGCGCCACTTCCAGTGCCACCAGTGGTTAGTTCCAGAACAGACTGTATGCACTCTAGTCCCGCCCTAATCAAGAAAGTTCTCCTGATGTTGTTATGAGTATGTTACAAGTCTTTCATTTACATGTTTATGCTTTGTTAGATCTTGGGGCTTCACTTTTTTTCGTAACCCCTTATATAGCTGTGAATTTTTGTGTCAGTCCTTAGACTTTAGTAGAACCCTTCTCAGTGTCTACCCTTGTAGGTGTCTCTATTGTATCCAGTCAGGTATACAAGAAATGTCTTATCACAATATCCCAAAAAGTCACCTCAGTTGATCTTATGGAGTTAGAGATAACTAACTTTGATGTCATTCTCGGCATAGATTGGCTCCACTCATGCTATGCTTCAGTTGATTATAGAAATAGAGTTGTTCATTGTCAGTTTTTGAATGAACCAGTCCTTGAATGGAGGGGTAGTACTTCATCACTTAGGAGTCAGCTTGTTTCATACCTTAGAGTGATATAGATGATATCCAATAGGTGTGTTTACCATCTTGTCCGTGTCAAAGACATCTTGTCCGAGTCAGACTCTAGTTCAGAGACTCCCAGTCTTGAGTCAGTTTCATTAGTAAGGGAATTTCTAGATGTGTTCCCTGAAGATCTTCCTAGAGTTCCTTCTAAAAGGAAAATCGACTTCGTAATAGACCTACTTCCAGATACCCAGCCTATCTCTATTCCACCATATAGAATGGCTCTAGCTAAACTTAAAGAGTTGAAAGAACAATTAAGACACCATCTAGATAAAGGGATCATTAGGCCCAGTATTTCCTTATGGGGTGCTCCAGTATTTTTCGTGCAACAAAAAGATGGTTCTCTTAAAATGTGTATCAATTCTCGTTAGTTGAACAAAGTCAAAATCAAGAATAAGTACCCACTCCCCAGAATTGATGACTTGTTCGAACAACTTTAGGGTGCCAATAATTTCTCTAAGATAGACTTCAGATTTGGCTATCATCAGCTCAGAGTCAGAGAATATGACATTCCAAAAATACCTTTTAGAATGTGGTATGGTCACTTTGAATTTCTAGTCATGTCCTTTGGTCTAACAAATACCCCAGCAGCTTTAATGGACTTGATGAACCGGGTGTTTAAATAGTACTTAGGCATGTTTGTCATAGTCTTCATAGATGATATCCATGTCTATTCCCGTAATGAAAATGATCATGCAAACCACCTTAGAATAGTATTATAGACTCTCCAAGCCCACCAGTTGTTCACTAAGTTTAGTAAGTTTGAATTTTGGCTAATATCAGTATCCTTCCTTAGCCATATTATTTCCATTTTTATTGCATTAGAGTTGACCCTCAAAAGATCGAAGTAGTAAGAAACTGGCCCAGACCTATTTCTCTATCAGATATTAGGAGTTTCTTTGGTTTGGCTAGCTATTACAAATGATTTGTTGAAGGATTTTCATCTGTTGCATCCCCCATGTCAAGATTGACTTAGAAGAAAGTCAAGTTTCAGTGGTCAGAGTCCTGTGAGAAGAGTTTTCAAGAGTTGAAGACTCAACTCACTTCAGCCCCAATTTTGATGCTATCTGATGGTACAGATGGATTTGTTGTTTACTGTGATACCTCTAGAGTTAGTCTAGGTTGTTTTTTGATGCAGAGAGAGGTAAGGTCATAGCTTATGCCTCTAGATGGCTTAAACCTCATGAAAATAATTATCTCACCCATAATCTAGAGTTAACAGTTATTGTTTTTGCCTTGAAAATTTAGAGGATTATCTGTATAGAGTGCATGTTGATGTGTTCACAAATCATAAGAGTTTGCAGTATGTGTTTTCACAGAGAAAGTTAAATCTTTATCAGAGAAGGTGGTTAGAATTATTGAAAGATTATGATATGAGTATTTTGTATCATCTAGGAAAGGCCGATGTAGTTACAGATGCCCTTAGTAGATTGTCCATGGTTAGTATGGATCATATTGAGAGTGATAAGAAGAAGTTGGTTTAGAGGTTCATCAGTTGGCTATATTAGTCATTCGTTTGGTTGACTCAATAGAGGGTAGTGTATGGATTCAAAATAGTTCAGTATCTTCTTTGGTTGCTGAAGTAAAAGAAAAGCCAGATAGGAATCCCAGTTTAGTTAAGTAAAAGGAGTTAGTCAAAGATTAGAAAGTAGAGGTTTTGTCCCAAGGGGGAGATGGTGTGTTGCGCTGCCAGGGTAAACTATGTGTGTTGTGTGTCGATGGGTTGAGATAGTAAATTCTTGCAGAAGTGCATGGTGCGCATTATCTATTCACCCAGGAGCCATTAAGATGTACCATGATTTGCGGGAAATCGATTGATGGGGTGGCATGAAGAGATATATTGCAGAGTTTGTAGCCAAGTGTTCTAATTATCTGCAGGTTAAAGTTGAGCACCAAAGGCCTAGTGACACTATGTAGGAGTTCAACGTTCCTACTTGGAAGTGAAAAGATGTGAACATAGATTTGGTGATAGGGTTACCTCGTTCACATTGCCAACATGATTCATTTGGGTTATTGTAGGCAGAATGACCTAATCAACCCATTTTTTGCCAAACCATACCTCTTATTTAGCCGAGGACTATGCCAAGCTCTATATTAGAGAGTTGGTTAGGTTGCATGGAGTCTCGTTGTCCATTATTTTAGCTAAGGGTACTTAGTTTACCTTTCACTTTTGAAGATCTTTTCAGAAGGGTTTTGGTACCCAAGTTTATTTCTGTACAGCCTTTCACCCTCCGACAGATGGTTAGGTAGAGAGGACCATTCAGACCTTAGAGGACATATTAAGAGCTTCTGTTATTGACTTTAAGGGAAGTTGGGATGATCACTTTCCATTGATTGAGTTTGCTTACAATAACAGTTATCATTCTAGTATTCATATGGTTGTATTTGAGGATATTTATGGAAGGAGGCGTATATCTCCTATCGGTTGGTTGAGGTAGGTGAGACTATGTTGATAGGGCCAGATTCAGTATTTGATGAATTGGAGAAAGTTCAACCAATTAGAGAAAGGCTTAAGAAAGCCCAAAGCCGACAGAAATCCTATGTAGATGTGAGGAGGAGAGATCTTGAGTTTGAGGTTGGTGATTTAGTTTATTTTAGAATCACTCCCATGAAGGGAGTAAAGAGATTTGTAAAAGGGGAAACTTAGTCCCCGATATGTAGGCCCTTATAGGATCTTGAGTCATTTTGGAAAGGTAGCTTACGAGCTTGAGTTGCCTGCAGATTTGGCATCAGTCCATCCAGTGTTCCATGTGTCCTTGTTAAAGAAGTGTATAGGTGGCCCATCTATGGCTGTTCCTTTAAAGAGTACAGATGTTCAGGGTAGTCTTTTTTATGAAGAAATCCCAGTTGAGATCCTTGATCGTCAGACTCGTAGACTAAGGAAAAAAGAGGTTCCCTTTTCAAAGTTCTTTGGTGGAATCAGTCCGTTGAGAGAGCTACTTGGGAAGAAGAAACAGACTTGCGTACCAAGTACCCTCACCTCTTCTCTGATATCTCAGACTCAGTTCAAGGTAATTATTTTTCTTAGATTATCTCTTTTCCATTTTCATCCCCAGCCATATACTCATCTTCATGTCATTGCATGCATTCATGAATCAGTTTAGTCAGTTACCATGTTTTAGACTCAGTCATGTCGTCATATTTTGAGTTATGCATGCTTAGCATGTAACATTAGTACCTCTGTATTTCTCAGCTTAATTAGTCATATTTGAGGACGAATATTCCCAAGGGGGAGATATTATATGACCCTGAAAGATCCTAGCTCATTCCAGCTCACTCTTGCATGTTAAAGGGGTCCAAGACTTAGAATATTTCACTAAGTGTTAAGACTTAATCATTTCTAAAGTCCTAAACTTTAATGAATTTATTTTTGATCTTCTCGACATTGGAAAGTTAATTTTTGAGTTGATTAATGATCGGGGTAGTCCATAGTACATCTCGGGTGAGTTTCAGAAATTTTTGATCATCGTAAGGAGGAATTTGGACATCCAAAATAGAAGCAGCGCACGATTTTCCCACAACGCGCCTCTATTTTACCCTTGGTAAGAGCCCGCAATAGAGCCTATGGTGCGCCGTCCAGTCCGACAGACTAGACCCCGAGGTGCATGCTCCATCGTGCCCCGTGTATTTCCAGTTTTTAGTAACATTTTTCTAAGGGAATTAGGTCATTTCCCTTCACCCAACTAATCCACAGGATTAAATCCCCCAAAAGAATATTTGGTCACCTTTTAACTCAAATTCCCTCAATTGAGAACCCTTCTCTCTCAAGAACAAACCCTAGCCCCTTCAAGATTTGAGCTAAAGTTTCACGAAAACCATCAAGAACCTTTACGAATTCTTTAATTTAGGTATATTAGATGTTCATCCATGGTTTCTTTTCACCTATGGAGTCCAAGAATCCATTTTCAAGTATAAAGATTTGATCTTTACATGTTAGTATGAATTTTAATCCATGAACTCCCATGAATTTTGATTTTTATACCATGTTCTCATGTGTTTTCGTTGAAATTAGTCCTTGACATATCTGAAGGATGATATTTGCATGTTAAATCCTTAACCCATGATTTTAGTATTGAGGTTATGTTATTATCCCATGAAATAAACTATTCCCATGTTTAAACCCATGACTTTCAAGTGTTTGATGAAATGCCTAAATGGTTGGATTTTGAACCATGATTACTTATTGTGCTTTCAAAGTTTTAGTATGTTTCTATTATTATTGTATTCGAGTCCTGGGGGTTATGAGTACCCGAAAATTTAGCTATTTACATAATTCAGTATTAGTAGAATGATTTCATATAAGCCATAAGCATTATCACCAAATCAATAAGTACGATCAGTTGTTGATTCAGACAAGATTACTTCAGTTCAGGACTTAGTGTCATTCAGTTAGGAGTAATACTTAGAACCAAGTGAGCGTAGGGACGGTGTCTCCCCCGTCAGTTAGGCATGAGGCACTATTAGTAGTCCCTAGGTTACATACCTACAGCACCGCCGTAGATTTTGAGGGGTTCCTCATTTGTTAGGCATGCCACCCTTGTCCTTCAAGACATCAGATTAGTGGATCCATACAGCTAGTGTTAGTACCCATGGCACAGTACTGAAACCCTTCTAACTAGGGTTACAAGTTGGACCCTAAGAATATTTTGGGGCATGCTGGTTATAGTTAGCTCCCACAGTTTTAGTTTAGTCTTCAGTGAAATTCAGTTCAGGTTTGTATTGACCATAACATACAACTATTAGTTATTCAGTCACTAGATTTGAGTGCTTCAGTTTACATACTATTTCAGTATCATATTATATGCTTGGTCATACATTCTTAGATTTTACATTTTTCATGCATGTTGTTCATCAGTTATCTCATGCCTTTACTTTCAGTCAGTTATTATTCATGTACAAGAGCCCATACATATCAGCCTAACCTCATCTATCATACCAGTATATTCAAAGTATTAATCGCTTACTCATTTCTTATGTTATGATATCTTATATCATAGGTTCGGACACTCAGGTTCTCGGTCGTACTTAGACTTTCCAGGGTATCAACAGCAGCAGTAGTGGTGAGTCCTCATCCTTTCAGGACGAGTTACCTTATATTCTGTTGTATCAGTAGTTCAGTCATTTAGTCTGTCAGTAGTATTTCATGTCATGAGAATGAGCATAAGCTTAAGTTAAACTGCTTGTCTATTCAATTTTCATTCCATTTATAAAACATACCTCCTAGAAAGACTAAAGAAATGAGAAGCAAGAACTAGCCAGCACCTTCGCCCATTCAGGAAGATCCCTTGAATGAGCATGTTTCTTATGCCGAGTTCTCGGCTACGTTCACTACTCTCGCTCACTCTATAGCAGCTCAGAATAATCAGTCAGCTGCTATCACATCCAACCCAATGGAAAATATTACGTCCACCAGGATCGAGACTTCACCCGAATGAATTCTCCTCTGTTTTCAGGATCCAAGTATGAAAAGGATCCGTAGATATTCCTCGATATGGTGCAGAAGGTAATAGACATTATGGGTGTGACTTCTAGTGAAAGTGTTGAATTGGATACTTACTAGTTGCAGGATGTAGCTCACACCTGGTTTAAGTAGTGGAAAGGGGATAGAGGTGCAGATGCAGGGCTTATAGAATGTGTAACGCCCCGAGAGTACCCCCTGGACGTCACACAATGCTTAGGACCACAAGTGATCCCAAGCTAACCCATAAACTTACATTCTATTAGGCAACTAATTTAAATATGTATAAAATAACTGAGTTTACTATGTGGAAGCATAATCATGATGAAATTAGGGAAAATACAATACTAATACAATTTTACATTCTGATAAAACTGAAGAGCGGAACTAAAATTTAAAGACTGACTCTAACTGGCATCTATGAAGCCTCTACTATACTGACTATAGATAGTTGGATATGACTCCAACTACCACCAATCAATACATATGAGTAATAAAGTAAAGTCCATGTGTAACATCTAACTGAAGTCCCCGAAGTAGAAGGATTCATCCTCTATTGAATGGAATCTGTAACTGTTTGATTGTGATCTATGGACTACAACTAAGCTGGTACCTACATTATTAAACAATGTAACACATATATGATGTATATGTGGATCAGTACTTTTGGAATGTACTGAGCATATGGGGTGAATGCATAAGTAAAATAGTAATTCAATACTCATATAACTTGAAAAGAATGAATGTTAAGTGTAAATGACTCACACTAGCTTGAATAACTGAAAGCTGAAAAATCATAAATCATGAATGAGAAAGCATACGATAAAAATTTTGTGTGCTATAACACTTAGTTCTAAAATTTGTACTGTTACTCTTTCTGATAATGAACTGAGAAGGACTGAAGTTAAGTCTATTTTCAAATCATGTAGGCTAAGTGTAATAAGGACTCACCTTTATCATATGAAAACTGAAAGCTGAAATCTGATAACTGATGTCTCATGTAAGACAATATATCAGTAAAATTTATGAGTCTTTACACTTAGTTTCTAAAAGCTTTTCAATTATTTTTTTCTATTAGGATTACTCTTTTCTGTAGGGACTTCACTGTAGGCTTTAAGACTTAGGGAGTTTCTTTTAAAAATATTTAAAAGAGATTTTTCTAACTGACATAAACCATATGAGCTATCATGGAGTTCAACATCTAGTTCCCCTAAGGGGAAAACCTCACGTTGGGGACAAGTGTCATACTCGTGCCAGGGAGTATGACCTGAGCTAAGTGATCACTATTGTAACTGTCATCCATATAGAAATAGGAATAATCTGAATCTGTACCTATGTTGGCTCGTAGTTTTGGGGAAGTAGGATGCACTAAACCCATACTTCCCGCTCGGTGCTAAATACTAATCCCTTTAGTTTGTATGCTCATTCTGTAGGTAATCCACTTTAAAACTAGCATAACGGTTTGAAATGAAAACCAGTTATACGTTAATCTATTTTAAACTGTAATCAAACAAATTTGTAATCAAACTGTGATCAATATTGTAAACTGGATTCCATTTCATAGCTGAGGATCAAAAGATCAAATCCTAATTCAAAAGCTGAATATAAGCAAATCATAGGATTCTTAAAAGCATAATCATTCTTGGAATATCAATATTCAAAATAGGTCTTACTCATCCGTGCTTCAAATTATCACAAA
Organism: Capsicum baccatum var. pendulum; assembly: GCA_030864225.1. Lineage (NCBI taxonomy): Eukaryota > Viridiplantae > Streptophyta > Magnoliopsida > Solanales > Solanaceae > Capsicum > Capsicum baccatum. The sequence goes on along the minus strand of CM061556.1, from coordinate 29,375,052 downwards.
TCGTACTTAATAGTCAAAATCATAAAGTTCTTGCACAATTCTAGCCAAAATAATGGAATTCAACCTTCAATATATCTAAAACCACTCCACAAGCATAAATGTGCAAAATAGACATTCAATTCATCAGCTGAAAGACTTGTAATATCATAATCTTCAAATAATGATAATTGGGTATGAACCCTATATTGAAATTCTGTGTATTCACGTAAATTCATGTAAAAACATCATTAAAAGCTAGTTTTGGGCACAAGGGTGAAAGGATTATCCTTGTTCATAACCCCACATACCTTCATTAATGAAATTGATGAAGACATTTGACTTTAAATCCCTATTTGGGCTCTTGAAGATTATTTCTTGAAGATTTTTAATTGGGAACCTTGAATTTCAAATTATCTTGAAAAAAATGGTGAATTTTGGGTTTCTTGAGGTTTGATTGAAGCTTTAGGGTTTTCTTTGAGAGAAAAAGGATGAAAAATGAGCATAATATGCTTAGAATAGGTTTAATCCTCTATTTATCACGATTTGGGGCTTGGGATAAGGACTAAATTACCCCTTGTATTTTAAAATTTGAAATTGGGTCACCGAATAAGGCCTCACCGCGACGCGGTGAATGGGTCACCAAAATTTACATCGTGACGTGGTGGAATCATAGTGGCTCACTGGAATGGTACCATTTCTAATTTGGGCATCACCGTGATGTGGTAAGGGAGTTATCACGATACCCACCACGACGCGGTACAATCGTGGTGACTCTCTGGAAACTGACAACTGTTGATTACACCTCCACCATAATGCGGTGGCTTCCTCATCGCGATGCGGCTTAATCACGGTGAGCTGCTTCTTGGCAAATTCAAATGTGATCCAAACCTTTTATTAAAAATCTAAAATTTACCCGAGACATGCTACTTACACCCTTGAATATAAATCAACTCAAAAATTATCAACTCGGGGCCCGAAAGGTCAACTTAAAAATCTTTGAAGTTTAAAGGGAGTAAAAAATGACTAATTTCCTCAACCCTTAGCTAAATTTTCAAGCTTTTAGCCTCTTATGAAAGCACTAGAAGCTGAACTAAACTGAGAAAAGTACGAGGTATTACAGAATGAGAGGAGTTTGCTACATCCTTCTTAGATAGATTCTTCCCTTTAGAGTTGAGAGAAGCTAAGGTGTTAGAGTTTTTTAACCTGAAATAGGGAAGCATGAGTGTGAAGGAGTGTTCTCTTAATTTTACTTAGCTAGCCAGGTATGCTCCTCATGTGGTGGCTGATAACAGGTCTAGGATGAGAAAGTTTATGTATGTGGTATCTGATAGTGTGGTCTAGGAGTGTAGGACCGCAATGTTGATTAAGGAGATAGACTTGTCTAGGTTGATGGTCCACACTCAGTAGATTGAGGAGGAAAAGGTTACGAAGAAGGAAAGGGAGAATAAGAGGGCTAGGATAGAAAGCTTTAATTTTACTTAACCGAGGTTGGAGGGTGGTAACCATCCTCAATTTCGTCAAAAAACTTCAGCTCCATCTTCGTCTTCATCTAGTTCTCCAGTGCCAAAGTTTAGAAATGATAATTGGGATAAGAAGCTAGGATCTAAGACTCAGGAAAGTATAAACAGCAGTCGGACTAATCCCCTCTGCCAGAAGTGTGGTAAGAATCATTAAGGGGTATGCAAGGCTGGCAGCAATGTATATTTCAGATATGGCAAGTCAGGCCATAGGTTGAAGGAGTATCCGACAGGTATGTAGAAAGGTAGGAATAATCACTAACAGGGTCATACTAAATCCTCAGCAGCACCAGTGGGTCGCCCAACTTAGCAGGGTGCTACTTCCAGTGCCACCAGCAGTCAGTGCTAGAATAGACTGTATGCACTCCAGTCCTTCCCTGATCAGGATAGTTCTCCTGATGTTGCTATGGGTATGTTATAGGTCTTTTATTTACATGTTTATGCTTTGTTAGATCTCGGGACTTCTCTTTCTTTTATAACCCTCTATATAGCTATGAATTTTAGTGTCAGTCCTGAGACTTTAGCAGAACCCTTCTCAGTGTCTACCTTAGTTGGTGTCTCTATTGTAGCCAGGCAGGAATACAGGAACTGTTCGGTCATAATATCCCAGAAAGTCACCACAATTGATTTTGTGGAGTTAGAGATGACTGACTTTGATGTCATTCTGTCATAGATTGACTCCACTCATGCTATGCTTCAGTTAATTGTGAAAACAGAGTTGTTCATTTTTAGTTTCTATAGAGGGGTAGTACTTCAGCACTTAGGAGTCAACTTGTTTCGTACCTTAGAGCGAGAAAGATGATATCCAGGGAGTGTGTTTACCATCTTGTCCAAGTCAAAGTCTCTAGTTCGGAGACTCCTAGTCTCAAGTCAGTTTCATTAGTAAGGTCATTTCTAGATGTTTTAGGTGATATATATATATATATATATATATATATATATATATATATATATATATATATATATATATATATATATATATATATATAAAATGTATTTTAAGATTTAACAACAATCATAGACATAATAAATTATATGTATATGCTGAATACATAACTAGATAAATGTATATAATCTAAAAATACAAATTAGTTGTGCATATATGTAATTACATTTATGTATTTTTAAAAATTATAAATTTACATAATACATAACAAAATTTACATATGTGATATGCATAAGGATATTCAATGTGTATACGCAAAATATGAAACTGTAACTAATACTTGATGTTGACATAGTATACAAAAGTGTAATTCCTCATCATTATGTAAATTTATGAAACAACTAAATGGAAGTGATAGTTTCCTTAACCAACATAAATATGTTCACCATACATCAAAAATATGTATTTTCATCACACTCTAAAAACAAACATAGTTGTAAGCAAAATGTTTTGAAGTATCCATAACTATCACCTTACTGTCAACTTATTCTAAACTAACAGTGTCAGATTTGTTTAAAGGAGGTACATAACTTTGCCTAAGTTTTGGAGGATCGTCATTGTCGCTGACATATTATTTTGTAGCCTTAGTCACACCGTAATTTCATAACATGATAGCATATGTCAATCTTTGAGCCTATGCATCGAAATCAGAATGAGGTATAGGCATACCTTTACTCAAAAACTCTACATAAACTGTTCATCAAAACACCACAATCGGTACAAAGTAATAACCACATGAATTAAATCAGCCTATCTTCATATATTTAACTAATTATACAATTGTATACTGTATATTAAGATAAATAAGGTTTTACTTTCAGACTACCTCTTGATTGTTGTGTAATTTGATTAATGTACATAATGTCAAAAGGATATTGGTTCACAATCTGTGTACATGGGCTCATCTTATCCATGTACGTCTGAAGATTTGGCCAATCAGTACATGTTGTTAGTTCCAAAAATTCACTATCGGTCAAGTATGTAGGCAACATAACAATCAATTTGTGAATCTCAGGTAATGAATCCCTGTGTCTTGAACTTGACAATGTGTCGTATACACGTGTACATCTTTCTTTTAATGCAACTACAATCAATACCCAATGAAATTCTCCATCACAATTCACCGATATGTATACCTCATCCACCATATACCATGGCAAATTAGCAGGAATGTTGAATGAATTTTTTGATGATGTTTGTAACGGATTCTTCATGTCTTGCAACAATACATGATCGTGCATAGTATTCTTGCGTTAAAATAATCGTTGGATCAATATCTAGATAGTACCTTCTGTATGTCTGTTCAATATAATTTTTGCAGTAGTGTATCTCTACTGTTGATCTGATTATTGCTTTGACTTTTTGCGAAGGTGGTTAAAGATGACATCAATATGTTGTACACTTTGAATAAAAGATAAAATTTAGTTTTGGACAGTCCCCAACATAACAATGTTAAATAAAATCAAAGTTCAGCATCTACATGTCATTTTTATGTATATTAGTTGAACAATACGTAAAATGGTATGGTAAATTTTATTTAACTAACCAACTTATCAGCACGACTCAATGAATATGCATTTAATAGAATCCTAAACATGAAGATAAAGAAACCTAGCACCATTCAAATAGGTAAGTGACAATTGAATAAATAGATCCATACATAAGTTGGTTATGTTTATGAAATGAAATACACATAAGTTATAATATAAGGTGTATTTGAATATATCGTTACTAATTATTAGCACATATCAATGAAAATTATTTGCACAAATCAGTGCAACATTATGTAGCACAAAAATACCAAACATATAGTGACTTAACAGGAAACACTAGATAAAACAAACAAGGTTAAGTTTGTACTTGTTAGCATATACATACGACTGTTATGGAATTTAGCTGAAACTGTTATGGAAAATGAGAACATATCTTGTCAATTTATTAGCATAAATAAGTGCAGCTTTATGTGCCACACAAATATCAAACATATAGTTAATTAACTAAAATAGTAGATAATCAAGAACATAACTTTTATACTAATTAACATATAAATAAGATTGCTATGAATCTGATATGTAGTACACAAGAAATTATACTATAATTTGTAATTGAATTAGAGGTGTGCATCGGTCGGTTCGGTTCGATTTTATATACTATCGGTTTGATTTATTGGTTTTTTATTTTTAAATATGCTAAATCAATAACCAAACCAATAAGATATTTTTTATCGATTTTTAGTCCTTAACGGTTCAATTTTAGGTTTAACCGATAAAAAAAGACTCATAAAATAGAAATAGTAGTAACTAACTTGAAAAAAAAAGAGGAATCTTAGTTGCAACCAAAAATCCTGTATGATGTGTTTTAATTTACAAGAATCTGTAAGTTTGAACTAAATATTGTTAGGAAAAATTAAGAGTTTGTATAATTGAAATAATAGGTTTGTTAATTTGTAGAAATTAAAGAGAAATATATAATAAGTCATATATATATATATATATATATATATATATATATATATATATATATATATATATTCTCATTGGTTTATCGGTTACCCAATAACAATAAGAAAAAATCAAATCGAATCAATAACCCAATAATTTTTTTTTATAAAATCATTAAAAAACTGTTAACCCAATAACAATAAACCAATAACATTTTTATCGATTCGGTTTATTGATCGATTCGATTTTTGCACACTCCTAATTTGAATATATATTAACTATTTATTATCAAACACAATGTTACTAGAGTTAGCAAAAATCCCAGACATATTAGTTAAAGAAAAAACTAAAAGGTATTACCAACTTAATACTTCACCACAGTTAAAGTAAAAAATGGTAAACGAACCTCATTATTCCAGCATGTGTTTGGTTGAGCCGTCATGTAGAATCAATTTTTACCTTGTGAATGAGCAACTACAAAATTCAATTGTTTGTAATCAAGACTTGATAATTTAGCTCTGTAGTGATCATCCTTTGATTTTCTAAGTCATAGAATGTAAAAAAAATATTACCAAATCTATTATGATAATTTTTTTATTTATTATAAAACATATATGAACTAGTACCTTTTTGCATGGAACTTCAGCAATCCTTCAACAATTCATTCAGAGTACAACATCATTAACCCATAAGGCAACTCGTTCAATATGCTAAATTCATCATAAACATGCTTCTACCGATACTCAATGTCGAGGTTGTCCTGTCCTGTTGAGCTTAGCCAAATTCAGTTAAATAAGGTGACTTAAAAAATTTTGACCTCTGTTTGATTCATTGCGCAGGCTTTTTTAAGGTGACATGCATTGCAACTTATGCATCAGAAAAATCGGGTGAAAATTGACTATCACATATTAAATGTTGACTCTCAATCATCCGTGATGAACTAAAAACCTTAAAAGACTTAGCAATTAGTGCAATTGTCATCCCGGCTATCAGTACGTCTGTAAAATTTTGTATGAATTTGAATATTTTGTCGGAGAAGTCATCTTGGTACATACTCTTAAGGATTAAGTTAGTATAAATATAAATAAACTTTGATTAATTTGTATTGATTGTGAATATTAAAAGGAGTTATGTAAACAATAATAAGAAATCAATAAAAAAATAATGTTGAATCCAGTATGAGTGTTGAATTACATCTGATTGATGTATATGTAGTTAGTATACATATTGTAAAAAATTACTTTAATAATTTGTGTATAATTTTTATATACATTGTTATTTGTGTATATACTGTCTGTTAGTGATTTACTTATAAGAAAAATAGGGAGTTTATCAGTGTGTGTGTTTACCGTTTGTTCTTTAACATCGACAGATTCAACTATTAAAGCATCTTCTATTTCAACACTATACCCCATAAAGTCCTGTAAAAGAAAAAATGAATGTTTCAAAATGATTTCACATAACAAATAAGTTTAAACGACATGTTTAATCTTATAATCATGATACTTTTTATACATATGCTCTGCTTGTTCTTAGCCAAATTACCTCTATTTTATTGTTATAATGGTGTAACTTGCACCTTTACCCTTTACCTTTTCCACCCTTATCCTTTATTAAAGCTCTTTCATGGCCCTATAGTCCTCACTCATTTGGTAGGGCGTTAGAGGTGCAAGCATAAATTGACTGTCGTATCCAACTGATTCTTAAGCGACAAATTTATGTTTGCTTGACTTGGCTCCTAAGGTATTGTCAGTTTCTTCCACATCCTATAAAAACATCAAATTTAACAAGTAGAAAATATAACATTAATAAAAAAAATACATTTTGATATGGCAACATGTATATGTGACACGTGCTATGGAGAATGTAATAGACCTATTTTCTATTTAAATTGCCTATACACTAAATTTATAAAAAAAAATAAAAAATACATCATATGCTATGTAGTTGCTACCATAAACATAAACATAAAGTTATGTTAAATTCCGAATGAATATAAATTAACTTTTTTCACTTTGTCTTGCTTCTTTGTTTCGATCCGCTACAACTCGACATGTTCATCCGTCGGGACAGCTCCCATTTCATCACTTCCACCTTAATAGTTCTTTTTAAAAATATCAAATAATTTCTAAAAAATTTCTTACCATAAAATTCATAATATGTAAAAACGAAATTCAAGTCCCTATAAAGCTGAAATTTATGCATACATTTACTCGCGATTTTTCTGTGTCATATTTTTCTTTCATAAACTTATCTCTGATTTTAAAATCAATACAATTATATTTCTATATATAAACAATAAATTCAGGTATTTAAAAATTCCTAAAAACATTTGATAAATTTACATGTAGATAGCAAAATTGACAAGTATATGGACAAAACAAGCTAACTAAACTTGAATGTAAAATCCTCAAATCTCATTCACAAAGGAATATACAATACGGTTACAATGCAAACTTATATGTGATATATATGACATCATATATATAACTGTATATGATGTCATATACATTATTAAATGTTATGTATATGTTATCACATACATAACTCATTATTATGTATATGTTGTCCATTACATAACAAGTGTTTGTTATATAAGTCTACATTGGTTCAAGTCAGGACTTAAAAAAGAAAAAAAAATTGCTTTGTCTTTCTTCTTTGTTAAAGTATCCATCACTTCGACATATTGCTTAACAATTAGTTGCTGAAGACTCTCAATTTTGTTATCAACCTTCACACAAATAATACAAACTTATGAGTTTATAATTAAATTGATTAATCTAATTTAATTTAAAATAATCCTTACATATAATTGTACAAATGACTTTATCTCATTCAAATCAACTTTCATCATGTACTGTTGTTTTGAGTTGTTGGAAAGTGGGGGAAAAGACTTCTTTGTGTCATGGTGAGATGATGAATTTTTTGAAACATTAAGATTTTTATTTGTGCATTCATCATCATCTTTTATTTTCTATGCAAATACATTTCCTCTTGAATGAATTGTTGCTGATATCATCAACTCTTGAACCTCAATCACTTTTATATAAAAGCTAACAGTTTTTCTCTTTTTTGAATATTGAGTAGATGATGTGTCAGTAACGTAATCCGTCTTTATGAAGATTTTGAATAGTGGTAATGTACTGAAATCCTTGAATCCTTGATGATCTGGGAGCAAATATGACAAACTGCTCATTAGAAACCCTTTTCTCACTACGGCCTGCCAGATTGACAGGTGGAGATGAAGAGGTGGGGTCATATATTTTAATTCCTTCTCGCATTGGCAAATCAAGCATTTGCACTTCTTCAAGTGTTGTACGTAAATTATTGTAAACAAACTTTGAACAAAATGAGAAATACTTAAATAATAAAAAAATATTTGAATATTGAAGAATAAACCACAACAAAAAAAAAATTAAAACATGAAAGTTTCAACATTTGGTAAGAAAATTCCTACTGAACATACCACCCATAAACTTCTTATACTTTAGCTTGACGCTGATAGTCTTCAAGTTAAAAATCCTAGGAATTATGTTTCTCTCTCGCTCGACAATCTTACTGTCAACCTCTGAACAATATTCATACATCCATACATTCAATATGGGGGTCATTCCTCCCATATGATATAGTTGTTTTTCAACAAGGTAATCTTGTCTCCATGATGTCGTGATCTTCTAAAACAAACTCTTTCTTCATGAAAATTGTTCAAGCCGTCCATCCTCCTCTATCAATAAATATGCTCTGCTAGTAGTAGCAACAAGTAATTGTGAATGCAAAAAAATATGAATGAAATATAGAATAGATATGTGCAAAGCATTTGTAATGTTATCGAAGTTTTTCATCTTAAAGTGTTGAACAAATATTCATTATTTTATCAAATTCTTTGCATTTGAAAAGTACTTGTCCATCAAAACCGACCTAAATGATTCAGGATACAGGTAATCCTCTATGCTACCAATACATTTAAGCCTGATAATGAGAACAAACTAAAATATAGAAAACTTATGAATAGGCCCCTTCACAAAAATATATATTTCATCGGAGTTATCTTGCTCTATCTCAAGCATGAGCAAATATTTTGAAATTTGCCCCTGAAAGTTACAATGAGGCATGTCGAGAAATGACCCAAAAAATAATTGTCGAAAAAGATTTTGTACATCTTTGCCTAAATAGTTTTTGATATCTTCTTCAAAATCACGGCTTCATAAATTGTTGAAATACAACAGATGTGGAGGGACTTCTTTTATTCTGTATTTCAAACTCTGTAAAAAACAATTAATGCATCAGTCAGTACATAACTATGAAAAACATAAACACACTATTATGTGAAATGTACAACATACTCTACATTGTAAAGTATGTGCCTCCTTATGTATGTGACTTGTATACACTACGTTACACAATATAGCTTTATGTATGTCAAATACAAAATATACATACAAAGACCATGTATATTGTATATTTAGATATGAATTATTGTGTCTATGACTAGAAAATTACGGTGTAATTCATATACACAACATTCTGATGTGTATATGAACATAAATATACCATCAAAAGTGGAATGAAAACACTTAATTTCATTTCTTTGTATATGGCTTTTACAAAGTTGTTTTCATATATACATAATGTCAAGGATATGTATATTTTAATTATACATAATACCTTGTTGGGTATATGAGAAGATGAATATAATTTTAGTCCATGACATGACCCAATTCAGGACCTTATCGCAATGGGCATCCCAAGTCCAATCAAGACTGGAGATGACCCCCTTGCCTAACCCAACCAACCTACGCATATCCTGATTTGGATGAATCCCGCCTGTATAAAAAGATAGTGTGTAATCATAACATAAGGCTTTGGGATAGGTCTACAGTCGTGACTAACCCAAATAAGTACAACCATCCATTTCCAACAAATAATCATTAATGAACCAAACCATAAACCAAATGAATTCTAATATAAATATAGAAATTAGAATTAAAGAGGATAGAATAATAATAAATTTAGTCCAACAATATCAGCCCCAATACCAATGCCAAAACTAAGGTTGATACCAATATCGATCCTGCCCTTTCCAACCCGTAATAGCCACATAAGCATCTATCCAAAAGAAAAATAATATTTGGTTGGGACATGCCCCCAACCATAGCTAAAACCAATATCCATAAAATAAACCAAGTATGTAAATACATCCATGATATGAAATGGAGCCTTCAGGAATATGAAATCTCACTACTTCAATCCAATAGCTTACCCCAAATTCGATCACTAAGCAGTAGAAGTAGAATCGATGATTCTTTCATTTCGTGGAGATACAGCCCATTCCCATGCAACCAATTGTCCAAACCACCATTAAAGCATGTAAAGACATAATTAAAATATGGAAAACCATAACCAAACATTCAATACCAAAACCCCAACATATATTTGAAAACCCCAAAATATATAATAATCATGCCATGAAAATATTGTATAAAACATGCCTTTAGTTGGAACTAACAATGAGGGATCAGTACATGCCTTAGATTATGAAGGTGATAGAGAGAAATCACCCAAACAAGCCCCAAATTTCTCCTCTAGATAAAATCCTAGCCTTCTTTTACCCAAGATCCTTAGAGAGAATTAGAGAGAGTTTCTAAGTGTTTAAGATTAGAATAATAGGGTAAATGATGTCCCAGTAGTGTTATAAGTTATAATTCCCCGAGTATGTATCCCGGACGCTACATGGCGCTAACAATTCCAAAGGACAACTAGCTAACCCATGACTGGTACCTGCTCTGAGTACTGAATAATAAAGACATTGTAATAACAAAATAATGAAGTAAATGCCAAAACTGCCATAAGGTTAAAATCTAAAAAAAATACTGTATATGGAAAACTGAATGCTGGAAAACAACTGTCTGAAAACACTTTAATCTGATAAGCCTCTAAACTGTCTAAAATATGGAGTTGATGGGACAAATCCCCAACTAACTCCAACTGACTGCTGAAATAATTAAAATTCTAAAAATAATCATGTCCATAAAATATGAGGACTCACCACTACACAGTCTGCTGAGAAACTATACTACTGAGGATGCTTTAGGGCCCGTGCGTCTGAACCTATGATATAAGATATCATAGTATAAAAAGAATGCATCAATACTTTGAATATACTGATATGCTCAATGAGGTAGGATGAATACATGGGTTCAAGATGCATGAACAATACTAACTGAATAACATTAATATGACTGAATAGGAGTACATGCATGAATACGTAGACTGTAACTAAAATCATGATGATACTAGATACTGAGTCTGAATACTAATTCACTAAAATCTGAGTTTGCTGATACTGTATTACTGATTATCTAGATAATCATATCTAACAGTCCTAAAGTCTGCAGAACTATACTAAGTTCTAATCTGAGACTGAATCTAAAACTGAAATTGTGGGAGGTAATCATCTAACCGACATGCCCTTTTTCTTAATAGATTTTGGGGTCCAACCTATAATCCCAGTTGGAAGGGTGCCAGTACTGTGCCAAGGGTAAAGACAACTGAAGAGATACCCTCATCTATCAGATACTCTAATAAGAATGATGGAACCCTCAACTGACAGGTTAAAACACCTCATCAACCCTCGACTGGCAGGTTTGATGTCTCGACCTATGTTGGCTATGTAGTTCTGGAATGCAAAGATTGCTTCTAAGAGTCACACCCTCTACTGGAAGGTGAGTCCCCATCTTTGGGTTCGCTTAGTGCTGAATCCTACTCGCAACTGAATAGACACTGAACTGGTTTTCTAGTCCATACTAGGCTTGATTGAACTGTTACTAAACTAGACTGGATTAGTACTGAGTTTATAGAGTTTTCCCAAATTTTAGAACTGACAAAAAATACCACTGATCGTGACCTAACTAAGACTATTCTGTAACTGACACTAGATCTAGGTATACAACTAAATTATCACGTATTAAATACCCCAAGGCTCGATAGTGTAAAGAGTAAAGCGTAACATAAATCTTGAAGGCACAACAATGGCCACATGGTCATAATTCACTTTCTAAGGAATTTCATCAAACACTTGTAAATCTTGAACTTGTACATGTACAGGGATACATGCTATCATGTCATAAGTATACTAACAATTCACATAGGCATTCCAATAAACACCTTCAAGGCATAGCTTTAACATGGGAGTCCTTTAGACATGTAATTCTTTCATGAGTTCATAATTAAGATCAATAATGGATCAAATTGCATAATTAATTCACTTAGGCATTTTTTGGAAAACACATGGGAGGCATCACATTATACTTGGGCATGAATAATAATTCAATATATCATGGCTACATTAATCACTTCAATTTCAAAGATTTCAACCCACATGCTAACATAAATTCATGAAATTCATTAAAGACATCATCTTGGAAATGACACAACAAGATTAACATGAATACAAACAACCCACAACATGGAAATCATGATTTAAGATTTTAAAAAGGGTTTCTTGAACTCCAAAGGTGAAAGGTCCCTTGGATGAACACTACACATATCTTTATGCTTGTTTTTGAGAAGATTGATAGTAGAATTCTTGAGATTTGAATCTTGAATTGAAAATCCTAATGCTTTTTCTTGAGAGAATTTGAGAGAAAGTAAGTATATTTTTGTCAATGGAGGCTTAATTTTGTGTTTTTGGGTGAATAAGGGTGGGGAAATGACCCATTTATCCCCATAACCCACAACTAAAATTTGCTGAACTGGGCTAGCCCTCACGTCGCAACCCCTACTTGGGTTGAATACCTATCACGACGCGACCCCTAGCTGGGTTGACTGGGCCTCATGATGCGGGGACATCGTGACCCCTCACTATTTTTAGCATCTAAACTCGCCCTTACGTTAGTCGAAAAACCTCAAAACTCACCTGAGATGGCCTACAAGTGACCATAATCATGAATCAATTTGAAAATTGACAAAATAATGTCGGAAAGGTAGTGAACTAGGATTTCCAAACTACAAAGTCTAAAATGACTCTAAGTATAAATACTTAGCTAAATTTTTTTCTAAGTCTGGGACCCCTTAGTAGGCTTTAAAGGACTGAGTCAAGCTTAGAATTTGGTGGGGTCTTACAATATCTCCCCCTTGGGAACATTCATCCTCGAATGAGGCAGACTAAGCTAAGATTATTTATGTACTAAACTTATTTACTCGACACGAACAATGAAACATGAATGAAACTACTGATATATTAAGTTTTTCATACTAAACATGTATATCTGAATGTAATGAATACATGACTGAATATACTGACAAACTGGGTTTGTATACTGAATATGCATATCTGAATGCAATGAATACATGACTAAATATGCAACTGTAACTGATACTAAGTTTTGCAAGGGAATTCTGAGTTAGTTTTAATGAAAAATATTACCTTGAGCTAAGTCTGAGTTGGCAGAGAAGAGCTAAGGGTACTTGGTTTGCATATCTGCTTATGCTTCCCAAGTAGCTCTCTCAACGGATTGATTCCACCAAAGAATTTTGACTAGAGGGACTTCTTTGTTCCTCAGTCTACGAATCTGATAATCAAGGATTTCAACTGGAACTACTTCATAAAAGAGACTGTTCTGAACGTCTATGACCTCTATTGGGACTACGGCTGCTGGGTCACCTATGCATTTCTTTTGCAAGGATACATAAACACTGGATGGACTAAATCTAGATCTGAAGGTAACTCAAGATCATAAGCTACCTTTTTTAAATGGCTGAGAATTCGGTAAGGACCGACATATCAGGGACTAAGTTTCTCCTTCTTTCTAAACCTCTTCACTCCTTTCGTAGGAAAGGATTTCAAATACACATAGTCACCAATCTTAAACTCAAAATTCTTTTTATGTACGTTTGTGTACAATTTCTGTCGACTCTGAGCTATCTTAAGCCTTTCTCTGATCAACTAAACTTTTTCTAAGGTATCAAATACTAGGTCAGGCCCTATCACCGTGGCCTCACCCACTTCAAACCAACCAGTGGAAGATCTACATCTCCTCCTATAAAGCACCTCAAATAGAGCCATCTAAATGCTAGAATGATAGTTGTTGTTATATGCGAACTCAATCAAAGGCAAATGGTCATCCTAACTACCTTTAAAATCAATCGTACATGCTCGCAGCATATCTTCTAAAGTCTGGTTTGTCCTTTTTGCCTGACCATCTATCTGAGGATGAAAAGCGGTACTGAGGTAAACTCGGGTACCAAGACCCTTTTGGAACACCATCCAGAAATAAGAGGTGAACTGGGTACATCTATTTGAGATAATGGACAACAGAACACCGTGCAAGTTGACCAACTCCCTGATATAGTGTTTGGCATAATCTTTGGCTGAATAAGAGGTATAAACTGGTAGGAAATGAGCTGATTTGGTCATCCTATCTACAATGACCCAAACTGAATCATGTTGACAACGAGTACGAAGCAAACCCATCACAAATTCCATATTCACTCCTTCCCACTTCCAAGTAGGAATGCTAAACTCCTGCATAGACTCACTTGGTTTCTGATTCTCAATCTTAACCTGCTGACATATAGAGCACCTAGCTATAAACTCTACAATGTATCTCTTCATCCCACTCCACCAATAAATTTCCCATAAATCACGGTACATCTTCATGGCCCCTGCATGAATAGAGTAACGCGCACCATGCGCCTCTGCAAGAATTCGCTGCCTCAAGTTATCCACACTCGGCACACATAGGCAACCCTGACAATGCAATACACCATCTCTCCCTTGGGATAAATCTCTACCTTTTGATCGTTGACTGACTCTTTTAACTTAACTACACTGGGATCTCTATCCTACTTTTCCTTTACTTCAAAAACTATAGATGATTCTAAATTGTTCTGAACCCACATACTACCTTCTATCTAGTCGACTAAGAAGACACCTAGTCGATAAAGTTGATGGACTTCCTGAGCTAACTTCTTCCTATTGTCCTCAATATGAGCAACACTACCCATAGACAGTCTACTGAGAGCATCAGCCACTATATTGGCCTTGCCCAGATGGTATAGGACACTCATGTTGTAATCTTTAAAAAACTCTAACCACCTTATCTGATGGAAGTTAAGATCTTTTTGGGAGAACACATACTACAGGATCTTATGGTATGTGAACACATCAACGTGCACCCCATACAAGTAATGCCTCCAAATCTTTAAGGCAAAAACTACTGCTGCTAACACAAAATCATGAGTAGCATCATTCTTCTCATAGGGTTTAAGTTGTTTGGAGGCATAGGCTATGACCTTACCTATCTACATGAGGACATAACCCAAACCTACTCAGGATACATCATAACACACAACAAAGCCATTGAAACCATCTGGTAGGGTCAAAACTAGAGTTGTAGTGAGTTGAGTCTTCAACTCCTGAAAACTCTTCTCACAAGAATCTGACCACTAGAATTTGACCTTCTTCTGAGTCAATATGGATATATGGGATGCAATAGATAAAAATCCCTCAACAAACTATTAGTAATATGATGTGTGAGCATATGCTAACACATTTGAGGCTTTTAACTCTAAATAATTGCAAGGTGTTGAGCAACTTTAGTTTTTTTTTATTAGTTTACATTTGATTTTGTAGTTTAAGCTGATATGATAGAGAACCAACATGAAATAATGCAAAGAAGTTGAAATTTGAAGAAATCTGAAGACAAGTATGGTTGACGACATTTGTGATAAGTCATCATCCCTGTGATAAGCTATTAGGTTGGTCATCATCAGTAGACAAAGAATTGGCCTAAAGTGGAAGTTGTGATGACATTTTGTGATAAGTCGTCAAGGGTCTGATAAGTTATCAAGTTTGTCATCATCCTTAAACAGGGAATGAGTTCCAGCTGGTAGAATCGATGACATTTTGTGGTAGGCTGTCATAATGGTCATAAGTCATCAGGAATGCCATCAGACTTAGGCAGGATATGAGAATTGGAGCAACAGTGTGATGACATTTCTGATAAGTTATCACAGTCCTGATAAGCCGTCAGAAGTTTCCGTAAACCTAAGACAGGACAAGTGCAAATTTGAAGAAGACCTGACGACTTTCTTGATAAGTCGTCAGGATACCGATAAGGCGTCACCAACAGTTGTCGTCTATTCTGAGAAAAAGTTGTAACCTTGATTTTATTTCCTTATTTAGGGTAAAGTATTTAAAGCTTTATTTTAGGGATTTCTAGGCATTTTTATTATTATTGACATTTTTATCATTATTGTTCCGTACAAGGTCGACACCTTGCATTTTGGATAGCATATTTTGATATTTTCTCTCTTTACTTCTTGACTTTAACAACACAATTATTTTTGAGAGATTATTATCAGTATTTTGGGATTTTTCCTTTGTGATCTAATCTACGATTCACTAGTTATTATTCATCTTTGTAAGTTTATCTTTCAAATCATGAATTTAATTATGTGTTTCATTCGTTATATCATGAGTGGCTAAACTCCATTAACCTGAGTTATGGGATCTAGGGTTAGGTCTTGATAAGGTGCTAAGTATTCAAGATTCAAAAGGTGGTAGGATCTCTTGATAATTCTAAAGTTTTAGTTAACGTCTGTTGGTTGAAAATAATAGACACACCTGCTTTGATTTGCTTGAGAAAGAAATCAAATATAGTAGGAAGTGAATTATCAATAGGGACTCAGAAATACTTTGTTTAATAATCAGTGCTGTAACAAGGTTGGTTAACCTGAGGTAAAATTTGGGTAGTAAATAGAAATTCCCTAAGTCCGAGTGGATTAGGGAATTAAATGCTTAAGTAGGTCGAAAGATATTTAAGCGTAACATCGATAAAGATAGCTTGTTATCCTACCCACCGTGAGAATCTTGAACCACTTTTAGAATCTTTCATGTACCGAAAGCCCTAGTGAACATAATTTTGGTTATTTCATAAACTCTTGATTTACAAACGCGAAAGTAAAGTGACAAACAACAACTTGTTAAACCTATACCCCTCATTTCAAGAAACATTAAACTATCAGTGGATTAAAACGCAAACAATTTGAGTTCACATCATATTCCCTGTGGGATTCGACCCCAACCTAGTTGGGTTTTATATTGATAACGATCGCTTACACCCATTCAACAGTGTAATTTGAGCGTTATCAAAAATGGCGCCGTTGCTGGGGAATATGGTTATAAGCTGAAGTTTGTATGCGTTAATTGACTATTAGTTAAGTTTCCTAGATTTACATTGATATGTTGTTTTTGTTTATTTGCAGAATTTTATAGTGTATGCCAAGCACTAGAAGTTACGAAGAAACATTATTACCACTAAATCTAAAACTGCAATGAATAGGAAGAATGGTAGAACAGCAAGAGGCTGATAGACTGGCAGCCTTAGCTAGAGCTCAGGTGAATGTGCAAAATGTCGAGCAACATGTATGACATCCAAACCTTGAGGATGAAGATTTGGGGGATGAGGTGTTATTGAATCCTGGTAACCCAAGGCGTGCAGAGCAGATAGCTGCACAAGTACCACATAATGTTAATCGAAACCATCTATTCCAAAGAAGACAAGAGTACCAGTCGGTCCAGTATGATCTAAATAATAATGATGATAGCATGGACGGGGCAGGTGCAATGGGTAAAATTATTCCTCCACCGTTGTCACCTTGAGCCAAGTTTAACATTACTAGTACTATGATCCAACTCATCAATCTAAAGGGGTTGTTTGGTAGCCTTCCTGGGGATGATCCAAACCTGCATCTGGTGAATTTTATCACCATTTGCAAATATTTTAATAACCCAAGAGTAGGCCAGAACGCTATCTGGTTGAGGTTGTTCCCGTTGTCTCTGTCTGGGGAGGCAACATTATGGCTGAATGAGCTTACACCTGATTCCATCACCCACTGGAGGTAATTAAAAGAACCATTCCTAGAACAATTTTTTCCACCCTCCAGGAGGGTATAGTTGAGGGACGAGATCAGCAATTTTAGACAGCTTCCTACTAAAGCTTTGCATGAGACTTGGGAGAGATTCAAAAAGAAGCCAACTCAGTGTCTGAACCACAATATGATGGACCTACACTTGATGGAGATTTTATACAGGGCACTCAACTCTGTAACAAAGCCGATTGTAGATAATGCTGCTGGTGGTTCATTTGTTGATCTATCTTTTCAAGATACCTCAGATATGCTAAACAGGATGACCAAATAGTGTCGGGTTTGGCATACCAGGGAGTCTGTGGTAGCAAGCCTCACTATTTTTGTTGGTATATCTGCTAAACAATATAGGAGAGATAAAGAGTGGGATCAAGACATGGCCCATCTAAAGACTCAGATAGACTTTCTCACCAAGTACTTATTATCAGGGAAGACTGAGAAAGTGAAATTTGTAACGTCTCAAGACCGATTGGATGTGGATCCTGAAGAAGAGGCAAATTATATTAACAATCAGGGGGTTTCTGAGGCAATAGCCAAGGGAATCAAGGTTGGAATGTTTATGACAAGCCTGGTTACAAATACAAGGAGTAAGGAAATTGGAGAAGCAATAATGATAGGAGTGGTTTATATGTTCCTCGAAATTGGGAAGCTGCTGCAACTAGCTCTAGAAAGATGTCCATAGAGGACATAACGGAAAAATTATTGAAGGCAGTTGAGGCCACCAATTTTGGTGTGACCACCATGGAGACCAATCTGATAACCATCAGTCAGTTGGTGCACTCACACTCTACTATCATCAAATAGTTAGAGCAGCAGATGAGCCAACTTTTCTCTGCATTCAACCAGAAAAAGAGCAGAACGTTACTAAGCAATATGATTCAGAATCTAGGGAATGATGGCTTATGTATGGCAATTACCACTAGGAGTGGTAAGATATTACCTGGCCCTTCTATGGGAAAATCTGTAGATGGTAAGGTAGTTGTTAATAAATCCAAAAAAAAAAAGCAATCTAGTGGAGTCTGAGAAGCTGGATAGTTTTGTTAATGCTCCAGAGAAGGAAAGATAGAAAGAAGAGGAAGTGGGGTTGAAAACTATCCTAAGACCACCACCTCACTTTCCTCGACGATTGAAGAAGAAGGCTGAGGATGCAAAATTCAGCAAATTCCTGGTAATGCTCAAGCAATTGGCAATAAATGTGCCTTTGTTCAAGGCACTTGAGCAAATGCCAGGATACGCAAAGTTCATGAAGGACCTTGTGACCAAGAAATGAAAGGTTATCCATGAGACGGAGGACAATATTCTCCATTGTGACGCTATCTCTACAAGTTCTTTAGTGCAAAAAAAGGCAGACCCGGGAGTGTTTACCATCCCGTGTACTAATGGTTCCCTGAAATTCACCAAAGCATTATGCGATCTGGGAGATAGTATAAACCTAATTCCACTTGTTGTGTACAAGAAACTGGGTTTGCGGAATCCTACCCCAACAAATATGCAGTTGGTGATGGCAGATAGGTCTGTGAAGCAGCCTGTGGGCATATTACATGATGTTTTAGTAAAGGTAGATGATTTTATTTTGCCTGCTAATTTTGTAGTCCTAGATTGCGATGTGGAATTTGAAGTACCCATCATCTTGGGTAGAGCATTCCTTGCAATAGGTAGAGTAACCATAGATATGGAGCTAAATGAGCTGAAGTTCAGGCTAAATGATAAAGAAGCACGCTTCGAGATACACTCATCCATGACTCAGCAAAAAAAGATGGGTGTTTTCTCAATCGTTGATGTGTTCTATGAAGATGATAAAGGGGTATCAACAGGTTGTCTTGGTGAAGTCTGAGTAGTCAAGATAACCAAGTCGTGCTGCGACAGTAAATCAGGCGCTATTGGGAGGCAACCCAAAATTTATATTCCAGTAAAGTATTTATTTTTGTAGTTAGGATTTAGCTCATAAAAGGTGGAAAACTAATAAAATCAACAGAAAAGGTCCTAACGGCATTCATGATAAGTCGTCAAAAGTGTGATAAGCTATCAGAATTGTTGTCAGAGAGGCCAATTATGAATCGAAGTTATGTTAAGGCTGACAACATCCATGATAGGTCATCACTCCTGTGACAAGCCGTCATAAGATGTCGTTAGAAAGTAACTTAACAACCAAATCTGGGCAAATTATAAAGATTCAACCCGGGCCCAGTCGAACCTTTCCACTTCCCACATGTTTTTACTTCCTTTTAAGTTATTTCCCTCAATATCTAGAGTATTTTATTTCCTTAGTCAAAAAATTTTACAAGTAAAACAAAAGGCGAGTTTCCTTGTGTGGGGGTTTACAATTAAAATCAAGAATTTCATCCTACTTCCTCCTGTGTGTGTAATCACATTGAAGGCTCCCATCAGGTATGCTCTAAATTTGACTTTTCTTTTCAAGTGGTCCGAGATAGATTGATTACAACCCAAGTTCCCAAGAGACTTGAACCAAGTTCAACTAGAAAAGGGGCTGAAATTCGGAACTAGGGTTTGTTGTGCAAGCCTAAGGCTTAAAATTCAGCTCACAAATCAAAACTTGAGTGTATTTTGAGAAATAATAGGACAAAACTGAGTTAAAATAAAAAGTGGGGTTCTAATAAGAGCTAACGACATTCATGATAATCTATCACAACTGTGATGGCTTATCAAAAATGTCATCAAAGGATACTAAGAATGAAGTGAGTACTGTTTAGAGCTAATGACATTTGTGATAGGCTACCACATTTATGACGGCTTACCAGAAATGTCGTCAGAAGTTGACAAAGTTTCGCAGGTTCTGTCTAATGCTGATGACAATTGTGATAAGCTATCATAGTCGTGATGGATTATTAAGAAATGTCGTCACACCTGGAACCTGACGCATGAATGAGATTTTCAAAGGATATGAAGCTTAAATGATTAATGTGTTTGTGTTTAGGCTCTTGAGGATTGACTAATGGTTTTTTTATTGCTATAGGAACCTTATAATGGAACCCAAAGGAAAGAGCCCTATGCTTATAAAAAAGGAACAACAAAAAATGTATGCCAGAAGCTCATCAATGAGGAGTCTGATTATGAAGAGGAAGAACGTATGCTCAGGAAGCAAAAAAAGAAGCAAAGCCCTAACTAGCCTCCACCACCCCCACTAGTTAAGGTGGAGAATAGTGAGGACACTGAAACAACAACTGTTTCTGAGTAGAAGTCATCTGAACATTTTGAACATAAGCAGCTTGAGTCTAAACATGCTGAATCTAAAAAGGAAGAACATAAAGAGTCTGAGGAGCTTGAGTTTGAGGGAACAACATCTGAATCCCCTTCCACTGTACAATAAGATTATGAGGAGTCTCTAATTTGGGGAAAACTTATCAAATTTAAGAACCCCAAAGTTCGAGACAATGCTAGATGGCAAATTCCTAAGGCAGAGGGCATCTTCACTACTAGGATCCATAGAATTGATAGAAGAAGGACTAAAAGGTCGATTCAGAAAAAAAAAGGATTACCACCATAGGTCTGTGAGGTATCCTAAAGTGGTACAGAAGTCCAAGAGTACGGCTTGGGATGGACTACAAAAAGGGGAAGCTCATTTCGCCCTACACTGGTTTGAGAGTTTTACACGAACTACCAAGCTCAGTTGGAAAACATATGTAGGGCAGGAGAAAGAGTTGCAGACCAGCCCCTATTAGAGAGAGTTCAGGTAAGGGGCGTAAGGGTTGATATCTTAATCAAAATCATCAACAGGTTCTTGCATGGCCCGAACTTCACTCCTCAGGCCACTTCACCATCAGTCTATACTTAGATTAAAAATTGGGCAAATCAACATCCACGGTTGGCCAACATCATAGCCGAAGGGGAACCATCATGGGTGACCAACCCAAATGAGATAATCTATAAGTCCTCTTTGACTCAAGAGGAAAAGTTTCGGTGGGGTGTAGTGCATATCTGGCTGATGCCCACTGATAGAGACAACATTCTAGGTGATGACCGAGCTATCCTAGTAGCAAGCATGGTGCAGCATCTTCCCCTTAATTTTAGGGAAATCATTGCTGATGAGATGAAGATTAGAAGGTCAAGAACCAACACTACTTATCCTTTCCCATGTCTTATCACAGAGCTATGCCGAGCTGCTAATGTGCTAGAGATTCCAAGGGTTAACAATGATATTCCTTCCCAAAAGACCCACAATCCCATACGGTAGTATGAAAATCAGACAGGACTGAGACTTGATAGAGGTGTAGGGGTAGTAGCAGACCCTCCAGTTATAGATGCCGATTCAACACCTAATATGGAAGTGCAAGATTCTAAGACTACGTGGCCAATTTTTTCAGCACAAGCAGGTTCAGTGCCTGAGAATAAACCCAATCCCTTAGCTCCTACAGCATCAGCAGGATTTGCATTTCAACCGATCAATATCAGAAAAGTGGCCAAATAAGCCAAATAGTGTAAGGCACAGCTACATGCTTTTGCCAAACAGTTTGCGGCTATAATAGATAAGAGAATCAAGGCTGACCTTGAGCCTTTTGTGATTTTTCCTAGACCGGTTGAAAATTTGGAGAACCAATTTGATGCACGGGAAAAAGAAATGTCAGGAGCTAATCTTCCTAAATTCAGAGAGGCCTTAAACAAGGTAAAGGCAGATGTTGGGGTGTTGCAACAGCACCAATTTATGGTGTCGACAGATCCGGATATACATGAATTTGAGGAAGAAATTCTAATGCTTGACCTCACTGGAGATTCACCAAAGAAAAAGAAGAAGAGGGGGGAGAAAAAGGCCAAAGATAAGAAAGAAGATCCTGACAACGAGGAATAAAGAAGAGTGAAAAAAAGGCAAAAAAGAAGGCCGAAAAAGAGGAGTTAAAGAAAGCAAGAATGGAGTCCTTAGCGGAAAATGAGAGAAGGGAGGAGGCTTTGAAAGCCAGGGTTGTAGGTGCCACCCATACCACTGCAAGGCCAGAAGCTCCTGATGGAGAGATGGTAGCAGATGATGCAGCAGCAGGGTCAGAAATCTATGAACCCCGGGATTGACCTATTCCAGGTATACTCTAACCCTTAGCTTATCTTTATTTTCAATTTTAAGTTAAGGGTGTAGGGTAGGATGTTGTTGTAATAATTTTTGGTAGATAATTATGAGTAATACAGGTTCTTAAGGTAGTTAGCTTGTTTTGTGAATTTTGAGCACTTCTTCATTGGTCTGAATTTATAACTGTGTAAATTGCATTCATCTGTGACTGCGGGGCATCTTTTTGTGGCATTAGTATAGCGACTTGACAATTTTTGCTGAACAAATTGCATGAATCAGATAAGTAGTGATATGCGATGTACTTGTATGCCATGTGAGTGTGAGGTCTTACTCAGCTTCTGTTGTTTGCCGAATCTATAACTTGCCCTATTAGTCCTGCCTAGGTTGTAGGATAGGGGTTAGGAAAGGATCATAGGCCATTTTTTATTATAACCCACTTTCAGCATAAATGACCTTCCCAATGTGAATAATATCTCTTGATCCTTGATTTGAGCCTATATGACTGTTTCTTTTTGTGAAACCACTCACCTTCCCGTTTACCTCCCAATGAACCTATTATGGACCTAGTCCTCCTTAGACACTATGCACCTTGACTTAAGCAAATAGCCTAAGTTAAAGGTGGCTATCATAGGAGTGCGTGATGCAAAATAAGCATGAAGAAAGGTAGAATAAGAGAAAAGAATAAAAAGTTAGGTGCGGTAAAAGAGAATAAGAAAAGAGAAAGTTGTGTTAAAGATGATAAAAAGATAATATGATGATTGAAAAAATCGTATCCATCTTGAGCATGTGTGATCAATAAAAGAAGAGGAAGAAAAGAAGGTTGAAAAGTGAAACCCTAAGAGTTTAGTGTAGTGTCAAGGAGGCATAGCCACTCTAAAATATCCATGAATATCATACCATCCCCTAGCCTATATTACAAGCTTAAGAAAAGTGCTAAAGTGATCCTAACTGACCTACCTGAAGATTTGGGTACTGCCTATAAGGAAAAGCCTATGGCATTTGACATGCAGTGTTTGGAACTTCATTCTGAGAGTGAGACTTGTGATTATCCCTATGTTTATGTATGTGAATTCTGATATGAGTGAAAAAGGAATTTCTTTGTTGTGAGGGCACATTGAGTATGTTGCTAAGTCATTGACTTATTCAGAAAGTGTGATCTTGGTATGGCATGATTCTTATTGCTAAATTTTTGTCGTATCTTGATGCTTGTGAGTTGTATGGTTGTTCTTCAAAACATCAACAGTGAGTTTTAAATTGACTGACCTTGGATTTGGTGAAATTATTCTAAACTAACATGAGTAATTAGCTGCCAAATTGTACTTTGTATTCTCTTAGTTATGTTTGGTTACTTGAGGAAAAGCAATTGTTTTAAGTTGAGGGTGTTGATGTGTGAGCATATGCTAACATATTTTAGGCTTTTAAATCTAAATAATTGCAAGGTCTTGAGCAACTTTAGTTATTTTTGATTAGTTTATGTTTGATTTTGCAGTTTAAGCTGATATGATAGAGAACCAACATGAAATGAAGTAAAGAAGTTGAAATTTGAAGAAATTTGAAGTCAAGTATGGCTGACTACATTTGTGATAAGTCGTCAGCCCTGTGATAAGGTAGCAGGTTGGTCATCATCAGTAGATAGAGAATTGGCCTAAAGTGGAAGATGTGATGACATTTTGTGATAAACCATCAAGGGTCTGATAAGTTATCAAGTTTGTCGTCAGCCTTAAACTGGGAATGAGTTCCAGCTGGTAGAATCGACGAATTTTTTTGATAGGCCATCATAATGGTGATAAGTCATCAAGAATACGTCAGACTTAGGCAGGACATGAGAATTGGAGCAACAGTGTGACGACATTTCTGATAAATCATCACAATCCTGATAAGCCATCAGAAGTTGTTGTCAACCTAAGACAGGACTAGTGCAGATTTGAAGAAGACCTGACGACATTCTTAATAAGTCATCAGGATCCTGATAAGGCGTCACCAACAATCGTCGTCTATTCCGAGAAAAAGTTGTAACCTTGATTTTGTTTCCTTATTTAAGGTAAACTATTTAAAGTTTTGTTTTAGGGTTTTCTAAACATTTTTATTATTATTGACATTGTAATAATTATTATTCCTCACAAGGTCGACACCTTGAGTTTTGGACAACATATTTTGATTTTTTCTCTCTTTATTTCTTGACTTTAACAACACAACTATTTTTGCGAGATTATTATCAGTATTTTAGGATTTTTCATTTATGATCTAATCTGCGATTCACTAGTTATTATTCATCTCTGTATATTTATCTTTCAAATCATGAATTCAACTATGTGTTTCGTTCATTACATCATAAGTGGATAAACTCCATTAACCTGAGTTATGGGATCTAGGGTTAGGTCTTGATGAGGTGATAAGTATTAAAGATTCAAAAGGTGGTTCGATCTCTTGATAATTCATAAGTTTTAATTAACGTCTGTTGGTTGCAAACAGTAGACACACCTGCTTTGATTTTCTTGAGAAAGAAATCAAATATAGTAGGAAGTGAATTTTCAACAGGGACTCATACATACTTCATTTAATAATCAGCGTTGTAACAATATCACTCACCCCAGACACAAACTTGCTTATCTTAGACCTGCTATCGGCTACCACGTGAGGAGCATATTTGGCTCATTGAGTAAACTTTAGATAATACTCTTTCATCGTCATTTTGCCTTGTTTCAGATTGACAAATTTAAGAACCTTTGCTTCCCTCAACTCCTGTGGGAAGAACCTATCTAGAAAAGCAGTGGCAAACTCTTCCCATTCTATGGGCCCTGCGTCTGCGGCTCTTTCTGCTTTTCACTATTTGAACCACGAGCGAGCCACATCCTACAACTAAAATGCAGCTAGCTCAGCACTCTCACTAGCCATCACCCCCATAATATCAGTTACTTTCTACACCTGAACAATAAGTTTCTGAAGGTCCTCATCCGACTTAGACCCAGTGAAAGATGGAGGGTTCATTCGGGTTAAGTCCCGAAGCCTGGCAGCCACTGGGTTGGCCAGAAAAATAGTTGAGCACTCATTCTGGGATGCTATAGCATGAGCTAGGGTGGTGAAAGCTGTTTTGAACTCAGCATAGGAGACATGTTCGTCCAGAGGATCTAGCTGGACGGGCTGGGGTTCTGAATGGTTTTCTGTTTCTCTTCCCTTAGTTCTTTTGGGAGGCATGATATGTAAATAGAAGAGAAACTTGGATTATATAGAGAGTTTAACTGGAGCTCATGCTCACTCGCACGACATGAATACTGAAAGAAGGGAAACAGTTCCTAAAACATCTCATAGCCTCCTGTCCATAAGTGTTGCGCGCTACACACCCATGCACAAGACTCTACTAGATGCAGCTTCTAGACTTCCTAAGACTCTATTGAACCTTAGGATATGATACCAAGTTTTGTAATGCCCCGAATCTGTACCCCAAACGCTACACGGCGCTAACAATCCTAAAAGACAACTAGCTAACCCATGACAGGTACCTGCTGTGAGCACTGAATAGTAAAGATGCGGTAAAAACAAAATAAGAAAGTAAATACAGAAACTTCCATAAGGTTCAAATCTAAAAACAATACTGTATACAGAAAACTGAATGCTGGAAAACAACTGTTTGAAAATACTCTAGTCTGATAAGCCTCTAAACTGTCTAAAATATGGAGTTGATAGGACAAGTCCCCAACTAACTCCGACTTACTGTTGAAATAACTAAAATGCTAAAAATAATCATGTACTCTATATATGAGGACTCATAACTATTTTGTCTACTGAGAAGTTGTATTACTACAGATGTTTTGGGTCCCGTGCATCTGAACCTATGATATAAGACATCATAGAACAAAAAACATGTGTCAATACTTTAAATATACTGGTATGCTCAGTAAGTTAGGCTAAAATGCATGGGTTCATGATGTATGAACAATACTAATTGAATAACATGAATATGACTGAATAGGAATGCATGCATGAATACGTAGACTATAACTGAAATCGTGATGATACCGGATATAGAATCTGAATACTAATTTACTGATATCTAAGTTTACTAATACTGTATTACTGATTATCTGGATGACTATATCTGACAGTCCTGAAGTCTGTAGAACTATACTGAGTTCTAATCTAAGACTGAATCTGAAACTGAGACTGTGGGAGGTAATCATCTAACCGACATGACCCTTTACTGAATAGATTTTGGGGTCCAACTTGTAACCCCAGTTGGAAGGGTGCCAGTACCGTGCCACAGGTAAAGAAAACTAAAGAGATACCCTCATCTAGCAGGTACTCTAAGGATAATGGGGGAACCCTCAACTAACAGGTTAAAACACCTCATCAACCCTCAACTGGTAGGTTTGATATCTCAACCTATGCTGGCTACGTAGTATTGGAACACAAGGATTGCTTCTAAGGGTCACACCCTCTACTGGCAAGTGAGTCCCCATTCTTGGGTTTACTTGGTGCTGAATCATACTACCAATAGAATAGACATTGAACTGATTTCCTAGTTCATACTTGGCTTGACTGAACTGTTACTAAAATGGACAGGATTAGTACTAAGTTTACTGAGTTTTCGTGGATTCTTGAATTAACTAATACTACCACTGATCGTGACCTAACTGAACTAATCTGTAACTGACACTGGCTCTAGTTATACATCTAAATTGTCGGGTATTAAGTACCCTCAGGACTAGATGGCGTAAAGTGTAAAGCATAACATAAATATTGAAGGCACAACAATGGCCACATATTCATAATTCACTTTCTAAGGCATTTCATCAAACACTTGTAAATCTTGAACTTGTACATGTATATGGATGCATGCTATCATGCCATAAGTACACTAACAATTCACATAGGCATTTCAACAAATACCTTCAATGCATAGCTTTAATATGGGAGTCCTTTAGACATGTAGTTCTTTCATGAGTTCATAATTAAGATCAACAATGCATCAAATTGCACAATTAATTTACTTAGGAATTTTGGCAAAGACATGGGAGGCATAACATTATACTTGGGCATGAATAATAATTCAACACATCATGGCTACATTAATCACTTCAATTTCAAAGATTTCAACCCACATGCTAACATAAATTCATGAAATTCATTAAAGACATCATCTTGGAAATCACACAACAAGATTAACATGAATATAAACAACCCACAACATGAAAACCATGATTTAATATTTTAGAAAGGGTTTCTTGAACTCCAAGGGTGAAAGGGCCCTTGGATGAACACTTCACATACCTTTATGCTTGTTTTTGAGAAGATTGACGGTAGAATTCTTAAGATTTGAATCTTGAATTGAATACCCTAATGATTTTTATTGAGAGAGTTTGAGAGAAAGTGAGTATATTTTAGTGAATGGGGGCTTAATGTTGTGTTTTGGGGTGAATATGGGTGGGGAAATTGTCCCATTTCCCCCCATAACCCATAACTAAAATTTGCTGAACTGGGATACCCCTCGTGTCATGACCCCTACTTAGGTTGACTACCTATCATCATGTGACCCCTACCTGGATTGACTGGGCCTCGCGACGCAGGGCCATCGCGACACCTCACTATTTTTAGCATCCAAACTCACCCTTACGCTAGTCGGAAAAACTCGAAACTCACCCTAGATAGCCTACAAGTTACCTTGATCATGAATCAATTTAAAAATTGACAAAATAAGGTCGTGAACTATGATTGCCAAACTACGAAGGCTAAAATGACTCTAAGTATAAATGCTTAGCTGGATTTTTTTCTAAGTCTGGGACCCCTTAGTAGGCTTTAAAGGACTGAGTCAAGCTTTGAATTTTGCGGGGGCGTACATAAGTCGTGGGGCCTTAGTTGGCTAAGTGGAGAAATGTCCATATTAACCCCAACTTAAACTACTTAAAATTCACATAAGGTGGTACGACTACCCATACCAGTCGTACCCTCCAATATGAGTGGTACCCATCACTCTTACCCTAAGCCTTCCCGTTTGGACCCAACATTGTCTACCATACGACTTACCCAACCCATGTCATACCTAACCATACAATCAGTACCCCTAAATTATATCCTTGGCAGAAAAGAACCAAAGGAAGTTTGAACACTACGTACCATACAAGCCAATGGTACGACTTGTACCATATCTTATGGCTCATGGTAAGCAGCTTATACTCAGATCCAACTTAAGTTACTAAGTCTCAGATTAAGTAAAGGAAAAACCCAAACCATATGACCCATATCAAACCATACGACTCATACCATCCAAGTCGTACCCAGTCCAGAAACCAATTCAACCAACCAACCATTACTGGTTAGCATACGACCAGGAGCATACCAACCGTACCCCATCATACGACTGGTACCCACAAGTCGTATGATGTCTAGAACACAGAAATTCAGGAAATTTTCTAAGGGTCCAAACCCAGGGTGTTTCAGTCTCCCCCACTAGGATCATTCATCCCTGAATGATGGACAAGGTAGGTCAAACACAAGCATGATTCATTTGTATTATCAAATATCAATCCAACCTTTAACCAAGTTAGAAATATAAAGATGTGACCAAGTTTTTAAACAAGCAAAAGTTCAATGAAAAGTACTCAATCCAATGAAAATATTACTATATGCATTTTTTCAAACACATTGTTGGCATAATATAACTAATTCCAATTACCATTAAACCATTCTCATGCAATTCAATTACCCAAAACCACCATTAATGCATATAAAGCATAATTAAAACCACAGAAAACCATAACTAACCATTTATATCAAAACCCTCAATTCATATTTAAAAACCAAAATTATACAATCCACGAAGTCATGAAAACATCCATAAAAACCATGCTTTTAGATAGAATTAACAACGAAGGAAGAGAACATGCCTTAAACCAAGATGACGATGGAAAGAAATCACCAAGACAAGCCCTAAATTAATCCTTTAGATGAAACCTTAGCATCCCTTACCTAAAAGTTTTTCAGAGAATTATAAAGTGTTTTAGAAGAGTTTCTAAGTGTTAATGAATGGAATAATAGGGTAAATATCCTCTCAAGTAGGTTAGATATCAAGGGACCTTATTAGGATAAGTGGGGAAATGTCCAGAATACCCCCACGTAAGTTGCACAAAACCCCACCCCAGGGTACAACTGACCCTCACAAATCATACCCTCTAATATGATTGGTACCCTCCACTCTTATCCTAGCCTTAACCTTTGGATCCAATACAGTTCAGCATATAACTCATCCTACCCAAGTCATATTGATAACTTACGATCCGTACCCTTCACTCGTATCCCTGGCAATATAGAATCACAGAAGATTTGAACAATGTCCATCATACAAGTCCTGGGTATGACTCATACCTTAGGTTACAGCTCATAGAGAGCCACTCATACTCAGATCCAACCTAAGTAACCAAGTCTAAGATTAAGTTAAGGAACCATATGATTCGTAACCACCAATACGACTTGTACCCCTAAGTCGTATACATTCCAGTAACCTAAATCCATCCTACCAACCAACACTGGTCAATATATGACTGGACCTTACCATTCATTCTGCAACATATAGCTCATACCCATGAGTCATATAGGGTCTAGAGACCAAAATTCTAGGAAATTTTCTAAGGATTAAAACTCAAGGTGTTATACATTTCCATTCAGGCAACTCAATTTCCTAATACAACCCTCCAGGCCTCATGTGCTCAACTTTGGCTTGTTGACATACCATACACTTGGCCACAAAATCATCCACATCTCTCTTTATACCATTCCAATAATACATCTACTTAAGATCATGATACATTTTTGTAGAACCGAGATGAACAACATAGCGTGATTCATGAACCTCAGCCAATATCATTTGTCACAAACCATCAACATCGGGAACACATAACCTTCCTTGGTACTTCAAGGTACCATCACCACTGATCTCAACCACCATCACCCTTAGTCCACTAATATCATTCTTAATTTTCACTAAGATAGGATCTAGAATTTGCTTTTCCTTGTCTGCTACACCAAGAGACGACCGAACCACTTCCTGTACCATCACACCACCATCATTAGAGTCTAAGAGATGAACTCCAAGATTAGCTAATCAGTGAATATCCTTTACCAATTACCATTTATCTTTATCTATATGAGCTAAACTTCCCATAGACAACCTGCAAAGAGCACCAGCAACCACATTAGCTTTACCTGGGTGGTAATGAAGACTCATATCATAGTCCTTGAGAAGTTCCAACCATCTCCTTGCCTGAGATTTAGCTCTTTCTGGGTGAACACAAACAGTAGACTCTTACACTCAAAAAAGATGTCCACATACACTCTATACAAATAATGCGGCCAAATTTTAAAGAAAAAAACACCATTAAAAGCTCCAAATCGTGAGTAGGATGATTCTTCTCATGTACCTTCAACTACCTGGAAGCATAGGCAATTACCTCCCTATGTTGCTTCAAAATACAACCAAGTCCCACCCAGGATGCATTGCAACAAACAACAAACCCCTCATTACCTTCAGGCAAAGTCAAAATCAGAGCCGAAGTTAGCTTATCCTTTAGCTTCTCGAAACTGCCCTCATAAGCATACAACCAAGAAAACTTTACCTTTTTCTGAGTCAATTTAGTCAATGAGGAGCTATCATCGAGAAACTTTCCATGAACCACCTATAATACCCAGCCAAACCCAAAAAGCTCCAAATATCGATTAGAGTCATGGGTGTAAGCCATCTTTTAACCACAACCACCTTTTGCAGATCCATCATGACCCTCTCACTAGAAATAATAGGACTAAGAAAAGTCACAGCGTTCAACCAAAACTCACACTTGGAGAATTTAGCATACAACTGTTGCTCCTTTAAGGTCTGTAACACCACACGGAGGTGATTGGCATGATCCACCTCACTTTTAGAATAAACCAGAATGTCATCAATGAACACAATGAAGAAAAGATCCAAAACTGCCTAAAAACTCTATTCATCAAATCCATAAATGTCATCGGGGCATTCGTTGAACCAAATGACATCACCAGGAACTCAAAGTGCCCATATCGAGTACAAAAAGCAATATTAGGAATATCCACCTCCCCAATCTTAAGTTGATGATACCCAAACTGAAGATTTATCTTAGAAAAGAATTTGGCACTATGAAACTAATCAAATAAGTCATCTATTCTCAGAAGAGGATACTTGTTCCTAATCATTACCTTATTCAACTACCGATAGTCAATGCACATCCACAGGGAACCATCCTTAATTCGCACGAATAACACTGGTGCACCCCAAGGGGACACACTAGGACGGATAAAACTCTTAAACAAAAGATACTTAAGTTGCTCCTTGAGTTTCCTCAACTTAGTTGGAGCCATTGTATATAGAGGAATAGATATTGGATGAGTGTCCAAAACCAAATCAATACCAAACTCAATCTCCTTATCTGGAGGAACACCAGGAAGATCATCTGAAAAGACCTTAGGAAACTCATTTTACCACAGGAATCGAATGAAAAAAGAGACCGTCCGAGTTAGAATCCTTAACCCAGAAAAGATGATAAACACACCCTTTAGAGATTAACCTCTAAGCTCTAAGATATAAAATAAACCTCTCCCTAGGAGCTAGGAAACCACCCTCTCACTCAATAACCGATTCACCAGGGAACCTAAAGACAAACTTATGGGTTTGACAATCTAAGGATGTGTAACAAGAATGTAACCAATACATCCCCAAAATAATATTAAAATCCACCATATCAAGTTCAAACAAATCCACCAAAGTCTACCTATTACCAACAGATACCACACACACCCTATAGACTCTTTTAGCAACCATAGAGTCATCTATTAGGGTATAAAAAGAAAAAAGATCTAAAATAACCTCGGTATCAAAACCAAAATACACAGCCACAAATGAGGTCACATAAGAAAGAGTGGACCTCGAATCAAGCAAATAATACACATCATGAGAAAAGCGTTGTAATGTACAAGTCATAACATCAGGTGATGACTCATATTCCTACTGAGTAGTAAGAGCATATAACCTATTCAAACCTGTACAAGTACCAGAAGAAAAAACAGATGTAGAAGCAGCACCCTTAGATGCAGGAGCAAAAGATGATGCAATTGGAGCTTTACTCGCTCCCGAAGCACCCTTACTAATTGGACAATTTCTGAGCATATGGTCTGACTGACCACATTTGAAATATCTGCCTCTCTCTTCACCAAAAAATACCTATGCAACCTACCACAAAGCCGATTAAGAGGTCATGATGAGGCCGACTAAGCTCCACCCGCCTGAGATTAGGCACCTTATGCCCGAAAATTATTACCACCCTGCTGACGCCTATCACCTGAATATTTTAGGTAAGTAGCACTAGCTGTAGAGAAGGAACTAGGACTCCCCTATTTCTTTTTTGTCCACTTATTACCATCCTAACTACCTTGCTGTTGAGCACCACCCTATTTAAATGACCTAAATTTCTTACCCTACCTTCCTCAAACTTAGTCTACTTCCTCGTTTCTTCCTCCACCTATAGTATATGAACCACCAATCTAGAAATGTCCATATCCTTGATTAGCAATGTATTCTTACTTTCAAGGATCAAATCCCAAAATAGTCTACAAGTTAACTTTCTCATCCTTGTCCTCATATCATACACCAATTCTAGAGCATACCTTGACAACTGATGAAATTTTAAGAAATATTCCTTGGAAGATATTTTCCCTTATCTCAGATTGACAAATTCATCCATATTTGCTTTCCTCAACTCCTGAGAAAAGAAGTGGTCCAAAAAAATATTAGAGAAAGTCTTCTATAATATTGAATCCCCAATATTACCTCTCACCCAATCCCACTTCTCGTACTATTAGTACGCCACATCCTTAAGTTGGTAAGCAGTAAAATTTACCCTTTCCAAATTTGTGGCCTGCTTTACCCTAAAAAATTTATCTATTTCATCCAAGAAACCTTGAGGATCCTCTTCTACTTTCACACCAGTAAAAGTAGGAGGATTCATCTTTATAAACTGGCCAACCCTTATGGACTTAGCAGATGTAACACTAGATGCATCCTGCTCAGCCTGATCAATAACTAACTGAAAAATAGCATGAATCGATTGATTAAATTCTACATTAGTCACCTCATCCTGAGGAGAACTAGTAGCAACTGGTGGAAGTCTAGAAATGTCAGGGACTGGACCCCTAGACTGAGTATGGATCCCCTGAGTAAACCATGACCCTTCAATATTAACCCCAATTGGGATAAAAGAGTTACCTTGCCTCTCAGATCGTTGAGGCATGATCTGAAAGGCAAACAAACTAGGATTAGAGAAGATTCCAGGACTTAGACTCTAAGCTTGAATATAGAATACCAAGAAGGTGAAACCGTCCTAAATACCTTGTAGCCTTTATCTTATGAGTGTGGCACACTACAAACCCTTAAAAGAGACTCTACGTGACACGGCTTATGGACTCTCAATTAACCATGAACCTAAAGCTCTAATACCAACTTGACCCGACCCAACCCGGGGCCTTATCATAATAGAAATCCCAAATCCAACCAGGATTGGAGACCACCCCATTACCCGACCAAACCAATCTATGCATATCCTGATAAATTTTACACGTATAATAAGATAGCATGTAAGCATAACCTAAGACTCTAGGATAGGTCCACAGTTGTGACCAACCCAAATAAGTCTAACCATCAATTATCAAACCAATAACCATTACTGAACCAAATCGTGAACCAAATGATTTCTAATATAAATATGTAATCTAAAATAAAAGGGGATGGAACAATCATAAATTTAGTCCAATGGTATCAGCCCCAATACCAATGCCAATACTAAGGTTGTCATCAATACAGATCCCGTTTATTCTAACCTATAGTAGTCATATAAGTCTCTATACAAAAAAAGTAATATTCGACTGGGACATTCACACAATCATAGCCAAAACCAATATCCATAAAATAAACCAAGTATGTAAAGACATCCATGATATGAAATGGAGCCTTTCGAAATATGGAAGCTCACCACTTAAATCCAATAGCTGACCTCAAATCCAATCACTAAGTGTAAGACAGTAAAATCCTAAAGCTTAATTCAGTACTGTAAGCTTATCAAGGGGTTACAAACTTAGAAAATTCTAGCTAGGTTCCTAGACTTACCCTATTATTGGCCTTCAAAAGTTGGCAATCTTATTTTTCCACCTTAACATCCTTTAATGGTGAGTATTTTTATTAGTTCATGATCAGGAAGGTCAATAGGTGTTCTCGGACAAGTTTTACATTTTTTGAAATACGTTTTAATCATGTTCGAAGTCCCAAAATAGTAGACCAATGCGATCATGGCACGCCACATTTCCAATCGGGTTGGTAAACATTTGCGTAGGCTGCCAGAGGCAAAAAATTTAAGGCTCGACGCGACCATGGCATGACGCATCGAGTATCATGTCGCAGCCATTAATCTATCACGTCGTTTGTTGCGTCGGCACCCAGTTTTTAGTCATTAAATGTCCATATTTTTAAGAGCAAAACGGTCAATTTTCCATCCTTATATAAACCCAATAACAAGTGATTCAGCCATATTTCACCCAAAATATAGAGTTTCTCTCAAGAACAAGTTAGGGTTTTCAATTAAGGATTCAAACTCAATACTCAAATTCAAGAATCTCTCCATCAATCTTTGTAAAATCAGGAACTAAGATATGTCAAGTATTGATTTATGGATTCCTTTCATCCATGAAGTCCAAGAACCCTCTTTCAAATTATAAAACATGTTATTTATGTTGTGGGTTGTTTGTAACCATGTTTATCTTATTGTATGATTCTCAAGTTGGAATCTTTATGTGTTTTCATGAAACTACGTTATACTGCAAGATGAAATCCATGAATTGAGTTGTTTATGATGTGTAATTTGATGATTTTACCTATGCCCTAAGTTGTGCATATAGGGTGTTAGACAAAATGGCTAAGAGGATAGAAATTGGGTATTATAGCTCAATTGTGACTCAAATAATAATTGCATGCTTTACCCTTATGACCAAGACTGACTTTCATGATATTGTGTGCATTATGAGTATTTGATGGAATGTTAATGAGATTAGGTTGATGGAAGTATGACATATCTATATGCAATTCTATCCATATACAACATTATGACAACCATGTGTTTCATGAAATCCCCAACTTATTGTATTATGAATTATTGATATTGGTCATGTGTTCACGAAGTGTCAAGTCTTGCCAGTTTCATGCTATCGAGTCCTGGGGGTACTTGTACCCGACAATTTAGTTGTGTTCCTAGAGCCAATGTCAATTTTCATGATACTCTCATTCAAGCCAGGATCATTAGAATTCTGTTAGTTACATCACTTAGGAAAACTCAGTAATCTCAGTCAGTTATCAGATCTCAGTAGTATTCCGTCAGTCAATGGAAATTTAGTGAACTCTATTCCAATCAAGTAAACAATGCTATCAGTAACAGTTCAGTTTAGTTTAAATAAGTTCAGTGTCTCTTCAGTTGGGAGTAGGATTCAGCAGCGAGTGAACCCAAGGATGGGGACTCACCTGTTAGCCAGAAGAGGGTGTGATCCTTAGAAGTAATCCTTACATTCCAGAACTACATATCTAGCATAGGTTGAGATATACCCTACGAGTTTAAGTATTATACACCTCATTCGAGTTTTCCTACTAAGAGGGGTTGATGGAAACGCTCCCTATCAGAGAGGGTTTACTCACAGCTTGTCTGTACCCGTGGCATGGTACTGACACCCTTCCAGCTGGGGTTATAGGTTGGACCTCACCAGTTCAGTTTTGCGGTATGTCAGTTAGATGATTACCTCTTATAGTCTCAATTTCAGATCCAGTCTCAGTAATAGAACTCAATTCAATTCTACAGTTTTAGGACTGTCAGATACAATCGCTTAGCTCAGTATGGAACTCAGCTAGTTCCATCAGAGTCAGGATTGTCAAACACAGTTACCCAGTTAATAGTATATTAATTATGTGAAATTCATGTTACCAGTATTTAAATTTTAGGACTGTCAGATACAGTCAATCAGACCAGTTCTTCATAATCAGAACTATCAGAAACAGTCATTCCATTACCAGTAATATGACATCAGTTCCTAGTACTCAATACACTTAGTCATTCAGTATCCTAGTATTAGTACTTAGATATCAGTAAATCCACATTATCATAATTCATGAGTCAGTGTTATCATGATCTCAGATACAGTTACATATTCATGCATGTATTCTCACATTTATATTATTCAGTCAGTTAGTATTGTTCATGCATATGAACCATTGCATTCAGACTGCCTCACTTGCATGCCAGTACATTCAATCGTTCTGGCAAATTTGTGCTATGGTGTTTTATACCATAAGTTCAAAAGTATGCGCTCCAGAGTATCAGTAGCATTCCAGTTTCAGTAGTCAGAGTCAGCAATGAGTCATCATCATTCGAGGATGTTTATTTGATTATTCCATTCTTTCAGTACTTAGTTTATTTTAGCAGATGGGGTTAGTTAGGGGATTGTCCCATCAACTCTTTATTCAGACAGTTCAGTTTTAGAGGCTTTTAGACTACAACATATTCAGATATTTTTTTCAGTTATTTTTGTATTATTGTACCACATTTTCAGTTATGCATCATTATTGAACCTTATGGCCTTTAAGTTCACGTTTCCACATTTACAATATTACCATTATTATGCAAGGTTCAGTTACAGATATCAGTCATGGGTTAGCTTGTGGTCCTTTGGGATTATGAGCACCATGTAGAGTTTTAGGTACTAAATTCGGGGAGTTACAAACATGGTATCAGAGCCAGGTTCAACAGCGTCCTAGAAAGTTTGGAAAGCCACATCTAGTAGAGTCTTATACATGGGTGTGTTGTGCACCACACTTATGTGCAAGAGGCTATGATATATTTTAGGAACAGTTTCCCTTCTTTCAATATTCATGTCGTACTGGTGAGTATAAGCTCAAATATAACTCTTAGTCTAATCTGTTCTTCTTTTTTATTTATAGAACATGCCTCCCAAAAGGGCTAACGAAAGAAAAAAAGGGAATCAATCAGCACCTCAATCTATCCAGGCAGATACTCTGGACAAGTATGTCACTCATGCAGAATTCAGAACTGCATTCACTACTCTAGCCAATTCAGTTACAGCTCAGGATGAATGGCCAACTACTGTTCTAGCCAATCCAATGGCCAATTCTGCTGCAGCCAAGATTCAAGACGTCACCCGAATAAATCCTTCCCTATTCTCCAGTTCTAAGTCTGAAGAAAATCCACAGGAGTTCCTCAACCAAGTTCAAAAAGTCACAGATATCATAGGAGTAACTTTCAGTAAGAGTGCAAAGTTATCCGTCTATCAGCTACAAAATGTATCCCATATGTGGTTTAAG
Organism: Capsicum baccatum var. pendulum; assembly: GCA_030864225.1. NCBI lineage: Eukaryota > Viridiplantae > Streptophyta > Magnoliopsida > Solanales > Solanaceae > Capsicum > Capsicum baccatum. The sequence continues at coordinate 29,336,813 of CM061556.1, read as the reverse complement.
TAATGAAAGGTAGATAGCGGTATAAATACAGAGCCCATAGAGTGGGAAGAGTTTGCTTCGACCTTCTTAGGTAGATTCTTTCCCCTAGAGTAGAAAGAAGACAAAGTGTTAGAGTTCATCAACCTCAGAAAAGGTAGCATGAGCGTAAAATATTACTCCCTCAAGTTCACTTAGTTAGCCAAGTACTCTCCTCATATAGTAGCAGATAATAGATCCATAATGAGTAAGTTTATGTATGAGATATTAGGTAGAGTGGTTAAGGAGTGTAGGACTGCGATGTTGATTATAGAAATGGAAATATCTAGGCTCATGGTCCATGCTCAACGGATTGAGGAGTGGAAACTTAAGAAAAAGGAGACGGAAAATAAGAGGGCTAGAACTGGTAGTTATAGTTTTTCTCAGTCAGGTTCGTAGGGTGGTAACCGTTCTCAGCATAGACAGAAGTTTTTAGCCCTAGTTCCATCTTTAGCTAGTGCACCAGTACCAAAGTTCAAAAATAACCACAGATATGGGGCACCAGGATCCAAGGCCCAGGGTAGTGAGAGCAGGGTTTTTACTCATCCACTTTGTGAAAAGTATGGTAAGCATCATAAGGGTATATGTAGAGCTGATAGTGATTTGTGTTTTGGATATGGCGAGACAGGTCACAAGGTCTGAGATTGTCCTAGGTCTGGCCCTAGAAGTAAGCACGGTCATCCTTTAACTCAGTTTGGTCCCCCGAATCAGCAAGGTGCCAATTCTAGTGCTATCAGTAAACAACGGAAACAGACTCTATGTACTTCAGTCACGATGATAGGATCAAGAAAGTCCTCCTGATGCAGCCACTGGTATGTTACAGATCCCTCATTTACATGTTCACATTTTTTTAGATTTAGGAGCTTCCTTTTTCTTTTGTAAATCCTTGCATAGCAGTCAACTTTAAGGTCAGACCAAATATTAACAGGACCTTTTTCCAGTCTCTACCCCAGTGAGTCAGTCGAACACAACTCAACAGGTATACAGGAACTGTCTGATTATGAAATCTCTAAAAATTGGGCCTTCAGGTTCCAGTAGTAATACCAGTATATGTAGGAAATCCATGAAGGAAGATGATTCCCGACCCATTCCTATCTCAGTGCAAAGTTTTGTACTTTAATCATCACGATACTTACACATGCTTTCCATTTCAATCCTATGAATACCACTTATATCCATGCGTTTTTCATAGAATATTGTGTGTTTCAAGTTCCTCGTATGAGCAGTCTAAGTTTATCCAATATTATCGATCATGTTCCATGAATTCAGAAATTCCAAACCCAGTTCGTGCAGCTCATGACTCATGCACTCATGTCATGCTTTACAGTATGCTTAGCCCACATGATTCATGACTTCACTCCTCGTATTTAGTAAAACTCAGATTATGCCACGTATACCCTCAGTTTAGATCCCTCGATGAATCTAGAGTGTTAATGTTCCATCCCGCAGGCCTCAATTACAGTGTCAGTTCAGTAATTAATATTCAGTAAAGGACTCAGATAGACCTACAGAACCATGGATTTCAGCTATCAGTTACTTAGCCATCAGAATTTAGTACTCCCGTACTAGTCTAACCTTCAGTTATAGAAAACTAGCATTCAGTCTCAGTTACAGTCTTAGTTATGATTACAGTCTCAATTATCATTTTAGCTACAATCTCACTCCCAGTCCTAGTCCAGTAGTCAAATCAAAAACTCAGTCCAGTTTTAAGATTACCCGACCATAGCATATGGCTATCAGTTACTCAATTATTAGTATTACAGTACCTCAGTTTATAGAATATTTCCAAATCATGATTAGACACCTGGTCTTGCATTCCTAAGGTAATATAGTTTTTCCTCACTCATTCTCAGTTACCTCATATTACCCAGTCAATTATGTATAATACCCTATAGTCTCATTCCAGCTATCCAGACTAAGTATAGTTCAGTCTTACACACCCAGTATTTAGATAAAGTTAGTATATATTTATGCATTTGTGCTCAGCACCCACTAAATCTTTTCAGTAGTCTCAGTTGCAGTGCGTAAGGTCTAATTACTTTATCTTAGCTTCAGATCCCGAATATCCATCCACGATTCAGTTCGTAGGTGCCTTGTACATCGCCCTAGTTTTCCTCAGTATCTTAGCAAAATCAGTATTCTTCAAGGGCTCTAGTCTCCTAAGGAGGAGATACAATATAATTCCCTAAACTCTCATGACATAAAATATGCCATTATCTCTTCTCATAATAAATTAAGTTTGGAGTAAGGGGGTACTTATAAGTTGACCCTCAAACTCTGACCTCAGTCGTAAGCCGCGTATTCATGGTACTCTGTTCAAATTACTATATCCAGCTTATGTAACACATTCCAGACTCAGTTACGTTCACTATTTTTGAACTAAGGTATGTCAAGGAACTAAGGTATGTCAAGTGTTGTCAAGTGTTGATTTATGGATTCCTTTCATCCATTCAGGAACTAAGGTATGTCAAGAGTTGATTTATGGATTCCTTTCATCCATGAAGTCCAAGAACCCTCTTTCAAATTATAAAACATGATATTTATGTTGTGGGTTATTTGTAACCATGTTTATCTTGTTGTATGATTCCCAAGTTGGAATCTTTGTGTTTTCATGAAACTACGTTAGCCTGCAAGATGAAATCCATGAATTGAGTTGTTTATGATGTGTAATTTAATTATTTCACCTATGCCCTAAGTTGTGTATGTAGGGTGTTTGACAAAATGGCTAAGAGGATACAAATTGGGTATTATAGCTCAATTGTGACTCAAATAATAACTGTATGCTTTACCCTTATGACCAAGACTGACTTTCATGATATTATGTGCATTATGAGTATTTGATGGAATGTTAATGAGATTAGGTTGATGGAAGTATGACATATCTATATGCAATTCTATCCATCTACAACATTATGACAACCATGTGTTTCATGAAATCCCCAACTTATTGTATTACTAATTGTTGATATTGGTCATGTGTTCACGAAGTGTCAAGTCTTGTCAGTTTCATGCTATCGAGTCCTGGGGGTACTTGTACCCGACAATATAGTTATGTACCTAGAGCCAGTATCAGTTTTCATGATACTCCCATTCAAGCCATGATCATTAGAATCCAGTCAGCTACATGATTTAGGAAAACTCAATAATCTCAGTTAGTTATCAGATCTCAGTAGTATTCTGTCAGTCAACAGAAATTTAGTGAACTCTATTCAAATCAACTAAACAATACTATCAGTAACAGTTCAGTTTAGTTTAAATTAGTTCAGGGTCTCTTCAGTTGGGAGTAGAAATCAGCACTGAATGAACCCAAGGATGGGGACTCACCTGTAAGCCAGTAGAGGGTGTGATCCTTAGAAGCAATCCTTACATTCCATAACTACGTAGCCAGTGTAGGTTGAGATGTACCCTACAAGTTTAGGGATTATACACCTCATCCGTGTTTTCCTACTAGGGGGGTTGACGGAAGAGCTCCCTTTCAGAGATGGTTTACTCACGCTTGTCTTTACCCGTGGGATGGTACTGACACCCTTCCAGCTGGTTGGACTCCACCAGTTTAGTTTCTGGGTTTGTCGGTTAGATGATTACCTCCCACAGTCTCAGTTTCGAATCCAATCTCAGTAATAGAACTTAGTTTAGTTCTACAATTTTAGAACTGTCAGATACAGTCGCTCGGCTTAGTACGGAACTCAGCTAGTTCTATTAGAATTATGACTATCAGACACAGTCACCCAGTTAATAGTATATTAATTATACAAAATTCATGTTACCAGTATTCAGATTTCAGGACTGTCAGATACAGTCAATCAGACCAGTTCTTCATAATCAAAATTGTCAGAAACAGTCATTCCTTTATCAATAATATGACATCAGTTACTCAGTACTCAATACACTTAGTCATTCAATATCCCAATATTAGTAATCAGATATCAGTAAATCCATGTTATCAAAATTCATGAGTCAGTGTTATCATGATCTCAGATACAGTTACGTATTCATGCATGTATTCTCACATTCATGTTATTCAGTCATTTAGTACTGTTCATGCATATGAACTATTGCATTCAGCCTACCTCACTTACATACCAGTAAATTCAATTGTGTTGATGCATTTGTGCTATGGTATTTTATACCATAGGTTCATAGGCACACGCTCCAAAGTATCAGTAGCATTTCAGTTTCAGTAGGAGTCAACAGTAAGTCGGCATCATTCAAGGATGTTATTATTTTATTATTTCATTCTTTTAGTACTTAGTTTACTTTAGTAGATGGGGTGAGTTGGGGGATTGTCCCATCAACTCTATATTCAGACAGTTTAGTTTTAGAGGCTTTCATACTATAGCATGTTCAGACAGCTCTTTCAATTGTTTTGGTATTTTTATACCATATTTTTAGTTATGTTTCAGTATTGAACCTTATGGCCTTTTAGTTCATGTTTTTGTATTTATGATATTACCATTATTATTCAGGGCTCAGTTACAAATAAAAGTATGGGTTAGCTTGTGGTCTTTCGGAATTATAAGCACTGTGTAGCATTTCGGGTACCAAATTTAGGGTATTACACTAAGAAGGAGGAGTAGAGTGGTCGATTATTGCATCGCGTGGGGATACAGTCACCCAAAGACGTGTTAACGGGTGAATGCTAGCATGAACTTAGGATAAGGATAAGATAATGGCATCCGATAAAACCAAGTAAACCAACCATATACACATAATCATACATAAATATAACTATGTCGGGAAAGGGAACTGGATTTAGCATGCATTGTTAACCTGGGTATGTGTAACTTAATCGTCCTAAAACCACCTACAGGCTATATGGATCCAATGTAACACCCTGAACAAGCCCTAATGCGTGTAGCCACACTAACCAGACATACCATAAGAGTAGGAGATTCCCAAGTACCCTTCACTCTCCATGATACATATGTACAATGTACTTAGATGATTCTCATGGACCTCATAGATCATATATGGTTGCTATGACCAACACTTATATCGGCAAACATGAGTTTCCAGTGTCCGCCTGTAACGACCTGAGACTATCCCCTGGTCGTTAGACGGTGCTTACGGTCTCGAGAGACTACAAGCTAACCCATGAGTTGGTACCTGTTATGAGCACTAAATAGTATAATCATGAATATGGAAGAATAACTGAAATGCCATAAGGTTTTAATAATGAGACGATTACTGAATTATGAATCTGAATAATACTAAAATCTGAATAATCTGAATAGCTAACTATAATGTCTGAAAAGACTCTAAACTGAATAATGTGAGTTGATGGGATAGGCCCCAACTAATTCTACTAACTACTGAGATAAAGACATGAAGTAATATAATATGTCCTTGGATGATAAGGACTCACCACTGCTACTGTACTACTGATGATCTGAGGGACTAAGTGTGATCCGAGAATTGAGCGTTAGCACATATAATATGATACATCATAGCGCAAAAGAAAGGTATGCGATTAGTACTTTGAATGTACTGGTATGCTAAATGTGGTAGGCTGATATACATGGTTTCATAAATAGGAATAATAATAATTAACTGGATATACATGTAAAGCATGGAGTACGGAATAAAGAGCATGGAATCTGTTGATACTAAAAATGCATGAAAATCTGTAAATACTGATAATGCATAACCAAGCATATAACATGAACTGAGTAAAATCTGAAAACTGAAATTTGTATGCTTTGGTCAACAACCTAAGACTGAATAACTGAGTTGGGACTGTAACTGGTACTATATCTGAGACTGTGGGAGGTATCATCTAACCGATATTCCCAAATTTGAGCTAATCGGGGTCCAACCTGTAACCCTAGTTAGAAGGGTGTTAATATCGTGACACGGGTACTAATAATGGTTGTGTGGATCCACTAAATTGATATAATGTCCAAAGGACTAAGGGTGTTAAGCCTGAACTGACGAGTGACACCTGCGAGATAGTCAAGCCTAATCTGACGGGTGACTACTCATATCCTATGCTGGCTACGTAGTTCTAGAGTATAGGGACTGCTACTAACGACTCTGCTAATCTGGCGGGGAAGCTTCCATCCCTGCACTTGCTCGGTGCTAAATCTTACTCTCAACTGAAAGACACTGAGATACTAGACTGTTCTAAGTTTAATGACTGAAATCTGACTATTCTGATAATGCTCATAATATACTCTGAAGACTATTTTGTAATGTACTGAGACTAGACTAAATAAACAGCTATGGTTTTTGGGTATTCAATGCCCCCAGGACTCAAAACAATAATAGTAAAAAGGACACCAAAGCTTGAAGGACAAAACATGAAGGCTTTGATTTAAATCAATCACTCTTGTAGGCATTTAATCATACACTTGTAGTTCATGATTTGAAACAATCATAGGAATATCCTAAAACATATAAAAATAGTATGAATCTGACATAATAGAGTTAAATCATGGTTTGGTTCAATAAATAACAACATTAAAACATAGAGGATTAAATAATAATAATAATTTCATGGTAACATGATATAGAATCATAGTTCATGGAGATTCATGGGTGAAATCATAACTTAAAACATAATAACTTGAAAAGATCACAATTTTATAATTTAAAAGGGTTGCTTGGACTCCAAAGGATCCATGGATGAACATCTAACATACCTTAATTGATGGATTTCTTGAAGTTCTTGGTGAATTCTTAAGGATTGACCTTGAATTTGAGAGCTTGGGTTCTTGATTGGGAGAGAATATCTTTTAATTTGGGGGAAATTAATTAAAGAATGATTTTAAAACATTTTTAGGGCTTAATATCACACCTAGGCGGACTAAAATAATGGGAAAAGGACTATTTATCCCTGAAAGAAATATTAATTTTTCGTCGAATTTTTTCGAAATGGGCACCTAGCGCGACGCGGTGCTATCGTGCCAAGTCACTAGAAATTGACAATTGGGAACTGAGGTTGTGGCGCGACACGGAGCAATCACGGTGCCCTTTTGATTCTGAAATTCACCCTTGGCGCGACGCACCATTATCGCAATAGGACACTGGAAAAGGACAATTGAGATTTTGGCTGACGGCACAAGGCAGTGGTTTCGTGGAGCTTTACTAAAAATTGACAATCATCATTTATGATGGCTCCGCGACGCACTACGAGCTAAACTGACAGTGTTTAACAACTGAAACTTTAAATCGCCATAACTTCTTACCCAGTTATTGGATTTAGGTTAATTTTATATAGTTGGAAATCTAATTCAATTTTCTACGGAATGGTAAGCTCTAAACTGGAAAATAATGAGTGTTTCAAAAATTTTATATACAAATACTCATGTATTGGGACTTAAGTTATGCTAAGAAAATGCGGGGTATTACACCGTCCATTGAACTCGCACCTTCACAGTTATCTATCACACCCACCATTATTGCCCAATTAAAACCATTTTCAACCAACCAAACCATTATTACATTATTATTAACCAAGGCTATGAGTAGCGGTATCGTCATACCGACTATAGCTTGCAAGCGATGTCCTTAGACAACCTTTTTATGTAAAGGGATTCCCATGTATCCATAGATTACATTATCAAGTTAACTTCGGGGAATCCTATGTACCCCACAAGTGTTCCATTATAAAGTTTGCTTGGGGGAATCCCATATGCCCCGCAAGTTATTCATTAACATGTTTACTTGGGGTATTCCCTTGTACCCCCACAAGGATATTTAATTAACCATAACCATGACCACTATACCTAACCATTTAACCATTCCAAATCATTTAAACGATTTATGCCAGTTAGGGTTTCATTACCAAACCATATCATGCAATAGTTCCATTAAAAGCCCAATATATAATAAAAGCATTATTAAAGGCATTTTATCAAACATGTTGGAGGCATAGTGTTTTCAAAACCAATTTCAATTACCAATTAACCATTCATATGCAACCGATTGTCCAAACCACCATTAAAGCAAGTAAAAACATAATTAAAACATAAAAAAACCATAACCAAGAATTCAATACCAAAACCTCAACATTTATTTGAAAACCTCAAAACCATACAATAATCATGCTACGAAAACATTGTATAAAACATGTCTTTAGTTGCAACTAAAAATGAGGTGGGAGTACATGCCTTAGGTTATGAAGATGATGGAGAGAAATCATCCAAGCAAAGTACCAAATTACTCCTCTAGATGAAACCTTAGCCTTCCTTTACCCAAGGGCATTAGAGAGAATTAGAGAGAGATTTTAAGTCTTTAAGATTAGAATAATATGGTAAATAATGTCCCATTAGTGTTATAAGTCGTGGGGCCTTAAGTGGATAAGTGAAAAAATGTCCAAATTACCCTCAACTTAAACTGCTTAAAATTTCCATCTGGTGGTATGACTACCCACACTAGTTATACCTTTCAATATGAGTGGTACCCACCACTCGTACCCTAGGCCTTCCCCCTTGGACCCAACATTGTTCACCATAGGACCTACCCAACCCAAGTTGTACCCAAACAGACGATCAGTACCCCCAAACTGTATCTCTGGCAGAAAAAACAATGGAAGTTTGAACACTGCCTACCATATGAGTCAATGGCATGACCCGTACCATATCTTACAACTTCTAGTAAGTCACTCGTACTCAGATTCAACTTAAGTTACTAAGTCTTAGATTAAATTAAGGAAAAATCTAAACCATACGACTCGTACCATCTTAGTCGTACCTATTCCAGAAATCAATTCAACCCACCAACCATCACTGATTAGCATACAACTAGAAGCTTACCAATCGTACCCCATCACACGACTAGTACCACAAGTCGTATGATGTCCAAAACCCAGAAATTCTAAAAATTTTCTAAGGATCCAAACCCAGGGTGTTTCAATACATAACACACACTATTATGTATATGGACTAAAAAAATCACCGACACGCAAATGTAAAGCAAAGAATCACATTTATATGTATATGACTTTTATACATAATAAATTTATGTATATAAATGTCACAAACACAATTACTGTTATGTATATAGGATGAGAAGTAAGAATAACGCTCACATTACAAAAAAAAATCAAACAAAAAACAAGCAGATTCAAAAACAAAAATCAAAATACCTTTGGTAAATGGCATGTGAAGTATCTTTTTTTTTCTTCCTCGACGATTTCTCTATTTGATTTTTTAAACTTTGATCAACAACTTTTCTTAGTTTTTTCATATTTACAGGGTCATTACGATGTTTTGATCTGTTTTCAGTGAAATTAGGATCCTCGTAACCAAAAATTTTAAGAACAAACCCAATAACCCAATTTGTTGGTTCAGTATGCTCTAACTGAGTTAATACTATATTAAAAGATGGAGAATCATCATTACTAAGTAAGAATTAATGAATGAACTACATGCATGAACTTATTCCGTTGGATTTGAAATTGGTAAAGTAAAAAAAATCTTACTAATCTCCAATCTTAATTTTAAGAAGGCGGAACCCATCGGCAGACCCCTAAAATTTCAACAATCTTTCACTTTGAAACCTCAACTGGACGTTGTTCACTTTTGACACTATAAGTAGCGTACGAATGTGTCCTTTTGATACTCTTTGCACAATCAGAAACAATATACAATGTGCGTGTACTACACGTGCTGATGATGTATAAAGTGACAAATAATATGTTGACATTTGTCATTTTTTTCCAAAATATTTTTAAAATAATTAATTATTTTAAAAAATCAATAAATAAATAACCCCTACCCCTTAAGATCATCTTTTCCAAGTACCTCCACCCCCACCCACCCTACCAAGAGTATTTTTTCCAATGTAAATTTTGAGCTGGGAAGGAAATAATTTGGACGGATTGAGCTCCTCTACCATATCTTCATTCAAATTGACAAGATTTTGATCAAAATTAAACCGATTTTGTTGGTTCAATTCAATGGAATTTCACACCTCTCTAACGATTTTACCACTGTCCAACTCATTTGATTTGTTTTTTATTACTTCACATTGATTTTACCCCCAATCATCTTTTGTAAACACTCCTCTTCCCCCTCCCTCCCTCAGCGAATGATCTTCTCCAAAATGCGTCATCGACGCTGCTTGCTGTAACGCTCTGTCCAAGACTACTCACTACACCACCAGTTACCAATACATACTTCATTCTCCTCTAGGGTTCCAATGGACTTGTTCGTTCAGTAAATGAATGGAGTTTACAAACTGTACACTAACTGTTTGTGAAAATGTGGGAGAGGAAAACTTTTATCAGAGTGTAATTGATAGGTGAAATTTTTAAACACATTGATATAATAACATGTTGGGATAAAATCTTGAAAAAAATTAGAGTCCCGTAGGATTTTTTTTCTTGTTAATTTTGATTATGAACTTAAAATTCGCTTTTAATTTTGATTTTACTCAAAAGAAAATATCACTTGTTCTAAGAGAATGACAGTGGTCTTATTATTTTTAGTGAGTAAGATAATAATGGTAGAAGATTTTTAATGGTAGAATTTTAAATAGAAAAGAAAGAGATTTGGGAACTCTGAATTTGGGTTCTTCTTAATGGTGGGAACTCATTAATGGTAGGATTTGGATTTTCTTAATCTTAAATGGGGATTTGGGTTCTGATTTCTTCTTTTCATATTTTCTTCATGGATTTAGCTCCTTTTTCAAAAACATTCATCAATTTTGCTCTGATTTTCAGTTTTTCTTCATCAATTTGCTTGATTTTTAATTTTTCATCGCGGATTTAGCTACATTTTTAAAATTTTCTTCGTCGATTTTGCTTGATTTTTAGCTTTTCTTCATTAAATAAGTTTAAAATTGATAAAAATGAGGGAAAAGGTATAAATTAATGGAGATGAGTTAATATATTATTTGTGGGTCAACTTGGATGCCACATCAGTCAAAAAAGAGCTCCCACGCTCCTTCATGTAGGAGTGATACACACACCATGCCAACTCTGCAAAAGGTGTCAAAGTGACACATTTGATGGCTACTTTAGATGTTTAAAATAAACACCGTCTACTTTAGGTTCCGAAATGAAAGATTGTTGAAACTTTAGGTATTTGTCGATGGGTTCTGCCTTCTAAGAATGTTATTAATGTAGTTTCTGAAAAATTTGAATGTCGATGAAGAAGAGTTTGAACTAGACACAGTTGAGAATTCAAAATTAGTAACCGCTAGATAGTGTTTCCTTGATTGTAGACATCCTTCAAGGAGTAAAAAATATGAAGAGTGAAAGGTAAAGTATTGTATATTTTTTAGAGAGAGAAATTGAAAAAATGAGATATTTGTAATAAGTTTTAAGAATTGAAATACTGTGTAATAAATGAAAGTTAAAGTTATGGGTTTATGTAATTTTTTGTTCTTTTAAAAAGGATAAACTACATAGAGTAGCAAACCTAAGTTTTAAATTACAAAAAATAGCAACACTTTAATGAAATTACCTTATGTAGCAAACCTAGCATTATTTTAAGTGGGGGACCACAATTACCGCCTCTCAAAAGCAGGTTCCACTATTCATGCTTAAACTTTATCTTTCCTTTAATTGCTTTATACTTTACCATTTTTCATGTTTTTTCTCAGATTTTCTTTTTCAAAATTTTTCCTTCTTAACGTTTTTCCACGATCTGATAAGGATATTGTTCCACAATTTCAGGTAACTAATTAATTCAGTTATTGCATGTTATCAATTTATCAATATTTTTTTTATGAATTTTGTACTATAAACAATTTCTCCACTTCATCTTTAAAGTTTTAATTTTTGTAGATGTTAACTGAGAATCAAGGTCATCGGATGTGCTGAATTTTGTTTTGTTTGTTTTCAATTAAATTTGATGTTTTATGAGTTGACATAGTTGAAAAAAATTAAATTTTGGATGAGAATTGAAACTGGGTTTTGTTTTGTTGTGATTAATGAAGGATAACCGGAGTTGAATGGATATTGTAGATGATTTTGGGTTGATCTGTTGTTGTTGTTGGTTGGATTTTTTCGAAAATAGCTGATATTTTGAAGAAAAAAATGGTTGAAAAAAAATTCTTTTCCAAAAGACGAAAAAAAAATATGAGAAGAAAAGAAAAGCAAAAGAAATTGCAGAGTCAAGTAATGTTGATGACGATGTTGAAAACTCTTATGCTAATGAATCTGAAGAAGACAATGAGTTAATATGTATTTTATGTTTCTCCTGATATGTATTTAGGAATTGCAGTGAGGTGATTTGTTCTATTAAAAATACATATGCATGTTATATGTATTTTTTGATGTGTTGGTTGTATTTTGTTGATATATACAGTTTAAGGTATAGTTTTAATATGTATATTATGTTATCATGATATGTATATATGGATCAGCATGAGCTGATTTGTTCTGTTCAAAATATAAATGCATGTTATATGTATTTTTTGATGTGTTGGTTGTGTTTTGTTGATTTCTACAGTTTAATAAGGTATAGTTTTAATATGTATTTTTATTTTTTCCTTATATGTATTTTGGGATTACATTGAGCTTATTTGTTCTGTTCAAAATACATATGCATGTTATATATTTTTTTTGATGTGTTGATTGTGTTTTGTTGTTGTTTTTACAGTTTTACATGTCTTTTTTTGTTAAATTTGAGAAACATCATTGGGTTCTCGCAGTTTTATCATTCTCCGAGAGGTGCATATCCTTACATAATTCATATGAATCCTCTGATCACTATGTGGTTGTTCTGGCTGAGATACAGAAATTAGCTGGGATTATCCCATTGTGTCTCCAGGCTTATAATTTCTACAAAAAAAAAAAAGGTATTGATCTTCATAACCATCCAAGATACAAAGATAAAAAATTGTTATATCTTTTTTATGTGTTACTTGCATATGAATTGCTTCAACAATCAAGTGAAATCTTGTAGGTACTTTAATATACATTTACCAAAATCGTAAGTTTGTAGAAATTAAATTTTATTATTCAATTTTTTTTGTAGGGACTATGGTTTGTATATGGTAACATACGCAGAGTGTCTTTATTATGGTAAAAGAGTTCATTTGATTGAGTTCAACCCCAACATAATTCGTACACATTATGCTGCACTATTGTGGGATTATGGCATGAGAAAACAAGAAGCAAGTGCTGATAGCGATGTCGAAGCACCCTTGAGGCCTGGCATGCAAAGCCGATTAACTAGTGTCACTGAAGTTTTAGAAATATGATAATTGTTGAATTTATTACATTGGATAATCGTGTATGAATGTTGGTTATTTTGTACAAACTTATTTCATGTTTTGAAGTGTTTAAATGTCAGTACTTATTTTGAACTGAATAAAAGTAATTCATTTCTGTTGTATAAGTTGAATATATTTTCAACAATTTTGTACTATGTGTTTTACTCCAGTGTTCAATAATATTGGTTAAAGTGAGATTGACCTCTGAAATACATATGCGGTTTTGAAATCTTCAATAAAAATACATATGTAGTTACCTTCATATATATTCTAATTTGTGTTCATTTACTTTCAAAATACATATGAGTTGAATTAAACTTTAAGTTTGGGAATTGAATGAAAGAAATTCATTTAAGTATTTTATGCAGTTTTATTTTTTTTGCTGTGAGATTTAGAGATCAAAATACATATACAGTGTTCAGATTTTGCATTAAATAAATACATATGCAGAATGCATCATATGTATTTAGCTTCAAAATATATATATATATATATATATGTATGTATACATATATATGAAGCATATGTATACAGATATGTATACATATATATATTTTAATATTTATTCATTCAATTCCAAATTAAATATGAATTGTTCAGATTTTAGAATAAAAATACATATGCAATATACATCAGATCACAAATGCTAAATAAATGTTTAGAACCATAAAAATGAGTTCATTATTATAAAAAGTGAAGAAGAAAGTATTAAAAAATAATACAGAAGAAAAAATGTATCATTTACGATATTTCCTACAAGAGCGTCTATTGTGATCCTTAGCCCCACATCCAGTGCATGAGTTGATGTTCTTCTTTCCAAAAATATCTCCAACCGATTTTCCATGATCCTTTTTTGCAGGTCTTCCAGGAGGGCATTTGTACTTTGGTGGCAGTAAAATTGTTATAGACGTATCTTCTTTCAACAACGAATGCAGATAAACTTGCAAAGGTGCTCTCAACAACTTTATCCAAAATGCTTACAGATAAAGGAAGACAATTCATGTCTTGTATCTCTTTTTTATGCGAAATAAATACCTTTAAACCCATATCGCGCTATGTATTTGTATTTGTCCCGCATTACCACTGATTTGAGATTCCACTAAAATATGTTTGTTGGCCCAATCCACATTTAAGAGTGATGCCAAAACATCATGCAACTCATTGAATGATGCTAATGCTCAACAATTTAGCATTAATGACGTACTCTTCATAATTTTTTTCATACATCCACCTTCCAGAGTGCTTCACGAGAATTGATATGCTTCCCATTTCTAACAGATTTCACCCAAAATACACAAATATACATATTTCTAAGAAGTCAATTATTACAACATACACTTTTTCAAAAAAAAAAAAACAAATTTTTTTAGTTAGAAACGTAAATTATACTTACACAGCCAACAACTACAATCAAAAATACATTTACTGAACATTTGTTAAACTTAAAATACAAACACAGTAAAAGTTTTCAACCAAATACAGAAAAAACTGAATCGAACAGAAGTAAAACATGTATAACATATATTTTCACATATACAGTTATATTCTGAAATTCCGACAAACAAACCAAAAATACATATGCAATGTTAACATTAAGTATAACATAAATACATATGCAGTTTTAACATTAAATACAAAAAAATACATCTGGGAGCATACCTAATTTGTATTTTGATATGTGTCAATAAAATTTCATCACATTCAACAGTTTAATTCTATCATTCATTGATCTAGGATTTCATAAAATAATTGAATAAAATTCAAATCGAAATTTGTTTAAATTATGTTCATAATCGAAATTCTACAAAGCTTCACAAATTGTTCAAAAAATACATTAAAATAAAATTTGTTTAAAGTAAAATACAAACACGGCAAAAGTTTTCAACCAAATTCAAAAACTACTGAATCGAACAGAATTAAAACATGCATAACATATATTTTCACATATACAATTATATTCTAAAATTCCGACAAACAAACCAAAAAGACATATGCAGTGTTAACAAGCATAGAAAAAATACATATGCAGTTTTAACATTAAACACAAAAAAATACATCTGGGAGCATACCTAATTTGTATTTTGATATGTGTCAATAGAATTTTATCACATTCAACAGCTGAATACGATCATTCATTGATTTAGGATTTCAGAAAATAATTGAATGAAATTCAAATCAAAATTTGTTTAAATTATGTTCATAATCGAAATTCTACAAAGCTTCGCAATTTATTCAATTGTTAAACCGATCAAAATAACAACAAACGATCATCAAATAAATAGTCGAACAGTAAAATTTTAATACCTGAAGTAACTTCTAAACTGAAATTTGGCAACAAATAGTTGAATTCTGAAGGTTTTTGTTATATATGTTGAATTTACTCCTACATTGCTTATAACTCGAAATTCGTTTAGAAATTTTTCATACAAAATTTAACGGCGACAACAAAAAACTAGATAGGAGCATCAGTAATGACTTAAACAAAAAACGAACCGGAAAACATTAATGATTACGTACCTTAAATAACAGTAACGGTTGAATTTTCAACTGATAGTTGAATTCGAACAAATTGAACTGAAGAATCTACAATTGAATTTGATTCAATCAAATTGATGCTTCGTTTCAAAACTGCTGTTGATTTCGAAGAAGATACTGTCGAATTTGATTGAACAACAGCAATGGTTGAATTAGAAAACATGGTTGAATTAGAAGAAATTTCTCATAAAAATGAAAAACAGACTTTGATTTTGATTTTTTTTCCAGATGAACTCGTTAATGTATGAAACTGAAAGTTGAAATTTGTTCAGTGTTGTTAAGCAAAAACGGAAATAACGTTATTGAAGTTGTTTTAATGAAAAAGGAATCTACAAATTTAATTAATTGGTAATTATACCATATTTATCTCAACCAAATTCAATTATTTAAGGGAGGTCAGTTTTTTAAAAATACATAATACAAGTTGCTACAAAATGTAATTATGAAACTGTTGCTGTAAAATTTATAATTAGGACCTTAAGTATGCTATTTCTGAATTTTGCCCTTTTTAAAATGATCACACGGTGTCTTTTCCCGATTGGAGAACATGGTTAGCCCAAATTATGAACCCGGCTCCGTTGGAATCAGGGGCAAATCTGTTCTTGTTCAAAAAAGCCCTCACCTAAACAAAAAAAAAATATCTCGGTTCGGCAACCTCTTTTTTAAGCCCTGCCGATAAAAATACAAGAATAGCAAGTTGATAAAATTAAGTTCAATTTTTGCCAAGTTGTTCTAAAAATCAAAATGGCTAATTTAGTGCCTTTATCTGTAAATTGAACAGAGAAAGAAAATTTTGAACCGAGTTTTGAGTTCTTCAATCGAAATCTCTGCTATTAATATCAATGGCAGCAACATCGCCAGTTCTGGTATACTCGAAGCTACCTTCATCTTCATTCTCCTGCTGCAATGTATCAAAACACAAATTTTTTTCTCACAGACATTTTCACAAACAGTTGGTGTGCAATTCACAACAACCCCGAATACATCTTGAATTACCCAAATCCCTCTTGCCTGAGTCCTCAATTCCCTTCAGCAATGTCAATTCTTCGCCTTCACGGCAATATCTTAGTGGGTTTCGGTCATCATTAATGCCTGTCCAATGTTCGTCTTCATATTCAGATGCACCAGAAACAGTGGTGTTCGAAAGCCTAAAGGGGTTTTCTTTGGATTCAGTGAAAATGGGTTTGTCTCAGTTGACTCCATTTAAAGTTTTAAAATGGGGTTTGATGTTTTCCATTGCTGCAATTGCATCTAAATGGATGCTGAATGTGCTAGTGAATCCGTTCTTTTGGATGTATTTTAGTATGACATGGTTATATTGGCCATGGATGGTGGCTCTAAGTTTTGCAAGTTACAGTTTTTATTGCTTAAACAAGCATTTACGTGGGGAGGCAAATGTGGTTGAGCAGTTTGTGATTGTTAGTTCAGCATTCACTTGGCTTACGTTAGTACCACCTGCACATTTCAATGGTTTTCTTGAAGGTTGGCCTGTTGTGTTCTTTTTGGTGTATCATTATTTCTTTTTCTTGAATGTGAGTATACGTAAACGAATGTATGGTGATTACAAACCGAGAGAGCATGACCCGAGATGGGATGTTAGTTTGCCTAAATGGAAGAAGTTGTTGTTTTGTGTTGGAGTTATGGTTGGTCATTGGGTTGCAGCATTTGAAGGTCCGGAATTGCATCTTGTACCTGGTGGATGGAGCAATTTGGGCATTTGGGGTTTGATTGTGATGGCAGTGTTTATGCAGTATCATTCTTCGTTGTATTTGGCGAAGTATTCGGAGAAGGTGGTGGTGCCTACTGCTGTCGTACAGTTTGGTCCGTATCGGTTTGTTCGTCATCCTATTTATGCTTCAACCATGCTCTTGTTTGTTGCTTATTGTATTGCTCTTAGGGCGCCTTTGAGTGCTCTCTTCATTGCTGTCGTTTGCTCCGTGTACTATGGGAATAAAGCTAAGTTAGAGGAATGTTTGATGGTAGAGAACTTTGGTGAGAGATATATGGAGTACGCAAGTAAAGTTAGATACAAACTTATTCCTTGTGTTTATTAGTGCAAGTTGTTGTGAGTTGCATAATGTTTTCTTGTGTAATGCAGAAAAGAGAATGAGAATAGGAACACCTTAATTGGCTTTTCCGAGAATTTGTAGTAAAAAAATCATGAAAATTCAAACCTTTTCAGGAGTAACAGCAGGGAAGACATAAACTTGGCCTTCAAAAGAAATAGTTTGTTCTATTGTTTCAAATGTAGTTTCCTTTTGTTGTTCTTCGTTTGTCGTGATTTCTTCTTTATTAAACTTGTGGTTTACATGATCAAGACACTTGTATCCTCCATGGTGCAACATTTCTGTATTTGCTTGTTTCCATTGTTAGCGATTCTTCAATAGCTTGACAGAGACAATATCTCCTGTATTAGATTCTGAAGACTTAGGTTTTAATATTCCAATATGTTTGATAGGTTCTGCCTTTATAACATGGCAGAAGACTTGAGAGAGTTGGCTTTCTCTATGTGGATTTTCTTTAGTAGTGTACATTTTAACTCAAATAAGGATTTTTTTCTTGAAACATTTATATTTGCTTGTTTATGCTCTGGGTGAATGTTTACTCTGTATATATACAATTGGAGCACTTTAAGAAACAAGTTCGGTCTTATACTAGAGAGTCCAAACGTTGCTTTAAAGTCCACAAGAAAAGAGACAACTGTCCCTTCTTCAAATCACTCTTTTCTTCATTGGCAACATCACTGCATGGAAGCACAGACACTCAAAAGTCTTCAAGCATGGGAGATTTTCTGCTCTCAAGAAAATCCTCAGAGAATTCATGACTTTGTAGGTCCCTTTTCTTTGGCTTCTAGATTATCGTATCTTCTTTTCACTTAATTTTGTTGCTATCTAATGTCGGAACAATTTGGGAGGATGTCAAGAATGCTTTAAATATTGAAATTAGAATGTGTGAAGTGTACCCTCGTTGAGCATAGTTATTTGAAGTTTAGGTCAATTTTCTGAGTTTTAGTTAGAAATTCAATCATATTATTTCAAAAGAGTCTTTTTTGTGGTTAGTATGATTTGCTGTTATTATTAAAATTCTCATAGTTTTGTTTCTTAGTATATGTTCTTTCTTGCTATTTTGTTGTCTCTTCAAGTGCTGTGTTGTTTTTTTTCGGTTTAATATAGGTGGTCCCAAAATTTACTTGAACGAGATTTTCTGGTATGTCATTTATCTTTTACCTCTCTTCACCCCTCCCCGCCCCTCCACCTGGCCTCCACTCTCTCTCACACTTCCTTTCATTTAGTTAGGAGTGGTAAAGGATCTCACTTGAAAGAGACTCTTCACCTACTCAATTACTTAGTTGGAGTGACTCTTACCCTCATCTTTTTACTCAGTGAAGTCCCTCTTGAAGCTATTCCCCATTCCCCAGCACTGTCTATTTTCTCCTTACCCTGGGGATGAAACAGTAAGCCGAATAGAATATAGACTTGATAGAGCCAGGGTCTGCGAAAGATGATGGGAAAGGCTGCTTGTAAGCGCGATCCTCTATCCCCTCTATCTATCACCAGAGAATCAATCTCGTAGCCTAGCTACATAGCAGGCTCAGAGCTTTTTGATGGAGGAAGAACCGCGGCTGTGGAATCTGTTTCTTTGGCCGCTGTTCTTTTACCCTGTCTTGCTGGTTAGTTATAAGAGGTGTCGTAGCTTGAAACTCTTTTTTTCAAGCAAGGGAATCCATTTTCCTTCAACCTGACTTTTTGAAATGGGATTCAGAGAAGGTATAGTTTCACTAATCTAACAATTTTATTTTGGTTCTTTCAATTTCCTCTTCCCTGAATTAAGGGCTAACGCAACAACTGCCGAAACTCAAAATGAAATAAGGTAACTAGGTGTTAGGTCTTTCCATTTGGCTTTATTACATTACTATCATGTTGGTCCTTGAATTGTAGGCTTCAGTGGGATAACTTTTCAAATCATGTCTTATAATAGTAGTCTGCACCATGCTAAGAAAAGCGAGTTCTTCTGATTTTGCTATGTTAATATACTTTCAAGATTGAGTTGAGGGTCTATCGGAAATAGTTTCTCTACCTTTGAGGTAGGGTAAAGTTTGTGTACGCGCTACCCCTCCTCCGACGCTACTTTGTGGGATTATACTAAGGTATGTTGCTGTTGATGTTGTTGCATATACTTTCAAGGTCCTAAGACTAAACATTTTTTCCTTCCACTATTTTTTTTATAGTTGATGTATTTGTTTAACCCTATGAAAATAATAATCCATCTCTGGTGGTATTCATATACGGATTATGTTATTTCACTTTGTATGATGAATTTTAATATAAGGGCAGTTTGGTGCACTAAGGCTCCTAATATGTGCATGGTTCAGAAAAGGGCTGAACCACAAGAATTTATTGTACGTAACCTTATCCCACATTATGATGAATTTTAATATTTTTCTTCAATATTCATTTAGGTAACTGTCTTTTGCTCTTGTTTCCGTTAGTTAACAGTTTAACACTAGCGCAGACCTTTTGAGGTTTAGTTTGTTTCAATTTGTTGTGGCCATTTATTGTTGTTATTTCATGGTGCTACTAAAACCGTCTTATCTCAATTTGTTGTGGCCATTTATTGTTGTTATTTCACGGTGCTACTAAAACCGTCTTATCGGAGAAATTTCGTAGACTTTCTCCTGTAGTTAAAGGGCAGCTTGGTGGCACACGAAGCTTCTCGGCTATGCGCGGAGTCTAGGCAAGATTCGGGCCACAGGGGATAGACTTTCTCCTTTGTTGATTCCGATTTATCCAAGAAATTTTGCTCCTTTTATTTAATTATGTATCTAAGTACGCGTTTGGCCATGCCAGTTTTTTCAAATTTTTTTGAAAAATTACTTTAATGAAAACAATGGTGTTTGACCATAAGAATTATTTTACTTTAGTGAAAATTATTTTTGAAAAGTGAAAACAAGTAAAACTTATTTTCACTTTTTTTCACTCCTATTTCTCTCACAAAATTTCAAAAATAACTCTAATTTATATTCATGACTAAACACAATACCAACTTCGACTCCAATTTCAAATGGGAAAAAATATTATTTTTAGGGTCAAATTGGGCCTAATTATTCTAAGTATTGAGAATTATTAACACTTCTACAGTTGGTGGATTTCATTTTTCTCAAGAGTGCATGTCACTTTTACAGTTGTCTATTATTACATGTACTCTGAATATTAGTGCTATGTTAACGCGAACGTTTAGTGCGAAAGAAATGATTTTTGATGGATACTATTTTTTGGACAAAATGTTCGCCACTATGCCTTTTTTCTATATACTAAGTTTAATCAGGCATGCGAGAGCTTCGCATGTATAACTTTTGATTATTTAGAATTAAATGATTTTATCTATTTAGGAAATTTTTTAAGGAAGTGGAAAAAGTTTAAATCACTTTTCAAAAATCCTTCACATTTTAATATAATAATGTAAATATAAACATATAATTTATTGTAAGTACATATATATATGTTTGCTATTAGAAATTTCAAGTGGTTGATGGACATCACTTTTGCGTTTGCCATGCAGTACCTCTTTCTCTTGCTGCTATAGTATGTATCAATTTAAATCATATTTGTGGTACAATTATTTTTTGGGAAAAAGACAGAAATGACATTTCAAATTAAACTATTTCCACAAAAATGGCCATGAAATTTAAATTTCACTTTCTAGTCATTTCAATTTGCTGGTTTGTTCTATACCATTTCTACACATCTTCGATACAATTTCTACACATATCTTATACATATAAATATTTCATATAAAAAAAAATACAGTTTTGATACACAATTTATACAATAATTGTACTTTTTTTTTTTACACATTTTATACAACAATTATATAATTTTTATACACTTTTTTTATATTTTTTATATATATTTTATACATGTACATATTTGATACATATATCTTATATAGATACATATTCTATATAATAATTATATCATTTTTATATAATTATATTTAATTATTATTTCTAAACAATTAAAAAAGCAGAATATTTTTTTAGTTAAAAAATTTATAGCGAAAAAAAACTGAAATATTTTTAAAATGGCCGAATAACCCAAGTTTAAAACTCTATCAATATTATATATGGACTGTATCGGTATTGTATATGGACTGTATCTGAACTACGTGGGCCAAAATAACTCAAATTAGGAAATGACTATAAAGTGAAAATAGTATACCCGACTGACCACTTTTTGAAAAGATATCAAACCTGGGCTATTTATTTTATCTTTTGATTTCCCATCCTATGTTCGGTGCTCGCATTGAAGCCCCGACTGATCTGGATCGTGCGTTGCAGGGTCCATTAAGGTGGCAGCGCTCCTAACAAAGTTTTCTCCATACCTAGGGTCGAACCCTTGACCTCTAGTTAAGGCTGGAGCAGCACTATCAACTGCACCATAAACCATGTTGGTTTGGGCTGTTTATTTTTAAAAAATGTTATAGTGTGTCCTTTTCCTTTATTTTTTTCTATGTTTAAATTTCTTTTTTTAAAGTTGAGTGTTTATAATATCATTGATTATATTCTTGATACGTACTTAAAACTTTTAAAAATTTGGTACCTCTTAAATTTTTCTTATTCTAACGTTTTTATTTTATTATTTTAAGATTTTTCTAAACTTCTTAAAATCAAATTTAGTTAATTTAGAATTCTTAAACTAATAAAAAAAGTATTAGTTCTCGTTAATTCTAATGACTTCTAATAAGGAAAGGTTTTATCATAAATATATTTAATTAATTTTCAACTTTTAAATATTAGAAAAAGTAAATGCTTTGTTTCCCTCCTGAACTATATACGAAATTGCTGAGACACATCTGAACTTTAGGAAGGTCCTATTATCCCCTGGATTAATTAAAATCATATTTTTGGCAACCTTAGTGCATACGTGGCACATCAGTGAATCAACACATTGAAGGTCCACGTAGGCACACGTCGTATGTGTCATGTAGGCACTAAGGTTGCCAAAAATATGATTTTAATTAGTCCAGTGGGTAATAGGACCCTACTAAGGTTCAGGTGAGTCTCAACAATTTCGCGTATAGTTCAGGATGGAAACAGAACATTTTTTCTATTAGAAAAAAATCGTGAAAAGATGATTTTGTCTAAAGTAAAGACTTTTAATGAAGGGCAAAATTTTCAAACAACATTTTTAAGGTCCTTCAAACTTTTAATACTAATTTAATGTACGTGCTTTGTACGTGTGTCTCGTGTTAATTAATAAAATATTACACAAAAAGTTAGTAAAAATTAATTTAACTTTACAATAAATGTTATATTTTTTTAATGAGATTTTGATCGCGTACAAAGCACAAAACTCTTAACCATTATTAACCAATAATAAAGTAATAAAAATGACTCAAATTTCATGTATAAACCTAAAAACCAAAAATAAATAAATTATATTTTCACCACTTAAAATTAATTTCAAGTTACCTAAGTTACATGATTGAACTCTTTAAAAATTTACTGCAAAAAAATTATTAATTTACATTAAACGTATTCTGAAAACGATACCTTGAAGAAAAATCAGTGAGACAAAAACATTGCATAACATTTGCCTTCAAAGTCGTTATTATTTCAGAGTGTAAATCAAGAACTATGTAATCTCACGAATTTTCATTCTCATCACTCTTTGATTCTATTTTTTCACTTTCCTTTTCATAGAAGAACACAACTATTAAGCTGAGACAAAAGCTCCATTAATAAGATTTTGAAATAAGCTTCTAAACATAATATTTGATTAGTTACTTTTTTGGGGCCTTCACTTAAGGAAGAAATCAACTACGCCGAAAAAAAATATTATTTTCAAGTTTAATTAAACTATGCGAATCTTACATATTCATTCAAAGATTAGAGAATAAATAATATATTATTATTATTATTATATTATTATTATTATTATTATATTTAAGTTTATTGCCCCTCTTTCCTCTTCCTTCACTTTAAGCAAATTTTATTATTAAATAAATAAATAAAAAGAAATGAGATAAATCTTAATTTTTTCAGTTACTTTATTCGACGACAACAATATGTTTGTTTCATCTTATTTTTTGATTTGAAATTTTCAACTGAAAAAGAAAACATGAAAAATTATTAAAAAGGAAGAATTCATTGTCAATTGTTACTATAATTCAAATTAAAATTATTAACTAAAGGGAAAAAAGAAAGTCAGAAAGGATGATGATAGTGAATGCAAGAAGATGAGTAATTAAAACGATAACAAAATAAGAAGAGAACATAAAAGTAATAATTCTCCCACTACGACGACTAGTCACTACAGGATCTGCTATATTTGGAACTAAATTTTGAACACCCTCAATGTCTTCCTGTACTATGACAGGTTCCTCGACATTATCCTGAACGTTTTTCTCGATAAATGCAGGCTGCTCGACGTTACTCCCACTACTTTGAGGTAGTGTAATGTCAGGTATTTATTCTTGTGCAACCTCTTGCTTATTGACATTTCTCCCACTACGTGGATGCAACGGTATGCCAGTAATAGTTTTTGGAATTTATTCTTGTGTTTCATTATTCTTTATTCTATTGTTCAATTCCTGTAAAACAATATTACTTCTAGGAATGTGGTTCATTAAATAATCCTCTTCAAGAAATCTGGTAATTGTCGAAACAATTACCTTTTGTTCCTTAGGACAATAAAATAAACCACCTTTTGTTCCTTTTGGATATCCAATAAAAGCGCACACTTTTGTCCTAGATTCCAACTTATCGGTTTTTCCTTTTAGCACATGTGTTGGACAACCTCAAACCCGAATATGCCGTAGGCTAGGCTTGCGCCCACTCTACAATTCAGATGGGGTTAAAGGTACTAATTTTGAAGGAATCAAGTTCAGAATATAATTTGCAGTTTCTAATGCATAACCCCAAAAAGAAAAGGGCAAATCTGAATAACTTAACGTTGATCTAACCATTTCCATAAGAGTTCTATTTCGGCGTTCTACCATACCATTTTATTGTGGTTCCCAGGACAGAATATTGAGATGTACATCGTGATTCCGATAAATATTTAATGAATTCTGCAGAAAGGTATTCACCACCACGATCAGATCGTAATGTATGGATATATTTGTTATGTCGTTTTTCCACTTCCATCTTAAATTTTTTAAAGCATTCAGATTTATGGCGCAATAAATAAATGTATCCATATTTAGAGTAATCATCTGTGAAATTCACAAAATACCCAAAACCACCCCTTGCTTGTATATTCATTGGACCACAAAAATCAATATGAACTAATTCTAACTTATTACCAGCTCTATTTTCTTTGGAAGGAAAATGTCTCTTGGTCATTGTACCTTCTAAATAGGATTCACAAGTTGGAAGTGCCTCTACTTTCAATGTACTTAAAGGTCTATCAGAAACCAACCGTGAGATCCTATTTAAGTTAATATGACCTAGACGTATGTGCCATAAGTATGTTTCACTCAATTTCGAAATGCGTTTTCTTTTATGTGATTGATCAACACTATTAAGTTTCATTTTTTGTAGAATAACTGATGAAAACTGTCTGTCAGAGTCTGTAGGACCATCTCAACCTGAGACTCCTTATCAATAACCACACCAAAAATTTCCAGCTCGTTCAATAGACTCATCATTTTAAGAACATGTTCCCTTACCGAAGATCCTTCAACCATTTTTGTGGTCAAAAGAGCTTTCATGGCCGTCTTTTTTGTAGCACGATTTTGCTCTCCGAACATCTCTTTGAGAGATTCAAGCATAT
The DNA here is from genome assembly GCA_030864225.1 of Capsicum baccatum var. pendulum. Classification (NCBI taxonomy): domain Eukaryota; kingdom Viridiplantae; phylum Streptophyta; class Magnoliopsida; order Solanales; family Solanaceae; genus Capsicum; species Capsicum baccatum. Next base: position 29,311,320 of record CM061556.1, on the reverse strand, counting down.
CATAGGCAGTAGTCATGGACTGATGTTGATGCTGCAACACATTTGTCATAGAGGCAAGAATGTAGCATCTTGCCATCTCATCAGCCTTGACCCACTTATCAAAGGCTTTAATCTCATCATCAGTGAGTTCATCCGACTTAACAGGACATTCCTCAACCAGCACAAATTTAAATCCCTCAGCAGTAAGAATAACATCCAAATTACGTTTTCAGTCCACCTAGTTAGGGCCTTCTAATTTATTTTGATTCAGGATAGAAGTTAAGGGATTGAATGAAGACATGGTTAATCTGTTATATAATCAAAGTAAAATAGATCATTAGATATACTGCAGAATAATTGAATTCTTCAAAAACACATCACACATATAACCATGCACATAAATAGTTAGAATCGTTAGGAAAACTTAACCATTTAAGCAAATATACATGTAATGTCAGATATTTTATCTCTTAAACGAAACAGAACCAACTTAGTTGGAGAGTCAACTATTGATTTAAGTTAGATAAATATCACATTTTATAAGTCTCTGTACCATTGAACCAACATGTAACTTAGTTGGAAAGTTAATACAAGTCATCAAAAACAAGAGACTATAAAACAGTATTACAATATACAAGTTTATTCGATGGGAAAGATGACCGATGTCAACATGTAAACTCACATTATGTAATGTTATAAACTACTGAAAATCATAAGGAATGATCCCCATCACCACTGGTTTGCAAAAAATAATTTTTTCAAATTTTTAAATTTTCGAAAACATAAAAAACGCCCAAAAATTCATCAAAACGACCTCGAATTGCCAAAAAGCGGTCTGGGTCACAATTTAATGTGAGTAGGGGTGGGCATGGTATGGTATATACCGAAATTAAAAAATTTTATACCGCGGTATGGATGTTATGGTATTTGATATGGTATTTGGCAGGAATTTTAAATTATTTTGGTATTTGGTATTTATACAATAAATACTAAAATACCATATACCTCACCGAAGTATTTTAATAACATATAAAACCCACATATATATTATATTTAAGATTATTAAATATATTTATATATCATCCATTAGCCAATTAAATACAAAAGTAGCTTTTATTCAGAAATAAATTTTTTGGGAAGCTTATTATTTAGGAGTACTATGCTTAAGTTTAGGTACTGTTGTTCAGAGTTTGCATCTCGAACTATTCAATCGTGATTGAAATATTATTTTTGTATAATTGTTAGCCTAACATGATTGAGACGTTTTTAAAATTTAAAGTTATAGTTTTTTTATATGAATATATTTAATTAGAAATCAAATAAAGTATAGTTACCAAATTACCATACCATAAATTATCGAAATCGAATTTAAAAATACCGAATCATACCGAACTAATTTGGTATGGTATTGCTCTTTTAGATACCGAAAACCGAAGTTACTGTACCAAAATTTAAAATATCGTACCGTACCGTACCATGTCCATCCCTAATTGTGAGTATTGTTCAGTGAGTCGTTTCCAATAAACGTACCAAATTTCAGGTCATTCGGAGTTCGTCAAAAAACTAAAAAATTTCAAAATCGACCAAATCGACACTTATTGGCCGAGCTGTTGTGAGGGATAACAGGGCTTTCTGCACTTCTTGGCCTTACTATTACTGTTCATACAGTGAGTAACGACAATAGTTGGTCGTAGTCGAGACTCATCATCGTTTTGCACTTAATCTACAAAACTAATTTTCACAAAACTATGCAAAATTCGGTTTATGCTTTCTTGATGATAAACTTAAATTCTGTTGGAATCAATAACATCATCAAAAATATGAAAAACAACCAGCAACAACATGATATCAAAAACATGAAAAGCAGCCAACAACAACATGATTTTTACAATTATTATCCGAAATATGTACAACAAATCATGTAATTTCTTTTACATTATCTAGCATAGGTAAGAAAACTACTGATACCAATTGTTAGAACACGCACAACAGAAGCAATAATTCTACATGATCAATAACTTACATATAATCTAGATAACGTAATCAAAACGACAATTAGAAAACTTACCTCTTGAAGCTTTCACAAATATCGTTCAATGCCTTGGCCTTCAGTTCTGCAGTGTTTTACTACTGCCTGACTTAACCTTTGCTTATCAAACTTGTGTTGGCAAATCTTTTTAGACTCAAAGAAAAGATGGAATTCACTTTATCTTCTGAACCCTAAATCCTATTTATTCTTATTTTCTCATAAATAAGGGAAAATCAAGAGGCAAATATTTTTAGGCCTCTTTAGTTGTCCAAAACGTTTTAGGCCACTTTGGGTTGTCCAAAACGTTTTCAATCATAAGACCAGTAAATAATATTACTTCTTCTAGTAAGTTTCTTTTTCTTTTCCAAAATTGATTAGTTAATCAGGTATAGCAGGGACCACAGATTTATTAAGTGAGGCTTCCAATTATGATATTAATTTATTGATGAAAGAATTATCATATCATAATAAATTATAAATTATTTCACTAAAAATCTATAATTGCACTCCTTGATTTAATTTTGAAATCTACCATTACATCTTATTTAACTCCCCATGTTAGAATTACCAACACCAATCAGTTGAATTAAGTTCTCTGAAAAATTTAACTCATTGATTAATTTAGTCCTTTATTTATAATGCTTAACTTATTTCACATGACGGATACAAAATCCACCTGCAAGGTTTTCACGTGAAAACTTATAAGCAACCATAAAGGGGTGTCTTCTATCTCAAGTCCGAGACATGCTTCTATCAATTAATTAATATTTCACTAAGTGAGTCGTCATCATCCAACCTATCAGGAATATGTTGAATCACAAAAGAGTTTTACATTTTAATAGATTAAAACGACAAAACAAACCACATAGATCATAATAATTATATCAAGATTAAGAGTATAAGTACATGTAATGGTCTAGAGAAATCGTTTATTAATATTCAGAATATAAACGAATATCTCTAATTGGTCCATTCAGTACATACGAAATGTACTAGCATAAGAAGTCGGAATATTACTACTCCCATGATTAAGATCAAAGTATATTTAATCTTGTGCTACAATCATCAAGATGTTTTTCCTACCTCATCTTTCATTGTGAACGTTAATTTATTACTTATAAGAACCGACAACATTAATCTTCCGTGCGTGAGTTAAAATACTCCATACACAAAATTGTCTACTATATAAGTAAAGGACACACATGTTAACACAATGATCTATTCAAATAAAGATTTTATTAATATAATAAATAGTCTTTACATGAAATGAAAATATAATACTATAATACAAATTACATAGTTAATAGTATATCCTAACACTTGACTCAATTCTAGGGAAATATTATTTTCCTTTTTCATCATGCTTTTTATTCTCCTTGGTATGAGTACTCCCAACCTCAAAACTTTTCAACTTCAGCCAAATTTGAATGGCTAGCTGGAAAAAATAAAAGTCACTCTTATCTGAACTGTTTGATCAATTTTTAGTTGAACCTGTGGATGGAATGAAATCGGCAACTCAAACATTGATGTATTTTTTGAGAAATTTGTTGATCGATGAATTTTCATCTTCAGAGACAGTACTAAAAATGTGGTGGTGGCAGTATCTGAGGATTACAAGTAATAATCATTCAATTGTTATTTGATTCATTTTTCATAAAAATGTCAAGTAGAATCAGATGTACAAAGGATATTAGTGTACATAACAACAATTGTACTTTGTTTATTGATGAAACACTTTCATTTAAATATTTGCCTTCTAAATCAAAATACTCTGATTGCCAATGGTAGCAAAGAGATCTTCCTCCATTACTATTTAGGAGTTAACTTGACTAATCATAATTTGAAATTAAATTAAATTAAATTAAATTAGATTAAATCTTTAAATGATGAAAAAAGTACAATTTGAAATATTGATTAAATTTATACAGTCTGAGTTTTGAAAGCGTGCAAAAAGTATCATATAAATTGAAATGAAAAAGATATTTAACACTCACAAAATAAATATATTCCATTCATTTTTTTGTATTGTATTTATAACTACTACCTACCTGCGAAACTTCAATTATTTGTATTATTTCATAAAAATATAAAAGAAGAGATAAAAAAATTAACTTCTTTGCAGACTCTGCACCTACAAGAGTATAAACAAATTTAGTTGAAGATTCAAGTTTTTATTGATTAAGTTTGAGATTATATGAAAAAGGATAAGAAATTATGTCATAAAATGACAAGTTTTAATTTTTGTCATATTTTGCATGGCAAAGGCATTTCAACATCAAAATTTTTCGTTTGTTCCTTATATAACAAAGCCAGAAAAAAGTAAGTTGTTATGAATGTATTTACATTTTAGTGAATGTTTATTAAGAATATAGATAAGCTCTATCAAAATCTAATAAAATCTATCAAGATCTAGTTGATATCTATCATGATTTAAAGTAACTGTCTTTAAGTAAAAAATTAGGAGTAAATTTTCCCTATAAATAGAGGGACTTCCTTCATTGTAAATTATCTTAAGAATGAGAAATAAAAATTACTCTCTATTCTCTCTATTTGTTCTTGTTTTTACTTTATATTTCATAAAACGTTATCAGCATGAGACTTTGTCAAAACAAAGTGAGATTTTAAATCTAAAGGTAATTTCAAGGTTAGTGATTTCTTATGTTATTTGTCTTTTACTACTAATAATATAATTATTGTTGGATTTGAGGAGAAAAAATTGGTTTGAAACCATTTATGTTTTATATTTATTCCTCAAGAACAATATTATCAAAAGGGATGATAATATGTTGGGTTTAAGTCCCATTGATTTATGTCTAAGACGCCTTCATATGGGTAAGACGTTGAGTTTGAATCTCAATGCACTATCTTGATGATATTATGATGGCTAAGGCAAAATAATATGTTTTTTAATGAAAAGTCATTAAATATGTCCCATTGAATATACTCCACTCCATGAAGTGAATGTGGTAGCAATATATGATAAGTCTAAAATATGACAACTTTCTTCATTCTTGTGTATGTGATAGCAGTGCATAATAGGTCTGAAAAAATGACAAGTGATTGAATGCAAGAATATAGCGTGGAGGGAAAATATGATAATGATCATTAAAAGTGATGATATTTTCACACGCATATTATGATCATAAGATATGTTAGAGAAAAATTCTCTAGATCATATGTATGCCTTGATTTGATCCTGAAGTAGCAATATTTTGAAAGAGGTTATAAGCTATCATAATTTGACAGGCTTAAGGCACAATTATATTTCATTCATGAGAATAAAAATTTTGATTATTATAAGCACAGATCCATTTCCTGAGGTGAATGTGATAATACTTAGTAAAACTTATTAATGAAAATGTGCACTTGATTGTGATTGTATCACACATAACTCACCTCCCGAAGAGGTAGAATAACTGAGAAGCGTTATTTTGAAATCTACTTCTGATGTAGTAAATCTGAACTTTATTTATGTAATAGTAAATCTGAAATTTACTAAAGTAAAAGGTACATGTCATGGTAAATTTGGAGTTTGCTAAAATAAAAGTTCATAAATTGCCATGAACGATTGCGATATATGTGCATACTAAGTATTGAGCATATATTGAAGAATTAGAAAATTCTTCATTACTTTTAATATTTGCTTATTCTCATGATAAGTTGGTTGGACCAACTAGCTTGGGGATTGGTTCCCTTAATATCTAAAAAGTATAAAAGATGAATAAGGGTCTGTTCACCTATCATGTGATATGTTGAAAAGATTCATCAATAAGATGATCACATGTAAATTTATCGTCAACCTACAGTTTGACATTCATAAAGTTGCTTACTTAATAAAATTGAGTTAAGAATATATCATTTTCATATTATGTAATCAAGACAATTCATCTTGATGATGATGATTTGACATTGAATGCCTTCGATAAATAGCTAAGTCATTGCTAATGAGAACAAAGCTTCATATGTTGGTCTGAAATATTATGTTGCATACAATAGCACCTGATGTGTGGTATACGATTAATGAATATACCATGATGCACAAAGATAGATTCCTCAAATAAAATAGAGGATGCATGTTAGTTTTCCTAACATAAGGGGAAGATTATAAGTGGCTATGAAATATGCTAAGAATTACCATTAGATCCTCATTCAAAAGATAGTTCAAGTAAAATGCCAAAAGCATATCATATTTAAGCTAGAAGTGCTCCTATTTTGTGTTCCTAAAGGACAAAGTTTACATATATATGAAGTGTGGTAGATCAATTGGTTCTAAATAAAATAATCCTTGAAAAGGATAAGGAGCAAATAATCATAATAAAAAGGCAATGTGCTCTTAGAACCTACAACATAACACTTCATGTTATGTCGCATTGTGAATCAATACGAAATGATATATCATTAATATCTTTGATATAATATTAGCTTAATATTTTTAAAGATTACGAGGATCTAAATTCTACGTTAATTTAAGCATGCTGACGTAGAAACATTTATCAAGTGACATGAAAGGATGCATCCTGGTAAGCATAAAACTTATTTGATTTGCAATTCAAAAACTTGAAGATGTCACTAATAAAATGTTGAATATTGTCACTTGACAAAATTTACATAAAAACTTTTAAGGATTCAAAATGTTTGAAGCATATAAAAGTTTTTGAAAAACTTATTTATAATCCTCATATTGTATAAGATTGTAGCTTGAAAAATATTGAAACTCTTTGGAGAGTTTTCAAAGCAATAGATTATTTGCTGAAATGAGAAATATATCAAATTAGATTGGTTATGAAGTACCATATCTTAGTGCAAGTGGTGCACTTATGCATCTTGCAAATACTACAAGGTCCGATATAATCTTTTCAGTTAATTTGTTAGCAAGGTATATTTCTGCTCCTACTAGGAGACATCAGAATGGGATAAAACACATGAGCTTGTTTTATTCTAAAGATTGCAGTCCTGATCTTATTGGTTATGCTGATGCTAAATACTTATCTGATACCCATAAATCTCAGTCTCAAACATGCAATGTGTTCACATGTGGGGACACTACCATATCATGGAGATATACAAAACAATCTATCTAGCACTTCATCGGATCATGCTGAGATAATAGCTATTCATGAAGAAAGTCGAGAATGTGTATGATTGAGGTCCATGATACATCTCATTCGAAAAATGTGGGTTGAAATGTGATAATTTACCCACAATTTTATACAGAGATAATGCAACATGCATAACACATCTTAATGGAGAATTTACAACTAGAAAAAAGGGTAAAACCAACTACAAAAATCGTCCACAAAGCCGACCAAATTTCGTGGTCGGTTAAGCTATGGTAGTTTTTTAAAAACCGACCACAAGTGGTCGGGTTTTTAAAAAATATATATATATTAAAAATTCATTATTATTTTATTAAAATTGTAAAAAATAATTTTAGGAAAAAAAACCTACCACAAGTGGTCGATTTTTTAATAAATTAATAATTAATTTAATAAAAAATCAACTACTTGTGGTAAATTTTTTATTAAATAAATTTAATAAAAAATCAGCCACTTATGGTAGTTTTTTTAAAATTAATTAATTAAATATAATATAAAACCGATCACTTGTGGTCGGTTTTCTCTGGAAAAAAATTGAAAAACTGACCATTTGTGGTCAGTTTTTCTGAAATTTTTTTTAAAAAATAAAAATCCAAATCCAAATACACAATGCAACAACAACAATCCAATACAGTAGTAACCAAATCAATACAGCAACAACAACAACCAAAAATTAAACATAAATACTTTCAAAAGTCTACAAAACGTACAAAATGTCCTACAAAAGTGAGTATGATAAAACTACAACAGTACTTTCAAACAACAAAATGTCTAAATAATAAATACAACACATACAAAAATCAAAAAACTAAAAGTCATCATCATCGAATTCCTCCTCGTCTTTCATATTATCATCCGTGCTGAAATCATCCAGGGGGCCTAGACCTTTTGCAGCCCAAACTGCATCACCAAAACACGGAGAAATAACCCCCACAGTCTGAATGAAAGGGCTGAACTACTGCTACAGTATTTTGATTTGTGATGTTGTTGCCTTCTCGATCTTCTTCTGCCTCTCTCTCTATTCAGTAAACCTCTCTCTCGGTTCAATAAGCTCTTTAGTGAGTTGAGAAATCTTATTTTGTAGTCTTTCAATGGTTTCTCTATCAACTGAAGAGATAGAGTATGCATCGCCAGACGAAGACCTAATATCATTGCCAAAAAACTTTGTGTGAAATCCGTAGAAAATACCTCTATTTGCAGGACCCACAGCTTTTGTCCATAACTCCTCCTCTACATGCTCGGGTATTGGGTCATCCTGACTTTTAGGAGGCTGACTACTACGATACTCAGCAATAAGACGCGTATATTCATCCTATATTTAAAGTAAAGTTAATACTAAAAGTAAAAAAATATTAAAGTACTTATAATTCCAAAAAAATTTCTTACATGAACAGCTTTTGTACGACTTCAACTCAGACAGCTTCATCAGTTGTTTTTTTTTTCCGGATGAGTCTCCTCGAATAGGTCATCAGTTGGTATTCACCTACCCTTATCTTTTTCCTTCATATGAAAATATTATATATCAATGTTCAAATAATAAATAAATTTAAATAGAAACAAACACTAAACACTGTAAAAGTTATATACCATTTTTCCTTTACAACAAGACTACTTCTGGCACCCGTAGTATGTACAGAGCCACCCTTGGATGATGCCCGAACTTTCTTTCCTTTTGTACTCAACAATTGGCATTCTGCGCTACTCCAATGACGAAGATACAGTGGCCATACGGGTGCAGGAATTCACTTAGGTTTTACCGATTTCTTTCGGGCATAATCCAAGAGATCATTAAATCTGGCTCTACATCTTATGAAAAAGTTCTTATTTATAAGAAATGTATTTGCATCATCCCACTAGTAAAATTTCTACAATAAAAATATAATATTCAATTTTTGGTTCTAACAAAGTGTTAAAAAGTAGTCGAAAAGTCAAATCGTTACCTTAAATTCTTCAAACATTCTATCCTTGTTAAGTTTTGGAATCTTTTGCCAGCTGATTCAGTAGCCATTGAAGTGCCGAGTAATGCATATTCGTGCCTTTTTTCCAACTCCACCATCCGGCCTAAACCTAAAACACAAGATCAAACAGTAATTTCATAGAGCAAAATAATATAGTAATGAAAAATGAGTAATGTTATTATATTTAGAAATCTTACCCTCTCACAACTGGAACAAGATAAATCCTCCCAAAATCATCGCTATCTCCTGGATGTCTAGTAAGTGATGGTGGATGCACTGGCGTGGGCGGATCTAAAGCACCAGATGGAGTGCCTCCATGCTAAAGATCCAATAACCCAATAGATCCAGTTGAATCACTGTGCGAAGCTGCGTGACAGCTGCAGAAAGGTATCAATGATTGTAGATGTCTCGAGGGGCCAGCGGCCGTCTGATAGTATTGTGCTGGCGGTGGCACGGTCATACAAGCAGAATAAGTCGGTGTAGACCCATGTAGCAGCCGCACATGCGTAGGAGTAGGTATCAAATCCTCGAACGACCTAGAATATGAGAGTCGTGCTATCGCGTCAGCAAACCGACCCTCAGATAAATGAATACCTGTAGGCCGTCTATAAGCCAGAGGTTGTCTATTCTTTTTTGGTTTCGTAGTATCAACTTTTTCCTTACCCTTATCACCTCTGCCTGACATCTAAATTATGTTAAGTTAACAAGTAGTTAGTTCCTACAAAATGAATATATAAGAAAATATTCCAAGTAACTAATTTCAAGTTAATAATACAACGCGAGATATAGACAAAAATATTTTTATTACTATATAAATCATGGAAAAGTGGAAACAACAAACTTAAACAGTATATTATATATCAATCTTAAACAAGAAACATAAAGGTAAATATATAGTACAAAGCATAAAGACATCAATACATAATAAATACAACCTACACAATTAATCCTCTTCTTCTGAAGACTCTCCACTAAACCATTCACCCTCTTCGGAGGTTTCCTCATATCCTACCCAGTCAACCTCTTTTTCCGCAATATTAACTTCTTTAAATATATTTTTTGGGTCGTTCAAATTGTCCATTAATTCATCGTCCACTAGCTGGTTATCAATTTGCATTTTATTTTGATACGCAGGCTCTAGCACATTCTCAACTTCCACCCAGCCTATAGGCTTTGTTTTTATTATAGTCCACCAATCATACTTGTCATTGCGCAACGGATAAGGAGCATAATACACTTGTTTATCATTTTGCGCTAGAACAAATGGATCGTAAATAGGATACGACCTATTGTGATTTACTTCAATGATGTTATGCTCCCTATATACTATTTGCCTCTTGTGCTTGGATCAAACTACTTACATCGAAAGAGGATAATTTTTTTTTATTGGGAAACCTGCATACTCCAGTTCTAAGATCTTGTGTATGTTGCCAAAGTGATCAACATCATCATCACCCTTAACCCAAACACCACTATTGTTTATTTTCCTTGTTCTGGAGTGTTGTCCGGTGGAAAAGTTAAACCCATTTACTTTGTATTGGGACACTACATTAGCTTCAACTGGACCCAAAGAAATATCTCTCAAAAGCTGATCGTATGCGGCTACATTTGGTGAATGGTGTACCTAAAAATATTATACAGATATATATTTTAGTTGAGGAATGTGTAAATGTTTAAACTTTGTAGAAATATTAATACACTTACGAACCTCATTTTTAAACCACGTTGTAAATGATGCGTACACTTGATTTTTGTAGAATTGAGTCTTAAATGAACTGAACATCCAACATGGGAAACACAATTAGTTTCTTTAAGGGAATGAGTAAACAAATAAGATACGTTAAAATTTTAATCTCCTTACTTCAGAAAGGGCTCAATTTCCAGACAATTCAGCATGACATACAAAGTGAAAGAGATAAGCGGTCAAATTAAATTCCAAGCAACCCATTAGGCTAGTAGAATTAAAAAAACTTGATCATTACGCAAAATAACAAAAAACTTGGTATTCTTATTTTCTCGTATTTTAGCTTAAAATCACCATACACAAACCACCAACATACTAAAACTACAATGGAGTATCAATAAAAATAAACCCTAAATTACTTGCTAGAATTGAAAGAAAATTACCAACTAAAATTATGTAATGAATCATAATAACTAAAATTGAATCTTTAACTAACTAAAAGGAAATTTCTTCAACTAAAATTGAATCTTGAACTAACTAAAAGAAAATTTCTTGAACTAGAATTGAATCTTGAACTAACTAAAACTAAATTTCCATTACTTTTTTAACTTTCAACTAACTAAAATCATGTAACGAAGCATAATAATTAGAACAAATATGAAAAATATATACTTTGAGCTAAATAAAATTACTACCAAAGAAATTTTAGTTACTACCAAATATGAAAAATATATACTTTGAGAAAACTAAAATACATACTTTAGCTAGTATCTAACAAGAAAAATAAAGAATTAAAGTTTTTGAAACTTACCGGAGCTAGAGGCAGCGGGAATCGGCGAAAATGGGGTGGATTTGCGGATTTGAGAATTTGGGGAATTCGGAGAAGTTGGGGATCGGGAAAACTGATTTTGTTGGGGGGGGGGATTGATTTGAGTTTTTGTAATTAAAAGGGTTAAAACCAAATGGGCCGGGTCGGGTTGGTTTATTGAATTTTTTTTTTTTTACTAATTAATGAAAATCGACCACCTTGTGGTCGATTTTCATTAATTAGTAAAAAAAATATGAATTAGTTAAACAAAATTATAATTTATTTTAAAAATTAATTAATTAATTAAGTTAATTCAAATTTTACAAAAATGATCAAAAAGCAAAATATAAGTGTTCGACTTACTTTTACACAAATTATTATCGAAAAATAATCACATGTTCACAATTTTAATAAAATAATTAAATTATATTATTAATTATGTTATCACTATATTAACGCAATGCGAATATGTACAAATCAGATACTTGGTTATTTTATCAACACATTAACAGGACTAGTATATTTCCTCAATAATATAATAATATCAATGAATTTTGCGAATTATGATATTTTATATATTTATATATATATATATATATATATATATATATATATATATATATATATAATATCATAATTAAAAGCTAATTAGCTAAAAATTTATCGTAATTTGCAAAAGTTATTAATATATATATAAACCTCGGTCGTAATACAATGTTTAATCAAATAAATTATCGATTAAATGTGTTACATTATTTGGCACAATCGTTCAATGTTCTGTCTCCCCCTCCCCTGCTTCGTTCCTCCCCCTCTCATATACCTCGTAATACTAGTCTTGCGTTATTACAACTTCTAAAACATACGCATGTCTACATTAATCGAAAATAGTATATCTATACTTCCTCAACAGTTTGATATATATCAACGTATCAGTCAAACTATTTTGATATATAGATTCAGTTATCTAGCTTTTGATTACTACATACGTCACTACACGAGATATATGTATATAAATATATATTTAATTGTCTATCAACTTTAAAATATGTACAATAAACATCACATACACGATTTTACTACCCCCATAATAATATACAACGTCTTTCATAAATACTCGAATGAATTATAGATTACATTATCTTATTTCATTAATATACCTTTACTGTATAATATGCATATAGATACATATACCTATACATACACACACATATACACTCTATCGACTATATCAAGTTCTAAATATGTACTATGTATATCACACATATGTACAAAGTATATTATTATCCAATAAAATAATGAGATGTGTTAGTTATACATACTCAAATGAGTGATTGATTAATTATATTTGATTAGCTTAATAAACTAGGTTTTGACTACATCGTTCATCAATCGATCACTACATCATATATAAGTATTCAAAATTATATAATATATATATATATATATATATATGTATATATATATATAAACTTTTGAATTCGTACTATATATATCGCATCCACAAGTATATATTACCTTATAATAAAACACGTTCATTATATTCTGATGAATTATCGATTATATATTACATTATTATGTCTGTAAATACGTACTGTAAAACATCGCCTTTCAAATACGTACTATAAAGATCATTTTTCATCTTTCAATTATGTATACGGTAGATTTCATTGGTCTATCTCAATGGTATGATATATATATATATATATATATATATATATATATATATATATATATATATATATATATATACATACACACACACATATTCTTTATATAAAGATCATGCATGTTTAACGTCATTTAACGTATGTATAAAGGAAGATATTTATTTTATATATTGAAATATAAGTAAAACATAAAGATTACGTTATACATAATTTGTATATTATATTTGATATATTTTTAGTGTAAGTTTTTTCATGTTAGATTGATTAGTTTTATTATTATTATATCGGTTATTGACTAGATGTAATCAGTATAATTTTAAAAAATAATAGTATATTAGATTATTTTAAATGAAGTAAATATATTATATTATATTATATATGTAATGTAATATATTTTATTTACTAATAAAAATAATTAGATTACATAAAGTTAATATACAACGTTTTATATAATTATTTTATAAAAATAATAATTTAGTTTTTATCTTTTTTTTTATTTCCAAAACAAACCACATGTGGTTGGTTTTTAAATTTTTTATTAGTATTATTTAAATTAAAAACCACCACAAGTGGTTGTTTTTTAAATTTTATTTTATTTTGTGATATCAATAAAAACTACCTGTAACGCCCCGGATCTAGTACCCGGAATGCTATACGATGCTCAGGACCCCGAAGGACCACAAACTAACCCATGACTGATATCTGTACCTATACACTGCATTATATGACATAATAATGCAGAAACATACACTGAAAGGCCATAAGGTTCAATATTGAACATAATCTGAATAATATAACTTCAGTGTGGGGTAATAAAATACCCAGAACAAAACTAAAGATACTGAAGTCTGAAACATGATAGTCTAGAAAGCCTCTAACTTACTGAATGGTCTAAGTAAGGAGCTGATGGGACATGTCCCCAACTAACTCCAACTAATAGACTAATTAATGAGATAATAGGGAATAATCATGTCCTCGAATGATGAGGACTCACTTCTAACTTTGACTATTGAAACTGGAATCTACTACTGATCTGGAGCTCGTATCTCTGAACCTATGGTATAAGACAGCATAGTGCATATGCGCCAGTACTTTGAATGTACTGGTATGCATGTGAGGTAGGTTGAATGCATGGTGTTCATATGCATGAATAATAATAATAACTGACTAACAATCATGAGCATGAGAATACATGCATGGTACATAACAACTGACAATAATACTATGATAACATGATTACTGAATCTGAATATAACTGATAACATGAGTGACTGTATCTGATAGTCCTGAATTTGATAGAACTATCTGAGTTTAGTACTGTGTCTGAGTTGACTGTATCTGACAGTCCTAAATTCTGAAGAACTATCTGAGTTCTTTTACTGAGACTGATACTGAGACTCAGGGAGGTAGTCATCTAATCGACATGCCCCAAATAATGCATTATAGCTGAATTGGGGTCCAATCTATACCCTGATTAGAAGGGTGTCAATACTGCGCCACTGGTAAGGACAACATATGAGTAACCGTAATATAACATGTAACTCTAGTGAGAACGGTTGGAACCCTCATATAGCTAGATAAGCCACCTTATCTACCCTCATATAGCAGGCTATGGTGTCTTAACCTATGCTGGCTACATAGTTCTGGAACGCAAGGATTGCTTCTAAGAATCACACCCTCACATAACAGGTGAGTTCCCATCCTTGGGTTTACTCGGTGCTAGTTTCTACTCCCATCTGAATAGACACTAAACATAATTTACTGAACTAAACATGGACTGAGTTACTGAATTTAGTTGACTGACGGAATATTACTGATATCTGACAACTGATTGAGTTCATGAGATCATGGAGATTTCCTGAGTCATAAGACTGTCTGAAGTCTAAGGATTCATAACTTGACTGAGAGTATCGTGGAAACATGACATGAATCTAGCCACACAACTAATATTTCGGGTACAAGTACCCCCAGGACTCGATGGAAGGAAAAATGACCAAGCATAACTTACTTGAACATTTAACTAACATCATAATCCATAATATATTTATAGCAGCATTCCATAAAAACATGTGATAGGCATAACTTGTACATACATGGGGATTTCATGATATCATACTATTTGGGCATTTTTCCTTCATCTAGGCATTTAATCAAGAGTAAATACATAATTACCCCACTGATGTTGGCCGAGATTTTCAGAAAGACACTTAAACTTTGAATTCGACCCATTACCCCACGATTCTTAATCTATTGCAAACACACTATTTTTTGCTGAATCTCAATCACAACAAAGAGAGTGAAAAAGCGTCAATCAGGTGTTGCCACGTGTCAAATACATTTAATTTATATTTTTTTATCTTTTTAATAAAATTTTACTTTTTATTTAATTCAACACCCCACCCCACCCCACCCCGTCTTCCCCCACCCCACCCTATCCAACAACTCCCCCCAGCAGCTCTCCTCCACTCCCCACCCCTATTCAGCACCCCACCCCCCGTCCAACACCCTCACCCCATCAGCATCTCCCCAAACATCCCTACCCCCCTCCGTCACCATTCTCTCTCCCCATCTATTTTTTTTCAAATTAATTCAATAAAATAATTTTATGATTGAATTGATAGTTTTATGATTGAATTGAGTTTTAAATATAGTTAAATGATATGATTTAACAGAAAAATTAAGCTTTAATGATATGATTAAAAAAAAAGCTTCAATGGAGGAGCTTTAACGGTGACATTGTATTGAAGAGCTTTAATGGTGTTGAAGAAGATATTGAGTTGAAGAAGAAATGATGGGTAGTTAAATAATATGATTTAAAATGAAAAACTTCAATGGAAGATTTAATGGTGAATTGAGTTGAAGAAGAAAGAATGGGTGGGTTGTGTGGGGGAGGGGGGGAGGAGAAGGGTAGGGATAATTTTAAAAAATAAATAAATATTTTAAAAAAGAATGTTAATTATATATTAAATTATTTTACACGTGGCATCTTTTAATTAGTCAAAAAAGTCAAATTCAAGCCCTTACACACGCCTGTGGCACGTGTATACACGCAGAGGGTCAAAATGGTGAGTTTGCAACGAAATAAAGAAGAATCATAGGGTAATAGGTCAAAGTTAAAGTTTAGGTGTCTTTTTGCAAATTCCAGACAAGATCAGGGGGGTAATTATGTATTTACTCTTTAATCAAACACATGGTAGGCATAGCACATGCAGACAACATTATACAACAATTAATCATCATGATTCATCCCTAATTTCATCATCTAGGGTTTATTTATAGGTTCACATGAATATTCATCTATACAAATCAATTCCACATAAAATTGATCACCCAACATGGATTTGAATTTAATTGATTATTCTCAACATAAACAAAACAAACCCAACATGAAATTCATAAAGAAATCCATAAACTTAAACTTAGAAAAGAGATTGTTGGGCTTCATGGATGAAAGGAGTTCATGAATGAACACTACACATACCTTAGTTTGTGATTTCGTGAAGATTAACGGAGGAAATTCTTGATTCTGAATCTTCTATGAAAAGCCCTGGGTTGTTCTTGAGAGGTTTTCTAAGAGAAGAGAGTGTATTTTGGGTGAAAAGTGGTTGAATTACATGTTAAAGGACTTAAATAGGGATGGAAAGTTGACCCTTTTAATCCTGGATGCATCATTTAATTTTAGTAAAATTTTCCGAATTGGACCCTTGGTGCGACGCGGCGCTATCGTGCCGTGTCACTGGATTTTGACAATTGGAAAATTAAGGGATGGCGCGACACGGAGCCATCGTGTTGCCCCTTCTTTTGCGACCTGGAACTTTGGCGTGACGTGGAGGAAATCACTCTAAGACACTGGAAAAGGACAATTCTGAATTTGGGCCCTGGCGTGACATGCCATAATCGCGGACCCCTACTGAAATTTTCCAAATGCCAATTCCTTTTGTGATGCGGCGTGCCACTGAATAATATGGAGCTGTTTTATGACGGGAACTTGAAATAGTCGTAACTTCTAACCCGGTTATTGGATTTGGGCGAATCTTATATCGATGAAAAGCTTATTGAATTTCCCACATGAAAAAAGTGAAAATATAGAAAATTCCTCATGGAATAACCATCATTCAATTTTGAATCTAATAATAGATATTCTTGAGATGAAATTAACTAGGAAAAAGTATGGGGTATTACAATATCTCCCCCTTGAGAACATTCGTCCTCGAATGAGACTGGCTGGGAGAGAGGAGAAAAGACAACTGACGTACATACTGAACATGAATAACTAGAACATGATCTTATGACTGAAATGACTGACAAGCTGAACATATTATGTTGAACATGCATATCTGATGCATGTATAACTGATTCAGAAATGCATAACTGAGTGTTCTGATGAACTATGTTTCTCACAATGAGAATGCATGTCTGATGCATAATTATATAACTGAGATGATGCATCACTGAATATGCAATGGTACTTGATACCAAGTTTATAATGGGAACATGAGAATAAAACTGCATGCCAAGTTTGTGATGAACACTGAACATGAAACTAAGTAAGCTTAAGGAGAACTGTTACCTTGAGCTTGATCTGAGTTGGCAAAGAAGAGGTGAGGATACTTGGTACGCATATCTGCTTATGCTTTTCAAGTAGCTCTTTCAATGGACTGATTTCGCCAAAGAACTTTAACTAGAGGGACTTCTTTGTTCCTCAATCTATGAGTCTAATAGTGTAAAATTTCGACTGGAATCTCTTTATAAAGAGAGTGTTCTGAACATCAATGCTCTGAATAGGGACTACAACTGATGGGTCACCTATACACTTCTTGAGAAAAGAGACATGAAAGACTGGATGAACTGAGGCTAAATCCGAAGGCAATTCGAGCTCATAAGCTACCTTGCCAAAACGATTGAGAATCTTGAAGGGACCGACATATTAGGGACTGAGTTTTCCTTTCTTGCCGAACCGCTTCACTTCCTTCATGGGAGATATCTTTAGATAGACATAGTCACCAATCTCAAACTCGAGATCTTTTCTACGAATATCTGCATAAGACTTCTATCGGCTCTGAGCAGCCCGGAGTCTTTCTCTAATCAACTGGACTTTTTCTTAGGTGCTATAACAGAGGCCTCACTAACTTCAAACCAACCAATTGGAGATCTACATATCCTACCATAGAGAGCTTCGAATGGAGCCATCTGAATACTGGAATGATAGTTTTTGTTGTATGCAAACTCAATCAAAGGTAAGTGGTTATTCCAAATTCCCTTGAAATCGATTGTACACGCCCTTAGCATATCTTCTAACATTTGAATGGTCCTTTTTACTTGACCATCTGTCTGAGGATGAAAGGTTGTACTGAGATGAACTTGGGTACCAAGACTCTTTTAGAATGCTTTCCAGAAATGAGAGGTGAACTGGGTACCTCTGTCTAAGATAATGGACAGCGGAACATCGTGCAATATGACCAACTCCTTAATGTAGAGTTTGGCGTAATCCTCGACTGAATAAGAGGTATGAACCAGAAGAAAATGAGCTGATTTGGTCATTCTTTCTATAATGACCTAGACTGAATTATGCTGATGACGAGTTTGAGGCAAACCCATCACGAAGTCCATATTCACAACTTCCCACTTCTAAGTAGGAATACGGAACTCTTGCATGGACCCACTAGCTTCTGATGCTCTATATTAACTTGCTAATATATAGAGCACTTAGCCACAAACTTTGCAATGTCTTTCTTTATCCCATTCCACCAATAGATTTCCCGCAAGTCACGGTATATCTTTGTGGCCCCTGGATGAATAGAGTAGCATACACCATGCGCTTTTGCAAGAATTCCCTGCCTTATGTCATCTACACCTGAAACATAGAGACGACCCTGACAACGAAGAACACTATATCCCCCTTGGGAGAAAACCTCTATTTTCTGATCCTGAACTGACTCTTTTAACTTGACAAGGCTGGGATCTCTATATTGTTTTTCTTTCACCTCAGAAACTAAAGATGATTCTGAACTACTCTGAACCCATATATCACCCTCATCAGTATCGGCTAAGTAAATTCCTAGTCTGGAAAGCTGATCAACTTTCTAAGCTAACTTTTTCTTACTATCATCCATATGAGTGACACTACCCATAGATAGTCTACTGAGAGCGTTGACCACTATATTGTCCTTGCTCGAATGATAGAGGACACTCATGTCATAATCTTTCAAGAGCTCTAACCATCTTCTCTGACAAATATTGAGATCTTTCTGAGAAAAGACATACTGAAGACTCTTATGATCTGTGAACACATCTACATAAACACCGTATAGATAATGCCTCCAAATCTTCAAGGCAAAGACTATGGCTGTTAACTCAAGATCATGAGTAGGGTAATTCATTTCATGGGGCTTAAGCTGTCTGGAGGCATAGACTATGACCTTACCATGCTATAGGAGGACACAACCCAAACCTGCTATAAATGTATCATAATACACTACGAATCCATCTAAACTATCTGGGAGAGTTAAGACTGGAGCTGAGGTGAGTCGAGTTTTCAACTCTTGAAAACTCTTCTCGTAAGGATCTGACCACTAAAATTTGACTTTCTTCTAGTCAATCTAGACATAGGGGATGCAATAGAAGAAAATACCTCAACAAACCATCGGTAATAGCCAGCCAAACCCAAAAAACTCTTGATATCTGATAGAGAGACAGGTCTGGGCTAGTTTCTTACTGCTTTGATCTTCTGAGGATCAACTCTAATGCCATCACCGAAAATGATATGACCAAGGAATGCTATTGACCTTAGCCAAAATTTGCACTTTCTAAATTTAGCAAATAGCTGATGATCTCTGAGAGTCTGAAGTACTGTTCTGAGATAGTTTGCTTGATCACGCTTACTGGAGGAATAAACTAGAATATCATCTGTGACACTATGACGAACATGTTCAAGTACTACTTAAACACATGGTTCATCAAGTCCATGAAAGTGACTGGGGCGTTGGTAAGACCAAATGACATTACTAGGAATTCGAAGTGACCATACTGGGTATAAAAAGCTATTTTTGAAATATCACATTCTCTGACTCTGAGCTGATAATAGCTAGATCTGAGGTCTATCTTAGAGAAATAACTGTTACCCTAAAGTTGGTCAAACAAGTCATCGATTCTGGGAAGAGGATACTTGTTTTTTACTGTGACCTTATTGAGTTTATGGTAGTCTATACATATTCTGAGAAAACCATTTTTCTTGCGCATGAATAATACTGGAGCTCCCCACAGGGAAATGTTGGGCCTGATGAATACCTTATCTAAGAGATCCTTCGATTGTTCTTTCAGTTCTCTGAGTTCTGCTGGTGCCATTTTATATGGCAGAATAGAGATAGGCTGAGTATTTGGAAAAAGATCATTACCGAAGTCTATTTCCCTTTCGAGAGGAATTCCTAGAAGATCTTTAGGAAAGACATCTGAATATTCACCTACAACTGGAATTGATTCAAGGATGGGAGTTTTGGAACTAGTGTCCTTAACTCGAACAAGATGATAGACATATCCTTCAAATATCATTTTCCTTGCCCGAAGGTAGGAAATAAGCTGACCCCTGAAAGCAGATACACTACCCTTCCACTCAAAGATGGGTTCATTTGGAACTGAAATTGGACTATTCTGTTTCTGCAGTCGACTGTGGCATAGCAAGAATGAAGCCAATTTATGCCAAGAATAACGTCAAAATCAGACATCTCTAATTCGACTAAATCTGCTAAAGTGATTTTATGAAATATCATAACCGAGCAGTTCCTGTATACCCGCTGGGATATGATGGTTTTACCCACTGGGGTAGAGACTGAAAAGGGGCCTGCTTGGATTTCGGGACTGATTCCAAAATCGCCTGCTATATAGGGAGTGATAAAAGACAAAGAAACTCCTGGATCTAGCAAAATGTAAAGATACACATAAAAGATCTGTAATATACTAGTAACTACATTAGGAGAATTTTCCTGATCCTGTCGATACTGAAGAGCATTGAGATGATTTGGGAGTTGCCCACTAGTAGCATTGTAGGTGGTACCCTGCTGATTTGGGTAACTGGATTGAGCTGAGAAGTGATTTTGTTAACCCTAAAGACCTGGCTGAGTACAGTCTCTGACTCTGTTACCTAGATTTTCACATCTAAAACAAATACCACTGCCAGCTCTGAAAATACCTTAATAGTTCTTGCCACAAGTCTGGAAAATAGGATAGGTATGGGCACTGCTAACACTGCCCTGGGACTTAGAGCCTGTCGCTCTATCGTTGTTACCCTCTCTAAATTTAGGAACTGGAGCACTGGCTGAAGAAGAATATGGAACTGATAACTTAGGATAAAACTGAGACCGATTGCCTCCCTCTGACTTAGGCTGACTAAAATTAAAGCTACCTGCCCTAACTCTCTTATTTTGATTCTCCCTCTGCTTAAATTTCTACTCTTATATCTGCTGAGCATGAGTCATGAGATTGTCTAATGTCATATCACTATTTAACATAGTGGGTCTACACTTATTAACCACGCGATCATTCACCCCTGAAATGAACTTACTCGTCCTTGCCCTGCTAACTGCAACCACATGAGGGGCATATCTAGCTAATTGAGTAAAATTAAGAGAATACTCTTTCACTGTCATATTGCCTTGCCTGAGGTTGATGAATTCTAGCACCTTAGCTTCTTTAAGATCTAGGGGAAAGAATCTATCAAGGAACGCTGAAGCAAACTCATCCCACTCAACTGAACCTACATCATCCGCCCTCTCTGACTTTCACTGCTTGAACCAAGTATGAGCCACATCCTGCAACTGATATGCAGCTAGCTCAACACTTTCACTAGAAGTAACCCTCATTATATATGTCCTTCTGAACCTGATCTAGGAATTTTTTGAGGGTCCTTATCTGTCTTAGACTCGAAAAAGGATGGAGAATTCATTGGGGTGAAATCCCAAATCCAGGATGCAGCTGAATTGGCCACTGGATTGGCCGGAACGGCAGCTGGTCATTCATTCCGAGCAGCAAATAAGTTAGCAAGAGTAGTGAATGTAGCTTGGAACTCTGCATGAGAAACATGTTTACCCAAAGAATCTTCGGGCTGAGGGGCTGACTGATTTCCATTTCTTTTTTAGGAGGCATATTCTATAAAAGAAAGGGAGAACGGATTAGACTGAGAGATTGACTTGAGATTATGCATACTGGTACAACATGAATACTGAAAGAGGGGAAATTATTCCTAAAACATCTTATAGCCTCCTGTACATAAATGTGGCACGCAACACACCCATATACAAGACTCTACTATATGTGGCTTTCAGACTTCCTAGGATACTATTGAACCTTAGGCTCTGATACCAAGTTTTTAACGCCCCGGATCTGGTACCCGAAATGCCACACGGTGCTCATGACCTCGAAGGACTACAAGCTAACCCATGACTGATATTTGTACCTGTACACTGCATAATATGACATAATAATGCGGAAACATGCACTAAAAGGACATAAGGTTCAATATGAACATAATCTAAATGATATAATATCTGTGTGGGGTAATAGAATACTCAAAACAAAACTAAAAATACTGAAGTCTGAAATATGATAGTCTAGAAAACCTCTAAATGACTGGACTGCCTGAGTAAGGAGCTGATGGGCATGTCCCCAACTAACTCTAACTAATAAATTAATTAATGAGATAATAGGGAATAATCATGTCCTCGAATGATAAGGACTCACTTTTGAATCTGACTGCGGAAACTGGAATCTACTGCTGATCTGGAGCTCGTGTCTCTGAATGTATGGTATAAGACACCATAGCGCAAATACGTCAGTACTTTGAATGTACTGGTATGCATGTGAGGTAGGCTGAATGCATGGGGTTCATATGCATGAACAATAATAATAACTGACTAACTATCATAAGCGTGAGAATACATGCATGGGACATTACAACTGACACTAATACTGTGATAACATGATTACTGAATCTGAAATTAACTGATAACATGAGTGACTATATCTAACAGTCCTAAATCTGATGGAACTATCTGAGTTTCGTACTGCGTCTGAGTTGACAGTATCTGGCAATCCTAAATTCTAAAGAACTATCTGAGTTCTTTTACTGAGACTGTAAGGGGTAGTCATCTAACCAACATGCTCCAAATAATGTGTTATAGCTGAATTGGGGTCCAATTTATGCCCTGATTGAAAGAGTGTCAATACCGCACCACTGGTAAGGACAATATGTGAGTAACCCTAATATAACAGGTAACTCTAGTGAGAATGGTGGAAACCCTCATATAGAAGGCTAAGCCACCTCATCTACCCTCATATAGCAAGCTATGATGTCTCAACCTATGCTGGCTACATAGTTCTGGAATGCAAGGATTGCTTCTAAGAATCACACCCTTACATAACACGTGAGTTCCCATCCTTCGGTTCACTCGGTGCTAATTTCTACTCTCATCTGAATAGACACTGAACTTAATTTACTGAACTAAATATGGACTGAGTTACTGAATTCCGTTGACTAACGAAATATTATTGATATCTGACAACTGACTGAGTTCATGAGATCATGGAGATTTCCTGAGTCATAAGACTGTCTGAAGTCTAAGGATTCATAGCTTGACTGTGAGTATCGTGGAAACATGACATGGCTTTAGGCACACAGCTAATATTTCGGGTACAAGTACCCCAGGACTCAATGGAAGGAAAACTGACCAAGCATAACTTACTTGAACATATAACTAACATCATAATCCATAATACATTATGAAAGCATTCCATCAAAACATGTGATAGGCATAACTTGTACATACATGAGAATTTCATGATATCATACTAGTTGGGTATTGTTCCTTCATCTAGGCATTTAATCAAACACATGGTAGGCATAACACATGTAGACAACATTATACAACAATTAATCATCATGATTCATCTCTAATTTCATCGTCTAGGGTTTATTCATAGGTTCACATGAATATACATCTATACAAATCAATTCCACATAAAATTGATCACCAAACATGGATTTGAATTCAATTGATCATTCTCAACATAAACAAAATAAAACCAACATGAAATTCATAAGGAAATCCATAAACTTAAACCTAGAAAAGATATTCTTGGTCTTTATGGACGAAAGAATTCTATGAATGAACACTACGTATACCTTAGTTCGTGATTTTGTGAAGATTGACGGAGGAAATTCTTGATTATGAATCTTCTTTGAGAAGCCCTAGATTGTTCTTGAGAGGTTTTTTGAGAGAAGAGAGTGTATTTTGGGTGAAAATTGGTTGAATTACATGTTAAAGGGCTTAAATAGGGGTAGGAAGTTGACCCTTTTAACCATGGACGCATCATTTAATTTCAGTAAAATTTTCCGAATTGGACCCTTGGCGGGATGCAGCACTGTCGTGCCATGTCACTAGATTTTGACAATTGAGAAATTGAGGGATGGCGCGACGCGGATCCATCGCGTTGCTCCTTCTTTTGTGACCTGAAACTTGGGCGCGATGTGGAGTAAATTGCGCTAAGACACTGAAAAAGGACAATTCTGAATTTGGGCCTTGGCGTGACACGCCATAATCGCGGAACCCTACTGGAATTTGCCAAATACCATTTCCTCTTGTGGTGTGGTACGCCACTGACTAATATGGTGCTATTTTACGACAGAAACTTGAAATAGTCGTAACTTCTGACCCGGTTATTGAATTTGGACAAATCTTATATCGATGGAAAGCTTATTGAATTTTGCACATGACAAAAAGTGAAAATATTGAAAATTCCTCTTGGAATAGTCATCATTCAATTTAGAAACTAATACTAGACATTCTTGAGATGAAATTAGCTAGGAAAAAGTACGGGGTATTACACTACCATCAGTGGTGGGTTTTTATTAAATTAATTAAAACCTACCATCAGTGGTAGGTTTTTTATTAAATTAATTAATAAAAAATTAATTTCTTTTTATTTTAAATAAAAATCGATCATAAGTGGTGGCTTTTTTAAAAATATTTTCTTTTTTTAATAAATTTAAAAAATCGACCACAAGTGGTTGGTTTTTTAAAAAAATAACTAAAAAAGAATTTTTAAAAACCAACCACTTGTGGCCGGTTTTTTGAAATATTTTTAAATTAATTTTTTTTTTAAAAAAACAACCACTTGTGGTCGATTTTGTTATTTTTTTAAAATTTTAATTTTAAAAATATATAATAATTAATATAAAAATAATTGAAATATTTATTTTGATATTTTATAATTATAAAGCTACCACAAGTGGTAGCTTTTTTAAATAAAAAAAAATTTAAAAATTAAGTGGTCAGTTTTTTCCGACCACTTGTTGTGGTCGGTTTTGGGTGGTCGATTTTTTCGATTTTTTTACTAGTGATTCATAAAAGGAGATAGAATGGAACACACTTCATCAAAGCTTTTCTACATTCATGAGCTATAAAAGAATGTTGATATTAACGTGCAACAGATTCGTTCAAATGACAATGCGGCTGATTTATTTACCAAATCTTCTCCAATTGCAAATTTCATATGGGGGAGCAAATACACGTTGTATTCTTTTCCCTTTCAAGGTTTTGTTCCACTAGGTTTTCCTTGTAAGGTTTTTAATGAGACAGTATATATGCGTATTGTTAGAGATGTGTACTTTTTTTTCTTCACTAGATTTTTTATCCCAGTGGATGTTTTTTTAATGAGACACATCATCTATCAATTAGACATTAAAGGGAGAGTGTTATGAATGTATTTACATTATAGTAAATGTATATCAAGAATATAGATAAAATCTATCAAGATCTAGTTGATCTTGATAGATATCAGAATTTAAAGTAACTGTTTTTTAGTCAGAAATTAGGAGTAAATTTTCTCAATAAATAGAAGGGCTTCCTTTATTTTAAATCATTCTTAAGAATGAGAAATAAGAATTACTCTCTATTCTCTCTATTTGTTCTTGTTCTTTCTTATTCTTACTTTATATTTCATAACATAAGTAATGTTTTTAGTCTTTGAAATATTGATAAATTTTTATTTTGATTCTTGAAGTATTTTGTTACTTAGATTTAACTTTAAATTTATTAGAATATGCATTATTTTTTATGTTTCAACTTGTGAAACCTTAAAATTTTTAACAAATTACTAATTGTAAATCATTCAGTTATCTTAGGTTAACTTTTTACTGTTATTTTCCTTTGAATTTGAGCGTATTTCTAGTAATAATAATCTAAATATAACATATTGATTATGTAAATAAATTGTAAATATAATAATCAAAGTCGGAATAAGAGAAACTTATGGTTGGAAGTTTATAATAGATGGAATCATAAGTTGTTTGTTTCAAAAGTAAATTTGACAATTGGGTAGGGTCCAGACTAAAGGGTAGCGAGCCTAGGTTGATGGGTTTTTCACCAAAAAAATAAAATAAAAGGTTGATGGGTTTCAATTCCTCTTAAGGTGAAAACATAATTGGCTTAGGTTGCATTTATTTTTTCAAGACTAGTTTAGTTGCACGTACCTCACACGTGTAATATTTGATTATTTAAAATTAACTAATTTTATCTATTGTGAAAAATTTTAATGAAGTGTAAAATTTTAAATCACTTGAATCATATTTGTGGTATGATTATTTTTTTTATTTCTATATTTAAAATCTTTTCTTGTTTTTTTTTTTTAACTTTTAAAAATTTGGTATTTGTTAATTTTTTTTTCTTATTCTAACGTTTTTATATTTATTTGTTTAGAATCACACCTCACTTTAGTGAATTCAATTTTATAAAATCACTTACATATAGAAGAATGACGGTCCTTAAAATGTTGATTGAATTTTTTTCCTTCATTAAGATTATCTACAATAAATAAATTTCTAAAATTCAGGATATAGATACAACTAAGGAAGGTTTTAAAAAGTATTAAAAGAAGGATATAGCTATAACTAAGGCAGGATTTAAAAAGTATTTAAAGAGTAAAAATTATTAAAAGCTATAAAGTAATATAAATAAAGTTCGAAAAGCTCACATATTAGGAGCAATGCAAAAGCATGCAAAAATAAGTGATGTCTTTCTTATTGTTTCATTGAGTTCTAAGTTTCGAGTGATTAAAAGCAACCTCTCATTACTATTCGTCATTCACCAACTTAAAGCCCAACAAATAATATCATCTTCGATCTCCATTATAAAGCTTATTCAACCACAATTTTAATTGTAGCTCCCATCAAGTTTCAAAAATCTGCATAAAAAGGTAAGTAGAATAAATTTTCAATAACAAATCTAATATCAGATTATTCATTTTAATCTTCTCACAAACCATCATAATCAGGCAAAAATTAATATCAAAATTAAGAAGAAGAAGAAAAGCAAACAACAATTTTGAACACACACAAAAAAAAATTATTTACTTTACTGTGCTCTCAAGCCATCACAATTAAACGAGTTAAAAAAAAAAGGAAAAAAAGAAACATCAAACAAAAAATTTGAACATAAAAAAAAATAGCAACCGATCTACTTATGCTTCAAAAATCACGGTTTATATTCCTATTCAAAATAAATTCTGTTAGAATAAAAAGGGAGTACTGTTTCGTCTCCAAAATAAATAAGACTCTTCTATTTGTATTTCTTTTATAAAAATAATCAAATTAAGAAAAGAAAAGAAAAGAATGAAAGCAGCTAAGAAAAGTCTCCTACTTAATCCTATAAATATGAAAAATTAGTGTAGAATCGTGTGCAAAAAGAAAAATTATTATTAACGACATGCAGATATGTTCCATGAAAACATGCCACGAGATTTCAATATTTCAATATTTCAAATATTTTATTATTTTTAAAGTTAAATGTTTACAAAATTATTGATTTCGTTCTTGTTACGTACTTAAAAAGTTTAAAAATTTGACTGCTTAAATTTTTCTTATTTTAACACTTTTATATTTATTTTTAGATTTCTTAAATTATTTTAAATAAAATTTAATTGATTTAGAATTCTTAACCCAATGAAAAAAAATATTAATTAGTTGTCATAATTCGGTTGAATTCTAATAAGGAAAAGTTTTACCATAAATATATTAAATTAATTTTCAACTCTTAAATATTAGAAAAAAATAGTGAAAAGAAGATTTTGTCTAAAGCAAAGATTTTTAATGAAGGGTAAAAAGTTCAAACAATATTTCTAAGGCCCTTCACACTTTTAATATATTATAATTTCAGACGTGTAAATCTGAATGCACATCTGAATGATTAAGATGTTATCTCTAGATCTGAAAACTGAATGACTAAGCTTATTTGTTTTTTCAACATATAAATGTGCAAAATAATTTTATTTATATATATAATAAAATAAAAAATACAATTTAAATAAAAAATTAATTATATATTAGAAAAGTATGCAATTTAATACAATAAAATTATTGTTTGATTGAGAAAAAACATTTATGTTTGTTAGTGATAGTGGAGATGGTTTATAACGGTGGTTGCGGTGACAATGATTGATGTTAGTGATTAATAATATTGGTGGTGATATTTGTGATGGTTGGTATTGTAGTGACTGTTATGATGGTGGCGATTGTGGTGGTGGTGGTTGTTGTTATGTGACATTGCTTGATGTTAGTAGTTTGAGGTGTTGATTGTGTTAGCTGAAACATGAATGCATGATGGTTGACGATATGTTGGTGCTAGTTGGAGATGTTTGTTGTGATGGTGGAGATAATTGTTAGTAGAGATAAATTGTAGCAATGGTAGTGGTTGAAGTGGTGGTAGAGGTGGCGTTACAATTGACAATGGTGGTGGCGGTCGAAGAATGTATGGTGGTTGTGATGTATTAGTGGTAGTTAGTGGTGGTGTTAGTTGTGATAGATGAGTTGGTCGATAGTAGAGATTGGTCGGTAGTGGTTAATGATGGTAGTGGTGTTGACGGCGGTGGTGGCAGTGAATATAATTAGAATAATAGAGGTAATTGGTGTGGTAGCGGTTGACAATAGTGGTTGGTAGCAATATTTATTGTCGATGGTGGTTGTGATGGTGGAAATGGGTGGTGGTGGTGGGTGGTGGTTGACAATGGTGGTGGTGGCAGAGGTGGTTAGTGGTGGTGACTTCTGATTATGAATAGAGTGGTGAATATTATCCAACACTAGAATATATCTTCAGACCTATTAAGACTTGGTTCTAGATCTAAATGATTAAGACCTATTAAGAGCTAAAATCTTAATAAAAAATAAATCCATTTAATGGTCTGAAGTCTGACCATTCAGATTCAAACCTCTATTAAGTGCAAACAAATAAGGCCTTATAGTCTAAACACTGAATCCCTTAAGAGGTTACAATTATAAAATAGTTCCTTTTTCATCAACAAATTAAAAAACAAAAGCTGGAAAAGAAGAAATGAACTTTTCCACTATATGTATTAAAATGGTTCAAATTTATTCATTTTTTGATAATTTGGAAGAAAATGTAATATCACCGAAAAATTATTAAACAAATATCTGAAGTAAAACTAGAACGACTAACTGACACCATATTGAAGAAAGATAAACAAATCGAGATATAAAAATTTACCAACAAGGAGTGTGGATGAATGTTAAGATCCTTTTTACTATTAATCAGAGATTTCGAGTTTGAGTCATGAGGATGAAGAACTTTTGTAGGTCCACTTTATCCCCCTTAGCAAACATACCCAAAATGAATTTGTAGTGATTGAGCAACTGATATTTGAATAACAAGTACCAAAAAAGAAAAAGGAGAGCTAAAACTTGAATTTTGATAAAAAAAAACATTTTAAACCCATTCTCTATGGAATTATATCAAATTTACAAATGTTAAAATGTTGTATTTGTAAATCATATTTTGGCCATGCCTTATGGGTTTCAAGTGAAAATTTATTTATATTCATCATTGAATAATAAATTGCGGAAAGTTAAATTCAAAGTAGGACCTTATCTTTGATTAATGGAGTTTCAGGCATAACTAGAGTGCAACTCTTAAGTAGTGCATCAATAACGTTTTTCACATAAAAGACTTAGTGACTCGCAGAGAGTATTAATTGTTGCTCCATTTTTTATTTCCGTTAACCAACTTAATTTCTTTTTTGACCTTCACACTCACCATATGCCGATGTGAATATGTTCATTCATTTTCTAATCTTTAAAGATTATATTTAATTTTAAAATTCACTTAGCGTAGTAAATCCAATCTTCAAACTTTGTATATCTCCAAAGCCCTAAAAGAAAGTACACTTACAAACAGAACAAGTTAACTAACTCAACAAATTGAAGAAATCAATATCCTAAAAGATAGTGATATAAGATTTTCGACATATTTAGTTTTGCATTATGTAGTCCACCTTCGCAACTCATAAATCACAACTTTTCATTTCTATAACCTCCACTAAATGGTTAATGACATTATTTTAATGCATTATCCATACGAAATGAGTCTTACATAGACAATATTTGCAATTTTTAAAATTAGTTCTCCATAATTTGACTATCACGACAAGAAACTAATGATTCATGCGTATTCATTTAACTAGTTTCCAAACTCGTGCTTTGCACGTGTATCCCATTTTCTTTATAAACTTTTGATAGAGAGGAGAAAAATAAATCTTCAATAAAAAAAAAGTACACTAAAAAGAGAAGAACTACAAGCCAAAAAACTTACTATGTTATTGAAATTGAGGAGATTGTGTTTAAATATATAGATAGATAAAGCTAGAGTCAAGAATTTAAATTTTAGAATTATTGCTAAAAAGTTCGAGAATAGATAGAAAGTTTGGTTTCAGTTCTCTCTTCTCTATTGCTACCACATCATCATGCGTTACCAAATCTGTATTAAGTGTAAGATTTGTCGTTTTAACGGTTCAAATTCATACATTTGCATGCTCTCTCTAACTTTATCTCCTTTTAAATAACAATAAGAAAAGACACTACCCCTTGAACTGTAACGAAAGTTGCTGAGACACACCCCAACTTAACGGAGGTCTTATTACCCCCCTGATCTAAATTATACCCTTTTTTAATCAATCTTAAGTGCCTACGTGGCACACTGCGCGAATTAATATATCTAAGGCGCGCGAAGACATAATTTCTATATCTTAGATCAATAGAAAATAGTCACTTGTCTCGACAAAGTTAAATAATAAATTTCTTATTAAACCCTATTCTTCTTCATCCAAAAATTAAATTTTTATCTCCATTAATGAAGTAGCTTGAACTCATAACCCTTCTTCAAATTTCTCCTTGATTTGAAAAGTTAAAGGTAATTTTTGTGCAAATTTCTTATCTTTAGTTCATTTCATGTCGATATTGAAGTTCTAATTTTAGAAATTTTATTTTCTGAAATATAACGGTTAGAAATTTCGAAATACAAGTTGAGTAAGTTATGTATGGTGTAAACACCTAATTTTTGACCAAGCCTAATGTTTTTATATCATTTTAGTATTCAATTTTTTTTTTCTTTAGGTCTAAATTAGATATTTTAAGTTCATCCTATTTTACAATGTTTGGTTTAATAGTTTTGAAAAAAAAAAATAGAATCACATTTTAAATAAGCTTTTATTTTTTATTATTTATTTTTTTATTTTAAAAAAAATCTAAATTATATTTTTCTTCTTCTTTTAATTTTTAATAAAGAATCTAGTGATATTAATATTTCTTAATCATATTTCTAAGACTAGTCATTTAACTTATTTTGTATTTTGTTAAGTTTTAAATAAATTTTATTATTTTTATTTTATTTAAAATATTAATAAAAAAAAAGAAAAAAACTTATCCTAATCTACCCTAACCTTTTTCCCACTTCCACTCAACCTTTCTCTCGTCCCATTCTTTCCCCACATCCCATAATTCTCTCACTTTCACAATTCACACAACACACTATTATATAAACCAACAACACAAACACTTAGAGGGGAGGACACTGAACAACACAGGAGAAAACTAAGAAGAAATAAAAGGGGAGAATATTCTTCAGACAACCAAAGAAAAAAAAAAGGGAGAAACTAGAGAGAAAAGGGAAGAAAACGAAGAAAAACAAGCACACAAGTTAAACTTCGAGTTTACCATTCACAGTTTCAAGTTCGTAACTCTTAGAATCAGTAGATTATAATAATTTTATCATTGTGAATCAATCTTCTCAAAGGTATATCTCAATCATCCTTGTACAATTCGATATTGCAATTATTCAAGACTCGGTTCCAATATATTATGAAGTGTTTTTTTTTTTACGTATCTATCTAACTTATTATTAGATTTAATGTAATATATAAAGCATGTCATAATTACTATCACTAGATTTAGTAAAAATTATTATCATGTTCTATATTTTATTGCATGTTTAAGTAAATATATTTTTTATTAATAGGTATAAGCTTCATGAATGTGTGACGTGTAGGTTTGTATACTATGATTGTTTGTGTTTCATGTGTTTATATTTGTATATTCATTAGGGTAATATCCTAAAAGGGTTTGCATGATCTAAGATTTTTTTTTAGAAAAAGGAAATTATGATTAGGTCATATCTTAATATGTCATTCTGTTTTATTTTGTCATCTAACTTACCATGCTCTAGTATGACAGAGATTGTCAGTTAAGTAAAAAGAAAAACCAACTAAAAAAGAAAAAAAAAAGGATTGATTTTGCTAAAGAATACGGAAAATGTTAATAGTGGAAAACAAAAAATGTTTTGTGACTTCTTGACCTTTTCTTTTTTTGGTTACTGATTACTACTATTTATTCTACTACTAGTTATATAACTTAAACTATATTTGCACTCTACTATTTAAAGAAGTAACGAAGACCTTTAGCAAAATATTAATCGACGGCTACCCTCGTTACAATTAATTTACGTGCATATCGTTTATGTCGACGGATAAATGCATATTCTCAAAGTTTTTTTGTATTGTTGTGTTGGTTGATACAACCCACTAAGTTATTGTTGTTGTTTCTACACTCATTTCGTTCTTTGCAATAGTTAATAACTTTTCTTGTTTTATATATATATATATATATATATATATATATATATATATATATTTTTTTTTTTTTAAAAAAGGAAAGAAGTAATAATTTTCAAGTTGGTAGCAATTTATTAAGTTATATTAATATGATGACAAGACATCTCATAATAATATGATTATATGAATCACAAAAAATAGCTACTGATCATATTTCCATCGCATACTAATTCATATGCTTTAATACGAAAATACTTCTAACTCCAACACGGATATTTGACCTTATCAATCTCTCTCTGTATATAAAGGGATCATTGAGTGTTGCTGATGTGGCATGCCTTAATGATCAGAAAACATATTTATCTTTTTCCTGAATTTTTTGAGTTATTTTTTCAATTTTAATTCATTACTATTATTTTTCTAATTAATAAATCCATTAATCATCTGTTGTCATTAGCACCATTAAACAAAAACCCTCCATCTTCCGCCTTTTTCCCTGCTCACGGCTTTTCTTAATTACTATTTTTGGCTTTGGCATTTTCTTAAACCGTGTTGGAGGAATTAATCTCCGGACAAATATAAAAATGATTTAAAGGATGAAACTTTACTCATTGGAGTTTGCTATTGTGCGTCATTCATGCTTTATTTTCGTCGAAATTGGGTGGTGCAGGCGGAAACGGGAACGGAGGAGGAGGGATACAACCATCGGGTGTGGCGAAGGCATTGTACTCGGCAGCGAGGATTTCGGTATGGTAGGATATAGAAAACTATCAAGTACCTAGAGAATCTAATCCTCATGCGATAACACAGAATATAAGTACTGTACTTGTGAATATGAATTACTGTGGACCTGTTTTGATTTTTGCTTACGGTGATAGACTAAGATCTCTGCTTTTGTTCAACAGGCGCTTAATAGTACTGGAATTGGACTTGATCATGTTCTGCAGGTATAATTTATAGTTTTTTGCCTGTTTATGTAGTTGTTAATTTGTGTAATTTTGGTGAAATGACTGAGTTTTGATTGATTTGATGTGTCGTTGAGTTGGTCTATGCTTAAAAGTTGTTTTTTGTGTTATTGAATAGCATCCGTTAGAGCTCTTTTAGAGTGAAGGATGTAACTATTTTGGTGTCCTCTTGAACAACAACTACTACTAATACAACACTACTATGCTAATTGCTTATTAGTTATTTGCAGACATTAAATTAAGAAGAACCGAAGCTTCCATGTGCCACGCTTGTCTCCACTGATACCTGATCTTGCCTTTTCTCTTCCTTCTTTTTTTTCTTCTGCTACTTCTCACAACTTAGCAAAGCATATTCCTCTTATAGCTTTGACTTTATATTTACAAAGTGTGTTCCATTTAAGAAAGAGTACACCCTTCTTTAGATCAAATTGTGCTCTTTTTTCTTGCAAATGGGTGTTATTGTCCCAATTACGTAGCTCATATTGAGTTCTTGATATTCATTTTGTTGGTATTTTACTCAAGTTACTCATCTGAAGTTGTTGCCTTTTGATCTATTTTGGACTATAATGGCACCAAGTTCTGTAGTTGTTACCATGGAGAATCCTAAAAGCATTTCATTAGTTGAGGTCACTGATTTGAATTCACCGGCTTTTCGGGATAAGAACAAGGTGGCTAATCCTAAAAGGTTTACTAAAGTGCTCCTGCTTAAAGCACAAAGGACACTTGGTTGTATCCCATGGATGGCGAATAGTTTGTACACGAGTTTTGCATCTGTCAAGAAATGTATTATGTTATCAAATGAGAGAGATGAAGAGCCAAAGTACAGGGTTAAATTGTACATATTTGTTATAGCTTTTCTTGCTATATTAGTGGTGGCTTTGTTTATTGAAATCTTTGCTTATTTCAATCAGTGGCATTTAAATCAGGTGAATCCTTGGGAGGTGCAAAGCATTTTACAATGGACTTATATGGCTTGGCTTTATTTTAGAGCTGATTTTATTGCTCCTTCCCTTGCAAAACTCACTTCATTTTGCATTGTTTTTTTCCTCATTCAATATATAAATCTCCTTATATATATATATATATATATATATATATATATATATATATATATATATATATAGGAAAGATATGGGAATAATGACGTGGTATGCTTCTAAAGCCACCATTTCTATTTATCGTTTTGGTTCAATGAATGAATTAAAACTTTGGGATACATACACATATATAACAAATATACTGAAATAGTCTAATAGAGCGAGTCTTGTTGAAATTAAGGCCGGCAAGAGCTTCTCACTTATGTGTATTTGTTACAGTGTTTAACACATTTGACAAACTAGAAGCTTTTTTGACCTACGATCAAATAATAAGTTACATCTTGGTCAGTGTCAATGTATCATTAAAGCTATTAGTACAATAGCCTCATATGTGATTTATAGGTGTAGAGGCGTAATGGCGAATCAGACGGTTGTCCAGATTGCAAATCTTCATCCTAAAAAGTGTTGTGTTGCATAAAAGCTTTTATGGGAAGAAGTGAGGTTGTAAGTCTCCCTGTTACGTTGGTGTTTAGCAGGCTAGAGAGGCAAAAACTTTTTTTTTTTCATTTCAATAAATGTGTATTTTGTAGCGTCGGCTTTTCTTTGACCTTGACATTCTAACGTCACTGTTTCCACATCTGAAGGCATCGATGAGTAATATAGTAAAAGGGCTTTGTAGATGTTGTCTTTGATATGTAGTTGAAAGTCTGCCTTGTTTTGTTTCAACTAATTTGAACTAATATTTAACATGTCTGTTAAGTGGCCTCTTATTTTCCTAAAAATTGCAGTGTTCTGTAATATTCATTAGAAAATCTATGTTAATGCTATGGTATCGTGATGTGATATGAAACTTATAATTGAGATGTTGATTTCCCACAATCTTCTTTTAAAAGCGAGAAAAAAATTGATATGGTGATATATTTGTTAATGTATGTCATTTTCTTGTCAGGTTCATCCTCATTTACTTAATTTTTAGTGTCTGATCAGAGATGTATGTGTGATTCATCGCTAGCCCTTGGTACCTTAGCTATCATTTCACTGCGAAATCAACCTTGATTAATGAGATGGTCTCTCATTAGTTTTATGCATTAGTTCTCTGCACTTAGTTTCTTAGGCTTTAAGCATGAAAATATATGGGATTCCTTGGTTGGTAAAGGCAGATATGTTCATCAGTAGCTTGTCACTTGCTTTTTCATAGTGGAACAGTTTGTGCTCCAAAATAGCATAAAATGACAGGTTATAAGATCAAATAGTGGGGAGCGGGGACTCCTCCTAGAGATTGATCTTTATTAGAGATCACTGACTTGTCTTCCTATTTGTGGTCTAGAATTTACGTTTCTTGTTGCTGTAGACAATAAGTACTAAGTCTACATTTCTGAAGGTGTGCGATGCAATCTGGGTCAGAATCTTATCAGGCCGGGAACAAATTTGAAAATTTCCGAACTATCTGAGTTTTTGGAAAAGCAGGATTCAATCATGAACAGGGCCTGAATGTGGGTTCGTTGGAAAATCACACCATATAAATATAAGGTGATTTCTCCATACATATATATTTAGATGTTGAATCCATTGGTGAAAAACATTGGCTCTGCCACAGAAAAATAAAATTCTTATAATTTAATCGCTGCCACCACCCAAAACCATTTTTTAAAATGTGTCTGCTCTTGCTCGGATAGAGAATTGGCACGACTCCCCCATCTTCTACTATACAAATAAGGTTGGATTAGATTGGACCAAATTCAATTGGATTCGTAGCTTTGGGTTCTGGTATCGTGGATCAAAAAGGAGGGGTACAATGAAACTCCTGCCGAGAGGCGAAAGGTTGCTTGCTCACTACTCTCCAAAAAAATAAAATAAAATCTTTCCTGAATACCAATTACCATGGCCCCATTGATTGGGGTGTATTAACATTAACTTCAGTATTTAAAGAGCCCATTCTTGAATCTTACTGCAACTTCAACCTGTACGCGAGCTCTTTTACTATGCAACCAAAGTTCCAAAAATATTCAACATTTTTCATAAATAGGATATCAAATACTCTTTGTAGCTTTGTATTTATTGTAGTTTGTGCAAGTATGACATACAGTGACAAATTTTAAATTATATATCTACATTTTTTTTTGTTTCATTCGTCTAGGCAAAAAGTTATCCCGCTAAAATATATATGCACAATTCGGAACTTAGTATATATTATGGAGATTTCATGATCAGGTATACACCACTCAAAGAATTATATGGAAGGAATTCTATGTACTGGTATATAAAGTGTAATTTTTTGTATAACTTCTACAAAAAAATTACTTTTAATTATTTTTAAAAGAGAAAATACATCAAATCACCTCGAACTTGTCGCCAAAAATTACTTTAGCCGTTAAAATTAATCTGTAATTATTTACCCCCTTATGAACTTTAAAATGTATTATTTTGCACGCTGACGAGACAAAAAGAAAAAGAAAAGTGTGTGAGTGGAAAAAAAGTGTAAAAATAATTTAAATGGGGCCCACGTTAATTTTTTTAACCATTAATTTTCTTTCCTTCTTTCACATACCGCACCATCCCCACTTCTTCTTCCTCACACCCCACCACCCCCATTTTTTCTTCTTCCTTTATTTCTTTTTTTTTTTTCATTTCTATCCATAAAAAATCTTCAATCAAATACACAATAATAAAATATAACAACAAATAATTTTTTTTATAAAGATCAAGAATCGATAAATTAAATTCCAAAAATATATAAAAATCAAAATTTTCAATTATCGTTCTCTACGAATTTGCTAAATTTAAGCATTCAAAAAAATTCAAAGAGCATCAAATCATCACGATTTTGTCATATCTACATTATAGATTTTGTGTATTGAATTTTTTTTTCTTTTGAAGAAAATCATCACCACAGTTCATCTTTCGAACTCTTGAAAAATATCTATGTTATTTTGTCATATCTACATTACAGAAGCACAAGCAAAAAAAGAAAGATCACACATAATTTCTTTTTCATTTTTTGAGCTAAAGGGTTGTTAAATAGAGTAAAAAGAATCAAAGGGTTGTTGAATAGAGCTAAAAGAAATCATAGACATATAGGAGATGGTCAACCACACTGAAAATGACTTTGTTTGGAATTTTATCTTCTCTAATTTACCATTCACTTTAAATTGATCTACTTCTCAAATTTGATGAATTTAATTTTCTATAATTGGGTGAATGAGTTGGTGGATTGACCGTTAAAAACATGGAGGAAGCTAAAATTGAAGGTTGAAATAATGATGTTAATGGAGGATTTGACTGTTAAAGAAAAGAAGAAGAAGGAATCAGATTAGGGGAGGAGGGGGCTCTGTTGAAGGAGAAGAACAAGGAAATGGGATGGGGGGCTGCCGGGGTGGGGGGTTCTATTTATATATATATATATATATATATATTATATATATAAAAATAGAACATATATATTTTCTCTATATTTTTTGCTTTTCTTTAAAAAATATAAAGATAATATGAGTGTGAGATTATTTTTTTTTAAAAAAATTATAATTTCTTATGTGGCAATGACATGGCAATGATGTGACACTGATTTGGCAATGATGTGGGCGCGTGTGTACTTCACTCTCCATAGTGAGAGTATTTTTTTTAGGGTGGTAAAAAATTCACTTTAAAGTTCATAAGGGGGGTAAATAATTACAGGTTAAGTTTAATGGCTAAAGTAAGTTTTGGCGACAAGTTCGAGGGTGATTTGATGTATTTTCTCTTTTTAAAATTGTGATAATAATAAAATATCAACTTCCGACGTATTTGCGATCGCGCGAAGCGCGATAACTTTCACTAGTTAGTATATAATGTAAAGATATCAAGGCATTCACATTAATTAGTCTTTAAAGAGTGCGTGCAATTATTTCTTTAGAAAATAAGAGAAATAATCATAAAAGAATAGGTTTAGGTGTTTGATCCAGAGAATTATAAGTTTATAAAAGCGA
The DNA here is from genome assembly GCA_030864225.1 of Capsicum baccatum var. pendulum. Lineage (NCBI taxonomy): Eukaryota > Viridiplantae > Streptophyta > Magnoliopsida > Solanales > Solanaceae > Capsicum > Capsicum baccatum. Next base: position 29,272,194 of record CM061556.1, on the reverse strand, counting down.
AAGTTAACGATGAAGTCGGAAAGCCCTGCTACCAACCATCGTTATAATAAAATCAACATATTATTTTAAAGATGATCTGATTGGGATGGGTAGATTTTAAACTTGTTAGAATTTTGTTTAGACTTGGAAAAAATGGGGGACGACTCATAAATGCCTCAAAGGCGCGAGAAATGTATCAAAACTCGTAGTAAGGCCGAAAAGTACTACTATCGGTAAGCCACGCATTAATACAATTTTAAATATATTCAAAAATAAATAAAAGATGGATAGAAGTCACTTTTAGGCTAACAAAAATTATGTATCCAAGAGATTAATTTAAGCCAAACGTAAGTCATTAAAGCGACCGTGCTAGAACCACGAGACTCGAGGGGTGCCTAACACGTTCTCCTCGGGCAACAGAATTCCTTATCCGGATTTCTAGTTTGCAGACCAAAAATAAAGAGTCATTTCCTTTTGAATAGGGATTCAATAAGGTGACTTGGAACACCCAAACTCAATTCCAAGTGGCGACTCTGTAAAAAAAAATCCCTTTTCAAAACGTTACTTTAATTGGAAAAAACTATTTTCTCAAAAATCAACTCCCTAGAGGGGTTGGATGCGGTGAAAATAGGGGTGTGACAGATGGTGACTCTGTAAAAAAAAAAATCGCTTTTCAAAACTTTACTTTAATTGGAAAAACTCATTTTCTCAAAAATCAACTCCCTAGCGGGGTCGGATGCGGTGAAAAATAAGGGTGTGACATATGGATGAGAATGATCCAATGATTAATCTTGAAGTACGATGCAAACATGACATTTTGTTTCAAATGCAGACGACTTGGTCAAATCACAATTCAGGTAGAAGATTTTGGTTCAGTCCTCATTATGAGGGTTGTGTTCATTCTCTCTTAATTGATTAATATTGATGTTGATGTAGGGAGCTATTTTTTAAGTTCTTAATTTTCAGGCTACGAATTGCAAGTTTTTTAGATGGAGAGAGATGGACCGAGTTGACAAAAGATCAAAATTTATTCTTCAAAGATTGGTGAACAAGATTAAGGAGCTAGAACAAAATTATGAGCGTGTTAAGATGCAATTGAATAAGCTTGAAAGCTTGAGGATACAGTGTGATAATTCCAACAAAATGAATTTAGTAGATATCGAGGAGTCAAAATAAGAAGATTAGTGTGAAAATCTGTAAACTCAATTTCAAAGTCTCAAAATCAATTGCACTTATTCGAATGTGAAGGATGAAAATGCTATGGGTGATTTGAAAGAGAATGTCAAGGATGATTTGAAAGACAAGAAAATGAATATGAAAAAAAAAATTCATTTGTTATATGATCATACATGTTGATTTTGTGTATGTTAGTTTCTTTTTTCAGGTTGACAACATGAAGAACAATCTAATAAAGTTGCCATAATATGTAGTAGAGATTTATTTTGTGTAGGACTGAAACTTCAATTTGCTATGCTAAGCTACCATAGTATGTAATAGATCATCATTTTAGGGTAATATGACTTCAATTTGGTCTCATTTTTGTATTGTCATACTATTCTTTTCCCGATGCAGCTTGTTATTGTGTAAATAACCCAAAAGAAGCAACACCAAACCAAAAACACCAAAAACTCAAATTAAGTTTAACCATATCAACAACACAACACAACTGTAACTTCAAAAGTGAACCAAAATAAATATTTAACACTGCATTGAATTAACAGAATTATGTACCATTTACACAAAATAAATTCACAAATCTCAAAAATAGCAGCTTAACAACTCCATACCAAAGATAATGATACCAAAACATCAAGTATCTTTGTGTCACCAAAACAATAGCTTTATTGTTTCATACAAAAAATATAGTATCTAAGTGACACCAAAACATTAATCAACATAAGACTGTAGCTTCCAAGGGTCTTGAGATTGTGAAGAGGATAAGGTATGCAAGGTTGCATTGGTTGAAGGCCTTGATTGATCTCTAATCTGTTGAAGCCTTTTTGTAATAACCCGTACTTCTACCTACCTTGAAATCGTCCCAGGAATGTTAGAAACTTACTTTGAAAGATGAATCCACTTTTATACACGTGGAATTTTTAATATTTTCACTTTTTTTTAGTGGAAAATTGAATAAGATTTCCATTGATACTCATTTCATCAAAATTTGGTATCGAGTAGAAAGTTATCATCGAAATAGAGAAAGTAGTCAAAACTGTCCAAGTGCGACGGTGAAGGCCGATAGACCATCAAGCTAGTGACGGATCGTCGCCCAAACCGTTGCAGTGAAGGCAGTGAGACCACATTCTTCCTAAGGGCGATGGATCAAGCCAACAGACCATCGAGCTAGCGATGGATCGTCACTCAAGCCATCGTAGAAGAGGCAGTGAACCCCTATTCTGCCCAGGTGCGACGGTCAGGACCGACGGACCGTCGACCCAACGACGAACCGTCACATATTTCATTCAGATATTTTAAGTCATTTTTTTAAAGGGTTTTTTTGGTCTTTTACTACCCTTTCTAATACTTAATAATATCATATCAAGGCTCATAAGTTCATTATCCATCTACAACATCAAATTAGGATTTTCTCTCAAAGATAATTTCCAAGAACAAGATCCAAATCATTCTTCAAGAAACTAAGAGATTCAAGTTCTTCAAGTTCAAGGACTTCAACAAACTCACAATCAAGGTATGTCATGTGTTGATTCATGGGTCCCTTTCACCCATGAAGCTTAAGAATCTTTTTTCAAAATTCAAGATTTGTGTATTTATGAATGTTCATGATTTAAATTGAATTGAAATTCATGTTCATGATGTTGTGGGATTTTGATTCATGTTTTAAATTACATATTCCAATAATTGACCCTAGGATGTGGTGATTTGTATAATAATCATGATAAACTCTTAAATTTACACGTTGATTGATGTATCCATGATTATTAGATGTGTTGATGATTGTATAACCAAAGCATGCTCCCCATGTGTTTGATTAAATGCTTATGTTAAGGAAAAGTGCCATAGTAGTATGATAATATGAAATCCCCATTCATGTACAAGATTATGCATGTCAAATGTTTGATGAAATGTCTTAGTCAGTGAATTATGGATACATGTGTAACTCTTGTGGTGCTTTAGAACTTGTACTTCATGAAATCTCCAACTTATTATATTATGGATTGTTGATATTAGTCATATATTCAAGAAAGTCACGCTTTGTCGGTTTCTTTTCATCGAGTCCTGGGGGTACTTGTACCCAAATAATATAGTTGTGTGCCTAGAGCCAGTGTCATGTTTTCATAATATCCTTAGTCAGGCCATGATCCATAAAACTCAGTCAGTCACGTGACTCAGGAAAGCTCAGAAATCTTAGAAATCTCAGACAATTATTAGATCTCAGTAGTATTCCGTCAGTTCAAGGAAATTTATTTAACTCAGTCCAGTCAGTTCAGTTAATCATGTTCAGTGTCTATTCAGATGAGAGTAGAAATTTGCACCGAGCGAACCCAAGGATGGGAACCCACCTATTATATGAAGGTGTGATTCTTAAAAGAAATCCTTGCATTCCAGAACTACATAGCCAGTGTAGGTTGAGACATCATAACCTGTTGTATAAGGGTAGATGAGGTAGCTTAACCTGTTATATAAGAGTTCCCACCGTTCTCACTAGAGTTACCTATTATATGAGGGTTACTCACAGATTGTTCTTACAAGTGGTGCGGTATTGACACCCTTCCAATTGGTATTACAGATTGGATCCCAACTCAGCTATATTGCGTTATTTGGGGCATGTCGGTTAGATGACTACTTTCCATAGTTTCAGTTACAAAATCAAGACTGTCGGATACAGTCAGTCAGTCTCAGTAATAGAACTTAGATAGTTCTACAGAATTCAGGACTGTCAGATACAGTCAACTCAGGACAACACGAAACTCAGCTAGTTCTATTAGAACCTAGACTATCAGATACAGTAGCTCCATATTAGTTATTTCAGTTATACAATTATCAGTATCTCATGTTATCAATACTCAGGCTCAGTAATCATGTTATCACAAACTCAGTTACAGTTATTATGTATTAATGCATGCATTCTCATGTTCATGTTATCTAGTCAGTTAGTATTTCATGCATGCCTCACATGCATACCAATACATTCAATCGTACTGACGCATTTGCGTTATGGTGTTTTATACCATAGGTTCAGAAGCACGAGCTCCAGAGTATCAGTAGCATTCCAATCTCAGTAGTCAGAGTTAGCAGTGAGTCCTCATCCTTCGAGGATATGACCATTATTTTATTATCTCATTAATTAATTTATTTTAGTATTTGGAGTTAGTTGGGGACATGTACCCTCAACTCCTTATTCAAACAGTTTAGAGGCTTTTGGACTAGCATGTTCAGACAGTTATTTCAGTTGTTTTGGTATTGATATACCATACCTCCAGATGTTTATGTTTTATCAGTTATGTTACAGTTTTGAACCTTATGGCCTTTCAGCCTTTATTTCCGCATTTATACAGTATATTATGTAGTGTTCAGGTACAGATATCAGTCATGAGTTAGCTTGTGGTCCTTCGGGGTCATGAGCACCGTGTAGAATTTTGGGTAATAGATTCAGGGCGTTACACTTTTTGTTATGATTTTTTGCTTGCCTTTTGACTTTATTCCACTTGAAGGTTTGAACACAATATCTCTTGTTACAACTGCTGATTTTATTATGTGCTTAGGTCTAGTGGATACTATTCTCCTACTTGGCAGCCTAGTCTACAAAAAAGTGATTTAAGTTTAAGTTATTATAAGAAAATAACACAAGCTCTATGAATGTATCGCTTACATTAATAGTTTTGAAGCCATTTTTAGCTTGAAAAACACCCATTTCAGCTTGTCTTTATCTTTTATATTGAGTTGTATTTCCAACACCCTTTCCCCTTCTCGCAGTCATAATAACAGTCTTGCTTGGTGCAATATTAGTAGCATCATGTGTTGTACTAACTTTAGAACATGTAAATTAAATTTCAAGTAGATGTGGAATACCTCTTTCAACATTACCACTTGCTCTACCCCTTCCTATGGCACTTCTAGTTCTTGATGATATTCCAGCACTTCTTGAAGGAATTTTTGATACTGCAAAAGAGTTAGAAGGTGTTGCTTTTTCTCTAAAGTTTGATGCTGATGCAAAATCAGTAGCACCATGATTAGCATGCGTTGTTCTTGCTCTAGCAAGAGCACCATCATTTGTTGATGGTGGTGCAAAATCAGTAGCAATAGATGTACTTGATCTTTTGTTAAAAAAAATGGTACAGATTTAACAGGTGGAACTGGTGATTTTCTAGGTCTGTCGCTTCCTCTCTTTGTAGTAGGTTCGACATTATTATTTGTTTGTTTCTAACATTCAAACGATTAGATACATATTAGATGGTTTGTGTAAAGTAGAGAAAACAGTAATAGGTAAATTACCTTTGGTCTGCCCCTTCCCTTTGTTGTGCTTGATGGTTCTGTAACATTTTCTACCTTTGGAGTAACACTATCTCCACCAGTCCTTAGAATAGGACCACCTCTTTTACTGTGCCCCTTAACATGGCATTGGCTATATGTCATAGTAACTCCAGTTTTTGGCATTTTTTTAGACTTCTTGATTTCACCAACTTTTTTTTCTCTCAACTTTTTTATCCTGCCTGACATTTTCTTTATTACTGCTAGAGAAACAAAAGGGTTTGTTGATACAGACCATATTTTTATGTTATTCATAGGTTGCATGAAATATGAGTAATTGGACATGTATCTCTCTTTAGAGTAACATGGATCAATGAAATCAAGTGGGTTATACTTCTTATTCAACACGACAGCTATGACATGTGAACATGGTATCCCCTTCAACATCAAGGATCTACAAATCCACTCCCTTTTTCTCAAACATACAGGGTATTGCTTATATCCATTTAAAACTTCAAATTTTGTTACTCCATTAAACTCAATGTTACATCTCATTGACTTGTCTATATTATCCTCTAACACTCTTATTGACATTTGAGAGAAATTAGCGACCCAAAATCGTGAAAATTTACTTAACCTAGCTAGCCTAGTTATGACCTTGACTCTTATCTCTTCAAGCATACTAATAATACTCTTATGCCTTGTTTATATAATTCAATCATTAAAACTCACACATGTTGTTATCTATAGAATCATACTTGACTTGACAATCAAAACATACCTTTTTTCAATACTCTTTATCATAGTAAAGTAGATCAGAAATAATTTTGTTACCAAGCATAGACAATTCATCCATATCTCCTTGAATTCAACTTCAAAAGTTCTTCTAGCACTTTTCCCAAATGCCATCTTACTTTGAAGACCCCTTCAACGCTTTGACCAATATGCTAAGATGTGCCTAGCTAACCTTCTTTTCTCATAACTTGGTAACAACTCTTTAACAACTAAATCAAGTACCTAAAAACATACCTGTTATTAGTAAAAACATATACAAATAGAATATTTTTTTGAGAAATAAATACAAACAAATATTTAAAAAAATAGAGTTAACAAAGTACCTTTTGCATGTTTGACATAATAGTGAAACTTGTTCCATCTCCTAATCCCAAGTCTTCTTTCAAGAGAGAAATAAACCAACTCCAACTGTTTTTGCTCTTATTTTCCACTATAGCTGTAACACCCCGATTCGTTGAACCGGAATGCTACATGGTGCTCATGACCCCGAGGGACCACAAGCTAACCCATGACTGATATGTGTACCTGTATACTGCAATTCATGATATAATAATATGGAATACATAGAAATGTAAGGCCATAAGTTTAAACAGAATAAAATCATGTGGGTGAAAATACCCAAAACAACTCAATCTGAAAGCTAAGTCTGAACGTAAATCTGAACGTAAATATGATCGTAAATCTTAACGTAAATCTTAAAGCTTCTAAACTATCTGAATAAGGAGTTGAAGGAACATGTCTCCAACTAACTCCGTAAAACTAAACTGAAGAAATAAATAAATGTATCAAATCATATTGTCCTCGAATCAATGAGGACTCACTGTGTCTCTGCGACTGGAATGCTATCGCTTCTGCTAGGCTGGAGATCGTGTCTCGAAACCTATGGTGTAACATGAAAAGAAACCACCATAGCGGAAATGTGGCAGTACAACTGAAGTACTGAGTATACGAGGAAGGTAGGCTGAACATAAAGGGTTTCATGCATAAACAACACTGACTGACTAATATGAATGTGGGAGTGCAACCACACATATATAGAAACTGGGACCGTGAATACGTGATAGCATGACCTGTAAGCTAATACATGGTTAACTGATAACTGTCATGACTGATACTAAAACTGATAACATGGACGACTGTATCTGACAGTTTTATATATACTAAAATCTAAAGAACACCCTGAGTTCTTTTATTGAGACTGATTCTAAAACTATGGGAAGTAATGTTTAACCGACATGCCCCATGTGTGTCGTTATGGCTAAGCTGGGGTCCAATTTCTGCCCCGACTGGAGGGGTATCAATACCGTACCACGGGTAAGGACAGCCTGTGAGTGACCCTTATCTGGCAGGTACTCAATGAGAACGGTGGGAACTCTAAACTAACGGGTTAAGCCACCTCATCAATCCTAATCTGATGGGTTAAGATGTCTCAACCTACACTGTCTACGTAGTTTTGGAACATAAGGATGACTACTAAGAATCACACCCTGAACTGGCAGGTGAGTTCCTATCCTTAGGTTCACACGGTGCTAACCTCTACTCCCATCTGGAGGGACTAGACATGAATAATTGGTTGTACATGACTTAATCTTACTGAATTCCGTTGACTGGCGGAATGTTACTGATATCTGACAACTGACTAAGATCATGAGGTTTTCCTGAGTCACATGACTGACTGAAGTCTATGGAATCATAGCTTGAGTTCGGATATCGTGAAACATGACATGGCTCTAGGCACACAACTATAGTTTTCAGGTACAAGTACCCCCAGGACTCGATAGGAGGAAACTGACACAAATGACATGACTTGATCACAAGATTTGAGTCCACAATTCACAATATCATAAGTAACGCTTTCATAATAAGAATGATTCTCAACAAACTATCACATGATCGGGAATGCCCACAATATGTATATACTTGCATGGCTTCAATAACATGGTCATTCCATATCGCAACAATATTATGAGCATCTCATACAACTTCTTTAATTCAAGACAATAGCATGGGGATCAAGTTGAACATAAACTTAGAACATGGAATAGTCATTTAGGACTTATTATGTCATAAAAGCATGATTTCTATTCCCTTAGGTATTTTCACAAATACCTTACATGCACATCTTAGGCATACGTGGATTCATCAAGATTACAAATATTCAACCACCAATTTCACATATTTATACATTAAATACCACCATATCCTCATAATAAACATACAAAGATCCCATCTTAGGCATCATTGATAACGCCCAAACTACAGCTCTCATAAGAGTGTAAGCGGTCGATGTCAAATATAGAACCCAACTGGGTTGGGTGTCGAATCCCACAGGGAATACTTGGTCACTAAGTGTTGCAACTATTAGTAGACTTTTGGTCGAAATTCCACGGAAAAGGGGGATTTTGGGTTATGGCGTGAACCAATAATATTAAAGTAACAATGGAATGCTTTGTTTAGTAAGATTTAATCACAGAGAATAATAAGTTAGGGTTATGTCCACCTTATGAGTTCTACGTATCTATTAACTATGAGTAATGCGGAATTTAGACATGCATGCACTTATAGAGATTCATATTCTAATGGTAAATCCTAGTGTTTCTCAACCATCAAGGATTATTTCACTTTAACTCTCTCGAGCCTAAAGTGTATAACTAACGGTACAAATTCTCTAAGAAAGTTAATCCGGTTAAGGCATTAACATGTAAACAGCGGTTGGTAGCCCTATTTCCTTGTCATACTCTCTTTTCCAAACATATAACTTTTCTCTCGAACAAGTTAATGCTATACTGGCGTAATCCCTATGTTTGCAACCATAAGAATTCAATTAAAACGAAGAGAGTAATGATATAAGTATCATACGCATCAAGAATTCACAAACTCATAGTAATAGATAGTATATCACAAGGCTTCCATAACCCTAACAAAGAAGTTTAGCTACTCATGAGTGTAACGGAGATCACAATAAATATCATCATCGTACCAAAGCTAGAATAATCTTCGCGAGGGGATGATTTTAACGTCAAAGAGGGATGACGTTTTTCCTTTTGGCCGTTTTTCTCAAGAGAGCCGTGTTTCTCTGTCAGAAAATTGTAACATGAATTGTCCAAAAGTTGAATGAAAAAAAAATAGAATCGAATAACAATTGAATGCTGAAAAATTCAGCAAATAAGGTTTTTATAACCTCCTTGTCCTAATCCTACTAAGTTACTGCTGCACCCCTAAGTATTTAAAAATACTGCTTTCGCCTGGGACAATTTCGTCATGCGTCACATTCAGTCCATAAGCTTCCAAAAGCTGCCTTCCTTCTTATGTGAAGTTTTCCTTGGCTGCCCAAAGGTCCACAAAGTGCTGAAATCTTCATCATTAATACCTAAAAAACATGCTAATCACATAGGTTAGCTCACTTACAGGAAAATTGACTAAAAGTGCAGGAATTATATATTTTATCCTCAAAACTTAGCTATAACATGGGTAAATTATGGTGTTTAGGCATGTAAATACGCCCAACATCACCACCCCACACTTAAAACTTTGTTCGTCCTCGAACAAAATATTACATCCATGCAAACATCTACTTAGAATTTCACAGTAACAGCACAAAATGTTCAACAAGACATGCACGACAATTATTAATAAAGAGTAGTTTTCTTGATCACTACTAGAAACAATTCAACCTCCAACATAGACTCGTGATGATGGATAATTCGTATCCACAAGTTAAGCCACAAAGAATCATATAACACTACCCAAAACTCATCAACTATGTGTGTCTCACACAAGATATCACCCATAATCACTCACAAGTTTTGCATTTTTCGAAACATGGGTACAAGATTCTCCTTGCTCTCACTCTCACAAAAAATTCTTATGTTGCAACTGATGACCATAGGCTTGCCCTTAGTGTAATGCTCTACTAATATCATAATGCTAAGCTTAAGATCAAATAGGTCTTTACAGGGTTGTAATGTAGGCTAAGGGACAGGTAGGACTATTTTGGCCAGAAATAGTGACTATGTTCCCTAAGCGCTTTAATACACTACAATATGTCATTAACACTCTCTTTTAAACAACCCCTCTACTTTCCTTTCATCTACCAACCCCTTTTCACCTATTTTGTTATTCAATCATAAACACAAAGATGAGACTATACAACTCTCTTATTTATTTATTTTTTCTTTTCTATTATTTTTTTATATATATATATATATTTTCTTTTTTTCTTGTTTTATAAGCATCCCTATGATAGCCACTCTTTTTCACCTTATTTTCAAGTACCAATACACTCTGTGGCATTACTTTTACCATTTTTCTCTTATTTTGCCACACTCCTTACTCACTTGGTTCTACAATTTAAAACGCTTAGGAGTTTGAATCAAATTATGGTCTTGAAAAAAAAATGGATTAGGCTACATATGAGGCTGTCAAAGAAAATAGCTAAAGGCTCAAAGGGGATTAACTAGGATAATGTACACGGATAGGTAAAAAGAAGGTAAATAATTACAGGCTGCTAAAGAAATGCCTAAATCATCTCCTAAACTCACACTCTTTATTTCACTTTACACACACACCAGGCAAGTTCTAGCATCAGTCACAACACAGAATATACTATAACCTCACACACACAAGGCACATGGTCAACTTTATTGGGAGCAGTATAGACTCTTGACCCAACAGATGAATGAATTAAAGCACACACTTATCACATAGTGAGTCACACTTAGAGCCTAAATGTCTCAATAATAATGATTTTAGCACAAACTCTTGTCATAATACCATGCCGCCTTTCAGAACTATTTCATGCAAAACCTAAAAAAAAACTAAAAATCTAAAAATTTAACTACAAACTAGAATAAATGCAGGCAAAGAAGTACAATACAGCATACAAATACCAGCACCCCACACTTAGACGGGACACACTGCCCTCAGTGGAAATAAATAAGGAAAACCTGATTAGTCGAACTCCTCTTCTATGTCTGGGGTCATACCCCCTGCGTCGGAATCATCATCAGAGTCGTCATTGTCAGAGTTTCCTCAAAATGTACCCCACTTTATCTTAAAAGTGCGTCGTGGTATTTGTAGAGAGGAGGACCCAGCTTGCTCCTTTCTTGACCTTTTCTGTCTTTTCTGTGAGGTGGACGCTTTTTCTTTTCCTTGTCGTCCTTTTGGGGCCATTCTACCTGAGATTAAAATAGATTCATGTTAGCTCATCTCGAAAGATTTAATCGACAGACAAAAAATAGTGGCACCACCCCACACTTAATTTTTTGGCCCAAACTAATTAAGTGAGTGATGTCGATTACTCAGACTTCATCGACCTACATTTAAGAGATATGTTCCAACAACATGTTCAGCACAGTCATACTTTCATGTCATCTTAACTATCCTTTCCAACTCTATTTCATGTAATCTTGACTATGCTTTCATGTTTGGATTAATGCATCTTTTGAACAAGACTACTACATAGATATCGTATCAAGTTATGGCATAGAAATAATCACAACATCTCATGCTTGTAGTCAACCATGATTTTTATCTCGATGAACAAGTCATTCAAACATTCAAGCTTTCAAGTGACAAGATTATGTATTAACTTCACAATTTTGACTTCATAGAACTATGACAGTGTATAACAATCAAATACAAGTCGGAACAAAGTCAAGAACACTCACACATATTCTTTCACTCAACTAGATGTATCATAACAAACCAACCACATTCAAATCACCAACACCACTTCAAGATCTAACATACCATTATAAGTATAGCATCGCAACAACTACAGAATATAAAAGAAGAACTTACTTGGTGATGGATTCGGAAGATGATTTTGCAAGATTAGATGCGCAAAAAGAAAAGTTTTGAGAGAATTTGGAAGCTTGGGTGGCGCCTATATTGAGCAAACAATTGCATTTTGTTCTAAGGTTGAAGTTCTATTTATAGACTAAGCCATGGGTCGGGTTTTATCCATGTAAAATCGGGTTAGGAGATAAAATTGCATAAGTAGGCGGCGCCTAATGCTTTGCCTATGCTTAGCATAGGCGGCGCCTTTAGCAAAGCCTAGTTGAACATAGGCGGCGCCTATGCTATGGCCTAGTTGGGCATAGGCGGCGCCTATGCTATGGCATTGTAGATTCAGAGAGCAAAGGCAATGGCATAGACGGCGCCTAATGCTTTGCCTAGTTGAGCATAGGCGGCGCCTATGCTATAGCCTTGTCGATTCAGAGAACATAGGCCATAGAATAGGCCTTGCCTTGTCCGTTGCCTAGATTTACATAGGCCTTGCCTTGTTCGTTGCCTAGATTTGCATAGGCAATGCCTTGTCTATAGCCTTAAGCTCCATCATTCCTAACTTACCACCTTTAACATAGCTCACTTTCAAATCAAAATTTGAGATCAATCTCCTCCTTTATACATCTTGCACCTACACTTACTCAAAAACAACAAAAACAATTAGAACGATGGGTTGCCTCCCACCAAGCGCCTTAGTTTTGGTCGTGGCTCGACTCTTCTTTTTGGATTTTTATTTAACAAAACAACATCCTAGTAAAACAAAACGATTAAAAACGATGGGTTGCCTTCTATGTAGCGCTTGATTTATTATCGCGGCACGACATAGTTATCTCGATTACTTAGACTTCATCGAGATATAATGTGCATCATTTTTTGAATGGATTCAGACGATGCTGATACTTAATTGTGGGCATGCAATCTTCTTCGAGATGAATCTTATGCATACATATCCCATGAGGGATACCAATTATACCATCAATAGTCCAATCAATGGCTCTCTTATACCTCTTCAGAATAGAGATGAGAGCCTCTACTTGTTGCTCACCTAAATCGGTTGCAACAATCACCAGAAGTGTATTTCCACTTCCCAAGAATGCATACCTTAGATGACTGGGGAGCTCTTGCAATTCTAGAACTGGTGTCTCTGCAATGGAAGTCTTCGCTGTTGGTGAAGATCGATTCTTAAGATCAAGGTCCAGCTTCTTAGGAGCATGAGAATAGGACCTTATTCCTATTAGAGCACAAATGGTTTCTTCATATTCTTCATCCTCCTCACATTCAAAATTCAACAGCACATCAGGCAATGGCTCAACAGTAAGCTGCTTCTCTACAGATAATTCTTTCTCATCCTCATGATAAACATCAGCTACAGAGAACACATTCATATCTCTAGGCTACTTCATCGATTTGCATACATTAAAACGAACCACTTCGTCATTCATCCAAAATAAAAGCTCATTGGCTCGTAAATCAATAAGCACACTTCTTGTTGCGAGGAAAGGACGACCCAAGATTATGGAAACTTCATAATCCACCTCGCAATCCAAAATAACAAAGTCTGCAGGAAAAATAAATGTAGAAACCTTCACCAATACATCATATAGGATACCAACAGGTCGTTTTACTGACCTATCTGCCATCACAAGTCGCATATTGGTTGGTGTAGGATCGCCCAATCCCAACTTTCTGTAAATGGATAGCGGCATCAAATTGATGCTAGCTCCCAAATCGCACAATGCCTTAGCAAAATTCATAGATCCAACCGTGCAAGGAATAGTGAAAGCACCAGGATGTGCCTTCTTCTGAACTAAAGATCTCGTGGTAATCGCACTGCAATGATGAATATCATCTGCCAGTTCATAGCTTGCTGCCCGCTTCTTTGTCAAAAGGTCCTTCATGAATTTAGCGTACCCAGGCATCTGTTCCAGTGCCTCCACCAAAGGAACATTAATAGTCAGCTGCTTCAACATAGTCATAAATTTATTGAACCTGGTATCATCAGCTTTCTTCTTTAGTCTCTGAGGAAAAGGTGGTGGTGGAAGCGAAATAGTTTTCTCCACCACTTTCTTTTTATCTTGCTTCCGATTATTCATCTTTTCAGGTTGCAGACGTTTAGGGGTGACGTCATTAGCACACTCTTCAGCTTCTTCGGCATCTTCACATTCTGCATCAATAACCTTATCTGCTATATTATCAGCCACCTGCTTGCCCTTAGATGGATTCTTCAACACCTTACCACTCCCGGTAGTAATAGCCATACATGATCCGTCGTTCCTTAGATTTTGCACAGTGTCACTAGGTAAAGTGCCAGCCTTTCTTTGATTGAATGCCGCTGAAAATTGACTCAATTGTTGTTCCAGCTGTTTTATTGAAGTGGAATGCGAGTGAACCAATTGATTTATTGATGACAAATCATTCTTTACCTCAGTTACGCCCATGTTGGTTGCCTCTACTCCTTTCAACAGCTTAGCCATCATATCTTCCATGGACATCTTCCCAGAGCCAGACGCCGCGGCCTTACGATTTCCTGGAGGAACATACAAACCACTCTTGTCAGACTTATTCTTGTATCCAGATTTATCATAATAGTTCCGACCTTGGTTTCCTTGGGCATTGCCTCGGAAACCCCCCTAATTATTCAAGTAGTTCGCTTCCTCCTCAGAATCAAAATCATTTCTTCCCTGTGATATAACAGCCTTGACTTTTTTGATCTTCCCTGATAATAAATTCTTGGTAACAAGATCCATCTGCATTTTCATGTGAGCCATATCCTGGTCACGCTTCTCTTCTCTTCGCCTCTGTTCTGGTGTCATGCCAATAGATACAGTAGAGCTCTCTACCTCAGAATCCCTGGTATGCCAAGCTCTACTCTGCTTTGTCATACGATCTAGCATATCACTTGCCTGAATAAAAGTAAGGTCCATGAATGACCCTCATGCAGCATTATCAACCACTGGCTTTGTAACCGAGTTCAAAGCCCTATATAATATCTCCATCAAGTGGACATTAGTCATATGATGATTTGGGCACCGCATAAGCTTCTTCTTGAATCTCTCCCATGTTTCGTGGAGAGCTTCAATTGGAAGCTGTCGAAAATTGCTTATCTCATCTCTTAATTGTGCTCTCTTGGATGGCGGATAGAATCTTTCTAAGAAAGCATCTTTTAATTGCCTCCAATTAGTAATGGAATCAGGAGTTAGCCCGTTCAACCATAGAGTTGCCTCTCCAGATAGAGACAATAGAAATAAGCGCAGCCGAATTGCATTCTGTCCAACTCCTGGATTGTCAAACGCCTTGCATGTTAAGATAAAATTAATCAGATGCATATTCGGATCATCTCCTGCAAGTCCACCAAATAACTCTTTGAGTTGCAATAGCTGAATCATGGTGCTAGTGATATTGAACTTGGCTTTGGGTGCCAAGGGCGGAGGAATAATAGCCCCTGTGGCACCAGCTCCATCCAAATCATCATCATCATCATCAAAAGGAACCTGCACAGCTCGGCGGTCAGGTCTCATTCTAGCTTGACGATCTCTTCTGTTCACAGGCGCTGCCACCTCATCTGCATGCCTTGGATTCAGTAACTCTTCATCACCCAGGTCCTCATCATCAGGATTTGTTGCCCGACCTGGGTTATCAATATTCTGTTGATGCACTTGAGCGGCTGCCAATGCAGCTAATCTGGCCTGCTCCGGTTGAGCAGCCCTTCGTTCAATGTCACGTTGTGCATCCATTCTGCCAATAAGATATGGTTCAGGATTGATAGGTAATAATGGCTGACCTGAACTTCGTGTATTTGGCATGCACTCCACTAAACCTGAACAAAACAAAAACAACAAACAAAAAGTAATATTCGAGAATCTTTGACCAAAGGGTCTATTAACTATCACAAACTTAGTAGACAACCGTATTCCCCGACAATGGCGCCAAAATTTGATAACGCCCAAACTACAGCTCTCGTAAGAGTGTAAGCGGTCGATGTCAAATATAGAACCCAACTGGGTTAAGTGTCGAATCCCACAGGGAATACTTGGTCACTAAGTGTTGCAACTATTAGTAGACTTTTGGTCGAAAATTCCACGGAAAGGGGGGATTTTGGGTTATGGCGTGAACCAATAATATTAAAGTAACAATGGAATGCTTTGTTTAGTCAGATTTAATCACAGAGAATAATAAGTTAGGGTTATGTCCACCTTATGAGTTCTACGTATCTATTAACTATGAGTAATGCGGAATTTAGACATGCATGCACTTATAGAGATTCATATTCTAATGGTAAATCCTAGTGTTTCTCAACCATCAAGGATTATTTCACTTTAACTCTCTCGAGCCTAAAGTGTATAACTAACGTTACGAATTCTCCAAGAAAGTTAATCCGGTTAAGGCATTAACATGTAAACAAGGGTTAGTAGCCCTATTTCCTTGTCATACTCTCTTTGCCAAACATGTAAATTTTCTCTCGAACAAGTTAATGCTATATTGGCGTAATCCCTATGTTTGCAACCATAAGAATTCAATTAAAACGAAGAGAGTAATGATATAAGTAGCATACACATCAAGAATTCACAAACTCATAGTAATAGATAGTATATCACAAGGCTTCCATAACCCTAACAGAGAAGTTTAGCTACTCATGAATGTAACGGATATCACAATAAACATCATCATCGTACCAAAGCTAGAATAATCTTCGCGAGGGGATGATTTTAACGTCAAAGAGGGATGACGTTTTTCCTCTTGGCCATTTTTCTCAAGAGAGCCATGTTTCTCTGTCACAAAATTGTAACATGAATTGTCCAAAAGTCGAATGAAAAAAAATTAGAATCGAATAACAATTGAATGCTGAAAAATTCAGCAAATAAGGTTTTTATAACCTCCTTGTCCTAATCCTACTAAGTTACTGCTACATCCCTAAGTATTTAAAAATACTGCTTTTGCCCGGGACAATTTTGCCATGCGTCATATTCAGTCCATAAGCTTCCAAAAGCTGCCTTCCTTCTTACGTGAAGTTTTCCTTTGCTGCCCAAAGGTCCACAAAGTGCTGAAATCTTCATCATTAATACCTGAAAATGTGCTAATCACATAGGTTAGCTCACTTATAGGAAAATGGACTAAAAGTGCAGGAATTATATATTTTATCCTCAAAACATAGCTATAACATGGGTAAATTATGGTGTTTAGGCGTGTAAATATGCCCAACATCAATCATCAAACTCCAACCACATGAACATCAACCACCAACAACATAAACATCATAATACAAAATTTTGAAGATGGTTCTTGAGCTTCATGGACTAAAGGAGTCCATGAATCAAATCACGCATACCTTAGAAGGAAGATTCTTGATGATTGACGGAGGAATTTCCTTGAAATTGGATCTTCAAATTTAGTTACGCAACCCTAGTTGTTTTTCTCTTTTAGTGCTCTTGGATGATTAGCTTTGAGATGATAATAGGGTTGTAATATGTTTAGAAGCTATATATTTCGTAGGGTTAAGTTTTGGGACGTGTAAGGAGTGTTAAACGACTTAATTACCCTTAAAATAACTCAAAACGGAGTGTTTTTGGCACCTGGAATTGACTTAGGCGGCGCCCAAGTGATTTCCTAAGCTAGGTTGGGCGGTGCCTAACCAATCGCCTATCCTTACTGTCTCTCACGAAAATGGGAATAACTTTTCGGTCGGATATTAGATTAAGGTGAAATTGGTATCGTTGGAAAGCTAATTTGATTCTCTACAATTTGGTGGGTCTAAATTAGCCAAAATACCACATTAACATTGAGTTATACTTGTTCAAAGATGAACCTTTCACAATCGAACACTAAAACTTGATGGATTCAAAAACTCTTAGTTGTATTACCTTAAGTGACTCATATGAACATGCTTAATGCATCATAAGCTATCCTATAACTAGGATATTCATTTTAAGTCATGTACTCAAGTATGAATCACAAGATAGGAGATTTCATACGTAGGAATACTTATTTACTTTCTAGCTTAGAAACATGCGGGGTATTACAATATCTCCCCCTTGGGAACCTTCGTTCTCGAATGAGAAGTTATCGAGTAGGGATACAAGACAATAGAACCTGAACTGAACATGAAGAACTGAAACTTGATCTCATGACTGACATGCTAAACATACTGAACTCATGCATATCTGATGCACAGACAACTGGCACATGAATGCATGACTGAGTATGAAACGGTTAATAGGTACCAAGTTTATACTGGAAACATGAACGTGAAACTGAATAAGATTAAGGAGAACTGTTACCTTGAGCTTGATCTGAATTAGCGGGGAAGAGGTGATGATACTTGGTATGCATATCTGCTTCTGCTTCCCAAGTAGCTCCCTCATGAGACTGATTTCGCCAAAGAACCTTGACTAGAGGGACTTCTTTATTCCTCAATCTATGAGTCTGATAATCTAAGATTTCGACTAGAATCTTTTCATAAGAGAGGTTGTTCTGAATGTCGATGCTCTGAATAGGGACAACAACTGTTGGGTCACCTATGCACTTCTTTAGCAAAGAGACAGGGAAACTGGATGGACTGAGGCTAGATCTGAAGGCAACTCAAACTCATAAGCTACCTTGTCGTAGCGACAAAGAATTCTGAAGGGACCGATATATCGGGGACTGAGTTTCCCTTTCTTGTTGAACCTCTTCACTCTCTTCATGGGAGAGATCTTAAGATAGACATAGTCATTGACCTCAAACTCGAGATCCTTTCTACAAACATCTGCATAGGACTTCTATTGGCTCTAAGCAGCTCGGAGCCTCTCTCTGATCAACTGAACTTTCTCTAAGGCATCGAATACTAAGTCAGGACCTATGATTTAGACCTCACTAACTTTGAACCAACCAATCGGAGATCTACATATCCTACCATAGAAATCTTCGAATGGAGCCATCTGAATACTAGAATGATAGCTATTGTTGTATACAAACTCAATCAAAGGCAAGTGGTCGTCCCAACTTCCCTTGAAGTCAATTGCACACGCCCTTAGCATATCTTAAAGAGTCTGAATGGTCCTCTCTGGTTCACTATCTATATGAGGATAAAATGCTGTGCTGAGATGGACTTGGGTACCGAGACCCTTTTGGAATGCTTCCCAAAAGTGAGAACTAAACTGGGTACTTCTGTCTGAGATGATAGATAGTGGAACACCATGTAACTTGACTAACTCCCTGATATAAAGTTTGGCATAATCCCCGGCGAAATAAGAAGTACGAACATGAAGAAAATTAGCTAACTTGGTTATTCTATCTATAATGACCCAGACTGAATCATGCTGATGACGAGTTCTAGGCAAACCCGTCACGAAGTCCATGTTAAATTCTTCCCACTTCCAAGTAGGAATGGTGAACTCTTGCATGGAAACACTAGGTTTCTGATGCTCTATCTTAACCTGCTGACATGTAGAGCACTTAACCACAAACTCTGCAACATCTCTCTTCATCCCACTCCACCAATAGATCTCCCGCATATCGCGGTACATCTTAGTGGCCTCTGAATAAATAGAGTATCACGCACCATGCGCTTCTATGAGAATTCGCTGCCTCAATTCATCTACACCTGGAACACATAGACGACCCTGACAACGAAGAACACCATCTCTCCCTTGGGAGAAAACCTTAACTTTCTGATTCTAAACTGACTCTTTGAGCTTGACAAGGCTAGGATCCCTGTCTTGTTTCTCTTTCACCTCGGAAACTAGAGATGACTCTGAACTACTATGAACACATACACCACCCTCTGAAGAATTGACTAAGCGAATGCCTAGTTTGGCAAGCTGATGGATCTCCTGAGCCATCTTTTTCTTACTATCCTCAACGTGACAAATACTACCCATGGAGAGTCGACTGAGAGCATCGGCCATAACATTGGCCTTGCCCGAATGATAAAGAACACTCATGTCATAATCCTTCAAGAGCTCTAACCACCTTCTCTGGCAAAGATTGAGATATTTCTGGGAAAAGACATACTCGAGGCTTTTATGGTGTGTGAAGACATCTACATGAAATCCATGGAGATAATGCCTCCAAATCTTCAAGGCAAAAACTACCGCTGCTAACTCAAGATCATGAGTAGGATAATTCTTCTCATATGGCTTTAACTGTATGGAGGCGTAGGCTATGACCTTACCATGCTGCATTAGGACACAACCTAAACCCACTCTAGATACATCACAATAGACTACAAAACCGACTGAACCATCTGGAATAGCTAGAACTGGAGCTGAGGTGAGTCGAGTCTTCAACTTTTGAAAGCTCTTCTTGTATGAATCTGACCACTGAAACTTAATATTCTTCTGAGTAAATCTGGACATGGGAGATGCAATAGAACAAAATTTCTCAACAAACCATCTATAATAGCCAGCCAAACCCAAGAAACTCCTAATATGTGATGGAGATACGGGTCTGGGCCAGTTTTTTACTGCCTTAGTTTTCTGAGATCTACTCTAATGCCATCACCGTAAACAATATGGCCAAGGAATGCTACTGATCTTAGCCAAAATTCGCACTTGCTGAACTTAGCGAATAACTGGTGATCCCTGAGAGTCTGAAGAACAATCCTGAGATGGTCTGCGTGATCATGCTCTGTGCAAGAATAGATTAGAATATCATCTATAAAGACTATGACAAACATGTCCAAGTACTGCTTGAACACACAGTTCATCAAATCAATAAAATCTATAGGGGCATTGGTAAGACCAAATGACATGACTAAAAATTTAAAGTGACCATACCGAGCATTGGAAAGCTGTCTTCGGAATGTCACATTCTCTAACTATGAGGTGATGATAGCCTGATCTGAGGTCTATCTTGGAGAAGTAATTGACCCCCTGAAGTTGGTTGAATAGATCATCAATCCTGGGAAGAGGATGTCTGTTCTTGACTGTAACCTTGTTAAGTTAACGGTAATCAATACACATTCTGAGAGAACCGTCTTTCTTGTGCACGAATAATACTGGCGTACCCCATGGAGAAACGCTGGGTCTGATAAATCCCTTATCTAAGAGATCCTTCAACTAATCTTTCAGTTCCTTGAGTTCTTCTGGTGCCATTCTGTATGGCGGAATAGAAATAGGTTGAGTATCCAGAAGAAGGTTTATGCTGAAGTCTATTTTCTATTCGGGAGGAATTCCTGGAAGATCTTCAGGAAAGACATCTACATATTCATTAACAATAAGGACTGTTTTGAGGCTGGGAGATTCATAATTGGAATCTTTAACATGCACGAGATGATACACACACCCCTTAGAAATCATTTTCCTTGCTCGAAGGTAGGAAATAAGTTGACCCCTGAACGCTGAAATGCTATCCTTCCACTCTAGGATGGGCTCATTCAGGAACTAAAATTAAACTATCCTATTTCTGCAGTCGACTGTGGCATAGCAGGAATGAAGCCAATCCATGCTGAGAATGACATCAAAATCAGTCATCTCTAACTCCACTAAATCTGCTGCTGTGGATTTATGAGATATCATAACTAGGCAGTTCCTGTATACCCACTGGGCTATGATGGTTTTACCTACTGGGGTAGAGATTGAGAAGGGCTCTGCTATGACTTCGGGACTGATTCTAAAATCGCTTGCTATGTATGGAGTAACAAAAGACAAAGATGCACCTGGGTCTAGCAAATCATAAACATGAACATGGAAAATCTGTAACGTTCCAGTAACAACATTAGGAGAATTTTCCTGATCCTGTCGGGACTAATGAGCATAGAGTCTGTTTGGGCGTTGCCCACTGGTAACACTAGAAATGGCACCCTGCTGGTTCGGGCGACTGAACTGAGCTGTAGAATGATTTTACTGACTTTAAAGACTTGACTGCAGACACTCCCTAATCTTGTGGCCTAGCTTGCCACAACCAAAACAAACATCACTATCAGCTCTGCAAATGCCCTTGTGGTTCTTACCATAAGTCTGAAAAAGGGAATTCGTTCGGGCACTGCTAACACTACCCTGAGATTTAGAGCCTGGTGCTTTGTCTCTATTGCCGTCTCTGAACTTCGGCACTAGAGCGCTAGAAGAGGATGAAGCTAGAATGGCTGACTTGGAGCAAAACTGTGAACGATTTCCTTCATCTGACTTGGGGTGAGCAAAGTTGAAGTTACCTGACCTTGCTCTCTTGTTCTGCCTCTCCGTTGTCTTAAACATCTGCTCTTCTACTTGTTGGGCATGGGTCATGAGTCTGGCTAAGGTCATATCACTGATCAGCATCACAGACCTACACTCATTTACCACAGCTATCATTGACCCTTGACACAAACTTGCTCATCTTAGCTCTATTGTCTGCAACCACATGAGGAGCATACCTGGATAGCTGAGTAAATAAGAGAGAATACTCCTTAACTATCATATTCCCCTACCTGAGGTTGATGAACTCAAGAAGGAAAGAATCTATATTCCTCCTACTCGATAGGGCCTGTATCATCTAACCTCTCAGACTTCTATTGTTTGTACCAATCATGAGCAACATCCTATAACTGGTAGGCGGCGAACTCAGCACTCTCAATAGAAGTAACACCCATGATGTCAATGACCTTCTGGTCTTGGTCAATGAACTCCTGAGGGTCCTCATCATACTTAAACGCATGGAAAGATGGAGGGTTCATCCGGGTGAAGTCCCAAACCCTAGCTGCTTTGGGATTGGCCACTAGATTGGCCAGAATAACTGGTGGCCGTTCATTATATGCAGCCATGGACTGAGCAAGTGTGGTAAATACGGCTTTAAACTCCGCATGGGAAACATGTTCGCCCAAAGGATCTTTGGGATGAGGAGCTGGTTGGTTTCATCTCTTTAGGGCCATGGTCTGGAATAAGAGAAGAATGGATTAGACTAATAGTTTAACTTGTGATTATGCTCACTAGCATGACATGAATAATGAAGAAAGGGAACTATTCCTAAAACATTTTATAGCCTCCCTCACATAAATGTGGCGCACAACACACCCATGTACAAGACTCTACTAGATATGGCTTTCAGACTTCCTAGGACTCTATTGAACCTTAGGCTCTGATACCAAGTTTGTAATACCCCGATTCGCTGAATCGGAATGCTACACGGTGCTCATGACCCCGAGAGACCACAAGCTAACCCATAACTAATATCTGTACCTGTATACTGCAATTCATCATATAATAATGCGGAATACATAGAACTGTAAGGCCATAAGGTTAAACTGAATAAAATCATGTGGGTGAAAATACCCAAAACAACTCAATCTAAAAGCTAAGTCTGAACGTAAATCTGAACGTAAATCTAAAAGCCTCTAAACTATCTGAATAAGGAGTTGAAGGAACATATCTCCAACTAACTCCGTAAAACTAAACTGAAGAAATAAATAAATGTATCAAATCATATTGTCCTCGAATCAATGAGGACTCAATGTGTCTCTGCGACTGGAATGCTAACGTTTCTGCTAGGCTGGAGATCGTGTCTCGGAACCTATGGTGTAACATGAAAAGAAAGCAACATAGCGGAAATGCGGCAATACAAATGGAGTACTGAGTATACGAGGAAGGTACGCTGAACATAAAGGGTTTCATGCATAAACAACACTGACTGACTAATATGAACGTGGGAGTACAAACACACATATATAGAAATAAGGGTCGTGAATACGTGATAGCATGACCTGTAAGATAATACATGGCTTACTGATAACTGTCATGACTGATACTGAAACTAATAACATGGACGACTGTAGCTGACAGTCCTGTATATACTAAAATCTGAAGAAGACCCTGAGTTCTTTTATTGAGACTGATACTGAAACTGTGGGAAGTAGTGTTTAACCGACATGCCCCATGTATGTTGTTATGTCTAAGCTAGGGTCCAATCTCTGCCCCGACTGAATGGGTGTCAATATCGTGCCACGGGTAAGGACAGCCTGTGAGCGACCCTTATCTGGCGGGTACTCAATGAGAATAGTGGAAACCATAAACGGACGGGTGAAGCTACCTCATCAACCCTAATCGGACGGGTTAAGATATCTCAACCTATGCTGGCTACGTAGTTCTAGAACACAAGGATAACTACTAAGAATCACACCCTGAACTGGCGGGTGAGTTCCCATCCTTGGGTTCACTCGATGCTAACCTCTACTCCCATCTGGAGGGACTGAACATGAATAACTGACTGTGCATGACTTAATCTTACTGAATTTCATTGACTGGCAGAATGTTACTGATATCTGACAACTGACTAAGATCATGAGGTTTTCCTGAGTCACATGACTGACTGAAGTCTATGGAATCATAGCTTGAGTTCGGATATCATGAAACATAACATGGCTCTAGGCACACAGCTATAATTTTCGGGTACAAGTACCCCCAGGACTCAATAGGAGGAAACTGACACACATGACATGACTTGATCATAAGATTTGAGTCCACAATTCACAATATCATAAGTAAGGCTCTCATAATAAGAATGATTCTCAACAAACTATCACATGATCGGGAATGCACACAACATGTATATACTTGCATGTCTTCAATAACATGGTCATTCCATATCACGACAATATCATGAGCATCTCGTACAACTTCTTCAATTCAAGACAATAGCATGGGGATCACGTTGAACATAAACTTAGAACATGGAATAGTTATTTAGGACTTATTATGTCATAAAAGCATGATTTCTATTCCCTTAGGTATTTTCACAAACACCTTACATGCACATCCTAGGCATAGGTGGATTCATCAAGATTACAAATATTCAACTACCAATTTCACATATTTATACATTAAAGACCACCATATCCTCATAATAAACATACAAAGATCCCATCTTAGGCATCATCAAACTCCTACCATATGAACATCAAATACCAACAACATAAACATCATAATACAAAATTTAGAAGATGGTTCTTGAGCTTCATGAACGAAAGGAGTCCATGAATCAAATCACGCATACCTTAGAAGGAAGATTCTTGATGATTGACGGAGGAATTTACTTAAAATAAGATCTTCAAGCTTAGTTACGCAACCCTAGTTGTTTTTATCTTTTAGTGCTCTTGGATGATGAGCTTTGACATGATAATAGGGTTGTAATATGTTTAGAAGCTATATATTTCATAGGGTTAAGTTTAGGGATGTGTAAGGAGTGTTAAACGACTTTATTACCCTTAAAATAACTCAAAACGGAGTGTTTTTGGCACCTGGAAATGACTTAGGCGGCGCCCAAATGATTATCTAAGCTAGGTTGGGAGGCGCCTAACCAATCTCCTATGTTTGGTTGGGCGGCGCCTAACCAATTGCCTATCCTTACTGTCTCTTACGAAAATGGGCATAACTTTTTGCTCGGGTATTGGATTAAGGCAAAATTGGTATCGTTGGAATTCTCTACAATTTGGTGGGTCTAAATCAGCAAAAATACTGCATTAACATCGAGTTATACTCATTCAAAGATGACCCTTGCACAATCGAACACTAAAACTTGATGGATTCAAAAACTCTTAGCTTGTATTACCTTAAGTGACTCATATGAACATGCTTAATGCATCATAAGCTATCCTATAACTAGGATATTCATTGTAAGTCATGTACTCAAGTATGAATCACAGGATAGGATATTTCATACGTAGGAATACTTATTCACTTCCTAGCTTGGAAACATGCAGGGTATTACAATAGCCCAATCAAATGAAAGCAATTGGTTGTTTCTATCCTTCACCTCAGCCACAATAACTAACCACTGTAGACTGCATTTAGGAAACAACCATCCCATCATATGAATTTTCTTCATGACGTGAATGCCATCTTGACTACTTCAAAAAAATGTAGAATTCCTCAAAAAGTGGCCTACCAAATTTATTAGCTTCACCAATTTTCACCACAGAAGTGCTCCCACAATTAGACCTTAACAACTCATCTTTATAGTCAAGAATTCTCCCTTACTTTAGACTATGATCATCCATAATTTCATTTAAAATTTTAGCTCTTGCTCTCTTGTCTACGGTCTTACCTACATGCACCTTAAAGTTCTTTCTGATTAACTGTTGCAACTTAAAAACTTTGGTATTAGGTTGTTCAATTACATTCTCTTTCATAACCTTGGCTAAGAATTTTATGTTTTATAAGTAATTCCTGGTGGCCCTATTACAAATATACATGTACTAGAATGTAAGTCCGAATAACAAAGTTATTGTATTTAGTATCAAGACTTGCATACAGTAACCATTAGCAGTTTTTCTTGCCTTATCTTACCCTAACTCTATTTGGCTCATTGATATACTTTTCAATTTGAACCTTTTTCTGAATTCCATATTTAGTCACTATCTCTCTAAACTCTTTGACACTTACAAAAGTCATACCCAACTGCCACACAACCTTATCACAATTACGATCATACTTCACACTATTAGTCATAACTTTTTTCTCCTTATCCTAGATAATTTATACCTCATCTTATATGTTTCTTCAATACAACTATCATCTGTATCAATTTCATAGCTACCAATATTAAAACTAGCATACTATGGTTCATAACCCTTGAACCTTCTTTCTAAAGTACTTTTCTATGTAACAGTCTCATCAAATCCTGAATTTGGTCTAGCTTTACCAAATATGTTAAACCCTTGGGGGCTGCACCACACAGTGAGGGACCAGGTCCCTAAGAGTCATTCTCAAGCATTTGTAGGATCAATTAAAAGTGAAATAACTGTAGTGGAACTATGAGGTACTAAAAATAAAGGCAATGCAGAAATGTAAGAACACAAGATTTTTACGTGGAAACCCAACATAGGAAAAACCACGTCTTTCCCTCACAAGCACCTCCAAATCCACTCTAATCTTCCTCCTAATTATAGTAGATTTCAGCCTACCTCTAGGCTTCTTTTCCTTATAGTAACTCTAATATAAGCTCATCTTGGTAACTCTACCAAGGACTCTCAACACTGGTTAGATCCAACCAACAACACACTTAGGTAACTCTAACTAAGGCATTCTCTCAACAAGAAAACACTACTCTTATAACATGAGTAGTTCAATTATAATTTAACACTTACTCAAGGACAAGTTCAATTTATGTATAAATAGTTAGCTAAGAACTTGAGTGACGCAGAAATAAGGTTTTGCTGCCTCTCTTTTCACTCTTTAGAATATGCAAAAATCAATTATTGATGAGACATCTCTTTTCTTTTATAGCTGGGTGATTATTAGGGCGTGAAAGGTCATTGGACCATCTATCCAAGTCAGTATAAAATAGCACAAAATAGCACCTGCAAGTTTGTTACACAAGATGACAAAACTGTGCAGAAGGCGTGTTCCAGCTATATTATACCTTGCACATCGAGAGACCTAGTCCCTCGTAGTTTAGCTGCTCATCATCAAAACTATCTATAGTAATTTTTCCCCTTTTTGATAATGACAAACCAAACTATAAAATTTGAGCATCATTGCACATTCATCATATTTAATCAGAGGGATTACCACCTGAGGATGAAGTTCCCCCTATTATCATGCTTTTTTCTTTCATGCAACACAGGGACCTGGTCTATTGTTGTCATTTTACAGCAATTCTCCCCCCACACACCTTCATTAGTTGGTGCATTAGTATACTCACCCTTATCATCATGCACCTTCAATTTGTGCATTTGCATTTCTTTACTTTGTCACACTTCTCCTTGTCACTGTGCTACCATACCATGCTACCAGGTACTTACATATGAAGTCATTATCCCCCTTTTGACACCATAAAAAAGGATTAACTGTAAACCACATGTAAAGATAAGTGTGAGCTAATTAACTCATGACTATTGGGACAATACTAACATGAAGAACAACTTAGATTAAAGAAGACAATCGAAGCACATAAGCAGGAATTCATTCATTATACAATAGGACCCGTACCAGTAAAATGTACCATAAATTTATAAAAAAAAACTATTTGCAAAGGCCATTATTAGAGTAGGAACTGGACACTGACTCAATAGACTGACATAATAGGATTCAGGTAGAAGGGGGTTTAAAGGAGAATGATTTCAACAAGATATCCATTCTATCAGCTGTAGCAACATGAGCATACAACAATTGTTTAGTGAGAGATTTTACTTTAGCATTCAATCTTTGGGCTTCACCGGTTAACTCTGCAATTTTTTCTTTAAGTTTTGCATTCTCTGTTGCTTGTTCATCAGTGGCACCAGGTCCTTCTGAGGACATCTTCTGATTCTACAGGTTTAGATGAACTATCTCAGTTTCCTCAACTCTTCCAATGCTTTGTTCAAATTTTCTTGAGCAGAGTTCAGATACTTAGGACACACTTCTAACCTTTCCTTGAATGCATTCATTCACCACCAAGGTTGTTAGACTAAACTTCTGTTTAACTGTTCCAGGGGTCCCCTTTGTCCTAATTATTTCATAGTGATCAAACACCTTATTTAGGAAGTACCCATAAGGCATTCCATGCTTCCCTTTATGAACTCATATACCAGCTGAAACTCACTTATTAAAAACTTCTTTTTCACTATAGCAACTGAAATCTCACCCACTTTAGAGTCTTCAATCATAAATTCAGTAGTAGGTTGCTCCTTCATAATAGTTTTTACTCTCTTAACGGGTAATCTAAAATCCTTCCCCGTGCTTCTTCATCTAGATAGATATACTTTCCTTGCACCAGAGCCGTTAAGCTTAACCTATCTTCTGAGAATTCCATAGAGTAGTAGTATTGTCTTACCTCTCCTTTAAAGATAATGGGAGTTGGTTGTTCTAGTAAGTGCAACCATCCTTGATGCCTTAGATACTCTACCAGTTCTACCATTCCTATTTTTCATAGATTTTTGGATCTAAGACTCTCCCATTTAGAACTTTTTGAGTTTTTAAGACAACATTGCTTGATTCTCTAGGGACAATCTTTTTTCTTCCTCTTTTCTTCTTCCCTTTGATTCACTACTTAATATTTCTCTTCATCAGTTTTTCTCTTCGTAGGACCAGGTCCTTAGAGACTCTCTTCCTTTTCACCATGACTCTTAGACTTTGGATTTGAGGATCTGGTCCTTTTATGAACTTATAGTCTTTTCTTACTAGATGTAATAACAATATCAATATCAGTGTCCTTATCTTCTCCAACCTCTACTATTTCTATATTTGCCACTTCTACTATGACAATTTTCTTGAGTCTTCTTCTTTTGGTGGTAAAAGACTTACTTTTCTTCATGGCATCTGCTAGCAATTTTTGTTCAGATCCACTAGTAGAATAGGATCTAGTACCTTTCACACTAGCGTTAATTATTTTTCCTTTACTTTTATTGTCCTTCAGCCTATTTATTTTCCAACTCAAAGGTTGATTATCCTTATCTTATTCATTTACCTCGTATAGAGGTAATATGAACTTCCCATTCTCTTTTGAGTTAACCTGTTTCCCTATTATTTTCTCATCTGCACAAGCTAGACTTTTCATGGGATCATAAGTAAGTAAGAGTAAATTCTCAGCTACCAAATCTATGTTGCTGAGGGAATCAGACTTTTTTATAGGAATCTCTTCATCAATCAGGTTAGTAAATATAGACTTTGACTTTTAAAGGACAAGAGAACCATATTCAAGTAAATTGTCCATAATTTCAATAACTTTCAAATAATCAGAGGGAACTTAGATTTGAGGGGAATTTGAGGCTTTTGGTTATACTAAGGAAAGAGGTCCTTCAGATTGAATAATCTCTTATTCGATTGGAGGTCCCAAAACTTTGTTTAGGTCAACTATTAGGACAGAATACTGACTTTCGACTGGAGCAGTTTCACTTAAGATCTCAAGAGTCTCATGGAAGGACTAATGGTTAACACAGTTTGGTTCTCTTGAGAATGATCAAAAGACAACTTTTTCATGGTGTTTGAAGAAGAGGGAATTTAAGATATTTTTAAAAGTTTTTGAGAAGAGAAAGAAAGGACTCATTTAGTTCAGGAAGATAGTAGTATTTGAAGTTTAATTTAGAAGAGAATAAGAGGATTTGAATTTATAGGTAAAAAGATGATTGTTTGACATTTAAAAGTCACCTTTACGAACAACATCTAATGACAACGGTTGTGGCTCACTTTTTGAATCAATTTTGACATCTTTTGATCATATGAAATTAGACTAGTGGCTCTTTATAAATATAAACTTTATAAATATTCAAGACACATTATTTTGGTACTCACCTGAGTTATGGGACCAGGTCCCTCTCCCTTTTGAGTGAAATTTTGACTTGTTTTTACTTTAATTATTTCCTTTCTAAGCTATTACCTTGGGTGTATACCTACAAAGGTATTATACTGAGTTAGATTAGCATACACCTACTTTATCATGGATACTTGTCCCCTTCACACAGCCTACTTTTGGAAGGTACACTAATTCAGAGGTAAATTAATCAATCTCAGTTCAAACTTTCTCTTTTAGAATAAGTGTGAGGACCAAGTTCCATACTTCAGTTTACTCATACTGACTCAAGTTTATTCTTCTAAGATGAATTAATTTTGGGCCAGGTCCCTTGAAATCATCCTTTTCATAGTGAGACAATTTTGCCTTGAAGTGTCTAGAGAAAAAATCTAGTCAGGTCTTCCAATATTAAGCTTTAGAGCATATACTATTTACTGACCATTCCTGACTCCAATTCTCTTTCTCATGTCTAAGTTCATGATCACAAGTTGGGCTTGGGAACCCACTTAAGTTTTAGTTTCCAGTAGGAGAATAATGGCGTGACCAAATCTCTTTTAGCCCATCTAGGTAATGTTGTTTTGAGACCTTTGGAATGTGCATTCCCCTGCTGAAAGTATTCACTATTCTTTAATTTATCCTTAAGCCAAGATTGACATCTTTCTTTCAGATGTCCATTTCTTTCACTGTGAGTGCATAGGAGTGTGCTTTCTTTTCTTTCCACCCCTAATTTAGTTAAAGTGGCCATTATGATCGAGATACTCTAGGTGTAAACCTTTTAGAGTGAACTGGCTCTGATATCAATTGTTGAACTATTGGGCTTTGGACCATACAGTGAGGGACCAAGTCCTTTAGAGTCATTCTCAAAACATTTGTGGGATCAATTATAAGCGATATAACTGTAGTGCAACTATGAGATACTGAAAATAAAGGTAGTGCAAAAATGTAAGAACACAATATTTTTACGTGGAAACACATGTAAAAAACCATGGCTTGCCCTCAGAAGCACCTCCGAATCCACTATAATCTTCCTCCCAATTACAGTATATTTTAGTCTTCCTCTAGGATCCTTTCACTTATAAAAACTATACTACAAGATCATATTGGTAATTGTTGCGCCTAAGCGCACATGCATGTGTATGTGGTCTCATCAAGTAGTAAAGTGGCCCTTTATAAGCCAACTATCGATCCCAGAGGGACTCTTTTAAACAACTATCTAACTCTAGTTAACTATTTTGGTTTAAGTGGTGTAAAAGTAACTGAAAGAATTTTAGAGTTGTAGACCAAAAGCAAAGTAGACAATGCGTAAAAGTAAATTTCCTGGATAATCAATAAATAGAAACCCAGGGTTAAGGCCCTGCGAACAATCATACTAAGATTTTGAACTTCATTGGTTAAATTACTTATCTTGGTTTTCTATTCATGGGGTTTATATTATGATCATGGTCTCTCGAACCTCTAATCACCTATCTAACTTAGACCCACAACTAAATCGTTGAGCGGAAATGTGAGAACTAAGATAAAAACATTTATATTTCATCCCGTAGTGAATGAAATAGGTCACGTAGGTATATCTCTATCCTACATGCAAACTACAACTTCATTCTGTAGAAGCTTATAATCCTACTATATTTACCCCCATGTTCTATCCTCTTATTTCTCTTCTTGAGATCACAAGACAACAATAAATGTATTCTAAGGGTAGATAATCCTTAAAATAGTTATAAAATGGATAAAAAAACAACCAAATATGATAATAAATAAAAACCAAATCAATTCAAAGCAATAGTAATCATGCTCTTGGCCTTAACCCCGGAAAGGGGGCTTTTAGCCGCTCGTGGACATAATAGAAATTGCAAAGGTAGAAAACATGTTAAAGTCGATAAAAACTAAACTAAATATATAAAAAATCTAATTAAAATATTTTACAGCCTCCCTCCAAGCTTCAAATTCGTCCAAGGTGTATAGCATTATGTTTAAGTGTCCTATTTATAGGAGGACAAAACTGTCGAAATTGACCGAGGGTCTGCGTCGCGAAGCTCATAGTGGGATATAGGGTGTGAGACGTACCCTAATCATGGGACACACTGTTTTGGGTCTCATAGGTATCTCCATATGTGAATCAAATTCCACATATCATAGGCTAATCCCCATGACACGCCATGGACTTCCATGAGGTCTATTTTACGTCAAATCTTGTCCCGTGCTTTTGTCCATCCATTCCAAGCCTTGTGGTGTTGTTTCCACTTGATTTACAGCTTTTGTATCATCCATATATCATAATAATCAACTCACCAATCATCCTATAGCATCAAACACCACGGATTAGAGTACAAAACAACACACAACCCAAGACGATGAAATATAAACTAAAGCTAAGAATGCTAGTTTTGTTCTTTTGATCTTTCACTTAGTTTTGACTCTTGGCTTATTTCAATTGAACCTTTAACACTATAAAAAGGTTTTTCCACACATAATTACGCAATAATACCATTAGAAACTCATCACAAACACTAGAATTAATCGAGATCAACTAGAACAACACCTAGCTCAAGCTAGTAACACTAGTTTTCTCGTTTTTCACTCTAAGTGACCAATTTAAGAACAAACTTGTTTGGAAAATACCTTAAACATTTTAATCATGTACTTAAACACTTACATGCTCAATTATATCATTATTGACTCATTAAGCACTCAAATTATCCTCAAAATAAGACTAAATAAGCCCGAATAACAACACTGAGTTGCATAAATCCACCTCAAAGAACCAGCCCACACTTAAAGCCTTGTTCATCCTCGAACAATTCGTTACTCTAAGAATCATAATTAGAAGAGACTCCACACCTCTAATACAATCAAAACACTCAATTTAGTACTACAATGACTACTTAGAATGCAAATCCTTACACTAAGCATGTTATACACAATTAAAAGTTCACAAACACTACTTCAAAACAATGTAGCCTCAAAAATTGACTCACCTAGTTGAAAAACTCATACATATTGCTCAATCAAATACATCATACAAATCACCCAACTATCATCAAGCATGTACCCTCACAATGAGAGATTTACCCATAATCATTCAAATAGATGCAATTTATCACAGAATGGGTACAAGAATCAAGTTACGCTCACTCTCAAAAAGAATTAATAAGTTACACAAGATGAACCATAGGTTTTCCCTTAGTGTAGTACTCCAATAATATCATAATATTAATGCATAAGATCAAATAGGTCTTTAGTGGTTGTAATGTAGGCTAAAGGATGAGTAGGAACTATTTTGGTCAAGAATAGAGACTATCTTCCTTAAGCGCTTTAATACATCACACTTTTCATTCAATTCACCTTTAACAACCAATTTCCACCACTTTTGTCTGCCCCTATCTTTTGTTTTGCCCCATCTCATTAAACTCATTCACCTAAAATATAGGAAGGAGTATTATATATTAATTCACAATTGAATTTTCAGCCCAAATTTCTTTCACTCCCAACATTAACACATCAATTGTACACACCAATAACTATTACTTTAGGGATTCAATTTCACCCTTTTCCTACTTGAATTTAAAACTCATTAACTCAATTAATTTTATACTAAAGCACTTAGGAGCTTTGGATCAAATTATAGTCAATCAAAGAAGGTAATCAAGGCTACATATGAGGCTGCCAAAAAAAATAAGCTACAAGCTCAATGGGGTTAACTAAGATTATGCACAAAGGTAGGTAAAAGAGGGTAGGAAATATGGCTATCAAAGAAGTGTCTATATCATTTCCTAAACCGACACTCTTTTTTTGCTTTACATACACACCAGGCAAGTTCTAGACATGACATGCAACAAGGAATACACAAAACCTTACATCACACATGGTCAACTTAAGTAGGATCATCATAGACTCTCAACAAAAAAATAACATGAACTCAATATTAAGCCAACAAGTACAAGAGTCATAAACTAGAGCGTAGGAGTGTACCGCCTCAGGAGTACACCCTGGATTCCACATGGTACTTATAGTCACAAGTGACCACAAACAACCCATGAGCTGGTACCTGCTGTGAGCACTGAATAATAACAAAAAATAATACGTGCAGAACATCTGAATATGTCATAAGGTTTTTAAACACTAAAACATTTCTGAATCATAAATCTAGAAACAACTATCGAAAAATAACTATTTAAACCTGATAAAATAATAACAAACTGACTGACTATCTAAAACGTCTGAAAGCCTCTAAAAATGACTGAATAAGAGTTGATGGGATAGGTTACAACTAACTCCAACTAACTAATGAACTAAAAGAATGAAAATAAATATAGTTTATCCTCGAAATATGAGGACTCACCACGACTGCTGCTACTGATGTACTGGGATGTCTAAGTGTGGTCGGGAAACAGAGCATCCAAACCTATGATATGAGACATCATAGCATAAGAAACGAGTATATAGTCACTATTTTAAATGTACTGGTATGCTAAATAGGGTTGGGCTGATATGTATGGGTTCATATGCATGAGTAATAACTGACTAAATATATAGCATGAAGTACTGAATAGAATGCATGAAATTTGTAAAGTCTGAGAATGCATAACCAAGCATAATACATGTTTTGAATATAATCTATAAACTAAGATACTGAATACTGATAAGTGAATAACTTATATTTGTATGCTATGATCAAGCAAAACTAAAATTGAATTACTGAGATGATTTTTAGACTGAAATTGTGGGAGCTATCATCTAACTGACATGCCCCAATAAATAAATTGGGGTCCAACCTATGACCCTAGTTGGAAGGGTGTCAGTACCATGCCACAGGTACTAACACTGGTTGTGTGGATCCACTAAAATATTATCTCAAAGGACTAAAAGTCACCCTCTACTAGCAGGTGCCCTAGTGAGATATGTGCCAACCCTCAACTGATAGGTTAACATCTCAACCTACGCTGGCTACGGAGTTCTGGAATGCAGGAATTGCTACTAAGAGTCACACCCTCAACTGGCAGGTGAACCCTCATCCCTGGGTTTTCTTAATGCTAAATCCTACTCCCAACTAAACTGACTCTAATATTGGATTGAACTGAGCTTACTGACATGATGCACTAATTGAACTGATAATACTCTAATAGATTCAAAACTCTTCTGAAAGTACGTAAACTAAGTAAATAGCTAAGTTTTTGGATATTTATAACCCCTAGGAATCGATAGCAATAATAGCAAAATAGTACTAAAACTTTGAGGGCATAATGTAAAGGCATTTATTCAAAATTCATTCTTGTAGGCATTTCATCAAACACTTGATAATCGTAGTTTAAGCTAAGCATGAGAATAGCTTAAAGCTTGTAGTAATAACATAATTTCAACATCAACATCACTAATTATGAATTAAATCAGCGAACAACATTATTCAAATATGTGCAGATTAATAACAATAACAATTTCATGTAAACATGGCGAAAATCAAGATTCATTGTTAAAAATCATAATAACATGTAAAGATCATTCTTTTAAAACTTGAAATTTGGGTTCTTGGACTCCTCGGATGAAAGGGGACCATGGATGAACATTTAACATACCTCAATTGAAGAATTCTTGAAAGTTCTTGAATTGGGAACCTTGAATTTGAATTATCTTGGAAAAGGAATGGTGAATTTTGGGAGTTTTTTTAAGTTGAATATTGAAGCCTGGGGTTTTCTTGGAGAGCAAATTGATGAAAATTCAATATAATATGCTTAAAATAGGTTAAATCCTTTGTTTAACATGATTTGGGGGATTGGGAAAAGACTAAACTACCTTGGGAATTAAAACTCAGAACTAAAACTGGAAATCCTAATTTTATCATACAACGCGATGCGGTGCTATCGCATTGCGCCACTAGAAATGGACAATCCCAAAATTGCACCTTGGAGTGACACATATCCATCATGGTGCTTCACTAGAAAAAGAACAAACTCGATTTTGGCCATCACCGCGATGCATCCTAATCGCGATGAGCTACTATCTCTCACTAAAAGTACCATAACTTGTCACTTGGGTATCGAATTAAGGCAAAATTGGTATCGATGGAAAGCTAATTCAATTATCTATAATTTGGTAAGTCTTGAGCTGGAAAATTCTTAGTAGAATAAAAGATATGCTTATTTGAAGTTGACTAGATTAACATTCTTCTTAAAAACTCAACCGGTAAGGGATATCTTGATTCGTCTACTAGATAGGAGTTATTTGAGGCCTTAATATACATCAAAATTACTCATAAAACTACCAAGGAACTAAAATTTATTTTTGCATGAGCTTGAAACATGGTTCTAGCATTGGTTTGGATTTTTGGGGTGTTACAATATCCTCCCCTTTGGAACATTTGTCTTCGAATAAAATTGGCTAAGCTGAAAACACTAAGGAATTGAGATTACATGCTGAATATTCATGATGAAACGTGATTACATAGCTGATTCTGAAATCTGACACATGACTGAATTGGTTCTGTAAATGCATAAATGACATGAGAATGATATGCAGTTGAAACTGAGCATGGAAA
This sequence comes from Capsicum baccatum var. pendulum, assembly GCA_030864225.1. Lineage (NCBI taxonomy): Eukaryota > Viridiplantae > Streptophyta > Magnoliopsida > Solanales > Solanaceae > Capsicum > Capsicum baccatum. The sequence continues at coordinate 29,235,515 of CM061556.1, read as the reverse complement.
AGGAAAATTCTAAGAAGATTGTTACCTTAAGCCAAATCTGAGTTTGCAAAGAAAAGATGAGGGTACTTGGTTTGCATATTTGCTTCTGCTTCCCAAGTGGTACCATTAACAGACTGATTCCTCCAAAGAACCTTGACTAGGGGAACTTCTTTGTTCCTTAGTTTGCAAATCTGGTTATCAAGGATCTCCACTAGAATTTCTTTATAAGAAAGACTATTTTGAACATCTACACTTTCTAAAGGGACAACTGCAGCTGGGTCACCAATACACTTCTTCAATAAAGAGATATAGAATACTAGGTGCGTTGATGCTAAGTCTGCAGACAACTCAAGCTCATAATCCACCTTTCTGAAATAGCTCATAATTTTGTAAGGGCCAACATATCAGGAAATAAGCTTCCCTTTTTTACCAAACCTCTTTACCCCCTTCATAGGAGAGATTTTTAGATATATGAAATCACCAATCTCAAACTTAAGATCCTTTCTCCTCATATCTGCATAAGATTTTTGTTGGCTTTGGGCTGCCTTAGGCCTCTCCCAAATTAGCTGAAATTTCTCCAAAGCATTAAACACCAAATCAATCCCTATCAACGCGGTTTTACCTATCTCAAACCAACCAATTAGAGATCTACATCTCCTTCCACATAAAGACTCAAATAAAGCCATCTGAATACTGGAATAATAATTGTTAAAAGCAAGCGATCATCCCAACTGCCCTTAAAGTCAATGTCATATGCTCTCAATATGTCTTTAAGGGTATGAATGGTCTTCTCTGCCTGACCATCTGTCTGAGGGTGAAAGGTTGTACTAAGATAAACTTGGGTACCAAGACCATTCTGAAAATCTTTTAGAAAGTGAGAGGTAAACTGAGTACCTCTATCTGAGATGATAGATAGCGGGACATCGTGCAACCTAACCAACTCTCTAATATAGAGCTTGGCATAGTCATCAGCTAAATAAGAAGTATGGACTAGCAAGAAATAGGAAAATTTGATTTTCTTGTCCACAATGACCCAAATCGAATCATCCTGACGATGAGTACGTGGCAAACCTGTCACAAAATCCATGTTCACTTCTTCCTACTTCTAAGTGGGAATCCTAAACTCCTGCTTAGACCTACTGGCTTTTGATGTTCAATCCTAACCTGTTGGCAAGTGGAGTACTTAGCTACAAATTATGCAATATCCCTCTTCATCCCACTCCACCAATAGATTTTTTGCAGATCATGGTACATATTTGTGTCCCCTATATGAATAGAGTAATGCGCACCATGCGATTCTGTAAGAATTTATTGTCTCAACTCATCAACACATGGCACACACAGTCTACCCTGGTAATGCAACACACCATCTCCCCCTTAGGAGAAAACCTCTACTTTCTGGTCCCTGATTGACTCTTTTAGTTTCACCAGAATGGGATCCTATCTTGCTTTTCTTTCACTTCGGCAACTAAAAAAGATTTCTAACTATTTTTAACCTATACGCTACCCGTAGCTAAATCCACCAAACGAACACCTAATCTTTTAAGTTGATGAACTTACCTAACTTAATTCTTCTTATCATCCTCAACATGATCAATACTACCCATAGACAATCTACTTAGGGTATCTGCCACTACATTTGCCTTGCCTGAGTGGTAAACTCTCATATCATAATCTTTCAACAATTCTAACCATATCTTCTTATGCAGATTCAAATCTTTATATGAGAATACATACTACAAGCTTTTGTGGTCTGTGAATACATCAAGATGCACCCCATACACATAGTGCCTCTAAATCTTTAAGGCAAACACAACAACTGCTAGTTTGAGATCATAGGTAGGGTAATTCTTTTCATAGGGCTTAAGCTGTCTAGAGGCATAGGCCATAACCTTACCCTTCTGCATTAAAACACTCCCCAAACTAACTCTGAAAGCATCACAATACACAACAAACCCATCTGAACCATCTGGTAATGTCAAAACTGGGGTTGGGGTGAGTCGAGTCTTCAACTCCTGAAAACTCTTCTCACAAGAATCTAACCACTGAAACTTGAGTCGAGTCTTCAACTACTAAAAACTCTTCTCACAATAATCTTACCATTGAAACTTGACTTTCTTCTATGTCAATCTAGACATAAGGGGCGCAATAGATGAAAACCCTTCAAAAAATCATTGATAATAGCCAGCCAAACCCAAGCAAATCTAATATCTGATGGAGAAATGGGTCTAGGCCAATTTTTCACTGCTTCGATCTTTTGAGAATCAAATCTAATGCCATCACCGGAAATAATATGGCCCAGGAAAGCTACTGATCTTAGCCAAAATTTAACTTACTAAATTTAGTGAACAACTAATGGGCTCTAAGAGTCTGCAATACTATTCTGAGGTGGTCTGCATGATCATTTTTAATACAGGAGTAGACAAGAATGTCATTGATGAAAACTATGATGAACATGTCCAAGTACTAATTGAACACTTGGTTCATCAAGTCCATAAAGATTGCTGGGGAATTTGTGAGACCAAAGGACATGACTAGAAATTCGAAGTGACCATACTGGGTTCTTAAAGTTGTTTTCGGAATGTCATATTCTCTAACTCTGAGTTGATGATAGCCGGATCTGAGGTTTATCTTGGAGAAATAACTGGCACCCTAAAGTTGGTCAAACAAGTCATCAATTCTAGGAAGTGGGTATTTATTCTTGATTGTGACTTTGTTCAACTGACGGTAGTCAATACACATTCTAAGAGAACCAACTTTCTTACGCATGAATAAGACAAGTACGCCCCATAGAGAAATGTTGGGCTTGATGAATCCCTTATCTAAGAGATCTTTTAATTCTTTATGTTCGGTCGGATCCATTCTATATGACATAATAGAAATAGGCTGGGTATCTAGAAGAAGTTCTATTCTGAATTCAATTTTTCCTTCGAGAGGAACTCCAGAAAGGTCTTCAGGGAACACATCTGGAAATTCCCTCTCTACTGAAACTGAATCAAGATTTGGAATCTTAGAATTAGAATCTTTGACTCAAAAAAGATGATAAATACATCCCTTGGATATCATCTTTCTGGCTCTAAGGTACAAGAAAACCTGACCCCTAAGCGTTGTAGTACTACCCCTTCATTCAAGGACTGGTTCATTTGGAAACTGGAAATGAACAACTCTGTTTCTACAATCAACTAAAGCATAGCATGAGTGAAGCCAATCCATGTTGAGAATGATGGTGAACTCCATCATCTCTAACTCCATAAGATCAACTGAAGTGACTTTATGGGATATTGTGATCGTACAGTTCCTATATACATGTCTGGCTACAATAGAGACACCTACTGGGGTAGACACTGAAAAGGGTTCTGCTAAAATCTCAGGACTGACAACAGCTATGTAAGGAGTTATAAAAGAAAGAGAAGCTTCGGGATCTAATAAAGCATAAACATGTAAATGAAAGACCTCCAATGTACCTGTATCCATATCAGGAAAAATTTCCTGATCCTGTTGGGACTGAAGTATAAATAATTTGTTTGGGCGCTGACTACTGGTAGTATTGGAAGTGGCACCCTGCTAAGTCGATCAACTGGATGGAATTGGGGGATGATTGGACTGACCCTACTGACCACTCTTTGGACAATCCCTGACTTGGTGGCCTGGCTTGCCATACCCAAAACATACATCACTACCGACTCTACAAATACCCTGTTGGTTTCTCTCATATTTTTGGCAAAGAGGATTCATCCAAGCACTGTTTATACTACCCTGAGACTTAGAGTGGCACTCTATCCCTATTATCATTTCTGAATTTGGGTACTGATGCACAAGCCAAAGATAGAGCTGGGACTGAAGATTTCTAACAAAATTGAGGATAGTTACCACCTTCTGACTTTGGCTGAGTAAAATTAAAGCTACCTATTCTAGCCCTCTTATTCTCCCTCTCTCTTTCCTTAGTCTTCTGCTTTTCAATCTGTTAAGCATGGACCATCAACCTAGAAAGGTTTGTTTTCTTTATCAACATTGTAGTCCTACACTTCTTGACCATACTATTAGATACTTCATACACGAACTTGCTCATCCTAGATCTATTATCAGCCACCACATGAGGAGCATACCTAGCTAGCTGAGTAAACTTGAGGGAATAATCTTTCACATTTATGTTGCCCTATTTTAAATTAATGATTTCTAACACCTTAGCTTTCGTCATCTATAACAGGAAGAATCTCTCTAAGAAGACGGTAGCAAACTCCTCCTATTCTATTGGCCCTACATTTGTGTCTCTATCTCTTTTCCACTGCTTAAACCAGGTATGGCCTATATCCTGTAGCTGGTAAGTAGCTAATTTATCACTCTCACTAGAAGTCACCCCATAATGTCTATTACCTTCTACACCATGTTGAGAAATTCTTGCAAATCCTCTTCAGATTTAGATCCTGAAAATAAAAGAGGATTCATTTGAGTAAAGTCCGGAATCCTAGATGCAGTAGTATTGGCCATTGGGTTAGCCAAAATAATGGATAGACAGGTATTCTAAGCCACTATAGAGTGAGCTAGAGTAGTGAATATAGCTCTGAACTCTGCATGAGAAACATGCTCATTCAGGGGATCTTCTTGAATGGGCGGAGGTTAGACAGAGATTTTGCTCTTTTACACGACATAAACACTCAAAAAGGGAAACTTTTGTTAAAACACCTCGTAGACTCTTATCAATAAGTGTGGCACATTTTACACCCAATGCATAAGACTCTACTTAATGCAGCTTTCAGACTCCCTAGGACACTTTTATACCTTAGGCTCTAATACCAAGTTTGTAATACCCGAGGAGTACACCTTGGATGCCACACGGTGTTTACGATCACAAGTGACCACATGCTAACCCATGAGCTGGTACCTACTATGAGCACTAAATAATAACAATAAAATAATATATGTGGAATATATGAATATGCCATAAGATTTTTAAACACTAAACCATTTCTGAATCATAAATCTGGAAACAACAATGGGAAAATAATTGTCTGAAACTGATAAAATAATGACAAACTGACTGCTATTTGAAATGTCTGAAAGCCTCTAAAACAGACTGGATAAAAGTTGATGGGACAGGCTATAACTAACTCCAACTAACTATTGAACTGAGAGAATGAAAATAAATATAGTTATCCTCAAAATATGAGGACTCGCCACGACTGCTGCTACTGATGTGCTAGGATGTCTAAGTGTGGTCAGGAACCTGAGCATTCAAACCTATGATATGAGATATCATAGAACAAGAAACGAGTATGCGGTCCGTACTTTGAATGTACTGGTATGCTAAATAGGGTTGGGCTGATATGCATGGGTTCATGTGTATGAGTAATAACTGACTGAATATATAGTATGAAGTACTAAATAGAATGTATGAAATCTGTAAAGTCTGAGAATGCATGACCAAGCATAATACATGCATTCTTAGACCTTATAGTGAGGTATGTTTTTATGGTGCTTATCTTGTGAAAATTTAAGAATATAGGATTCTTGTTCCTCATCTTCATACTCTTCCACTATTTTAGATGACTCCACAGACATGTTATCACTAAACATAATTTTAAAAAGTGCTTTGAATGAGGCCCAACCAATCTCATTTCCAAATTTATCCACAACACACTCACTTTATTTACCTTTTCAATTTCAGTCTTAACAGAAAGATGACAGTTGAATGGCTGAAATTCTTATGTTTGCTCCATAAATTGGATAATATCCTTCTTTGATTTTCTAATCCTTTATGGAAATAGTGGTGGTGGTCTCTCCTTAACCTATTTAACAACTTTAGTTTCGAGTTTTCAGATTTTCTTGAATTATTAGAAACTTTGTCTGCATCTGGTTGGGGATCCAACTCTGCATCTACCTCCTTAGTTGTCATTGGATGCCTTTCATTCAGCTCTTTACCATTCCTTAAAGTTATTGCATTTGCTTTTTTAGGAGGTTCATTGTCACTTGGCAAATCACCTTGAGTCTTAGTGTTTCGGGTTTGTTGCAATTGCCCAAACTGACGCTCAAAATTCTTCTAAAGTACTTGCTATTTTTTTAGTTCAGAAACATCTGTTCTTGGTTGGCCATGATCTTCTTTAATATGTCCTCTATGTTACTTGCCTGTGTGTTTTGTTGTTCCTGCTGAAACTGCTGCTGCTGGTTGTTATTCCATGATTGAATTGGTGGCTGAGTCTGCCACTTTTGATTGTAAGTGTTCCCATAATTCGGCCTTTGAGCATTGCCCACACACATCACTGACTCAGGATTTGCACCACACATAGCTGCAGAATGATCACTATTGCCACAAACCTCACACCAACTTGTGGTCTTCTCCACTGATAGGATAGTATCCACCTTATCTTATGAAGGTATCGTCCATGCGCTTTTATAAAAATCTGGACAAAAATCCTCTCGATGGGGTCCTCCACAAAAACAACAAGAATCATCATCCCTCGAAAATCATCAATCCTAAGTTGACATATCAAGAAGTGTGACAAAATAAAAAAAGAAACTTAAAAAAATACTAAACTATGTAAAACTCAATATAGCAAATCTAAAAATAATATAATTACTCAAGCGCACACGCAAATGTACGTGTTCTCACCAAATAGTAAAGTGTCCCTTTAGAAGCCAAATATCGATCCCAGAGGGACTTGTTTTAACAACTATCTAATTCTAGTTCACTATTTCGATTAAAGTGGTGTAAAAGTAACTAAAAGAGTTTTAGAGTTGTAGACTAAAAGCAAAGTAGACAATGCGTATTAGTAAATTTCTTGGACAATCAATAAGCAGAAACCCAGGGTTAAGGCCTTGTGAACAATCATACTAATCTATTTAAATTCAATGATTAAATTAATTATCTTGGTTGTTGATTTACGGGTTTGATATTATGATCATGGTCTCTCGAGCCTCAAATCATCTATCTAACTTAGATCCACAACTACATCGTTGAGAAGGAATGTGAGAACTAACCTAAACGCATTTATATTTTATCCCATAGTGAACCAAATAGGTCACGTAGGTATATCTCTATCCTACATGCAAATTACAACTTCACTCTGTAGAAGCTTATAATCCTACTCTATTTACCTCTACGTTCCATCCACTTATTCCACCTCTCGAGATCACAAGATGGAAATGGATGTATTATAAGGGTAGATAATCCTTAAAATAGTTATAAAAAGTATAAATAAACAAGAAAATATGATAATAAATCAAAACCAAATCAATTCAAAGCAATAGTAATCATGTTCTTGGCCTTAACCCTGGAAAGGGGGATTTTAGCCGCTCATTGCAAAGGAATAAAACATGTTAAAATCCATAAAAAAATAAATTAAAGATATAAAACCCCTAATTAAAGTGTTTTCCATCCTCCCTTCAAGTTTCAAAGTCGTCCAAGGTGTATAGCATTATACTTATATGTCCTATTTATAGGAGGACAAAATTGCTGAAATTGACCTAGGGTCCGCGTCACGGAGCTCATAGAGGGAACTAGGATGTGAGAGGCACCCTAATCATAGAGACACACTATTTTGGGTCCTTATTAATCTTCCTATGTATGGCACGTGTGCCATAGCAGTGGTTAATCCCTGCGACGTGCCATGGACTTCTAAGAGGTCTGTTTTACATCAAATCTTGTCCCATGCGGTTGTCCATCCATTACAAGACTTGTGGTATTTTTTTAAACTTTATTTACAGCTTTTTTATCATCCGTATATTATCCTAACCAACTCACAAAGCATCTTATATCATCAAACACCACGTATTAGAGCTCAAAACAACACTCAATTCAAGATGATGAATTAGAAACTTCAGCTAAGAATGCTAGTTTTGTCTTTTTGATCTTTCACTTAGTTTTGACTCTTGGCTTATTTCAATTAAAATTCAAACACTATAAAAATTTTTTTACACATATTATTACACAATCATACCATTAGGAACTCATCACACATACTATAATTCATCGAGATCAACTAGAACAATACCTAGCTCAAGCTAGTAATACTAGTTGTCTTGTTTTCACTCTAAGTGACTAATTTAAGTACAAACTTATTTAGAAAATACCATAAATATTTTAATCAAGTACTTAAATACTTATATTCTCAATTATATCTTTATTGACTCATTAATCACTCAAATTATCCTTAAAACAAGACTAAATAAGCCCAAATAACAACACTGAGATGCATAAATTCACCTCAGATCAGTAACTCTACCAAGGACTTTCTACACTGGTTAGCTCCAACCAGCAACACACTTAGGTAACTATACCTAAGGAATTCTCTTAACAAGAAAATACTACTCTTATAACATAAGTAGTAAAATTACAATTCCGCACTCACTTTAGAACAAGTTCAATTTAACATAAATAGTCAGCTAAGAATTTGAGTGGTGTAGAAGTAGGGTTTTGTTGCCTCTCTTTTAACTTTTTAGAATGTGAAAAAACTAGTTGTTAAAGATGCATATCTTTCCTTTTATAGCTAGGTGATAATTAGGGCTTGAGTGGTCATTGGACCAGCTATCCAAGTCAGTACAAAATAATACCTGCAAGTTTGTTACATAAGATGATAAAACTGTGTAGAAAGCGCATACCAGTTGTACTGTACCTTGCACATCCAGGGACCTGGTCCCTCATAGTTTAGCTGCTCATTATCAATGCTAAATATAGAAAAATGATACTTCTTCAGTGTCTGCAAGAATTCTCTCCATTCTTTTGCTCTTCAAAAAAGACCTTTGCTCATCCCTAAGCTCTTTTACCTCCTCATGAACATCACTTTCATAGTCACCATCTCTAAGTAAATATGTTGCTTTCATATTTTTAGATTCAGTACAATCATCAATTGATTTATCAGACCCCTTTACAAAATAGTCACTATCTTTAGAATCTGATAAATCAGTGTGATCATCAATTGAATTTGATGGATTAGTAGTATTTGGAGCAATTGGATTTAATGTGGAAGCAATGTTTGAGGCAGTATTTAAAGGTACACTAATCATATTATTTAAAGAAACCTTACCTAATTTACTATCTCCTACTTCTTTACTGGCATTATTTTTAGTGGTTCTCCAACTTTATAAAAAGAACCACAAGTTTCCTCTTCAGGCATGTGCACATATACATCTAAAATAAACCTATTTTGCAAGGACTTACACATTGTTAACAAAATAGAATTATTATCAATGTCTCCTAAAATGCAACTATTGGGTGAGATTATACTAAATTTGAAATTAGGGATATACCGTAGTTCTCTAACATAATCCTTCACCTCAAAATATGAAATAGTATCCACATCAAAATTTAAATATTCACAAATTAAACCACCCATATATCTTGCATATTCACCATCATACAATAAGGTCCCACCATTATATATTTTTAAAGTTAAATATGTAAACCCACTCATACCTATATTCAAAAAATAATATTATGAGAACCATAATAGTTCAAAAGAATTATTAATATCCATTCACACAAGTCATTGAAAAGTTCAAGAAAAAGTGATATTTTTTATGAGGATAAGGAGCACAACAGTTTTCAAGTCTTATTCTATTTGGCTGTACACTAAAGTGATAAAGACACACCATCCAACCATTTTATCTTATTTTTTGTCTATTTTTTTCATTTGTGGATAATTTAATAAGAAACAACAATAGCATAAAAGGTCAAACTTTACTCACTGTCGGAATGTGAAACATTTAGCCTATCTTAGTCGACTTTATGAATATGTGAAGGTCATGACAAGTAACACAACCAGTGCATAAATTAACATAATAAAAAAAATCAGATCATAAATCAATATAGTAATAAAAATCTTACCAGAAATTAATATATCTGCAAAAATTTAATCATAAATTGACATAGTAACATAAATAATAACTAAATAGGGTTGGTAACACAAATCACAACACAACATCTTCATTGAAAAATAATGCATAAATCATAACACGGTGACATATTAACAAAACAACATCAAATATTGTAATTTTTCACAAAAAATCGCAACTCAAAATTTAATCCTACACCCTAAGGATTAAAATAAACTCTAGAACTTTCTCTGAAAAAAATTTAAACTGGTTCAAATTATAGCCTACATACTAACTACCAATCGAACAATGTAATTTAGGATCAATTGGGGTGAAATCGAACACTGTGATTTGGATATGATTTTGGCAAAGGGATTTTGGTAAAGTAATTTGATTTGAAAAGTTCTGATGATTTTTTGTTAATGTCGATTTGGCTTTTTGATAAAGTGTGGTAGCTAGAGTATTTTAGAAAAGTTAAAGAGTCCAATTAGTGAAATGTAGGGCTTTTTTGCGTAATAAATGTGTGTGTCTACCATCACCATTCATTTAGCTGGATCAGTGTGCCAGCTCGGCGCTTAAAGTTGACAAAAATACTGTATAATTTCGTTCAGGGGGATAATAGGACCTCCTTTAAGTTGGGCTGTATCTCAAAAACTTTAGCTATTTTTCAAAGGACTAAAAGTGTCTTTTTTTATATATTCGATAATTTTTTTTGTATATAGTGTTAACCCAATTAAATAATTACATGTTTTCACATACACTCTTATCACCATATCATAATATATTAATATATATTTTCACCATAATTTATCACTAAATGATGATATTTAGTATCATTTTCTATAAACATCAAACAAGGATAAATTTCTACCTTCATATTCTTAATATAACAAGATTCTACACTAAATAATGAGTCAAAAATCTATTACCTCAAGGCCAAATTTAATTATAGAATGTGTTCTTCCTTTTTTTATATTTATTGGCCTTTAGACACATGTGTTGCACATGTATTCCATGCTAATTAGTATAACAAAATTTTAAATGAAGTAATATTAGAAAAAACAAACAAGTTACGCAAAGTATAAAGAATAAAATTCAAGCTCAAATTAATGAATGGTGATTCTATTCAATCAGTATTTATCGTCATTGGAAATTATAATATAAAACTAATTTACCAAGTGAAGTCAAAAGAATATATTTCATTTTTAAGGGAGAAAGAAACTTCCCTTTAGTTGTATATATACGTGAACACAAGATATTTTACGTACCAAACTATCCTTTTATAAAAGCAATCACTAAATCCAAGAAGTTTTATTAGCAGTACTCATCAGACTTTTGTGCAACCACTTCTTACAAACAAAGGCATTCGGTTTACTCTTAGATGGATAATGTCACTCCTATTTCTGATGACTTCATATCACATGGTTATACATGGCATAGTTTGGATACGCCACTTTAATCCTATTGAATCAGTTGTCATTCTTCGCTCTTGTGCTAAAGGCTCTCTCGCCACAGGTAGCCATTCCATCTTTTTTTGAAAGGGTAGATATTTTTCTCCTTGATTCATTGAGATTAAAAGTTGACATGTCAAACATAATCCAGTTGTTGGTAATGGCCTTGGCGAATAACTTGTCATACTTTCTGGACTTGACTCTTGTTGGATGGGATATGCTAAGCCGCCTCCAACTCTTACTGTGGGTCAGACAACTTCCTTAAGTCAATAGACATTATATTGATCTCTACTGCTCTTGCAAATTATGATGTTTTGTTTCTCATTGATCGGTCTACTATTTGAAACAAACCTTTGTCCAAGTAATCTTGAATCAGATTCTTAAAATTTACCCAATTATTTGTAGAGTGAGTCCTTTTCTGGTGATATTTACAATAACATTTTCCTTTTATTTCTTATTTTTTAGGTATCTTACATCTATGAAAACAGGTAAAAATTTATTGATAACCCCGTGACTGCTTCAGAGCTTCAGATGCCAACCAGTCGATCGCGATCTTACCTTTTCTCTTCTCTATGAGTATGTGTAATACCCCAAAAATCTAAACCAATATTAGAACTATGCTTTAAGCTCATGAGAAATAAATTATAGTGGTTTGATAGTTTTCTAAGTGATTTTAATGTATATTAAGGCCTCAAATAACTCCTAGCTATTAGACGAATTAAAATATCCCTTACCGATTGAGTTCTTGAGAAGGATGTTGCTATAATCAACTTCAAACAAATATATCATTATTTTTACTAAGAACTATGGAGCTCTTGATCCAAAAACGGTTATATAATTGAATTATATTTCCAAATATACCAATTTATCCTTAATCCGATATTGGGGTAAAAAGTTATTCCCGTTTTATCAGAGAGTTGTTCGACTGCCGAGGTGCGACGGCCAGGTTGACAGACCATCAAGCCAGTGATGGACCTTCAAGCCAGTGATAGACCATCAATCCAGGCCATTGACCTCAAGTAGTGAGCTCATTTTCTATCCATAAACTGATGTTTTGAGTAACGATCAATCACCAGAGTGATGGTCCATCACCCAGACTGTCAACCGGACCCGTTCAGCGACTAAATGACGATTTTCATAAGATTTTTAGGTATTTTTCCATCCTTTTTAATCCTTAATTCCATCAACTTAAACAACATAACTCTTCATTCATCCTAAATATCAAAATTAGAGTTTTTATCAAGATTATTCCCCAAGACAAGATTCAAGCCCTTTCTTCAAGAAAACTCAAGTGTTATCATTCAAGAACCTTCAAGAAAAGATACTATCCTTCAAGATTCAAGATTTTGAGGTATGTTAGATATTCATGCATGGGACCTTTTCACCCATCGAGTCCTATATTCTAATTTCAAATTAAAAGTTATGATTTTTACAAGTTATTATGATTTTAACCATGAATCCCCATGAATTTTGATTCTATACCATGTTTACATATAATTGTTGTTGTTATTAAATCCCACACATTTTAATGGTGTTGTTCGCTGAGTTAAACCTTAATTTGCTATTTTAGTAGTGAAATCATGATATTACTACAAGTCTTAAAACTATTCTCATGCTTAGCTTAAAACATGAATTGCAAGTGTTTGATGAAATGCCTACAAGAATGAGTTTTGAATAAATGCCTACATGTCATATCCTTAAAGTTTTATTATGATCTTGCTATTATTGCTATTGAGTCCTGGTGGTTTGAATACCTGAAATTTAGCTGTTTACATACTTTTACTATCCTCAGAATGACTTTAGTTAAACCATGAACATAGTGGATTTCTCAGTTATTATTATCATAGTGAGCACTATCAAATCTCATAATCAATTAAACTTAGATCATTTTAGTATTTTGAGTTAGTTCAGTTGGGAGTAGGATTTAGCACCGAGCAAACCCAGGGATAAGGGCTTACCTGCTAGTAGAGAGTGTGACCCTTTGTAGCAATCCCTACATTCCATAACTACGTAGCTAGCGTAGCTTGAGATTTTAACCTGCCAGTTGAGGGTTGAAACCTATCTCATAAGGGTACCTACCAGTTGAGGGTAACCCTTAGTCCTTCAATATGATACTTTAGTGGATCCACGCAGTCATGTGTTAGTACCTGTGGCACGGTACTGACACCCTTCCAACTGGGCTCACAGGTTGGACCCTAATTAGCTCATTAAGGCATATCAGTTAGATGATAGCTTCCACAGTATCAGTTAAGTATTCAGTATGCTTTAGTTCAGGTTTGCATTGACCATAGAATATCGTTATCAGTATGTCAGTATTTTAGTTCACAGACTATTTTAGAATCATATTATATGCTTGTTCATGCATTCTCAGATTTTATAGCTTTCATGCACTTATATTCAGTAATCTCATTCTAACCATTCAGTCTTTACTTCATGTATGTTCACTTAGTTATCTCATATTATTCAGCCATTTATTACTTCATGTTTAGCTATCCTATGCTATTCATTCAGTCAGTTATTATTCATGCACATAAACCATGCATAATAGCCTAACCTCATCTTTCATACCAGTACATTCAAAGTACTGATCACACACTTATTTCTTATCCTATGATGTTTAATCTCATAGGTTTGGACTCTCAGTTTCCTGACCGTGCTTAGATAGATCAACTTATTAGCAGTAGTAGCAGTGGTGAGTCCTTATTTTTTAAGGATGGATTTGTCTTATATTCATTTATGTCAACGGTTAAGTTATTTAGCCAGTTGGAGTTAGTTGGGGGTTTGTCCCATCAACTTCCTATTCAGTTAGTATAGAGGCTTTCAGATACTTCAGATAGTCAGTTAGACCATAGTCAGTTTATCAGTTGTTATTAGTCTTTATAGTATGACTTCAGATGTTTCAGACTTATGTTTTAAATTGTATGTTCTAGCAATTAAAACCTTATGGCATTTTTTAGTTAAATTCTACAAATACTCTTTTGTTATTAATTTTATTTAGTGCTCATAGTAGGTACTAGTATCATGGGTTATCTTGTGGTCACTTGTGATCGTAAGTAGCGTGTAATCCTCATAGTGTACTCTTGGGGCATTACAAATTTGGTATCACAGCCTAAGGTTGTAAAGTGTCCTAGAGAGTCTAAAAGACGCGTTGAGTAGAGTCTTGTGCATGGTGTAAAGTGCTCCTCACTTATGGACAAGAGGCTACAAAATGTTTTAGGAAAAGTTTCCCTTCTTTCAGTGTTCAAATCATGCGAATGAACATGAGCTCAAGTTAAACTCTCTGTCTAATCTCTCTGTCTAATTTAATTCTTCCTTTCATTTACATAATATGCCTCCAAGAAAGAACAATGAAAGAAGAATTGGGAATGAGCCCGTACCTTCACTTATTCATGAAGATACCCCAAATGAGCATGTCTCTCATGCCGAATTTAGAGCTACTTTCACTACCTTAGATCATTCAGTAGTTACTCAGAATAATCTGCAGGCCGCTGTCCTATTTAGGCTTTTGATTCATGCTTCGTTAGTGAGAAAGAAGAGTGTAGGAAGAAGGAGAGAAATAATAAAAGGGCCAAAACAAGTAGTTTTAAGCCAAGTTCAAGGGGTATTAACTGATCCCAATTCGGTAAGAAATTCTCAGCCCCAGATCCACCTTCAGCTAGTGTACCAATGCCTAAGTTTAAGAATGACAGTTGAAATAGAGCACCTGACTCTAAGTCACAGGCTAGTGTGAAGGGTGTTCACTCTAATCCGCTTTGCGCAGAATATGGTAAGAATCATAAAGTGTGTGTAGATCCAGAAGTGAGGTGTGTTTTGGATGTCGTAGGCAAGGTCACAGAGTCAGAGAATGCCCATAGGCTGGTTTGTAGAGCCAGCATAGTCTTCCCCCAATTTTAGTCGATTTCCCAACTCAGCAGGGCGTTACTTCTAGACCACTAGTGGTCAGCATTAGAACAGGCTATATGATCTTCAGTCTCGATAGGATCAGGAAAGTTCTCCTGATGTGGTTATGCGTACGTTACAGGTCTTTCATTTACATATTTACGCTTTGTTAGACCCTGGAGCTTCTCTTTGTTTTATAACCCCCTATATAGCTGTCTGTTTAGTGTCAGTCCCAACCTTAGAAGATTTTTTCTTAGTGTCTACCTCAGTAGGCAAATCTATCCTATCCAGACGAGTATACAGAAACTGCCCGATTTTACCATCCCAAAAAATCACTTTAGTTGATTTCAGAAATAGAGTTGTTCAGTGTTAGTTTTCGAATAAATCGATCATTGAATAGAGAGGTATTACCTCATTGCTTAAGGGTCAGATGTGTTTTCAGAGCCCTTCCTGGAATCCTAGGACAGTAGATGGCTTAGTATTAGAAGCATGAACCCAAAAGTTTAGTAGCAATAGAGTGGGGATAGTATTGTCTGAATTTGGTGGATTACGTATCCATGAGGATAGTTGTATGCAAGGTGAATCAGTAGGATTGAAATAGTGTATGCAAGAATTTGAGTTAGTGTAAAGCAGAGTTGAAACACTAGATGGTGTGAACTCATGGTATCGTGATACTCTTGAAAATTCTAAGTTAGTTAGTGTTTTAGTTATTATATAATGATTGTTAGGGATATAGAAAGCTAAGAATTGTATATCAGAAGGAAGTACCAATAGTGGGTCTTACATTATCAGGTGTAGTCTTTCAGGGTAAGTATAGTATTTATGTGCTTTGTTGTGTCTCAGACTCTAGAGTAAACTGATTGTAGTTTAGTTTAGTGTTTAGTAAGTGGTTCACAGACTTTGAGTGATAGCTTAAAGCTAAGCAGGAGATGATGGAACAATTAACCAAGTCAGGCTCTCAGATTCTAGTAGTGATACTAGGGTGTTGTAGAATAACACTAGGGAAGAAGATGCCTGGCCTATGCTTATTTCAGTATTTGTACTTCAGTTATCACGATATCTACTCATGCCTTACATGTCAGCTCTATGATCATAACTCATATTCGTGCATATTATAGTAAATCATGTACTCTCCCAGTCCTTAGTATGAGGAGTTCCAGTTCACCCAGTAGTATGAATCATGTTCCATGAATTCAGAAACTCCAAACTCAGATCATGCAGTTCGTGACTCGTGTATTCATTTTTCTCAGTATGCTTAATTTCTATGACTCATGCTACACTCCTGATGATCAGCGAAATTCAGATTTGTGTAATGTATGTCCTCAGTTTAGACCTCTTTAAGGAATTTATGTCATTTATACTCTATTCCTCAAGCCCCAGTCAAGTGTCCAAGTTATGTATGCTATTTCTTTCATGTTTCATGATCTCATGTTCTAACTCTTCAGTGACCTTTCCTTATGAAATTATGGTGATGATGACTAATTTGTTTAGATGTGAGAAAGTAAATGGTTCATGTTAAGGAAAGATTGTTGCATGTTTGTTTTACATGAGGTTATAGTTATGAAGGTAGGCTTGAATATCATGATGGTGTGTAAGTGGATTAATGCATTACACATTAGTGAATGGCTAGTAAGAGGTTGTATTTAATTGTTGAAGGGGTAATTAGAATTATTCAGGAGATGGGAAGTTATGAAAATACATAGTGTATTGAATTCATGACTCAGACTAGTATTACAGTATTATCTGTGCATTTATAGATTCGGGTAGGCTTGAACATAGTGGGAGAATTCAGTCCAACTCAGACCTCAGTAGGTTGAGTTATCAGTGCTCATGTGAATATTTTTAGTAGCCTCAAGTGAAGTGCAGTGTTAAAGTAGAAAGTATAGTTGAGGGAGTATTTGAGAAGTGTGGCTAAGATTGTAAGTTAGTAATTGCAGTGCATAAGACTTAGTAACTCTATCCTAGCTGATGTTTCATAGGCATGTGTCTCATATTACAGAATTTTAGCCATGTTGTGATTTCTTATTTAGATGTCTTATTCAAAACATTCCAAGATTCTTTTATCCCTAAAGTCATTAGAACTTCATAGAAAGAGTGTTGAAGACATACTCCAAAAGTATAAGCTTTCAGTATGAGTTAGTTTGTATAGCCAATAATTTAGTTTAGCAGTCAGGTAGACAAGTTCCTATGGTTTTCATCTCCCCTATTCAGGAGGAAATTCATTCATAACCATACAAGTCATAACTTCAGTTCAGTTCATGCATCAAGCATCCATTCAGATTCTAGATATTCAGACATGATTAAGTTCGCAAGTATCTCGTGTATCATCTTAGTCTTTCCTCGGTATTTTAGCCAAGTCAATTTCTTTGGAGGGACATAATATCCCAAGGGGGATATGTAATATAATACCCTAAGAATTCATGTCCTAAAACTTCCATCTTATCTTTACATAAGAAGATCTAGCTTGAAGTAATGGGTACTCATAAGTTGACTCTCTAGTTCCAATCTCAACCTTATAACCATTCTCATGTCATTGCATGTATTAAAGAAAATCAGTTTAGTTCATGATATTCAATTTATGTATAATGTTTCAGACCTAGTTATGCTCTCATGTTCCCAATCATTCATGTTTAGTATATGATCTCAGTTTCTTCAATACTCTCAGCTAAACCAGCCTCATTTGAGGACGAATGTTCCCAATGGGGAGATATTGTAATACCCAAAAAATCCAAACCAACATTAGAACCATGCTTTAAGATCATGAGAAATAAATTATAGTGCTTTGGTAGTTTTATGAGAGAGTTTGATGTATATTAAGGCCTCAAATAACTCCTAGCTATTAGACGAATCAAAATATCCCTTACCGATTAAGTTCTTGAGAAGGATGTTGCTATAGTCAACTTCAAACGAGCATATATTTTGTTTTACTATGAATTGCTGAGTTTATGACCCACCAACAGTTAGATAATTGAATTATCTTTCCAATGATACTTATTTTCCCTTAATCCGATATTGGGGTAAAAGGTTATGCCCATTTTACCAGAGACTTATTCGACTGCCGAAGCGCGATGGCCAGGTTGACAAACTGTCAAGCTAGGATAGAAACCTATGGCAGTGAGCTTATTTTCTGGCTATAAAATGATGGTCAATCACCAGAGTGATAGTCCATCACCTAGACCGTCAACCGGACCCATTTAGCTATTGAATGACAATTTTAATGAGATTTTTAGGTTTTTTTCCACCCTTTTTAACCCCTAATTCCATCAACTTAAACAACATAACTCCTTACTCAGCCTCAACATCAAAATATGTTTTTTATCGAGATCATTCCCCAAGAATAAGATTCAAGCCCTTTCTTCAAGAAAACTCAAGAATCCAAGCGTCACCATTTAAGAACCTTCAAGAGAAGTTATTCTCCTTCAAGATTTAAGATTTTGAGGTATGTTAGATGTTCATCCATGGGATCTTTTCACCCATGCAATCAAAAAATCCAATTTCAAATTCAAAGTTATAATTTTTACAAGTTTTAGTGATTTTAAACATTAATCCCCATGAATTTTGATTTTATACCATGTTTACACGTAATTGTTATTGTTATTAAACCCCACACATTTGAATTGTGTTGTTCGTTAAGTTAAAACTTAATTGGTGATTTTAGTATTGAAATCATGCTATTACTACAAGCTTAAAACTATTTCCATGCTTAGCTTAAAACATGAATTGCAAGTGTTTGATAAAATGCCTACAAGAATGAGTTTTGAATAAATGCTTACATATCATGTCCTTAAAGTTTTAGTATGATCTTACTATTATTACTATCGAGTCCTGGGTGTTTGAATACCCAAAATTTAGCTTCTTACCTAGTTTTCAATATCTATAGAATGATTTCAGAATAGTTATAAGCCCGATCATTTCAGTCAGTTACCATAAGAAAATAAACATAGTTCAGTCCAGTATCTAGTGTCGTTCAGTTGGGAGTAGGATTTACCACCTAGCAAACCCAGGGACTGGGGATCACCTTCCAGTAGAGGGTGTGACCCTTAATAGCAATCCCTGTATTTCATAACTATGTAGCTAGCATAGGTTGAGACGTTAACCTGCCAGTTGAGGGTTGACACCTATCTCATAAGGGTACCTGCCAGTTGAGGGTAACCCTTAGTCCTTCGAGAAAACACTTAAGTGGATCCATGCAGCCATGTGTTAGTGCCCGTGCCACGGTACTGACACCCTTCCAACTGGGGTCACAGGTTGGACCCCAATTAGCTTATTGGGGTATGTCAGTTAGATGATAGCTCCCACAGTCTCAATTCAGCATTCAATATACTTCAGTTCAGGTTTGCATTGACCATAGTATAAAATTATCAGTTATTCAGTTTTAGTATGTTGGTATTTTAGTTCACACACTATTTTAGAATCATATTATATGCTTGGTCATGCATTCTCAGATTTTACAGCTTTCATGCATTTATATTCAGTAATCTTACGCTAACCGGACAGTCTTTACTTTATGCATGTTCACTCAGTTATCTCATACTATTCATCCATTTATTACTTCATGTTCAGTTATCCTATGCTATTCATTCATACAGTTATTATTCATTCACATAAACCATGCATAACAGCTTATCCTCATTTCTCATACCAGTATATTCCAAGTATTAATCGTATATGCATTTCTTATGCTATGATATTTAATATCATAGGTTCGGATGCTTAATTTCCTTACTGTGCTTAGACAGATCAGCTAGTTCGCAGTAGTAACAGTGGTGAGTCCTCATTTTTCAAGGATGGATTTTTCTTATATTAATTTAAGTCAACAGTTAAGTTATTTAGCCAGTCGAAGTTAGTTGGGGGGTTTGTCCCCTCAAATCCCTATTCAGTTTGTGTAGAGGCTTTCAGACACTTTAGATAGTCAGTTAGACCGCAGTCAGTTTATCAGTTATTATCAGTCTTTACAGTATGACTTTAGGAATTTCAGACTTATGTTTTAAATTGTATGTTCTAGTAATTAAAACTTTATGGTATTTTTCGGTTAAATTTTGCAAATACACTTTTGTTATCATTTTATTCAATTCTCACAGTAGGTACCAGTATCATAGGTTACTTATAGTTAGTTGTGATCATAAGCACCGTGTAGTACCCAGGGTGTACTCTTGGGGCATTACAGTATGCTTACAATAGCACTGCCAATCCCCTTGAACAAGATTTTGGAAAGCTTGGATCAATTGTGCTTGAGGGTGATTAAAGAAAGCAAATGAATCACGGCATGCAAACGATATTCCAAATCTGTTTCAAGAATGACCTGCTTGTAACCCAAATCCCATTCCAACATAAGGCCATGGTAGATGGCCCAGAGTTCAGCCATATTCTTGGTTGTACAATCCAAATTCTCAAAGAAAGCAGACACTCTTCTGCATTCAGTTTAACAAAAAAGACTATAAGGGGAAACCTTCTAAAAAAATATTTGTATATTCTCGCTCATCCATGGGTTTTTCCCAAGCCAAAGCCTACTCCTAAAAAGTTGTTGGATTGAAAAAGTACACTATACATCTGCCCACCAGTAGCAGAGGTGGTTTGATTCCCCTTATACATTATATGGCAAAAAAGACTGATTCAACGAGATATGCTTGCATGTCGAGAGTGTGCTCCCTCTCTCTTAGCTAAGGAAAGTGATAGATAATTCATGTACTTTGCGATTTCCTTCGGATCTATCATATCATTACTTTTATTTGATTGTGATTTCCTATGTGTTGTACTATACCACTAAGGAAAACAAATAAGAACCATGCTAGGCGGCTCCTCTTCCCCTTTCTGGTTTAACTTGTCCTTCTGCTTACCACTTCTAAAAACTTGCGAGCGAGTGTCGATCATTTCTTTGACTGGGGAAGATCTGATGACTCCTGCCCAAAGATGGAGGGTTACGAATTGAGATTCGCTACTGCCAAAGAGGCCAGGAACAAGTTTCTACTTTATCTAAAGAAAAAACCTCTTTCTTTCTGTCTCTCTGACCAGGGATTCAGAGTGATCAGGTGAAGCCCCTTCTCGTTGTACCAAAATAGAGATCTGATTTAAATGACCAGGTATAACATATGAGTATGATCCATAAGGTTCATTTTCTGTTCAGAAAAGAAATGGGAGACAAGAAAACATCTTTGATTACAATTAAAAAAATCTCAAATAGACCAAGATACATTGATTTATTTCTTAGTGAACATGATCTACCATAATCTCTTCGACCCCTTTATTTATGTGCCAGAATAGGGAGAGATTTGGTATAAAAGTAGAAGTGACCTTTTTGTATATGATAATCAAAGGGAGTGGGAAAGTTGCAGTAATTCTTTGGAAAAGCATGGTTCTCTTTGTCTTCGAGCTTCCATTCCTTAATCCACTAATTCCTTCCTTCGTATGCATCCCTACCAATAGATAAAGCAAATAGGAATAACTGAACCACGTCTACAAAATACTAGTACCATGCAGCTGCTTCAAAGTCAACGTGATGCTCATTGGTCAGATGACAAGATATTGGCAAATACCACATATGATCAAGAAAATAGTACCTATAATCACATGAAATCCAGTTGCTAAGAAAAAGTAGAACCATAAATACTATCCGAAATAGTGAAGGATGCTTGATAATACTCCATTCCTTCAAAGCCTATGAAAATTAGAGACAATGAAGCGGTTGCTACGAAAGTGTAAACTGCTCACTTTTCCTTCCTCGCGAGTATAGCATGATAATCCCAAGTTACGACAACTCCGATGAAAGGGGAATAAGGGTATTAAGTAAAGGGATTTCCCAAGGATCTAAAATCGCAATCCCTTTTGGGGGACAAATACCTTCGATCTCTATCGTAGATGCCAAAGAAGAATGAGAAGAAGCCCAAAAAAGAGCAAAAAAGAACATAACCCCCGATACGAGAAACAGAGATAAAACCATATTGAGGTCCTAATTGTACGACTTTGGTATAATGTCCTTCGAACGTGTATTCACGTAGAACATCAAGCCACCATACGAACATGGTATATAGGAGAAATATGAGGCCCAAACTAAGAAGTGTTTCACCCCCTTGATATAAGTACATGTACATCACACCTCCTACGGTTGTTGCCAAAGCTCCGAGTAAACCTGAAATAGGCCATGGACTTGGATCTAACAAATTATAAGAATGCCTCAAAGATTCAATCATAAACCACTTTGCCTCGGTTCTATAACCCTCCCCCCCACCCCCACCCCCTAAAGTAGTAAAGTAAAGAAGGGCTTTTTGGGGTCTAATTTTCTTTCTATCTAACAGGACAAACAAAGAAATAGGAAGGGATGGTTCTTTCATTCCATTGATAGAAGTCTAATTAGAAAAATACTCTTTTTATTACTTTGAGAAGAGAATCATTGGTTTGAACAATAAATTATGTGGTAAAATAAATCTTCTTTCTTTAATTTGAAGCAAGAGTTTTGGAAAGTAACAATTTCATCCAGTTCGTTTTCCAAAAAATTACTGGTCGTGAATTAGTTCATTCTGTGCCACCAACAGCCTTAACTCAAAGAAGTAGGTTGATCTCTCTGGTTGAGGCAACATTTATTTATTTATATTCAACTTGACACGTGGGAAGGGCTTACTCTACTAGTTGGCCGGCTTGGTCTCACTCCCTTTCTACACTATTCCTCCCCACTAAAAAGAGCAATTGAGAATCTTGAGAACCTTTCTTAGAATCTATCTTCATGGGGTGATTGGAAAAGAAAGAAGTATTTCATTCTTTTACAGCCTTCCATTCCACTTTTCTAATCGAATTAATTATTTTTCCGAATGACCAAGTCATAATGATATTTAAAACCGATGCTTCCTTGGCCATGTGGAACATGGATTAGCAATATGTCATTCCTACAAGTGATGACCCACCCAGGATTGCTATGTACGGACTTAGAGATCAAATATAATATGTTTTTTTCCATTCCTTGTGAACCACTTATTTCTCTGAAATAAGAGATTAAAGTCATCTTTCTTCTTTTTCCCAATGAGTCGGTGGCATTACACCATTGGGATACTTTGAACAAACTTGAGTACATATAGGATACACCAGTGCGAAAACCTTTTCTTAAGATATCTTCCAAACTATTGGGGTCGTTGCTCCAAATCTTGTTCTCCTAGTGTGAAACCAGTTGGTTCCATAGTTTTAGGATTCAATTAATCCCAAGTACTCTATCTCCATCATTTCATATAGGAATATAGAAAGTAAAGAGGAAAAGGCATGACCAAAAGAATTGTGTGAAATAAGTGAATTTATCTAGTTGAGTAATTCTTGATTGATTGAGACAAAATGATTTCCTCAATACAGCTTAACTCCATAAATATTGTACTAGTAGTAAAGAAGTAGAGAGAACTTTAGTTGGTTGTTGACCAAGGGAAAGCATATGATCAGGGTTGGGTAATAGATTGACTGTCAAGAAGTGAAAGCCACTTGACTGGTTGGAAAGGGGGTGCTAAAAAGAGACTGCTACCAATTAGGCTAGAATAAAGACAGTAAGTACCGGGTAAAGTGACTTATTTAAATAGTGAGATATATAAGACTAAGAAGAAGGGGGAGATAAGGATAACCTCTTTGAAAAGAATAGAGTCGTTTGGCCTCTACTTACACATTTGGAGTTATGGATTGAACTAAGGAATAAAATTCAACGTCCAGAAGGCCGTTAGATAGGAATTCATATACGAATAGAAGATATTTTATTTCTAGTAGAGCTCATCACGACCATCATAACCTAACTCTAGGACTGCTACGGGCACTGATCCTTCTATTCAAAGTTTTCTTTCTCCTCTTAAATGTAGTTGTCCTACAGCTCGCTAAAGTGAAGGTTATTCAGCAGTCTAAGCAAGTCACTCTTAACCCTATAGTGAATTCAGATATTCTATGCTAGGAGTTAATGAAATTCATGTAGCTGCTCTATCTAGGTCTAAGGTAAGCAGAGATCTTCTAATCCCCCCCTGCTTGTTCAACTAATGGAGATAGCAAGGAGATAGATTAAGTCATCTTCTACAATTGGTAAAGGGATCAAATGACTTTTTAGCTTTGGCATTAAGTGAGTGTGGGAAGTAATTCCATTCAACTAGTTCAATGACCCTGGAGAGAATGAACACATTAAGCTTGAAAGCATGAAATTCAGCTGCTAGCTGGACTGACTGACTTCTCTCTCTTTCATTTTCTACTCTTTGCTTCAGAAAGTCATTTAGAAAGATATTATTATAATAGAAAGGATTTCCTTACATTACATATCAAATTTGAGTGGGGATTCACTAAGCCTGAGTTCTTAACCCACTATGATGCGACGGTGACTTCTTGCTTTGTTTTCCTCTCTCCTGCCCTACCTTTGTTAGTCTTTAATCATATCTAAAGAGAGTGAAGCCACCTTAGGGTTATAATATGATATGATATTAGAGATATTGACCCTATCAAACTAACTCTTTCTAAGTAAGATCTCACCCTAACTTATTAATCTTATCAAAGTTGATAGAGAAAAGAGAAAAGGTCAGTGCTTCTTTTGTGAGCGACTCTGGAGGAGGCTCCTTTCACTTGAATATTTCACTTTTTTAGGAAGGAAAGACCGAATCCACCTAAAATCTAAGGAAAGGCCAAAAGTATTTAAAGGCTGATAAAAAGAGATATGTACTACGAGACCACAAAGACTGATAGGCATTGCGATCAAAAGGGAAAAGTTTCTTATAGGATCCACCCTCCCAACAAAAAAAACAATTCCTTGTTTTTGAAAAGTTGTTCAAGTTGAAAAGCATAAAGGTTAAAGGAAATGCACCTTCTCCGATTAAAAGGGTACGAAACTTTTTTTCCAATGTAATTTTCTACGATAGGGTAGGGATGAATTGAATGAGAGACTATGAAAGTGAGGCAAACCCACATAAGGAAATAAATCAATCTAATCAATATATTTTAAGCCTTAGATAATCTGATTAAAAAGCCTAAACTAGTGAATTCACCTCCCTCTGAGTCTGATTAGAAAATAGGGATGAAAGGTTTTGGTAATCTAGTGGGATTCAAGTATGAATTTGAATTTTCCTCAATCCTGACTAATTACCATGATCAATTCACTACCAGTGCCCACGTGGCCGAGGTTGTCCCAGAGTGGATCACCCCGATGCCTGTAATGAAAGGAAAGACTTTCATCAGCTGCAAACTGGAAGCGGTTTTTCTTTAGTGCGTTAAGGTTGGAAGAACCTACTCCTAACTAAACAAAAACTCATCTGAGGAGCCATTATCGATACTAGTCTAGGATATCAATACTAGAGAGAGTCCCACAGCTACCCTAGTTCGTTAGGTATAACGTGTTTCAGTCAGCTTTAAAGGCTTGCGAACCATTGTAAGATTGAGTTTCAAAGGGATAAGATCGTTGTCAAAATCACATACAGCAAATAAATTCATTTTATAATAACCCTTTTATTTCTCTTTCACTACTGTTTTATTATCTTCTGCTAAAAGAGTCTCAATTTTGATCAACTTTCTTTCAATCATGAATTCGAGCAATCCTTTACTAATTTGATATTTATGACCTTTGATATCAACTCAAATACTTGTTGTTGTACTACTAACCATATTTTTCTTATTGATTATACTAGTCTGTATTAGAACTGTGCTATCTAACTTATCCAATAATGTAGATACCTTCATAACTGAGGTGTCTTGAGCACAGTTGTACAACAACCCTAAGACATGTATTATGATACCTCCAAGGTATATTAACCCAACTGATTAATAGTACTATTCTAAATATCTTGAGGACGATATTTATATAAATAATATTTAGCGTTTATAAGATCCTTTCTTATCAATTGTTTGATTAAGTTAGGAATCTCATTAAATATACTACATTCATCAAATTGACTAGTTATATCTTCAATCTTCTTCTGTAACTCAAGTAATTTCCATCCGAGATGTCAATCGTATTTTTAATGATCTCTTTATCCCTCTTTTAATCATACAATAATTTCATAACATTATTATTATATGTAGCTATTTATTCTTTATTTCTGCTTTTATCATCTATATCATTGAATAAATTTTCCCAAAACTCATTAATAACAGTATGATTAGATGTGCTATATTCTTTTCTATCAAGGATCAAGATTGACCCCAGAAATCTATTACACGGCCTATCACTTTTTACAGTCATAGAGAATTCCTAATACCGAGATGATAGGATCTATATGAGCAATATGACCAATGGCAATCATTCACAAATTTCTCAATAATTACAACCATAAAGACATGTGTTTTTATTTTTATAGGTAAGACGCACCTATTACTAGGATAGTTTTTCATCATTGTTTTTTTTTTATTTCGTAGCAGATCCATTAGGTTCTTTGTAGTAATTAGTTCATCCTTTACTTTACATAGATTTTTATTTCCTTGATATCTGGAAGTTCTCCAAATGTATGAAATGCTGGAGGACTTAGTACCATCCATTTACGTGTGGTTGGTGAAGTTGGATGTATTTATGAATTCTAGCATACTATTCTAGCCTTTTTAGCCATGTTTTAAGGATCATTCTTATGCTCCATGTGTTGATAATGATATAAATTATCATTTATGTGACCAAGTATGTGTTTACAATGTTTAATGGTGTTTTCACATGAGTTTTGATTCAATTTGGGCTTTTAGAGTTCAACTGAGAAAACTAGTGTAACTAGCTTGAGCTAGGTATTTATATAGTCTCTTGTGTTGGGTTATAATGTGTTTTAATGAGTTACCAAGATTTTTATTATGTATATATATGTGAAACAACTTGTTAATAATGTTCAAGGTTCAATTGGATCAAGCCAAGGGTCAAAACAATGAGTTAAAGATCAAATTAAATATAGCCTATGCTTAGCTCGTGTTTTTGATTCATCATCTGGGATGTTGTGTTGTTTTGAGATCTAAATTATTGTATTTAATTCTATAGGATAATTTTTAATGGATTATTATGATTAATTAATTATATAAAAGATTCAAATCAAGTGGAAAAAACTCAAAAAGGCTTGGAATGGATCACAGAAGTACAATATACAACTTGGACTCAATTTGGACACCTGAAATATATTGGACGAGTGAGGGTGGGTGGATATGAATATGTATGTGTTCTACACACCATTGGATTTATAAGGGTCCCAAAATAGTAACCCATTGCTCATCGATGAAAGGACAAATCGCAATTGTCCAAAAATTTTAACTCAACGCGATTACACCGCTCAGCGGTGTAATAGCGTGAGCACAATACCACTCAGTGGTGAGCACACAAAAAGGGATAATTTTGCCTTTATGAACAATAATAACGTGGAAACCCAATCCAAATTGTTTTATGATACTATAAATATAACGTGTTAAAATATATTTTGGATATCCTGGTACCCCTGGATCGATTGGAACAACATTGGAGGCTACCACAACTTCTTTTTAGGTTTTTATTTCATTAATTTAGCTTTATTTATAGTTTTAAACATTCATACAATTATTTGGATGTGATTATAACTATGAGTGGCTAAAAACCCTCTTTCCGGAGTTAAAGCCAAGAACATGAGTACTATTGTTTTGAATTAAGTTCGTTTGATTTTGCTTATCATTATTGGTTGTTTGTTTATTCGAGTTATAACTATTTTAAGGATTTGTGACCCTTAGAATACATCAATTATCTACTTTTTGATCTCGGGAGAGGGAATAGAGAGATAGAATATGGGAATAAACAAAGTACAATTTGTATTTCTTTATGAAATAAGGAATTCAAATTAGTATCTAGGACAGGGATGTAGTTAGATGCCTTAATTGATTCAAACGTATGATGATAGCTTAAAGAAATTAAGTAGATCTTATTACATCCCCGTTCAACGATGTAGTTGTACGGTTCAACTTAGGCGAAGGATTAGAAGTTGGGAAACCATAATCATGCAATTAACCCTATGAATCAACAACCAAGATAAGCAAGTTAACAAATGAAGTATAATAACATAGTATGATTTTTCAAAAGTGCTTTAACCCTGTGTTTTCTCCTATTGATGGTTTCAAGATCTTTACTTTACTTATTTCTTACTTTTCTCAAGTTATAAATTACAAACCTTCTTTTCGGTTACGCTTGCATCAACTAAATCGAAATTGTGAACTCAAATAGAATTGTTGTTGAATCAAGTCTCTGTGGGATCGATACTTGGATTATTGAAGGCCACTTTACTACATGATAAGACTACGTACACTTGCGTCTACACTTGAATGCTATCAAGTTTTTGGCACCATTACCGGGGACTTGAAATTTAGCAACTATTTATTTTAGTTTTGCTTTTTAGATTTATTTTTTGAATTTACGCTTGGTCTTGTTTTTGTATTTGCAAGAAACAGGTTTAAAGGTTAGTAAGCTGGCAAGGGATACGGGTTTGGTGAAACCAAGTCCCGAACCGAAACAACGCTTCCATCAATGAAGGAGAGACGCAGACCGTCTTTCAAGAATCCCACAAATAGAAGAAGACCAAGTAATTCTTATTCCAATGGTTGAAGAACAAGCAGCCCGTAGGATAGTAAGGGAAGTGGCAATTCCACTTCCAACGAATTTGACCTCCCCGATTTACAAGCCGAAAGCTGGAGGAATTTCAAGCTTCAACAGAATATAGTACAGCTTCTAATTACCGGTGGATAGTTCACCGAGATTTCACACGAGGATCCATAAGTCCACTTGCAAAATTTTCTAGAAATTAGTGACACATTCATTCCTATGGGTGTGAATGCAGATTATGTGAGGATCACTTTGTACCCATGTCCACTGATTGGGGAAGAAAAAAAGTGGTTGATTGAGGAACCAACAAACTAAATCACATCATGGGATGACATGGCCAGAAAATTCTTTATTCTGTTCTTTCCGTCTGGTAAGACTGTGAGACTTTGTAGTGACATAGTGTTGTTCAAACAGAAGCCAGACGAGAACCTCTATAATGCTTGGGAGTGATTTAAAAAAATTCTACGAGACTTTCCATACCATCAACAGTCCAATGAGATACTTTCTCATACTTTTGTAGAGGCTCTTGACCACAAAACCAAAATGTAGATAGATTCAGTTGCCAGTGGTCAAGCTTTTGAGATGACTTATGATGAGCTGTATACCTTATTGAACTACATTGCTCAAGGAAATCTATAGTGGAATTCGTACTTGAGGAGCGCTATAATAAGAATTGCAGGTGTGTTAGAGGTTGATCACTTCATTGCCATATCCACACAGATCTCAACCTTGTAAAATCAAATTAGCAATCTAAAGTTGGGAGTAGTACAACATGTATCCACAGTTAATGCAATCCAACAAGCTGCAAGTTAGTGCAAAGTTTATGGAAATAGTGGCCAGACGGTGGCTATGTGTGCAGCAAATCCAAAATCGGTGATGTTAGTAGGCCATGCTCAAAGACAGAACTACGGAAATGCTTACAAGTGGCAGACTCAGCCACAAAATCAGCCATGGGCCACCCAATTACAACAATATCAGCAACCACAAGCTCAACCAAATCAATCAACTAGCAACATAGAAGAGATGATGGAGTAGGCTTTAGCTAATCATACACAACTGGCCACTGATGTAAAAAAATCAGCAAACAACATTGAGAAGCGTGGAGCTACAGTTAGGGCAGTTACAAAAGGAACAAAATACCAAGACTCAAGGTGGTTTGCCAAGTGACACAGAAAATCCAAAATAAGTCATGGAAATCACCATGAGGAGTGGTAAGGAGCTTCAAAGAGAACCTCCAAAGACAACTAAAGAGGTAGATGCTGATGTGGTAACTGAACGGTTAAATAAAAAAGTTTTTGAAAAATCAAGAAAGTCTGAGTACTTGAAAGAAAAAGTTGTTGCAGAAGAAGTGAAGAAGATGTCACCACTTCCCTTCCCTTAGAGGAAAATTAAAGCGAAGGATGATTCAATGTTTAAGAATCTCTTTGACACATTCATAGAGATTCACATTAACTTACCTTTGTTAGATGATTTGAAGGTTATGCCTAAGTTTAGTGTAGTTCAGTGGTCACTCAAAAGATGCCAACAAAGCTCAAATACCCAGGGAGGTTCACTCTCCCCATTCAAATTGGCAATAGTAAAGTAGTCCAAGATCTGAGTGATTTAGGGGAAAGCATCAAATTAATGCCCCTATCTCTGTTCAATACCTTGGGTCTTGGGAAACCTAGACTGAGCTCCGTGCTTCTACAATTGGAAAATGGAATCATAGCTCATTCGGTAGGAAAAATAACTGACATCCTCATAAAGGTTGGTAAATTCATTACTCTTGCTGACTTTATTGTTCTTGATTTTAAGGCAGACGAACAGGTACCAATAATCTTAGGGAATCCATTCTTAGAAACTGGGGGAGCCTTGATTGATGTTAGAGAAGGCAATCTCAAAATGAGGGTAGAGAATAAAGAGGTGGTATTTGATGTTTACAAAGCACCCAATGTAATGTCCTAATATAAAGATTTGTCTATGATTAATTTTATTGAAGTGGACAAGTGTGGGGTGGTTAATCCACCAAAGAACTTTTAAGAAGCCTAAATTTCTACCACCTAAGCCTGATTTGATGCTAATTGATGAGCCTGAAAAGGCTAAAGTTAAAGAACCTGTTTCTATTGAAAATTAACACCCAAGAGGGGTGATAAGAATAAAAATATGGAGATCAAGCATAAGAAAGAGAAGGAAAGAGAACGACTAGGTCGTTAGTTGGGTCGTGTCGCGATACTAAATCAGGCGCTACTTGGGAGGCAACCCAATTTAAGTAGGTATGATTTTTTTTTAGTTTTTATATTTTATTTCACATAGTTTTTTTTTGATTGATTTGCAAGTTAATGGGAAGCCTGAGTACCGGAAACCTAAGCTAAGAAGCATGGCAAAAAATGAGTGTGGGATCCCACGGATCCCATTAATGCAAAAAATACTACTAGCCAGGCCTAGAGGCCTCATGGAGTATTTCTATATCCTACTTTTAAATTAAACTTTGGGTACAAAGTAGATTTTTAAGTATGGGGTGGGAAGA
Source organism: Capsicum baccatum var. pendulum (assembly GCA_030864225.1). NCBI lineage: Eukaryota > Viridiplantae > Streptophyta > Magnoliopsida > Solanales > Solanaceae > Capsicum > Capsicum baccatum. Next base: position 29,204,377 of record CM061556.1, on the reverse strand, counting down.
TTTTTAAATTTTGGCTCAATTTAAAAAATAATTATGTAAGATATTCTTGTTGGTGCTATTTTTGATTACACAATGCAAGTGGGTTTGGTCAGTAAAAGCATATGGAATAAGTGAATTGCTACTTTTGAGACTCTTAGGCTCATTTTTGTGGCTCTTGTACTTTTTGACTTAAATTTGAATTCATGTTATCGTTTGGTAGAGAGTCTACGATGATCCTATTTAGTTAAGCATGTGCCATATGCGTGTGAGATTTTTGTATATTTTGTGTTGTATGTAGTGTGTAGAACTTATTTGGTGTGTGTAAAGCGAAATAAAGAGTGGGTTTAGGAGATCATTTAGGCATTTCTTTGATAGCCTTGATTTAGACCTTCTATTTTTCCTACCCTTTGTGCATTATCCTAGTTAAGACCCATTGAGCCTTGAGCCTTTTATTTGGTAGCCTTATATGTAGACTAATCTCCTTCTTTAATAGATCATAATTTGATCCAAAAAGTTTCTAGGTGCTTTAATGAAAAATTAATTTAGTAAGGAGTTTGAGAAATTGAAGAAAAAAAGGTGAAATTGATGCCCTAAGGTAATAGTTATTGGTGTTTATATTAGATTTTTGGTGGTTGGGAGTGATATAAATAGTATTAGAAGTATTCCCATAATTGTAGAAAATGGGAAAAATTGAGTCTTGAAGGAATAAACAATACGCCCACCATGTGTTTATGAAAATGCTTAAAAGAAATGGGGCAAAATAAAAGAATGGGGTAAACAAAAATGGTGTAATTTGGTTGTTTAAGATTGATTTTAAATGTGTAATGTAGTGTATTAAAACTCTTAGAGAGGTTAGTCACTATTCCCAAATAGTTCCTACCCGACCCTTAGCCTACATTACAATCCGGAAAAGTCCTAATTGATCCTAAGTTCATCATTATGATATTAGTGGCGCATTACACTAAGTTCAAGCTTATGGTTCATTGTGTGTAACTTGTAAATTCCTTGTGAGAGTAGGCGTAATTTTATTCTTGTACCCATTGTGATAATTTGCATTATTGTGAGTGATTATGGGTAACTCTCTTGTTGTGAGGGCACATGTTTGATGAATATGGGTAATTCTTGTAATGTCTTTAATTGAGCAATATGCATGAGTTTGCCACTTGTGAAGTCCATTCTTGAGGCTAGGTTGTTTTGAAGTAGAACTCTTGCGCTATCAATTGTGTACATAACATGCTTAGTGTAGAAATTTGTATTACGTGTAGTCATTGAAGTACTACCTTGAATATATTGCTTGTAGTAGAAGCGTGGAGTTGTTCCATCTCATGGTATTTATAGTTAAGAGTTGTTCAAGGACGAAGAAGGCTTTAAGTGTGGGGTGGTGATGTTGGGTGTATTTATGCATTCTAGCGTACTGTTGTTGCCTTTTTAGCCTTGTTTTGAGGCTAATTCTTATGATTTATATGTTGATAATGATACAAATGAGAATTTATGTGTCCAAGTATGTGTTTACAATGTTTAATGGTGTTTTCACATGAGTTTTGATTCAATTTGAGCATTTAGAGATCAACCAAGAAAACAGTGTAACTAGTTTGAGCTAGGTGTTTCTCTAGACTCTTGTGTTGGGTTATAATGTGTTTTAATGAGTTCCCAAGGTTGTTATTATATATATATATGTATATGTGTGTGTGTGTGTGTGCGTGTGTGTGTGAAAGAACTTGGTAATAATGTTCAAGGGTCAATTGGATCAAGTCAAGAGTCAAAACAATGATTTAAAGATCAAATTGAATTTAGCCTATGCTTAGCTCGTGTTTTTGACTCACCGTCTTGGATATTATGTTGTTTTGAGCTCTAAATTGTTATGTTTAATGCTATAGTATGATTTTTTAAGGGATTATGATGATATATTAATGATATAAAAGATTCAAATTAAGTGTAAACAACTCAAAAAGGCTTGGAATGGATCACGGAAGCACAATACACAACTTGGACTCAATTTGGACACCTGAAATGTATTTGGCAAGTGAGGGTGCGTGGAGTGGAATCTGGGTGCATGTTTCACACCACTGGATTCAGAAGGGTCCCAAAATGGTAACCCACTACTCAGCGGTGATCGATCAAATCACAATTGTCCAAAAATAATAGCTCAACGGTGTAATAGCGGTGAGCACAATACCGCTCAGCGGTGAGCACACAAACCGAGATAATTTTTCCTTGCTGAACAATAATAATGTGGAAACCCAATCCAAGTCGGTTTATGACTTGTGTACTATAAATATAATGTCTTAAAACACGTTTTGGACATCTTGGAACCCCTAGATCGATTGGAACAACATTGGAGACTACCACAACTTCTTTTTAGGTTTATATTTCTTTCATTTAGCTTTATTTATGGTTTTAAACATTCATATAATTATTTGGATATGATATGACAATGAGTGTCTAAAAACCCTCTTTCCGGGGTTAAAGCCAAGAACATGAGTACTATTATTTTAAATTAAGTTCGTTTGATTTGCTTATCATTATTGGTTGTTTGTTTATACTTCTTATAACTATTTTAAGGATTCATGACCCTTAGAATATATCAATTGTCTACCTTTTGATCTCGGGAGATGGAATAGGGAGATAGAGCATGGGAATAAGCAAAGTATGGTTTGTATTTCTGTATGAAATAAGGAATTCAAATTAGTATCTAGGACAGGGATGAACTTAGATGCCTTACTTCATTCAAACAAAGGATGATAGCTTAATGAACTTAAGTAGACCATTACATCCCCGCTCAATGATGCAGTTTTAACGTTTAACTTTGGTAAAGGATTAGAGGTTGGGAAACCATAATCATGCAATTAACCCAATGAATCAACAACCAAGATAAGTAAGTTAACAAATGAAGTTCAATAACATAGCATGATTGTACAAAAGTGACCCTGGGTTTTCTCCTATTGATTGTTTCAAGATCATCACTTTATACATTGTTTACTTTTCTCGAGTTATAAATTACAAACTCTCTTTTCAGTTACGCTTGCATCAACTAAATTGAAATTGTGAACTAAAATAGAATTGTTGTTGAATCAAGTCTCTGTGGGATCGATACTTGGCTTCTTGAAGGCCACTTTACTACTTGATAAGACTACGTACACTTGCGTGTGCGCTTGAACACTATCAAGTTCTTGGCATCGTTGTCGGGGACTTGAAATTTAGCAATTGTTTATTTTTAGTTTTGCTTTTTAGATTTATTTTGTGCTTTTACGCTTGGTCTTGTGTTTGTATTTGCAAGAAACAAGTTAAAAGGTTAGTAAGCTGGCAAGGGATACGAATTTGGTGAAACCAAGTCCCAAACCCGAACAACGCTTCCATCAACCAAGGAGAGATGCAATCCATTTTCCACAAATCCTAGAAATATAAGAAGACCGAGTAATTCCTACTCCAATTGCTGAAGAACAAGCAGCCCATAGGATAGTGAGGGAAGTGGCAATCCCACTTCCAACCAATTTGACCTCCCTATTTTAGAAGCCAACAGCTGGAGGCAATTTCGAGCTTAAACAGAATATGGTATGGCTTCTGATTAGTAGTGGACAGTTCATCCACAAGTCCACATGCAGAATTTTTTTGGAAATCAGTGACATTCATTCCTACGGGTGTGAATACAGATTATATGAGGATGACGTTGTTCCCCTTTTCACTGATTAGGGAAGAAAAAAAGTGGTTGATTACAGAATCATATACTCAATCACATCATGGGATAACATGGCCAAAAAATTCCTTATTTGATTCTTCCCGTCTAGTAAGACTGTGAGACTACATAGTGAGATAGTGTGCTTCAAACAGCAGCCAAATGAGAACTTCTATCATGCTTGGGAGCAGTTCAAAGCACTTCTATGGTATTGTCCACACGATCAACAGTCTAATGAGGTACTTGCTCATATTTTTGTAGAGGCTTTTGAAAATAATACGAAAATATTGTTAGATTTAACTACAGGTGGTGAAGCTCTTGAGATGACTTATGATGAGTTGTATACCTTATTGAGCCACATTGCTCAATGGAATCCAAAGTGGCTTTCAGACTCGAGGAGTGCTATAAAAATAATTGCAGATGTGTTGGAGGTTGATCGATTCACTGCTATATCTGCATAGATCTCTGCCTTGCAAAATCAAATTAGCAGTCTGAAGTTGGGAGTAGCACAACCTGCCACCACAGTTAATGCAATCCAACAAGCTGCAGGTTGGTGCAAATTTTGTGGAAATAGTGGCCATACAGCGGCTATGTGTGCAGCAAATATGGAATCAGTGATGTTCGTAGGCCATGCTCAATGATAGAATTACGAAAATTCTTATAAGTGGCAGACTCAGCCACAAAATCAGCCATGGGCCACCCAACAACAACAATATCAGCAACCACAAGATCAACCAAATCAATCAACTAGAAACATAGAAGAGATGATGAAGCAGGTTCTAGCTAATCAGACACAACTAGCCGTAGATGAAAAATATCAGCAAACAGCATTGAAAAGACTAGAGCTACAGTTAGGGCAGTTACAAAAAGAACAAATTACCAAGCCTCATGGTGGTTTGCCAAGTGACACAGAAAATCCAAAACAAGTCATGGAAATCACCTTAAGGAGTGGTAAAGAGCTTCAAAGAGAACCTCCAAAGGCAACTAAAAAGGTAGATGTTGATGTGGTGATTGAATAGGTAAGTACAGAAGTTACTGAAAAATCTAGGAAGTCTGAGTACTTGAAAGAAAAAGTTATTGCAGAAGAAGTGAAGAAGATGCCACCACTTTCCTTCCCTCAAAGACAAATTAAAGCGAAGGATCATGCAATGTTTAAGAAGTTCTTTGAAAAATTTAGAGGGCTTCACATTAACTTACCTTTGTTAGATGTTTTGCAGTGTGTGCCTAAGTACGCTAAGTACTTGAGGTAGGTGATTGTTAATAAGGTAAAATTGTAGGATGTGGGAGCAATAACACTCACTGAAGAGTGTAGTTCAGTGGTCACTCAAAAGATGCCAATAAAGATCAAAGACCCAGGGAGGTTTACTCTCCCTTTTTAGATTAGCAATAGTGAAGTGGTCTATACTCTGAGTGATTTAGGGGCAATCATCAACTTGATCCCCCTATTCTGTTCAATACATTGGAACTTGGGAAACCTATACCGAGCTTCATGTTTCTACAGTTGGAAAATGGAATCATAGATCATTCAGAAGAAAAAATAAAGGTCGTCCTTATAAAGGTTGGTAAATTCATTATCCCTACTGAATTTATTGTTCTTGATTTTAAGGAAAACGAATAGGTACCAATCATCTTGGGGCATCCATTCTTAGCAACTGGAGGAGCCTTGATTGATGTTAGAGAAGGCACGCTCAAAATAAGGGTAGAGGATGAAGAGATGGTATTTTACAAAGCACCCAATGTAACATCCTAATATAAAAATTTGTGTTTAATTAATGTTATTGAAGGGGACAAGTGTGGAGTGGTTAATCTACCAAAGACCTTTTTAGACTACCTGATTAAACAGCCTAAACTACTACCACCTAAGCCTTATTTGATGCTAATTGATTAGCCTGAAAAGGCTACAATTGAAGAACCTGTTGCTATTGAAAATTCACATCCAAGAGGGGTAAAAAAAATAAGAAGATGGAGACAGAGCATGAGTAATAGAAGTAAAGAGAACAACTAGGTCGTTAGTTGGGTCGTGCCGCGACACAAAATCAGGCGTTGCTTGTGAGGCAGACCAAGTTAAGTAGATATGATTTGTTTATAGTTTTTAGCTTTTATTTCACATATTCTTTATTTTTGATTGAGTCTCAGGTTAATGGGAAGTATTAGTACCGGAAACCAGAGCTAAAAAGCATGGCAAAAATTCAGTGTGGGGTCCCACGAATTCCATTAATGCAAAAAATGCTACTAGCCAGGCCTAGAGGCCTCAGGGAGTATTTCTATCTCTTACTTTTAAATTCACTTTGGGGACAAAGTAAATTTTTAAGTGTGGGGCAGGAAAATTCCTAAATTTTGGCCCAATTTAAAAAAATGTGTAAGATATTCTTGTTGGTGTTATTTTTTATTACATAATGCAAGTGGTTTTGGTTGGTAAAAGCATGTGGAATAAGTGAATTTCTACTTTTGAGACTCTTAGGCTCATTTTTGTGACTCTTGTACTTTTTGGCTTAAATTAAAATTTATGATATTGTTTGGTTGAGAGTCTATGATGATCCTATTGAGTTAAGCATGTGCCATGTGCGTGTGAGATTTTTGTATATTTCATATTTCATGTGGTGTGTAGAACTTGTACGGTGTGTGTAAAGCGAAATAAAGAGTGTGGGTTTAGGAGATGATTTAGGCATTTCTTTGATAACCTTGATTTAGACCTTCTATTTTTCCTACCCTTTATGCATTATCCTAGTTAACCCCCATTGAGCCTTTAGCCTATTCTTTGGTAGCCTCATATGTAGCCAAATCCCCTTCTTTAATATACCATAATTTGATCCAAAAACCTCCTAAGTACTTTAATGAAAAATTGATTTAGGAAGGAGTTTGAGAAATTGAAGAAGAAAAGGGTGAATTGATGCCCAAAGGTAATAGTTATTGGTGTTTATATTTGATGTGTGATGGTTGGGAGTGATATAAATGGTGTTATAAATATTGCCATGATTATAGAAAATGAGAAAAATTGAGTCTTGAAGGAATAAACAATACGTTCACCATGTGTTTGTGAAAATGCTTAAAAGAAATGAGGCAAAATAAAAGAATGTGATAGACAAAAATGGCTTAGTTTGGTTGTTTAAGATTTCTTTTAAATGTATAATGTAGTGTATTAAAGCTCTTAGAGAGGTTAGTCACTTTTCCCAAATAGTTTCTACCCGTCCCTTAGCCTACTTTACAACCCGAAAAAGTCCTAATTGATCCTAAGTTCATCATTTTGATATTAGTGGAGAATTACACTAAGGTCAAGCTTATGGTTTATTGTGTGTAACTTGTGAATTCCTTGTGAGAGTGAGCATAATTTGATTCTTGTACCCATTATGACAATTTGCATTATTGTGAGTGTTTATGGGCAACTCTATTGTTGTGAGGGCACATGTTTGATGAATATGGGTGATTCTTGTGATGTCTTTAATTGAGCATTATTAGTGAGTTTTCCACTTTTGGATTCCATTATTAAGGCTAGGATGTTTTGAAGTTGAATTCTTGCTCTATCAATTGTGTACAAACATGCTTAGTGTAGAAACTTGCATTTCGTGTAGTCATTATAGTACTAGCTTGAATTTCTTTCTTGTATCAGAAGTGTGGTGTTTTTACAGCTCATGGTTTTTATAGTTAAGAGTTTTTCGAGAACGAAGAAGGATTTAAGTGTGGGGTTGTGATGTTGGGTGTATTTATGAATTCTAGTGTACTATTCTAGCCTTTTTAGCCTTGTTTTGAGGATGATTCTTATGCTATATGTGTTGATAATCATATAAATGAGCATTTATGTGGCCAAGTATGTGTTTACAATGTTTAATGGTGTTTTCACATGAGTTTTGATTCAATTTGAGCATGTAGAGTTCAACCGAAAAAACTAGTGTAACTAGCTTGAGCTAGGTGTTTGTCTAGTCTCTTGTATTGGTTTCTAATGTGTTTTAATGAGTTTCCAAGGTTTTTATTATGTATTTACATGTGAAATAAATTGGTAATTATGTTCAAGGGTCAATTGGATCAAGCCAATGGTCAAAACAATGAGTTAAAGATCAAATTGAATTTAGCCTATGCTTAGCTCGTGTTTTTGATTCACTGTCTTGGATGTTGTGTTGTTTCTAGCTCTAAATTATTGTTTTTAATGCTATAGGATTCTTTTTGAATAGATTATGATGATATATAAAGGATATACAAGCTTTAAATCAAGTGGAAACAACTCAAAAAGCTTGGAATGGATCACGGAAGCACAATACACAACTTGGACTCAATTTGGACACCTGAAATGTATTGGATGAGTGAGGGAGTGTGGAGATTAATATGGGCGTGTGATTCACACCATTCGATTAATAAGGGTCCAAAAATAGTGACCCACCGCTCAGCGGTGATCAGTCAAATCGTAATTGTCCAAAAATAGTAGCTCAATGCGATTACACCGCTCTGCAGTGTAATAACGGCGAGCCCAATACCGCTGAGCGGTGAGTGCACAAAATGGGATAATTTTTCCTTGCTTAACAATAATAATGTGGAAACCCAATCTAAGTCGATTTATGACTTGTGTACTATAAATATAATGTCTTAAAATACGTTTTGGACATCTTGGAACCCCTAGATCGATTGGAACAATATTGAAGTCTACTACAACTTCTTTTTAGGTTTTTATTTATTTAATTAGGTTTATTTTTGGTTTTAATCATTCATACAATTATTTGGATGTGATTATGACTATGAGTGGCTAAAAACCCTCTTTCGGGGTTAAAGCCAAGAACATGAGTACTATTGTTTTGAATTAAGTTCATTTCATTTGCATATCATTATTGGTTGTTTGTTTATTCTTGTTATAACTATTTTAAGGATTCACCACCATTATAATACATCAATTGTCTACCTTTTGATCTCGAGAGAGGGAATGGGGAGATAGAACATGGGAATAAATAAAGTATGGTTTGTATTTCTTTATGAAATAATGAATTCAAATTAGTATCTAGGACAGGGATGTACTTAGATGCGTTACTTCATTTAAACAAAGGATGATAGCTTAAAGAACTTAAGTAGACCATTACATCCGCGCTCAATGATGCAGTTTTAAGGTTTAACTTAGGTAAAGGATTATAGGTTGGGAAAAACTTTGGAATAAGAGGAAAGGACCCTCATCTGAGAAAGGGCGTACCTTATAGTTAGGATGGTCTTCCGCATCCGCAGCGGAAACAACTAAGAGTCAGTCGACTCTTTGGAATTTCAGAAGGTTTAAAAAAGTGTCTGTAGATACTTTGTAATGTGTTTTCATTAAAGATGTTCTTGTTCTTTATGGAAATCTACCCCTATACATTGTGTATTTATTGTGTATGTATCACTAATGCTTCCCTTTGTAATGTTTTGTTGTATGGCTGGTGTATATGTGCTTCCCATATAAGAAAATGCTTCTAGTGCTAAAATAAATAAAATCTGCTTTGTTCTAGTTTATTCTCTTTCCATGTTTTGTGCAGGAAAATTGTTGATTTGAATTTGCTAGTTCGTATGGGACCAATTAATTTATAAGACTATATAAGTCTATAAAGCTAGGATTAGGAGCTCAAACATACACAACCTATTTTGAAAAGAAAATGACGAATACCATTTTTCGAAAGAAACTTCTTCCATGGGCATGCGAAACCAGTAACCACGAGAATAATCATCCTGATTAGGGTTTCCGTATTTGAAAGTTCTCATACAAAAAGTACTTTATTCCTTTGAAATCTGATTTTATAACCTACTTATGACTTTCTAAACTCCCTACCGGCGGGACTAAAACAAACTCAAACATACACCACTTCATTCTGACTTAACCGGGTATTTACCCTAGAAAACCTGTTCCTAAAAGACCAATTATCCAGAGATTGCTCCAACTTACTTTTGTTTGGTTGTATCATAGGACAATCTAGGAACTACACCTTAGACAATCAAAAACTCCTGAAAGTACTTAAATTAGAATTCCTAACGAGAAACCTGGCCTGGAAAAAGGCATTTATAATACTATTCTATTAGTGGCACTCTTTCGATAGAAAATTCCATGGCGGACAGGTAATTATATAAAAATATACTCATTTTCACAATGAGAAAGTTGAAGAGAGAGCATAGAAAGTGCAGACATAGCCTTTGAGAGTTCCACACTACTGGAGTCCTACTCGAAAGACTCATTATTTATATATGTGACCTAACTCACGAAATCTTATTTCATTCACATCGAAATAACCCATCTCGTTCCTGAAAAGGAAAGGAAAAGAGATTAATTAAAGTCTCGATTGACTTAGTTTGATAAAAAATGTGAGTTTAACAAAGATAGCGGGTATGCCTAGTTTCGAACCTTGTCCCATGGAAAGGACTAGCAGCATAAGGGCTTCAAGTTTTTAATGCATTATTAGGAAGTCTCTCCGGTTTTATTGAAATATGGGAAATATGCTTCCAATCAATACATCCCTCTCGCTTCGAGTCAGATCCACTACCGTGTCTCTACTATGAGGCATAGTTCTATAGAAAAACCCGGTCAAACAGAACTTCTTAGGGATGATTGTCCTTCAGCAGGCAGCTACTAGCATGGCTGATTTGGAGATGTATCTATATAAGAGGAAAATATCCAGTTCATCCATAAATAAAAAGGATGGAAAGAGACTATATCCCACCGGATCCTGACTCATGGTCGCTCCACGGGAAACAACCATTAGGAAATGAAGCAAGCAGAGGATTTCAAGGCGGATATCCCCATAACACGTTAGTAGGTAACTAGGTCATTTTAAGCAATAATAGAGACGTCAGAGAAACTCGAGACTTAAACTAATGTCCTTATTTCTCTGAGCAAGGTTCCTTGTTGAGTTTATCTACTAGAGACATTAAGGGTCCTCACCAGGTTGGGAAAATTCCATACTCAAATTGAACACCCTCCAATGTAAAGTTCGGCAGACACGGAAGAGCTAGTTCATATGGCTCGTGCGGTTATGGTCTCCCTCTAGCCTATAGGGATTATACAACGAGTTTAAATGCTGGATTTAAGGAGGCAAGGCATTTCTTCTATTCTTATTATTTTCCCCGCTTAAACATTAAGTTTTGTCAATAACCGTTTTTATGCCTGGGGGAATGTCTAGAGATTTCAACCTCGATTTTATGTTTATAAAAAACTATCCACTTTAGGTGTTAACCATATGGAATCTGCCTCTTGACCTCTTGTCTTGGGTTGAGAGAGTCGTGAATTGCTCTCGGCAAGGAACTTTCTCTCTTAAAAAAGGTCCTCCATGCCTGGCACTTTCCTCATTAAAAGTGAAATCACAACAGTTTTATTTGGTACTTAGGATGGCATAACCTTAAAGTGTTGGGTGAGGTTCAAAGAATAAAATACATACGGTGGTTACCTAGGCACCCAGAGAGAATGTAGGGCATAGTAATCAACTAAATACTTTGGGGAGTTAAAAATCAGCATAGATTCAGAGATTCTCGAATAGGGCAACCTTTTGAACTGTTGTAGAATACATGGGCAGGCAAGAGAGAACCAAGCAAACTAAAAGATCTTGGTAGCCAAAGGAAAATAAAGAAAAACCGATTTCCATAGTAGCGGCGGGCAAAATGAGAGTTGCTTAAACCGTGAAAATTGGGTTGTGGGAGAGCAATACAAGCGTTGTGCAGCTAGTCAAAGCACCCCGAATCATGTACCTTAGATGGCAAAAGTCTAGTAGCCGAAAGAATCACTACCTTAGGTTCTGACCCGAGTAGCATGGGGCATGTGGAATCTCGTGTGAATCGGCAAGGACCACTTTGCAAGGCTAAATACTCCTGGGAGACCAATAGTGAAGTAATACTGTGAGGGTAAGGAACCCCTGGGAGTGAAAGAGAACATGAAAACGTAAGCTCCCAAGTAGTGGGAGGAGTCAGGGCTCTGATCGCATGCTTGTTGAAGAATGAGCCGGCCACTCATAGACAACGTCTTGGTTAAGGGAACTCACAGGAGCCATATCAAAAGAGATCTTCATAGGGAAATTATCACTGCTTATGAACCCGAACCTAGGGGATCTATCCATGACCAGGATAAATCTTGGGTGAAACTAATTGGAATTCTGACCAACTGATGTTGAAGAATCAGCGGGTAAGTTATGGCTAAGGGTGAAATGTCAATCGCACCCAGAGCTAGCTGGTTCTCCTCGAAATGTATTGAGGCATAGAAGTTGACTAGACATCTAGGGGTAAAGCACGGTTTGGGTATGGGTCATGAGAGCAGTACCAAATCAAGGCAAACTATAATTACTAAATATGACCTTAAAATAATAAGGGGGCAAGGTCAACAAGAGAGAGGGTGGGGGATAAGCTTCATCGACAAGAGGTAAAGAGCCTAGATCACCAGCTAAGCCCCTAAATGACCGCATAGTGATAAACGAGGTAAAGGTACAGAGACAGCTAGGAGGTTTGCCTAGAAGCAGTGCATAATAACTTATTGATCGATCACTCTTACGCCAAAAATGAACGGGGCTAAGCGAGCTGCCAAAGCTATGGGATGTCAAAATACATCAGTAGGGATATTTGAATTCCTTGTCCACTCTTTCCATTATCTTTTGAAAAACAACAATTATAAATAGAGAATATATATCAAAGAAAGGTCTAACTGTTGGAATCATTTTTTCCATTGCTATTTGATACATTTATGTCATTAACATTAGTGAATCAGGTGAAAGTGCGGAAAGAGAGGGATTCGAACCCTCGGTAAACAAAAGCCTACATAGAAATTCCAATGCCACACCTTAAACCACTCGGTCATCTCTCCTCCATAATGATTATGACCCAAAACTAAGTGAATAGCTAGTCAATCATAAACAATTATCGATTAGATAGGTACGACCAATCCATTCTAACTAGAAAAATCCTAAATTTGCCATTCCTGTTTTCTTTTTTTGAATATCCTCCTTCCTTGGATTAGTACTGGGATGCATATATCAAAAGATTAGTGTGAAATTTGAATGAGATATATCTTTCTTTTTTCAAATTAAAAATGTTCATAATTGAGGTTACACAAAATCGGAGCCAAAAAAAAAGTGGAATCTGGAAAAGTATTCTCTAAAGGTTATGTAATTGAGTGAAATTCATTTTGTATAGTACAAGAAAGGAATTCCATTTGTGTATGTGCTCGCGGTAAAAAGAAATAAGGGACTCTATTCCATTACATACATGGATCGGATTAAAAAACCAAACCCAGTTTCTCTTGGAATCTTGAATATGCCAATAAATAATGAATTGTACTAATCCATATATGAATCTCTCCCATCAATAGGTACAAGTTGAAGTAATGAAAAAATCCCCATTCCTTACAGTCAAGTGGCCCGATGGCCACCTTTGATGAGAAATGCAAAAAAAAAGAAAAAAAATCCCCTATAGAGAATGAACTTATGCTCCCTGTCCCTCTTTCACAAAAAATGGAGAGATGAATTTATATATTTATTGAATCCATCAGGACTGATGGGGATCAAATCCACAGCTTCCATCTTGACAGGGTGGTGCTCTAACTGATAGAACTACAATCTCGGGAAAATTAGATGTACAACCTAAAATCAATTTAGATTCGAACCATTTAGTATTGTTGCGTTGTAAGAGAGATGAATTATATACTTTATAATTATTATTATTTAATTATATATATTATGAAAAAATGTAGTAGACTCATAGTGGGATAATTCATGAATTAAATCATGACTATATAAGCTATTCTGATATTAAGAGATTTAATATAGATTGAATTTGTGGAAGAGGATCTTTGATTTCCTTGGACCATGTAAGAATTCATCGTCCCATTGAATCTGCATTTTCTTGGATACTCTATAGGAATCCATCGCTATTCCTTTCCTCCACCGATAAAGGTTCATCCAGAGTCACAAGACCAATCTCTTTTTTTTCATTCTCTTTTCTTTTCGTTATGGTAATGTAAGAGGTGAGAAATCTGGTTGTTTCTAATGATAAAAACAACTTTTTTACTATGTGAAATTTATGAAAATATGAAATATTAGTAATGTTAGAAGACTACCTACGATATCGAATGGTCAGATGTCATAGGTCGGTATATCTTTGAAAGCTCAGATGGAGAGAATAAATGGACTCCACGAGAGCTACTTAAGCCACTTTAGTGCAAACCAAAAGGATTGGAGCTGTTGGATATTGCTCAGTCCTCCTATAACCTAACAACCAAAAAGCTCTGTGTTGAACTTCAGCCCCTTCAGGTTGGCCATGGGGTAACAACCTCTGACGCCCTACACCATTGGGACAAGAAGGGGCTTGCCCATCAGCCTACTTTACCAAGAGGTGGAGAAGTGCAACAACATTAGCCCAAACCTATGTAAACAACCTAAAGGCTTGGCCCAGTCTAAAAGTAGACCTTGTAAAAAGCAGATAGGAAAGGTAGCCTATAGACTCAAGCGATCAGCTAAGTGAAAATGAACCCCGTATTCCATGTGAGTCAGTTGATTTTGATTAGACCAAATTGCCTCAGAGAGGAATGTGCCTATTAGGGTACCTCCAAATATTGTAGATAAACCTACTAAAGAAGAAGTTGAGTATATCATAGTTGATCGCACCATGGTCTATACCATACACCCACTGCCCGAGTGAAACACTACCTAGTCAAGTATAAAGGCTAACCTGAGAGCGAGGCAAGACGGGAAGCGGCTGAGACTTAGGAATCAAAGACCAAGTCAGAGATTACTATACGTCTCAAAGAGAGACTCTCAATGAGGATGTTGAGACTATTCAAAAACAAAGATTTTTTGGCTTAATTCTCCTTTACTAAATAAAAAAGAGTACACTTGTACTCCGGCTAATAAGGGAAAGGTTTTTTATCAAATACAAGTTTAACTCTGATTAGATCCTTAGCGCAAGCGCTAAGTAAGTACGCAAGCTACCTCTCCATGGGTAAAAGTCAAGGAAAATAAAGAACGTCAAGTAGAAAGGAACAAGATCTTACAGCACAATCACTATATATTTAATTTTTCTTTATCTCTCCTTGGCTTAAGCCGGGTGGATGATACATGGCGTGGTATACCTAATCGTTTAGTCAACAATACGTACGTAAGACAACATAGCTCCATGTATATGTTCTTTAGGGCAAAAACCAATCAATAGAATGAAATAAAATAATGGTAATCCTATGGCGACGAACATGGCTCAAGAGTATCTATACAAGGCTCCTCTCTTCTTCCTTAAAAAAGCAATGCACCCTTTGTTTGAATGGTACTTGATTCATATAGAACGATTATTTTGAAGTTATGCAGACTTTCTCAAAAAAATATGACGCAGAGCGTGTCACGAGATATATCGCTCTCGAACTTCTTACAATAAGTCCAATGCACCAGCCAGCCAGTGTAGTGGCGAACATGTTGTGCTCTAAGCTAAGCTATTTACCTTGTAGACAGAGGAGATAAACAAAGTGTGTTGTGGTTGATTCATAAGATTCTAAAATTAATAGCACCAGCATATTATTTTACTTGGCCTGACTCTCCCATAACTTTTTGTACCAACCAACTTGTATCTACCTTCGTAAGTTTTTCTGCATTCTGGGAGTAGAGAATACAGCAAAATCGAGAAATAGATCTTCAAAGTTCCACTTTGAAGCAAGACTCTTTCTATTTCTGTGTTGGAATTTGAGTTGTCTCCCTTCCTCTTTCAATCGAAACACTCGACCCAGATAGCTCTGGTAGCCCCCACTTTTACCTCTATTAGGCGGCGACAACCCCTCCTCTACACCCATAGTATAGAGGAGTTGCTCCAACATAAGCACTACAACCACAAAAATGCTCTCCTGAGCAATCTATGATGCTAAACCAAGACCGAGATATAGAGAGGGTTGTCCTTTTGTTTTGTTGTCTCGAAGAGACAAAACAAAAGCACTCATATGAATGGTCCTAATTCTCATGTTCTTTCTAGTCTCAATTGATTTAGAGATCCTTCCTATCCCTATAGGTCGAGCCTCCTTTTCAGTTGCCCTCTCTAATCCCTGACTCATATTTTGAAAGCCGTCTTCCTAGATTTTCTTTTTGTATGTCGTGGAAAGTATCTCACCCTCACCTTTATACATTTATTATTACATAGAATTTCCTCAGGTCTCTATAAATCAGAATGAAAATTTTGGGTGGAAGCACAAAAAAAGAGAGAGAAAAAGTGTAAAAAATGGGGAAAGAAGTCTAGTGATAGTTCTTACTAACACTTCTTTATCTAACTTTCATTTTTGAGTGCTTTATTTGTTCTCTTATTTGGATTGAAAGAAAGAAAAAACTTCTCTTTCTTATACCTTCTAGTTTAAGCCTTTCCTTTGCTCTATTCCTATGTATTAGGCTAAGCTGAGCTTCGAAGTCAAGCTTTCTTCCTAATCTCATCTACTGAAAAGGGGGTTGGGCATAGCACGTTCTTTTTTAGAACACATAGGTTATTACAGATGCATCAAAAAACATTTTTTGAAGCGCGGAATCCCATAAGGCTTAGGAACCAAAATAGGATTAAGCCTTTAAGCATGCAATGAGTGTTTGTTGTCAGCCCCAATACTTCAATTTTTGAATTGGAATAAGGAGTTCCATGTTCATACTGATGCATCACCCTATGCCATTGGATGTATATTGGCGCATAAAGGGTCGCTTGATCACTCCATCTACTTTTAAAGTATATGACTTACCACTTGGGAATTATAAAACCACCGAACCTTCTTTATCATAATTCAACACATAGCTCAGACCTAAGATCGAGCACCAGAGCTGCTTATAACAACGTACCAAAAAAAATGTGATAAGTTCATATTCTCCAGATTCTACTATAAACTAGGTAGTGAGGATGATTAAAATCATAATCTACCTCGTTCTTGCTCCCGTGTTTCCCGCTGCCATCTTGGGTGGATGTGCCCCTTTACTTAAAGGCGGATAGGGCACTGAGCCAACCTTTTTGATTGAATAAAGTTGCAAAGCTGGTCACCTTACCTATCTTCATAACCTTCCATTATTAGTAGTATACAACCTTTCTTTCTCGCTATTCTTCCAGCTTTTTCCAAATAAATGTCTAATAGAGTTGCACTTTCTTAGTACATTGCCCTTCATTACCAATCTTTCATTTTACAGCACGAAGTTGCCGGATGTTCGCTGCTACTAATAAGGGCAGAGAGATGTTAACCTTTTGATATTATTAAGCACTCCCCTAGTTTTGATCTAATGATCTTTCTTTACATTAAGTTAATTAACCCGCCGGGTTCATCTAGATGCCTAGTAAAGAATAAGCTGTTAGGAAAGAGCTGGAAATGAGAATCCCATTGAAATGGAAAGTCCTTGGTATACATATATTAGTAGTAAGTTACGCTCCTATTAGTAAAAAGGAGTGATCCTCCACCCCCCCTTCGTCGAGTTGGATTAAGCCTGAATCTATCCTTACGGAAGAAGGGCGGGATATCGGCTATGAGAGGTAGTCCTTGTTGTTCGCCTCTGCCTCCCGATGTTGTTGACCCCTAACGGGACCTTTTTTATTTATTCACTACAAGACCGGTCCCAAATTCTTGTTCGTTGCACTCACCCTTCGTTTCTCTTAATCATTCATGACCCCTGAATGAAAGATAAAAGACTTTACCAAGAGAGTTGTCTGTCGGTCCCCGTTGGTTAATTGTGTCAACAGAGGCAATGATTTCCCCTGGACTATCCCACTAGCAATCCTACTTCAATGACATTCTCGTAATATGTAAATTCTCCCTATCCTATAAGAGTGACAGTCGTAGTAGAGATCGATGAAGATCTTTATTCAACAAAGAAAGGGCAAGCACCAAAAGACAGGAATGATCAAAGAGAGGCCTCAGCTGACGCTAATAAAGCCAAATAGCATGAAGGAGGTGATTATGTGATTCCTTATGTACCTGTGTCTGTATCTCTTGACAAGTATACCTGTTAATCAGTTGACCTATCTCTATTTATATTTTCTTCTAGGTCCGCTGACCCTGGTCTCTTTTGAGTTTATGATATTCCCTGCTCATCCGAGCTTTTTTAGGCCAAAGAAAATTCTTAGATATGAAGAACTAAGAGCAAAAGTCAAAACAAGAAGGACAAAAAAATCTTTTCCACTCCTTAGAGGTTGAGAATGAGGAACTGATGGGCGATGCTCGTTCATGATAAGATGATGAATGGTTTACTTACCGAATGAACACTTTGTTCTTGATCGTGCAATCTAAGTCGCAATGAAGAACTATCGCACTGAAAGTGGTACTGAGACTATCCCTACCACTACCCTTTATCAAGCTGGTTTATAATAGTTCTAGCTTTCACAATCGGACAAACTTCTAGGGAATCAAATTTCTTTCCCCTATTTTATTTATATGCGGTCCTAACCTTGATACTCTTACTTCCACTAGAAAGAGAACTTTTGCACATAACATACCCCTAGGGATATAATCTTACTACTTGAAGTGAGCTGCTTTAACTACCAAAGGAGTGGGGCAGCTCGAGTGAGACGAGAGGCAGGGATGTAATTTCAAAGAGGCTCAATCGAACCTAAGAATTGGATAAAAGACAGGCCCTACTGTGATACCTCGTTTAAGTTATAGTTAATGACCTGAAAGAAGTCATTAGCTTCTTGCTATCAAGTGTGCCTTACCCTTAGTTTACAAGGAAACTTTGTCGTACTTAGAAAGGGATGGTTCTAAAATAGGTGTCAAGCTGAGAAAAGGCAGAGAATTTTGGAATTCAAGAAAACAAAGTCATTACCCAATACATTTATTCTATACAATAGGAATTCCAATCCATAAAAGAAAATGTGAATGCCTACGACTCCTCTCACTCTCAGGGGTGGATTGAACAACAGTTGTTAGGGAAGGATCTCTATCATTGGTTCATGAAAAGCCATTAAGCATGAAAGTAGCAAGGATTGTGCTAGTGAGTCCCAAGCAAAGGAAAGAAGGATATGAGAGGCATAGAGAGGACTCAAGGATAAGACACGACTCAGACCCCGAGAAATTTGATATTTATTGTCCTTGCTATCCATAGATCGAATACTCTCCTTTGAAGGTAAATCCAATTTAAAAGCAAGTCATGGTATCCGGGATTGAACATTAAAAGGAAAGGCAAGGTTTCAAAGTCTATTATAGAAATGGGTCCCTACTAGTAGTGATACCCCAACCTCATGGATGAAGGCTAACATTTTCTATTGGAATAGAGGAATGTGCAGATCAATTCAACCTTTCACTTTTCCATCTAGATATGGTTTACCCTGAGTTAGGATACGGAGTTGGAAAATAATTCCAATATATAAGTTCATCCTCATCAAAGGTCAAGATCTCCATAAATTTAATTATTTTGCCTCTCTTTCCTTCTAAGGCAGTTTCAAGTTTAAACCGATCCTTGAGGTCCAGTAAAAGGTCACTCCTCATCTCGATCTAATTAAAGGAGGAAGTAAGCAGATCAAGGTTTCTACGTACTTCCATTATGGAGGGTGCGGGTAGGGGGGATAATGGGGAGGTCGAATCCATGACCCCAATAGGTTGTTGAAGATGACCCCTTGCCTTGGTCTCCAAATAAGTTTTTCTAATAGTAAAAAGCACCTTAAAACCACGAATAAGTTGGAGATAGAGATGATGAGTTGGGATCCTTTAAGGTGAAGGCATGGGGTTATGGTTTTGTTACTTTATGTTTCAGAGCCAATTGATCCCTCGATCAAGTCCTAACTAAAAATATCTTAAGAGAAGAAGAGAAATCATTTGGATTCTAGGAGAAACCCCTCTCCAACAAGTCAAGTGTCCCAAGGGCCACCTCTCCACCCTTACGGAATTCTTCTGGACTAATCTCCGATATAGAGGGTCAGTTGACTAAGGAGTTAGTATTGATTCATGCAAAGATGATCATTTGAAGCTGGAGTAAGGAATTGTCCACCTCATCACCCCAAAGAGTAGCGGATCTATTATTTTGCACACCTACAGAGAGAGACTCCAAAACAACACTCAATCGAAAGAAAAATCAATCAACTATATGATTAACTCATGCCCCAAGAATCCCTAGACACGGAGAAAAGGTATGAGCTAATCTTTTACTAGAGGGAAAGCTAGCAAAAATAATAGAGCGTCCGAGACTTAGAAGGTACATTTATACTTTAATTCGTGAGCAACTTCACGAGAACATTATGAAAGGAGGAAATGGAGACCGTTCGTGCACTTTCCAAAAATAACAAAAATATAGTCCAGTGCCGTGAAGGCGATAATGTCTTACGATCTGGAGATCTTCGAAAAGACATATAATGAAACCCTCCATAGATAGGTGAAGAATATAAGGGGGAAACCTTATCTCCTAAAGCTACCCATTAGGGAATATCGATTAAATTAGTCTGTCTATCACTTTCTTTCATGACATAATCGTTATTCCCGGCTAACTTACAATTCTCTCGCGCGGGCGAAGGAGATGCATTTCTGGTACTAGTGGTATTGGACAAGCTCTAAGGGAATAATCTCTTTCTTATATCCATATTTCTTTCCCATGACGACTAAGAATAGGCAAATCCAAAATTTCACTTTGAATTTTAGACCTCAATATCTTGCTACTCGTGTTGTTTCCTGATCAACATTAGAAATAAATGGAGAAGTGGTGAATGCGCGGAACCACATATTGGATTACTCCAATGCAGCACGATGTCGCTGATGTCGAGTTGGCTTTTATGCTGCTAGATATGCCCTTCTTAGTCCTCCTCCCATGGTGAAGGCTCTGTAGCACATCTTGAGCACCATGCTAAGGGACAGTTAAGCAACTCAAGCGAACTGCCCTACCTTATTCCAACATAGGGATAGAAGGGAAAAGGTTGTGAAGGTGGACTCGCTATCCATATCTCTGGTCAGATGAATGGAGGATCGATCGACATGAGTTTTCACGAGCATTGGCAGGTTTAGGAGTACTTATCAAGGGCACTAGCTCATACCCCGGGGTGATCATCGCCACCTGCATCTCACATCTTGGCATAGTGGAACATGTAACCTGTCTGTTGTTCCATTCAACTATATCTGTTCCTTTAATCCATAGCAACAAAGAACACAGCAGTGAGGGATAACCCGCTCATACAGCCAGCGGGGAGGAAGGCACTAGTAGCAAAAAACATCTGGTGAAAACACCACAGGCGTGAAGCGTGGTAGGCCTGCGTCGAGAGAACATACCATAGAGAGGAAAGGGAGCTCGGATGGTGGAAGAGTCAGGGGAGGCCAGGTTATTTGATGAAAATGAAAGGTTTTTCCCTATGAAAAGGCCCTATAGATTAAAGGGAAGTGGATAAATTCTTGGAAAAAGAGGGAGCAGCCTATATAAAATCAAAATAAAAAAAATTCATGAATAGATAGAGTTAACAGTATGACGGACAGAGCTGACTACATGCGAATTAGCTTCCAAGGTTGAGCAGTCTCAATTTCACTATATGATTTGCGAATGAATGTTGGGCTGGGCCACCTCAAATTGCGTGAGCCACATACAGAGAGACCCGTACGTATAATTTTTAGGGGGATCTGGTCAAAAAATTGGCCAATGCCCACCTGACTAGAGGGACTGAGAAATTAATTAAGTATAAAACTTATATTCAAGATTTACCTTATTCTAATCATTCAAAGGGAAATCATAGGGTCACTGAATGAAGTTCTCTATTTATTTCGGAGGTGTTGACCCACAGCGAGGCAGAGATAACTAAGTGACATATGGAATATGGAAATGACAACAGTATGCCGTAGAAGGAGATAACAGATGGATCCAATGAACCACTAAGACTAACCTATCTATAACTGTATCCTCAAGCAATAGTCAAATAGGAGCATGAATGCGAGATGCCAGCGAAACAATCGGCTGTATAAAGGCTAGGGAATCTTTCTTACCACCGCATCCTTCCTTGTATATTGGAGATATAAAGTGTATGCATCGGAAAAGAATGGGAACTGGATAGATCTATTCTATGGTGAAGCATCTGAAGCATAACTGCACACTCACACAATCTTTGCCAAGAGATAGGAGCATTCAGTAGAACTAGGAACCTATAGTAACCTATACTTACTTCTGGATAGATGTGTGGGACAAAGGGCTCGTGGTACCTGCTACTAACTCTTCCTCCTCTGCTTTGAGAATCGTGTGAAGAGAGTGGGCAGAAGAGAAAAAGGTCTTCATACGGAGTTGCACACTTTCTTGAGCAGTGCGGAAGACTAAGAAATGGGTCGAATAAATTCCCCTGGGGTCAGAAAAATAACATACAAACCTTTACTTAGATATGGCTTTGATTGGTCTATTTTTTATTAGTGATTGGAAAGGAGGGCACAAGGTATGTCATAGTAAGGAAAGGCGGAAGCATCGAATGGCGAAGAGAGGTGGCTCAGCAGGGAAGGAATGGGAAATCATCAAGGATGACTTTTTTATTGGTGAAATGAAGGTCACATTAGCGAGAGTGATTATCTGAGCCGGTCTAGATTTACAACACCTAGGGAAACTGGTCGAGATAGATAATAGCACCTTTATCCCCACTTCCTTACTGGTAGGGCAATCTTCTCTTATGGCCTTCACCCTCCATTCAGAAATAGAGAACCAAGCCCATTTTTTATCCATTCATTTCTGCAAGTAGGGAGGATCCAAAGCATTTTCCCCTCCTATTCGGGGCCGGATGGCCGCGCCCCACAAGCACCTAACCTTTCTTTTGCTTTTTCTTTGTTTGCCTCCATGAACGTGCCACTTAGGAGCCTTACTCATATTCCAAAGGAACTACTTCAATTCAAGCGTAAGCCCCCCCCCCCTTCTATTGCATAACTTAAAAAGGCTATAAATAAAGTACCAAAGTGGTTGTGGGAATGATGCGCTTTGGTTATCGGCAAAAGCTACCAAAGGCGACCAGCTTTCCATACTAGTTGTTACCTTATGCTTTCATTTTTCCAATATTATTGAATAGCATGGTCTGGGGATAAGATAACTCAAGCGGGAGAGTGTTATGGATGACCTTATTGCATGGTTTAGAGAACTCTTGTGTATATGATGCAAGTAAACGTCTATGGAAAAGCTATCATAAAGTTTCATTCTTCATTTCGTCATCGACCCTATCTATGTTTCTATGATGGCCCAAGAACACGCTCATTCTTTAGCTGTAGAGAGACTTTTGAATTGTGAGGTACCATTATGAGATCAGTAGAGTGTTATTCTGTGAAATAACTCGAATTTCAAATCATTCACTTGCTTTAACTACACATGTTATGGATGTATGAGCATCAACTCCATTCCTGTGGGATTTTGAGGAGTGGGAGAAATTATTAGAATTTTATGAAAGAGTCTTGGGAGCCAGGATGCATGCCAGTTTCATACGACCAGGTGGAGTGGCACAAGATCTTCCTCCTAGCTTATGTGTAGATATTGATTTATTCACACAACAATTTGCTTCTCGTATCGACGAATTAGAAGAGATGTCAACTAGCAATCATAGCTAGAAACAACAATTATTGGATATTGATATTATCACTGCACAGCAAGCAAAGGATTAGGGATTCAGTGGTGTAATGTAAGAGGTTCTGGGCTATGCTTGGATTTGAAAAAAACAACACCTTACGATGTTCATGACCAATTGGATCCTGACATACCAGTAGGTACCATAGGATATCTCTATGATCATTACTGTATTCTTATCGAAGAGATGTGACAAAGTGTTTGGATCATTGTACAATGTCTTAATCAAAACCGATGATCGTAAGCTATGTCCTCCATCACGATCTCGAATGAAACTATCCATGGAATCGTGCACCATGTGAAATTTATATCATCATCGTTCTTTACTGAGACTCAGGTTAAGCTCTATCTTAAAACCTTATGGGGTTAGGAGTAAAACATCCTGAGGTTGGCGCATCTCATTGAGCATGGAGAAGTATTGGGAACCCTAATTTTTTTCTTTAGAGCCGTTTCTTTTTCCGTCCCCATGACCCGGCATAGAACTTTGATTCTGATTCTTTAAAAGAATCAACATACATATCCTTTATACATTTATTTGGGGGGAAAAGAACTGTCTACAAGTTGGGAAGCTATACATTAAGTAAGTGATTTGATAAAGATAACTAAGTTGACACGTCAGAGTTGGCTGTTGTCACAACAGGATGAGTCTACTGGTCGACAAACGGCTTTTATCTATAGGTGCTTTCATTATGGATCAGTGGACTTGTCACAATTGATTTGTTACACACAATTAGGTTAGGCATACTTGGGGAGGTGATCTGAATCACTATCGATACGATACAGGACTAATTTGCTGATCGTAACGAACTTGACTCTACCCCAAAAAGGGCGGGAAGACCTTTGACCTGTGTTGGGGAGGGATTGGGGTCATTTTTATTTAGGACTTTAGTCTGTAACAAGGCTTGAAGACCTTCGGCTAGATTTGAAATGGACCAGGTAGGGCAACCGTTTACGACGTGGGTGGGATTAGCAGTTTTCTCTATTTTCTTCAATGGTAGAAAATAGGCATCATGTAGGGTATATAGGAGGAAACCAGTCTGCAGTAATTCAAATTGCTCCTTCAGATCATTAAGTAAAATCTTGACTCACACATACCACAGTGTATTGTTGTTAACTCACATAGTCGCACCTACCAGCAACAAGAAGACTACACCCCCGTAAGAGCCTTTTATTTGACTAACATACTCTTTTGATCTCCCTCATACCTTCATATCAAACTGGGTTCTTAATCTTCTCTTAATCTCATTTATCAAAGCTAAGTCATTACTAGAGAAAGCAATGTCATCCACACAGAAGAAGGACAATACCTGATGTCGACCTCCTTATAAAGATTGAATGGTCTGATTTACTTATTTCAAAATTAGCTCCTTCCTTTACTCCTATTTCGGCTCTTATACATATTGTTGTCACCTTTCAAACCAAGCTTTTGTGCCTTTTTTAGCTTGCCGGAGGACGTAACATAAATCGCTTTCTTGAGCTTGCATACCAAGTTAAGATTCCTTGGAGAAAAGAAGCCTGGAGTTAGCGGAGGCGGAATAGAAACTTATTCTTGCCCCCTTCTCTTATGTTGTTGAAAGGCATTCTATTCTGCACGTCAAATTGAAATAAGGTCACCTTTTGATTATAGCGAATACAAGAATAACACGAATGGTGTTTAGCAACCTGAAGCAAATGTTTTCCCTATCTATAAAGGGGGCCCTTGGGCCACTTGACTGTAAGAAAAGGGGTTCGACTCAATATTCTTGAAGGAATACTTTAGCTACTAATCTAGCTTTGTATCTATCTACCAAGCCATATGCTTTATGTTTGATCTTGTAAATCCATTTGTATCCAATAGCTTTTTCCCCTGCAGGTAATGAGACTAAGTCTTATTACTTTTTCCCTAGGCATTGATTTCTTCCTGTATAGCATCTCTTCAGCAAGAATGATTAGAGGCTTCAGAAAATGATTCAGGTTCATGAGAAGATTGAACTGAGATGAGGTAAGCTCGATCTTTTGGGGAAAACGATTCATAAGTCTTCAATAGGATAAGAAACTTGAGAGGATAGACGAAGGAGAGAGCGGGATCCATAATTTTAGGAAGCGACTGGAAGGAAAGCAACTGGGCTAGACTGCTGGTTTTCTGGAGTAGCCTGACCCTAGGAAAGAGACTGTAATCACCGTTGAGAATAAACATGTTGTGCCGAGTGACAGGAATCCTCTGAGGTCAGCTAAACAGGCTGACAGTCGGCAGAAAATACTAAGCAAAGTTGTTGGCATAAAGAGTGAGGCTAATCTGTAACATCAACTGCAGAAGAATGAGGTTCGAGTTAATGAACAGGAGAAGTGTGTAATACATCTCCATCATCATTCTCCCCCAAGGCAGATTAATTAGGTTAAGAAAAATATGAGGCGACCCTATTAAAGAGAGCATTAAGGATACATGAACTCTCTTGGATTTCACGCCATAGCATATACATACATACATACATACATTATACATACATTATAGAAAAAAAATAGACATGAAAAACTACAGTAAATTGACTTTTTTTCTATTCTAATCATCTCCATCATATTTTAGGAAAAAAATATAAAATTATATTTTATTATTAAAAAAGTACACCAATTAATAGAGTAAAAGAAGTTTTAAAAAAATAAGTAAAAACTTAAACAACCCCCACCCACCACCCACCCACCCCCACCCCTACCCCCAAAAAAAAAAAAGAAAAAACTAGAAAGCATCAAGAGAAAAAGTAAAGCAATCAAAAAAAATAATTAAAAAAGTAGAATGTAGCAAAAAGAAAAATAGAAGCACCCGTATATGGCTATATATGGGATATAAGATTCCTCCATCATTCGGTTGTCAATACTTTTAACGGAATGTCCCTGTCCTTTTTTCAAATAATTTAAGACCACCCACAAAATTTTGGAGAAAGGACACAAATAGAACTTTGGCTGAAATTATTGATACAAAAATGGCTATTGAGTTTTAATTTCATTTTCTAGTTATTTGCTTGCAGCTTTATATAATACAGATACAAATTTGCCACATATCTTTTACATATATGTATTCCGTGCAATAAAGATACAATTTTTATATGTATCTTATACATATTACATATTTATACAATAACGGTACAAATTTTATGCACATCATATTAAAAGAATGCATATTCTATATAACAATGATATAATTTTTACCCATAAATTCGTTTCTCTATTTTATATATGAATTGTATCAGTATAGTATATGAACTGTATCTGAACTGCCTAGCTCAAAATGATCCAAATTAGGAAAAGGTTATTTAGTGGAATTAAAATGGTCGGCTGACCACTCCATATTCAATGACCCAAACGTGGCTAATTGTTTTGAGATGGGCTAGCTCGGGTCATTTTTCCAAAACTATCTAAATAACCAAACATCCATATTATATTTATTTATTTTCTCACTACTTTAAATTAATTACATAATACATATCTCACTTCTTAACAGTTCTCCCCCGGATACATGCGGCTACATGTTATAACCCTCCTGCCGATACATATGGATATATGCAAATTTATCTAAGGTACATGAATCTAGTGCGAATGAACCATATATTTGTACAAGAAAAAAAATTCATCATATATCGGAGCGTCTTAATCGTGTATTCAACTTCTATTTTAGTGGTATAATATTTAATTGAAAAACTAGTGATTGAGGAAGTAATTAGCTTCTCTACTAGTGAATTTTCTATTCTTTATCATAAAATTTTCACTTTGGTTTTAAATTTGGAAAAAGTCCATATATAAACAATTAAAGTAATTAGTTTGCGATAAATATAGTCATGATTTTTTGCATAAAAAATAACTCAAAAGTGTCTGCTATATATTGGTAGATCTAGTTCGACTCTTTACATCTACTGCATGCACAAATCTCCACTTCCTTCTTATGGTAAGAATAATTTGTTGTCTTGAGTAATGAATCTTGTTATATAATAATAGGTGATGATTTCAGTTTACAAAAATGTCGTTGTATATGTAATACATATGTAAAGTGTCGATATTATAAAAACAATTATGTAGTGTATCAATATTGTATAAATAGCATATAATCATGTATATATAATGTATAGCTATGCATCAGAGATGTATATATATCCATACATTATTTGTACAAACTTATACATTGCAGTAATTCACCTTGAAATCTAATAGTAAGTGGAGTTTTTCAATCCCGATCAACTCAAAATCTTCTTTAAACAGTCCCAAATTTTAGATATGAGCTCATTTGGATATTTTGAATCATTTGAAATACTATTCAATCAAAATGATTCAGATTTACAATATGTCAATTTTTAAAATCGAGCTTTTTGAAGAAAGTTTATGGCTGAAAGCAATGGAAAAGAAGAAAAGAAGTAGAAGAATGAAGAAAATGAGAAAAAGCAGAAGAAGGAATGAAGAAGAAGTGAAGAAGCTGATGAAATACATGCAGTCGAAGGGCCAATTTCGATAATTAAAAATGACTGAATGGTCAATATATGTAATGAGTGAGTTGTTTTTTTAAATAGGCTATTTTTTTGTGTAAAATTTAACTGAATATACATTTTTTCTTATGTTCCCTTTAATTTTTTACCACTTAAATTTGTGCTATTTTATTTTATTTTTTCTGCTTCTTTGATGAAAATTTATGGATCAAAGTATCTTTGATTATGATCTAACTTTATTGGACAAAACTAATTTTCCAGGACAAAACTTCCTAGAGAATGTTTGGTCCTAGAGCTTAAATTTTGACTGGTTAGGTAAGATTTTTAGAGAACTTTGCTTTAGCACACAACTTCTATTGTTGAACGCATGTAGTGTTACATAACTTGTGTCATTAACTTATGCGTTTGGAAAATAAATTATGCCACCAATCTTATGTCTCGTAGCATAACTTGTGCCACTAAACTTATCTCCTGTACCATAACTTGTGCTATTGTACCTATGCTTTGGAGTATAATTTGTGCCTTGGGCATAAAGTACGCCATTAAATTTATTCCTTGAAACATAACTTGTGTCACTGAACTTATGTCATGTGGCATAATTTGTGCCTCTAACTTATGCCTTGGAGAATAACTTGTGCCACTAGATTACGTTTTGTGATTTTTTTCATTTTGCGGGGTTATTTTTTGTTATGCTTGGAGAATAACTTGTGCCACTAGATTACGTTTTATAATTTTTTTCATTTTGTGAGATTATTTTTTGTTATAAGAAGCATTTTCCACTTTTTTCTCACTTACATCTCTAAAATAATAAAAACTAAAGATCCATGATTTTGAAGGACAAAAATTAAAAATCACCGCAAAATATAAAAACATTTATGCGAACTACCCTGTTCAATGATTAAGACCAACTTGTGGCAAGTGCACCAGCCGACTCTTATTTGATATTAATATGTACTCGTTTTAAAATTAATTTCAATCTTAATTGAAAATCTTGATTTTTGAAATTTGAAACTTCATATATGTGGGTCTGAACTAGGAGATTGTCAAGCCTAACTTCAAACTCACATGCCTGAAGTCAGCAACATCAAAAGGAGATATTTGAACTTGAAGTTAACCTTTGCAATTCCCATCGTCAATCTTCGAACTTGTATGTCTGGAAGTTTTTTGAAGTTGGGAAGTGCAAAGATTGGCTTGGTCTTTACTTTTATGAACCATAAAATATTCATGGTTTGATGTATACTAAACTGTCCATTATTGTCAAGTTTAAGATATCGAACGTTAGTAATCCACACACATTTATTATGTACAATTTTGCGAGAAAATGTGTCAAATCTCCATTGATATGCACATTATAGTTTGGTTTACTCTAACCTTGAATGTTTTATCCGGGATGGAGACACAGACCCACAATGTGAAAAAGGTAAAAGATTGTCATCAGTGAAGTTAACAAAATCTTTGATAAATAAAGTAAGCAGACCGATAAAGCTACATCTTTTTTCTTTTGCGCGAGAAGAAAAGCACTTTCGGAGCTTTGATTCAAAAATTGGAACTACTTTTGGAGCTATTGAAACTTCATAGCTCCTCTATAAATGGAAAACAAAAGGGCGAAAGAGAAGGACGGAGATATTTATTCACAAGATCGGGGCAACAATAACCGAATTTTGATTAATTGAGGCAAAACAAATACAAAATCCATCTTAAGAAGATCCTTAGGATCTTTGAATTTAACAAGGAATAATAGGGAAGAATATGCTTTGACTACCTAGGATATTGCAGTCATGTTGTACACAGCTCTATTCACATACTTCCATAGGACTATTTTAAGAACTTCGATGTAGTCTCTAAAAGATTTTAACCCCGCCAGGTAACTTGAATCTTAATCTTTTCCACTTGCTCTTAGCCAAGGATGGATACAAGCTGAGCACATGCTCTGGCATGAAATCATGCCTTGTAAGTATCCCCACAACAGGTACCCTCTGCAAATAAGAGAACCACAATTTCTTGATTCAGTTCAAGAAGATGAAGAACCATTTATCAGGAAAATAAACGGAAAATGTGTTTTGGTTCCAACAAGCAACGGTTATATAATTAACATGGTGGATCAAATAGGGAAAGCAAAATGAAATTTAACGGTGAGGGAACAGTCCATACTTAATCCCATCAGTAGATCATAGGAATGCTGATCGGTTGATGCAACCAAAAAGATATTCAAAATGTAAAAATAAACAAGACAACGGCAACTCAGAAATCATGAGTAATGCTGATTCAGAAGAATTTAACTCTTACAGAGGGGTGCTGATTATTGAAACCATTAGGTTGTCTGGAAAAAAATAATGGACAATTTATTTCACATCAAATACCTAAAAAGTAGGGGTGTGCAAAAACCAAACCGAACTGATAAAAATGTTATTGATTTATTGTTATTGGGTTGTTGGGTTAACGGTTTTTTAATGATTTTATAAAAAAAAAATTATTGGATTATTGGTTCGGTTCGATTTTTTCTTATTGGGTTATTGGGTTATTGGGTCAACCGATAACCTAATAAGAATATATATATATATATATTAACCTATTATTTCAATTATACAAACTCTTAATTTCTCCTAACAACATTTAGTTCAAAGTTGAAGATTCTTATAAATTAAAACACATCATGTAGGATTTTTGGTTGCAACTAAGATTCAATTTTTTTTTCATGTTAGCAACTACTATTTCTATTTTATGAGTATTTTCTTATCAGTTAAACCGAAAACCGAACCGTTGACTAAAAACCGATAAAAAATATCTTATTGGTTTGGTTATTGGTTTAGAATATTTAAAAATCGAAAATCGATAGAACTGATAATATGTAAAACCGAATCGAACCGAACCGACCGATGCACACCCCTACTAAAAAGACTGTGATTTTGGTGAAAGATTCATGAATGAATGA
Organism: Capsicum baccatum var. pendulum; assembly: GCA_030864225.1. Classification (NCBI taxonomy): domain Eukaryota; kingdom Viridiplantae; phylum Streptophyta; class Magnoliopsida; order Solanales; family Solanaceae; genus Capsicum; species Capsicum baccatum. The sequence continues at coordinate 29,173,894 of CM061556.1, read as the reverse complement.
ATATAAACAATTAGCTAGGTCATAAACAAATGCACTGAAGCATGCATGCTGCAGGAAACCGGGTAATCTATCCTTCAGGTTATGTTAATGTATCTTTTATCGACCGTTGAGTTATTTTTCAGGGATAGGATACAAAGACCATTGAAAAATAATTTGAAACAGAAAAAATGAGGAAACAGCTCTTACCCCAGAAACCTTGGGTATTACCAGCAGGTGCCTTAAACCGACCTCTCGGAAGAGAATCAGAGCCTTCGCCAAGGACATAGTCTCTACAACAGTGAAAGGTGAAGTGTTACAAAAAGGATGCAGATCTATAAACATATCCAACTCTTCATCTGTCAGTTGTATATTTTCCACTCTGTCTCCATGGTCTAAACCCTTTGCAAAATCATCAGCTGAAAACTGGTTGAAGGCATTATATCCAGCAGGTACAAGATTTTGAAGAAACGCTTTCTTCTTTAGCAATGTAAGAAGATGTGTACGGAGTACCAAACCAAATAGAATTGGCGCTGCAGAAAGTGGGGGCTCATCCACCACTGGAAAGCCATTATGCTCTGTGTTTTTGAGGACATGAATTATGTTACCAACTTTCTCAATGCCGTTGAAGAGCTGGAGTGGACCTGTGACCACATCACTCACAGACAGTTGTCTCAAGTAAGGTTCAGCATGGCGTTCCAAGTAAGGAAAACCCTTCAACCTCATTATGAGGTCATATATATTCCCATTAAATGCATCAGCTACAGTTTTGGAGATAAGAAGAACTAGCATCATTAGAGGTAGCAGGAGGAGGTCATTAGTCAATTCTAGGATAATGACACATAAGGAAACTGTCATTCTCATAGAACCCCCAAGAAGAGAAGCTGAACCTAAAACAGCAAATAGGCCATGGTTAAGAGTCGACTGCGATCCAAACATCATCCCAATCAATCGACCATAAGCCGCACCTGTCACAATGACAGGAACAAAAAGACCTGCTGGTGCAACTATCCCATAACTAAAGATGCTCAGGCAAAAACAGGTGATAAAGAAAATTAGCATTGACAGAAGGTGAAACTCATCATCAGTGTTCTTGCTGAAAAGGTTCTTGATTGCATCATCATTCGTGTTGAAAAATAAACTGGCAAGATCATTGTAGTGACCTGGAGGACACTGAAATTTCTTATAGTTACCATTCCGTCCAATTGTGGGGCAAGGTTCTGATGTATCTGAAGGGCAAGGGCGGCAAGGTGCCAACCACGGTAATCCAAAAAGAAGACAAGATGTGAAAATGGAGACTGTAAGAGCCAGAACTATTTTGTAAGCAGCTCCTCTTCTGAAAAGAAAAAGAAAGAAAATGAAAAAGGAGTCACGTAAAAAATCTAACTATATAATGTCTTCAAAAGAAAAGGAATATATGAAAATCTAAAAGCCAAAGTAGGATCTTACATGTTAATTCCATTATAAATCTGCAGAACCCTATCCTGTAAAAGGTTGTACAAACTTCCCCATATGCCTCCAATAACTGCTAGAAGAAGAACAGGAGGCACATCCCAGATCCGATAGGCGATGTTAGCTGACGTGACATCAAACATTATGAGACCTCCTTTACCAAAGAGTCCACATTTTCCACTCAAGCAAACATCAATCAAAGCACGAAGGACAATCGCAACCACAGCCGTAGTGAAAAAGGCTCTCCACAATAGAGTACTTCTCCACCTGCATCACAAAGGAAGTGCTTACAACGTCATCAACAAAACGGAAAACTACAGCATCCTTTTTAATCACACCAGACATGAAAAGTCCATATTTCAGTATTCGTCAGATCAATCTATTATTTTATATGTGCAATATTATAAGAGACGAGAGACCTGATAAAGGAAACTTTCAAATTGTTTAATCTCCAAAAGCTGACTTCACATAGCCACGCATTCCATGGGAAGAAAACTTTAACTCACTTAGTCCACAAATAACTACTTATGAATAAATGTTCCCTTGATAGACCATTCCTTTACCATCTAGACACCCATTAAGACTAATTTACAGGAGGTTCATGTCCAGCAAAGTCAGCTCAGGCAAAACTATCCCCTCTAAGTATGTTGAATAAAATAGTGAAATACTGCTATTCAAGAAAATCAAAAGCAAGTTTGGACCATCCCCATTGCCTAATCATCCTTCAGCAATCATTGTTAGTTTCTCCACTTGGGAGCTGAATATAAAACTATCACAAATAATGGTCAAAATACATTAAATGACAGTATCAATCAATTCAACAATATGCTTTTGGCCTTGGATTAAAGGTAACACTTGACAACAAAATATCAAAAGCCACATAAGATGGAAAAAGAAAACATAAATAGATATAAACAAAAGGGGCATATTTCAAATACCAGAAACAACCTTCACATTTTATTTCCAAAGGAAGCTTCAAGAACAAAATCTAAAGTCCTCTAAACATGTAAAATACATGACCAAAACATGCAAAAGTAGGTGAAAGAAAATTCCCATCTCAAAAGTACATCCAAAAAAAAATATTTATGAAAAGAAAGCATATAGAATAAGAAAGGAGAAAAACCTTGTGGATCCGCAAACATTTTACAGTGGTATTATTATGACGGTATTAACCAAATCTTCGTATTCTGTAAAGAAACCATAACAACAAGTGCAATCACGCTTAATGACAGTTGACAGCTGTTAAAGGAGCCCCCCCAAATATAGAAAGTTGATGAAATTGAACCCCAACGCAGTACTTATGACTTTTACTAATCAATTATTTACGTATCTACATTACATCAATGGTGTTTTGGCAAATAATTGGCATTATAATACCTTCTCTTTTTGGAACCTTATTGTCCAGGCCAACTAGCGCACACCTCGAATGATTCCATGGGGTACTTACTACCTCCCACCAGCACAAGTTCCGGGAACCTCTGTCCACCAAGGGTAGGACAAATGGGAAGAAGTCAACTAGTGCTTTTGCCCATGTTGGGTTTTTCAATCCATTTCGTTTACCACTAGGACAACAAGCTGATTTTGTCTCATAAATTTATAAAACTCTACTGCCACACGCACTAACTTCTGAAAAAGTAAAATATATTAATTACTAAAAGCTACACTTCTTTCCTAGTCCTAGTAGAAGACCTAAATTTGCATCAATTGAACAGATGTCAAAGAAACTAATAAAATACTACAAAATTAGTTCTTAATAGAGAATCAACACAGCTTTGGTAATCAGCCAATGCTAATATCACGTAATATACATCTGTGTCAAGTAAAACACAAGCATATCCAAATCCCCCTATAAGAACAGAGGAACTAAATGCAGTGATTGCAACGCCAGATCCTCTCCCAAGGAGCCAACCTGATAATTCAGAGGTCCATGCACCACATATTTTGCTGAAGAATACAATAACTGCTTTAGGTATTCCGTCCTTTAGATACAAACTTTTACTTGTCGGACAGTGAAGTCAATTTCAATTTGTTGTGCATAATGTGTGGGCATACTAGAGCCATAGGATTAGGAATGAAGCTATACAGCACAAGCTGGGAGTGGCCTCATTGGCGTACAAGAGGAGGAAGCGAGACTAAGGTGGTTTGTGCATGTGAAGAAGAGGAGCACAGAAGCACTAGTAAGGAGGTGTGAGAATTTGGCTATAGCGGGTTTTAGAAGAGGTAGAGGTAGGCCTAAAAAGTATTGAGGGGAGGTGATTAGACAAGATATGGCATACCTTCAACTTACTGAGGACATGATCCTCGATAGAGAAGTATGGAGGTCAAGGATTAGGGTGGAAAAGCAGTAGGTAGCCGAGTGTGAAGTACTTTTACGTGGGAGAGGCAGGGGTCTAGTCTCCTCATCTTGTTTTCTCCTTAATTAGTAATATTATCTAGTATACATATAGTATCTTATTCTCTGTTTTAACTACTACTTGTTACTTCATTTACTTTGTTTATCTTTCTATTTTTCCGGGCGTCATTTACTTTCTATTCTACTATGATTATTCTTTTGAGCTGAGGGTCTACTGGAACAGTTTCTCTAATCCCACAAAGTTAGGGATAAGGTCTACATACATCTTACCCTTCTTCCCAGACAGTCATGGGAATACACTGGGTATGTTGCTGTTGTTGTTGTTGAGTTGTGCATAATATCAACAATCTAAAAGAGAGAGAATATCTACTATCATCTTACTAACACAGACACAAGAGATATGGGCTGTTATCTCCCAGAAGCCTGCCGGTTTACCAAGAATCAGACTAAAGTATATTCATTTGTTTTAGATATACCAAGATGCCATTTCTTCAAGAGCAAACAACAAACCACCAACAGGAGCTCGGAAAGCAGCAGCCATCCCAGCAGCTGATCCACATGTTACAAGATCTCGTCGATCTCGATCATTTTTAAAGTACTTCAACCACTTCCAAGTTAATCCATACTTCTTTGACCCTCCTTCACCCATTAGTGCTGCAATACAAGCACCGGTATGAACCATGGGGCCTGCTTTTCCAATTACCAGAGATCCTGATACTGCAGAAATGCTGCCAACAATCTGTTTATTAAAGTTTCAAGTAAGGTTCTTACTCTAACATGTCGCATCAGGGCTTCGAAACAGAGAAATAGAGGAAAGACAGACATAAAATATGATGCAACGAGAACAACATACCCAATGTATTCCAACAGGTGTGGTCTGAGGAGGGTAGAATGTACACAAACCATACCCCTACCTAGGGAGGCAGAGAGGCAAAACTCAAAAATTCTTCTATCAACTATTCACAGATATGAGATATGATAACCATAAATGCTATGGAAGATTCAAATATCTATGCACAAACTGTAGATAAGCCCAAGGTTAAACTGAAAAGAAAGTATCTTCCATAGGAAACAAATAGTTAAATGATTGACTTCCCAGATTAAAAAGTTCATAAGTCATAACTTTACCACATTTCCAGGTAGAACACCTCCCAAATGGTTATGAACAATTTAAAACAACACTGTTAGCTGCAGTTTAAGTCAGTAATGGACAAAAAATGGACAAGATTTCTAACAGGAGACAACTATCAGAAGTTAATTGAAACTAAAGCTACAAGAAAAAAATGTTTTTACATGGAATAAATATCAGAATAACATGTCAGAGGTTGGAGATCAAGCCGTTTCCAAGCATTGCCCAGTGAACATTTATGAAGCACTAGGATGAGGAGGAAAAAATGTTTGTATAACTAGGGGTAAGCATGAAAAGGATTCTCTTCAAATAACAAAAAGGTCTAGCTTCACCTGATATCAGTGTTGGTAAATAACATAAAAGCCTAGGTGCTTCTTGGGGAGCTCCAGATTTTTAACAGTATAAAGAAGGTGCTTTATGTCCAATCCAGTTGATCTATTATATGAACCTCGTAAGAATTTCAAGCTAATCCACAATCACTTAAGAGCGTCCAACAACAAGAACATACCCACAGTAGTTCAACAAAGTGGGGTCTGGGAGGGGAAGTGTACATGGACCTTACCCAAAAAAAAACTCTTTAGCTAACTTATGCAGTATGAAAGGAAATCCACATACCACATTAACTGATCAACTACATAATTACATAATCCTTAATTCATGCAGTCGTTCCCAAGCACATAATCCACCACCAACACCATAACTGAACATCAGTAAATACAATGTAAAATTGGATGCTGAAAAAAAGGCATCGATATGAAAAGGAAATTCAAGGTCATTTTACCTTGACAAACAGAGTTCGCAGAGAAAATATTGCCGGTGCGTCTACACCATTCAAGTAAGCCTTAACTTCAGGTATACCTGAACCAGCAGCCTCTGGTGCGATAAAAGCCGTAATAAGACCGGCAAATAATGTCAGTCCGAAATTGGAAGATGCAAATACAAGAAAAGCCATTGTATACCTGTTGCATTATCAAGAGTCATTCACCTCAAAAACATTTTTATAAAAGTAAATGAAATACTTTCTACTTATAAATATAAAAGAAATCATAATATATCATTCCACAAACTTTGAGCACAGAACAGGGTTATTTCCAAATTCCATAGTTCATTTACCCTCTGACACATGCATAACATATACATGTATTTATAAGCATAAAATTCCAGTCAATAACCTAAAAGAATAACAGTTAATATCAGGATTGCGCAAACAATTGATTATATCTTTTAATTATAAGAACTTCAAACAAACATTAGATGAAATAGAAGCAGATATCAGTTTGTATTATATAATCCAAGTAGTCTCAACATAATAATCAAAGCCGTAGGTGGGTATTACGTGAAAAGCTATGAATGAAAGAGAACTGTATACCTTCCCGCAAGCATCATATTAGAGGTCACCACAAATTTCATTCCAGCAATGTTCTCAACAGCAAGATTGTTACAGAAACCAACAAGGCCGACAAGTAGTCCAATGAAAAAGCACATCATCCATTTCATGGATATGTACTGCAATATTTGAATCTTCTCTCCACGCCTCCAATCTTGCTTGAAATAATCATTCTCCATGATTCTTCAACCAGGCAAGAACCACTATTAGGCCTCTTTTATTTGCCAATCTAATCAGAGAAAGGGAAAGAAAAAGGAAACATTTTCCACCAAAATATGTACCAAGCTCAAAACCAAAATCTTCTTCCAGGAACTTTAAAATAGAAAGAAAATGGAATTGAAAACACTCTTTATCACGTTTAGCTCCTAGCATATCTTCCCACCACATCAAATTTTCTTTGTTTTTAACCCGCAATACTTTAATGTTAACACTATTATAGATTTGCTCCACCACAATAATCATTACAAAAATATCAAAATGCTGATCTAAATTTTCCTACTAGATTTAGGCTTACCAAAGAATATGGATGTGTCTTCAGCTAATTCATGAATTATTGGGGTAAGAAGTAAGTCTTAGTGTTCTTTCGATCTCCCACATTCTCTCAAAAACCTAGAAACATCAAAAAAACGACCAAGCACTAGATCACTACATAAATCCCAAGATTTTCTTAGCACAGAACTCTCAACCCCTAATGATTGAACTTTCCACATTACTGTCAGTAGAACTTAAGATATATGCATAGTGTATAACTAGTATGATGAATTATATTCTTCTGCATAGAAACAATTAGATTCTTCCTCAGAGCATCCAAGAAAAAAATCCATTTCTTAGACCAAATAATGACGGACTTCATCATCTTACCCCAAACTCCTTTATTATTAATTTATGAGCTAATGGTCAAAAACACACCTAATTTTTCAACTTTCATACATGAACTATCAGGTAGATGAGCTTCCTACCTGAAAGATGATGGTATTTTAGTAGGAAAAGAGAATAATTGATAATTGAGGCATGTTTATGATAAAAAGGGCATAAATGATAATTGATAATCCAGGTAAGGAAAGGGAACAAGGCAGTCCAAAAGATGAAACTTAGTTATATTTTGCTTATTTATTTTTGGTGTAAACAAGAGTACATAGAAGACGCCGAGCCTCTACTACAAGTCTTAGAGTCCCAATAGATCAGTAGATATTTATTCTAGTTATACTTTAGGCTTCATATTTCCTATAACTGTAGCTTAACTGCCACTTTTTGTGATTTAATACACGCTTGTTACCATTTCAAAAAAAAAAGTTTAGCTCCACACGCATTTCTTCCATCGATATCCAATTTCCATTTTGCTCAAACATGATAACAATCACAAAAATATCAAACTCTTGGTGTTCATGGACTAATTAGGGTAAAAGGCGATACGTCTTTTTTATTTCCTTTTTTTAAAAAGAAAAATTGTGAAATCTCTTAGTGTTTTTTCTCATCTCCCACATTCTCTCAAAATCCTAGAAACATCACAAAAACTCCAACCGACGAAGCACCAGATGATTACATGAATCATGATATTTCTAAGCACAAAACTCCCAACCCCTAAACGTTTGAACTTTCCACATTATTGTCGTAGAACTATAGATACAGACATGGTAGAATAACTATTATATCTTGAATTATAGCTTCTGCATAGAAACAATTGAAATCTTCCTCAGAGTATAAAAAGAATTCCATTTCTGAGAACAAATAATGAAGCACTTCGTCATCTTAAACCAAACTCCATTGTTATTAACTTATGAGTTAATGGTCAAAACACACCTAAAGTATCTCAATTTTTTGAATTTCATACCTAAACTATCAGTTGTTTGAGTTTTCACGAGTTTCTCGGCTGCACTATCACCAAGTATTTATCGAAATACACCTCAAATATTAGTTGGTTCTTGTTCCTACCACCATCGTTTACCACCATCGTTGAGGCAGGAGAAAAAGAATACATCATTGATATTTGAGGTATATTTTGATAAATAGTTGATTATAGTTCAGCTAGAAATTCATACACCTAATAGTTCAAATATGAAACTCAAGAAATTAGAATACTTTATGCGTATTTATGAGTTAAAAGTCAAAAAAACACTAAAGTATCTCAGTTTTTCGAAATGCATACCAGAACTATCGAGTGTGCAAGTTTCCTACCTAAATTATCACCAAATATTTATGGAAAACATACCTCAACTATCAGCTGATTGTTCAGGTGTGTTTTGGTAAATAGTTGATGATAGTTCATGTTGGTAACTCATTCACCTAATAGTTCAGGTCAGAAACTCATTCACCTAATAGTTCATGTCGGAAGCTCATTCACCTAATAGTTCAAGTCAGAAACTGATACACCCAATAGTTCAAGTCATAAACTCATACACCTAATAGTTTAGATTGGAAACTCATTTACCGAAAAAAAAAAAAACTCATACACCTAATAGTTCATGTCTGAAACTCACACACCTAATAGTTCAGGTCAAAAGACCAAAAAAAACAATTAAATTAAATTTAAAAAAAAAAAAAAAACCTCGTACACCTTATAGTTCAAGTCAGAAATTGACACCCCTAATAGTTCAGTCAGAAACTCATTCACTTAATATATACACAAAAACTAAATTCAGAAACGAACATGCTTTCGTGTATGTTATTGCAAATTAAACAATACATTACTAACAGTCTAACATAATACACAGATATAGATATGTGTAGTGACAAATAGTTGGTGATAGTTCAAGATAGAAAACTCATACACGTGATAGCTCATGTATGAAACCCAAAAAGTCGGAATCTTAATACATTACAACATAATCGGTACATAAAGAGAGAGAGAGAGAGAGAGAGAGAGAGAGACAGAGGGAGAAGTACTCGTAGTCAAGGCTTTCGATAGGGCAAACACTAGAACCAACGATAGCGACTCGCGAAGTGTTATTCGATGCTGATGGATTCAGTCTGTTGAGCAGTGGATGACTGAGCGACTCTTCGTCGGCCTCCGTCGATGACGCCGGCGCCGGAGGGGATGAACCATTGGGAAGAGCCGGAGAGATTAGTATGGACATTGAGTGGGGTGGGGATGGGGGTGGGGGTGGGTAAGGAGGGTGGGAGGAGGAGTTTAAATGGAAAGCATGAAAGAAGCTGTGTGTGTGTGTGCGTGGGGGGGGGGGGGGGGGGGGTGATGGCAGTTATATATGCAGGAAGAAAAAGAAAAGAGGAGGAGATGAGTTGTCTGATTGAATATTTGAGTTCCCAGAAAAGATTTTATATGTCTTATTATCACTTTACTCTCTCCTTTCCTAAATATTTATAGCGTCAATGTTTGCTCAAAAGTTTTATAGTTATATTCAAAATCTGATAGTCATCTCATTTAGTTATTATAACAAAAGTATGAAAAACTAAAATGAGTTTTAAAAAAAAAAAAGCCAAATATTAATAATATTTTGCTCATGAAGTTAGGTGCATATTTAAATATATTTTTTTTCTTTAAATTAGAAGTTCCTACTTAAAATTTATTATGTGCATGACATTAAAAATGATTAAGATATATATTTTGATATTTTATTTTGTAAATAATTTTTTTCTTACAAAAATTATTATATAATATTTAAGTATGCTGTTTTGAAGAGGTAATTTTACAAACAGCGTACTGCTGTAATAAACGTCATTACTGTTATAAGTAGAATATCATTGTAAAGAAGTAAAAATAAACATGAAAAATCAGTTTCAGAGAAAATCAGACAGCTATAGTGAAATATTGCTATAACGAGGTGACGTTATAGATAATCTGATTGTACTTGTTACTTTGGAAATCTTTTACCAACAACAGCATATCTTATATTGTATTCCAGCAAGTATCTACGGAGGGTAGCGTGTTTATAATTCGAATCATTATCTCACAAATGGAATAGAAACGGTTGTTTTCGATAGATTTCCGGCTCAAGATAAAAATAGACTAACAAAAGAACGTAATATAAGAACACAAAATAATAGGTGGTAACGAAAAAAAAAGATATTAGCAGAAACAAACTTACCACAAAATAATATTATAATCAATCTACCAAAAACAATAAATATCACTAAAACTCCAAGAACAATACACTTATAAACTACAAGTGTAGCACTATGCCTACTAATATATAAACTACAAGTGTAGCACTATGCCTACTAATACAAGTAAAAAAATGAAATACTCCTATCTAGTAACATGGATGCACTCCTTCCTATTAATCTTCTACCCTAAGTCGCGTGATCCATATCTTTTTATTTAGGATTATGTCCTCGATAAGTTGTAGTTATTCAATGTTTACATTTTTATCATTAGTCATACATATAGAGAGATATTAATATCGTGCAAAAGAGAGAAATATTAAATCAAGGAGAAAAATAAATAAGACAATTTACGAACGAAGGGAGTAGAATTTTGGACAATACTTAAGTTTAAACCCAAAAACGTAAAGTTAGGGATAATTGCAACTTTTAATCTCTATTTTTATCGTAAATGATATCTCTATCTTCTATTTTTAAAAATAAGAGTAAGATATATGTACACACACTATCTATACCCTTATCTTCTACTTATTGTTGTTGTTGTAATATTTGGCTAAATATATTTGTAAATTTGGAGTTTAAAGGGTAAGTTTTTTCGGTCAAAATTTCAAAAGGACACATCACAATGAAAAAATTTCAAAACGGACAAGGTAAACACCTCTGTTTATCTTATCCATTAAAAAGTTAATGAAGTGCAAGGTAAAATGGTGATTATACCTTATAAGGTAAATGAAGTCACTGAAAAAGTTGGTTGGAGTTGAAAATTTACTGACACCAATGTACTTCCTCCGTAGATCTTTATTTATCCACTTTTTTATTTTAAAATGTCCAACAATACCTATTCGATTTATAAAATCAATGGATAATTTATCCATTTTTACTTATTTTACGCTTGGTATTAAATACAATACATCACTCATTGTATTTTTTAAAGTAAAAAAATTACTATATCCAGACGGTGATATAGTAAAATCAACCATCTATTTATAGTTTGTTAAGATATATGTCAAGTCAAAAGTAAACAATTATTTTATGGACGAAGAAAGTATTTAGTGATGAATTTATTTCAAATACTCTGCATTACAAGGTAAAATGTGTCCCCTACCTTACAAGGCAAAATGTGGCTCTTACCTTACAAGGTAAAATGTGTCTTTTACATTATTAATTTTCTTTTATATACCACCCATTCATTTCATTCATTTTTTCACATTATCCATTTCACTCTATTCATCTATATTATTTGGGTGTTTGTTTTTGTTCAAAGTCTATTTCATCAAAAAAGTTTCACTTTAAGGTATACTTTAATCACCTTTTTATATAACTTTTTTAAATACCTAACAAATAAGTACGTACTATAATATTATTAATCATTTTTGTAGCTTACTATTTGTCAAATATTGTTGTTATCATATCAACTTGTTAAGTCTAAACCTACGTTAAGTTAGTATTGTCTATTTAATTCTTTTTGAGTTTGTTGTTTGCACAATAGAGATCTTAAATTTGGTCATGCATGTGTAAAAAGCTTGCCCTTTAGGTTCCAGACTCCCTTCAATTGCATGCATATGTAAATTAACACTTTGTATGAAACACATATCAAAATTAATTTTAAATTTCTTTCTGTATAGATATGGAATATCAATACTTTGTGCATCCAGGACCATCATAGTATGACGCATATGCCACACAAAGTAAGCATCGGTCCGAAGCTATTTAAAAAGACACATTAAAAGAAGAAAAGGCATGTTTGGCAGTGCAACGTGCTGATAATGATTTTTGGCAACATGTTAAAATCATTTGCTTCATCCCCGTCTTCTTAATTATTTTAACATTTGTTATTTTAGGGGCGTTATAGATGTTGGATTCGTTTCCTGCGATTATTTCTTATTACTGCACTGGTTGAAAGGTAGAGATCAGAAACACATACCTTTCACTTGAGAACCAGTGAAGCGGTTATAACCTTACAAGACATGAAACTCATATTTGGAATGGTCATAAATGGAACTCTCATTCTTCATCCAGGCATTGTTTTGAACCACATCATCTTTTGAATTAGTAATACCCATTTTAGTCCTAAACAACCTTTTCAAACGATCATATTTGAGAGATAAAGAAAATGATTGAACCACTATAGGACACCGACTATATCATATCGAATCCCCATCATGCAAAACCTCACCATCCCAATGTAAATTTACTCTTACCTTATCCATCTTAAAGTAAGAAATGAATAAGGTTCAACGAATATTTTGAGTTAAGAACTTTAAGATTTTTTTTTTTTTTGAGTTGATGCAAGAAATAAACCTACACCTATACCTTTTATATAGCACGGACAATTTTAAAGTTGTTACAAGGTAAACATGGGATCCTACCTTACAAGGTAAATGACTCCATTTTTCCTGTAATACCTTGCACTTTTTTCGAGTCTGTCAAATAGATAATAAATAAGGTAAGTGACTCCATTTACCTTATAAGGTAAAATCATGATTTTATCTTATACTTTATCATGTAACTAACATCGTTAACTTTTTAATGGACAAGGTAAACACAGGTGTTTACCTTGTCCCTTTTGGAAAACACTAAACACAGGTGTTTATCTTGTCCCTTTTGGAACTTTTCTAGTTTGATGTGCCCTTTTGAAATTTTAACTGAAAAAACTTATTCTTTAGGCTCCGGACTCTTATATTTGTGTACTTTCACTTTCATCAAATTTCACTTTGTGAAATTAGAAATGATATGTTGTTATTGTTATTGCATATTATCCTTAAATATGAAAAAAGCATACAAATTTAATTTGATACACTAATTATTGAATGATTTCACTTTTAATAATTCATTAATTTTTGAAGACTCGATGTTAAAGGAATCGAAATAAAAGTGCATGTATCAATTAATTGGAGGTTAAATATGATCAACTAAACATCACAAGGAATACGCTTCAAATTTATCGATTTTGACGGACTTAAAATGCAATTTGATCAGTATCAGTTAAGCTGATGGTCTATCGAAAACAACATCTCTATTTTTACGAGGTAGAGATGAGGTCTTCGTACATTCTACCCTTCCTAGACTCTACTTGTTTAATTACACTGAAATGTTTTTGTTGTTGGGGCTAAAAATGCCTATTTTTTAACGTAACATCTTCCAAGAAAAATGAATTGAGAGTACCTCTCAAGTCTTCAATTAAATAAAGGTGACAAGTGGATCCAACAATATTATTAAGTTAAAAAAGGTAAAGTTGATCAAACAACTGGGGACAATTGTTCGACAACTGCATTAGCTGTCATAACCATTATCAAAGTTATCTGACAACTGCATTAGTTGTCCCAACAATCATCAAAGTTGTCTGTCCAACAACTTTGCACAATTGTTGAACAAATTTACATAGTTGTCGAACGACTTTGTTAGTTGTTAGAACAAATTCTATAGTCATTTAGACAACTTTTATAGTTGTTGGAGCGAAAATATTAAAATAAAACACTAAATTTTTTTTATCGCTTTTACTTAATTTTTAAAACTTGAAGGAAACCCCCAACAAACTTGTTTCTCACTTTTAATTCAAAATCCCATGTGTCCCTTTATAGCTACTACTAGTCGCACGAGATCCGTGCTGAGCCCGGACCCAAACCTAAATATAATTTTAATTGATTGAATAAGCATAAGTTATGCTATTTTTGTTGCATAATTAATTCAATGTTTATCAATGATGCTACCTTCATTTTCAACATTATATGACACCATTCACTAATTTCTACTTTTAGTATTTATAATGCATGTTTCAAAGGTGTGGATAAAATTGTCCATAAATTTTTTTTATTGAATTCTAAAAAAGAGAGAAAAAAGCAACTAATTACATAAAGATTGTATTTAGTTCAACATGAACAATTTATAACTTTATACAAATATATAATTATCAAAAGTTTAGGATCGTACTATTCTCCTTTTCCTCTTCTTCATCTCCCAATATTATACTTACTTGAATAAATTTCTTTAAAAAGTTAGAGTTCTTGTCCTTTTTCATTTTTCTCCAAAACTGCTAATTTATTGTAAATCAATGCACTAACCTTTTATTAGAAAAGGTGCAATATTTAATGCAAATTATAAAAAAAGAGAAAAAGAATTTGACTTGCCTTGTAAAGCAATTAAAGGCTAAACCATGATCAAAATTGAAATATAATATTTTTCAACATATCTTATTTATGACAAAAATTTAACCAAGTGATTTTAAGAATTTTGTACCAATTATTTTTTCTTCTTGAACCAAAGTATAGAGAGGAATATATGATATAACACATGTTTGAATCATTAAATGTAAAAAAGATTTAATAAATACTTTAATTCAGAAATAAATTTTATCTTTAAAATTTTCTAAACTTTACCCCCTTCTTCCTTTTTAATTGTTATAGTTTTTCTTTTAAGAGTCAATCGATGTAATTTGGACCAATATTTTAAAATAATATAGTTTTTCATCATATTGATATGAAAAAAATTATAATTTATATTACTTTTGATATATTTTTTAAATATTTAAATTTTATTTTTAAAATATCAAATTAATTTAATCTAATCTAATTTTAGAAATTACTCAAATTGACTTTCGGAAAATAAATCGTGAGAACTAAAAAGGAATGGTTGGAGTACAAAATGCACATGGTGAACAAGATAACTTGAGAAGATTTAGTTGAAAGTCCACATTGAAAACTTATTTTGGGAAATATACACTCTTTTCTTTTTTATTTAAATTTTTAGGGTTTTGGGAAAAAGTGGTCGGGTATGGGTTAAAGTGTAAAAAAAAATCTTTTGTCACCCCTTATGTATTTATTAAATACTTTTTGCACCCCACTTTTTTATTAAATACAAAAAAAAAATTCTCCTCTTCTCTCCCTCGTCTCTCCTGCTTCACCTCACTCTTCCACCATTTTTCATTTTCTACGTTGTTTAAAGCTTGACAAACTTCGATCTTCAACTTCAGGTAAGTTATATTCATCTCTCGAGTAAATTATGCTCCATATTGATGGGGGTTTTTTCGGTGTTTTGCTTTCTGCCGAATAAGGGTGGGGGTATAAAGAAATTTGAATTTTTTTTAAAAAAAATGGGTCTTGATTTTATTGAAATTGATTGGTTTTAGTTGGTATTTATTCGATTTTTGATGGATAATTGGTGTATATAGATTATCCTTGACGATTACATATTGAATTTTTTTTGCTAATTTCATCGGAATGTGCAAAGAAATGTGATTTTTGTTCAAACTTTTGTTCAATGTAATGGTTTTGTAGAAGCATGTTCATGTTGGGATTCCTTGGTTTGAATGATACTCATACTACGTATTTTGACGAAAAAAACTGGATTTTTTTTGAAAAAATTGGGCTTGATTTTACTTAAAATTTATGTTTTTAAGTTGGTATTGGTTTGATTGTGCATTATTTTTGTTGGATTTTAATTTCCCTCGGTGATTGCATTGAGATTTTTTTGTCAATTTTTCTCGATTTTCATGCTAAAAATCTAGGTTCCTTCCTATTTTTGTTCAATATAATGGTGATTTAGATGCATGTTCTTGTGAGTGATGGAGTTGTTTTGGAAGAAGTTTCTCAAGAAACTTTGTTGTTCTGCAAATAGGCTTTTTTGATGCTGCAACTGTTGTCATGCTAATAGACTGTTAGGTTAATTAGGTATGTATTTGCTGTTATAGTTGATAAATATTATTTTTTATTCATAGATCATAACAAATGGCTAGAGGTAACAAATGCAAGGCTGTAGAAGTTGATAAGTCTGAGAAAAGAAAAAATGAGTAGTCGATGAATCGAAGAATAAAAATTTAAGCGAGGAAGCTGTTAAAGCTTCGGTTCGAGATGAGCCAGAGGAAATACAAATTGAGGCTAGGATAGATGAGGAAGCATTGATCTTGCCCCACTGTGCAAGATTTATTTTGGCTGAGAGGTACAACCTTACCACAGTCATGAATGATGTCGGATCATTTTCGACTAAGATATCCGTTAGGTCTCGCTTGAAAATATTTTATGAATTCAAACAAGTCATGGTTGATCAATGTCTGAAGTCTAGGTTTAAGAATTCCTATTTGGTGGTTTATGTGACTTGCCAGAGCATATGAAGTTCAATGGACAGCTTGTCCACTATACACTTCTTCTCCGAGTTGAACAGGACAACAAACTGCATGAAATGTGATTCTGCATTAATGACAGGCCTGTATGTTTTGTCCTAAAGGAGTTTGCGCTAATCACAATTTTAAATTGTGGGCGTTATCCCCGTGATTCAAAATATGTCAAAGCGATGGAGGATGGTGAAGCTTTTTTCAAAAAGATTACGAAAAGAGGAGTGTAAATGCGAAGAGATTGTTAAAGCTTATTAGAGGTGGGAGGCTGAATAAGGAGGAAAAGTTCAAATGCCGCTTGGTTTGGTTCGTGCACTACATATTGCTTACACGCGACTTGTCAAAAACTGTAGACATAGACACCATCAAGATGATGGATAACTTAAGCTTCTTTGAGAGATACCCTTGGGGTAAGGAGTCATTTTCCTTGACTCTAGACTATTTAAAGAAGCGAATAGACTTCAGCAAGTAGAAGAAGACATTTGTGACAAAGGCAGTTTCATCGTACGCGCTCTACGAATTTCCCTGGGCATTTATGGTATTTGATTATAAATCATTGAAGTAGTTTATTATATACTGTAATTCATCTATGGTGTCTATACTATACTGACTCTCAGTTATATGTTTTTGTTTTTACTTTTGATCACATATTTGGATATACGAAGCCTTTTCCGCGCTCGGCAGGGGAAATGGTAAATCAACTGAAGACTCGCTGCCCATTCCCTGATTGCTCAGATGGCACACCTCAAAAGGTGATAAACTAATCGAAGGTGATCCATATTTGAACGGATGAAGCACAGAGGTATGAAACTATTTTTCTGAAGAATAGTTTTACCAATATTGTGTTGCTAATCAATCACATTTTCCTATTTAACTGTAGAGAGTGCACCGTACCTTATATCCACAGTCCGTGAAATGAAGCAGCACTATATGAAAAAGTTTAAAACATTCACGGATTAACCAAAGGACACATTCATCGATGGCTTGAAGGCCCATCTGGAAGGTGTGACTGTCATCACCTCATCGGAGGATGATGAGGATGGGGATGATGACTGGGATTTGGATAGATATACTGTTTCAAGGCATGACACTCGAGATATGGGGACAAGTAAGCCGAGAGCATCGAGAAAGACACCGATGATTGAAAATCTGAAAGAGTGTGTGTTTAGGCTGGAGGAATCGATCAAGGACATCATTAATTTTATGAAAGAAGATAGGCTGAGGAGAGCAAAAAAGAAGAAGAAAAAGAAGAGAGATGAAGATGAAGGTAATATTTGCTCTATATATTATAGAAATTGCATATTTTATATAATCCTTTTTACTTATAATAGAATCTATACCATTCTTTATCAACCGATATCTTAGTTTATTATAAATGGTAAATACTTGAAAATGTAGGTGTGCAGGTGCAAAGTCAGCATTCAGCGGCGAGGATTGTCCGCGATGACAGTGGCATTAAAAAAGTGCTCCTTGAGGCAACATCTTTGAAACAGGACTTGACCAATGCTGATAAGGTGATGATCCCTGAGGTTTCAGCTATTGTAGAGAAGGAAAATCTTGATGAAAGCGATGAAGAGAAAGAAGAAAAAAATGAAGAAGCTATTTGTGAAGAAGAAAACAAAATTGATGGATCAACTGGTGTGGAGAAGGAGGATCATGACAAATGCAAGCAGGATAAGGAAGATAAAAATGAGAAAAGTGTTAAAGAAGAAAAAAATAATGAAGTAGATGGAGAAAAATCAAAAGAGAAGAAAGAAGGAGAAGTAGAGAAAGAAGAGGGAGAAGACCATAAAGAAGAAGGAAAAAATAATGCACACTACTCCCGATACTCTTCCTCCGTCACCTCTATCTCCAAATCAACAGTTTGATATGATGAATTGAATATCATTACCAATGATTACAATTTCATCAATATATACTAAAATAAAAAATAGAATAGTGCCATATGGGTTCAGTTTCATAATGTTATTACCGGACTCCATTTATTGAATTTGGTCTAGTTATATTACAAGCTTCTGTTTTTACGAGCAAAATCTAATTATAGTAGACAACCTACTTTCTTAATAAAGAGAAGTTGGGGACATAGTAAACCTCCTACTAAAGAAGGAAAAAATGATGCACCAAAAAAAGAAGGCATCATGGAGAAAGAAAATGAAAATGAAAATGAATTTTCGAACTTAGATGAATTTCTTAATGAAGTTCCTCAAGATATCGACAAGATGCAAGTGGAAGACAAAAATGTTGAATGTTTAGACAATGTTTAATTTTTATTTGTGGCTGATGATTATTTTTATTAGACTAGCAATCTTAACTTTTTAAATTTTCAGCACGGGATGTGTAGAGCTGAACAATTTTGTTTTCTAAATTGCTTTTATAGTTTATGATAAACATTTTTCATTTTATATAATCAACGTATCATTGCTTTTACATGAATGTCATCGTTGATTATAGACTCTGACTAAAAGATAAAGTATATACAGTAAAGTGTTGTACAATCGATGAATGAAAAAGGTAAACCATATATAATATAAGTAAAAAGTAGTCAATTAATAAAAGAGTCAGAATACATTCAATCCCACTACACCCCCATTACACCTTTCCAAAAAGCTAAAACTAATAGTAAACCATACACCATAATTTTCATGCCCTTTTCTTTTTTTCAGCCGTAAGCAACATATGTTTAAGTTGATCCCTGTCAATTTCGACGTCTTTCAACAATCCCTTTAAGTGATCAATCTTGTATTTTGATTCTCTATATAATGTCATTAGAAGATCTCTATTTTCTTCGAAATCTCTAAGCCTTTTTGATATTTCAAACTTTGCAATGTCTTGAAATTTTGACACCTCAAAATCGGAGTAAATCTACCTGAAATAAGAGCATCCACCATTATCCTAAAATAACGAGGATAAATTAGTAAATTGGATTATGAGATGAACATAAGTAAATTTTTATTTAAACAAAAACAAACCTTTCCAACCGTACAACTGTAGAATTTTTGACCCAAATTTCTGTCGGTTCATGATGTTTTCAACACCGCAGGATTACCACAACGATAAATATAAGAACTTTTGGACATTTGAGATGATTGCGACATTGTTATTGTTGATGCAAAACTAGAAAGTCATGAATAAATGAACATGGATGAGTTCAAAAGGGTCCCTTTAATTGATATAGTAAGGCTACCACAATCTGACCATTGAAAAATTCTACCCATTAGAATTGTACCATTGGAGAAAATTTAAATGGATTATTATTTACTTCTAAGGTCTTTAAAGAATGTTTATGTCTTCTATAATCGACTCGATTACGTATGAATTATATATTAATATCAGTGTTGATAATCCTGTATATTGACATATTATCGATTTAGACTAAGGTCGATTGTAGACCTATCATACTGTCTAGGATCAACTTACTGAATATATTGGCAGCTTAAAATAATGACAAAAAAGAAGAAATTAAATAAAATAAAATTAGAGTATGTCAATTAACACCATTAAAACATTGTAAAACAATTTTGATACATCAATTGTGACTCCCAATCACTTTTGGACGTGATCTTATCTAAGACACGATGTAGTCGTAGATCATTGAGATGACACAAAAATAAGAAGAAATAAAATAAAATAAAATAAATATTAATCATCCAAGCACTAAAGAACGACTACATATCATGACAAGAGATTAGATGTGTGTGATGACCATAAGGAAGAGTGGGGGTTGTCACTTGTGAGTGTTCAATGGACAAGTAGTGTATGAGAACAAGGAGTCCTTCTCAACAGAGACGTTTGTTCTGAGTAATTGGTTGTTACTACCATTGCCCTCCCCTATACTCATTTGATCGAGTGTCTAATTATTTTGTAATCTTATATTATGATATTTAGTCACTTTACATTACGTGAATGTTGTTTATTTATTTTATTTTATTTTATTTTATTTCTTCCTTTTTTTAATCTCACCTCCTTTGAAAATAGACTCAATTGGTCGATACATCACTAATAATATAGTCTGGTATAGATAAAGCTAATTATCTATAATATACTCAAGATATCATCATAGGTATATTTTCAAAGGAGGTGAGATTAAAAAAAGTGAGAAATAAAATAAAATAAAATAAATATCATTTACGCAATGTAAAGTGACTAAATATCATAATATGAGATTACAAAATAATTGGACACTCGATCAAATGAGTATAGGGGAGGGCAATGGTAGTAACAATCAATTACTCAGAACAAGCGTCTCTGTTGAGAAGGACTCGTTCTTAGACACTACTTGTCCATTAAACACTTACAAGTGACAACCACCACTCTTCCTTATGGTCATCACACACGTCTAATCTCTTGTCATGATATGTAGTCATTCTTTAGTACTTGAATGATTAATATTTATTTTATTTTATTTTATTTCTTCTCCTTTTTGTGTCATCTCAATGATCTATGACTACACCATGTCTTAGATAACACTTGATCAAGTCTAAAGGTGATTGGGAGTCACAATTGATGTATCAAAATTGTTTTACAATGCTTTAATGGTGTTAATTGACATACTTTAATTTTATTTTATTTAATTTCTTTTTTTTTGCCATTATTTTAAGCTGTCAATATATTCAGTAAGTTGATCATAGATTGTATGATAGGTCTATAATCGACCTCAGTCTAAATCGATAATATGTCAATATACAAGACCATCAACACTGATATCAATATATAATTCATATGTAACCTAGTATATATTCGTATTGAGCGTATATAATTCGTATTTAGCGTAGTCAATTATATATTCGTACTGTACTC
Organism: Capsicum baccatum var. pendulum; assembly: GCA_030864225.1. Classification (NCBI taxonomy): domain Eukaryota; kingdom Viridiplantae; phylum Streptophyta; class Magnoliopsida; order Solanales; family Solanaceae; genus Capsicum; species Capsicum baccatum. The sequence goes on along the minus strand of CM061556.1, from coordinate 29,152,635 downwards.
CGAGTTTAAACAGTATTTGCAAATCTTCAAACATGTACTACTGAAGAATCAACAAAGACTTAAAGACATAAAATCATTATAGATAAATAGAATATCATGAAAACATAAACTTGTTTATAGATAGATAAAGTTCATTGCATCTATATTTATAATTTTTGAGAAAAAAATCCTAAACAAAAGACAAAAAATGAAGCTTTTATTTACATAATCGTATCATGAAAACTGCATTCAGTAATGAACTACAAAACAAACTAAACTAAACTAGACTAGACTAGGTGGATGAAGGGGGGGTGATAGGTTCATGGCGGTCCAGGTTGAGCCTCTCAGCTATGGCCCAAAGAAAATGAGCCATCCTCCTGAGCTCTCTGTCCAGTTGTCATTGAACGGCAGCAAGACCCTGAAAAAGGAAATCCAGATCACTCCGAAGCCTAAGCAACTCTATGTTTTCGATGGTTTTCATTTTGTGCATTGGCCGTAGTGTGTACCTCCTCCTAGCCATCTTTTTCTCTCTTTAGTCTTTTCTTCAGAAATTTGGTTTAAAATCGACAAAAGCCTCTTTAAATAGACCATAGCATGAGACAATCAACCAATAGAAGTTGTACACGTATGATGGAAAGGGAGAAGGCATATGGGAATTGTAAATGAAAAGTCGTGATGGTTGTGGCAGTCGAGGCATTTCAAATCGTATCATTTCACGAAGTGTAATAATTACATTAAAAGGTCCAGTGTATGAGAAAAAGAGTTTCTTTAATAGACTAAACGACTGATCGACGATATACTATATAGTTTAAACTATAGCTCGTAGACCATGCATCGATCCATTATATATTTTGAGTCCGATTGATGTGTAATATGTATAGTCAATTTCATAACTTGGGACGACTGTTTTTAAAATGACACGTTTTCAAATGCATCATAACTATTTTGAATTCAACATTGTATGAAGAAAAGGGTTTGTTCAATAGACAATCAGTTAGGTTTATTATACACTACGTATTAAATATTTACTTTGTAGACCAAACACTGATATATTATATATTATGAGGCTGGTCGATTATTTCAGTCTATAATCTATTTAGTACGTAGTATATAATATATGAACTGAAATTGATAATGCACAACAAAAAATGTCAATTTTAACTGCAGTTCAATGGTTTTCAAAACAGAATACACATTACATACTGTCCAGTGCATTTGAACAAACCAAAAACATAAAATACAATGCAAATCATACTATCCTACGTTAAGGCTGCATGTTGTTCTCTTATGTCCCGGCCTTTTACACTTGGAGCACTTATTTCTTTTCTTGTACCTTGAAGGTTCCAACATACCCTTAATGAGTTTCATCTTCCTCCTTCTGAGTTTGGGATCGAAATCGGGTGGAAGAACTTGCATTTATAGATACTCTCGCTCCACACTTCACTCCGACTCCAATGGTGTTGCGCAAATAGATTCCAAATATGCAAGGAGGTATGATTCTTTTGAATATATTTACGAAGAGTAGTTGTAAATGCCAGTGTTGTATTCGTTCTCGTGCTTCAAACGCAACGTTGCCATTGCATGAACGCATGGCAATTTCACCAAGTCGTACTTTCTGCAAAAACATGACCGTCTCGAAAGATTAACTTTGGTGGAACGAACGTAACCTAGCACGATGAATTCGTCGGTGCTTTCATTTATGTTGTTCACATATAATTTGTCGCCCTCGATCATGTTTTCCCTCAAGATTGTCTCAGCTATGGGAATGAATGTTGTCTTTAAATTGTCCACCTCTGCATACCTCTTCCTAAATATTTCTCCAAACCTATGTGCAATTAAATTGAAAATGGCCGTCACTGGATACTCTCTTTCATCGCGCAACATTGAGTTGAGCGACGCGGCGATGTTTGAGGTCATGAAGTTGAATCGATTACCTGGAAAGTGAGCCCTGCTCTATTTTTTAAATCCAACTTTATGCTCGACGCAAGCTGTTGCGCTGGGGCATCTTTCTTTAAGGGCGTTAACGTAGTCATTAAATTCTTCTAACGGGTACACCTTGGGCGCATGGTAGTACAAATAGAGAGAATCGGAACAATGGTGATTTGTTCAAAGATTTTCATCAAGATGCCTCATACAAACACCATGATACACAAGTGGATAATTCCTTGCGAGGCCGTTGACTATGCTTATGTGTCTATCGAAGATAACGCACAACTCTGGTTCGTCGATGACAAAGGACTTAAGCTTCTCAAAAAAGAATACCCACGACACATCATTCTACTTGTCCACCACATAATATGCTAAGGAATATATGTGATTCTGCGTATCTTGAGCGACATCGGACAACAACACGCCCTCGTACTTGCCAGAAAAATGTGTGCCATCAACGGCAATAACCTTTTTCATGTGTGCATATCCACGGATGAAAGCCCCAAACCTCATAAAATAGTAAATAAACTTGCCCAACTCCTCATCAACCATAATAGAATTAATAGACTCGGGATTGAGGCTGTTGAAAATATATAAAAATGCGGGAAGCACTGCATATCCGTGCTCGGACGTACCTCAAACTATGTTCTTCAAAATAGCACCTGCCATCCAATACTTTCAATAGCTCGTCCTGTAAAGTAGCTTCCTAAATACGATTCTATCGATCTCTTTCGGGCTTAGACCTTTGTTGTTGATGAAAAAGTTCAAAATAAGTGAGGCAATGGCCTCTACGGTGATATTCTTGTGCTTTTTGACATGATCAATGCCACAAGTATGCTCTCCCACGTACTTGTCGATATGAAACCAACCCGATTCTCCAATAGCACATGCGCGCATCATCCACCGACAAGTAGGATCTACGCACCTCACCCTTAAGTATTTATTTCAACTCTTCACCGTTGTGTAATTGATGACATTTTCACCGATGCCTGCTTTAACAAAAGATTCAACGTTTTCTTATCCTTGAATGTTTGTCTTACAAAAAGATTGGTGTCGTCCGAGAAAGAGTAGCTTCTTTGTGGTTCGAGCTACCGTCCTCACCTCTCCACACTCCTCTTCTTCATAATATTCACTATTATCCCATTCATCACCACCCATGCAATCGTATTCCGTTGACATATCATCCACTATCGGGAGTGGGGTTAGGAGTAAGGGTGAAGTTGGGGTTGGGGTTGGGGTTGGGGATAGGGGTGGGGCTGATGTGGAAGCTTCTTCCCGGGACCTTCCAACAACTTTAACCCGCAATATAGGTTTGGAGTTATCAGAATCAACACAAAGCATGTATATTTCTACGTGTCTATCATTCCTTATGAACGTTGGATAGATTTTTCCCCTCCTGTTCATCAAGTAACTAATTACCACCTCGTTTTGATCACAACTTAATTCACCGCTCCCCATTACACTTTTAACCATATCGGCGTATGAACCGTTGCGACGAAGGACAATGTACATTGTCTTCTTTGACACGATTTTCCAAACCCAACATTTAGGAGTCTCCTCCCATTCACCAGAAATATACCACTAATAACCACGTAATCTATAATAGACATAATATATCTCGATAATAGTATTTAATAGAATTGAATAGTGATTTATGAGCCTAGACTTAATAGACTATAGTCATCTTCTCCTTAGCTGTTGTCCATACAGTACACGATCGACCCTTTTCTGATGACCACCAAAATAAACCGACAAATTTCATCTTACAAACAACCTAAGAAGTGTTGGAATGTTGCTATTGAGCCAAGAATCGATTTCGAAATGTGGGATTACTTTTTAAGCTTTTTATGTGAAAATGAAAGAAAAAATTGGGCTAAAAATATGCGAAAATAGCTTAAAACAATGGAGATAATGTCTCTTTCCGATGAATGCCGAAAAATTTGAAAACAAATAGCCGAAAAATCAAGAAAATGACGCCAAAATTGGGTGGCTGGTAGTGGATTGGTTGAGAAGCTTGGAATATTTTTTAAAAAATTAAGTATTCAATATTTATATTTTTGAACATGGACTAAAGTGTAGTTTTAAAAAAATTAGGACTGAGATGAGAAAGGGGCTAAAGTGTATATTTTGTAAGTTGAGTGCTGGGGTTGCATTTTTTTTTTGTGATCCCATTAGAGTGTCTATTTTTTCAATTAAAAAAACTTGGTGTCTAAATGTCAAAAAAGGTTTGGGATGTGGCCTTTTAGTCAACTCCCTCAGGTAACTTAAGCATTTTAAGCTTTCACACTTAATTCAAATGAATACGTACCTTTATTTAAATCAATAAGGTGGTAATTTATTTTTCAAATTTACCTTATTAGATAAATACTTTTAAGTATATTTTAGAAAACATATCAAATTCATATTACTATTTAATTAGGAAAAGTTGATAAATATATTTCCTACATTTGAGAAGTGGGTAACTTTTTTTATATAACCAAGAAATTATATTAAATTAATACTACTACTTCTTTCATCTTAAAATAGTCGGTATGTTTATAAAAAAAATTATTTTAAAATAATTGACAAGTTTGAAGGATCAAAAGATAATTTTTAATTGATTCCCACATTAATTGAACAAGATTCATGTACTTAATATTAAAAAGATAACAACGTCATATTAGTTAATTTGCATTCCTTATTAATTTTTTTTTAAGAGTTATGTAAAATATATACATGTCAACTATTGTGAAATAAAAAGAGTACATGTCAATTATTTTGAGATGAAGAGAATATTAATAAAAGATAATTTAGTTGAAATATATTTTAATTTCAAACGATGACTGACTTTGTACAAATTAAAAATACCGTATTAGGAATGACAATAAAGTGAAAAGAAAATTTCTTTAAAAAATTGCACTATATTAGAAGTATTAAAAAATATAATATTGATTATTACTAATTATTTTCTATTTTAATTACAAGAAAAATAAAAAATTAAAAGTAGGGGAGGGGGTTGGGAAAGGGCACTATGCGTAAGCATAAGAGTGGCTTAAGAAGTTGTGAGTCCTACCAAAATTATGAATTGTAACTTATATTATATAGTAATATCTATTGCACACTTTGTTATCGTAAAATCTTAAAGGGTCGTTTGGTAGAGTGTTAAAAAATTTAATGTATGCATTATTTTTGTATTCTAGTAATACCTTGTTTGGTTTATTTTTTTAGCCTGTGCATAACTAATGTTTGTATTAGTTACACACTCTTTTGTGTATTAAGTAATGTATTACTAACATCACCATTTTCTAGGTATTAATAATACAAAGTATTTTAATACATGTATTAGCTTGTTAAATGATAAATTTACCCCTTAAATCCTTACTAAAATATTTTGTCATTTTCTCTGCACTTTGCCTTGCCTTCTCTTCACTTTGCCTCTGTTTTTTTTCTTTTTTAATATATTAGCCATGGAAAAGTAAGGTAATATTCACTGCTCCTTCTTCCTTTCTTCCCTCAATGAGATATTACTCTTCTCCACTAGGATTTAATGTTTGATTATTGGGTATAGATTTGAAATTGGATTCTTTATTTTGGAGGTTATGAATATGGGGAATGAGGGTTTGAGATTGAAGTTTTGACTTGTTTGAGACTCCGTCATGAAAATGGTTAAACATCCAAATATTATTGAGTTTCATGAAGTTATGGCAAGCAAAACGAATATATATATTTCTATGGAGTTTGTTAAAGGCGGTGAATTGTTCGAAAAAGCAGCTAAAGGAAAGTTATAGGGAAGATAATGCAAGAGGTTATTTTCAACAGTTATATCTGCAATTAATTTTTGTCATTGTCGTGGTGTTTATCATAGAGATTTGAAGCCTGAGAATTTGTTGTTAGATGAAGAAGATGGAACAAGCTTAAAATATTCAATTCCTTGATCTGTTCTAATAAAAGAACAAAAAAAAAAAAGGTAAAGGGTATTTTTGTCAACAAATATTTTCTTATAAAAATTATACCAACATATATTATTCTTAATATATCAAACCAAACAATATATAAGAAATAATATCAGTATAACTAATGCAAGTACAATTAATACCAACATTACTAATGCAAACATTACTAATACACTATATTCAGCATTGTTTTTATACATTCTACCAAACGACCCCTAAAACTTCTATGGAATTATGTGCACAACAAGTGTATTCTCTACATTTGAGGGAAGTTTCTCATTTGCAGTTTTCTGATAACAACGACGAAAATTTCCTCAATGGGGAAGTTTCGTTTATTAGCTTGCAATTGTATATAGAGTTTTGAATTTGTATTAAGTTCATGAGTTCAATTAAATTTAGTAATTTTAACTTGAATTACATACCTACATTTAAAAGTTTATTTAATATGTATACTTAGTGTTTGGATTACATGAATTGAATGATATTTGTAATTTAAAAAATAGTAGTAGTATTTAAAAGTATGAAGTTATGTTTCGATATGTGCTTTATTTTTATTTTCTTTGAATGATTTGTTTGAAACATAGTGCATAAATAAACAAATCTTTAAAGGGATGAAAATAATTTACTTTAAAGATGTTAAGGGGATAAATAAACGAAAGTTAAGTTTAAGTGCTAAAGTGAGTTTAGAGGACAAGCTTAGTGGAGGAAAAAATGTCTTTTCTCTTTAAAAAAAAGAGGATCTTGAAAAAACATATTTATGACTAATTGGGTTGTTAATTTATCGAGAACTCAAAACACAAAACAAATTTTATGTAATTAAATTTCAGGCCCCACTTTTAATTTTATATAATTAAGTTATTGCTTTAAAGCAATATTTTAGTTGTGAATTGTCATATATTGATCGTACCCCTACTATGAACTATGCAATCCAAAGAAAAGGTTTATATAATTGTATTTAATTTTTAAAGAGAAGATTATTGCAAGGACGGATCTATGCAGAAGGTTTGGGGTGTCACGACATTTGTACTTCTCGGTTGAAACTATGTATATTTATGTGTATATGTATCAGTTAATGTATAAATATTACACTTGACACCCACAATATCAAAGAAACTGGTGGTGCAAGTGGTCGAAATGGTTCGGTTTTACTCTAGCAGTGCAGGTTCGACCCCCGATTATATAATACTAACATTTGTTGATATATATAATTATAGTTTACTTTTTGAATATTGATTCCACTATCCTAAAATATTGTACGGTTCAAAATAAGATGACACTCGGATCTTCCCAATCCTGGATCCCCTCTAGCTATTGGACTATGATTGATTGATAGAATATATGGAGATAGTTGAAATATGAGTTGACGGTTTAAATGTTTTTCAAGGGATGATTTTACTTCTAAATTTTTTTAATATAAAATTTATATATTGTATTTTTTAAATTATCAGTTTAACTTTTTTATGTTAAAAAATTTAAAATTAATTACAAAACACATTTTTGTTCCGTGATAAAATTTAAAGACAATATGCACTGTTGCAACTTAGTATTATTAATTAATAGTAATACTTGCATATTGTGAAATATGAGCAATATATAGAATAATATAAAACAAGAAATTGAGCCAAGATGTGAGAGAAAATATCATTCTTATTTTTTTCCTTTGTATTGTAGTGCCTCCTTGTAGGATTAGAAATACCCGTTTAAATAGGGTAGAAACTCACCCAAAAGTTACGAGAATCCAACCTTATTATAATTATTTACACTCCCTCTCATTTTCTTAAGTACTTTACTCTTTTTTTCGATTCATATACATAATAAGGTCAACATATACATAGAAATTTTTGTATATGACAAGGCCGACATATACATAATAAGACCGATTCATACACATAACAAGTATAACAGGGTTGATCCATACATAACAAAGCTCACATATACATAACACAATCGATTCATATATATATAACAGGGCTGACATATACATAGAAGCTATGTATATGTATTTTTAGAGAAAATAAGATTTTTGTATTATGTTTGAAGAGATAAATTTTTTTGTAATAAGTGAAACTTAAATTGTGGCTTTGTGTAATTTTTAGTTTAATAAATACATCCTCTCTTATATCTTGTCTCAATTTTTTGGTTATATCATTTTATATATTGCTCATAATTTACAAATATCACCTTTGATTTAACACATAATTACAATTAATATAATAAATTCATATAATTTAAGACAAACCTCAAATACTTTCAAATTTCAATGAGATTTTATTTTCCAACCACCTCAGCCCTCATGTCACGGTCTTCGGTCGAGGCATCATTACTCAATCATACAAACTATGAGTTACAAATATTTAATAGGATTAATTTCAAATGTTAATTAACTTAGGAGAAAGAGACAAATATATCCTTCAACTTTGTGATTTAGAGTAATATGTTTTCTGTTGAGAAAAGAAGCAAATATATTCATGTCATCTATAGAATGATATAGATATATTTTTTTTACTAACAGGTCTGTATTTTTTTTTTAAGTTAAACTATTATTTATCTTATGTTTTAAAATTCAAAAAAAGACAAATATATTTATTTTTAACTAGTTCCTTTATTTTTTAATGACCCGACGCGTCACAAACAAAAATAATTAGTCTTAGGACTGTTGTCGTACAACTTAAGATTTAGCTGTATATATCTATCATTATTGTTATGTATTATGTATTGATTATCGCATTATATTTGTGTTGAGTATTATTTTTCTGATAGATTTTACACTGTTCTCTTGTTACAGGCTATATTTTCTTCATTATTTTCCTATTCTTTGTACCTGAATTTGCTACGCTTGAGCTAAGGGTCTTTCGAAGATAACATCTCTACCTCCCCAAGATAGTGGTAAGCTTTACGTACACTTTACTCTCCTTAGACCTCACTTGTGAGATTTTACTGAATGTATTGTTATTGACTATATTTTATGTAATTATTTAATAAAAAATATTATTGAAAAATATTAATAATTTCTTCTAATTTATTAAAATGAACATAAAGTTAAAAAAGAATATTTCCTTTGATTGAATATTCAGTTAGATCCTTAGAATCGTTAAAGGAGAAAAGAAAAAGTTTGTGGGACTCCTGCTAATCAATAATTGATGTATCACGAGGGTTTTCTTTCTTTATTGTATGTTTTTTTTTTTTTTCGGATTATTTTATCTTTTCTTTTCATTTGTGCAAGCGATTTTGGTTAAAGATAATGACATGTTTTAAATTGAGAAGAAATTTAAGAAAATAAAAAAATTTATTAAATTTTACGTTTTTAAATTAAAGTTATGTTAAACATATTAAAATATCGTTTAATCTTGCGATCTTAAATAAGTTACGTGGAAAAAAAAATTAAAGTATTACTAAAAAGGAAAAGGAACATTATTTTTAAATGGATGAAGTAATAATATATTTACTTAATTTCCTATACTTTAATGATATATTTAATTAAGTTGATTGCTGAGAAATATGAGTATATTTGGACTAAACTTCAATGATTTGGGGTTATATAGACATCGATTTTGGTCACCATCTATGTTTTTTGTCAACTCCAAAAGTCATTTGTAAGATTAATAGAATATGAGAAGTTTTACTTCATGTGTGAGATATAAGTACAATGAATAAAATATAGCTCAAATTGGCCGAGTGATTTCAATAGGTGAAATGATAGTAGTTAAGATTTTTTTAATTATAAAATAAAATTGAATGAATTTTAAAATAATAATCATTAATTAATTGAGTGACTTTTATATTACAAATAAAATTAGGTAACATTTTGAGATAATAGCCTGTTGGCTAAGTTTTTTTTCGAGAGGTTTTTTTTTTTTTTTGAAAAGTGCTTATTTTAATTTTTTTTGGTGTTGTGTTAAATTTTTGAGAGAAAATAAGTGATTTTACAGAGTAGCAAAAATAATTTTTCATAAACTAAAAAAATTAGTTTCACTCCAAAAGCACTTTTTAAAGAATACTTTTGAGAAAAATATACTTAAAAATACTTTTAAAAGTTTGATCAAATATTAATTATTATTTAAAAATATTTTTATAAATTTATTTTATCAAAAACAAACTACTTCTTATCAAAATATTTTTTTTGAAAAATACTAAAAAAAAAAAAAACACTTCATAACATAAGCTGATTCTAAAAATTTAACCACTAAAAATTTTTTGCTTTATTATTTTCGCGCGTGTTGATCCTAGTAATATTTTATTTGATAATCTTCTCTCTCTTTTTCTCTCTCCTTTTTTTTTAAAAATAAAAATAATTGCACGAGGACCTAAGACAACCTTCCGTACTGTGCTTGGGTTGGTGAGGTCCTATAATATCACTGTTACCTTTTCCAAGTAGAAAAGGCTAATAAATAAATAACTGGAAAAGGATAAAAAATACTTTTCTACTTTAATTAATTGATTATGTTTATCCTAATCAAATTATAGGATTAAATATATTTTTATTGTTAATAAAATGATCAAATATATTCTCATTTTAACATTTTTTCACCTTGTCAAGTTAAGTGTCATGTGGCGTGATATGAGGTGGATGTCACGTGGCATACCATCACAACATTCGATTTTTTTGTATTTTTTAATTTTAATTTTTTTTCATCAACTTTTATTAATGTATTTAATTAATTTATTATTTTAAAAAATTAAAATATGAAATAAATTAATTTATGACTACAACTTTAAAATTATAATTTTAAAATAATTTTATACATTAACTAAATATTCCTTGTCATACCTTCAAAAATTATAATTTAAATTTTATAAAAGAAATGAGTCATGAGCTAAGATACATAAAGTAATTTTTGATAAAAGTTATTAGTAATGAAAAATATTTCAGAAAAAAGAAAAAGAAAAAACAAGGGAAGCCTTGTACTTAATATCATTAATTTCAAAAAAAGAAAATAAAAAATTTTCCTTTGTCAAAATGCTGCCGTGCAAGGCTTTCCTTGTTTTTTTGCTTTTTTTTTTATGAAATATTTTTCATTTATAGCAATTTTTATTCTTTATGAATTTTTATCAAAAAATAATTTATGTATCTTAGCTAATGCCTCTTTTCCTTTATAAAATCTAAATTATAATTTTTGAAGGTATGACGAGGAGTATTTAATTAATGTACAAAGTTATTTTGAGATTATAATTTTAAAGTTATAGTCATCAAATTAATTTATTTCATATTTTAACTTTTTTTAAATCATTAAATTAATTAAATACATTAATAAAAGTTGATAAAAAAAAATTAAAATAAAAAAATAAAGAAAAATTGAATGTTGAGGTGGCATGCCACGTGACATCCACCTCATAAAAAATATCACGCCACATGACACTTAACTTATCAAGGTGAAAAAACGTTAAAATAAGGGATATGTTTAACAATTTTGTTGACAGCAGAAGTATATTTGATCCAATAATTTAACTAGGAACAAACTTAACTAATTAATCAAAATAGAAAAATATTTTAACCTTTTTTCCATAAATAATTGTACTAATATCTCAATTATATTCTTTTTTTCCCCTTTTTGGCATATTAGGTAGACAAGTTGCTTATCCACGTGCGAGTTAACCACTTTGCTCATGGTGAGATTCGTCATTCTCCATTAGCAAGTTAAGCTTTTTAAAAGAACTTGTGATGGCTAGATTCAGAGGCGGATAGGGGCGGAATAGGAATTTCAACTAAAAAATTTAATATTTGACGAAAATCTAATTGAATGAAATTTAATATTTACTATAAATATATAAAATTAATTTATTTATGTATAAATAATATATTTTTTATATAGAAGGGGTTTCAAATGACCCCTATTAAAGGGCTGGCTCCGCCCCTGATGACGGAGTCAAGATTTTCATTAAGTGTAGGGGCGGATCCAGAATTTTTAGAAAGAGGGTTCAGTAGTACATATACGGACTAGTCGAAGGGGGTTCAGCCTCTACTATTTATACGTAAAAAAAAATTTTAACACGTAAAAATAGTATAATTTTCCGACGAAGGAGGTTCGGATGAACCCCCTTGAATGGCTGTAGATCGGCCACTGATTAAGAGGATTCAAAAATGAACATACGAACTAGTCGGGAATTCAACATGTACTGTATATACATAAAAAATATTTTTAATTATATAATAATAGTATAAAATTAGTATAATTTTTCATCAATGGGATTCGAATCCCAGGCTAAATTCACGTGTTCTTTCCAGACTATCAAGGTTGATTTCAAATATTTTTCATACTATGTTTACTCCCAACTTAGTTCTATACATATGATCAACAACATGATTGAAAAAAAAATATATATAACTAAATAACGACGAGCCTAAATATTATGTTCTCAAGTACGAGAAAACTAGCTAGATCGGTTGTACAAGATTATAACTTGAATGTAATATCAATTAATATAAACCTTGTTATTATGTGTTATCGTAGAGAGACATTGACATCTTTTTCAAGTTTCATTAAAGTGCATAATATAAGAACACACTTGCTTATAGTAATATTTATATCAAACTTATGTTACATAAATTATTACACAATAGCGATTACTTGATACATATATTCTTATCGTATTCGATTACTTAATCATATGATAAAATAATACATTTTGATGTAAATGTCGAGATCAAGTAAGATTTTTAAAGTATTAGCTAATGTCTCTTAGCAATTTCGAGTAGACATGACCGGTGACTCCAACATAAATAATGCATAAGATCCATGTTAACTTGTTTATAAAAGCTTTTATCATATAAATAATAACTCTTCAACATAAAACAAATTAAAACAAATACCCCCCCCCCCCCCCCCCAACCACATATATAACAATATTGACCATGTCCATTAAGTTCAACTTATATTATTATCGTACTAGATATAACTTACAATTTTATATTTTCTCTTGATTATTTCATCAATTTAAAAATAAAACTATAACAATTTCAACAAGCACTACATAAATTTATCAAATATGCAAATACCAACCACACTTGTATTATGCTATATTTGTTATATTAATGTCCTTAGGACTTATATGTTTTGTCCCAATCTTGACAATTACCCATTTTTTGGAAAAAGGATACAACCATAAGTAGGAAATTTCTTGAGGAGATGGAATTGAAAAAGGAAAGTGGTCTCTTTTTTCTCATTCCTCCAAAGTTCAAGAAACATCCTCTTAATACAACCATTCACTTTTAGCTAATAAACTTTACAAATTATCAATCATCATTATTTGGTGTTTTTTTTTTTTTTTTTGGTTTCCCTTAGTAAATTTTCCATGTGAAAACGTAGTTTGTTTATCTTATATGTTAATTGGGATCCTTTACTTTTTTCAAAATTTCTCCCAACTCAAAATGACTAAAATTTCAAATTTCACCAGCTTTACATATAGGCTCCGCATATTGAGAACAGAAACGTTTTTGGTAGATAAATACATTTTATCCCATTATATTAGTAAGCTCACGCTGCGGATTGTGTGTATAACTATGTTTGTTGAAATGCTATGTCATAGCATTCCTTAGTTATTTGTTTTAATCTTATTAATTCTTCTATATTATTTTTAAGGTATACTATATGTTTTATATTTCTAGTTTTTATATAGTCAAGTAGATTTTTTTTCATAAGTGTTTCTATTAATCTTATTTGCTCCATATCTTATCTCCAATATTCTAAGTCTTCGTAGTTTATCATTTTATCCTATAGTAGTTGTAATTTTACAAATTTCTGTGTAATAACTTATTTTAATCGTACTATATTTGATATGTAATTCTATGTTATCTATGTGATTCATTAACATTTGTTGTTTATGTATAGTATTATATAAACTATCATTTGTATCTCTTTTTTCTAAGGTTAATTTTATTCTAAGTAATCTTTCTTCTAATTGTCTTTTTTCTCTTTTAAGCTGATTTCTGTAATTAATTTCTTCATATAGCCAACTTTGTTTTTCTCTAACTTTTCTAATATATTCTAACATTTTTAATCTGTATAATATCCGTCTGAATAATAATTATCTAGGTATGAATAGTAGCTATCGTCATTTAAGTGTATTTGTTCTAATTCATTTTCTATCCAATTTTCTAATTCTTCATCTTCAATATTAAATACCTTTTCCCATATATTTTTCTTTATATCTACTATCTTTATATCCTTAAGTACATATAAAACAAGTATCTTAAATTCATCTATCATTTCATCAGGTAAATAATTATTCATTTTTCATATGATGCTATCTTTCAAAATATTTCCTTCAATCATATATATAACAAAATATGATCATCTTAGATCACTATATACTAGATTCTTTTTAAATAACATATTTTTGGTCACTATTAGCATGGTAATCTGGATACTTTTTTCCTAAACAACGCCTCTACTCTGGTTACTCCCCTATCACGGCTTCTTTGCCTCACCGATTTCACCTTTAGGATGACATAGTTCTAGGATTTTTTCTCTTTTTTCACTTTGCTAATAAACTTCTTAACATGTTATTCTTTGAATAATTCTACTATAAAGTAACTAACATGAGCTTATTTTATTATACTTATGATTGTCAGGAATTTATGAATTTAGCTATTCATAATTATAAATGAAAATACCTGTTCTGATAGATTTGATAAATTTGTACTTTGTTCATCCATGCTTAGTGTAAAACTGAATATCTTTATTATTATATGAGAGAAAATTTTATTGTGTACAAGAAGGCTTGGTTTCAACATAGAAAGTCTTGCCTTAACTTAGCAAATGCTTCTGCTATTTATAACCTAAAAAGAGAAAACGCTTATACTATGCTATACTGATCCTACTTTACATTTGTCATTTTTACAAAAGTAGAAAAGACTTTACAAAAAGAAAGTCTTAAAGCTATTCTACAAAAAACAAAGCTAATAATGACTTTTTGTCAAAAAAGTCAACAAAGCTATTAAAAGCTAATAAATGTTACATAACAATTTACGTATCTAAAGTTAAGAGAAATTATCCCATTCTTCATATGTCCTTTTTATATCTTTAATGTTTTGTCTCCTTGCTTTTATTATTTCTTCATCGGTCCGTGTTGCTTTATATTTTTTGTCGTATATCTTTCAGCTGGCGTCCTTATCTTCTTTTATTCTAGTTGAACTTCTGGAATAATGTTATCTTCTCCGTTACATCTCGAACATAGATGGTCTGGGTATTTATGCCCTATTAATTTACAGTATCTGGTCAATAATTTATCTGAAATAAATTTTTCCTTAATTGCTCTGGTAGTTGGTCGTTTCTCTGGATTAAGTAGTGTCATAATTCATCTTTGCACTTCCTCCATATCTGCTTGTCTTAACTCTCTTGAATTTGAATAAATCATTAGCTGGTCTCTTGAATAATAACTCTATATTGGATTCCCGTTTAGGTAGTTATTTGCTAATTCTTGGATAATTGTGGATATTCCAATATTCTTTTATTTGCATAAAAATTTGGTATATCTATTTTGGGTATTTCAACTTGCTGTTGAATATCTTCGGGTATGATCATATCTCGGGTCATTCCTATCTTCACAACTTGTATAACTGGTTTAATTTCATCATACAATATCTCTGCTGGTGCCGTATAAAACTTTACAAAAAATAGGTTGCCCTTGGTTATCTTTTTGTATGTGGTAATTGCTTTATATATTTCTGGTATAGCAGATAATTAACTTCCATCTTGGGTATATACAGTATTGAGTAGTCCATAACTAAAACAGATTTTAACTAGATTTGGGTTAGTTTTTGGTAATGCAATTAACTTATTATATCTTTGTAGCTTTTGGGTTATATAGTTCGTATTTGGTTCTTGAATGCTTGTAGCTCTGGGTTTAAGGTTTAAGTAGGTTTGTATCTGATGGATGTTTTCAATATATGCTCTGGTTATGTGGTTATAAGCTTTCTTGTCTTGGTTTAGGCTATCTAAATATGCAATAGTTTGTGGGGGTATAAACAAGGGGTCTTTTGGTGTTTTAGGTATAAATGACTTGTCAAATATTTTGTTCAAGTTCATATTTGGGTTTCTTCTAACTTCTTTGCTTGTACCTGCAGAAGTAGATTGATAAACGTTATGAGTTTTTTGGAGTGTCCCAACGTCTCCTTCTATCTCTGAAATTTTATTGTCTTCCGATTGATATTTCTCTGCACACTGCTGAGTTATCTGAGTCATAGCTTCAGACTTCAGTTTAACTTCATTAGTTTATAGCTTTTCTATCTCATTTTCCATACTATCCACTTTCAGTGAAAGCGTAGTTAGGATTTTGAGTATCTTTTCTAGAGTATCGTCTTCTGTAATATCAGTTTGGGTAGTTTTGTCTTGATATGTAATCTGCAATAACATTCTTGTTAGTCTTAATTACTTCAATTGTAAATGTAAAATTTAACATATTCAATACTAATCTCCGAATTTTCTTTGTTGTAACTGACTTTTGTATTTTTCTTGTTAACCACCATCGTACCTATGTGTTATCTGTTCGTACAATGAACTTGTTATATACAATACATGGCTTAAATGCTAATAAACATTTATATAATGAGCATAATTCTTTTCTATTTATTTTTCATTTTATTTTTGTTTCATTAAACGTTTCTGAGTAGTATCTACAATGATGTTCTAATTTTTCTTCTTCATATCTATATTTAAGTACTCCTCCATAACTATATTCACTTGCATCTACTTCTACTATATATGTAAATTTTTTATTTTCGTTTGGAAATTATAATTTTGGTAATTCTTTACAAAGTATTTTTATTTTCTGTACTTATTTTTTATCTTATTCGTTGTAATTATATTCTACATGCTTTCTTAATTTTTTCTGTAACGATTTTAGGTTTTCTGCTAATTTTGGTATATATTCTCTTACTTGATTTACTAATCCTAAAAATGATTGTAATTTCTTTTTTGTACCTAATTTTTCTTTTGAATTTATTTATTTTTGTACTATATGTTGTTGCATTTTTACTCCACTTTTATCTATTTGTATTCCTAAAAATTCTACCTGGTTTTTCATTATTTCTGTTTTCTTTTCACTTAGACTTATTCCTGAATTTTCTATTATACCTGCAAATTGTTCTAGTAATTTTAAATGGTCCTCTTTAGTTTTTGTATATAGTAGTATATCATCTATGTATACTATACAATTAGGTAATTGTTTGAAATAACTATCCATAAAGTGTTGGTATCTACCTGGTGTATTTTTATATCCAAATGGTAATACATTTCATTTATAAAATCCTTGTGGCACTGTAAATGCAGTTAATTTTTTCGATTCTTCTTCTAACTTTAAATGGTAAAATCCTGATTTACAATCGAACTTACTAAAATAATCATATCCTTGTATCTGTCTTAGTTTTAATATCTTATTTGGTATTGGATAATTATATGTCATAGTTTTTGCATTTAGGTTTCTATAATCAATAATCATTCTACTTTTTCCTCTTTTTTGTTCACTGTGTTTATTTACTATAAATACTTGACTCTTGTGTTTACTATTACTTTTTTGTATGTATTATTTTCTAATAATTCATCTATGTGCATTTTAAATTCTTTTAAATCATCAAAGTTATATGTTAATGGTTTTTGGGTTATTATACTATTCTTATCTCTTAGTTCAATTCTTACAGCAGTCTTATGTTTTCCCCATCCTTTTAATGGATTTTTACTGTATAGTTGTCTTAATTTTTTCTTTATTATTCCACCTTATCTATTGAAAATATGGTTATTTCTTTTTTATTTATTGAAAATATAACTAGTTCTATTGTGTCATTAGTATTTTTTATATTTTATAATTTTTGTGTGATTTTTTCACTTCCTTTTATCCAATCAACTTTCTTTCTTATTTTATTAATAACTCTTTTTGCTCTTACCTTTTGTTTACATGGTGTTGTAAACCACCAGTGTGTTTTAGTTATTATATGTGGGTATAGTTTATCTAAAAATGGCATTCCTAAAAGCATATCTTTTGATGTTAGTTAATAATTATAGATCTCTTCTATTGTTAATATCTTATCTCATACTTGTATTTTTATATTTCTAGCTTTATAGGTAATTAAGCTTCCTTCATTATTAAATCCTTTGGCTACTATTGGTGTTTTTAGCTTATCCCATTTGTCTTCTGGTAAACAATTATATCTACATAAGTTGACTTCTGCTCCTGTATCTATCATAGGTGTATAGTATCTATTATAATATACTTCTACTATTATTTTCATAAGTACATATATTTTCATGTTAAAGCTCTCTTTATTAATAATTTTTCCTTATTGTAGGTTATGGTTAATTATGTGTGTTCTATATTGTAGGGTTTTACTTGTTCTAACCATTTTATCCCTAATATTATATCTGCTTTTTGCATATCTTCCATTATTTCAAATTCTATTTTTATTTTTGTAACTCCTATTATTATTATTTCTTTTTCAGTTGTATTTTTAATGGTTATTAAACCTCTTGGTAGATCTGGGTATATATTACTATTAGATTTTTATTTCTTCATTTTTCACTAGGTATTTTGCTATATGATTTTCTTCTTGTCCTATATTTAGGAGTATTAAATATTCTTTTTCATTTATTATTCCCGTTATATAATATTGAGTTAAATTAACTGTTGAAGTTATTTCATAATTTTTTCTTTTCGATGATCCTGATGATTCTGGTTTTTCAAAAGCTATTCTTTTGTTGTGCTTATTCTGTCATTTATTATTTCTAAATCTTCTTCTATATCTATGTCTTTGTAACTATAATCATTTTTATCAATTGTTTTTACAAATTGTTCAAAAGGACTTTCTATTTGTATTTTATTAATTTTATTTCTTCTCGTTTTTTTATGTTTTGTTGTTAATACATATAGATTTTGACATCTTGCTGTAAATATTTTACTTCCTGGGGTTAGTTCTATTCCTGATATTTTCCAAAATAGCACAAATGACTTATCTATGTTTTTATCTGTTGTTGCTACTGAATAATTTGCACTTATTATAAATTTAAATTTTTGGTATATTAGATTTCCTCTTATAGCAGTTATTATACTTTTTTCTTTAGGTTTTATAATTCTATCATCTGCTAAATATAATTCTATTGGTGTATCTGTTCCTTCTTATTAATATTTCCGTTCCTCCAGTGTGTACGTATTTTATTGGGTCTTTACTTTTTATATCATTTATTTCTTTATTTATTATTCTTTTTGTTACTAGTGGTATACTAGCTCTACCTTTTGCTTATTTACAGTTTATTACATGTTCTTTTTGGCTTACTACGTAGTATTCTTCTTTTCGTCTACTAAATATATTTTTTATTGTTGGTATTTTAAATATTTTTTCTACACTTAGATCTAATTCTTTTCCTTTTATCTCATTAAATATATTATTATCAAATATTATTTTTTGTTCTGTTCCTTCATCATTTAAATATTCTTCCTTTGTTATTATTTTTATATCTTTTTCAGTCATTTGATTCATCTGATTTACTATCTATTTCATTATCTGTTTCATTTTCCGAAATTTCATATATACTATCGTCACTTTCTAACTCGTAATCTATATAATCTATTTGCATATATTCTGCATTTTCTATCTTTATTTTTGATATTTATATCTTTTTTGGGTCTTTAGGCATTTTACAATCTCTAGCTAAATGTCCTAGTTTTCCACAATTATAACAAGTACATTCTTTTATAGATTTCTTTTTTCTATATGGTCTTTTATATTTATAATTTTTTACATAATATCTTTTTCTTGGTTTCTTATACTTATATTTTGACTTTCTGTACTTCTTATATTTCCTATGTCTTTTTTTTTCTTATAATATTTTTCTTCACATCCAAATTGGGGTGCTATTTTATCCTTGCAACATGCTAAATTTTTTATTAATGTTTTTTCCATTATTATTTCTTCTATGTATTTTTCACATAGATTTCTATACCATTGTTGTAGAAATTTTATTCTTGCTGGTATCTACTATTTTTGCTTCATCCCAACTCTTTATTATTTTTGAACTAAATGGTTCAAGTAATTTACTAAAATATAATCTTCTTACTTCTTTACTTTCTTCTATATTGTATGTTCCCTTATAGTAGTATTCTTTAAATGCACACGTATATTCATCTATATAGCACATATTACATATTGCTAATTTTAACATTAAATTCCTATTTGTATCTTTTTCTTTGTTTTGTTCTTCTTTTTCTTTTGTTGCCATACTGCTAAATTCATCTCTTATAGCAATTTCATATTTTTTCAATATGTCTATAGGTATTAGTTTAATTATTGTTGTTCCTTCCATTTTTTTATCAGTCCTTAATACCTTTTTACTTTCTTCAGTTAAATTTAAAAACCATAATTTTGTTGTTCCTATTAGTTTTCTTTCTATATATTCTGGTGTATCTGTTGTATTTATACCATTGCCTAATAATTATTTTGTTATATATCCTATCCATAATTGTATCATTTTATCTATATCTATTACGGCGTCTAAGTCTAAGAAGTTATAATTTTTATTAATTATTTGTTTTGGTGTCCATTTGTTATATTCATCCTTTAGATTATACCTTTTAAACCTATCTTTATAATAATATGTAGGTTTTCTCATTTCTGATGTACTAGGTATTACTTTTTCATCGTCCTTTTTATCAAGAGTATTTATTTCCGTGTTTGTATTTCCTAAGTTTTCTTTATTAATTACTTCTTATTTTTCATTAATTTCTAGCTTTTCTATATTTGTTAAAATTTTTTATATATGTTTCACTATCTTCCGAATCATAATTATATGTTTCTTCAGCATCTATTGTATTTATTTCTATTTCATTAGTTTCTAATTCTTTATTTTATAATTTTTCTTTAAATTGATTTATCTCAATTAATAATTTTTGTTCTTTATCCTTTCTTTTTTTTCTCTTCCTGTCTTTTTTCATACAAATCTTTTAGCATTTGTAGTTCTTTTTCTGATTCAGCAATTCTATTATTTTTAGCTTATTCTATTTTTCGTATTTTATCTGTAGTCTGTTATTTTATTTTATCTATTTCTTTTTTCCTGTCTATTTCTTCATTTTCTCTTGCTATTCTTACCATAGCTGTTAATTTATCTTCTAATTTTAATTCTTTTTTTTTCTAACATTAAATATAAATGTTCACCTATTTTCTTATATCTTCTTCCTAAATTAGAAAATACTATTCTTATTTTTAATCCTTCGTGATTTTCATATGTTTTTTCATCTATTATGAATTCTTCTTTATTCATTTTATCTATTTAATGGTATATAAATCATGTTGATATATGTATTCTAGGTTATCTATTTGTGATTCTAAATATGATATTTCTTCCTTTTGTGTTTTTATTGATTTTTGACATACTCCAACAATTATGTTATATTGTAGTCTTTCTTTTCTTGTTTTTAATTCTCTTCGTTTCTAAGATAATATTTGTTTTAGTTCTTTATATTTTTGGAATTGGTCTATATTATTCATTAGTATTTATAATATTTTTTTGCATTTCTAAATTTAGTTCTATCATAATATGCATTCCTTAAATAAATACATACAACTTCTTGTCTTTTAAATAACATAGCTTTGATACCAATTGTAGGGGGTGCGGATTGTGCGAAAACTATATTTGTTGAAATGCTATGTCATAGCATTCCTTAATTATTTGTTTTAACCTTATTAATTCTTCCATATTATTTTTAAGGTATACTATATGTTCCATATTTCTAGTTTTTATATAGTCAAGTAGATTCTTTTTCATAAGTGTTTCTATTAATCTTATCTACTCCATATCTTGTCTCCAATATTCTAAGTATTCGTAGTTTATCATTTTATCCTATAGTAGTTGTAATTTTACAAATTTCTGTGTAATAACTTATTCTAATCGTACTATATTTGATATGTAATTCTATGTTATATATGTGATCCATTAACATTTGTTGTTTATGTATAGTATTATATAAACTATCATCTGTATTTCTTTTTTCTAAGGTTAATTTTATTCTAAGTAATCTTTCTTCTAATTGTCCTTTTTCTCTTTTAAGCTGATTCCTGTAATTAATTTCTTCATTTAGCCAACTTTGTTTTTCTCAAACTCTTCTAATATATTCTAACATTTTTAATCTGTATAATATCCGTCTGAATAATAATTATTTAGGTATGAATAGTAGCTATCGTCATTTAAGTGTATTTGTTCTAATTCATTTTCTATCCAATTTTCTAATTCTTCATCTTCAATATTAAATACCTTTTCCCATATAATTTTCTTTATATCTACTATCTCTATATCCTTAAATACATATAAAACAAGTATCTTTAATGTAGAAGACAAAATGGTATATTAACTTCTACATTTAATTTAGAAGTTAAATGGTATATTAAAATTAATCTAAAAGAGTAGTAATATGAAGGAAAAATAGACAAGAAAATAAAAAGAGAAGACAAAATGAGAGTTTTTCATTCTTCCAAGTATCAAGTGCACAAGTCTTTCAAGTATATTTTGTGTATATAGTATGAGATAATATGCCTCTATTTATGGTCTTCGTAGAGGCATACAAAAGGTTGTCATAACATTGAACAAGAATATTATGAAGGAGATTAAAGGATGTGAGAGTTACACCCATATTGGTGTGTGGAGTAATGGGGGATTAACTACACATCATGGAGAAGATAGGTGAGAGTGATTTAATTCCTAAGACTTATGGACATCCACCATAAGTATATTATTTTATAACACCCCCTATTGGATGTTCATAGATAATGTGCCTCGTTAAAACCTTACTAGGAAAAAGCCCTATGGAATAAAATTCTCACTGAAGGAAAAAAGTACAAATATCTTATAATACACGTTTGTTTGTTGCCTCATTAAAAACCTTGACAGAAAAATTCATTGGGACAAAATCTAGGCCAAGGAAAAAAAAGCGCAACGCGTATTTTACTCTCCCTAATGCAACCATCATTTCACTTCTCAAAGACGACGCATCCCAATCTTATATGTCAGCTTTCAGATGTTAATATTGATTGTGCCTTTGTAATCAAATCACATTTATGAAGATGTTGCATTCTTAAAATCATCCTGATATGTCGTTTTCTTGTTTCTTGGATATGTTAAACCTTTGAACTCAGCCAAATAAATTTTTAACAATCACATAATTTATGACCTCATTGTCGTGAGCTATTTGCGCATTGAACTTGTTCGTAGCAACAACCAATTAGTTGTGAAAACTTTCATTTGCATGATATTAAAATTAACTGTAGATCAAATATCCTTCATTCACATAAAAGTGAAATTATGTCTTTTCTACACATTAATAAAAATTATTATCTTATGTATAGAAACTAGCAGAATACGTAAGTTCATCAATTGCACTAATACATGATACTTTCTAATTCTAATCATTTTATGAGATCAAAATTGATCATTCTTTATGATAAGTGATCTTTCTTCCAATATAGGCTTCACATATCGAGAATAGAAAAGTTTTGGTAGATAACATTTTATCCCATTAGTAAGCTCACGTGGCATTAATTTAGAAGCTAAATAGTGTATTAAAATTAATCTAAAAGAGTAGTAATATGAACAAAAAATAGACAAGAAAATAAAAAGATAAGACAAGAGATGAGAGCTTTACATTCTTTCAAGTATCAAGTGTACAAGTCTTTCAAGTATATTTTGTGTATACAGTATGAGATAATATGCCTCTATTTATAGTCTTCATCGAGGCATACAAAAGGTTATCATGACATAACATTAAACAAGAACATTATGGAGGAGGTTAAAGGGTGTGAGAGTTACACCTATAATGGTGTGTGGAGTAATGGAGGATTAACTACACATCATGGAGAAGATGAGTAAAAGTGATTTAATTTCTAAGACTAATGGACATCCACCATAAGTATATTATTTTATAACAGGTTTCGAATACTAAATGATTTTTGAAAAAAATGAAAAAATAATACAGCTATACACCTCAACTTATCATGTTTACATAAATTTTCACCCATACAAAGTAATTACAAAAATCTCAACTAATTATGTATCTTCGTTGCATGTATCGGGAGCTAATTATGTATCTCGACACACACAAAATATGAAAAAATATACCGAAAGCTAATTATATATCTTTACAAAGGAAAACATGTATCTTTGTTGGATGTGTTTTGCGTCAATTTTGACTTTTGAGAGTCGCCACTTAATTTTGAAAAGAAATTTAGAAACCTTTATTAGATACTTTAAATGATCCAAAATATAAAAATCGTTTAAGTTTTGAAGATTTTGTATAAGTGGTTCCTGTTAATGTTTTAGGAAGGTTTCAGGCACCTAAAACGTCCGCTAACTTGCGGTTATCCAAACTATTTGAAAATTATCTTTGACTAACCTTGAAAAAAAAGAAGTTGATTTTTGAAAAGAAAGTGATTTTAGAAATATTTTGATGTTTATGCAAAATCCGCTTTTTAGCGACTTAGCTAAGGATTTAACTAGGTTCGCAAAAAATAAAGCAAACAAGCATAAAGAAGAGAGGGAAGGGGAGAAAGTAAAGGATTTAGGCCATTGTGCCCAAATCGGTAAACCCTGTCCTAATCTAGTGGGTCGTTCGACTCATAACCTGTCCTAAACTATTTTCCTCGAACCTTTGACTCGAGTTTTTCTTCACCTGTATTAAGTACAACTTTGGCTTCAAGGCCCAAATGAATGAAAAAATAGATAAACAAACGGGCAAATTAAATAAAAGTAAGAGACAATAACAATAATAAATAATGTGACTTTTAAGTCTCTTAGCTACTTCACTAATGGGTTTCAACCCGTTTTTTTTACCTTCCATATTCTTGTATCCATGTGCTACATAATCAGCTCTGAAATTCCTTTTGGGCTTGACCTGATAGACACGGTGGGCCTCAATGGCCCATTAAGAGATGCAATGGGAAAGGGCCCATTTAGGCTCCAAAATGGGTTTACTTTCTCAGGGCAGCAAAACAGGACTCGAAATTTGACGGAATCTCGATTACTACCAGAGGACCTTGCCGTGACTCCGAAAGCTCCAAAACAGTCTTCGACCTTCTCTTAAACAAAAGAATTTGTACTATGGAACTATTTTTCCCTTTTCAAAAGTTTTTCGAACCTCTCAGATTTTTTTTAAACCAATTTTTTTCCCCTTTTTTGGACCCCCTTTTTTCTCCCAAAACCAGTCTTTATATATAGAAAAGGCTAGGGTTTATGTTAGGGTTTCAACTGGTGTGGAAAAAATTCAAATAGGGGATAATTTGGGGAATTTTTCAGAGAGGGAATTCAAAAATTTTAGCTCCTGATAAGGTTGCCTCTCCAAATCCTTTATCAATTTGGATTTTTCTTCAACTAATTTAAAATTCCTTCATGAACCAATGAGAATCGGCCATGTATGTATGAATTCGTACAAATTTATCCAAGATTCGCGGAATCAAACCATTAAGGGAGACACCTAAGCACTTCTAGAGAATTCTTGGCATCTTTATCGTACAAATTCACATAGGACGCGTGAAAAGGATGAAAGCTGGTTGGTTGCGGGTTGTTGGAGTTGGTATGGGTCGGGTTTCATTCGGATTTTGGTCGATGTTGGTTGTTTGCGGTGGAAATCGGGTTTGTTGTTGGTTGGGATCGTTGTTTTTTGAGATGGGTCGTTGGTGTCTTCTCCTTCGCTGAAAGCTATTGCTGTTATGTGAAGAAGCAGCAAGTGGGCCGGGTCGGCCTTTTTTTGGGCCTGTTGGGTATTGGTTTGTTTTTTAAATGAAATGGGCTACTAATTGTGTTTGGGCTTAGCAGTAGAAAGGGTGGGTTGCTGGATATGTTTGGGCCAATTAGGTTAAAAATTGGGGTTATTTAATAACCCCAATTAGATTTAATTGGGGTTAAAATAACCCCAATTTATTTAATCAAATTAAAATAATTCTAATTAAATTTAATTGAATTAAATAATCCTAATTAAATTTAATTGGATTAAATTTAATCGAATTAAAATAATCCTAATTGAAATTCGATACGAATATTCTTCCTTTAATTTTGGGCTTCTTGATTTAATAAAATCACACTCATATTTATCGAAATAAATTATTTTGATAATAAATTTTATTAAAATCAAGTTTTTAATCATTATATTTATTTTAAAAAATAATCCTTAATTTAAATCCAATATTTTATAGAGTAAATATTTAAGTAATCAAATTATATAATTTCGTATAATTGAACACAATAATATATAATCGCTACTTAAACTGACAAAATTACGTGCAAAAATATTTTGAATAGTTTTTATTCGTATAAAATAAATATTCTAATTTTATTAAAAATCGAAGAAAATTTAGTCGTGGAGGGAAAAAATTAGGTGTCAACAACTGCCCCCTCCCTTTGGGTAGGATGGATGCGAATAACCCTGCGCAAAGGAAGTTTGACATTCCTAATTTTTGTCTGACCACAAATTTATTTTTGAAAAAAGTTGATTTTCGCACGAGTTTTGTGGAGTTATGGTCGGACCTCGGTATCAGGTTTCCTACATATCTCATATTACATGAGAATTCAGGCCACTTGTAGTTCATAAGCTTGATTTAAAGCACGAAATTCACAAGGTATTTCAGTTTTTAGAGTTTTTGATAAAACCGAAAGGCTAGGGAATAAAGGGATCTGGGGGGAGGTTGGAATGCAGTCGAGTTTTTAAAATAGATCCCAGCCTACATATCCCCGAGACTCAGGAAATCAGACTGCTTGTAGTTTGACTCAATCGGTAGAAAAAATAGTCTTTTATTTTAGACGATCTTTGACTCGGGATGAGTGACAAGTTGCTCGAGTTATGAAAAGGAGGATTGTAACCTTTGAATGTGGGACACTTCACATCCATAGGCAAGAACTTACCTGAACATAATTTCCAAAACTCTAGGTGTACTATCACTCGAATATGAAAGAAAGAGAAGTTTATCCTCGATATGAGTTTAGAAATGTCCTGAAGGTGAAGCTGAAACGAGAATATCCCAAACTTCCCACATGCCTTCTAACAGAGGTATGGTTGGATGGTGGTGGAAATCATCCTTTAGCTCATGTCCAAAGAGTTTGACGTCCTTCTTTAGACTATGTCCCGTTTTGCTGCTAAGAAAGAGTTCCACGGTGTGCTGCGTCCTATCTGGAGTCGTCCACACCTGTGGTTTTTATTTGAGATTTTCATCCTCTCGGATGCTTTCGGCAATGTTTCGAATAAAAAATGTTAGTGCTAAACATAATTCACGAAAGAGATATGTAGTTTTTTACCACATCTCTACGTGAGTTGCTGCCTAAAGTTATCCTCTCATGTACCTGTTTGGAAGGAAATAGCTCACAATAACAGACACAACAAACCTCTTGATTGTTGCATAATTATCACGTTTGTCGGTTGAATATGTCTTCAAAATAAGATGGCTTTTTATAGATACCGATGACTCTTCACGCAGGACGGTTCCTGCAACTGTGTAATCTTATGCTGAGGTGAACCATTTTGATTACCTATGATGACCTTTTTGGTTATGGAAAATAATTCTTTTCATGTGACCTCGGGTAGGTCCTACGACTTGTTGATTTCCCTTCAATTAAAAATCTTTGGATAATCTGGCACATATTTGATATTGGATACGAGGCGACTTACACATATCCTTTGAATTGCTAGCCTTTTGGTAATCCTGTACATTATCCAATCTTGGATAACAGATGACTTATAGATATATCTCCAACTGCTAGCTCCCAGGTATTCCTGAACATCATCCGACCTTGGATACAATATGACTTATAGCTATCTCTTAAATTGCTAGTCTTTGGATAATCCTGCACATAATCGATCATGGATATGACGCAGATTATAGAGAACCCTTAGACTTATCAATCTGATCATCTCACATATTTTTTGATAAGAATTTAGTTGTGACTTATGGATAATCTTCAGACTATCAATTTTTGGATAACCTTGCATACTATCCAGTTAGGATGTTGTTGCGGCTTATGAATAACCTATGGGATATCAACTCATAGGTAATTTTGCACACTATACTATTTCAAATAATATGATCTATAGATGACCCTCAAATTGTCAATTTCTAGGAAATCTCATATATCATCCATCTTCGAATAGCAATTTAAAGGCGTCCCTTCAAATCGCGTGCTTTTGATGCATTTAGATGCTGATTTATAAAATAATAAGATATCCTCGATGCCAGCGTATGCTATATTGCGTGTCAATAGATATTAAATGCTGATGATTCTCGATGCCATCCTATGCTATCTCGCATGTCAATAGATATTGATGATGATGATATCCTCGACACCAGCGTATGGTATATCGTGTGTCAATAGATATTGAATACTGCTGATATACTTGACACCAGCATATGCTATCTTGCGTGTCAACAAATATTGATGCTGATGATATCCTCACCGCCAGCGTATGCTATCTCACGTGTCAACAGATATTGAATGCTGATGATATCCTTGATGCCAGCATATGCTATCCGCGTGTTAACAAATATTGATGCTGATGATATCCTTGATGCCAGTATATGCTATCTCACGTGTCAATAGATATTGATGATGATGATATCCTCGACGCTAGCGTATGCTATCTCGTGTGTCAACAGATATTGAATGTTGATGATATCCTCGACGCCAGTGTATGCTATCTCGCGTGTCAATAAATATTGAATGAAATATCCCTCTTGGAGATGAAAATGATATGCAATGGCCCTCTTGACAATGAAGATGATATGCAATGACCCTCTTGGAAATGAAGATAATATGCAATGGCCCTCTTGTCAATGAAGATGATTTCTCTTGAGTCCGTTTGTCTACGTTCTTGCTTTATGTGTATACCTGTACTCAAGGTACAGTTAGTAGACATAAAGTCTCTTTTCTAGTGACTATATATATTTTTTTACAACAATTCTAAATACAATATTCATAAAGAGGATAAGGCGCCTTTGTTTGTCCTTCATGGTCTCAAGAAATGAGATAGATAGTTCAAAAGGTTTTTGATAAATGGGTATTAAACCGTCTTTTGGGCTACCCGAAAATACCGTTCCAGAGCATCATATGCTCTGGTGTGGTTCACAACTCGCTTGGGGATATTTTAAAAAATATTTCCATTTTGTGCTCTTATCCCTGCATCTACAGAAAAATGATTAGTTTTGAGTGAAACTACTCCGTGTTGACCTCCTTTGATCCTTGATTTACTCCTCTCCATATTTCAAGTACTCCGTCATATTGGGACCTCCACCCTGAATCTTTGTTCCAATAGACGCCTAGGCAATCACTGAGTAAAATATTTGTATAGATTTTTGAAAGTAGTCTTAATTTTAGAAAATAGGTTCAAAAGTTTCTGTAAAAGCTTTAGAAAATCTCTGCCGGTCATGTCATGTACTAGCTCAACGAATGTCTTCCTCTTGGTTTTGACTGTATCCGATGGAGGATTTCCAAAAATTATCATCATTGTCGCTAAAGGTTTCTATTAACAGTTTGGTCATAGTTGGAGATTCAGCCTACCTATACTTTGTCTCAGCTGGTGATTTCCAAAACTCGACTTTGACCTCTATGCTGGGGGATTTGAAATATATTCCAATATCTTAGTGGAAATTTTGAGGACTCTCTCAAAATTTCTTCCCTAGTTTAAAGTTGTTTGAGATGATCTCAGCTTAAGAAAATCCGAAGTCTTTGTTGGTCTTCACTCTTTGTTGGATTATGATCTTCCTCTTATGAATTTTTGAGATTCCTTCTTGAAAATTCTGCCCCAGTTTCATTTTCTGGGGTTATATGACCGAGCCGTTGGGGCACCTACGTATCCTGTTGAAGTAGGAATCAGGTCAAACGTAGTTCAAGACTATGCTAAGAATATATAGAAGAATCTAATAGGTTGACCGAAGCTGACATAGGCTGCCTACGTATCCCTTTCTTGGGAATTCAGGTCATCACGTAGTTCATACATGAAAGTAAACGATAAGTTCTACTAAGGGGTTGACTGAAGCCGACATAGGCTGCCTACATATCCCTTTCTTGGGAATTCAGGTCATCACGTATTTCATACATAAAAGGAAGGGGTTCTAGGCAATTACACATCATAAAACAAATACTACTATAAAGGAAACTACAAATAAACCAAGTAAACGAAAACTAACACATCCTTCAAATACTGTACCGCTTTACTGCATCGGAATTGATTGGTTTGGTCCACCCTTGGCCATCCATCTCAGATAGAATCTGATCTCCTCTGGATAGTACCTTGCGAACTATGTATGGCCCTTAGCAGTTCAGAGTGAAATTGCCTTTGTACTCTTCTTGGTGAGGGAATATGCGCTTGAGACCCAATTGCTCGACTTCAAATGTTCGAGTTCATACTTTTTTGTTGAAGGCACGGATCATCCTGTGTTGATACAACTAACCATGACATATAATAATCATTCTCTTTTCATCGATCAACATGAGTTGTTTATAGCGAGCACAAACCCATAATCCAGCTTCTTGAATGATCCTTAGGGAAGGTATTTCAACTTGGACAGGTATCACAGATTCATTCCCGTAAACAAGTAGATAAGGATTTTCCCTAGTGGAGGTTCTAACTATTGTACGATGCCCTAGTAAAGCGTAAGGCAACATCCCATGCCATGACCTATCACTTTCGACCATCTTTCTTAAGATCTTCTTGATGTTCTTATTGGCGGCTTCCATGGATTCATTCATATGTGGGTGATATGCAGTTGAGTTGCGATGAACAATTTTGAACTGATCATAAATCTCATTCATCAAGTGACTATTCAAGTTTGCGCCGTTGTCATTAATGATCAATTCCGACACTCCAAATCTGCAAATTAAGTTATATTTGATGAAATCTGCAACAACTTTCTTAGTGATGGCTCTATATGAAGCAACTTCAACCCACTTAGTAAAGTAATCAATAGCAACCAGAATGAATCTATTCCCATTGGACACCGGTGGCTCTATTGGCCCGATAACATCCATACCCCAAGCTATGAAAGGCCAAGGTTAACTCATTGCATAAATTTCATGTGGGGGCATTCGAATCAAATCTCCATGTATTTGACATTTTGGGCACTTCTGCATATACTTGCTACAATTATTTTCCATAGTCATCCAGAAGTAACCAGTTTTTAGATCTTTCTAGCAAGGGCAAACCTATTCATGTAGGCCCACCAAACTCCAGCGTGTACTTCCTTTATCAATTTATTGGCTTCCACAACATCTACACATCTTAAAAATCCTAAGTCTGGAGTCCTCCTAAAAAGGATTTCCCCACTTGGAAAATAATTCTTTGCTAAACGCTGGATTGTCTTCTTTTGATTGTTCCTGGCCTCTTCAGGATATACTCCAGATTCTAAGTACCTCTTAATATTGTAGTACTATGGCTTTCCGTCAGGCTCCTTTTTGACATGCGCACAATGCGCGGGTTATTTGTTTAAGGTTATTTCTTAAGGATCAATGTAACTCTGATCTGGGTGCTGAATCTTGGAGGATATAGTGGTAAAGCATCATCAACTCATTCTGCGTCCTTGGGATATGTCTGAAGTCAACTTCCTTGAATCTTCCACATAATTCTTGCACCAACTCCACATGAGGAGTAATCTTGGAGTTCTTTATTGCCCATTCTCCTTGTACCTGGTGAATCAGCAAATCTGACTCTCCGATGACTAGCAATTCACGAGCACCCATATCAAGTGCCAATTTGAGACCTAAGATGCAAGCCTTATATTCGGCCATGTTATTGGTTCATGTGAAACATAACTTAGCAGTTACTGGATAGTGTTGGCCTATTTCTGACACCAAAATTGCTCCGATTCCTGAATATTTGAAGTTGACCGCCCCATTGAAAAACAGCCTCCATCCAGTGTAAATTTATGCGATGTCTTCTCCCACGAATAAAATCTCCTTATCTGGGAAGTAAGTCCAAAGTGGCTCATGTTCATCGTCAACCGAATTCTCTGCTAAGTGATCTTCTAAGGCTTACCCTTTGATTACCTTTTGAGTCACATACACAATGTCGAACTCACTCAGCAACATTTGCCACTTGGCTAGCTTTCCTGTAGGCATGGCTTTCTAGAATATATACTTCAATGGATCCATTTTCGAGATGAGATATGTTGTTTATGAGGATAGATGATACCTCAACTTTTGTGCGACTCAGGTCAAAGCACAACATGACCTTTTTACAAGAGTGTAATGAGCCTCGTACGACGTAAACTTTTTACTCAAGTAGTAGATTTCTTTCTCTTTCTTACCAGTCTCTTCACGTTTCCCAAGGACACATCCAAAAGAATTTTCTGAGATAGACAAGTAAAGAACAACAAACTTTTTTCCCTTGGTGGAACCAAAATCGGTGGAGCAGATAAATATTCCTTGATTTTGTCGAAAGCTTTCTAACATTCTTCTGTCCACTCATTCAATGCATATTTCTTCAACATCTTGAGAATTGGTTCACATATAACTGTCGACTGAGCAATGAACCTGCTAATGTAATTCAAACGACCCAGGAAACTCATAACCTCTTGTTTGGTCCTCAGCGGTGGCAAATTCTGAATTGTCTTGATTTTGGACGGGTCTAGCTCGATGTCCCTTCTGCTGACTATGAACCCTAATAGCTTCCCGACTGGCACACCAAAAGCACACTTAGCAAGATTCATCTTTAAATTGTACTTTCTCAATCTGTCGAAGAATTTTTTCAGATGGTTCAGATGATCCGAACTCTCGCGGGATTTGATAATTACATCATCCACATACACCTCAATCTCCTTATGAATCATATCATGGAAAATTGTCATCATAGCTCTCATGTATGTTGCACCCGCATTCTCGAGACCAAACGACATTACCCTGTAATGATAAACACCCTAGGGCGTAATGAAATCTATCTTTTCTTCATCTTTCTAGTCCATCAATATCTGATGATGCCTAACAAAAAAATCCACGAAAGACTGCATTTCATGCTTTGCATAATTATCGATGAGGATGTGAATATTTGGTAGCAGAAATTATCTTTAGGACTAGCTCTATTCAAATCTCTATAGTCAACACAAATTTGAATCTTGCCGTCCTTCTTCAGCACTGGGATGATGTTGGCTAGCCATGTCGGATATTTTTTTACCTCCACAACCTTAGACTAAATTTTCTTGATCACTTCTTCCTTGATCTTTAAACTTAAATTCGGCTTGAATTTTTGCATTTTTTGCTTGACTGGATCAAACTCAGGATTTATCGGTAACTTATGCGACATGATGTTAGTGCTTAATCCTAGCATATCATCGTAGGACCAAGAAAATACCTCAATGTACTCCCCCAACTAGTGAATGAGCTCTCTTTTTTGTGCTTCTGCTAAGTGGACACTGATACTTGTTTCTTTGATTTCATCATGATCGCCCAGGTTGACTATTTTAGTTTCCTCTAGGTTGGTCTTTTCTCGATTCTCAAACTCCTCTATATCTTCTACTAACTGCTCCTCATCACCTTCCTTCCAATCATCATTATTCTCCTCATTTTGTTTGTCTAGGCTTTGACATGGCATGACATTGACAGGTTTTAAGTTACTATTACTGTAATAAACAAACAAACCAAGTTAGATGATAACAAGATAAAAAAATATACTAATATAATGGTGTTTCAAATTAATTAATTAATTATTATTTTTTTGAAAATAAAGAGAGGCCGTTTCGCTGAAATTTGGGAGATAATTACAAATGGGTCATGACCCCCGCAAATATGGACCCATGCCTTTTTGAAAGCGGCAAAACATGGAAAGAAAATTTGAGACATAAAAGGGTGGATCACGAGGCCTCCTCTAGATCGTCACCAATATTTAAAACTACTAGTAATTGCCCTTTCATCTACCATGATGGGTGGTGGGTTATGATTGGAGTAGAGGTCCAGTTTTACAAAGCCTCTCCTGGTGCAACCTTTTTCACCCCACTAGACTTCGAGAAATCTTCTGGTACAACATTGTATCCCTTGAGAAGATTTCCTATCCCATCTCCAAGACCATCATCATTTAAAATCTCACGTACGGGAAATGAGTACAGGAGTGGTAAGGACCTAGGCAGACTCATCTTTGGGTTATCCTCAAACTCATTATCCTCTGTCAGCTAATATCCTAACCCATACTTAGATACTTTCTTTGGGGCCATAATGGGCTAAATAATTCCTTCCAGATTCTTACCCAAACCCCGACAAGCCTCGAACCTAGTTCTCAACATCACAGTGGCAATCATTTTATAGACAGAAGGCATTGGAACTTTGGGCGTCGATCCTTCTCTGCAACACTTATAATTTCCATTATACAAAAACTACCACCTTTTGAGATATCTTCAATCACCGGCACACAACCATTGGGATGATTCGTGTGGCTTCCTTCCCCTTGGATGAGTATTTCATGATCTTTCCATATGAACTTTAATAACTGATAAAGGGTCGATGAAAATACCTTTGCACCATGTATCTAGGGTCTTCCCAAGAGCAGGTTGTAACTAGTATGAGTATCCATAACATGAAACTTAGCCTTGAATTCAGCACGTCCCATTTGGATATACAAGTTAATTTCACCTATGGTATCTCTCTGCCCTCCATCAAATGCCCTTACTTTTACATGGCTTTGGAGAATTTCCCCCCAATAATATCCCATTTAAACCAATGTGGAAAGAGGATAAATGTTCAAACCAGATTCGTCATCTATCAATACCCGATTAATCACATAGTCCCAATAAACGATGGTGACATAAAAGGCTTTATTATGCATCACTTTCTCAAATGACAACTCTTCCTCACTAAATGATATGTGATAACTTCCCACAATATTTCCTATCATTGCGGCTAAATTCTCAACACTCGTGCCTGCGGGAACATATACATCATCCAGAACCTTCAATAAAGCTTGTCGGTGGTATTGCGAACTCATTAATAGGGCCAAAATAAAAATCAGGGTCGGAGTCTTCTCTAAGTGATTGACAATTGAGTAGTCTTTTGATTGCATATGCCTCCAAAATTCCGCTGCTTCTCCTTCTGTGATTGTTCTTTTTTGTGAATCTTTCATATTGGTCAAATCTTTGAGAATGTAATATCGCTCAGATCGTGTCATCCCTTAGGCAGCGATGGTCTCTACAGTAAATTTTTTTTTAGGCGAAGGGGTGTACACCTGTGTCGGGGCTGTCATTACTATTAACGGGGGCTTCTCATTGACACTTAAAGCAGCTATAGCTCTCTCTATCTTTTCCACCTCTTCTGTTCTTTTGAAATTTTCTAAATTCACCCTAGTGATGGTCTTACTAGACACCCATTCACCTTCTATTTCCATCATGTTAACCGCAGCTCCCCTATGATTAGGCAATGGGTTACTGTTGACGTTTTATGCCGGTGATTGAAGCGTGATGACCTTCTGATCAATCAAATATTGAATCTTATGCTTTAATCTAACACAATTCTTGGTACTGTGCCCTGCCGCTCCCAAATGATAGGCATAATTTTGATCGGTATGGTAAAATCTGGAGTTGGGATTGAAGAGTTTTGGTTGGATAGGCTGTAAATGACCGGCATCCTTCAATCTCCCAAAGAGTTGGGTACGAATTTTGGCCAGCGGTGTGATGTTTTGGGGAGGTCTTTTTTTGAGGTTTGGATGTTGGTGTTATAATAGTTCTGATTAGCAGAAGGAGGTACTTGATGATAATTTGGAGGTGCTTCGACGTTTACTCAGTTATGAGGATGATAATTCAATTGCATAATTTGGTATTGGGGTAAAATATTTAGCTGTGGAGCTTGGTATTGGGATTGGATATTTGGAAGTAGAGCTTGGTGCCGGGGTTGGGTGTAGAATACGTGCTAAAAATTTGGTGATGACGGGGGGAAGAGAATGTTCCTAGGCTTGAATCTCTTCTTCAACTTAGTAACAGATTCAGTAGATATACGCACCTACATCTTTCTTTTTCTTTTTTGGGAACATAGAGGTCCCAGATGATGTTGGGGTTTTGACAATCTTTCCTGTTTGAATTCCTTTCTCTAACGATTCCCTAATTTTTACCAAATCTGTGAAAGTTATTTGGATAACGGATACCATCCTAGTATATTATTCTCCCTCTTGAGTGCTACAGAGAACAAACACCATCTATTCCTTAGACATGAGAGGTTGTACCTTGGCAGCCTATTTCCTCCAATGGAAGGCATAGTCTAAAAAACACTCATCATTCTTCTGCTTGATCCAGTCTAATGGGTATCGATCAGGGACTATTTTAATGTTAAATGCAAACCTATCAAAGAAACCTTTAGTCAATGCCCTCCAATTAGTCCATCTTTTCAGCTCTTGAGACGTGAACCAATCTAAGGCTTCGTCACTTAAGCTCTGACTGAATAGGCGCATCAATAATGCCTAATATTTTTTCTACCCCCACCATTTGATCATAATACCTTCTCAGATGGGCTATTGGATTTCCAGTACCGTCGGACACTTTAAATTTAGGAACCTTGTATCTTTTCGATAGATTTAGTCCTGGGTGAACACACAGGTCACCGTAACCTAGGCTATCATTGTCCCTTGACCCATGAGATTCCTTGATCCTCATAATCTCTTTAGTCATAGCCAACAATTTCATTTCATGCTCAGTCCTCCACTCTTTTTCCTTCTCCTCGTAATGTTCAATCTCGAGATTTGGAAAGGAATTGTAGATGTCGGGGATATGATGACATGAGAAGGATTTGAAAAAATAGCTTGATTCTGAGGATGAGAGGAGGTTGGGTGGTAGGTGGGGAGGACATTTTGGAAATTAGAAAAGTTTTGTAGAATTTAAGAGTAGTTTGATGGGATATGAGAAGGATTTTATGGATTTGGAAATAAATTTTACGGATTTGGGGATGGATTTTGTAGATTTGGGAGCAAATTTTGCAGATTCGAGAGCAAATTTTGTGGATTTGGAAGAGAGTTTTGTGGATTTGAAAATGGGTTTTGAGGATTTGGGAATGAATTTCATAGATTTGGAGACAGATTATGTGGGGTTAGGGATGGATTTTGTGGATGGTAAGCATCTGGGTTATTTTCTCGATTGGTGTTTTGGATAAGTTGGGGAGCGAGGATGGACGATATGTTATTTAGATGGTCCCTGAGATTAGACATACTGAGAGGAAGGATATGGAGTATAGTCTCATGTCCTCCCGAAGTGGGAGCATTGATAGTGATGGCCAGGTTAGCCAAATCTCGAGTATGATTCATCTCCTCTTGAAGTATTTCCAATTTCCTCGTGAGTTCAGCAACCATCTCACTTTTCTCTTCTATTGCATCGTCCCTGATGGTCAATGCATTTTCTTCATCACATCCCATCATGTTTGAATGATGATTAGGGGATGAGATCTTATGCGCTTTTGATCGGGTGAAGTAAGGATGTTTTGCCAGCTTATTTCAACACAAAGTAGTTTTCTATTAGCTGTAAAGTAAAATAACTCAAAACTAGATGTGTTAGTTTCCATATATGATAAGTAATGCAATATACTTGACAAGAAGTAGCCACGTAGAGTTATTGGTGCCATAGACAAACTGATCTACGAGAGCATAGTGGATAAATTTTTCTTTGACTCAAACAAACACACATAAACACCTATGGTAGTTATATCACATAAAAATTATAATAACGCGTATCCTAACTGGGGTGACTCTTTTGAGACAAGGGTTTGGGCCTAGCGAATTTTGAAGAGAATTTATGCCTTTTTTTAAACCAGTCCATTATCCCCCCAACTTTAATAGATATGTAAAAAGGCATAAATACCTACAACAGATAACAAAATAGGGATACAATCTTTAGGGGAAAATGAAGATAACATGAAATAAAACAAGGTCCCATGCAGGGGAATAGAAAAACTAGATACTGATGCCT
Organism: Capsicum baccatum var. pendulum; assembly: GCA_030864225.1. Lineage (NCBI taxonomy): Eukaryota > Viridiplantae > Streptophyta > Magnoliopsida > Solanales > Solanaceae > Capsicum > Capsicum baccatum. Next base: position 29,114,925 of record CM061556.1, on the reverse strand, counting down.
TTTTGCTTGCCTTTGTCTTCTTAGACTTGATCACCTCCTGCCATATCTGATATCTGTTGATGATCAAATGACTCCCACACAATTGAGCCTTGCTCTCGTAGGTCATTTTTTCTATGTCGCCAATCTGAGAAGCCATGCAATCATTCAAATCAATCAAACACTGCCTAGCATCATTAGTTTCTTGTCTGGCTCTCTTTAACTCTTATCTCAACATGCGTATGGTCGAGGCATCTTCCATATGCCTACGCTAGCGCACGATCTCATTTTTTTGGAATTCATCTCGAAGTTTGTGGAGTTGGATCTGATGCTTTGATTCCATATCAATAATTTGAGTAGGTACATTCGACCTTAGGATCAATGCTCTAGCAAGACTCTTCTTAAACCATTCCTTGTATGTGTTACTAACTTTAGGTTCATACCCGATATGGAAGGAGATTTCCTGTGTTTTTGTTCTCTTCCACCCATATACCATGTATTTCTTGAGGGGAGTTTCGGATTTATCATACTCGGTGAAGAATCTAAGTATAGGTGTCGTTTATGGTATCACCTGCCTGATATCAAATTGTCTGAGAACCCAAATGGGATTATAAGGATGAGTTCCCCTGAGTTCTGGAAGTACTAAGAAAGACCATTCATTCCCCCGAATAATTTACTTTCCTGGGCGAAGGTAGTTGATTGACCATTGAATGTCATCGTCACTCAATTCCCAAAAATTGTGAACCAAAATTCTGGAGACTTTCTCCTTTGAAACTTGTGCAGGAACAGACGCATATCTAGTACTGATAGGAGATTCACCCTTTTTCAATGATCCAGATATCTCACTCTAGGGTCTTTCAATAAGTATGTTATTATCCACCATTGCAAGATGAAGTTGCAACCCTGGAAGAAATGAGCGCCACATTGGTACATTCCCAATGCCCGATATATCTCGACCACTATCATAGGGGAAAAGGTATGGAACACCTTAGTTTGACTGTAATTCATTCCGTTGAAGTGAGTATCCGCTACCATAACGACCCTTGGATTGATAGTGCCACTTTCTCCTTCTGAGAACACCATTGTTCCAAGTAAACCCACCACAAAAGCAAATTCTCTCTTTCCCTTCCATTTTTCTTCTGAGTCGAATTTATGACCAAACTTCTCAAAAGTATCATTTTTCAGAAAATGCGATACAACTCACGAAAGGATATATTTTCCCATCATGTTCTCCTAACCAGGTACTATCATTGATTGCAAAGACTTTTCGGATCCCTTGACGATTCATCATGTTAGGGACTAGAATACTATTGTTTGGTGTGCTTTTTATTTTTCTGCACATATCAAGACTTTCGTAACAAGTCAGGACTTCTTCAATAGTGGGGGACAACTCCACTTCCCCAAAGTGAAATACCATGTTGTCGTCATCCCAGAACATCGCTAGAACGCAAATTATTTCGGTCCAGGAATCCATCTCTATGAGTGAAGGCAGCTGTCCAATATGCGTACTAACAACCCTTCTATCTCCTTCGCTCATATATGTCCACCATTCTTTCAAAAAGTAGTCAGGTCGGTCATCATCTTGAACCTTTTGCAAGGGTATGGTTGGGCCATTTACTACACACGAAAATAAGTATATATAAGCCTTTCCCCCACCCCATAGAATAATGGATTGGTTTAAATAAAATATATATTTCTTTACCACATAAACATGATTTGTCTATCATTGACTCGGGGTCAATAGACGAAGGACAAGTTTTTTAATGGGCCCAATACCCCCTCGGGTATTGGGTCATGCTAGGCTTATGCCGAAAAGAGGGTTTTGATTTAGATCTATCCTACGTGTCTAGAGTGGGTCTGGACACAGGTTCCCAAGCGGACAACTTGAGTTGGAAACATGAACAGCCTCCGACCGCCTAACGTGGTAAACAATTGTATTTCCAACATTTTATTTAGAATTGAACAACAGGAGCTTGGACATCCACAAAACCCCAAAATAATATAATAATCAATGTAGGAGCATGCCATGAAATGCAATAATTAACTTTTGCAAAAATCGAAACACATAAACACGTAAGCAATTTAAATAGTTAGTCGAAAGATGAAATCAAACATTTGGTTAGAATCTAGTTAAATATTCCAGCAGAGTCGCGATTTCTATTTTGCGGCAATTTTGACTTTAAGAGTCGCCATTTAATTTTGAAAAGGAATTAAGAAACCTTTATACAATACTTTAAATGATCCAAAACAGAAAAATCGTTTATGTTTCAAAGATTTTGAGTAAGCGGTTCCTATTAACATTTTAGGAAGGTTTTAGGCACCTAAAACGTCCGCTAACTTATGGTTATCCGAACTGTTTGAAAATTATCTTTGATTAACCTTGAAAAAAAAGAAGTTGATTTTTTAAAAGAAAGTGATTTTAGAAATATTTTGATGTTTATGCAAAATCATCTTTTTAGCGACTTAGCTAAGGATTTAACTAGGTTTGCAAAACATAAAGCAAACAAGCATAAAGAAGAGGGGGATGGGGAGAAAATATAGGATTTAAGCCATTGGGCCCAAATCGATAAACCTTGTCCTTATCTAATAAGGCGTTCGACCCATAACATGTCCTAAACTATTTTCCTTGAACCTTTGGTTCAAGTTTTAATTCACCTATATTAAGTACAACTGTGGCTTCGAGGCCCAAATAAATGAAAAAATAGATAAACAAACGGGCGAATTAAATAAAAGTAAGAGACAACAATAATAATAAATAATGTCAGACTTTTAAGTCTCTTAGCTACTTCACTAATGGGTTTCAACCCGTTTTATTTTTCTTCCATCTTCTTGTATCCATGTGCTACGTAACCAGCTTTGAATTTTCCTTTAGGCTTGACCCGATATACACAGTGGGCCTCAATAGCCCATTAAAAGATGCAAAGGGAAAGAGCCCATTTGGGCTCCGAAATAGGTTTACTATCTCAGGGCCACAAAACAGGACTTGAACTTTGACGAAATCTCGATTACCACTGAAGGACCTTGCCGTGACTCTGAAAGCTCCAAAATAGTCTTCGACCTTCTCTTAAACAAAAGAATTTGTACTATGGAACTATTTTCCCCTTTTCAAAAGTTTTTCGAACCTCTCAGATTTTTTTTAAAGAAAATCTTTTTTCTCTTTTTTTGGACTCTTTTTTCTCCCAAAACTAGTCTTTTTATATAGAAAAGGCTAGGGTTTATGTTAGGGTTTCAATTGGTGTGGAAAAAATTCAAATAGGGGGTAATTTGGGGAATTTTTCAAAGAGAGAATTCAAAATTTTTAGCTCCTGATAATGTTGCCTCTCCAAATCCTTTATCAATTTGGAGATTTCTTCAACTAATTCGAAATTTCTTCATGAACCATTGAGAATCAGTCAAACATGTACGAATTCGTACAAATTCATCCAAGATTCGCGGAATCAAACCATTAGGGGAGACACCTAAGTACTTCTAGAGAATTCTTGGCATCTTTCTTGTACAAATTCACGTGGGATGCATGAAAGGATGAAAATGGGTTGGTTGCGGGTTGTTGGAGCTAGTACGGGTCGGGTTTCGTTTGGATTTTAGTTGATGTTGGTTGTTTGTGGTGGAAATTGGGTTTGTCGTTGGTTGGGATCATTGTTTTTTGAGATGGGTCGTTGGTGTCTTCTCCTTCGCTGAAAGCTATTGCTTTTATGTGAAGAAGCAGCAAGTGGGCCTGGTCGACCTTTCTTTGGGCCTATTGGGTATTGGTTTGTTTTTAAATAAAATGGGCTGCTGATTATGTTTGGGCTTGGCAGTAGAAGCGATGGGTTGCTGGATATGTTTGGGCCAATCGGGTTAAAAATTGGGGTTATTTAATAACTCCAATTAGATTTAATTGGAGTTAAGATAACCACAATTTATTTAATCGAATTAAAATAAGCTTAATTAAATTTAATTTGGTTAAAATAATTCTAATTAAATTTAATTGGATCAAATTTAATCGAATTAAAATAATCCTAATTGAAATTCGATACAAATATTCTTCCTTTAATTTTGGGCTTTTTGATTTAATAAAATCAAACACATATTTATCCAAATAAATAATTTTGATAATAAATTATATTAAAATCAAGAATTTAATCATTATATTTATTTTAAAAAATAATCCTTAATGAAAATTTGATACTCCATAGAGTATATAATTAAGTAATAAAATTATATAATCTCGTATAATTGAACACAATAATATATAATCGCTACTTAAAATGACAAAATTACGTGCAAAAATATTTTGAATAGTATTTATTTGGATAAAATAAATATTTTAATTTTATTAAAACCGAAGAAACTCGGAATTAAATTTAATCGTGGAGGGCAAAAATTAGGTCACAACAGGGTGTATTATGTATCTCGACCGACCCAAAGTAGAAAAAAAATGTATGGGGAGCTAATCATGTATCTTTAAAAAGAAAAAAAATATCTTCGTTAAATGTATCAGGAGCTAATTATGTATCTCGACTGACCCAAAATTGAGTTTTCAATAATTATGCTAAATATCATAATTTTCTATAATTAAGCTCCAAATTGTCAAAATTTATATTATTTGCCAAAAAATCCTCGATAATTATCATCTGACCTAATTACCAGTATTCGTGTTTGGGATGAGAGTACTTTTAGGTAGAGAATATAATCTCATAGACCAAGTTTGCATTTTTTGTCAATGATACAAGTTGGACAGCAACCCCAACTTATGGTCGTGAGCCCTACAATGTCACCGAGCACAATTATAACAGTGAAAGATAATTAGAAAGAAAAATAAGTCGTCGCAATTTAAGTCCATGATACCTTATTCACTTTGATTCGACAAACTTTATGGAGTTGTCCCTCGGGCGACGTTATCATCGAGTTTAAAAGTATGCTTATCATGTCAACATTTGTTATGACTTTGTTGACATCCATGGATATCGATAGTACAGAAGGAAAAATCGAAGAAGAGTCTAGAACATTATACACAAAGAGAGAGAAGAAAAAGTAAGGAGGAGAGAAGACTTTATTATTTCTTCTTGTATGTTCAGAAAAATATCTGCCACCATTTTATATTTACAACGTATAAGCATTAATCAATTTGGGTCATTAAAAACACTAAGTTGGACAGTTGATGATTAGGTTGGAATGTTGAACCAGCTAACATCCCCTCTCAAGCTGGAGGGTGGTAATACTCCCAGCTTGGAGAGAACAATAGAGTGAAGAACACCTGACAAAATTTATTCATAATATCTGCCAATTGGTTAGAGCTGGAAACAAAATATAACGAAATCAAACCAGAATTAAGACATTCTCAAATGAAATGACTGTCAATTTTGATGTGCTTAGTACGTTCATGAAACACAAAATTCTTGAAAATATGTAAGACAGCTTGACTATCACAAAATATGAGAACAGGGTCAGTGATAGGCAACCCGAAATCACCCAATAGACAAACCATCTAAGAAACTTCAGCAACAACCTTACGAAAAGCCTGATATTCAGCCTCCACTGAAGATAAAGAAATCATTTGCCGCTTTTTGATCTTCCAAGAAATAGGACTTCCACCAAGAGTAATAAAGAAAACCAGTCACTGATCGATGGGAATCAGCACAACCAATCCAATCAGAGTTGGAATAATTAACAAGGGAGAAATCCGAAAAGCTGGTCAATAGAATTCCTTGACTAGTGTCATTAAGCAAATAACAGAGAACATGGAGAGCAACCAGCATATGAGGCACCTGAGGTCGCTTCAAAAATGTCAATAGTCAGCTTTATAAAAGAATCCAAAGAAGCTATGACAGGAGAAAAATGATTACAATTGAGCTTAACTATGAGGTCAGTGGTATTTGTGTTGGCTCATGACATAGCCTTGAGCAGTAGATGTAACCTCCAAACCCAAAAAATAATGCACTGTATCCAGGTCCTTGATCTTGAACTAATGGTCTAAAAAGGACTTGAGGGAAGCCATTTAGACGAGGTCATCCCCAAAAAGAAGGATGTCATCAACATACACTGCCAGGAGTATATTAGAATTAGAAATAGATTTGAAAATAAGGAGTAGTCATTTTTGCTGGACAGATAGCCTTTGGAAAACAAGGCCTCGAATAGCTTGGAAAACTATTATCGTGAAGCTTGACAAAAACTATATGAAGATTTTTGAAGTTTACACACCAAGGGAGGAGTGGGGGGAATGACTTCAAGACCTTGAGGAACCTTTATATAGACCTCCTCATGGAGGTCACCATGTAAAAACGCATTATTGACGTCTAATTGGAAAACTGTCCAGCTGTATTTGGCAGCAACAGTAGATAAATATTTGATGGAGGTTAGCTTAATAATAGGGCAAAAGTATCTATAAAGTCAATTTCTTCTCTTTGAGTGTTGCCCCAAATAATTAAACGAGCTTTGTAACACTCTATAGAACCATTAGCTTTACACTTGACCTTGTACACCCATTTACAAGGGATGACTTTCTTGTTAGGAGGAAGTAGGACAAGGTCCCAAGTACGGTTAGCAGCAAGTGCCTCAGATTCTTTGGACATGACTTCCTGCCAAGAAGGGTTTGAAACAGCTTGCTGAAAATACTTTGGTTCAGGAATGCGAGTGTTAGGATAAGAAGATGAAGCAGTAGGAAAAAATAAAGAACAAAGGAAATCAAAGAAATAGGAAGGTTTGATAATAGGTCTACCAGATCTAGTAGTTAGGAAGGAACTTTCAAAACATAAACAACAACAACAACAACAACAAACCCAGTGTATTCCCACCTAGTGGGGTCTGGGGGGGTAAGATGTACGCAGTCCATACCTCTACCTCTGAAGAAGTAGAAAGGCTGTTTCCGATAGACCCCCGGCTCAAGACAGTCGCCACACAAATATAAATATAAATATAAATATAAATATAAATATAAATATAAAGTAACGCATGGTAGTAGGAAACATCGGGAAGCACTCAGATACATAATAAAACATGGAACACCGAAATCGTAACAAGAAGAAGAATAGGAATAGGAATAAAAATAAGAGTAGGAAGAATAACAGGAATAATCCCCCACTCCCTACCCTTGCGCCCCCAAACTGGCCCTAGTCTTCTGCCCTAATCCTCGCCCTCCAGACCTTCCTATCTAGGGTCATGTCCTCGGTGAGCTGTAACTGCTCCATGTCCCGTCTAATCACCTCTCCCCAGTACTTCTTCGGCCTACCCCTACCCCGCCTAAAACCATCCAACGCTAGCCTCTCACACCTACGGACCGGGGCATCCATGTCCCTCCTCTTCACGTGTCCAAACCAACTCAATCGGACTTCCCGCATCTTACACTCCACTGGAGCCACCCCAACCTTCTCCCTGATAGTCTCATTCCTAACTCTGTCCCCTCTAGTCATCCCACACATCCAGCGCAACATTCGCATTTCCGCCACCTTCATTTTTTGGATGTGGGAGTTCTTAACTGGCCAACACTCCGCTCCATACAACATGGCCGGACGGACTACCATCCTGTAGAATTTGCCTTTAAGCTTGGGCAGCACCTTCTTATCACACAACACCCCCGACGCGAGCTTCCACTTCAACCATCCCGCCCCAATACGGTGCGAGACATCCTCGTCAATCTCACCGTTACCCTGAATCACGGACCCGAGATACTTGAAACTATCCCTCTTACATACCTCCTGCGATTCCAGCTTCACTACCACCTCATCCTCCAACCTCACGTCATTAAACTTGCATTCCAAATACTCTGTCTTGCTTCTGCTCAACCTGAACCCTTTAGACTCAAGAGTTTGTCTCCACACCTCTAATTTGTCATTCACACCCTTTCGGGTCTCGTCAATCAGAACTACATCGTCTGCAAAAAGCATACACCAAGGCACTTCCCCTTGGATACTCCGCGTCAACACATCCATTACCAAAGCAAACAAAAAAGGACTAAGAGTAGATCCCTGATGCAATCCTGTCAAGACAGTAAAATGCTCTGAGTCTCCTCCCGCCGTCCTCACCTGAGTTTTCGCTCCATCATACATATCTTTAACTGCTCTGATATAGGCCATCGGGACTCGACTCACCTCCAAGCATCTCCAAAGCACCTCCCTGGGAACTTTGTCGTAAGCCTTCTCTAGATCGATAAACACCATGTGCAGGTCCTTCTTCCTTTCCCTATACTATTCCACCAGCCTCCGTACCAGGTGAATTGCCTCCGTCGTCGAGCGCCCAGGCATAAATCCGAACTGATTTTCCGAAATAGACACTATCCGTCTCAGCCTCCCCTCGACGACTCTCTCCCAAATCTTCATAGAGTGACTCAATAACTTAATCCCCCTATAGTTATTGCAACTCTGGATGTCTTCCTTATTCTTATAGAGAGGGATTATGGTACTCCACCTCCATGCCTCGGGCATCCTTGCCGTCTTGAAGATTTCGTTAAACAGACCAGTCAACCACCTTACCCCAGCCTCTCCAACGTACTTCCAAAACTCCACCGGTATCTCATCCGGCCCCGTCGCCCTACCCCTCCGCATCCTGCGAACAGCCTCTCTAACCTCCTCTACCCTAAAACGTCTACAATAACTAAACTCCCGACACTCCTCTGAGCGCTCCAGTTCCCCTAACACAATAGCTCTATCCCCTTCGTCATTCAAGAGCCTATGGAAGTACGACTTCCATCTATTCTTAATATGGCTGTCCTCCAACAACACTCTGCCGTCCTCCCCCTTAATGCACCTCACCCTAAACAACTGAAGGAATAGAGAAAGAAAAAAATTAAGGGAGAAACATCAGGAGAAGGAGCAATAAAATAGAGGTGGAATGTGAAGGATTAGAAATATCAACGAAAGAAGAGATATAGTCAACAAAAGGAGATGATAAATCAGGAAATAAAGAAGGAAAAGGAGAAGGGGTACACAATATCCCTGGAGAAGAAAATGGTAAATTTGTTAAGAGAGAGGAGATTATACCCTTTTTTACCAGTGAGATACCCTAGAAATAAGGAAGGAATAGATTTTGACTGGAATTTATCCCGACCAATCTTTGGAGTAGTGGCAAAATACAAACAACCAAAAGATCTAAAGTGATCATAAGAAGGAGCAAAACCATGGAGTTTGTCAAAATGAAAGATGCTGTTTAAAATAGAAGAAGGGATAGTATTCATCAAGTATGTGGCCGTTAAAAAGCATTCACCCTAATAAGAAACTGGGAGTTTAGATTGGAATAAAAAGCCCTAGAAACTTCCAAAAGATATTTATGTTTTCTTTCCACAATTCTATTTTGTTGGGGAGTGTGTGGGATGGTGGTTTGGTGGAGAATGCCTTGACTAGAAAAAAATTAGTGGCAACAGTACTAGCCCCAAGTTCAAGGGCATTATCTGACCTAAAAGATTACATATAAGGATAAAAATGGACTTTGACCATGGTGGTGAAAGCTTTAAGGATAGCAAGAGCATTACTTTTAGAAGACAGTAGATGAGTCCATGTGGCCCTAGTAAAATCATCCACCAAAGAAAATATCAAAATCCATTATAAGTCTTAGTGTTATAAGGACCCCAAATATAAATATGGACTAAATGGAAAGGGGTTGAAGTGTGTATGACACTTTCATAAAAAAAAGTCTTTGTTGTCTTGCCATGGGACAAATTTGGCATAAAAAGGCTTGTTTAGTAGAAACTTTAGTAGATAAAGAAGGGATAGATTGCATTTTATGATAAGGAATGTGTCCTAATCTTTGATAACTAAATAAGTCAGTTTTATTACTAGTGGAGACATAATTACAAGTAGGAAATGGATCGCAAGGAGGAATATAATCAATCAAAATACTAGAGCTATCAGAACTGGAATTAGAAATTGAAAAATTAAAAGAAAAAGCAGGAAATGAATCAGCATCAAGGTGAAAATAATATAGTCTACCTGCAGCCTTACCAATCACTAGTGGCCTCTTCAGAGAACGACTTATAATAAATAGTAAGACTTGGTAAAAATAGCCAAGACATCTAGTTGAGAATTAAGGCGATGAATGGATATTAAACTAAAATAAAATTAAGGAACTAGAAGTACATTAAAGAGGAAAATGTCATTTCTAAGAACTAAATTACCATTAACACTTTAACTTGATACCCATTGGGAAGAGTAATAAGAAAGGGCTAATGCAAAGAAGTAAGATTTTGAAGTAAATATTTATGGGCAGTCATATGGTTGGTAGCCCTTGAATATAGAATCCGAGGACTAAAATACAAATGTGAGGAATCACAAATAAGAGAATCCACAGAATTATCAAAATATGCAGTAAACAAACCTGCAAAATGAGCAAAGGCAAAAATATCTACTGGAAACCTTTCAGCATTAGACCCTAGAGAGATTTGGCACTGCTGAAATAGAGTTTGCAGGTGATCATATTGATTTTTGTTGAATCCATGAGTGAAGGTCTTAGCAGGAGGTGTGTAGAAGGTATAATTATAGAAAATGATGGGATTTCAGCTTGGACTCGGGAAGCAAACTTTTTGCTCTTGCTGAACTTGAAATTTATAGGATAACCAAAACATCTATAACATTTTTCTGTAGTATGTCCAGATCCTTTGCAATAGTTGCAAAATAAACTATCTCCAGCTGAGTTAGGTGTGGGTAGAATGGGCATTTTTGAATCCATTAGTGGAGACATTTGAGTTATTGGTCTTTGAGGGTTAAAATTAACCTTTTGAGAATATTTTATATAAGGGGCAGTTGAATAATTAGCTGGAAAAACAATACAGTCCCCAAAAAAGCTAGGAGAAGGTGGTATGTTCTCTCTTTGACTTTCATCTTGTAGAAAGAGAGAATATACTTTACTAATAGGTGGAAGAGGATTCATTATCAAAACACCACTACTCTTGACAACAGAAAAGAAATCATTTGTGCCACTAAGAAATTGAAGAAGTTGTTGATCTTCTATGAACTTGTGTAGAGAACCATAAGTGCATACATGACCAACATAGGCACAACTAAGTTTATCCCATAACATCCAAGTTTGCTATAATATGTAGAAATGTCAGAAGATCCTTGAGTGGCAGAACTAATCTCTCTTTGAAGTTGAATATATGTAGATCCATTAGATTGATCAAATCTATTGTTTATATCTTCCTATACTTCTTTAGAAGTCTTGTGGCTCATAACACTAATTTCAATATCCCTAGAAAGTGAATTAATAATCCAGGCCTTCACCATGTCATTACACCTCTCTCAGTATGGAAAATAAGGAGAATCAGGAGTAGGTTTAGGGTTTTTCCCATTTAAAAGCCTTAATTTATTTTTAGCGGATAGTGAGGTCAACAAGCTATTTCTCTACAAAACTGCTATTATATTTAGTTGATATAGTCCAAATTGGGGATGCTCTCGGCGCACACTAGCAAGGCTGCTAACATGCACCAACTATAATTCCCATGGCTTCCACCAGAAAAACTACAGGATCACCGATGAAATTAGTCACCCCGCAAGATGGAATAAGTTGTTCTTTACCGACAGTAACGTTTGGGAGCTTCCTCCCTCTTAGATATTACTCAATTTCTTAGGAGGAAGTGGCACCTAACTCCAATTCGACTCACCGTCTTTGATTCATCTTTGGAGTTTTGGCTCCACTTTCCCAAATATGAGATTATAATTTTCTGAGCAAGCATCGCTTCCTCAACAGCCAGTAAAGAAGGAACACGCTGAAAATCGCACAAAAGGTACAGGCAAAACCTTGTCTTATGTTCCCCCTATTGCTAGAGATGGCAAAATCTATGTAACTATTGAAGAGGATGATCTAAAAGAATAATTGGACTACTGGCAGAATGCCCTAATAAGATTTGTGGTTAGAGACACTCCCTACCATAAATCCATGGAGAATTTTGTGACAAATATGTGGAACTTTATTGAAATACCACAAATCTTGGGTCATGATTCAGGCTACTATATATTTCAATTTAACTCTGCTGTAGATAAGGGGAAAGTTCTTCTCGATGGACCTTATACGTTCCATAATAAACCCTTTATCGTTCAACCATGGGAGTGGAATTTGATCCTAACTATATCGCAACTATTCCTTTGTGGATTACAGTACCGGGACTTCCAGTGGGTTATTAGTCTAGTGATTAATTGAGCAAGATAGCGAGTGGAATTGGGTGACCACTACACACAGACCATTTTACTGCTAGTATGGAGCATATTTCTTATGCTCGAGTATGTGTGAAAGTGGATACTTCGCAGCCCCTAATTGATTCTGTAGACATGGTAACCCCGGCTAGTACATCCCATCAACCTATAGAGTACGACTGGAAACCCAAATTCTGTAGCTATTATCTTCGATCTGGACACTCTGCTGATGAGTGTTGGATGCATAACAAAAATATAGATCAGGAAGAGGGATTTCAAGAAAAGCCAAAAAGAAAAATAAGGAATTGAGTAAGAAGAAGGCCTATTCGCCAAGGCTGGCAAGAAAAAGAAGAAAAACATGGGGAAATTAAGGAGACCACCAATCCACAACATCAGGCTGAGAAATAGCAGCCTCAGAATAATGAGCTCCCAGTACAAAGGCTGCATATGTGCTAGAACCTGAGGATAATGGCCTTCCATTTCTAGGGACCACTAGCATTGCTGGAAGTGGAAACAAATTTATAGCACTAGAGAATATGGGTGAACAAGATATGCCCAGAGATACTGGTAGACCACCCAGCATCACATGATACTAGCAACATGGAACCTGAAGGGTTTAAACCAACCCCTTAAGTAGAAAGAGTTGAAATTCCTTATAGAAAAACATAAGATAGATGTAATGGGATGCTTAGAAACAAGGGTGAAGCAGCATAAAATCTCCAGCATACTTACAAAGGTTGCAAAAGGATGGAATGTTAGTTGTAACTACTCAATGGCTCCAAATGGACGTATCTGGATACTTTGGAGAAACCATGTGAAGGTGCAGATATTGCTAGTTCATGAATAATTATACATTGCTAAATTAAGAGCTCAGTCAATTCTTTTGCTGCTTATGTTACCATTATATATGCTAAAAATACTACTGCAGAGAGATGTGCAATGTGGACTGCTCTGAGGGGAATACATGGAGCTATCTAGGAGCCATGACTCTTAAGTGGAGATTTTAATGCCATATTGAATCCTGGGGCTAATTAGGATCCCCTGCTACTCCTATTGAAACACAGGATTTCAAAAACTTTATGGATGATCTGCATCTTACTCCCCTAAGGTCTAGGGGTTGCTACTTTTAATTTTGTAATAAGCAGGAGCAAAATCATAGAGTTTATTCAAGAATTGATTGGGCTATGGGCAATTATCAATGGTTGCAAGGCTATGGAGCAGTAGAGGCTGCTTATTTGTTGCCAGGAGTTTCTGACTATTCCCCAATTATACTACAATGTAAACCTCTGATAAATACCAAACCAAAGCCGTTCATACTATTCAACACAGTCATACAACATCAGCAGTTCTCTGGAATTATTACAAGTACCTGGCACAGAGATATACTGGAACCAAAATGTTTCAACTGGCTTAAAAGCTGAAAGCACTGAAATCAAATTTGTAGAATCTTAATACTTACCTGGAATCATATAAAAGTCACTGGCACACCATCAGAAAATAACTAGCAGTAGTGCAAGACAAGATAGCCACTGATTTATTGAACCAAAATTTGATAGAAGAGGAAAGGCATCTTATGCAACAACTACACCAATTGAGTCTAGTAGAGCAAGAGTTGAGACAAAAATCTAGGGACACCTGGATAACCTGTAGAGACACTAACTCTAAATTTTTCCATGCATAATATAGGATAAGAGAAAGTAGGAATGCTGTTACCTCCATTTATAATGACCAAGGACTGAAGCTTGAAGAACCAAAGTTAGTGGAGCAAGAATTCATATCTTTCTTCACTAATTTACTTGGAACTGCAGCTGCTGAGGTTACTCTACCAAACTCAAAAGTTATTAAGCAAGGCGCCTGCTTAACAACTTTCCAAAAGCAGAGACTCATACAACATGTCACAGAGGAGGAGTTCATCAGTGCAATGAAAGGCATGGCTACAGAAAAATCTCCAGGAGTGGATGGTATTCCAATTAAATTCTACACAAGTCAATAGAGCACAGTAAATTTATATGTAATATTGGCTGTAAAAGAGTTCGTCCACTCAGGTAAGTTGATAAAAACATTCAGTTGTACTACTGTAACTCTTGTGCGAAAGGTTTCTGCTCCTACAGTAGTTAGACAATAGGCCTATTGCACGTTGCACCACTTTTTATAAGATTATCACAAAGGTGCTAACTAATAGGATGAAAGGAGTGATGAACACTATAATAAGCCCAACACAGTCAGCTTTTATAGAAGGTAGATCCATCATTGAAAATATCTTGTCTAGACATAAACTATTGAAATGGTATATAAGGAAATGTCTATCTACCCGGTGTGTATTGAAGGTTGACCTAAGAAAAGCTTATGAAGTGTTGAGTGGAGTTTTCTTAGGAATATGCTTGCAGAATTGGGGTTCCCTAAAAAATTTATTGGATGGATTATGGAATGTATCACAACTATCTCTTATTCATTTGTGCTAAATGGTGGACTCACAAAACCTTTCCAAGGTAAATGGGGCATAAGGCAAGGTGACCCTATGTCACCTTACCTTTTTGCGATTGTTATGGAATATTTACACAGAGAGCTAGCTTTGATCTCCTCCAATCCAAGATTTCAGTTTCACCCTAGATGCAAAAAACTTGGTCTTGTCCATATTTGCTTTGAAGTTGATTTGTTGATGTTTTGTAAAGTAGAACCTATATCCGTATAGCTGCTGCAACAAGCGTTCAACAGATTCTCTCCATATCTGGCCTTCAATCTAATCAATATAAGAGCTCAATCTACATGTCAGGTGTAAAGGACATAGTTAAACAACAAATACTGCACACATTAGGCTATAATGAGGGAACACTACCATTTAAATACTGAGAGTACCTCTATCTTCTAGGAAGCTGACAATAGACCAATGCTACCCCTTGGCGGAGAAAATCCTTGAGAGAATGAAGTGCTGGTCAACAAAGTTACTATCCTATGCAAGTAGACTCCAGTTAATCAAATCCATTATCTTTGGCATACAAATATATTGGGCTCAAATATTTGTTCTGCCCAAGAAGATTATGAAGCTTATTAACTCTAAGTCAAATCTTCCCTTCAAAGAGAGCTTTAGACTCTTGGGAGAAACTCTATTTGCCAAAAGTAGTAGATGGACAAAACATCTTGAACCTATGCAACTGGAACAAAGCTGTTGTGGCAAAGCAACTGTGGGCCTTAGCTACTAAGGCTAACAGTATGTGGAAAAATGGGTGCATACCTAATACCTTATAGATGCTTCTGTTGGGGAATGTTGTAGCCCCAAAAATGCTACTTGGGTTATAAAGAAAGTGATAGAATCAAGGAAGGTCACAATTCTAGCACCAGGACTACAGGTCACTCTGCAAGCAAGACTGAACTAATTGACGGTACAAGGCAAATTCTCCATCAAAAACGTTCTATCTTACCATGATGCCTAACCTGCCTAAAGAACCCTGGAAGAGCATCATCCTCCACACCAGCATCCACCTAAGGCACAACTTTATTTTATGGCTTGCAATGTGGAAGAGATTGGCTACAGTAGATAGACTAACAAAGTTTGGAATTACAGTAGATTCAGCCTGTGTCTTCTGTTATACTGCTATGGAAACACAAGATCACTTATACTTTTCTTGTTCAGTAACTAACAACTTATGGTGCAGAATGCTCTCATGGATAGAAATCCTCAGAACCACATGTGACTGGCAACAAAAAAATACAATGGATAACTAGATGGGCTACAGAAAGATCAGGAAAAGGGGCTATCCTATGTTGTGTGTTTGCTATGGTGGTAAGCATAATCTGTAGGGAAAGAAATCAAATCAGCTTCCAGCAGAGGAGCTTCATGCCTGATAGAATATACAAAGAGATAGCTATGCATATACATATCCGAGGGAAGCAGCAAAAGAAATGGGCATCATACTTGCAGCAATTAAATGTCATTACTTGAAGGATACTACCTAGAACGAGATAAGATAGCTAGCATAATATTTTTCCTTAATATACAGTAGTGAATCCATAGGAATGTTAGTGGAATCCTGCTGCAATTAAGTTCTCTGTGTATACAATTTGAGAGACAGATGGTCAACACTGTCTTGTTTTGTAAGTATTACTTGGTGAAACAAAATTCCTTTATTTACCAAAAAAAATTCCAACTCCTAAAAAAGGTACTAAAACCAGTTGGCTTTAGGGTTGTTAGAAGGATGAGTATAAAAAGAATAAGAATGATAGAGTGTGAATGGAGTAAAACTAGAAATCTCATTCACAATAGAGGTACTTGGATGATTATCCATAGAAAACAACTAATATCACTATTTTCAGCTAAACAGTTATCATGACTCGAGGCTATCCCCTAGTCGCAACAACGATGCTTACGGTCTCGAGAGTCTACTTGGATGATTATCCATAGAAAACAACTAATATCACTATTTTCAGCTAAACAGTTATCATGACTCGAGGCTACCCCCTAGTCGCGACAACGATGCTTCCGGTCCCGAGAGACCACAAGCTAACCCATGAGCTGGTACCTATCGTGATCACTGAATAAAAATGATAATAAAGGAATGCGTGCAAAATTTAACTGAAGAATGCCATAAGTTTTAAATATGAAAGCATGAGATTTGAAACATGGTTCTGAAAATGTCTAAAAATAATACTGAAAAAACTGTCAATAACAACAGGTAAACTGATGTCTATCTAAAAGTATCTGAAAGCCTCTAACTGATTGAGGAGTTGATGGGATAAGCCCCAACTAACTCCGACTGGCTACTAAACTGAAATACTAAAATAGACAAAAATGGTCCTTGATATATGAGGATTCATCACTACTGCTGCTGCTGCTGATGATGATGCACTGTAATGTCTAAGTACGGTTGGGAAACTGAGCATCCAATCCTATGATATAAGACATCGTAGTACAAGAAACAAGTATGCGATTAGTTCTTTGAATGTACTGGTATGCTAGATGAGGTTAGGCTGTTATGCATAGGTTATGTGCATGAGTAATCACTGACTGAATTAATTGCACGAGGTAACTAAATAACTGATATAATTTCCTGAATGTCGTAAAATATGATAATGCATGACCAAGCATATAACATAATTCTGAAATAGTTTTTAAACTGAAATACTAAAATTTGATAATTGAATAACTCATAATTGTATGCTATGGTCAATGCAAACCTAAACTGAATCATACTGAATACTGGATTGAGACTGTAAGAGGTATCATCTAATTGACATGCCCCAATCCAAGCTAATCAGAGTCGAACCTGTGAACCCAGTTGGAAGGGTGTAAGTACCGTGCCATGAGTACTAACAATGGCTATGTGGATTCACTATATTGGTGTCAGTACCGTGCCATGAGTACTAACAATCCTGTCAAGGCTAATTCCAAGGAAACAACATGATAAACATAATTTAAAATCCAAGTTCATAATAGCTTATGAAGATAACTCACAATAACAAGTTAAAATCATATCTTTAATCTTGAAAATGGGTTCTTGGACTCCATGAGTGAAAAGGGCCCATGAATGAACATCTAACATACCTTAAAAGCTTAAATCCTTGAAAGGAAACATAATCCTTAAGCTTCCTTAGAGATTCTTGAATTTGGGAACTTGTTCCCTTGCTTTTTCTTGAAAGGAAGGGATTTTAATTTGATGAACTAGGTAAAAGCTTAGGGTTTATTTGAGAGTAAAATTGGGGATTTTGGGCATAATATGCCTCAACTGAAGCCAAATCCCGTGACAATTCAAATCGGGGCGATAAGAAAAGACAAGACTGCCCTTCTACAATTTAAATTTGCAACTGGTACACCGATTATCCATCACCGCGATGCGCCAATGATGCCATCGCTATTCCACCTCGACGTGGTGCAATCGCGTTGAGCTGCTGGAATCAAAATCCAAACATGGTCCAAACCTCATTCAAAAAATCTAAAACTTCCCCGAGACATGCTCCTTACACTCCTAAACATGAATTAACTCAGAAACCTACGTCTTGCAGTTGGTAAGGTCACTTTAAAAATCATCGAAGTTACGAGGTCAAAAATAAGGCTAGGTCCCCAATACTTAGCTAAATTTTCAGGCTTTAAAGCCTCTTATGGATGCACTATAAGCTGAATTGAGATAAGACTAATACGGGGTATTACAACAGTCAAACCAAGGAGACAAGTAAACAAAATAATACATTATCTACACAACAACCAAATCAGTTGAGGTACGCTAGATTACTCAATTCTACATAAAAAAAAACACTTTACATAAAATATAATAGTCAGGCTTAAATGATATGAGATATAGAAATGATTTTACCAATCTCCTTCAAAATGTGAAGGAGTAAAGGCCTTTGAAATAGAGATACCACTGATCTCCTTCTAAATTTGAGAAAAAAACCACCACAGCTGTAATGTCATCGTAAGATGACTATTTTAACCTTAATCGATTAACTTTTAATGATGTTGAAATCCCCAACCACTCGCAACATCAAACCCAAAAAACCCTAATTTCAAAGAGTTTCCATCAAGAATACAACTCCGATGGATTCACCGTTATGGTTACCATCAAAAGATAGATCATGATAAGAACAAGCTAAAACCTTGATTTTGATACCATGTTGACATCCATGGATGTTGATAATGCAGAAGAAAAAATCAAAGAAGAGTTTAGAACATTATACACCAAGAGAGAGAAAGAGTAAGGAGGAGAGAAAAAGACTTTATTATTTCTTCTTGTCTGTTCTAGAAAAATATCTGCCACTATTTTATATTTATAATATATAAGCATTGATCAGGTCAGGTCATTAAAAAGAATGAGTTGGCCATTGATGATTGGGATAAATTATTTACCTGGCTAACAGTATTTTCGATATGAGATTTGCCTAAAGTGTTGTGTGCATTCCTTTTAAAAGTCTGCCAATAGAGAAATTTGTCAGGTCCATTTTCATTATTCTGACCTTTGATATGGGCACCCCATTATAGGGTCTCAGCGTACTCGCTGAGGTTTTTCCACCATCATATTACGAGGATCCAACTCTGATAACATACTTGTCACAATTCAAGTTCGTGTCATGTATTATTTGCTTTGGATTTATATCTTAGATAACATCATAATTGAGTGTAAAAATATGTGTGTCACGTTAATTTATATTATTCCTTATATAACACTTTATATTTTCTCCTTTTTTAATATAAGACAGTCTAAGATACAACGTGCACGCCTTCTTTAAATGTCTGTCAACCTATAAGTCTATCATTCCTTCTCTTTGATCTGTCCTAGTCTGTAATACCTTATACTGTCTCCGTTCCTTATTATGCCTTTTGAAAGCTTACAAATAATCTATATGATCTTTAGATTGAAGGGAAATTATTTGAGATGGTTTGGGAATGTTAAGGAAGGTTTGGATGTGATAATGGGGTCATATGCATCGCATCGTAGGAGGCTAAGTTTCGGCATTCGCATAGCACAACCAAGCGGAGGATCTCACCAGTTCACATCCACTATGGCTTGTGCGTCACATGGAGGGTGGGCTATGCTATAAGGTGTGCATCGTACAGGTGAAGGCCATGCTATAGGGTATGCCCCGTACCCTATCCAATATCTAAGTTAGCAATCCATGATTCTAACAATACCTATACCTCAATTCAAACATGAGAATAACAATAACAAATATGTTAAGCATTTGTCAATTTAAATCGGATCAACTCAAGGATCCAAAATGAATAATAATGACAATTAACATTCATTCCAATTTACTCAGTAAACCTAATAAAATAATCAATCCCGTGAAGATGTCCAAATACTAGTGCATCCCACAATAATAAGTATAAATCCTATGAACATGTTTAAATATTGGGACATCCCATAATAATAAATATAAATCCTATGAAGATGTCCAAATACTAGTACATCCTATAATAATACATATAAATCCTGAAAAGATATTCAAATACCGGTATATCCCATAATAATAAGGGTTAATCCCATAATAAACAACCTCTCTACTTCTTCGGAGGTAGTGGTATGGACTGCATGCATTCAACCCTCTTCAGACCCCACTATATGGGAATATACTGTGTCTTTTATTGTTGGAATACCATAAAGATGTCTAAATACCAATACATTTCACAATAATACATATAAATCTTATAAGGATGTCCAAATATCGGTACATCCCATAATAAGCAACAGATATCATAACAATTACAACCACACTTGTAAGAATCAACAAGCATTTATTATAACTTCATTATATATGATTAATACTTAGGATATCATTTAATAATTACCTGCCTTAAGTATGCATTGCAACAATAGACAAACACTCAAACACTTGGTAAGCTCCAGTTAGTCATTTTATGTAATAACAAACATTCTTTAACACTCCTAATTACAAGTAGATAGGATTCATTGCTTTTATCATTTACAACACGTCTAAAGACCAATAAACAACTTATTCAATTAAGCATTATCAAGTCATATTCATTAAACTCAATTATTCCTTTTTGGGGTGCACATTCATCCCAATGGAGTTTAAACTCTTGTTCAACAACCACAAATTCATTCACTAATCCAATCCCCCTTTATTCTATCGAGATTGGAAATTTCACTATTATCTAGCAACCCTTACATTCAAGTCATCACTAGGTTCAAGCCCTACTCCATTAACCAATCATTCAACTCTATTCAACTTATAATCTAGCTTTAAACATAGACCTTTTATACGCTTTACATCCTAACCCTTAGTCTAACTTGACCTTAGGATATTAATTTAAATCATTGCCTCCTTATAACTAGTTCTCATCACTAACTTTAATCATGATTATCCCATATTCTAAACACATATAACACAAAGTTTACTTTTTTATAATAATTAGGCTAAATCACTATATTATGAGCTCACACAATCGCCTTATCATCTATATTCACATAATTCACATTATAATACACCAAAGAGTCATACAAATACAAAACACCCATAAAGAATTCATACATTAACATGATGACACACCATTAGGTCCTTATTATATTAAATTCGTGTTTTATCCATCCAAATCTCATGCCCGCAGGTCTAAGCATGATTTATCCCTTCAAATCTATATTATGAATATGATTACTAACCACAATCTACTTCTAATAAATCATAACCTACCTGGACGTCAAGCTTCTGCAATAAATAATCTATACTACAGAGGATCCTTCTTCTCCTTCATGTTTTCGAAGTTTGATCATCGAACAAACAATAATTATAAAAGTAATTAATAAACTAATCTTCAAACAAATACCTTAAAAATTCAAACCCACTAGTTTGATCCTTATTCACGGTCTACAAGCTTACCCAAGGGTCAAATAATCATCAAATAACTCCTTCAAGATCAACTTAACTCCATTAATGGAGTTTTAAATCTAAAGGTCCTACCATTATTGAATTCAAGATCCCTAACTATCAAATTTCATATTTTTAAACCATACTTTCATACTAGGAAGCATTAATTCATAATATAAAATTAAATCTAGGTGAAAATACATATAACCTTTGGATTTTCTCCGTAAATTCATGAACCTAGGTTCTAAACCACAAGAATTTCACCATAGTTTCCCTATTCTAATAGTTCTAGAAGATGAACGGATTAATCAACATTAAAAAGGGTAAAAATCTTATCTCAACAGATTAAAGGATTTCCTCCCAAACCAAGAGAAAATTGCCTCTCTGAGGCTTAGGAGTGAAATTTTGGAGTTTGAAGGCTGAAACTCGTTAAAATATGGTTATAAATCATTTTTACATCAATATAACAACCTGAACCTGCTATGATGCCCCCAAATTTTCAACACGGACAGTCTTTAGTAAAACAGTTATAACAAAGATATTTAATTTGATGGATATTGGTCCCCCTAATCCTTATATTATAGGAGGAGTGCTTGTTTGAAGTTGACCCTAGCTTAAACTTATCTAAAACTAAATTGGTAAGAACACTTTTAACTTAACTTTGTGCTAGAAATATTGTGTGACCTTATTACAAATCAAATGCACTCCCATACTAAATTGATCCTAAGCATATGACGAGTGAGCTTCGTATACTTTTATCGAAGATATTTTCAGTACCATAGAACCAATTATTAGACTTGCATTGTTTCAATTTATTTTCTATTATTATTGTTGTTGTTGTTGTATTTCCCGTGTAAGGGCTTATATACATATTGTTGTTGACTTAAGTGATTATATTATTATTGTGTCGTCTATGTGGGGACTTGACTTGATATTATAAGCCTTACTCGTGCATTATTTATCATTATTATTATTTTCTCTTGTGTGTGGGGTTGACTTGATATCAGAGGCCTTACTTGTGCATTATCTGTCATTATTATTATTATTATTATTACTATTACTACTACTATTATTATTATTTTATTGCCCTTGTGATGGCTTTACTTGATATTTTAGGCCGTACTTGTGATTATTTGCCATTATTATTACTGTATCGCCCGTTTGGGGGCTTGATTTGATTTTATAGGCCTTATTTGAGTATTAAATTACATTATCATTATATTGATGCTCGAGTGAGGATTTGAAAATGATATAATTGATGTGTTATATGACTATTTATACTAGTGATGCCTTGCGATGACTTATATCGTGAATTATTGTCATATTGAGTTGATTTTGAGCTCATTTATCCATGTACAAAATTAATTATTATCTTCATAATGATTGATTGTGAATATTAAATTCTCATTCATCCATACATATTCTTGAGATTGGTACCATTAAGAAACACTATTTTTTAAGGAAAAGTTATTTTACAAAATCCTTGATCGAGGTCATTTACCGGCAAGAATGATTGATATATTTTGTAAAATTCTTGTCCGAGGTCATTTGTCGACAAGGTTGATTGTGATATTTTATAAAATCCTTGGTCGATGTCATTTGCTGATAAAGGTTGATTGAGATTGTAAAAGTATATGGACTGTGAACTCCCCATGGGTCCTGTACTGAAGCGCTAAGACTTCAAAGGTGTATACAAAATATCCGTACCATCAACACTGCATTACATTCTTTAGTATGATTTGACACTTGTGCTAAATATTTACTTTTGTGTGGAATTACCGCGATTGAAACTTGTTTGTGACATTGTGTATTCTGCATTCAATTTACTATGTTACCTTATATTATATGACTTCTTGGTAGAATTGGGATTTTGGTTAACAATGAGGCATAGGGTACGACTTGGCTTGATCAGTGAGACATATAGTGTCGCACCAATTGGTAGCATGATATATACATAATATACATTTTCACTAATTTACCCCAAATTATTAGTTGAACATGATAAATGGGATTGATATACCGTATTAGTGAGTCTCCTTCATAAATGACTTTCTTTAATTGTTGATCATAAAATAACTAGTTTTAACCTACGCAGAATAATTTCCCTACCCAGTTTATTAATAATATTATAAGTGTTGTGTTAGGATACCTTGTTAGGTGAAATGGTGTATTTACTGGTTGTAGATTGACTGGGTGACTAGGATTGTCGAGGTGGTGGTTCTTTCTATCACCTTGAATTAGGTTCAGTTATCCACAATGCTTGCTAACACGTATTTCGTACTCACCTATAACGACCCTCCCGGTCATTTGAAAAATTTTCTCATCTTCCCTATTTTAGCGATCTCTGTAGTTGTATACGTGAATTATGACTCACGGGTTGAGTAGTACTAATTTTTGAGGTGGTAAGGAGTAATTTATGTCATTAGCGGAGTAATTGAGTTGAGAAAGTTAAACCCGATAATAATCAACCTTTGATTGAGACAGTTTGGGATTAGTATCGTAGTATTTTCAATGGGCCCAGAATATACTTTGTAGTCAATTTAATATTTGATTTATTTCTATGGGCTCCAAATAAATTTTGAGGATATATTAAAAGATTGAGATACTTTTTTAAAATAATTAGTGTTATTATTAATTGATGGGTCAAAACCCACAATTTAGTTAATTATGTGGTCAATAAAAGAATAATTTTAAATGGTAGGGTTTACCATATAGATAGAAATAAAATCATACTGTCAGGAGAAGAGAGGCACGAGCTTACGGTATTTTCCTTTGTTCCAGCGGCGAAACCCAGGTATTGCTTAATTGTAGTCTATTGAATGGAATCTTTGATGCCACTAATGAATGACTTCGATAATTATGCATTTAGCATGAGGAAAAGGAAAGGTTGAATGGTAGTGGCTTAAATTTGGTTAACAAATTTGTTATTGATTTTTTTATTTTAGTCACTGGAAGTGCCTAGGGAAGAGGCAACAACCTTATTGAGCAACTTTGTCCATTTTCTTTAAATTCAGTGGACTAAGTAATGGATAATTTAGGATAATAAACTATTGGTTAGTAAATAAAATAATATAAACTTTTTCCTTTATGTTGAGTAATGATTAGCCAATTATTGGCATAAAGATAGAATCTGCATGTTAGTGTATTATGAGCCCAAGGGTTTGTAAGTTATTTACCCATATATTGCTTCCGGTTTTGAGGCTTAGATAAATTGAGTTACCGATGTAGAAATTTTAGAGTAATAAAATCATAAATGAGTGTCATTAGATTCGTACTCCTATATAGATTATATATTTGAACAGATTTTGATTATTCGGAAGCTTTATGGAAGGGTGGGATCCTCGCAAATTAGTGTGCATTCGGTGGAGGTAGGTTACGATTTAATTAGAGTTTAGACTCGACTTAATTATGTGTATGCTCCTAAATTGGATACTTGTTGATTGCTATTCGGACATGCTTTAAATTGTTGACATTTGGATTGCTGATTCGTGTATAAATGTGTATTAAAAATTGACTAGATGGAACTGACTTATGACTTTAAATGTACTTGTAAACTTGGTACATTTTGTGCCATGTTGTGAGGTTGTGTAAATTGATATTGATAATACTTTTTTATGTTTATGTTGGATTGGGTACCACACCGGTACGTTTATATTTATGTTGGATCGGGTACCACACCGGTATGTTTATATTTATGTTGGATTGGGTACCACGCCGGTACGTTTATATTCATGTTGGATCGGGCACCACACCGGTAAGTTTATATCTATGTTAGATCGAGTACCACGCCGGTACGTTTATATTTATGTTGGTTTGGGTACCACGCCGGTACATTTATATTTATGTTGGACCGGGTACCACGCTGGTACATTTATATTTATGTTGGATCGGGTACCACGCCGATACGTTTATATTTGACACAATGGTAAGTGTGTATCAAGAGATTCCAACCAACACAAGAACAACAAGATGAACAACAAAGTGCTAGTGAATCGAAAATGGCCACACACGGCTTCACTGGGCTTGCAACACTTATTTGAACTAGAAAAGTGAGTTTAACAACAAGAACAACAAATACAATATTGCTAGTGAATCGAAAGATCCCCACACGGCTTCACTAAACTTTTATATTCAACAACACAATGTTAACAAGATTTACAAAGAAAGAGATAGAAACTTGACACACAATATTCATTAATCTAAGAACCCTAACAAGAGAAAGGACCCTAAGACTAATAAATATCAATACCAAGTTCTTACTTGGACCAAGAGAAACTCAAAGAACCCCAAGAACCTAGTTTCTATCCAAAATACAACACTAGTATTACTCTACTAGTGAGAATCCGGTTTTGGCCTCTCCAAATGAGAAAGAGAAGTAAAAAATAAGTCAAAAATTTACAAGTCTTTTGTTTCTTCAATAAAAAGATTGAATTAAATCAAGACTATCCCTATTACATGGCTTATATAGTCACTTAGAAAGGAGGGACAAAGACCAAAATACCCTTGGCATTTAAGTGGGTGGGTTTGGGGTGTCTTGGTGGGCCTCTTCACATTTTATTAAATATAGGTCCTTATATGGGCTCTCAAGGGCCTCACATATGGCCAAGAATGTGAACAAGTCTTGGAGTCATTGCAAATCACGTGCTTGGCTTCATGTGAAAGGTCTTGAGCTAGGAATTCCCCTATCATCCTCTCCAACTTGAAGGGAATTTGTCCTCAAATTCGGATCATGGCAATCCTCCACCATTTCCACCCGAGAGAGATCACACACGTTAAAAGTGTTGTGCACTTGATATTGCAGAGGTAGATCAATCTTGTAAGCATTGTTGTTGATCCTTTCTAATACTTGGAACAGGCCATCACCCCGTGGCATCAACTTAGAATTCCTTTGAGATGGGAATCTATCCTTCCTAAGGTGCCCCCACATCCAATCTCCCAGTTCAAGAATGAGCTTTCTTCTTCCTTTGTTGGCTTGCCTCGCAACTTCTTGGTTTTTATCCTCCAACCGCAACCTCGCCTTCTTATGTAGCTTCTTCATGGACTTGGTCCATTTGCTTTCATCTAAGCTTATCACAAGATCACTTGGCTAAGGGGTTTATATCCAAAGGGGTGAGGGGGTTGATTCCATATACACACTCAAAGGGTGTCATCCCCGTGCTCGAGTGTATAACACGATTATAAGCAAACTCAATCAACGGTAAGTGCTCCTCCTAAGAAGTCATTTTTCCTTTAACCATGGACCGTACCATAGATCCTAAAGTCCTATTTACTACTTCCATTTGGCCATCGGTTTGTGGGTGGCATGAAGTTGAAAACAACAACTTAGTACCGAGTCTAACCCCATATGGACTTCCAAAAGTGGCTTAGGAATTTAGAATCCCTATCACTCACTATGGTCCTTGGAACACCATGAAGTCTTACAACATTATCAACAAACAAAGGGGCTACGCTAGGCGCATCATCACATTTAGAACAAGGAATAAAGTGAGCCATCTTGGAAAACCGATCCCCCACGACAAAAATACTATCCCGCCTCCTTCTAGTCCTCTGCAATCCCAACACGAAGTCCATTGATATGTCAAGCCAAGGACGCAAAGGGGTGGACAATGGGGTGTATAACCCATGGGGTTGGAGCCGTGACTTGGCTCCTTTGCACTCAACACATTGGCCACAAATCTAGGCTATATCCTTGTGCATTTTAGGCCAATAAAATTGTTATTCCAAAATTTTGAGGGTCTTCTCGACCCGAAAATGGCCAATTAGACCTCCATTGTGTGCTTCCCTCACAAATAATTCTCTCTACGAACTTAAGGGAACACACAATTGTCTACCTTTAAACAAGTATCCATCAAATTTGGTATAAGGATGGAAACCCCTATCCGTAACCCACCTATCCCTATCCAACTCTTCACTTTCCCTATAGTTAGGAGCGAAGTGAGGGTCCTCGGGATATAAATACTTAAGGCTTTCAAACCCCATCAACTTAGACGACAAAGTAAACACAAACACATGTTTTTAGGAAAAAGCATCGGCAACCACATTGTCTTTACCCTTCTTGTATTGAATAACATAAGGGAAAGTTTCAAGAAATTCAATCCATTTAGCATGCCACCGATTAAGCTTATCTTGTGCCCGTAGATGCTTCAAGGATTCATGATCCGTTCGGATCTCGAATTCTTTAGGCCATAAATAATGTTGCCAAGTGGCCAAGGCTGTAATCAAGGCATACAACTCTAAATCGTACGTAGAGCAGTTTAGAGTTGCTTCTTTGAGCTTTTCACTAAAGTAGGCAATAGGTTTCAATTCTTACATTAAAACCACGCCTATGCCGACTTTGCTAGCATCACATTCGACCTCAAAAGTCTTGTCAAAATTCAGAAATTTTAGCAAATGGCCCGAGAGGAGCATAGCTTTCAAGTCCTAGAAGGCCTTAGCTTGTTCATCTCCCCACTTAAAAGGCTGATCCTTTTTAATCACTTCGGTCAAGGGGGCAACAATGGTGCTAAATCCTTTGACAAAACATCTATAAAAACTAGCCAACCCGTGGAACCTTCTCACTTCACCTACGGTTTTGGGAGTTGGCCAATTTTTAATGGCTTCAATCTTAGATTCATCCACTTCGACCCCTCTTGATCTCACCACAAACCCAAGAAATACAACCTCATGGACATAAAAAGAACACTTTTCTAGATTAGCATCTAACTTCTTCTTTCGGAGGACATCAAACACACATTGTAAATGTTTTACATACTCATCTAAGGACTTACTATACAGCAACACATCATCAAAGTAAAGAACAACAAACTTTTTGATAAATGGCTTCATCACATGATTCATTAGCCTCATGAAAGTACTTGGAGCATTTGTTAGGCCAAATGGCATAATCATCCATTCATAGAGACCGAATTTGGTTTTGAAGGCAGTTTTCCATTTATCACCCGGTTGCATACGAATTTGGTGATAGCCACTCCTCAAATCAATTTTAGAAAATAAACACGAACCACTCAATTTATCAAAAATTTCATCTAACTTAGGAATAGGGTGATGATATTTTACCATTATCTTATTGATGGCTCGACAATCAATGCACATACGCCAAGTTCTATCTTTCTTGGGAACTAGTAGCACTAGAATTGCACAAGGGCTCATACTCTCCTTGATATACCCTTTGTTAAGGAGTTCCCCAACTTGGCATTGTAATTCCTTGGTATCCATCGGGTTTCTCCTATAAGCCGGTTTGTTGGGCAATTGTGAACCTGACACAAAATCTATTTGGTGCTTAATTCCCCGAAGTGGGGGCAATCCTTGCGGTAATTACTTTAGGAAGACATCCTCGTAATCCTTCAAAACATGAGAAATAGGAGGATAAATAGAAATGTTAGTGGTGTTAGAATTAAAATAATGAGCCAAGAGGAGCATCAGAGTGTCCTTGTCATGATCCATGAATAATTCTTTCCTTCTAGCCATCATTAACACACTTTCTTGCCCCTTAGAAATTAGGAGCCCCTCAGTTTCACCTACTTCCTCACTCTCGGTTTCCTCTCTTTCCCCTCATTCTTGGCCTTCTTTCTTTTTTTCCTCAATTCTTGCATCTTTTGGTGTAATTAATTCACTTAAGGAAGACAATAATGGATGAAGAGCGACCTTGCGGCCATCCTTCTCAAGTGTATACCGATTGGACCTTCCATCATATTTAGTTGACCTATCATATTGCCTAGGCCTTCCTAACAACAAGTGACAAGCTTGCATTGGTATCACATCATAAAGCACCTCGTCATGGTAGTTGGCTACCTTAAAATGTATCATACATTGCCTTGTGACCTTTAACTCGCCGTATTCATTCAACCATTGTAACTTGTAAGGACTAGTGTGAGGTGTAGTCGGCAATTTCAAGAAGTTCACCATTGCAACACTAACCATATTCACAACACTTCCACTATCTATCACCATAGTGCACACACTTCCCTTCATAAGACATTTAGTATGGAATAGATTTTCCCGTTGGCTAGGATCATCTATTGACTTACTAATCATGGCACGCCTCACTACAAAGTTTAGAACCACGCACTCCCATTCTTGTGGATAAAGATCCTCATAATCATCATCATCATCATCATGTGGATCATTTTTGGGTTCCTCTCTATTTTGAGGCTCGACCTCATTCTCTTCTTTTTCAAGAACCACTTTCTCACCAAGGTAATACAATCTCCCTTCCTTTAGGATCACATTGCACCGATTTGGACATTCATTAGATTTATGTCCCTAACCTTGACACTTGAAACATTGGAACCCTTTAGGATTAGGATACTTGTGAGCTTCTTATCGGGGAGGAAATTTGTAGACTGTTTAGGATCGGGCAGCCTTGTAGTGGCAGGTTGGTCCTTGTTTTTGGGCCAACCCGAAGATGGTTGAACCATATCTTTGCTCCTTGTCCAACTCGAGGTTGATGGTCCCTTTGCCTTGAATGGCGACCTCTCTTTAAGCTCCCTTTCAATCTCAAGAGCCGCTTGGAAAATCCTTTCAATGGTATCAAACTTGTGAAGTGTCAAATGAGTAGAGATCTCTTTGTTCAACCCACACTTGAACCGAATGATGTCATGGCCAATTTTTTCTCCTCGATGATCAAGCTTTAACAAGAGTTGTTGAAACTCGTCATAGTATGCCATAACACTTTGATTCCCTTGTCGCAAATTGTACAACCTAGCAAACAACTCATGACGATAACTTTCTGGAAGATACCATTGCCTCATTTGGTACCTCAAACAAAAACATAGTGGTGGTTGTCCCTCTACCAACTCGTTGCTGAACCGATTGACGTATTCCCACAAAGTGTTAGCATAGCCTTCAAAATGAGCTATGGCATAACAAATCTTTTTCTCCTCCAAGATATCATTCACTTAAAACACTTTATCATACGCCAAATCCCAAGCAAGATACACCTCGAGGTCACTTTCATCCTTAAAGATAGGTAGGCTCAATTTGATGGTAGTGATGCCTTTGTCTCTTTCTAGGTGTTGGTTTCTTCTTTCTCCATACCTTCGGTATCTCCTTGGATCTATACGACCCCCTCTCATCTCTTCCTCCCTCATGTCGGCATCGTCAAAGGCTCTATACCATTCATAATACTCTCTACCATATTTCTTAAGTTAGACGGGATAGTTTTGGACATTTGGAACTTGATTCGGAGGAATTAGATTTTGAGAAGGTGGTGGTCTTTGGTTTAGTGGAGCTTGGAAGGGGGTTCGGATTTTATGGAGGCATTTAACGTCTGAGTACCTCTTGCAGAACTTGAGGCATTTGGGAATGGGTTGTTCTATTGGAGTTTCGGTTTAGAGGGTTATAAGTTGTTTGGTTTGCGACATTTAGTGGAGATAGTGAAGGATTAGGCAATTGTGCTCATGTTTTAGGAGTAACGGTGGCGGAGGAATTTCTATCATTTCTACTTAACAAAATATGTCGAGGAGTAGAAGGACGAGAGTTCCTTTGACTCTTCACTTGTTCTAACCTCCCACTAATAGTCCTTACTTCTCCCCTTATGGCTCCTACTTTCGTACTCAACCTTTCAAGAGCTTGGGTCATAGCCTCAAGAGTGACCCTCATATTCTCCATTTCATTAGAATCCACGGTTTGAGACGTGGTTCCCTCCATTATCAAGGTATCACCTACATAAGCAACAAATAAGTTAGTTTAAAATCCCTTTCCTTACTTACACTCAAGTTCCACAAGTGTTGTAGATTGGCTAGGAACCCGTGAATCCATAAGGTATGAGTATGCTCTTGCCCGGAATGGATTATTGTTTGAAACGCAAAGAATTCTTGTCAGACTAGAGCCAAGAGTTACAACGTATTCAAACGACAAAAGCACACAAAGAAATGTTGACACGAACACAAGGCTTCAAGGGACTAATTGACAAGCTAGTAGGAATGCACTAGTTTGTTAATTAGATCTCAAGTCAATTAGAGGAAACTAGGAATCAATAATTAGATACTATAACATCCAAATTTAAGCTTAATTATCATGTGAATAGTAACTTAGGTGATGTGGCAGCATGTCATTGGCCGCGGGTCCACAAAAGTAGTTAATTGACTTGAAGTCTTAGTCCCCTTAGATCTTTTGTAATGGATGACTTGTTATTGAGATGGAAAACATAAGGTCTTGTAACCTTTTTCAACTTTTTTTTTCTTTTTCAAACTCAAAAGGTGATGTTTGACCTCACAAGTCCCATAAGACAAGGTTCCTTGTTTGAAGGAAAAGTGGTTGTCAAGTCTTGAAAAGGTGATATTGGCAAGTCTTCTCACAAACAATTTTTTTTTCAATTTTGTCTTACAACCTTTTTTTTTGGATCTATTTCCCTTTATAGAAGTTAAGACATAGGTTGAGGAGAAGTTTAGGATGAACACAACATCAACACCTTCAAGAACATAACAATAATACACCATAATGGTCACTTCCAACGCCCCAACACAAGTCAAAACTCACGGCCACTTCAAGTTTTCAAAACAACAATTCTCTTCCAATTAAGCTCAACTTTAGATTTAGACACTTTTTGTGTTGATGAGGTGGAAATCAACACAGGAAACAAACTAAACAAGTAAAATCTTTTGTAGATCTACAACCAATTTTTCGACCAAAATGTTCAAGAACACACTTTTTAGTAAGAGCTTCCCAAGATTGGTTTTGTAAGAACAAAATCTAGCCTTGAGCTTTGATACCAAATGATACAATAGTAAGTGTGTATCAAGAGATTCCAACCAATACAAGAACAACAAGATGAACAACAAAGTACTAGTGAATCGAAAATGGCCACACACGGCTTCACTAGGCTTGCAACACTTATTTGAACTATAAAAGTGAGTTTAACAACAAAGACAATATTTATAGTGAATCGAAAGAGCCCCACATGGCTTTACTAGACTTTTATATTCAACAACACAATGTTAACAAGATTTACAGAGAAAGAGATAGAAACTTGACACACAATATTCATTAATCTAAGAACTCTAACAAGAGAAAGAACCCTAAGACTAATAAATATCAATACCAAGTTCTTACTTGCACCAAGAGAAACTCAAAGAACCCCAAGAACCTAGTTTCTAGCAAAGATACAATACTAGTATCACTCTACTAGTGAGAATTTGGTTTTGGTCTCTCCAAATGAGAAAGAAAAGTAAAAAATTTACAAGTCTTTTGTTTCTTTAATAATAGGAATGAACTAAAGCAATACTATCCCTATTACATGGCTTATATAGTCACTTAGAAAGGAGGGACAAAGACCAAAATACACTTGGCATTTAAGTGGATGGGTTTGGGGTATCTTGGTGGGCCACTTCACATTTTATTAAATATAAGCCCTTAGATGGGCTCACAAGGGCCTCACACATGGCCAAGAATGTGAACAAGGCTTGGAGTCGTTGCAACTCACGTGCTTGTCTTCGTGTGAAAGGTCTTGAGCTAGGAATTCTCGTATCAGTATTTATGTTGGATCGGGTACCACGCCGGTACGGTACATGAACATAGATTGTTCCCTGCAGGTCATGACTATTTGTGCAAAAATAAGTCCCAAAGCATGTGTGTACATATTTGTGTTGTTTCTGTGGATGTTTACAGTATGGTTGATACTCTTGATGGTTATGTGGATTATTTGTGAGCACTGTTTGACCTATTGTTGCTGTATTTTTGATTCATTGAATATTTGTTATGTGATAATGCCTATCTACTTGTCATTTGATTTATGTTGTGTACTTGATATTAAATTAAGTTGGCCTATGATACCTACCAATACATAGTGGTTTGTACTAATACTACCCTGTACTCTTCTTTTGTTGAGTGCAGAAAGTGTTCTAGGCTTCGACATGATCTCACCTCTAGAGTTTGATAGCAAATCTTGATCCAAGGGTGAGCACTCTGTCTCCAGGATGCCATGGGTCATATTATTTGTTCTTGTCCATCTTTCGGGCAATGAAACATTCTTTATTTACTTTATTTTTGGATATCACTTTAGATATGATCTTTGTTAGTAGTTCTTGTACGATGACTTTCGGGTTTTGGAAATTTTAGTAAGTAGTTTGTTTGAATTTCCACATTAATAATAATTAGTCCTAGATATTTGTTATTATGTTAAATTTTATAATAATATCATCTAATATTGACTAAGATTTTGGGTAATGGTTCAGTTTGGATGGTCCTCCCACAGGAAGATTAGTGTAGGTGCCACTCATGGCCATTTTAGTCGTGAAAAAGTTGGTATCAGAGCTCTATGTTCGTCAATATCGTCGTACAAGAACATGTCTAATAGAGTCTTACGAAATGGTACGAAGACGTTTGTACTTTTCTTCGAGAGGCTATAGGACACTAGGAAAATTCAAATTCTTCTTTCTTACAAGCTATTACTTGAATTTAATTGGTATTTGGCGATTCCAATTAGTATTTGTTAATAAGAGTATTGTCAAGTAGAGTTTCATATATTGGTGTGTAGGGGCCCACACGTAATCTTCGTAAGTCTATGAGGCATGTAGAAGTCATTTTCCTTTCTTTCTCTCCATCGTGTCATCCTAATATTGGACTACTAGATTGAATCCAATTGGTATCTAGACAATTTCAATTGGTATCTTTATAATTTTGAATAAAAATCTAGGAGATTTTAATTAGTATCTGTTAATAAGATCTAAAAGTTATTATTAATAGGTAAAGACTTGTGAAAGTTATGAACTTATTGATTACTTCTGTTTGATATTTGTTTAAACTTGTGTTGCTAGATTTTTATCATTGTTGTGAATTATTTTTGTTAAGTGATGAAAATTGACTACGCTGTTTTTGTTGATAAATGTGATAGGATTATTTGATTTCTTGTTAATGTGAAACTAGAAATTCTATGGTGCTTACTTATTTTTTGTACTATTATACTAATGAGATTGATGGTATGAGAATTGACAGGATGATATGAGAATGTGATGTCGAGAAAAGATGGTGAAAAAGTGACATGAGTAAAAGACTGAGGTGATATATGTTTTTCATAACGAGAGGTTCTTGTTAATAATGTTGTTGCTGGACTCTTGTGTAGTTCTATTATTTGATATTATTTGGGGATCCTTGTGTGGTCCGGTCATTGAGACTGTGTTTAGAATTTTTGTGCAGTTCTATTATTGAAACTATAATGGGTTCCTTATGAGACTAGCTAAGTGACATTATCTTTGAGTTCCTTATGTGAACGAATACCTAATGCTTGGCAAAATAATGAGTTTTAAATAAAAGTGATAAAAACTAGAAGAGGTTGTTGATACCTACAAAGTTTGATCGATGACTTGTCTGGAATGTGATATTTGTGATGAGGCCGTCAATGACCTATAATCGATTTATTTTGTTTGGCCTTGCTTTTGTGCTAGTGGTGTGGGGACCACTCTTGAGGTGATTAAGAGTTAAGTAAAGCCTATAATAAAAATATTGTTAGGTAGAAATAAGAATGACTCTATATATCTTAAATTGGTGTTAGTGATATAAGAGAGGTTTGGCTTAACCATGAAGTGTTTGTCGTCAAAATATATTGAGTTAGTGATTGTTAGGACATAAGTTATAGCTGTGGATTTATGCATTAGGAAAACTTTTGAGAAGATAAATTATTACTAACTTGACCTTGTGGTTTAATTATACATTTGCATGTCTGACAAAGTTGGTTGATATATGACACTTTTAGAGGATAGTAATTTTCATGATAATGGCAATGCAAAATAAAATGACTTAGTTACATTCATAAAATAATTAGTGATGACCCTGAATGGGAGAACAAATAAATTATTAAATGGCATGATAGATATTTTCTTGAGTAATACTTGGTGGATATTTCTTGTTGAGTGGTTAAGGTATGATGATTAGATGGATATTAACAATATTGTAGAGGATAATGTGATATAGACTCTAATTCTGTGGGACCTGTAAAATGACATGTTTCTACCTCTTTTGAATCCTATTGCTTTTCTTCTCTAGTTTAGATTAGTTGTAGTGTGGCTATGATGTAAACCTATGTTTGGGATGTGGTTTTAGTTATTGAAGAATGATTTGTATGTTTAGCCTTATTGGGCTAGTGTGGTAGTCTTAAAACTGTAAGTTGGGTAGAGTTGACTTGAGTACCTTGGTTCTAGTCGAAGTTCGTATCTTAGGCTTGAAGATGGATTACTTGACATTTAGAAGATGAACTAGAAACCTTAGCCTGGTTTGGGGCAGAGTGTGCTTATTTATGGAAATTGAGGATTAGAAGTGGGATCGTCTTGCCCACTTAGCCTTAAACTTGTGTTAAGCATTGTGGAATAAGTTGTGGATGTTAGACATAGATGAGGCTGGTAAATCTTATAATAAGGTTACTTTGTAACTTGATAACTTGTATTGATGTTCCTAGATTATTGCTTTTGAGTTATAGTTATGATACTTCCCGTGGAAGGGATATTGGGCATTTAGAGATGTTATTTCCTCTTAGACTTGATGATTGACCTCTAGAGATGCTATTTCCTCTTAGATATGCAAATTGATCTAGAGAGGTGATATTCCTCGTAGTCATGATGTATGACCTGTCGATATAAGATATTCTACAGACGATTACATGTTTATCTATATTATGCCTCTAATATGTGAGATACCTCCTATATGTGAGATGATTAGAGATATGCTACGACTTATAAATATGATTTCTCAATATGAGTTTCAGATATGTATATTTCCCTATGGCCGTGATTATGATGTTGTGACTATTTCGGATGAATTAATGAATCAAGGGTTGTGTTATGATAATGAATAAATATCCGAGGAGTGTTTATCAGTGTAAAGGATACGATTACAGTTTATGAATACATATATATTTGTATACACATCTCTCTAATATGGTACGGAGAAAGATGTAGTATATTGCTTACGACTTTATTAATTAGATATTAGTGATGGCATGCTTAGTTGAAACATGGTAACTAGAGATGGTTAATGCGTCACTTATGGTGAGGTTGGGTCTAGCATAGGTGAAGATTAGTAGGTATTGATGACTAAGTTCGTGATATCGATTAGCCGGTAAATAAGGAGTTGTGTGTTAATGAGGCTAGATAATAAGAGATGTTGGTAACAAAAGGTGACTAGTTAATAATTTTGAATAGTTGCTAAATGGTTAAACTAATGAATATTTAAGCAAGGACTAGTTGGTAAATGATGGTTAGTTTATGAATCGTGTCGGTTAATAAAAGATGCTTAGGTGACAAGTAGTAATGTGTTGTTTAATAATGATTAACAGATATAGGATGAATAGTTGATCATAATGAATGGTGGATAAATTGCGGTTTTGGTCTAGTGATGAACCTTGACTTGATGTTAGACGTTGGTTATTAAATAAATAGTGATTAGTTTCTATCCTGTGAATAAGGATTATGTGATGGATAATGTTTAGGTTAATAACTAGAGGTTAAGTGATGACTAGTGAACTAGTGATTCTATTGTAATAAGTGTTGGTTAACTAATAACGAGCAGTTGGGAAGTATTGACTAGATAGATATTCTACGGTGATATGACTATTTTATGAGTATTTAAGTGTATGTTATTCGGTAATGACTATTATGATGATATATTGATACCTCGCAAGGCCGGAGGATACTATTGGGATGATATTGATACCCGACAAGGTCGGTGATATTGTCGTGATGATGTTGATACCCGATAAGGCCGGAGGATACATTTATAATATGTTGATACCCGGTAAGGCCGGAGGATAATATTGATGATGTGTTGATATTCGACAAGGCCGGAGGTTGATTACGATGATGATGGTCCTGATGAGGACAATTCTGATGAGTTGTGGTATTGATTATGTACTTTGCATTCATTCCTGCATGTGTATCGCCTATCACTTGTATGCACCTATATTTATCAGTCAGTATAGGACAGTTGCATATATATGGGTGAAAATATGCCTTGTGTTGTTGTATACTGATTAAACCTTTCAAGTCTGGGTGGTGGGGTACGCATGGGCTTGGCTAGGAATTTAGTTGTTCGTAAGTTAAGGACTAAGGAGATTGTGTCTGTAAAGGTCCAGTGGAAGAATCATCTTATTGAGGACACTTGGGAGACCAAAGCAGACATACGTAGCAAGTATCCACACTTTTTTATGATTCAGATAACTATTTGTTTCCTCTTTTTGTCACTTATTTGTCATTCGGGGATGAACAATTATTTAATTGGTATCTGATGTAACGACCCTCCCAATCATTTGTTAAATTTTCTCATCTTTCTTATTTTAGCTCTCTCCATAGTTGTATACGTGAATTATGACTCACGGGTTGAGTACTACTAATTTTTTAGGTGCTCAAGAGTAATTTAAGTCATTAGCGGAGTAATTGAGTTGAGAAAATTAAATTCGATAATAATCAACCTTTGATCGAGACAGTTTTGAATTAGTATCATAGTATTTTCAATGGACCCAGAATGTACTTTGTAGTCAATTTAATATTTGATTTATTTCTATGGAGCTCCGAATAAATTTTGAGGATATATTAAAAGATTGAGATATTTTTTTAAAATAATTAGTGTAATTATTAATTGATGGGTCAAAACCCACAATTTAGTTAATTATGTGGTCAATAAAAGAATAATTTTAAATGGGTAGGGTTTACCATATAGATCGTATTAAAATCATAGTGTCGGGAGAAGAGGGGCACGAGCTTACGGTTTTTTCCTTTGTGCTAGTAGCGAAATCCAGGTAATGCTTAATTGTATTCTATTGAATGAAATCTTTGATGCCACTAATGAATCACATCGATAATTGTGCATTTAGCATGAGGCAAAGGGAAGGTTGAATGGTAGTGGATTAAATTTGGTTAACAAATTTGTTATTGATTTTTTTATTTTAGTCACTGGACGTGACTAGAGAAGAGGCAACAACCTTATTGAGCAACTTTGTCCATTTTTTTTAAGTTCAGTGGACTAAGTAATTGATAGGTTAGGATAATAAACTATTGGTTAGTGAATAAAATAGTGTAAACTTTTTTCTTTATGTTGAGTAATGATTAGCCAATTATTGGCATAAAGATAGAATTTGCATGTTAGTGTATTATGAGCTCAAGGGTCTGTAAGTTATTTTCCCATATATTGCTTCCGATTTTGAGGCTTAGAGAAATTGAGTTGCCGATGTAGAAATTTTAGATTAAGAAAAGCATAAATGAGGGTCATTAGATTCATACTCTTATGTAGATTATATATTTGAACAGATTTTGATTATTCGGAAGCTTTATGGAAGAGCAAGATCCTCTCAAATTAGTGTGCATTTGATTTCTTCAGTGGAGGTTGATTAGTGTTTAATTGGAGTTTAGACTTAACTTAATTGTGTGTATGCTCCTAAATTGGATACTTGTTGCTTGATATTCGTACATGCTTTAAATTGTTGATGTTTGGATTGTTGATTCGTGTATAAATGTTTATTGAAAATTGACTTGATGGAATTGTCTTATGACTTTAAGTGTACTTATAAACTTGGTACATTGTGTGGCATGCTGTGAGGTTGTGTAAATTGATAGTGATAATACTTGTTTATGTTTATGTTGGATTGGGTACCACACTGGTACGTTTATATTTATATTGGATCGGGTACCACCCCGGTACGTTTATATTTATGTTGGTTTGAGTACCACGCCGGTACGGTACATGAACATAGATTGTTTGCAGCAGGTCATGACTATTTGGAAAAAAATAAGTCTCATAGCATGTGTGTACTTATTTGTGTTATTTCTGTGGATGTTTACAGTATGGTTGATACTCTTGATGGTTATGTGGCTTGTTTGTGAGCACTATTTGACCTGTTGTTGCTGTATTGTTCATTCATTGAATATTTATTGTGTGGCGATGCCTGTCTACTTGTTATTTGATTTATGTTGTGTACTTGCTATTAAATTGAGTTGGCCTATGATACCTATCAGTACATAGTGGTTTGTACTGATTCTACCATGTACTCTTTTTTTATTGAGTGCAAAAACTGTTCTAGGCTCCGACATGATCTCACCTCTAGAGTTTGATAGCAGATCTTGATCCAAGGGTGAACACTCTGTCTCCAGGCTGTCATGGGTCATCTTATTTGTTCTTGTTCATCTTTCGGGAAATGAAACATTCTTTATTTTTTTTATTTATGGATATCACTTTAGATATGATCTTTGTTAGTAGTTCTTGTACGATGACTTTCGGGTCTTGAAAATTTAGTAAGTAGTTTTTTTGAATTTCCGCATTAATAATAATTAGTCCTGGATATTTGTTATTATGTTAAATTTTATAATAATATCATCTAATATTTACTAAGTGTTTGGGTAATGGTTCAATTTAGATGGTCCTCCCATAGAAAGATTAGTGTAGGTGCCACTCATGGTCATTTGGTTCGTGACATCACCCTTGACTAGTCCCCTCTCCGGCAACCACATCTACTTGCTTACCGGTATTCTTGCTTCTGGTAACCGGCATCATTACTATAATAAGAGAAACAAAAGGATTTAGTGGTCAACTATGACTTCATATACAATATAGGCTCTATCGCATGATCTAAGACATGAAGAAAAAAAACAATTCCTAAATTTCCATAGCCTCCTGTTTATAGATGTGGTGCACGACACACCGATAAACAAAACTCTACGTAGACACGACTTTGTACACTCACTAGGACGAACTTCTCTGATACCACTTTTGTCACGCCTCAAATCCTATTGGGGCGAACTTGCACCCGTAACCGAGGAGGCCCGGGAGAACCAACTCATAACCTTATACTTCCCATGCATACCTCTATGACAACCCGAAATTCGGACAGCATCATGTTGCATATAAAAGGAAATAATCACCTGTGTAAGCTCGAGCACACGTATATATGTATATACAATACTTGGCCGTTGGATCCATCACGTCTATTAACAAAATATCACCTTGACTGTACATTAGGTCTACAAAGCCTCTAGATAATACACAGAGTTTAACTAAGGCCGGGACACACCCCGCCATATAACTAACTTCTATACAATACCAAAAGTGACTGGATATGACACGGAAAGCCCCGAAGCAAATTGGAGCTTACCAAAAGCAGCTGGATATCCTGGCTCCTACTTGTGCGGTGTATGAGCTGAGGTACCTGTGCCTGCAACATGAAATGCAGGTCCCCCATGGGGGACGTCAGTACGAAATATGTACTGAGTATGTAAAGCTGTAGATAATCACATATGATATAGGAGCTCAATAGAAATTAGAAACAAGTGAATAAATCTTAATAGGAGTGGACCACACTTACTAGAACTTGTGACAGCCTATACATTGTATTTATTCAATCACTTTACCTTCGTTCTTATCATCTTTGTAATCATTACTGTATTGTACTGTGACCATTAGGTTGCCTCCAGTACATATCAACTGGGATCGACCCATGATAGGCTTATGCCCCTGGGATACCACCCATAAACACATAAATAGGGATCGACCCATGATAGTCTTATGCCCCTGGGATACCACTCGATAAGAGAGAACTTCCATCACTTAGTTCAATTAATCTTTGAGATTGTTATTTCGGTCGCCACCGCATTTTTGATACTTTGAAACAATGATACATCAATAAGAGACATATAAATAGACCATCAATGCAATAACAATGAAGTAAGAACTCATTGGCACATCAATGAAGTGTTTTGGAGTCATCAATGTCATAACAATGAAGTAGGAACTTATTGGTATATCAATGAAATGTTTTGGAGTCATTAATAGCACATGAATCTTGTTTGAGTAATCGGATACCTTTTGACATTCATTAGTGCAATAAACATGTAAGATTTGGAAGACAAGTAAGTATTGGAATGTCTTGACATCTTGTAGGGTGGAAACAAGTTCATTGGTAACGTATGACATCATACAAAACCATTATGGATCACATGTTATTGAATAACTTTGAAAACTTTCTTAATAGAACAATTGTTCACTTTCATGCCAAAGATATGGTATAGAGTATGCTTTACATACCTGACTGTCAACCTTCAATACTAGTCCCAAATGGACTTCCCGTCTTTTTGGACAATGAACATATATAGCAATCTAGTATTAGCGACCAAACGTCACAATTCAATTATTTGAATTCACCAAACTAGTGGTTAAGTAGTAAGCCTTAATTACACCATAAAGGGTGTCACTTTAACCCTCTTATTCTCCAATTACAATCACATGCCATGCATATTCATACAACATCCTCCAATATCAAGTTTGGATTCATTTATCCTTCCAACCAATCCATTAAACCAAATTGAGCCATAGACATAAATAATCATCAATTCAATAGTATATCACCATATCCACCTTCCATAACTCAATTACCATGTCCACCTTCCATAACTCAATTACCATATCCATCTTCCACAATTCAATACAACCAAACCATGCAAAATAGTCCCTAACCCTATTTTCATCACCTTTCAATAACAACCAATACATATAATCCTCTATCACACATATACATATGGAAAAGAACAAAGGCAAACAATATTCATACCTTAGAATTCACCTCTTGATTATGCAATCCTGTTTGCACAAATAATAGGTGTCGTTCGAAGCTCTCGAGATGACAAACACAGTTATCGGATTACTTTGGAATTTCTACGGTTGAATCAAAAGTAATTTAAAGGTCAAATTTGGCTAGGGTTTGTTCTTTCTCAATGATTGATGATGAAAATGAGTTTTTGAACTCATATACATGTATATATACACATATTCCGGTCCATAATATAATAAGAAATGACCAAAATGCCTTTAAAATTTAAATAATGTCAAATCTGTCCTTTGGTGGACTGTTTTGATAAGCTAAAGTAGATCGACCATAACTCTTTGCTCCGATATTGGATTTGGGTGAAATTGATATCGTTGGAAGGATAATTCAAAGGGCTTTCATTTAATATAAAGTAGTCCACCCAGTTCGTCCTGTACAAGGAGTTATGGTCGTTTGAAGTTGATCCTAAAAATCTGTTTTGATAGGCTGAAGTAAAATGAGTATAACTCCTTGCTTAAACGTTGGATTTGGATGAAACCAATTGCATTGAAAGTAAGACTCAAAGATCTTTCTTTTCATAGGTTGCCGCTCTCGCAATTCATTATATTAAGGGAGTTATGATCGTTTGAAGTTGACCTAAAAATTCGGCTGGCCTCAGTAGTTTGTGTGCAGGAAATTTTCCTGCACATTTACTATTCCCAAATATCCCGGCCACCGTTTTATAGTTTTGAACGTGCTCGATTATATCCGAAACCTATTCATTTTTGAAAATCTTTATATTGTTGGAAAGCTTATTCAATAACCTTCGCATGGAACCAACGATGGGCAAATTCCGGTATAAATAAAATAAAAAAATTAATTTTATATAAATAAGACCAATACACGTACTTGAATACGCCAATACACGTACTTGAATATGGGGTGTTACACATACAGATCTAGATATGTATTTCAGTACAAAACATGCATATGTATTTACGAAATACATATCATATTCTTATTAAACAGTAACAAACATAACTATAATATATATCTTCATATGTATTTGCAAAATACAAATATGACTCATATAAAATAAGAATATACACATAGATTAGGTATGTATTCTGTAAATACATATGCAGAGCTATATGTATTTTATATGGTGTTGGATTTATCTTTGAACTGTGCATACTATGTCATTTTAGAGGGTAACATATGTACTTATTTATTTTCATTTACTGTTTAAGATATGTATCATGTGTTTTTTTATTACCTATATTTATATGCATATAATTGTCATTTTTTGTTATAGAGATTTTGTGTCCTATATGTTTATATATACATGTGAGTCAGATATGTATTTTTGTAAATACATATGCAGATATATATGTATACTTTTTATCGTAAATACATATGCAGATCTGTATGTCTATTTATTTTGTATTTTTTGAATATGTATATATGATATCGATATTTGTCTTTTAAAAATAAAAGATAG
The DNA here is from genome assembly GCA_030864225.1 of Capsicum baccatum var. pendulum. Taxonomy (NCBI): domain Eukaryota; kingdom Viridiplantae; phylum Streptophyta; class Magnoliopsida; order Solanales; family Solanaceae; genus Capsicum; species Capsicum baccatum. Next base: position 29,071,544 of record CM061556.1, on the reverse strand, counting down.
AGATAGAAGAGTAAAAAAAAAATGAAAAAAAAGAAGTGAAAAAGGAAAAAAAGAAAGAAGAATGAGAAATAGAAACTAGAAATAGAAGTGTAAAAGCAAAAGAATTTTGTTTTAAAAAAAGAAGAAGAAGAAGAAAACGAAAAAAATATATGAGAAAAGAAAAAAAAAGAAAACGAAAAAAGAAAAAAATAATTAAATAAACGAAAAAGAAAAAAAGAAGAGACGTAGAAGAGAGAAAATAAAGTGGAAAGAAAAAAATAAAAAATAAAAAGAAATTAAAATAAAATAAATGAAAAAACTAACAAGAAAAAATAGTTAGAGATATAAGAGAATGATATTTTAAAATTTTGAATATCATGAAAATAATAATCTTCATATTTGAGTTTGATTTGGAAAAGGAATCTACTAATTTAATTTAAATAAGAGTAATTTTGGAAAAGGAATCTACTAATTTAATTTAAATAAGAGTATTTTATGAGAATTTAATTAGATGAGATAATTATTCTTTATTTAACTCAACTAATTTGAGTAAAACAAGAGCAGTAAATCTTGTTGTATATGTATTTGTATAGCAATAGTTTACTTAAATACAAAATACAATTTGCTATTTTTCGTAATTATGAAAGTATTGCTATAAAAGTTAGCATTAAGACTCTATAATTGCTATTTCTGAAAAATTTTTTCCTAATTCAAACCATCCTGTTGAGTCCAACATACATGGTCACTATGCATAGCCACTCTTTAGATGCAAGTGGTGGCCCATGAATTTGGGCCTTGACAATTCACCCCTATATTTTGTCACTTTAATCCTTTAACCACTTCTTTTACTATATATATTTCTTATCGATTTTGAGTCTTCAAATAATTGAATGTTAGCCTAAATTTAATGTCCCAAAATCCTTATTCTATGAATAATGCAGTCAATACACTTTCTAGACAAAATCAGCAAAAAAAAAAAAAAATTTGTTCGTCATGTTAATAGTTCTATCACAAATTTGAGAATGGTATAGTCCTAAAGATATTTCAAGACTTTTTCCAACATAATCACATTGTCACATTTCTTTGAAACTGAAAGATTGTTAGCATTGGTGAGACTTTTTCTAAACCTTCATTTGGATACCTTCGTGAATGAAGAAAACATGTGTACTACTTTATTATTTCTTTTGTTTCGCTTTATTTGACAATATCTATATTTTGTCTATTTTGATAAGAATATTGCAATTTTACATTTTCTTACCAAGAAACTTTTATTGCAGCCCAAATAGCACGACATACTTAAAATTGTAACATTCAAATTTTCATATAAAATATTTAAGACTAAAAATTTTAAAAGTTTTTCTTCTAATTTATCAAATTTTATATCAAGTCATATTGTGATAAGCAAAGCAAAGTGAACTTGAAGTAATATTTATCTGTCGCTCAATTTTAAAATAGTTTTTTAATGATGGATGCTCTTATTAGAAATGTGATGATCGCTTTAGTTATCTTAACTTGATCTTTCATGAATTTGAACAAAATATTTTAATCACGGTCTAAAGAATATCAAGAGTCACAATTAGATTTCTTGACAATTTAAAAAGAGAGATTGTTAAGTTTTAATATACACATATTGAAAGTTCTATAATAAAATTCTAAATTGTATGTTCAAAAATTATTAACTTTAATTTGGTTTCTTCATTACATCCGTAATTATTTATTCTCTTTGCCACTAACTTCTTTTTCAATATTATGGTAATGAAGAAGTAAATGGTCTATCTTTTAACATATTATTTTTAAATGAGAAAATACTCAATTTCACCCTTGAACTATATCCAAAACGGCTGAAACAAACCTCAACTTAAAAGGAGTTTTATTACCCCTCTGAACTAATTAAAAGTGTAATTTTGATACCATTAATGCCTACGTGGCACATACGTGGCATACCTAATCACGTATATAGAATAAATCTGAAGATTTGTTAACAAAAACAATGATAAAAATTAATTTTTTTTTTATAAAATCACAATTTAAGTTATAAAATATACTAAAAATCTCTTCAATTTGTAAAAATTATAAACATCTCTATTTTTAGTATTTTAACTAAAAAATAGAGATCTATCCTAAAGATCCCTACTTTTTCGGATACAACTTAGCGGATTGAAGCTGCGATTTCTTGGTTCATTAACGGCGTGATTATAAGTGCAGTTTTTTTGCCATAACTTTCTCCACTTCTTCAGATTTTGAATTGAGGTAGTTCCCCCCAAATTCATCCTCACTCTCATCTAATCAAGTTCAACAATTTATATCAAAAATTAAATTAATCTTTATCTTATATTTTTCAAGTTTAGTCCGTTAATATTCTTGAATAAAGGCTTAGTACAAAATGCCAGCTGGAAAGATAAGATAAGAAGCAATAATGGAGATATAGCAGATACGACAAAATAAACAGAGACAAGATATTCATTGTATAGATTTTATTTACGTAAAAGTCTTTTAATTATTGTAAGTTACTATTTTTGTGAAGACTTTTTAGGTAGCCTAGGTAAATAGCCTTTTTGACTGATTTAGATATCCGCCAAGATATTATAAATTAAATGAATAAAGAGCAAAAATACAAAGAATTAAAACAATTTATTTCTGAAAAACGTAAAGAATTAAAAATAAGAATAGAAAGACTACATTATAATATATTTGCCGGAGTTAGTGAAAATTCAATAAATACACAAAAAGATGAAATATCAAAATTAGAATCACAAATAGACAGCTAGAAGGAGACGTTGGGACACTCCATAAAACCCATAACATTTATCAATCTTCTTCTGCAGGTACAAGCAAAGGAGTTAGTCGACCAAGATACCAAAATACAAACATGAATAAAATATTTGAAAAATCATTTACACCAAAAACACAAAAAGACCATTTATTCATACCCCCACAAATTAACACATACTGAGATAGCCTAAACCAAAACAAAAAAGTTTATAATTATACAGCCCAGAAATATATAGAAAACAGGACTTACCTCCTGTTGTATTACTTCATTTGATCCTGCAATAGAGTGTATACCATCAACATCATTCGATATGAAAAGGCGAATAAAGTCTGAATTTACTGAAGAACCTATTGGCATGCGTCATGATGGTTTTGAGGATTTTGGTACTAAACCTCTTGAGCATTTGAGATAGTGACTGATGAATTTCAGAGTTACCAGATCACTCCTTTTGTATCTTGTGTTTATTTTTGCATTTAAGATATTTTAGACTAATTGTTTATACTCTATATTAGAGGCTTGTTTTAGTGACAGCCACACCTAGGATGTATCTTGAATTATTATTTCATTTTTTATATTTTGAAATTATTTTCTTCTTCTTTCGCTTCTGATTTACTTTAATTATTGATCTACGGTTGGGATAAGCTTACCAGTATCGAAGGGTATAACAAGTGTCATCATGTACTATATTTTAATCATGACAGTGAGGGACGAATGTATTTTTTTAATACCCTGACAATTAGTTATCAAGGGTTTATTGACTTAGACAAGGTCTCAAGTCATAATGTAAAAAACAAATATTCAAAAAAAGGATTAGATTCTTAACTTAGCCTTCATAAATAAGATCGACCCACAATTCTTTGTGAACACTTTGGGTATTAATCCAAACCATCCATTTAGCCCAACATACTTGGTTCACTATGTGTGGCGATTCTTCAGATGCAGTGGTGGCCCATGAATTTGGGCCTTGACAATCTACCCTGTATTTTATGAAAAAATTACTTAAATCACCATCTTTAGTTTTCAATATTACTTAAAATCCCACCTCATTAAATTAATTATAAAAATTCCTTCTAAGTAATTAAAGGCTCTCATTTTCAGATACATTAATACTCACTCCTCTACACAATTTAATATTCTCAAATTTTTTTCCAAAATCATGATAGCAATACTGCAATTGATGTCAGTTACCTAGTTTGAATCACAAACGTGTTCTCCTCCACTCCATCAACATTAAAGTTTCAACTTTCACATACAACCTTCATTAACTTTCTTCTTTAAATTTATTTTGGAGGTTAGTTTGTTTTAAATTTATTTTTACGTTTATTAGTTCAGAAATTGAAGCTAATATATTTAAGATTTTCTGTTTTTTCATCATCTTAACTTCATTAATGGAGTCAAAACCATCTTTTAGTATTGGTCTTACTCAACTGCATGCAACAACTTTAACTGAAGTTGGTGCTGAGTTTATCTTTGATCATTTTCATTATAAAGACAATATTTTTTGCGAAAATAGATTTAAACATCGAAATAATCCGTTAATGATAAAGAGGTTACGGAAGGTTGTTATCAGTAAATGCAAGAAGTTTGTTGTTGCAGTTTTAAAGAGAAAAAAGAAGATAGTTGCGGAAAGAGACCCATTATCAAAGGTATGATTTTTATGTATCTGACAGATCTATTTCGTTCAGATACGTATCATTTAAGTCTCTTGATTTAAAATGAAACATATAGGAATGTAATAGTGCTTCTGATACATAGATATAACTTAAAAAATTTAATATCGTTCATTGATACATAATTTGCGATGTATGTGATATGAGTTTTTCGCTCCTAATACATTCAATATAATGATCTTTCTGATACATAGATATACCCTGAAAAGTTTTAAATTTTCGTTCACTAATACATAATTTGCTATATATTTAATATGGGTTTCTCACCCCTAATACATTCAATATAATGATCTTTCCGATATATAGATCTAACCTGAAAAATTTTTAATTTTCGTTCGCTTATGCATAATTTTCTATGGGTTTGATATGGGTTTATCCCCCTAATACATTCAATATAATCATGTTTTTTTCTGTTAAATAATGTATCATATGAATCAATATTTTTTCATTATTCTTTGTTCTTATATTATGTATTGTACATGAATGCAGGGGGTGAAATATGTTATCAAAGTTGTTTCACCTCATCCTCTGAGGTTTGGTAGTCATGTAACTGTAATTTTCCACTTAATTTTTGAAAATTATGTGGATTTAGAAGTAATGCAGTTGTTTAAACAAACATACTTTGAAATATTTCTTGATATGCCAAAAGAGATACATTTATATTTAGGAACTCTGGAGTTTTTTTAATAGGTTTTGTTGAGTTTCTTTGTGATGGCTCGGTTCCTTCGTCTGAATTTGATGCAGAATATCATCAAAATAGTAAATTATGATTAAGATTCATAATTCAATATCTAAACATGCAAAAACTACATTATACCTAATACTAGAGTTACATTAACTTCATAACAGATACAAGTTTCTATTGAGCAAAAAATAATTTTTTACAACTTATGCTAGATACATATTGTATTGACCAACTTATGCTAGATACATTGTATTAACGAACTTAGGATCATACACACAATAATACTCTGATCTCTTGTAAGAGATACATATTATAAGAGATACATACTATTTATAATCAAAGCATAAAATGTATCTGTTGTTGTAAGAATATGTATCTCTCATATATATAATTCACTCAAAAAATATAATGATAGATACATACAACACATATTCGTACATAATATGTACCTTCAACCTTATTAATATGTATTTTTGGTATGCATATTTCACTTAAACTAAAAAAATATGAGATAAAATACATCTATATAATTAATAAACCAGAGATATAAGATATAAAAAAGGTATCACATATATCAAAATACATATTATAAGAGATACATACTATACATAATCAAAGCATAAAATGTATCTGTTGTAGTAAAAATATGTATCTCTCATATATATAATTCACTCAAAAAATATATTGAGAGATACATACAATACATATTCGTACACAATATGTATCTTCAACCTTATTAATATGTATCTTTGATATGCATATTTCACTCAAACTAAAAAAATAAGAGATACATACATCTACATAATTAATAAACCAGAGATACAAGATGTACAAAAAGTATCAGATATATCTAAATATGTATCTCAGCCTAATTATTGCTCCAACTATGAACATGCAAATATCTTTGAAAGCACGTCTCTAAATGTAACTTCAATAACTCTTCTTCTTTTAATAGGAACTCAACTACCCAAACTAGTGGATCTTCTTTTTTTAGAATCATGTGTTTCTTTTTTCTTAGCCTTTTTTGCATGCTTTTCATGCAATTTCTTCATCGTAGCGGGATCGTTTGTGTACTTGGATCTATTTTCATTAAAATCATCAAAATTTTTGTCAAAAATATCAGGAACAAAATTAACAACTTCTTCATATTATTTGATGTTGTCTAATTGAGAGATTCCAAGACTAAAAGATAGTCCTGAATCTATATTCATTAAGTTAATTTAATTGATATAGACTGAAATATCGATAAACAAAGCCTTAATTCAACAATGTTAATGAAACAAACTTATAAGAATTTAAAATGAAGAGATTTGCTTTTTGATAAAAATTGTACAAGATGATAAGAAAATAGTGAAGATGGTTTTAGAAAAAATACCTCAATTCAAAAGTTTGAAATCAAGCAAATAATGGGATGAAAACCGCACCACAAATTTCGACGTTAAAGGAGTAAGAAATCGATATTATATTTGGTAAAGTCATATCCGATTAAAAGTAAATGAATGTTTTTTAATATATATCTTCATTTTTAATCATATAAAGTAAAAATTGAAATATTTATAATTTTTAAAAGTGAAGAAAATTTTAGTATTTTAGTAACTTAAGTGGTTCTTGAAAAATTTCCATTAAAGCAAAATATCCAGGTGGACAATTCACAATATAAAGAAGAATATAATTAAAGGAAAGAGTTGGTACTCCAATTCATTTTAAGTTACTGTTTTAAAGTAATATTTTAGTTGTGAATTGTGATGTGTTGATCATCCACCTATTATAAAGGCCAAACCCATCGATAGCCCCTCAAACTTGTCCCTAAAATTCACTTAGGCCTCTAAACTAAGGTATGTACCTATTAAACCTCTAAACCCCCCAATTTGGTTCCAATTGAGCATTTTTTGTCCAATCAGCAGATTCAAGTGTGTGTAATTCACACTGATGACGTAGAAAAAAGGACTAATTAGAAGCTGACACATGACATTGTGGGTCCAATAATTATTAAAAATTAATTATAATTTTTTTCAAAAAAATAAAATAAAATGGGGTCCCTTTCAACATCCCCCACCCCACCCCACCCCCACCCCACCCCCACCCCACCCGCTTGTTCTTCTTCTCCATTTCTTGCCATCTTCTCCATCTTTTATTTTTTTTAATATCTAATTAATCAATAATAAAAAGAAAAATAAAAGGATGTTTTCCACTACCTTGCCCCCCAGCACGCGACCCCCGCTCCATCTTATCATTTTGTTCTCCATTTCTGAAAAAAAAAAATTCAATTATTTTTTTAGAAATCTTATTTCTTTTGCAATCTAATTCATATTTATTGTTATTTTTCTTCTTCCTGTGTTGTGGGTTCCTTAGAATTTGAATTCTTTAATAATATCAATAAAGTAATTTTAGATTCATATCAAGTTAGCCGAAAAAAATGGAGTTCACCGGAATCAAATTTACTCCTAAAAAATATATCAAATTTGCAAAGAGAAATGTATTAATATGCCGAAAAGTTCATGACTTTCACTGTATCTTTTTAATTGAAAATTGTTAATTGTTAAGAATTTAAAAAGAAAAAAAAATAGAGATGAAGAGTGAAGAAGATGGCTAAGAATGAAGAAGATGGCTGGGGTCTTTGTGGGGGTGGGGGGTGGGGCGGGAGGTCAAGGGGGGGGGGGCTGATTTTCTTTTTTTCTTTAAATTAAAATTTGTTATTACTAAAAATATATTAAATAAGTTAAAATGTGTTTTTTTTTTACCCCAAAAAAAAAAGAAAAATTACCATTTGAGACCCATTCACGCGCTCAAGGAGAGTGTGTCAGCATTTTGTGCCTGATAGGTACTAATTTAGCGCTTGAGGGGTCTGATAGGTACAAACCTTAATTTAGGAATCTAAGTAAATTTTAGGGACAAATTTGAGGTCTTATCGATGGGTTTGACCTATTATAAACTATGCTATCTAAAGAAAAAGTGTACATATAATTGTATGTAATATTTAATATTTAAAGAGAAGATTATTGTCTCGTTGCTGTTGGACTATGATTGATTGATGGAATATATGGAATCAATTTAACTTTCTTATGTTAAAAAATTTAAAATTTATTACAAAACATATTTTTGTTCCGTGAAAAAATTTAAGTACATAATGAACAATTGAACATGCACTCTTAAAGCTCGTTATGATTAATTAATAGTAATATTTGCATATTGTAGAATATGGGTAATCTGTAATCTATAATCTATAATCTATAATCTATAATCTATATCTATAATCTGTATCTGTATCTATATCTATATCTATATCTATATCTATATCTATATCTATAATATATTAAAAGTGTGAAGACCTTAGAAAAGTTATTTGAACTTTTTGTCTTTCATTAAAACATTCTCCTTTAGACAAAACTGTTTTTTCACTATTTTCTTCAATTTATTATTTAATTATTTTTATTATATTTACTAGATTCTTAAAATATATGAAACTCCTAAAATATATGGAAGGGGAATTAATTAATATTTTCCTTTGTATTGATCAATTGGAAAAATACTCTTAAAATAGAATAGAAAAATACTCCTAAAATATGACTCTATTAAGAAAATACTCCTATAAATATTGAGGTACACAAGATATTATTTTTAGGACAAGTAAAGAGAAAACTATGTTAATAGGGGTATATAAATTCAATTTGGTTGGACGTTTCTTTTCTTCCCCCATATATTTTTTCATCTTTAAAATAAATGTTTTAAGTGGTTAGGAAAGAATGTTAGATGTCACTAATTTTCTGACTTCTAATAAGAAAAGGTTATACTATAAATATTTAATTAATTTTAAATTCTTAAATGTTAAAAAAATATAGTGAAAAGACAATTTTATTTAAAGTGGAGAATTTTAATGGAGGATAAAAAATTCAAACAATATTTGTAAGGTCCTTCACACTTTTAATAAAATTATGTACAAAAAGAATAAAATGATTAAAGTAGCAATGATACTAAAATAAATCTATATATATTCAAATGATGTAAAAATATTACATATCAAAAATGTAATTGCTTTGTTTTTATATCTCTATTTTTAAGAATTTTTTTTGTGTAAAGGTAAAGTTTAGTTGTATTATTTTGATATCTCTATTGTTGTATTATTTTATTATAGTTTATAGGTGGTAGATGAGTGTCAGACGACTTTAAATTTTTTTTTGTGTAAAAATTAGATTTAATTATATTATTTTGATATCTCTTCATCGTATTGTTTGGTTGCAGTTTACAGGTGGCAGATGAGTGTCGGACGACTTTGAATTTTTTTTTGTGTAAAAGTTAGATTTAATTATATTATTTTGATATCTCTTCATCGTATTATTTGGTTGCAGTTTACAGGTGGCAGATGAATGTCGATCGGCTTTGAATTTTTCTTTTGGTAAAGGTTAGGTTTAATTAAATAAATTCTTCAAAAGATGTTGAATTTAATTATTGTATTCATCTTTATTATTTGAACAAATATCTTATTTAGTGCAACATTTGAACTCAATAAAGTGAGGTACACGCGTGAGGCGCGTACACCTAAACTAGTATATAGAATAATATAGGCAAAATGATTTCTTTAACCCTTATACTTGTTCTCGTTTATAAAATTAACACTTTTAGTTAGACCTTGGTCATCTGAACCCTTCAATCCATCAAAATACAAGATTTTAAACTTTTGTGATCATGTATGTGGCTCACTCTTCCTAAAAAAATATCACGTCATATTCATGTAACATAAATCAATGACATGTCATAATATCTTCATTAATTAATTTTTAAAATTGTTAATCAATAATATTAAATAAAAAATAAAATAAAAAATTAAAATTTATTTTTTAAATAAAATTCATCTCCACCAGTATTTAAAAAGTAAAAGTAACAATTTATTTTATATCGATATAACTTAATCAATTTATAATATAAATCAAAATTTATATATCATAAAATTATGATTCAAATTCATAAAATCTCATAATTATAATACAAAATCAAAGACTTCAATAACGAAGATGTAATTTGACTCGAGATTTCGTTATATATATATATATCATATAGTCAAAAACTTCAACAATAAAAAAATTTATCTCTAACATTATTTAAAAAAATTCATCTCTATCATTAAATAAAAAATTAAATAATAAATTTAAATTTTATTTTTAAAATAAAATTCATCTCCACCATTACTTAAAAATTAAAAATAACAATTTATTCATATTGATATAATTTAATTAACTTATAATATAAATTAAAATTTTATATATCATAAAATCCGGGGGAGGCGGGGGGTGGGTGGGTGGGTTCCGTTGGTGTGGTGATGGTAGTGCTGCATGGAGATGGCGGACCGAGGGGAAGGTTGGTTGTTGTTATGGTGGTGCGTGACAGAGGGAGAACGGGGGAGGGAGAGGGGAGGGGGAGGGTGCTGGACGGGCGGGAGGGGGGGACGGGGGAGGGTGCTTGATAGGGTGGAGAGGGTGGAGGGTGGTGCGCTTCTCTTTACTCCCTCTGTTCCATTTTGTGTGTCATAGTTTGATCGGACACAGAGTTTAACAAATAAGTAAAGACTTGATACTTTTTACCAAATTATTCTCTATTTATATAATGTACTATTATTATTTTAATTAAGTGAGCCATTATAAGTGGGACCAATAAGTGTAAAAGCGGAATTGTGTGGTTAAATAGTTACTAAATAAAGAAAGGTGACATTCTTTTTGCAAGACAAAAAAATGGCGACGCATAAAATGAGACAGAGGGAGTAATTTTCTATCCTTTTTTAAATTTATTATTTTTTAATTATTAAAAATATTTTTAAATGAAAAGTATTGATTCACTCGTGATACAAGCACGATCACGTAGATGGACTTATGAGAGTGTGTGTTGGCTCGAGACTTAGAGTGTGCAATTAAAGTACAAAAGAGGACCTAAAGGCTCACCAAAACCGTCCACAATACACTCCACGAGCACCTTTGTTATTCACTCTTAATTAAAGAGTCTTTTTGAACATTTCACCTTTATTTTGTAATAAGCTATAAATAGAATATTTTAGGGTCTTAGCCTTTAGTTGATTGATGATATTTGTAAGTCTTGTATGACTTTTGAAACACCAAGTCCTCTCTCCTTTGAGGCAAAATCGAAACTAGGTGAACATCAAGTGTGGAATCACTTGTATTGTTTGATCATGGCTTCGACTGACCCTTGTTTGGCGAAAGGCCACAATGTTGAATACACGCGCTTCCACCGTGGAAATTTAATTGTGTGTCTTTTCACGTGGATTAATAATGTCCACATGAGACCATCCGTTGAATATAAAAAAAAAAAGAAAGAGAAATTGAAATGTTTCACATTTCACCCCCTCTATTCTCTCTCTAAACTCCTCCATCTCTCACTAACCAAATCATCTGGTTCTTTTAATCTCTCTTGTAATAGTTAATGAACAATTTCGTATTGAGTTATTGTTGAAGATTTTGTTGATGTTGGTGAATCTGTAGTGACTTCTTTCAAAGGTGGTGGTGAAGATTTCGTTGAAGTTGTTGGTGAAGCTGTAGTGACTTAGTCTGTGTTCTGCTATTTTGTTGAAGATTTTGAGTTTTCCACTAGTCAAAAGTAGAGTAATATTGTGATTTCGTTTTGGCAGGTAAGTTTTACCTTAAAAAACTTGATTTTTCGTTTGTTTTGATTGTGTTGAAACTGAAGTTGTTTTCTTTCTATTACTGTTCTAATTTTGAATAGAAATCATATTATTGATTGTTAGCCGGTGTGTTATTGATTAAATTGTCATGAAATTATGAGAAATTTTGCATGCATGATATTAGGATTTTTTGTAATTAGTTAAAAAATTAGGGCTTTTTTGTAAAACCAATTTTTTATTGTAATTTATGTGTTTTTTTGTTAATGTTGGTTTGTATTGTTCAATTTTAATTTTTTTTGTAATATTACTTGTGTATTTTTTGGTGTTTTCTTGAAATTAGACATGTACATTATCTTATATTGTTAAATTGTTGTGAAATTATGAGAAATTTTGCATGCATGATATTAGAATTTTTCGTAATTAGTTAAAAAATAAGGGTTTTTTTGTAAAATTAATTTTTTTTATTATAATTTGTGTGCTGTTTTGTTACTGTTGGATTGTATTGTTCGATTTTAATTTTTTTTTATAAATTTACTTATTGTGGTTATAGGTTGACATATGGCTACTAAGTTTTTGAACTTAAGATTTAAAATTGGTGGTGTTTTGGTGAGTGAGGTTGGACCAATCTACATTGGTGGTAGGACTGAATATGTATATAATGTGTATGAAGATCACTTGCCAATTCCTGAAATTGCTGACTATGCAAAGTCATTTGGTGTTACAAAGTTGGGGAGGACTTATGTTAGGTCATCTTTGGGGGTTGATTTTGTAGAAATAAAAAAAGATGGGGACGTTTATGACATTGCATTATTTATTAAAGGTAGGGATACAATAGATATATATGTGTGTGAGGACTCAATTATAGAGAATGTGGGTCAATCTGAAGGACAATTAAGTCAAATTACAAGTGCTGGTGAGTCTTTTAATGCACCTCTACCTGCTAGAAAAGAAGATGAGGTATGTTTTGTTCCATGTGAAAATACCAATGAAAAAAATCTAGATCTAGGGTTGGCTTCTTCTTCTTCTTTTCTTATTCTGCTGCTGCTGTTCAAAATAATTGTAACAGATCTGAAAATGCAGTAGAAGTGGGGGTTGATGTTGATTATAGTTTAATAGATTGGACTGACACTGAAGAAGAACTTGAAACATTTGTCCAAGAATCAGTTGAACCTGCTGTTGAAGGAGTAGAGGAACCTCTTATTCAAGAAGAAGAGGTTAGAGATAGTGATGGTGATGATGATGATTCTGACAATCGATTGACTATGGAAGTGATGTGCATGATGAGTTGAGGATAGAAAAGGCAAATGTGAGAAAGTTTAAGAAGGAAAATAAGAGGAACAAGAAGAAAGAGAAAGCAAAAGGATTTTCGGGTGAAGTTAGACTGGATGTTGGGTTTGATGATATTGAAAAAGGTAAGAAAAATTACAAGGGTAAATTGACAGAAGATGAGCCATATTATGATAGTTCTGATTGTGATAGTTTTCAAAGTGATGATGATTTGTTGCCTGTGTTTGATGATAAATTTGAGGGAGGAAAGTTAAGTGGAAAAAAAGAGCACTTCAGTGGTAGATGATTCAACTGGTGAAGTGGTTGTGTGGCAACTAGGTTTAGTATTTGAGAATACAAATGAGTTTAGGGAAGCAATTACTAAATATGCTATTAAGAAGGGGGTTGAGTTAGACAAATATGCGAATGAGAGTTATAGAGTAAGAGTTAGATGTAAAGATAGTTGTCCATGGTTGTTGTATGCTAGTAAGGAAGAAAAGAGTGGAAACTTTTCTATCAAGATAGGATTATATCCCAGCCAACAATCAAAGGGTGAGAGATTGAAGAATTGGTTAGTAAAGAGTTGGGTGTTTATGTTCGTAAGGCAGTGTATTTAAAGACAAGAAAGTTGATTTTGAAAGATATTATGGGGGATCATGTGGCTGAATTTAACAGAATTTTAGACTACAAGGATATGTTGCTCCAAACAAATCCTGGTAGTACTTGTGTTGTGAAACTGACTGATTCAGATAGTGGGATGAAAAAATTTCACTCTTTCTACATTTGTTTTGATGCTATGAAAAAAGGATTTCAAGAGGGATGCAGAAAGTGTAATGGACTGGATGGTTGTTTTCTGAAAGGAGTTTGTAAAGGTCAGTTGTTAGTAGCTACTGCTAAAGACGGAAACAATCAAATGTTTCCAATAGCATGGGCAGTAATTGGCAAAGAAAGTAAGGTTATATGGAGATGGTTCTTGATGATATTACAAGATGATCTCAACTTAGGAGATGGTTCCCAGCTCACTATTATCAGTGATATGCAAAAGGTAACTATATTTATTAGTAATTTTTTTTCATTAAGTTAGACCAAAATTAACTAACTTCATTTGTTTGTTTTGAAACTGCAGGGACTAGTTGCTGCTGTAGAACAAATACTTCCTGAATGTGAGCACAGAATGTGTGCTAGACACATCTTAGCCAATTGGTTAAAGAAATGGAGAGGCATACAGAGAAGGGAGAAATTTTGGGCTTGTGCTAGATCAACTTTTGAGGCATAATTTAAGTATAACTTTGAAGCTCTTTATAAGTTGGGTAGAGGCATTGTTGAAGATCTGATAGGTTACAACAAAGAGAGATGGTGCAAGGTTTACTTCAACACCTTTTCCAAGTGTGATAGTGTGGATAACAACATGGCCGAGAGTTTCAATGCTTGGGTTTTGATTCCTAGGAATAAGATAATTATTTTAATGTTGGAAGAAATCAAGATAAAAGTGATGACAAGGGTGAATAGGGCAAGAAAATTTGCAGATTCTTGGACAGATGACATATCTACAATGGCAATGATGGTGTTCAATGCAAATGTAGAAAAATCAATGCAGTGCAACATTGACTGGAATGGTGATCAAGGATTTGAAGTCACTAAAGGGGCATACAAACATACTGTGAATTTAAGGCAAAATAAATATAGTTGCAGATCATGGGAACTAAAAGGAATTCCCTGTGCACATGGTATAGCAACAATGAACTACTTAAATTTGAATGCATCACAGGTAATTTCTAGTTGGTACAAAAATGAGGCATATTTGAAGGCCTATTCTTACTTTATTCAGTCAGTCCCAAATATGAAAATATGGCCAGATAGCAGGAATCCTATGGTTAAGCCACCTGAAGTGACACAAATGCCTGGTAGGCCACCAAAGAACAGAAAAAAATAGATTGGTGAAGTGGCAAAATCTGAAAAGTTGCCAAAATTTGGGGTGACAATGAGATGTTCAATCTGCAAACAACCAAATCATAACAAGAGAGGATGTCCACATAATCCCAATCGTAAATCCAAACCAGTCACAAAAGAGGTGATAATCTCATTTGCTTGCTTAAAATTTTAACATACATTACTTATTAACTAGTTTCTTTTGTTTTTCTAGTATGTTGCCTCCCAACAATCTTCTACTGGAAAGAGGAAAAAAGCAGCACAATCAACATGAGAAAAACTGATGGAAAGTGTGGTAACAAGAGGCCAAGAGTTGTGGGTCAAGGTGTCTTTGTTTCTAAATCTGGATACACTTGTGTTAATGTAAGTGTCTTATCAAAATTGATACTTCTAATTATTTTTGCAAAAGTTCGTCAAAATATTAATAAAGATTGGCTAGTAGTAGAAGGGTTAATACAGGCATAATGAGTTCAGCATATGTGACCGGTGATATTGGTTATCAACCAACAAAAGAACTGAAGTGGAAAAATTTATGTGCTGTTACTCAAAGGCAACTTCAAGTTCAAACAAGATCAAAAGCTACTGGAATTAGGACAAGGGCGCAACTATTAGGGAAATCTCCAACAACAACAAAGAGTATCAAGGAAAAAACTTCATCAAAGAAAAATGCAAAGGGCAAGGGAAAAAATTCTGCTGATGGTGGTTGTTAGTTGTTGACATCTCTTAATTGTTCTATTGTTGGTATAGTAACAAAATGATTGAACTAGTCTTTATTTATGTGTTTTGACAGTCTCATATTTTGAAGTACTCGAGTTGATTTTGGTTGAAACAATTGAGCACTATGGTGCCGTTAATTTCATGAATTCGAAACAATTAAGCACTAATGAATGCATCTATTATGTACAAAGTTGTATTGTTACATTATGTATCTATTGTGCTGTTGCCAACTTATGATTCATAATGCACCTATTATGTACAAAGTTATATTGTTACATTATGCATCTATTGTGTTGTTGCCAACTTATCATTTTCTTATGGAGAAGCCAACAATAACCAAGAAATGAGAATATATTGCTTTAATCAGCAAACAAATACATCATATCCATCAAAATACACAATCTTATCAAATTAAAGCACCATTACATACGCTAATCAATCAATGACTCAAAATGTAAATAGCATCATCACATTACATATCAAACTAATGAACAAAATTAGTTTTAACATTTTTTGCGTTTTAACTCTTTTTGTTTTTTGTTGGTCTTCTTCAACAAACCCAAAATGACAATATTGGCTTGACATAGAAATTCTGCATCATACCAATCAAAGAAGTTACAACTAGTTCGAAATCGGGACTGCAATTCATAGAATAGAAAAAAAGTTATCAATTTAACTTGTTACGAAACATAAACAAAAAAAAGATAATATAAAAAAAGAATTACATACACCATATTGCATACAACCGAGGAGTCTACGTCCAGGATTGTCATCCGACCATGACATTCACACAATTGGAGGAGACCCACATGCGCACACAAGTCTCCTATTATAATTCATGGAGTTAGAAATTTTTATAAGTAGAAATAATAAAATGAAATTGAGAGAAGTAGATTGAAAGTGATGGAAGAAGATGATAGAAAAGATGGATAATAAATAGGAGAAGAATAATTAAATTTTTATTGAATAAATTAAAGAAAAAATGGATTTTGTTATTTTGTTTCCATTGGAACGGATGACTTGGACAAAAAAAAAACTCCATCACGCATGTGATGGAGTTTGTAGTCAAACAATTACCCACGTCAGACAAGAAGAGTCAGTCGAAGTTGTGAAAAAACAAGTTTGGGGGGTATTTAAGACGGTTAAAAGTTTAGGTGTACCATGAATAAAAGTCGACAAGTTCAAGGGGGTAATTATTACTTCTCTCATTAACTTTAATAAAAATCAAAGATATCAAATTAAGAATTAATCTTACCTCCTAAAGAATCGTTCTTATAGGGTTGAAAGATAAATCCCAAATATCCACACACAAAGGTATAAATAAGAGAAACTCTCAATTAATAATAATATTGTTCGCCTGAAAATAACAAAATCCATCACTATATATAGGGAACAAATCTATCCCAAATAGCATGGGATTGAGATCTAGCTTTATCAAATCTAACTAGGACAAGGAAAAAGCTATCCCAAATAGCATGGGATTAGGATCTACTATTATGGAAATAATAAATAAAATCCTACTAGGACTAGGAAAGCATGTTAAAATAATACCAAAAATTCTCCCCTAAGAAAATAAGGAAAAGTTTCCAAATTTACTCACAACCCATATGAGCCCAATCTTCTTTCTTTTGGGCTTGGACTTGAATCATGAATTATATGTAGCACTTTGCTCATTCTTCTCCATAATTCCTGGACTCATTCTTGGGCTCTGCTTCCATCATAAGCATCTTCTTGATTTCACATTGAAGCCCAATAATATGAGCTTGAGGCTTTGAAGAAGGTCTTCTTAGGGCTTCAATAGCATCATCATTGCCCATGGAGCTATCATCCCCCTCTTCTTGAAAAGAATTCATCCTCTAATTTGATCCTCCATCAAACAAAGATAGGTCCACAACATTGAAAGTAGCAGTTACTTGATAGTTACCGGGTAGATCCAGCTTATAAGCATTGGCTTCAATTCGTTTAAGCACATTGAAGGGTCCATCGCCTCTAGTATGGAATTTTGACTTTCATTCAGAAGAAAACCTTTCTTTGCGTATGTGAATCTATACTAAGTCCCCAGGATCAAATATGACTTGTTTTAGCCCTTTGTTTCTTAT
The DNA here is from genome assembly GCA_030864225.1 of Capsicum baccatum var. pendulum. NCBI lineage: Eukaryota > Viridiplantae > Streptophyta > Magnoliopsida > Solanales > Solanaceae > Capsicum > Capsicum baccatum. Next base: position 29,053,801 of record CM061556.1, on the reverse strand, counting down.
TAAAGCAACTTGCTCATTCCTCTTTTCAATGGCCAATCTAGTTCGCTCATGTATCTTTCTTATCATCTCAGATTTATTCTTTCCATCAAGACTAACAATATCATTATTAGGCAATGGCACTAAATCAAGGGGAGTAAGGGGATTAAAACCATAAACAACTTCAAAAGGAGAAGACCCAGTAGAAGAATGAATAGTTCTATTATAAACAAATTTCACCAATGGTAAGTGATCCTCCCAAGAAGTTAATTTACCTTTCAAAATAGCCCTCAACATGTTACCTAGTGTTCTATTGACCATCTCAGTTTTCCCATCAGTTTGTGGGTGACAAGAAGTAGAAAACAACAATTTGGTTCCCAACCTTCCCCAAAGAACATGCCAAAAGTGGCTCAAGAACTTAACATCTCTATCACTAATAATAGTCTTTGGCCATGTAATTTTACAACTTCTTTAATAAACAAATCAACCACATGAGAAACATCATTAGTTTTCAAGCATGGAATGAAATGAGCCATCTTAGAGAATCTATCCACCACAACAAAAATGCTATCTTTACCATACTTTATTTTTGGTAAACCTAAAACAAAATCCATAGAGATATCTATCCAAGGTGAAATTGGGATAGGTAAAGGTGTATACAACCCATGTGGTAAGACCCTAGACTTGGCATGTTTACATTCTAAACATTGTGCATACAATTTTTCTACATCCTTGCGCATGCCAATCCAAAAGAAATTTTCAACAAGTATATCTAAGGTCTTTGGCACTCCAAAGTATCCCATAAGACCCTCACAATGTGCTTCTCTTACAAAAACTTCACACAATGAGCATATTGGCACATACAATTATTTTCCTTTGAAAAGAAACCGATCACGCAGGGTGAATTTCTCAAAGGGTCCCTTCAAACATGCAGCATAAGCAACTTTAAAGTCTATATCATCAATATACAGACTTTTAATGTGATCAAATCCCATTAGCTAAGAAGCAAGAGTAGAAACAAGAACGTACCTTCTGGATAGTGCATCAGCCACCGCGTTGTCCTTACCTTGTTTGTATGAAATCATATAAGGAAACATCTCAATGAACTCCACCCACTTGGCATGTCACTTAATCAATTTATCTTGGCTTTTCAAGTATCTCAATGATTCGTGGTCAATATTTATCACAAACTCCCGAGGCCATAAGTAATGTTGCCAAGAAGCCAAAGCCCTTACCAAGGCATACAACTCCGGATCATACGTAGAATAATTCAATGTAGCTCTACTCAATTTCTCACTAAAATTGGCAATAGGCTTAGAATCTTGCATTAGAATGGCCCCTATGCCTTTTCCACTAGCATCACATTCAATTTCAAAAGATTTGGTAAAATTAGGTAATTGCAACAAAAGAGCAAAACACAACTTATCTTTCAAGACATTAAAGGCATGCTCTTGTTCTTCTCTCCAAATAAAACTCTTATCCTTTTTAATGACTTCAGTTAAGGGTGAAGCAATTATACTAAATTCCTTCACAAATCTCCTGTAGAAGCTAGCAAGCCCATGAAAACTCCTAACTTATGTCACACTCTTAGGTGCGTAGGCCATTATTTTATTGCTTTAATTTTATCTTCATCAACTTCAACACCATTCGAGCTAACAACGAAACCAAGAAATATTACCTTATCAACACAAAATGTGCATTTTGTGAGATTAGCATACAATTGTTGCTCTCTTAGCACTTAAAAAACTAGCCTCAAGTGATCCAAATATTCTTTAAGAGAGGTCAAAAAGATCAGAATATCATCAAAATAGACCACCACAAATTTTCCATGAAAATCCTTACAGATATGATTCATTAACCTCATGAAAGTACTAGGTGCATTAGTTAAGCCAAACAACATCACTAACCACTCATACAAATCATACTTAGTTTTGAAAGCAGTTTTCTATTCATCTTTCGAATTCATTCGAATTTGGTGGTATCCACTTTTTAAATCAATTTTAGAAAATATTTTAAAGACATGCAATTGGTCAAGCATATCATCCAGGCGAGGAAAAGGATGACGGTACTTTACCGTTATTTTATTGATAGTGCGACAATCCACACACATCCTCCAAGTGCCGTCCTTTTTTGGTACCAAGAGTATAGGAACAAAGCATGGACTCATACTTTCTCTCACAAACCCTTCTTCAAGCAACTCTTCTACTTGTCTTTGTCGCTCCCTTGTTTCATCGGGATTGCTTCTATAAGCGGGCCTATTCGGAAGTTGAGATCCTGGCACAAAGTCAATTTGATGTTCTATTCCCCTCAAAGGAGGTAAGCCTTTAGAGATAACCTCAAGAAAGATATCATTAAAATCCTGCAAAAGTCTTGAAACAACACTAGGCAAAGAAAGAGTTAAATCATTAGTGTTGATCATAACTTCCCTATAAGTAAGTAGGACAATAAGCATCCCCTCATTTTTTGCAAGTAAACATTCTTTGGATTTCTCAAGATACACAATTTTGTCACCCTTATATGCTTTCCTCTCACCAATTCTTTCTTCTTTATCACTCTCTTTTGTTGATCCCTTCCCATGTTTTTCTATTGTTTCTTTCAATCTTTGTTGGTCTTCATACACTTGGGAGGAAATTAAGGGTGCAAGAATATACTTCTTCCCCTTATGTTCAAGAGAGTGCTTATTTCTCCTCCCATCATGCATGGCATATCTATCATATTGCCAGGGTCGACCTATCAAAATATGACAAGCTTGCATTAGTACAATATCACAAAGAACTTTATCAGAATACTCCCCAATAGAAAAGGAAATCATGCATTGTTTGCTCACCTTGAGCTCTTCACATTCATTCAACCATTGGAGCTTATAATTTTCCTAGCGTTTTGTGCATGGAATCCCTAATTTTTCCACCGCATATACACTCACCACATTAGCACAACTACCATTATCGATAATCATTGAGCAAATCCTACCCTTTATCCCACATCGTGTATGAAAAATATTTTTTTGTTGTGCCTCATCAAGCTCTCCCATATTAATGTGCATAAGACACCTAAATACCCCCCAAAATTTTCCCTCATTATAAGCAACCACATCTATTCCGTCTTTACTCCCAATACCCTTTTATTTTTCTTCTTCTTCTATTTTTTTTTCACTTTTTTTCATTCTCATATTCCCCATCATCTTTAATGATTATAACTCTTCTATTTGGACACTCAAATGCCTTATGTACCCTCCCTTGACACTTGTGACATTGTATAATACTAGAAGGAGTAGAAGGAGTAGAAGTTTTTGAGTTGAAAGTTTTACCTCCATCTTTGGCCTCCAATTTACCTTTGCCCTTATCATCTTGTGATTTATGCATAGTTTTATCCTTATAGATTGTCCATGGCTTCCTTGGAGTTTTAGTAGACCGATTTTTCCATGATCTAGTTTGTTGCTTCCTTTTATTTTGTTTTTCTACCTTTACAACTAACTCTACTAACTCGTCTAGATCAATATATTGTTGCAATTCTACTACATCGGCAATTTCTCCGTTTAACCCATTAAGAAACCTAGCCATAATGGCCTTCTCGTCCTCATTACAATTTGCTTGGATCATAGCCATATCTATAGCCTTAAAATAATCATCCACGGACATAGAGCCTTGCCTCACATTTTGAAGGCGTTTTTGCAGATCTCTTTGAAAGTGTGATGGCACAAAGCGCTTCCTCATAACCCTCCTCATCTTATCCAATGTTGCAATAGGAAGCTCTCCATTTTCTAATCTGTCTCTGCTAAATTTCTTCCACCAACTAGCAACATAGTCTGAAAACTCAACTACAACAAGTTTAACTTTCTTAACTTTAGAGTAGTTATGACAGTCAAAGATAGCCTCTACCTTTCTCTCCCAATCAAGATATAAGTCTGGATCTCTCATTTTTTTGAAAGCAGGCATCTTCATCTTAATGCTACTAAGATTGTAATCTTTAATCCTAGCTCGTAGTGCTCTTCTTTCGTTTATCCTTTGGTAAGCTTCCTCCAATTCATCCTCATAGTCGCCAAAAGGATTCTCATCTTGTTAGAACTGAGGAGCTCGAACCGCTTGTCTCCTAACTTGAGGCATCGGGTTTTGATGCATTCTCCTTATATCGGCCATGTTCACCAGATTAGGACGATAGTGGGTGACCTCCAATGCATCAAGTCATGCGAAAATCCTTCTAAGTACCTCAGCTATGTCATTTTTTTGAGTCCCAGCATCAGTGTCCTTTCCAGTTTGAGACATCTCCAAAAGTTAAAGAAAACAAAAACTCTCAATTCGACCCTTTTTTATCTCACCATTCTTGCCTTTTCCTACTCAAATTACAATCTTTGGCTGATTCTTTTAGGATTTATATATTAACCATACTAGTAAAAATCCCTTTAGAAGTAGGATGTAGAGATAAAAAAAATTACTAACTCCCAGACGGATTGGGAAAAAAAATTACAAACTTCCAGACGGATTGGGTTTGGTGAGATAAGAAAAAGACCAATTAAAAAAATCTAATTTTTTTCCTCTTCTTGGTTTTCCTCCTTGATGTTGGAAAACAAGAAACACAATAAATTTGGAATTTATTGATCTAAAGCAACCTCTTTTTTTTTTACTAGAAAACTCAAAAGAATTATCAAGAACGGAACCTTGATAGAACCTGGCTCTGATACCACTTGATAAAAATCGGGCTAGGTTAACGAACAAAAAAAATAATGCGGAGGCGAAAATACTAAGATTAAAGGCAAAAAATTAAAGATAGACAAAATTTGAGAATAAATTCCCAATTTTGAGATGAAGTGTTAAGAACTCTAATTGATCTTAGTATTCAAAATTAGTGGATTAAGACTAATTATGATACCAATAGAGTCAATTCAAGACCTTAGATCCAAAGGTGTTCTAGACCCCTATTTTGAAGAAATTAAAGACAATAATTAGTATAAGACTAATCACCTTCTTTAATTAACTTTAATAGAAACCAAAGATATCAAATTAATAATTAATCTTACCTCCTAAAGAATCGTTCTTAAAGGGTTGCAAGATAAATCCCAAGTAGCCACACACAAAGGTGTAAATAAGAGAAACTCTCAATTAATAATAATATTATCCGCCTGAAAATAACAAAATTCATCCCTATATATAGGGAAAAAAACCTATCCCAAATAGCATGGGATTGAAATCTACCTTATCAAATCTAACTAGGACTAGAAAAAAGTTATCCCAAATAGCATGGGATTAGGATCTACTATTATGGGAATAATAAATAAAATCCTAATAGGACTAGGAAAGCATATAAAAATAATACCAAAAATTCTCCCCTAAGAAAATAAGGAAAAGTTTCCAAATTTATTGCAACCCATATGGGCCCAATCTTCTTCCTTTTGGGCTTGGACTTGAATCATGAAATATGTGCACTTTGCCCATTCTTCTCCATAATTCTTGAACTCATTCTTGGGCTTTGGTTCCATCATAAGAATCTTCTTGATTTCACATTGAAGCCCAATAATATGATCTTGAGGCTTTGACGAAGGTCTTCTTAGGTCTTCAATAGCATCATCATTGCCCATGGAGCTATCAGTAGGTGTTCTTATTATATGTTTCTAAGGGTTTAGGTGTTTAATACACACCCTAGTTCTTATTCCTTGTAGTAATATATGTCTCACTACCTATCTTACATTCTTGTAACCGTTTGTAGTGTTTGTTTCGTTTAATCTTCAAATTGTTGGCTCTTGTTATCATAGTGTTGTTGTTCTTTTCATATTGTTATCATCTTATTGTTGTTGTTGTTGTTGTTGTTGCTGTTTTGGTGTGATAAATACCTTGTTCATCTCGTTATTGTGTTGTTGATGTTGAGCCGAGACTAGGTCTCATTGTGGTCCTCGATTTCTCTTCCAATTTATGGATTGTTTATGTGTTTTTGATACAGACCAAGTTAGTATTATATCAACTCGCTTAAAAAATGTGTGTTTACATGTGTTTTCTAATTTAGCAATTTAATGTCACGTGTTTTTTTAACTCAACAACTTAATGCCACATATGAGTCAGAAGGTTCCAAAATCTTATATTTTGATGGATTGAAGGGTTTATATGACAAATGGCTATGTAAAAGTGTCCACTTTACAAATGAGAATACTTACAAGGGTCCAATAGATTATTTTTCCAATCTATATATAATATAAAGGAAGGTTATAGAAAAGGTGATGTGGCACCTCTCTATGGCCTCCATTTCTAATTATTTTTTTCTCTTTTTTTTGAATTTTTTGTTCATTCTTTCACTAATTAATTAATTTATTAATTAATAAAATACTCTATCATATTTACTATATCTAATAATATCTCATGAGTTATAAAAAAACTTCCATCTATTTGTATTCTCCACTTAAATGACATGTCTTCTCAACTTCATTCTATTTAATTCTTATTGATTAATCCATCTATAAATACCAATCATCTATGGAACTGTTGGATACTCATTTGCAATTTTTTCTTTTTTGATAGTACCTTTTTAATCCTTCTTTACTTTATATATTTTTTCATGTGACAATATGGTAATCATTTGATAAATATCATAGAAATATTCTTTAGAATCTCTTATGTAAGAAGGAAATTTGATGACGGTGTAAAATTCATCAAAGGAAAAATTAATTTACTTTGATACTACAAGTTTATCAAGATATAGAAGGAACTTTAATGGTCTTGGAAGATCCATCAAGAGAGATTATCAAATTAATTAGTTTCGCAAAGTATAGAAGTTTGATACACACACACACATAATATATGTATATATATATATATATATACATATATATATATATATATATATATATATATATATATCTTATTTTAGTATTTTTAATTAACTATTTCGTTAGTTAAAAATATCTTCAACTTATTGCTTTGTTGATAACATAGAACTTATTGGCTTGTAGTTTTTTAGCCAATAATTCATCATTTTTGGCACTTTTCTTTACTTTTCTCATTTTCTTTTTGTTCGATTCTCTCTAATTTGGATGTTATATCACTCAATTTTCTTACTTAAACGTCTCAGTTTAGTATTTTTTTCTTGAAATATTAATAATTAAAAACAATATATATGACATCTCACAACCTAACATAAAAAAATATTATTAGATTATTTTTTAAATACAAGAGTTTAATTATCGCGCGAAGCGCTAATCTATTCGCTAGTAATATGATACAAGAAACTCCGAGACAAGATACTTGAGAAAATATTTCTTTTTTTTTTCTTTTGTATTGTAGTGCCTCGTAGGATTAGAAATGCCCATTTAAATAGGGTTAGAAATTCATGGAAATTTACAAGACATTGACTTCTATATCTACTAGTTGGCTACGCCGTGGTGTGCACGATCCAATGTTGATCATTGAAAATTTTACGTTATGTATAATTCTATTATCTAATTAAAACCTTCATTTGTTTCGTTGATAAATTCCTAGTTAAACATATGTTATTATCTTTCGATTAATAAAATTTGTAGAAGAATATTTTAAATTGTTAATATGACACCCATATAATTTCGAGAGTCAATTAATTTTTTTCCTTACTTTTCATATCGTAATTATCAAATATATAATAAAATATTTTAAGTTAGTTAATTGTTGCAATTTAGAATACCCTTTATGTATTTTTCAAATAAAACATGTTACTCTCCATGTTCAAACTTTTGTGGCATTGACAGTCACTTATATTTTAAAAATAATTTAAGTTTTAAATCATTGAGATTTATAATAACTTTTTTTCAATTCCAATTAAGTGACATTGATATAATTTCAAGAGTCAACCAAATATTTATATCTTTAAAATTTTTTAAGTTGTTAATTATTGTGATTAATATTTTTTTACATATTTTTTGGAATATATAACAGATTAATTATTTTTTAGATATTTTAAGTTGTTAAATGTTTTAATTTATTACGTATTTTTCTTGAATATATAACAGATTATTTTTTTTTATATTTTAAATTATTAAATATTATAATTTATAATACTTTTAATGTAATTTTCAAATAATATATGTTACTCTCTTTGTTCAAACTTTGTGGCATTGATAGTCAGTTATATATTTTAAATAATTTAATTTTTTAATTATTGTGATTTATAATATTTTTTTCTATTATAATTAAGTGGAACAATGCATAGATTACCATAATAATTAATTAGAAATGATATAATACAGACATGTCTTAAATGATTTATAATAACTAATTAAAAGTGATATAACAAAATTACTATAATAAATATCTGTGAGAAAAATTAAGTTGACTTCATATAAGACGTCAAGTTAATTAATATTAAATATTATTTATTTTTTAATACTTAGATGTCTTATAATAATTAATTAGGGATGATTTAGTAAAATTACTGTTGAAGCAGCTGAAACCGACATGTAATAAATGTCTATTTTATTTTATTTGTTAAATATAATTAATTTTTATAGTATGTAAATAACTTATAATAATTAATTAGGGATAATATAGTAAAATCAAGGAGCAAGCTTGTGAAATGTCGGCAAGCAAGGATGTCGATGATGTGGTGTGCTCTTCACCTGCCCCCACCGTGACTTCTCATATAGGAGAATATTTATACTACATACTATATATATATATATATCTATAATCTATAATCTATAATATATTAAAAGTGTGAAGACCTTAGAAAAGTGATTTGAACTTTTTGCCCTTCATTAAATGACTTCGCAACAGATAAAATCGTCTTTTCACTATTTTCCTAAAATTATAATATAATTATTTTTATAAAAAATAATAAGACATTTCATTACTTACCTAAAATATAGGACATTATTCCATACTTTTTAGGTGTAAAAGTCTTTTGTCGTGTGTTGGATTAATCTAAGATTCGTTGGTGTGTTGGATTAATTTAGGGTTTGTTGGTTTATTTATATATTTGAGATTCTTGCTACCAATTAGTAGGACTCATGATATACTTACCGATTCTTTATTTAAGCCTAAGTTTAGCTTAGGTTTAGGTCTAGTCGTTTAGGTCTTCATGAAATTATTGACAAGAAAGTTTTTGTCACCAGGTTTGTCTTCAAAGTGTCTTTGAGATTTAAATAGATTTTACTATTTCTCAAAGCTCTTAACATTGTTATTGTTTGTTTTTTCAAATTTTGGGTGGATGTGAGTATTCTCCAGCCACACAAGCTTTACGTTTGTCGAGTGCAAGCCAGAAGGTTATCCTTTTCTATGCAATTTGCTTCTTTTGTTTGCATCTGCATGCTTGTAATATTTGGTTGCCTTTTTGCCTTAGAAGGTTGAACAACTGTTCTTCTATTTCAGTTTGTGATTTTCTTCTACTTATTATTTATATTTATAAATAATCAGGATGGAGCGTAAGAATGGCCTATTTGCTCAAAAAGGTTCGACTAACCAAAACAGGAGAACATCCATCCAGAAGAAACTCGGTATGTTTTTGAATGAGCAAAAGTTCTGCTCTTTTTCTTGAATAATAAACTCCTCTAAAAACTTAGTTGATGTGTTTGGTTAGGTTAGTGGTTACAACTACTTTTGTATGAAAGAAATAATTGAGTCTAAGCAAATGTTAATTTATGTATCTCATAGTAGTTTTTAGTCTCTGCTTCAATTGTTTTTTCTCTCATCTATATTGAATGTCGTCCATTTTGCACCCATGCTAGCTTGTTTTATGTATTTTGACAAACTTTTTCGAATTTGTTAAGTATGAAATAGTGATGGGGCACGAGTTGATCTTAGATATAATAGTGAGTATTCATATAGTCGACCTCAACTTGTTGAGGTCGGAAGCATTGTTGTTGTTGACTTAGTAGTAGTAGCCAAACACTGAATATAATGGAATATCACTGGTGCATATAGAAGATCGTATCCAGTCAAGTGGGCTGATAGTGTGAAAACTGACTTATTATCTATGGGAAGACTTTGTAGACATGGATAATGACTTAAAAACAAGATCATTTCAGGATAAATTGATGGAGAATAAAACCCTTAAGGAGCTATCCATATCTATATGAGCTGAGGAACGATAAAGAAGGAACCCTGACAGGCTGTTTTACTGGATACAATTAAAATCTGCACCCAAGTCTGTTTGAATCTCAACATTCAAAAGATACCACATCAACTGAAACGGAAAAATTACTTTGGTGATATGCAATGTTTGAACATATAAATAAATATTTTTAATATTATGCATTGAATTTGTATCCTTTTTATTTTAAACTTTTGTACCAACTTCTCAACGTGCTTTGGTTACCCTATTTTTTTCTTTTAATGTCAGACTTTAGAGAATTTCATATCTCCCTTGATTTAATTTTTGTACAGGTTTGGACATATTTCTTTCTACAAAACTAAGTGTTGCACAACATTACTCTCTTCTCAGGGCTATCAAAATAGATGGAATATTTGAAGGAGAGGTATTTCATTGTCCATGAATAATAACATTGAAGATGCAAGCCTCCTGAAATAGGATAAGGTTTGTGTACAGTCTACTCTCTCCAGACCTCACTTTGTGGAACTACACTAAGTATGTTGTTGTTGATGCAGGACTCCTGAAAAGGGCTGCCTTTGGATATCTGTTCATGAAGCTTTCTTGACACATGAGATAATCTACAAAAGAGAAATTCTAAACCAATTTGTCCTTTATTGTAAAGAAAGTGCAGAATTGGTCAATCTGGTGCATGTTTGTTAGTATATTTGCAGCAATATGGATGGTGTCAGAAAGTTACAAAGCTACACTTATCAACTGGTAGGACTGAAGTGCAAAAAAAAAAAATATGGAGAATCATATCATTATGTATATTTTGGACAGGTTTTGTTTAAAAGAAATCATTGGTGTTTTGAAGAAGAGGAAGGTCTTCTTTTGTTAAGTTTAAATGGTTACTGAACATGTATTTGGCACAAGAGAGAGGCTAGATAGGATTTGGATTAGTACAAAACTTGGTGCTACTTTAATAAAAATACTTTTTTGCTTATCAAGAATATCAGAGGTAGGGTGTCATGCAAATCGACCTAACTTTTTTGGGACTGACACATTTGTTGTTGTTGAATATTGAATGTGGAATGTGCCTAGAATGATAATATACTTATTCGATGAAATAACCTTTGTTTTATTGACTCAATTACTATTACTTGTTATTTCTTTGTTCGGTTATCATATTATTTGTTGTTGCTACCGTTTCTTTTTTTGCAATAATTTATTTTCCTTTTCATACTTGATTTGATAAATTAGGACGAAGAGAGTAATAAAATACCCATGCATTTAAGTTACCTCTTAGGATTAGACCTACTAACATATTTGGATGAGAAAAAATTATATTGTAAAATAAACGTATAATAATTGAAGATTGGTGCATTTAAGTTTCAATTTAGGTTTTAAACCAATTGGCATGTTTCATTTTTTTTCTTCAAATAATTGTCATTGAATTAGTATCATAATATTTATGATTTTGTAATCAATTTAAATTCTTATTTGATTTATGTAAGAAATCATAATATTTAATATTTCTAAATCAATTAGAATTTTACCATTATATATATATATATATATATATATATATATATATATATATATATATATATGTATGTATGTATGTATGTATTTCTATAATTTTACTATTTAAGTACTAATGTTTTAATCAAACATTATCAAAAAATATATCGCTTCTTCTACTTCTGCCTTTCTTCTTATTTTTTATTTTGATTTAAGGGGGTGCGGATAACTAGGCTAATAAATAGATTCATTAGATAACTAGGCTAACTAATCGGTTATAAAATAGATTTGTAGTAGGTAATGAATCTATTCTTTTTTGTGCGTGGTTATTTCTTAAATTTTTGTAAGATGTATCCATTAATTTATTTGGTTTATTATTTTATCCTGTAGTAACTGCAGAGTTACAAATTTCTGTGTAATAATTTATTCTATCTGTACTGTAGTATATATCTAATTCTAGATTTTCTATGTCATTTATTATCTTGTGTTGTTCTTCTCGTAGTGAGTTTTTTAAAGTATATAAACTATCACATGTGCTTTTTTCTAAATTTTCTAAGGTTTTTTCTATCCATATTAACTTTTCTTTTAGATCTTCTATTATTTTTCTAATTCGGTTTCTATAATTAATTTCGTTATTTAGATTATCTTGGTTTTCTCTAGTTTTTCTAATATATTCTAACATCCACAGTCTTGATCTGAATAATATCCTTCTGGGTAAATGTCTTCGTATATCTGTTCTAACGCATTTATTGTTTCAATTTCGTAGTTTATTACTTCTTCTAATATTATTTTCTTAATATCTATAATTTCTATATCTTTAAGTATATATAAGATTAAAACTTTAAGGTAGTCTAAATGAGCTATTTTCTAAAATTGATATTTTATAGTTATTTGTTTTAGTCTTAGTAGTTCTTGCATATTTTTATTAAGAGATTTTATATATTTTTTATTTTCCATGTATTTGTCTATATTTATTTTTATCTGTTTTTCTAGTAACTGTATATTTCGTATATCTTTAAAATTTCTACGTGATCTTAACATAATAAATATTTATAAGAGTAGCTAGGTAGACATGGTATATAATTTACTCTAGTCATGTAATATTCTCCAAATGTTTTTTCTAGTATAATTTTTCTTATATCTGCAACATTTATATCTCTAAGTGCATACAAAATAAGTATCTTAAATTTATCTACCATCACATCAGATATATTATCATTCATTATCATAAAATTGCTTTTTTCAAAATATTCCCTTCAACCATGTACGTAATAAAATATAGTCATCTCAGATTACTATATACTAGATTATTCTTAAATAACATGTTCTTCGGTCACTATTAGCATGGTAATTCGGATACTTTTTCCCATAAACAACGCCTCGACTTTGGTTACTCCCCACCACGGCTTCTAGCCTCATTGGTTTCACCTTTAGGATGGCATAGTTCTTAGGAATTTTTCTCCGTTTCCACTTTGCTAATAAACTTCTTAACATATTATTTTTCGAATAATTCTACTATAAAGTAACTAATATGAATTTATTTTATCATATCATGATTGTCGGGAATTATGAATTTAGCTATTCATAATCATAAATAGATATACCTGTTCCGGTAGCTTTGATATTTCTGAGGTTTGTTGCTCCATAGCTTTTTCCATTGCAGTGTATATATTTAATTAACTGGGCTAAATGTTTTTGAACGGAGAGAATTTTGGCTTGAATGTGAGAAGGCTTGCCTTCTGCAATGCCTTCTTCTCTTTTATTTATAGAAAAGAATACATCTTTACATTTGTGTACATTTGTGTACACGTTTTTCTTATTTCTACTAAAAGTCAAAAAAGCCTTAATGGCTAAAGATAAAAACACAAAAAACAAACAAAGAAAAGACTTAAAAGTCTTCTACTCTATAAAGCCTACCTAAGCCTATAAAGCTAATAATTCAAACTTTACATTAAATTCTACCAATCTGCCAACTTCTTTTTTAATTACTATCTTATCTTTTACGTACAAAGATACAATATATTAAATATCTTGTCTTCCGTTTATTTTGTCATATCTGTTGTATCTCCATCACTGCTCTGGTCTTATCTTTCCAGCTGGCGTCCTTATCTCTTTTTATTCTAGCTGAACTACTGGGACATCATTATCTCCTCCATTACATTTTGAACATTTGTGATCTGGATATTTATGTCCAATAGTCTTGCAATATCTGGTTAATAATTCTTCCGAAATAAATTTTTCTCTGATAGCTCTGGCGATAGGTTCCGTCTCTGGTTTAAGCAACGTGATAATCCATTGCCTAATAGTTTCCATATTTGTTTCTCGTAACTCTTTTGAATTTGAATATATTAATACATGATTTCTTGAATAGTAGCTCCATATAGGATTTTGGTTGCAATATGTATTTGCTAGCTCTTGCAAAATTGTAGATAGTCCGATAATCCTTTTGTTCACATAAAATTTTGGTATCTCGATTCTAGGTATCTCTGGCTGTGAAATAATATTTTGTGGTATAATCATATCTCGTGTCATTCCTATCTTTACAACTTGTATAGGTTTTTTAACTTCATCAAATAATATCTCTGCTGGTGCCGTGTAAATTTTTATAAAAAATAAAGTACCTTTGGTTATTCTTTTAAAAGTGATAAATGCTTCATATATCTCTGGTATAGTGGATATCTCAGTTCCGTCCGTGGTATATACAGTACTAAGTAGTCCTTATTCGTAGCAAGTTTTAACTAAGCTTGGTTTGGTTTTAGGTAAGGCAATTAGTTTATTATATCCAGTCAATCTCTGGGTTATATAGTTTGTATCTGATTCTTGGATATTTGTAGCTTTGGGGTTGCTATTTAAAAAGGTTTGTACATTGTAGATATTCTCTATATATGTGCGGGCTGTGTAGTTGTAAGTCTTTTTGTCTTGGTTTAGACTATCTCGGTATGTGGTAATTTGTGGGGGTATAAACATGGGATCTTTTGATGTATTTGGGGTATATGGTTTATCAAATAGCTTATTTAGGTTCATATTTTTTCTAACTCCTTTGCTTGTACCTGCAGAAGTAGATTGATAAACGTTATGGGTTTTATGGAGTATCCTAACGTCTCCTTCTAGATCTGGAATTTTACTGTCTTCCGATCGATATAGCTCTGCGCATTGCTGAGTTAGCTGATTCATAGCTATAGATTTCAGTTTATCTTCACTAGTCTTTAGCTTTAGCTTCTCTATCTCAGTACCCATACTGTCCACTTTCAATGAAAGTGTAGTTAGGGCGTTGAGTATCTTTTCAAGAGTATTTTCTTCTATCATTTCAGTTTGTGTAGCTTTGTCTTGATATGTAATCTGCAATAGCATTTTTGTTAGTACTGATTACTTCTATTATAAATGTGAAATTTAATATATTTAAAACTAGTCTCCGAATCTCTTTTGTTGTAACTGAATTTTGTATTTTCTTTGTTAGCCACCAGTGTACCTGTGTATTATCTGTTCGCACAATAAATTTGTTATATACAATATATGGCTCAAATGCTAACAAACATTTATATAATGAACATAATTCTTTTCTATTTATTTCCCATTTTATTTTTGTCTTGTTGAACGTACCTGAGTAGTATCTACAATGGTGTTCTATTTTTTCTGCCTCATATCTATATTTAAGTACTCCTCCGTAACTATATTCACTGGCATCTGCTTCTACTATATATGTAAATTTTCTATTTTCATCTGGAAATTGCAATTTTTGTAATTCCTTGCAAAGTAATTTTATTTTTTGAACTTGTTTTTTATCTTCTTCGTCATAGTTATATTCTATATCCTTTTTTAGTTTTTTCTGTAGTGGTTTTAGATTTTCTGCTAATTTTGGAATATATTCTCTTACTTGGTTTACTAATCCTAAAAATGATTGTAATTTCTTTTTTGTATCTAATTCTTCTTTCAAATTTATTATTTTTTGTACTATATGTTGTTGCATTTTTAATCCACTTTTATCTATTTGTATTCCTAAAAATTCTATCTGGTTTTTCATAATTTCGGCTTTCTTTTCGCTTAGACTTATTCCTGATTTTTCTATTATATCTGTAAATTGTTCCAATAATTTTATATGTTCTTCTTTAGTTTTTGTATATAATAATATATCATCTATGTATACTATACAATTAGGTAATTGTTTAAAATAATTATCCATAAAATGTTGATATCTACCTGGTGCATTTTTATATCCAAAGGGTAGTACATTCCACTCATAAAATCCTTGTGGTACCGTAAATGCGGTTAATTCTTTAGATTCGTCTTCTAACTTTAGGTGGTAAAATCCTGATTTACAGTCGAATTTGCTAAAATAATTATATCCTTGGATTTGTCTTATTTTTAATATCTTATTTGGTATTGGATAATTATATGTTATAGTTTTTGCATTTAAATTTCTATAATCAATAACTATCCTACTTTTTCCTTTTTTTTGTTCACTATGTTTATTTACTATAAATGCTGGACTATTATGTTTGCTATTACTTTTTTGTATATATTTTTTTTCTAATAATTCATCTACATGCATTTTAAATTCTTTTAAATCGTCAAAATTATATGTTAATGGTTTTTGGGTTATTATACTATTTTTATCTATTAATTCAATTTTTATGGTAGTTTTATGTTTTTTCCATCCTTTTAATGGATCTTCACTATATAATTGTTCTAATTTTTTCTTAACTATTTCTATCTTATTTATTGAAAATATAGTTATTTCTGTTTTATTTATCGAAAATACTACTAATTCTATTGTATCTTCAGTGTTTTTTATATTTTCTAACTTTTGTGTAATTTTTTCACTTCCTTTTATCCAATCAGTTTTCTTTCTTATTTTATTATTAACTCTTTTTGCTCTTACTTTTTGTTTACATGGTGTTGGAAACCACCAATCGTTTCTAGTTATTATGTGTGGGTATAATTTATCTAAAAATGGCATTCCTAAAAGTATATCTTTTGACGTTAGTTCATAATTATAAATTTCTTCTATTGTCAATATCTTATCCCATATTTGTGCTTTTACATTCCTAGCTTTATAAGTAATTAAGCTTCCTTCATTATTAAATCCTTTAACTACTATTGGTATTTTTAATTTATCCCATTTACTTTCTGGTAAGCAATTATATCTACATAAATTAGCTTCTGCTCCTGTATCTATCATAGGCGTATAATATCTACTGTAATATCCTTCCACTACTATCTTCATTAATACATATATCTTCATTTTATGTTAAGGCTCTTTTTAAGAATAATTGCTCTCTATTATATGTTATGGTCAATTGTGTATGTTCTATATTATATGGTTTTACTTGTTCTAACCACTTTATTCCTAATATTATATCTGCTTTTTGCATTTCTTCTTTTATTTCAAATTCTATTTTTATTTTTCTAACTCCGATTATTATTTCTTTTTCTGCTATATTTTTACTATTTATTAAGCTTCTTGGTAGATCTGGGCATATATCATCATCAATTTTTATTTCTTCATCCTTTACTAGATATTTTGCTATATAATTTTCTTCTTGTCCTGTATTTAAGAGTATTAAATATTCTTTTTCATTTATTTTTCCTGTTATGTAATATTGATTTGGATTACTTATTGAATTTGTTTCATAACTTGTTCTTTTTGATGAGCTCGATGACTCTGGTTTTTCATTAGCTATTCTTTTTGTTGTACTTATTCTATCATTTACTATTTCTAAATTTTCTTCTATGTCTATGTCTCTATAGCTATAATCATTATAATCTATTGTTTTTACAATTTGTTCGAATGGGCTATCTATTTGTATCTTGTTAATCTTATTTTTTCCTGTTATTTTATGTTTTGTTGTTAATACATATAAATTTTTACATCTTGCTGTAAATATTTTACTTCCTGGGGTTAATTCTTTACCTGATATCTTCCAATATAATACTAGTGATTTATCTATATTTCTATTTGTTACTGCTACTGAATAATTTGCACTTATTATGAATTTAAATTTTTGGTATATCAAATTTCCTTTTACGGCAGTTATTATGCTTTTTTCTATAGGTTTTATAATTCTATCATCTGCTAGATATAATTCTATTGGTGTATCTATTCCTTCTCTAAAACATTCTTTTATTAATATGTCTTTACCTCCAAGGTGTACATATTTTATTGGATCTCCTTTACTTTTTATATCATTTATTTCTTTGTTAATTATTCTTTTTGTTACTAGTGGTATACTAGCTTTACCTTTTGCATATCTACGGTCTATTACATGTTCTTTCTGGCATACTACATAATATTCATCTTTTTTCCTAGTAAAAATATTTTTTATTGTTGGTATTTTAAATATTTTTTCTACACTTAAATCTAACTCTTTTTCTTTTATTTCATCAAATATATTACTATCAAATATTATTTTTTGTTCTGTTCCTTCATCATTTAAATATTCTTCCTTTGTTATTATTTTTATATCTTCTTCAGTCATTTGATTCATCTATTTCACTATCTATTTCAGTATCTGTTTCGTTTTCTGAAATTTCATATATACTATCTTCACTTTCTAATTCATAATCTATATAATCTATTTGCATATATTCTGTATTTTCTATTTTTATTTCGTATATTTGTTTATTTTTTGGATTTTTGGGTAATTTACAATCTCTAGCTAAATGTCCTAACTTTCCACAATTATAACCTGTACATTCTTTTATAGACTTTTTCTTTCTATATGGTCTTTTATTTTTATAATTTTTTACATAATATCTTTTTCTTGGTTTCTTGTATTTGTATTTTGATTTTTTATATTTCTTATATTTCTTATGTCTTTTTCTTTTCTTATAATATCTTTCTTCGCATCCAAATTGGGGTGCTATTTTATTTTTGCAACATGCTAAATTTCTTATTAATGTTTTTTCCATTTTTATTTCTTCTCTATATTTCTCACATAAATTCCTATACCATTGTTGTAAGAATTTTATTCTAGCTCCTAACGTATCTACTATTTTTGCTTCTTCCCAACTTTTTATTATTTTTGAACTAAATGGTTCGGGTAATTTATTAAAATATAATTTTCTTATTTTCTTACTTTCTTCTATACTATATGCTCCTTTATAATAATATTCTTTAAATGCGCAAGTATATTCGTCTATATAACACATATTACATATTATTAATTTTAACATTAAATTCCTATTTGTATCTTTTTCTTCATCTTGTTCTTCTTCTATTGTTGTCATACTACCAAATTCATCTTTTATAGCTGTTTCATATTTTTTCAATAATTCTATAGGTGTTAGTTTAGTTGTTGTTGATGATGTTCCTTCCATAGGTTTATTAGCTCTTAATACTTTTTTGCTATTTTCAGTTAAGTTTGAAAACCATAGTTTTACTGATCTTATTAATGTTCTTTCTATATATTCTGGTGCATCTGTTATGTTTATATTATTATCTAATAATTGTTTTGTCATATATCCTATCCATAATTGTATTGTTTTTTCTGTATCTATTACACAGTCTAGATCTAAAAAGTTATAATTTTTATTAACTATTTGTTTTGGTGTCCATTTGTCATATTTATTGTATTTTTTAAATTTATTTTTATAATATATAGGTTTTCTTATTTCTGTTGTATTAGGTATTATGGTTTCATCTTCTTTTTTATCAAGAGTATTTATTTCTGTGTTGGTATTTTCTAGGTTTTCGTCATTAATTATTTCTTGTTTTTCGTTAATGTCTAAATTTTTTATATTTGTTAAAATTTCTGTATATGTTTCACTATCTTCTGAATCATAATTATCTAACTCTTCAACCTCTATATTATTTATTTCTAATTTTTCTTTAAATTGATTTATCTCGTTTATTAATTTTTGTTCTTTATCTTTTTCTTCTTTTTCTTTTTGTCTTTGTTCGTACAGATCTTTTAACATTTGTAGTTCTTTTTCTAATTCAGCAATTCTACTATTTTTAGTTTCTTCTATTTTTCGTATTTCTTCCGTAGTTTGTTGTTTAATTTTTTCTATTTCCTTTTTTCTATCTATTTCTTCATTTTCTTTTTCTATTCTTACCATTGCTGTTAATTTATCTTCTAATTTTAGTTCTTCTTTTTCTAACATTAGGTGTAAATGTTCACCTATTTTCTTATATCTTCTTCCTAGATTCAAAAATACTATTTTTATTTTTGATCCTTCGTGATTTTCATATATTTTTTCATCTATTATAAATTCTTCTTTGTTCATTTTATTGTGAATAGTTCATGTTGATATATATATTTTAAACTATCTATCTGTGATTCTAATTTTGATATTTCATCTTTTTGGGTATTTATTGAGTTTTTACTAACTCCGGCAAATATATTATAATGTAGTCTTTCTTTTCTTATTTTTAATTCTTTACGTTTTTCAGAGATAAATTGTTTTAATTCTTTGTATTTTTGCTCTTTATTCATTTAAATTATATTTATAATATCTTGGTGGATATCTAAATCTAATTTTATCATAATTAGGTGGTATATGTCTCATTCTTCTAGATTTTAAATGGATTATTAATTTTGCTTCAATACTAGATATTAATGTAATCAGATAGGCTAATCTTTTTGGATTTTCTTTTGTTTTATTTAGACTTATATATTTTGAATAATTACTGACTAAAGATTCTTTAATTTTTTTAAAAGCTTCTCTATTTTTAATGGTCTTCTCATAATTAATTTTAATCTATAACTAATTTTATGACTAACTCTAACATATATCTCATTCATTATCACCATCCTTTATTCCTTTAAGTAGCTAATTAAAGTTATATATAAATTATATATAATCAACAATTGACAATGGATTCTCCCCTTTTGATAATTTCTATGCTTTTATTTTAATTGAAAGTTTTTTATTGTAAAATTGGATGAAACATGCATGTTGCCTCCGAAACATGATTGGGACACAAATTTTAATCACATGTATTCAATAGTTTTTAGGTTGACTAATTTAAACTTACCATGGAACTTAAGTTATAACTTTTGGGTCTCTAAAAATTTGAGTAGCTTTTGTACATGTGACATTTGCTTGTAGGAATTGACTTTCAAGCAAGAGTGTAGGTATCACAAATATAATCTATTTCAATTTATAGAACCAACAATATCAAACGACAAATCAATGAAATCAAATATTCAGTAAAATATTACGAGCCACTATTATTTACTAAACAAGCTACCAAGGTGTTGTTATCATCACTAAAACGGGTCTTTGAATATTTCCTGAGGATTGAGGTTAAATGGCTGAAGCTGATTTTATAATGTTATTTTTTAGTTAGACTGATGTTTTTTCATCCATTGTTTAATTGTGCTATAGTTTTGATTATATTCTTTTTCTAAAAGTTAGGAATTCCAACTAATTAACATATTTTTTTATTCACGTTAGAAAAGTGTATGATGGTCATGGAGAAGTTGTTGGAGGAGAGGGAGAAAGGCTTGGAGACTAAGGTTGCAGAGAGGATATGATTTGTGCATAGAAAGATGCGTTGAATAAGAGGGTGAAGGCATTGAACAAGGAATTAAATTATTATTTTAGCTTATTTTATTCTTAGCAGTAATAAATCAATGGAACTATAATAATTTTTTATAAAATATTTTTTAAAAATTAATCTTTAAATTTAAATTGAATATATGTTTAGAGTAATTCATTATTGTTCCATCTATTTAGAATTGTGTAGGTTAAGTATGAAAAAATAATTTGGTATGGAATATCACCACCGAATGGGCTCTACTCGACGTAAATTAGTTTAGTCAGGCTCCAATGTGGTTTCAGACATTCGATGGAAATCAAAAAAATAATTATGTAGGCTTACAACAATATCAAGATTTTTCAAATATTTATAGTATTCAAGTTAATACTATTGACATGACATACACGTGCAACGCACGTATCCTAAACTAGTTATATTAAAGATGTAAAGAGCCTCTTAAATATTATTTGAACTTTCTATCATTCATTAAATTTATTTGTAATTTTTAGATAAAATTATCTTTTATTTTTTTTCCTTTCAATTATCATTAATTATTTGACTATAGTAAATCTATGAAAAAAAAAGTAGGGAAGGTTTTCTAATAAGAATTTTATTTTTGGAGGTTAGCCATATATATCTATTATTGTGTTCCGGTGTATTGTATTTCGATTATCGTACTATATTTATGGTTGACTATTATTTTTCTTGTAGATTTGCATTATACCCTTACTAATGGCCATATTTTCTTCAACATTTCCTCTTCTTTGTGCCTGGATTTGCTACACTTGAACCGAGCGTCTTTCAAAACAATATCTCTATCTCCCCGATGTAGTGATAAGATTTGCGTACACTTTACTCTCCTTAGACCTCACTTGTGGATTTTACGGGATATAATTGTTGACTATATTTTATGTAATTATCTAATAGTAAAAATAATATTAAAAACTATTAATAATTTCTCCTAATTTGTTAAAATGAACATAAAGGAAAAAAAAAATCCTTTGATTGAATATTCAGTTAGATCTTTAGAATCGTTAAAGGAGAAAAGAAAAAGTTTGTGGGACTCCCACCTAATCAATAATTGATGTATCGTGGATGGGGCTACTCCACCCTTAACCAGAGGTCGAGGGTTCGACCCTGGGTATGGAGAAAACTCTGTTGGGAGCGCTGCCACCTTAATGGGCCCTGCAACAAGCGATCCGGATTAGTCGGAGCTCCAATGCAGTCACCGAACACCGGATGAGAAACCAAAAAAAAAAAGATAATTGATGTATCACGAGGGATTTCTTTCTTTATTCCATGTTTTTCTCCGGATTATTTTATGTTTTCTTTTCACGTGTACGCTAAAGCGATTCCGTTAAAAAAAAATGACATATTTTGACTTGATATGAAATTTTACAAAATAAAAAAAAACTTTTAAATTTTATGATCTTAAATTAAAATTATCAAAATATTATTTAATCTTGTGATCTTAAACATGTCATGTGAAAAATTAAAATTAAAATTAAAATGTTGCTGAAAAGAAGATTGGTCATTCTTTTAAATATGGATGAAGTAATATATATATATATATACACACACACACTCAATTTCCTATACTTTAATGATATATTTAATTAAGTTGATTGATGAGAAATATGGGTAAATTTGGCTAAACTTCAATCATTTTGGGTTATATAATCATTGATTTTGGTCAACACCTATGTTTTTTCTTAACACCAAAAGTTATTTGTAAGATTAACAGAATATGAGAAGTTTTACCGAGAAAATTGAAGGAAATGTGTCTTTTAAGTCTTGAATAAAGGATTGGTGACATTGACCAACTTAAAGGGCAAATAATAATTAGAAAATCTGATTAAGTTAATTGTAGACTTGATTAATATTTTCAAAATTTTATAATCTTTTCAAAAATACAAATCAACCCAACTCACACCCCTCTTCAATCCAAATCAACTAGTCTCTCTCCTCTCTCTCTCGACAGCTTCTCTTAACTCTCTCCCAACCAACAGTTTTGTAAATTTCTCCTTTCAATCCTTGACGACTTCAACCTCCAATGAAAAATAGTTGGGCTTCGAGTTTTTTTTCAACTTCGACCTTCAATCGACGTGACAGCCTTGCTCTCCAGCCACAACAACTTCAAATTCTTCATCGTTCCTTTTCTTCTTTCATATGTAAAAAATTATGGCCTTTTTAGTTTTCAAGAAAACGAGAAACTTGAGCCAACTTCTCTTATGGTATTGGTTAGCAATTTTAATATTTGTTGCTTTAATTTGAAATGCGGTTTGAATAAAACTCTAATTTCTGGTATCTGATGCAACAGAGGAACCATCGAATAAAAAATCTGATGCAACAGATTTAGCATATGATGCAACAATTTAACTATCTGATGTAACAAATTAACCATATGTTGAAATAGATTAATCATCTGATACAATAAATGTACTATCAAATGTAACAGAGGAACCATCGGATAAAACATTTGATGCAATAGATTAACTATCTGAATCCACGGAGGAACTATCGGATTAAAGATCTGATGCAACAGATGGACGTCTTTTCGAATAAAATCCTATCAACTCTTCCAACATGACATGTCCAAGACTTGATTTTTTAACTGATCATTCATCTGTAGCAATAGACAACCCTTCTGTTGGAAGAAATCTAAACAATATTGATCATTGATAACTATTCCAACAGATCACTCATGTGTTGCAACAGATGTGTGACCTATTGCACAAACCATTTATCTTTCTTAACAGATGAGTGATATATTTTATTTAGTCACAACAGATTACTCAGCCTTTGCTGTAGGTTAGTTAACTATTCCGACAGACCACTCATATGTTGTAACAGATGTGTAATCTGTTGTACAGACCATTCATCTTTCTTAACAGATGAGTAATATATTTTGTATTGTCACAACAGATTACTCAGCCGTTGCTACATGTTATTTAACTTTTCCAACAGATCACTCAAATGTTACAACATATGATGTTGTAATAGATGTATGATCCGCTACATAAACCATTCATTTTTCTCAACAGATGAGTGATATATTTTGTATTATTGCAACAGATGACTCATCCATTGCAACAGGTTATTTAACTGTTCCAACAAATCACTCATATATTGCAATAATGTGTGATCTGTTGCACAGACCATTTATCTCTCTTAAAAGATGAGTGATATGTTTTGTATTGTTGCAATAGATTACTCATCTGCTCCAACAGGTTGGTTATATGCTGCAAAAGATAAAATACCTGGTGCAATAGATCAGTGATTTGTTGGAATGGTTATTTTACTGTTTTGCTTGTTAGATTTACTGTTATCCCTTTTTAATGATGCATTAATTAACTATAATATATTTTTTTATCTTTCTGATAATTTTAGATAATATGGCTCCCAAAAGAACAGAAACAGAATCAAGTCCAAGTAAAGAAACAAGTAGAGCAGCTAGGCTACATCCACCACTCTATGAGCTTGTTTTACAAGTGTTATCTCGATTTGGAGCAGAATATGATGAAAACAGAGAGAAAGAATATTTCAAAAGAGATGATCCAAATTCTAATAGCCCTTCCACTGAAGAGTTAATCAAAACCTTCAACATTGATTGTTATCCTGTGAGAATATAGTGCGATAGTGCCACAGATTTAACGGGTGATTTTGTGGTTAAGTTAGCCATGGGAAAATCTTTTGAAACATTCAGAAAAATATTTTGAGAACAAAAATTGGATGCTTATTTCAGGGACGGCTGCTTTGGGAAATATCTTGATTTGCCGAAGTACAACAATACTCGTTTCCAAATAAAAATGGTATATGAACTTCTCAAGCATATGTTTATGTATGAAAATAAAGATAAGATGGATGAGTGTGGATAAATTACTGTGGCATTCCTGTTTTTTTTGGTTGGAAGGAGTTTACCATAGTTACTGGACTAAAATGTTATCCTCCTTCTCTTTCTCATGTTATACCTATTCTAACCCAAAAAAGCACCCCTCACACCCAACAAAGGTAAAGGCAAGTCGTGTGATCATGATGACCTGGTGTCCATTCTTGGTCCAAGCTTCAAAAATAAAAATTTGATAGAAGCATTAAAAGGTAAAAGAATTTCAAAGAAGTACAAACAATTATTGTGCTTGGTTTGGTTTGTACATAATATTCATTGGGCGAGAGACGTTAAAAACAACATAAACGTTGGTTTAATAAAGCTCTATAAGGATATTGAGGCATTTAACAGCTATCCTTAGGGTTATGAAAGCTTCAAAATGACTATCAAATATTTGTTGAATCCATCAATGCCAAAGACAGTCAACTTATATGGATTTTCATGGGCTTTCATGGTAAATATTTCTTTCTTTTAGTATGATATCATTCATTTTTTTTACTCAATAATGGTTTTAATTTATTAGAATTATTTTATAGGCCTGGGTGTTTGAAGTCATTCCTTATTTGAGAAAACAAATGAACTACCAGGAAGAAGTTTTCTGTCCAAGAATCTTGAGATGATTGTCGGCCAAAACTGATAAAAATGTAATTTTTTTATCCCTGAAACCCCCCGAAGGATGCAGTAAGTATAATTATAATTAAGTTTTGTTTTAATTAATAATTTTTTTGAATGATCTAATATCATTCTAATATATGTAATGATTTATGTTAGATTGTGCATTCGTCTCTAGTTTCGACCAATTGAGAGTTGAAGATGCTATTTTTTCTTACTTTACGGTCTGTGCAAACTTTATCGGACCCTAAGGTAGTTGACAGAATAAAAATGGAATTATTTGGAGCAACAACCATTACAAAAAAATAATTTTGGAAGGTGGGCTTGTTGTTGTTGATGGTCTTAGTGGTGATAGAGCTGTTGGTGGTGGCAATGGTGCTGATATTGGTTCTAATGATGCTCCTCTTACAGTATTTAAAATAAACCATTATGAGTATGATCATACTGGTTGTACAGATTTTGCCTCTCCCATCGAATATTCTACATGTAAATGTCAAGACAGCAGGGCGAAACATAATGTAGTGATTAATGTTATTAATGCATTAACTATTTTTGTAAAAGAATTGACATCTAAGAGGGGTGTCATTCCATCAAAATGGATTTTATATCCATCCACTCCATTAGAGATTAAAGCTAAGAGGAGAATAAAAGTGATTTCCAAGTCATTATCAAGCATCCAAAAAAGCGAAATTGCAAATCCTCTGTCCGTGTGTTGCATTGAGCAATGTACAATGTCCAAAGGAGAGTAGCACGAGCTAAAGAAGGTGAATATATATGTCTTAAAACTAACAAACAGACACATATCTGTTTCAATAGATGACAAATTTGCTGAAAATTATCAAATAGATATATACATCTAATGCAACAGTTGACTAACTTGTTGAACCAGATAAAGTATCTGTTGCGACATATGTCTCATCTGTTTTAGCAAATCAAACAGCTCTTTGTACTACTTTTATTTGTACCAACAGATGACCTAGCTACTGCAATAGATGAGTCATATGTTGTAACAGTTGGTTCATCTGTTGGAAATTATCATATAAGTCTTTCTCATGTAGAAATTTATCCCAACAGTTGATTCATTGTTGCAATAGAAATATAATCTGCTTGGGATAATTTAAAATAGGAGGAAGACCTGTTTGATTTTCTAGAACAGATGAGTTATCCATTTCCATTTTGTTATATCTCTGTGATTAGCATTGATCAATTCTGGCTTTTCAGGTGGATATAGAAGCTACTGCTGAACAACATTAACAATATGCTACTCTTTTTATGGAAATACAAAGAAAAAAAGCGCAGAAACCATACGTAGGCAATAATAAAAATCCACGGAGACCAAAGGAAAATTCCATAGCACCGGATGAAAAACAACTTGTCCAAATTGAGTAGATCTTTATACCTTGAGTCTGTCAAAGTAATAACATCACCCTCCTTAGAAATTCTTGTCATCAATACTTAAATTATTGTTGTATTTATTGAGATCTGTACCCATAATAATTTTTTTATATTTTATTTATTCGTTGAATTATTTCAGCTAATTTCTGAAGGCTTCGATTTATTTTATTTTGTCTGTGAATTTTATTTTTTTCTTAGATTTGAACTTATTAATTGAAATGAAATACTAGATTCCAATATTGCAACAGATAATGTATCTATTGCTACAGACGACACATCTGTTGGAGAATATCAAATAGATTTAGATATATGTTACAACAGGTAGGTAATCTGTTGGAATTTATCAAACAGGTCTTCCCACTATTGCAACAGATAGAATTAGATAGAAATATCGACATAATGAAACAGATAAACTATATGTCAGAACGGTAGAATATCTGTTACAATGGATGGAGAATTTGTTGTATTATAAAAATTCAACTTTCATTGGACATAAAAAATTGTCACTACATGTAAAAAAGTGAAAGTGTATTGAAATAAAAGGCAGAACCCATCGACAGTGTTTAATGCAAACACCTAAATAAAATAGGTATCAAGTTGATAATGTTCATTTTAAACACGTAAAATAAAATAGGCATTAAATGTGTTAGTTTGGCACTTTTTTCCATGTTTTCTGCTTGCGTGTAATTCACACAGCCAAGGCTCGTTGAACCCTCATTTTTGCTGACTTGGCCCCTTACGATTATTTTCCCCCATGGTCTTATATATTCATCTTCTTCCTAAAATTTAATCCTAAATTTCTAAATCTTCTTCTTCATCGTCATCTTTTTTTTATCTATCCAAATTCTTCAAATTATTTGCATTTAATCTTTTTTTCTTCATTTTTTTTCTTTTTTTCCAACTGAGCTTGACAATGTCGAGTGTATCTTCCACTATTTTTCTGATAAAGATATTTGATAATGTAAGTGCGGTCTTGAAGCTCTATTGAAGACTTCTTGGACTCAACAAAATTCAGGTCGCAGATTTTTACTTGTAAAATTTCAAAGGTAATATTTTTTTTATTTAATTAGTTGATTAATTATTGCCTTATAATTATTTTGTAATTGTAATCTTGTTTTTATAGAAATTGGGTGGATGCGATTACTTTGATTGGTATAAAGAATGACACCCTTCACAAGCAAATCGTGTAATCTGAGATTTGTTGAATAAAGTCAAGGCTTCTGAAGAGTAACAAAACTGAGCAAGAAGATACTACATTGTTGTTGTTATTGCTACTGGTTTGGTGTTATTGGGCACATGGATATTCAACCCTAATTGCTGAAATTTTTATGTTGGTGTATTTGCTACTGGTTTGGTGTTGTCGAGCACATAAATATTCAGGTGTAATTATTGGAAAATATCAAACAGATTTAGGCATATGTTGTAAAATTTAGGTCATATGTTGGAAATTATCAAACAGGTCTTTCCACTGTTGCAACAGATTAGACAGAAATAATATCGACATAATGCAATAGATGACCAACCTATTGCAACAGATAAACTATCTGCCAGAACAAATAGAATATATTTTACAATAGATCGACAATCTATTTCATTATAAAAAATTCAACTTTCATTAGAAAAAAATTACTGCCACTACATGTACATATAATTTAAAGTAAAGTGAAGTGTGACTTGAAATAAAAAATTATTATTTCACAGGATCTTCTATATACACAGGCTCCAAGCGTCCAGTTAGTACCCCATAAGCCCAGACCTCGTGTGGGTTTGCCACAACATTGTCGAACAAAAAGGTCATTGGCTCGGTCATTTTTGTACCTATTAGCAAACATTTGATGTAGCGTGCGACCCGCACGCAAAGCCGGTATCATTTTTTAGAAGGTTCATGCCCTTGTTTTTACCTTCAAAATACCATGATTTCTTCATCGACACTTTCTCTAGCAAATGATTCTTCAGTTTACTTTCTCTCAACAAGATGCGGATCAACTCCATCAGTGGCTGCACGTGGATAAGAAGAATGACCTCGTCGATGGCAGGTTCATTGCAGTCATAAACTTTGATCTTTACCTCCTCGATTAGTATCTCAACAGCCCAATAATGTATTCCATCCACGCTCATTACTGTAAGAATCCTCTTCACCTCGGTCTAGCTCTTGTTGTGTGGATTTGGCGTCTCCCCTCTAACATATTTTATCATTTCTTCTTTATCCCAGTCCAACATAGAAACTAACAAATCAAATCCCGCGGCACAGGCTGACGCTTGGTTATTGAGTTGATCGTACTTATCCTTGAGCTTCTTGCAGAAGTCGAGGTCCATTATCCTATCGGTAGCGTCATAAGCTTCCGGGTACGTTAATTGCCTTTTCCTCATGAGGAAGAGAATTTCATCAACATACTGTGATATAAGAAGTCAATTTTTAAATAGGTTAATAATTGTAAAGATGCAACGGATGGTCCAGCTTGCATACGGTCTGTGAATCAATAATCCAACGCAACTTATAAAACAAATGGATCATAAGTTGCAACAGAACTACTACTAGTTGCACCAGAATACCCAGTTGTTGCAACAGATTTCACATCTGTTGCATAGCTTCTTCTTTATGGAGTAGATTAGACGGATAGGTTAGAAAAAGTAAACTTACCTCGTCCTCGTACCACATACACATATCTGTCATAGTCTGAAAGTGTCGGGGGAAAAGGAGAGGCCTGGGGTAATTTGGTGCCCCTCGCTTGGCATTCTTGGCCTGTTGCAGATTTCTCTTCTCTTTGGTGCCAAGTTCTGCATATATGTCCACCTTCCAAAATGGCTCCTGAACTTCAACAACTTTTGGAGAGGGAGGAGGTGCAATTTTTTTTTATTTCCGACTGGAGAGTACGTCACTAATTATTTTTTTCTTCCCCCTAACCGCCGCTGTAGGAGTGTATGGCTCCCTCACTTTCTTGGATGGTATGACACCCCTCTTGGATTTGAATTCCTTGACAGCTTTAGAGATAGTCTCTATTTTTTCAAAGAGTTTATCCTGGCTATCCTTGCACTCTTTGCATTCACAACGAGAACACGAGAGTGAAGAAGGGTGAGAGGGACCTATGTAAGGGTGAAAAGGGGTGTTTTCAAACATATTTATTTTTTCTTGAGCATCAACATGCTCATCATCACGAGTGGTAGCAACATCAGCATGCCTGCCACCAACACCAATAACTCCACCATCAGAAGCACCCGGATCTGCCTCAGTAGGTTGGTCATGAACAACCTCAACATTAGGCTAACCTTGCCTAACTGCTCTTCTTATGGATGTTGCTCCAACCAATTCCTTCTTTATTAACTCCACCGTTGGGTCTGCTATAGTATCAACATGACATAAAGTAATATATGAAGTCATGACTAAATCCTGCTCAGTAGGCATGATCCATGGATGTACAACCTATTAAAATACAAATAGATTTAAATCATGTAATATAATAATTTTTGCAGTTGGGTTACGTGTTAACACAATCAACTTCTACAACAGATTAACAATATATTGCATCAGATTACCCATCTATTGCATAGATTGCAGTAGATGGTTAAAATTTGTTTAAGTCGGGTACAGAGAAACAGATCAACACATAGATAATCTAATGCAAAATATCAATCATCTGTCATAATAAATTACTAATCTGTTGCACTAGTTACACAAGATGGGTAATCTATTAGGTTACAAGTTATGCAACGGACGATCTGTATGTCACAACAGATTAATAATATATTATATTAGATTACCCATCTGTTGCATAATTTGCAATAGATGTTTAATTTGTTAGGAGTCGAATTCAGAGAACGAAAGCAACAGATGGGTAATCTGATGCAAGATACCAATCATCTGTCGCAACAGATTATGCATCTGTTGCACCAGTTGGCATAGGACGAGTAATCTATCACAATAGATGTCCCATTTGGTGCATCAGATATAACATCTGTTGCACCAGATATAACATCTATTCAATATCATTCATTGAGTAAAATTATTTTACTTAAAGAAGATGTACTGCATCATCTAGAGGGTTAAAGAGATCAGCCTCCTTAATTTTTGGGTTGTTCTTTGCAGCCAACCATCTAAAAATCCTTAGATGAGAAACCTCATCTGAGTAATCTATTACCCTCTTTTGGAGGGGAGGAATGGCTTCAAACGCCCAAGCCTAAAAAATATAAACAGGAAGCAAGCAAAAAAAAGTCATAATAACTATATTCAATATAAATTAATTGAAGAGTAAAATAAAAAAAGTGATTAATTTTACCATGAAAGCCCAAGGAAAGCCGAATAATGTGGTCATCCCTGAGGATAGCTTTGTCAGTAAATATTAGATAGTCAAGTAGAAGCTGTCATATCCCCAGGGATAATTGTTGAATTTATCAAAATCCTCAGCACACGCCAACAAATCGTCTTCTATGACCTTGTTGACATCTCTTGCCAATATAACCAAATGGGCAAACCAAACTAGGCACAATTTCTCCATGTACTTCTTTGGTATGATTTTATCCATGAGATTTGTCAACAAATTCGATGTTTTATAGCCATGTCGAGAAATGTCAAACAACCCATCTATTTTTTTTCTTAGGTTTTCTTGCCTTAGATCTTTTGCGGGGTGTTCCCTTGGCGATAGGTGGTTCTTCTGGACAATGGCATAACAAGCCCGTCACTATGTCAAACTCTTTCAAGCCAAAACAAACCGGCATGCCATAGTAGTTGATCAAGATTTCATCCATCTTTTTACCCCCTCCTCCAAATCTTTATCATCCCCCAAGTACTTGATCCTGTGCTTGAGAAGACCATATACCATCCTCATATGGAAAATGGGAAAGAGAGTCCACAGGCAGCTTAAGAAAGCATCCAAAGCAGCTCATCTTAAAAAGTCCGTCTATGTTTTCGTTCCTTATAATATTTCTAAAATAATTAAATTTTTTCCCCATCTGACATTTAAGTACAAGTTCACCAGTTAGTTCTACTTTTGGATCATTTATCGGCATCGCAACTTGAAACCTATCAATACTAAAAGTTTTGATAGGATCATGATGGGATGTCGATATTAATTCACACCCCATTGGTGATCCATTATCATCATGTTGATTATCATCCTCTTTCTCACTCTCTAATTCCTCTTCTTTCTCACTTTTATTTTCTTCATCACCATCTACAGACCCCTATCTACCTCTCTCAATGTTATTTTCATATTTCTCCTCAGCTTTACTTTTTCTTAACTGATATTGTTCAGGAAGCTTCTCCAAATCCCTCTTTACTGTTGCCTTTTTTGTTGGGTGGTCAGATATTGATCCAGTTTCACTTTCTTTTATTTTGGGAGACATGTTTTACCAACAAACAACAGAAAAACAAAATTGCATTATAATTGATGTATGCATAAATTTTAAAAACTATATTACAAACACCACCAATACTGACACACCAACAACCACCACCATAAACACCACCAACCAATGCCACAAACACCACGAATACCGACACCATCGACAGCCACCACAAACCCTACCAACCAATGCCACCACAAATACTACCAATCAATGCCATCAACAGCCATCACCAATGCCACCACGACGACCACCAACACCACCACCATGACCACCAACACCATCCAATAATACCACGATAGTCAATGGAACACTGCGACAGAAACTAGGGTTTTTCTCAAGTTCTTCCTATGATTGTACCATCAAAACTCAAAATTGTAAACTCATTCTCAAAGATAATACAACTAAAAGTTTTCTTTTTCATCATCAACTTAAAAACACTTATTTTTTAGAAAAAAAATAATAAATATATAACTCTTCTCGAACTCTGTTACCTACGAAGACAAAGAAAATGGATGATACAAGCAAGAATGAAGTAAAAAATAACACCTATGTGGTTGAAAATTAGAAGAAAATCAATTTGTTGTGAAGGGTTGAGTAATTTGTCGAGTAGTTGTTGTCTGTACTTTATTGTTGAGAAAGAGAGAAGAGCGAGAACTCGAGATTTGAAATGATGAAATATTTTTCTCACAAATGGATGATTTATATAGGTTGATTTGTATTTTTAAAGAGAATGACAAGATTTAAAAATATTAATTTAGTCCGAATTGATCTTAATTATTTTTTAAAATTATAAAAGATATGCATAATTTTTAACCCTCTTATCATGCAATTACCAAAAGACTCAATTAAAGTTGTAGTTGACCCTATGAACTCACCCTTGGTCCTAGATTAATCAGTTTAGGTATTAGTTGAGCATATGAACTCAATTGAAATTGTATAAAAATAAATGATCAACCTGTTGTATCAAATTATGATCTTTTGTAAATTATCAATCAGACTAGGTCATTTGTTGCAATAGATTACCCATCTGTTGTAAATTATCAAATAAATTAAGTCATCTGTTGTGATAGATTACCAATTTGTTGTTAATTATCAAATAGATTAAGTCATCTATTACAATACAACAACAACAACAACAACAAACCCAGTGTATTCCCACCTAGTGGGGTCTGGGGGGGGTAAGATGTACGCAGTCCATACCTCTACCTCTGAAGAAGTAGAAAGGCTGTTTCCGATAGACCCCCGGCTCAAGACAGTCGCCACACAAATATAAATATAAATATAAATATAAATATAAATATAAATATAAAGTAACGCATAGGTAGTAGGAAACATCGGGAAGCACTCAGATACATAATAAAACATGGAACACCGAAATCATAACAAGAAGAAGAATAGGAATAGGAATAAAAATAAGAGTAGGAAGAATAACAGGAATAATGCCCCCAAACTGGCCCTAGTCTTCTGCCCTAATCCTCGCCCTCCAGACCTTCCTATCTAGGGTCATGTCCTCGGTGAGCTGTAGCTGCTCCATGTCCCGTCTAATCACCTCTCCCCAGTACTTCTTCGGCCTACCCCTACCCCGCCTAAAACCATCCAACGCTAGCCTCTCACACCTACGAACCGGGGCATCCATGTCCCTCCTCTTCACGTGTCCAAACCAACTCAATCGGACTTCCCGCATCTTGCACTCCACTGGAGCCACCCCAACCTTCTCCCTGATAGTCTCATTCCGAACTCTGTCCCCTCTAGTCATCCCACACATCCAGCGCAACATTCGCATTTCCGCCACCTTCAATTTTTGGATGTGGGAGTTCTTAACTGGCCAACACTCCGCTCCATACAACATGGCCGGACGGACTACCATCCTGTAGAATTTGCCTTTAAGCTTGGGCGGCACCTTCTTATCACACAACACCCCCGACGCGAGCTTCCACTTCAACCATCCCGCCCCAATACGGTGCGAGATATCCTCGTCAATCTCACCGTTACCCTGAATCACGGATCCGAGATACTTGAAACTATCCCTCTTACATACCTCCTGCGATTCCAGCTTCACTACCACCTCATCCTCCAACCCCACGTCATTAAACTTGCATTCCAAATACTCTGTCTTGCTTCTGCTCAACCTGAACCCTTTAGACTCAAGAGTTTGTCTCCACACCTCTAATTTGTCATTCACACCCTTTCGGGTCTCGTCAATCAGAACTACATCGTCTGCAAAAAGCATACACCAAGGCACTTCCCCTTGAATACTCCGCGTCAACACATCCATCACCAAAGCAAACAAAAAAGGACTAAGAGTGGATCCCTGATGCAATCCTGTCAAGACAGTAAAATGCTCTGAGTCTCCTCCCGCCGTCCTCACCTGAGTTTTCGCTCCATCATACATATCTTTAACTGCTCTGATATAAGCCATCGGGACTCGACTCACCTCCAAGCATCTCCAAAGCACCTCCCTGGGGACTCTGTCGTAAGCCTTCTCTAGATCGATAAACACCATGTGCAGGTCCTTCTTCCTTTCCCTATACTGTTCCACCAGCCTCCGTACCAGGTGAATTGCCTCCGTCGTCGAGCGCCCAGGCATAAATCCGAACTGATTTTCCGAAATAGACACTATCCGTCTCAGCCTCCCCTCGACGACTCTCTCCCAAATCTTCATAGAGTGACTCAATAACTTAATCCCCCTATAGTTATTGCAACTCTGGATGTCACCCTTATTCTTATAGAGAGGGATTATGGTACTCCACCTCCATGCCTCGGGCATCTTTGCCGTCTTGAAGATTTCGTTAAACAGACCAGTCAACCACCTTACCCCAGCCTCTCCAACGTACTTCCAAAACTCCACCGGTATCTCATCCGGCCCCGTCGCCCTACCCCTCCGCATCCTGCGAACAGCCTCTCTAACCTCCTCTACCCTAAAACGTCTACAATAACTAAACTCCCGATACTCCTCTGAGCGCTCCAGTTCCCCTAACACAATAGCTCTATCCCCTTCGTCATTCAAGAGCCTATGGAAGTACGACTTCCATCTATTCTTAATATGGCTGTCCTCCATCAACACTCTGCCGTCCTCCCCCTTAATGCACCTCACCTGATCGAGATCACGGCCCTTCCTCTCCCTAGCCTTTGCGAGTCTAAACAACTTTTTCTCCCCTCCCTTCCCCTGTAACCCCGCATACAGGCTCTCAAACGCGGCCGTCTTAGCTGCCGTGACTGCTGACTTAGCCTCCTTCCGAGCTTGCTTGTACTCTTTCCTGTTTACCCGCTTCTCTTCTTCGTCTCTGCTCTCAACCAACTTAGCATACGCCTCTTTCTTGGTCCTCACTTTCATCTCCACCTCTTCATTCCACCACCAATCCCCTTGATGGTGCCCAGCCCGGCCCCTAGAAACACCTAACACCTCACTAGCCTTCTCCCTGATGCACCTAGCCGCCCTATCCCACATATCATCCACGTCCCCCCTACACTCCCACACCCCCATTCCCGCCAACTTCTCCCCTATCTCCCACGCATTCACTGGCGTCAAACCGCCCCACTTAATTCTAGGTCTACACTCCTTACTCCTCCTCTTACTATTCTTCTTTATACCCAAGTCCATGACCAAGAGCCTATGCTGGGTCGAAAGATTCTCACTCGGGATGACCTTACAGTCCCTACACAACACCCTATCCCCTTTCCTGATCAACATGAAGTCAATCTGGGTCCTGGCTATCGCGCTTCGAAAGGTGATGAGGTGATCGTCCTTCTTCGGGAAGCCCGAGTTCACCACCACCAGCCCAAAGGACCTTGCGAACTCCAAAAGAGTAGCCCCCTCTTCATTTCTCACCCCAAAGCCAAACCCACCATGCACATCACCAAAACCTCCCGGTAACGCCCCGATGTGCCCGTTGAAATCACCTGCTACAACCATCTTCTCCGAGCTAGGCACGCCTCTCAGCACCTCCTCCAAAGCCTCCCAAAACCGCAACTTCTCCTCCCCCTCCGAGCCCACTTGCGGTGCATAGGCACTACACACATTCAGGGTACACCCCCGAATGACCAACTTAATAGTCATCAACCTATCGCTGATCCTCTTCACCTCTACAACCTGGCCTCTAAGCTCTTCATCTACTAAGATGCCAACTCCATTCCTCCGCCTCTCGCTCCCAGAGTACCACAGCTTGTAACCATCCACATCCCTAGCCTTAGACCCTACCCACTTGGTCTCTTGAATACACGCGATATTGATCCTCCTTTTCCTAAGAATCTTCACAAGCTCTATAGACTTACCCTGAAGGGTCCCTATATTCCAAGACCCAACCCTCAGCCTACCATCACTAACCCCACTACCTCCCCTACCGCCCCCGCAGCCAAACCGTGGCCTCCCTCCCACTCCCGCCCTTACGTCATCCCCCGCCCCCACAACGGCCCCACGCCCCAAACCCCTCGGACATGACCCTATCCGCCCATTACCGCCCCCAGCCAGTACACAGAAAAATATAAGAAAAAATACTCAAAGGCCAGAAATGACCACAACAACAACAGCAACAGACAGCAGTCACAGCAACAACAAACAACAGATAATAGCAACAATAGGCAGCAGATAATATTAACAAATCACAAGCCGATAAGCAGTGCAAGAGAAAAGTCATCTATTACAATAGATTACCCATTTATTATAAATTATCAAATAAGCGCTGCCATCTATTGTAGTTGACCTTGTGAGAACTCATCCCTAGTCCTAGATTAATCAATTAAGGTATTATTTAACATATAAGGTAATAAGAATCGGTTCAGCTCAGAGTGATCGATCGACGACTCCGGTCAGGAGGAACACAATACTGTCTCATCATGCAATTGTCAAAAGACTCAATTAAAGCTATAGTTGACCCTATGAGAACTCACCCCTAGTCCTATATTATTCAATTAAGGTATTAGTTGAACATACGCACTCAATTGAATTATATAAAATAAATGTTCAAGCTGTTGCAAAAGATATCTTTTCTGTTGGATTTAATTAAACAGATTAAATCTTTTATTGCAATAGATTACATATCTATTGTAAATTATCAACTAGATTAAGTCATCTATTGCGACAAATTATCCATCTGTTGTAAATTATCAAATGGTTTAAGTAATCTATCACAACAAATTACCCATCTACTATAAATTATCAAATAGGAACTGCCATCTGTTGTAGTTAACCCTATGAGAACTCACCCATAGTCCTAGATTAATCAATTAAGGTATTAGTTGAACATATGAGGTAATAAGAATCAGTTTAACTTAGAGTGATCGATCGACAACTTTGGTCGGGAGGAACGCAATACCGTCTCATCATGCAATTGCCAAAAAACATAATTGAAGTTGTAGTTGACCCTAAGAGAACTCACTCCTAGTCCTATATTATTCAATTAAGGTATTAGTTGAACATATGAACTCAATTGAAATTGTATAAAATAAATGTTCAAGTTGTTGCAATAGATGCCTTTTCTGTTGGATTTAATTAAACAGATTAAATCTTTTATTGCAATAGATTACCCATCTATTGTAAATTATCAAATAGATTAAGTCATCTATTGCAACAAATTATCCATTTGTTGTAAATTATCAAATGGTTTAAGTAATCTATCACAACAAATTACCCATCTACTGTAAATTATCAAATAGAAATTGCCATATGTTGTAGTTAACCCTATGAGAACTCACCCATAGTCTTATATTAATCAATTAAGGTATTAGTTGAATATATGAGGTAATAAGAATCGGTTTAGCTTATAACGATCAACCCACGACTCTGGTCGGGAGAAACGCAATACCGTCTCATTATGCAATTGCCAAAAGACTCAATTGAAGTTGCAGTTGACCCTATGAAATCTCACCCCTAGTCCTAGATTAATCAATTAAAGTATTAGTTTAACATATGAGGTAATAAGAATCGGTTGAGCTCAGAGTGGTCGATCGATGACTCTGGTCGAGAGAAACGCAATACTGTCTCATCATGTAATTTCCTAAAAACATAATTAAAGTTGTAGTTGAACCTATGAGAACTCACCCCTAGTCTTTGATTTATCAATTAAGGTATTAGTTGAACATATAAGGTAACGAGAATTGGTTCAGCTCAGAGTGATCGATCGACGACTCTGGTTGGAAGGAACGAAATACCGTCTCATCATGCAATTGTCAAAACACTCAATTAAAGTTGTAGTTGACCCTATGAGAACTCACCCCTAGTCCTAGATTATTCAATTAAGGTATTAGTTTAACATATGAACTCAATTGAAATTGTAAAAAACAAATGTTCAATCTGTTGCAACAGGTGTCTTTTCTGTTGGATTTAATCAAACAGATTAAGTCATCTGTTGCAACATATTACTTACTGTTTTAAATTATCAAACAGGAGCTTCCATCTATTGCGATAGATGATCAAGCTTTGGAAAATTTCAAATATAAAATGTCATCTGTTGCACTTAGATGTTTTAAGATTTTTTTTAAAACAATTTAGGTGCTTTCTGTTCGAGGTAAAAAGATAAAATACTAAGGTTAGGGGTGGACATGGTATGGTATATACCGAATTACCATACCGAATCAAATTTTTGATATCGTGGTTTTGTTATTATGGTATTTGGTATGGTATATGGTATACATTTTAAGTTTTTTTGGTATATGGTATGGTATTCGGTATTTATAAATGACATACCGAAATACCAAATACCATACCGAAGTATATATAGTTACATAACTCTTATATATATATACACACACACACACACATACACACAAATATAATACTTAGTACTAGTATACAAATATTTAAACATTGAAACTATTGCTACTCTATCTTGATTGAAATGTTTTTTTTGTGTAGTTGACTAACAAAAATAATTGTTTGTACTTCTTTTTCAATATTTCTACATTTGTAATGTGTATTTATGAATCAATTTAGACGTGCTTTTGAAAATTTGAAGTAATAATACTCTAGTATACGAATATATATTGTTGAAGTTGTACAAACTATGGTTACCGATTACCATACCACAAAATACCGAAACCAAATATCAAAATACCCAACCATACCGACTTAATATGGTATGGTAATGGTATAATATTTTTAAAAACTGAATACCAAAATTACCGTACCAAAGTTTCAAATACTGTACCATGCCCACCCTTAACTAAGGTGGTAAAAAATATTACTTGGATAACTCAAAAATCTCTTGAGTGAGTAATCTTATCTGGTCTTTTCAATGTCACCGTCTCCTCATGTCCCTAAAAAGTTATTAATGAATATTTAAAACCCATATCTAGAATACTCTCTCTTTCATCCATAAAGTAAGACTCAACTCTTTTATCTCTCTCTTTATTCTCAATTCTCTTTCTTTTCTTTTTTTCCTCTCTTTTCTCTCTTCTTTCGGATAAGGATCCTTTCAGATCTCAACCGATCAATATCTTTTCTCGACTGAACTGGATGTTCTAATCCCTTTGATTTTTTGACATTACAGGTATGGTTCACTATTTTTCTTTCCATCTCATTTTTTTTGTATGTCATTTAAATTAGATATTTACATCTGTTGCTATTAATGATTTACCCATTACCAGTTTCCTATTTATTGAGAAAATTAAAGAAAAGGTGACTTTTAAGTCTTAAATGAATGAAGCTTTATTTTTATTAAAACATGCAAAAAAGTCATCTCTTGGGAGTACTTAAAAAGCCTTATTGTTAGTATAGTTTTTTTATGTCTTTTGTTTGTTATTTTGGTGGTACTATTGTTGGGGGTGGTGGTCGTGTTGGAACATGAGGTGTTTTTGTTGTTGAAGGTGTTGAAACATATGATGTTGTTTCTTTGTTGTTGATGTTGTTGTTGGTGGTGTTGCAAGAGTTTCTTCAACTGTTGCAACCGATGAATCAACTGTTGGAAAGGATGGAGCAATTGTTTGAAGAAATCAAACTAGTGGCAAGGCTAGTTTGATTTATTCCAACAGATGACCTATCTATTGCAACATGTCATCCATCTGTTGCAACAGATGCCTCGTCTGTTGAACAAATGGGTAATCTATTGCATCAGATTAGTCATCTGTTGATTCACTCAATTTTGTGTTACCCTTTTGTATAGATGAAACAACTGTTTGAAGAAATCAAGACAGTTGCAAGGCTTATTTGATTTATTTCAATAGATGACCTATCTGTTGTAACATGGCATCCATCTATTGCAATAGATGCCTCATCGATTGAACAGATGGGTAATCTATTACATCAGATTGGTCTTCTGTTGATTTACTTAATTTTGTGTCACCCTTTTGCAATATTCTTTTTGTTCTTCTCTTGTTTGACTTCAAATGGATTTCTCTTGTTTGTAGATAAAAGAAAGTGAAACTGAATCCACTTTTTCCCG
Source organism: Capsicum baccatum var. pendulum (assembly GCA_030864225.1). Classification (NCBI taxonomy): domain Eukaryota; kingdom Viridiplantae; phylum Streptophyta; class Magnoliopsida; order Solanales; family Solanaceae; genus Capsicum; species Capsicum baccatum. The sequence continues at coordinate 29,013,228 of CM061556.1, read as the reverse complement.
GCAAGCATTAAAGGCTAGAGTAAAGATAATTTCGGAGGAATAAGTTGCTTGCAAATGAAACCACTTCATATGTGGGAGGTATGTATTACTGATCAACCTATCATGAAAACACACATCCAATACAATGATTTTGTGAATGTTTTTCCTTTTCCTATTAGGCGTTAATCCTTCTAACAAGATATGACATTTTATTGTTAAGATTGTTAGGTTCGAACTGATAAGGCTGACGGACCAAGTAGATGGTGTCGATACCCTATTACAATTTAATGATAGTTTATGCTCATGTTTTTGTGTCAAGTTTGGGGACGGGTTCAAGTTTTTGTCGACAGTGTAAATATCCAATAGTGATTGAACCGATTTTAATGGTGCAATGGACTTCTTGAAAGGCCTACGAAGCCTCGCACTGCAGAAAACAACGATGGAACCAATAAAAATTTCCCTGGTCCAAATTTATATGGATGGGTTGCTGGAGGAGACTATTGTCACGACCTGAGCCTAGGCCCTAGCCGTGACGAGCATCCCGAACTATGAAGGCCCGGAACACCCATTCTCTATCTGGTTATCATACACAAAATTCGTAATCATAACAAAATGCAGAATTGAAACTGAGTACGAAATACATAGTCAAGTTCTGCAACATTTCTGAATAATACTATCTGACATCAGTCTGCGAAATCTCTACTAAGAACACAAACATCTATCTGAAAAGAAACTGGGACAAGGCCCCCAGTAAACCGAAAACATAATAAATAAGATAATGTCTGACATAATTAGGCCTTCCGAATAATAGAAGGCTCACCACTGTGAGATCAAGTCTGCAAATCTGAGAATGTCTACTGAGTAGCTGGACCCCTAGACTGTGCCTCAGGACCTGGAAGAGGGGGGGGGGGTCAGCACAAAAGTACTGGCATGAGAAGCTTCGCAATCCAAAAATAGTATAATGGAACATACATAAATATATATATATATATATTAAGTGAAAGCAATTTTTCATCAAGACATCATGTATAAAACTGTTTCCGAAAAATACATGGGCACTTTCTGAAAACATGTAACCCGCCTGTTCATTTCAAATCAAGATCTGTGTTTTACTTCTGAGTTAGGTGGTATTCCCCTACAAGTCTGATATTCCACGGGCTATATGGAATCCGCCATTGACTCGGCGGGGAAGCCCCCAACCCAAGTGTGCCGCAAGGGTTGGAGTGTCTGAGTCTGATACGCCACATGACATTTAAGTCAGCGCATAATAGTATACCCGGGTCGGCAAACCACGGTTTTAGGCAATGAGTTGCTTGAGCTCAAGCCCTCTTCGGGGAACCACCTAACATCTCTGTATGCCCATTTTTAACCTTTTCTGTACATGCAACATTCTGAATGTCTAAAATCATGAAAGTCTGAAATGTCTGTTAGTCTGAGTCTGATATGGCGTTAGTCTGAATTGGTATCGTCATACCAAGACATTGCAAGTCATGATTTTTCTGAGCCATAATGTATTAAGCAAGAGCTTTCATTCAAAACATAGTTTAGACCACCAAAACATGTAACTGATGTAAAGGATTTCATATTCCGAAACTTAAAGTTCAATTCATGCAGAAATTTCATCAAACACCTGGTGGTCAAATGTCTTTATCAAGTTCATGTATTCAAAATTGAAACACATTCATTCATATATGTATATAAACTGTCAAATCGCTTTGGAGATGGTCAAAAGACCAAAACAATGATATTAAAACATCTTATACATAAATATATATACATAATTTAAAACCCCATTCTAAAACATGATTTTTTTTATGCCCATGAGAATTTAGGAAAAAGCCCGCGTACCTTGTTCTCCACGAATTTTGGGTGTCTATCGAAGCCTACGTCGAGAGGATTCCAAATCTGTAATTTGTTTCACGAACCCGCGGTTGAATCTTGAGTTGCTTGGGTTTTAATGTTGAAACCCTAGGGAGAGTTCTTGAGCAAATTTGAAGAATATAATGATATTTTGGCTCTTTAGGGATTTAATCCCGTGTATAAGTTGATAGGAGAATGAGTATTTACGGAAATGCCATTAAAATCCGGATGGACTGAACATTTTGGTCGGGCGCGATCCAGCAGGCGGCGCGGGCTAATCGCGCGCTGCCAATGGATCGAAATCCAAACGAGGCCTTAGGCTCGTCCAAAAATTCTGAATTTTCTCCGAGATGTACTACAACCTTGCCCCATCGTAACGCAACAAAAAAATCCAAAAATGAAGGTTGGGAAGGTCGAGAAGTTGTATCCCGAAGGTTGCCAGCTAAGAATGAGTCTAAGTCATTTCAACACTTAGAAGAATTTAAAACTTAAGTCTAAAGCTCAGAAATTACAGTCTAATACATGCATGACTTTTACGGGGCGTTACAACTATTATGCAACAGAAGGTTCTTGGGAGAATACCTATGCGGGAAGGGGGAGGTTGAGAATATATCATCTCAGACCTTGTTTAAGAGGAATCACAGGGTAGGAAGGAAAGTGTAGCAAAATTGGCTGATGAAATTGACATAAAATATGAAAAAATTGAATGAGTTACGAATGTGAAAATATATCCAAAAATGAAAATCCATTAGTCGTTGAAGAAAAAGAAGAATGGTCAAGAGGACTGGAGCTGGTCACTTTGCTAGAGACTGCAACTAGTAAGCATGGCCTCAATGAACACCCACAAAATATAAGACCAGAACTCCAAGGATGCAACTTTGCGAGCACGGAAGGTGGTAAGATTGTCGGTCAAAATTGAAACCTAATCCAACTACTCCTAAATTAAAAATATAGGATCAAGCCAAGGTGGCAATTTCTCAAGTTAAACTTGCATCCAATGCCTCCTTTTTATGGCTCTGGTCAGGTCAAAGGCAGGGGAAACAATAAGGAATGGGATTTTTGCCCAACTTCAGACCTTTTTGTTTCTACTACCCATTGACCTGATCATAGCCACAAACAGAAGGCTTGGCATGTAAGTTAGACTTCAGAAATTGACGCCTTGGCTTTCCTTATTTTTAATTCAAGAGTTGTTGGTTCAGGTTTCAATTCTGACTGATAATCTTACCAATTTCCTGTGCTCGCGAAGCTTCTTCCTTAGAGTTCTGGACCTGCAATTTGTGAGAGTTTTCATTGAGGCCACACTTGCTAGTTACCATCTCTAGAAAAGTGTCCAGCTCCAGTCCTGTTACCATTCTTCTTTTTCTTCAATGATTGATGAATTTTTATATTTGGATACACTTCCACATTTGAAGCTCATTCAGTTTTTTGTTTCTCATGTCAATTTCATTGGCCATATTCTCTAGAAGTTCCTTACTTGCTTCCTTGTGTTTCCTCTTAAACAAGGTCTGAGGTGATATATGGCCTTCTCCACCTCCCCATTCCCACACAGGTATTCTCCTAAGAACCTTCTATTGTATAACAGTCTCCTCCAGAAGCCCATCTATATAAATTTGGACCAGGGGAATTTCTATTGGTTCCATCGTTGTTTGCTGCAGTGCGAGGTTTTGCAGGCCTTTTAAAAAGTCCATTACGCCATTAAAATCAGCTCAATCACTATTGGATATTTACACTGCCGCCAAAAACTTGAACCATTCCCCAAACTTGACTTAAAAACATGAGCATAAAGCATCATTAAATTGTAACAGGGTATCGACACCACCGACTTGGAACCCTTTGGCCTTATCGGTTTGCACTTATTAAACTAAACTGTACAATGCAGGATCTTGTTTGAAGGACCAATGTCTAATCAGTAAAAACTGCATTCACAAAATCATTACACTTATATGTGTCTGTCACGGTAGCCTGATCAATAACACATAAATCTTACGCATGAAAGTGGATCTATTCATCTGCATGCACCTTATTCTTCCTACCCCACTAAGACATGTCAGATAGTGTTGTTTATTCATTTGTATGCAAAACAACTGATGAATTAAATTCACCATCTATTGCAACTGATGAATCAGCTGTTAGAAGAATTCAAAACATCTCTTTCAACAGATGGTTCTTCTGTTAAAAAAGATAATCCATATGTTGCAATAGATATTGCAGAAGTTGGTAAATCTATTGCAACAGGCCATATGTTGCACATACAGACCATCTGTTGCAACAGATGGTAAATCTGTTGTGAAAGATGGATGATTTGTTGTAACAGCTCAATAATAATTGTTGTTATCACGTCTCAAACCATTTTGAAAGGTGAGAAGTATTAATGTAAAAGAAAAAGTTATGACTTTTCACTGAAAACAAAATGCCAATAGTTTGAATATAATTAATACAATGGAGCTGCACAGTCGTGCCTTTTGGCCTGACACATCCATATTCAATCCTCTATAAATAGGTCCCTTCTTATTCTTCATTCTACTCCACTTTATTTATTTCTTGCATTTTTTCTTTTCGTCTGATATCTTCAACCACTTCTCTTCAAAGAGCATATTCCTTTCTCGTTGAGGTAAGTTTTTTTTCTGTCTAAATCTAACAGTTGGTAATATATGTTGTATTATATTCCGACTCTTTTCTTTACTTTTATGTCTTATGTTTTTTGTCAATTCATTCGTATTTTAGATATGGTTGATCCTGTTTGGGACATTTCTATTCTGCGGGACACAGTGAGGGAACATCAGAGGCAGGTTAATGACCTGCAGAGGGAGTTGGTCGCCGTTTGAGCGACGATGTTCAGAGAGATGCAGACGCTGATGAGGGCCCTAGTGCTGCGAGTTGATTGGTCAGCTGACATTAATAATGATGATGATACTACTACTACTACTACTACTACTACTACTACTACTACTAATAATAATAATAATAATAATAATAATAATAATAATAATAAGAAGAAGAAGAAGAAGAAGAAGAAGAAGAATGTGTTTTTTCTTTTAGCGTATGTGTTTTAATTTTTCTATATCGGATCTATACCTAATTTATTTTATTTTTCGTTTAATGAAAAATTTGTTTTTAGTCGACTTTGAATTTTTAATTCTTATTCAATTTTCATTCTGTCTATTTCTTCTTCTAAACATACATGTTAACATGTCGATGGTTGGAGGTAAGAAGAAATTTTGAATCCAGTAGCTATAGCAATTTTGGCTTTTGAGTTCTTTCAACAAACTGACCATGTGTTGGAACAGATTGGTCATCGGTTGGAGTTCTGCCAATAGATTATCCATCTGTTGCGACATATTTATCATCTATTGGAGGAAAACATTCTAGTTTGATGGAACTATGTTGTGTTCTTCCAGCTAATGTTCATCTGTTGCTACAGATGGGTAATCTGTTGAAAATAATTGTGGTCTGTTGTATTATTTAGTTCATGTTTTGCCTCTTTTTATTGATCCATAAGTTATTAAAAAGGATATTTTATATATAATAAATGATAACATTACGTTCACAACAATGAGTTAAATATATAAAAGTCCACAACAAACAATAACACAAGTTTTTGCAATTAGAACGATTATGGTGGATTATGTTCCTGGCATGTAGTTCTTTTGTGGCCAGCGCGCTTACATACAGAACACTTGTTTCTTCTTGATGAAAATGATTCTCCGACTCTACGCCTCCTCCTATATGGCTTTCTTCTCGGTTTGATAGTGCTTGGATAGATATTGGAGAAGGTATTAATTTCCCCAAAAGCTCTGCAGGAACAACCCAAGATTCTTCGGGAGACACCGAAGTAATATGTCCACTATATGTCATTTTATATTTTTTTCATCGAATAATATTGAGTGGAGTGCTCATAAACTTCAGGACCATATTTTGAACCGTATTGAGCTCGAAGCGCTGTCATAGCATGTGGACAGAGTATTTTGTCCAAGTCAAAAACTCTGCAAGTACAAGACCTTGTTTGAAGATCGACCGTGGCAACATCACCATGATCGATGATACTGAATTTGTAATATACAATTAATTGAGTGACTTTTATATTATAAATAAAATTACCTAACATTTTGAGATAATAGCCTGTTTGACAAAGTTTTTTTTCAAAAGTACTTATTTTTATTGAAAAGTTCTTATTTTAAAAAAAAAATTGAGGTGTTTGTCCAAACTTGACAAAAAATAAGTATTTTTAGGAAGTAGTAGAAGTAGTTTTTGCAAGTTAAAACAGGTAGTTTCTCCCTAAAAATACTTTTAAAAAATACACTTAAAAATACTTAAAAAAATTAACCAAATACGGATTACTGCTCAAAAGTATTTTTAAAATTTATTTTCCAAACACAAATTGCTTCTCATTAAAAATACTTTTTTTTAAAAAAAAATTATAAAAAAATACTTCTCAAAATAAGTTAATTTTAAAAATTTGGCCACTGTCTATCGCTTAAGATTTTTTCTTTATTATTTCGTGCATGTTGATCCAAGTTATATTTTATTTGATAATCTTCTCTCTCTTTCTCTTTTTTTTTTTTACGAAAAAACTAGATAATTTATGCCCGTGCTAACATATGGAGTAAGACTGTCTAACGGGCCGGGCCGGGTCAACCCGGAACCGGCCCCCTCTCTCTTACCGGGTTCCGGGCCAGTTATGGGCCGATTTAGGCCTTAACCGGTCCGGGCCGGGCCGGGCCGTACAGTAAAAAAAATAAAACCCACCCGGAACCGGCCCACTTAACCCAATCCGGTCAAACCCGCTAAAACCCGGTCAAACCCGGATAAAAATCGATCAAATATACACTATATATACGCTATATACACAATCTATACATTAAATATACACTTCTATAGAAGATATATACAATGTATACATTAAATATACACTTCTATAGAAGATATATACACGTGTATACATTAAATATACACTTCTATAGAAGACATATACACGTGTATACATTAAATATACACTTCTATAGAAGATATATACAGTGTATACATTAAATATACACTTCTATAGAAGATATATACACGTGTATACATTAAATATACACTTCTATATAAGATATATAAACATATACACATGTATACATTAAATATACAGTTGTATAGAAGATATTAAAACTTTAAATTGATAAATAAAAAAAAATAAAAAACAACGACTAAGGAGTGAATGAATTTGTGGAATTTTATTGATTGCAAAATGATCCAAAATTTATAATTTACATGAATGAAAAATCTATAAATTATGCATCATTTTTTCCAACTCATTCATGTTAATATTAATTGGAATTTGCATAGGATAGTCGAAGTCAACGGGGGCAAACCCATGCATTGGACTTGATTCTGTTGAGTTCTCCCGTGAAGTCATAATTTCTTCAAGTTTGAGGTCGTCGCTTGGCTCTGGTTCCATTCCTTGGTTTCTTCTTTCTGCTCTAATCCAATCTCTAAGGCAAACTAAAACATTCATTGCGTTGCTTCCCAATGAGTGTTGGTTGTCTCCAAGCTGCTGTCGTCCCTGACTGAAGGCGCTCTCTGATGCAACGGTTGACATTGGAACATTCAAGATATCTCTGGCTAATCTTGAAAGTACAGGATATTGTGATTCATTATTCCTCCACCAATCCAGCGAGTTGATCCGTCGTCTGCGATCCTCTGGTGGCGTCCGCAGATAATATTTCAGCTCTTCCCGATAAGTTGATGTGTAAGATCTCTTATCCACACTGTTCCAACAAGTTAAATCATAAAACGAATCAGGAAAACCACTATGTGCCGGCCTTTTAGAAGATGATGGCTCCTCGGGAGGATGAGGAGCGACAGTTGGACTGATATTTGTAGGTATGGCTGAATCAAATAAATCAGCATAATAATTATATAATTTTTCTATATAATCTTTTGCATCAGCCGTAGCCGTCCACAAATCAGGCTGCTCTTGCTCAGACTCACGGTTAGTATTTATTTCTAAGTTAGCATAAATAAGAGTACTAAAGTGACACATATGATTAAATTTCATGCACGAATTTAACATAGCACCAACCAAGTAAATAGGGGGAATCGAAAAGAAATATTTTTTAAATTTCGTAAACATAGCACCAACAGCTTCTTTATAACCTTCTTTATTTTTATATTGTTAGAGCAAACCAGAAATATCGGCTATATATGCCAAAATGTTACAAACAGTAGGATAGTATGCACCGGAAAATTCAACCGTAGCTACATAAAATTTTTCTAAAAACTTAACAAGATCATTAATTATAACCCAATCAGAATTATGTAACATGCAATCAGCAGAATCAGCAAAAGAACCACAGTGTTGGTTAAAAGTTAGTGTAATAGGAATTCTATATTTATAACAAGTTTTTAAAAATTCATACGTAGAATTCCATCTAATATCAATTTCCTCAGGCATTAAAATCGGTGTAAGTCCATTTTCTTGACATTTAACTTTAAATTCTTTAATTTTCGCTCTACGATTATTTCCTTGAATGAAACCTACGGCAAGACGAATTTTTTCAATATAAACCTCAAAAAAGTCAAGACCATCTTTTACAATTAAATTATAGATATGACATGCACACTTAATATGGAAAATTTCAGGAAAGGGTGGAGATAACGTAGATTTTATTTTTGTTATAGCATTCTTGTTGTTAGAAGCATTATCAAAAGCAATACATAAAATTTTATTTTCTATACCATAATATCCGGCAATTTTAATAATAGAATCAGCAATAAATTGTCCAGTATGTTTGCGATCTTCATCATATAAAAAAACAAGAATACGTTTTTGCATTATGAAATTACTATCCATCCAATGACAAGTAACGGTTAAATAATCATTTTTATTAACAGCACGACCAAGATCAGAAGTTAGGGACAATCTACATTGAATATTTTTTAACAATGTTGATAAATAAAAATAATATTGTGAATGGAGTTTAAAAATATCAGACCGACAAGTAGTTCTAGGAATACCATTAAACATAGGATTATAAATTGCTTGTATATAACGGATAAAAGCATCAGAAGAAGGAAAACTAAAAGGCAAACAACCCACAACTACCATTTTAGCTATTTCTTCCCGGTCCCTCAATTTATTATACTTTTTCGCTACTTGACCAGTTGTTGGGTCCATTCTAGTTTGCGTTGACCCACCAACATCCCCACCACCTTTTGCAATATTTAACTCTCTTTTGTGATCTTCAGCTATATGTCTCATTAACGTACCCGTACCCCCTTGCTTACCGCCACTTCTATGCTTATATATTTGTTGACAAATATTGCACTGCACCTCAATATCTGATATACGTTCAAAAAATTGTCATGCAATACTAGTTCTTTTACGGGGTTTTAGGGCACTGGGAGGACGGAAAGGGAGATTAACTGATTCAGATCTAACGTTAGCATCTCCTACTGCGGGTGTTTCAGCAATATTTTCATCATCTTCGTCTACATTAACTGCATCTACTTCATTTTCTTCTTCTATACCGTAATTTTCCTGAAATTCTACATAATCCATATCGTGAGCACCTACACCTATTTCTTCCTCAAAAGGTGTACCAAGCGGTACCGGAGGAGAAGTCACACGGGTATATCTATTACTTGAACTACCTCTACCGCTAGTAATTCGCTTTTTACTACCACTACCGCTTCCGGGACAAAAATTTCTAACACCTTTAGCAGCGAGGTTTTTTAATTTATCCATAATATAAATTAAATTAAACTAAAAATATTCAAAATATACAAATATAATAAAATTAATTATTAAACAATTAATACAATAAATAAAAATTAAACGTAAGAGATGGAACGACAATACCAAATTTTGGAAGTATCCGAAGATTGCGACTTTAGAAACTTCCGCTCTTACTTTGTAAATGAAAAATTAAAAAATTAAAGTGAACACTTTAAGAAATTAAATATATTGAATATTTGAGAATTGAGAATTGAGATTTGAGAGAGAATGAGATTTGAGAGAGTGAAAAATTGTGTGAGAAATGATTTGAAGTTGTAGGGTATTTATAGATTTATTTTGAGAATTAAAAAATATTTTTTATATATATATATATTTTTTAATTAAATGGGCCCAAACTAGCCGTTTGGACCCAAAAACGGTAATATTACCGTTGGGCCAACGGCTAGTTTGGCCCAAAAAATTAAAATTATTATTATTATTATTTTTTTTGGTATCGGGCTGGGCCGGGCCGGTTAACCGGCGGGCCTGGACCGGCTTGGTCCGGGCCGGGTTAACCGGGCCCAATTTTAAAAAAAAACCGGACCGGTACCCGGTACCCTAAAGCCCTAGGGCTTTCCGGTCCGGATCAAACCGGTCCGGTTTGATGTTTCGGGCCGGGTCGGGCCGGATCAGCCCGGCCCGTTTGACACCTTTAATATGGAGGCATAAAGTTGCAAAGGAAAGATAAGCAATGACTAAACAAATTTTATATGAAGGAAAGAGAAACATAGATTAAATGAATTTTATCCATGAAAATAAAAATGAAAAACTATCATATATATAGTCCACTGGAAGCAACCCAAACAAATACTAAAATAAGTACTATAAAGGCAAAGTTTTGTCTTAAATAATGCATAACAAATTTGAATACAGTAGCATATATACTTGCGAGTAAATTATTTTGCACATAGATAAGCAAAGAGATTTTTTCATTATCCACTGTTAGTGGATAAGAACCTAAAAAGTGTAGCATATTCAAAAGATGACCGTTAACAATATTTACATAAAGAATCAAATTTGTTATGCATAAGAATCCACTGCATGTACGCTGCAAATCTTCAAAAGCTAACAAGTTGTCAGTTTTTACCAATAAGTAGGGAAAGAATCTTATCATCTTTACATTTATTATAGGAGAGAACTATATAAGCAATATCACCAAATCAGTCAAAAACATTACACTGTGTTATTTGGTCCTCGATTAATTTCGTTTAGTGCTCTTGCACACAGAGATCACATTCTTTTATATATGCAATAAAGTTACTTGTTATATTAATCAAATCAGTGGGAGTAACCTGTATACTGTAGTACATTAAGAAAAACATTAGTTAGTAAAAGTAATTTACTGTAAAATATAATGCTTATGACAAATCTTAAAGTAAGTGAACAGAACGACATTCTAAAAGAGGTAACTGCAACAAATTATGAATATAATAAGCATTTTAATGTGATTATGATATTCATTTGTATGCCTAAATGAAGTTTCAAAAATTATAACCTAAGTATACACCAAATTAAAGTGCATATCAATTATCACAGATCTCCTACCTCCAAAATAGAGTTGAGACACCATATAGAAAATAAGGATCTGATAAACATGCTCCATCCAAGGATACACAAAAAAGTCAGATCTAAAAGTTCAACTTCTACATAATCAACACTCATGGACTTCAAATTACCTATGAAGATTAATTATTCAAAAAATTTACTTATCAGAATCGAATGATCATTGCATCACAAAAATTGGTAAAGGATGATTTCATCATTTTCCTTAGTGTACCAACATAAGCCACTGCTTATTCTTGCCCATTGAAATAGTCAAGTGTTTTTAGGAAAAATGTAATATTATTAATAATGTGGAGAACTTTTCAATTACAAAGGCAATGATATCTACATAAATAATATGACTGTTACTATTGTCCATGAACAATGCAATTACAATCCACGTGTTTAATACTAAAATATTAAAATAAACAAAGAAAAATCAAAATTAAACCAAAAAAATGAGAAAAGACAAAGAACCAAAAAAACTTTATCGATTAGCTTGAATAGGACCATTTCTTTAAAAGCTTGAATAGAAATTTAATCAGACATGTTCTATGAAAGAAAGCAAACCTCTACACTTGAAAGCAATAGCAGACCATACTATAAATAACATTAGAGCAGCCGAGCGGGATCTAACGACGACCTAAAGAGCATGACTCTTCAGTTCCTGCAAGTAAAGCGGCAGGGAAAAATATATTCAGCATACAAAATTATCCTTTTGCCTCTATAATTGATTTAAATGTCTGTTATACCCTTGGTCGTCCAAACTTGAATGTTTTACATTTATTACTATATCTGCTCCAACTGCATAGCTGTAGAAAAAATTAAAGAAGTCTGATATGTAGAGAACGTAAAAAATAAAATATTTTACTTGGCAATGATCCAAATTAAGAATTTAACCAAATCACATATCAGTAAAATGTCAAGTTCAAGACATTAAAATCAGACATTTCATTAGACTCCTAAGCTTAGACAAAAAGTAATGACAACATACAATAGAAAACACACTACTTCAATAGTATTTGACAAATTATTATGCTCAAAAGGAATTGAACATTTGACTTGGTTTATATCCCTGTCAAAAAGCCTCATGTTTCTCAGCAAGTCAGTCTCATCAACGATATATTTGATTAAAGAGATTTCCCTAGTCTCATTGGCTTCATATCTAATGATGAAAATTTTTGTGCCTCATCTGAAAGTTCCAACTTCATCAATCATCAAATGAACATTAGAAGGGACTAACATACTTGATAATACTTGGTTGATCTATTACTTTACGGACACACTAAAAATTTTCTCCTGTATAGCCGTCGATGGTAGAAGATGAGTTAAAGAACTTGTATGTTATATAAAAAAATGATAGTATAAGATTTCTTCATAGAATTCATTAACTTTCCTTCGTTTATAATAAACCTACATGACAGGTTGAGATGCCAATCAATATTCACTTATTAAATAACAGTCAAGCCGCTTCGTATCTCCTACTTAGAAATAACTTGAGACATTAATTTTGATCTTCAATGCACATTCATTTAAGATACAGACAAATCCCTTAAAAGTTAATGCATTGGAAGAAAATAAAATTCAATGGGTTTTGTAATATTTAAAGGCATTGTATTTTGAGTTAGTGTCCAACTATAGTCTAATCCCTTTAAAGGAATGAAAAGTTTTCACTTGTTAAATATATACTACACATATATCTCCAAGAAAATAAAGAGTAAAAAATATGATATTTAGACTTCAAAATTGAAATAAATCTTAAAACATCAAAACAAAAAGCCTATGCTTTGGTAAGGTGAAGTTTAATTCTCATCTCCTTCTTCCACTATTTCTATCAGATTTCTAGGCCATCTTATGAATCAATTCCATCATATTTTCAAATTTAACACATATTCAGATTCTCATATTAAAAGCAGTCTTAGAATCTAAAGATAGATGCTTTTGTGCCTATTTTTTCTTTTAATTTGTAATATACTCCCTCCACGACCATTCATATTTTGCTCTCAGCCATTTTAATGGCTTAAACCTTTCCTATAGTTATTCATTCTAAAACTAATATAGTTTGTTTTCTGACAGTTCGAAAAGATCGATAACAAATAGAGCTCTACCCTTTTGAGTAGCTGTAAACTGTAATAACAATATAACCGAAGTACTACTTAAAGAAAATTTATGGAGGTTGTATAGGAAGAGAAGTAATGAGCTCAACATTTGATCTGAAAAATGCCACTAGTTTATATAAATCTCACATCGAACTAATGCATATTTAGATAATTATTATTTTTTAGCCTGATAGAAAGATAAAATAGTATGTTTAATTATCGTTACTTTGGGATATATGCATATGTAATGTAAGCATAAAAGGGCCACGTGGTGCACTAAAACGTTCGATATACACAGAATCTGAAAAAGGATTGAACCACAAGGATTTATTGTACGCAATCTTATTTTATATTTTTTCAAGAGCTATATATGCATATGTAAACAATTATAGAACTTACATATAGTACTTAGCAAATCAATGATTTCTTTAACACATGAAAATATAAGAAGAAAAAATAGAGAATTTTGTATTTGGTCTATCACATGACTCATCTAACACCACAAACTCGAATTTGTAATTATAACAAAAACTCACATATATAAGAATTCACCATGTCAAACTTTTCCTCACATAAAAATAGATTAAGTGTCTACATGAAAGTAAAGAAATAATGTCATGTTAGAATTAGATGCTCAAGTAATAGAATCAATAAATGGAGGTTTCTCTTTAAGAATTCCACATCAACAGTTCACATGATTTTTTTTTTTTAAAAAATAATCAATTATATAGTCAGTCAGATGCGGAGCCAGCCCTTTTAGGGGGTTCGTCTGAACCCCCTTCGATGAAAAAATATACTATTTATACATGATTAAAATTATTTTTTATTTCGTTATAGTAGGTGTTGAACCCCTTTCGACTTAGTTTTCTTTGAATATTGAACCCCCTTACTTGAAATCCTGGCTCCACCTCTGTAGTCAGTCATCTCCGTTGGATGAAATAAAATCAACTCATATTCAAGTTCTTCAACTAAAGACATTGAAATTTAAGAAGCATTCAAATTTATTTGTTATGGTATTTAGACCTCTATATATTTAGATACTGTTATTACAAAATGGTAGCCAAACTCCTGTACAATTAATAGAAATAACTAATTCCATTTAAGTTAGAATTTGCATCCAAACGAAGGCAAATATTGAACAATTTTCAAATCAAGGTAAAAGAAAAAAAAAGAAAATAATAAATTTATACTTAACAAAACATGTGAAATATCCTTACTAATAGACTACATATATAATTATTAAATACATCTGGGTTATTTTGTAATTAGTTATTCTTCAGTTCTCTATATATACAGCTGTAACCCCTTCAATATCAATAAGATCAATTATTATTAAATTATATCATGGTATCAAAGCTAGGGTTTCTTCTTCCGCCCAAACCCTAATCTCTCCTCTTTTCCGACGTGTGTGCGCCGCCGCCACCGTCTACACCACGCCGCACGGCCTCCCTCCTCCGCCGTAGGTCGGCGCCATGGACAAGGTTGTTGATCCTCTGTCAAATTTACCGTCTGGAGTAAAATTACTGCTCAGGAATCTCCACAATCTCATCCCCGAAAAATTATCTGACAACAACTACCCGGCCTGGGCACTTAACGTCCGCACCGCCCTCGCAGCCAACTTGCTGCTCGGATGGATTGACGGTGCGGAGAAGCCGCCGCCCGAGACAGCCGAGGAGGACGGCGTCATGCTCCCAAATCCCGACTACCTTCCGTGGATGATCGTAGACACTCAGATCCGAGCCTGTCTTCTCGCCGTTATTAGCCCCTCTGTGCACAAACACGCCCTGGGTTTTCTCACATCGGCTTCACTTTGGGACGCACTAGCCACAAGGTACAACTCTGTGTCCACGGCTCATTATTTTCAGTTGCGTGACAGATTGCATACTCTTCGGAAGGGAACGAAGACGATGACTCAATACCTTGATGATGTGGCCTCTATTCTGTCTGACCTAGATGTTGTGAACGAGATTATTCCTGAACGAGACGTGGTGAATGTCGTGATACGTGGTCTTCCGTCTGGCTATTCCTCTCTCAAACAGCATATTCGCCTCTCACCTGTCGAAATCACTCTGAATCAACTGTCTGGATGGCTTAATGCAGAAGAATTAAATCTAGACATGGAACACAAATTACTGCTCGGAGAAGCCAGTTCCACCCCTGGCGTCACGGCTCTTTACTCGGCTGGCAGCGGGGGCTCGGCCAGGGGTCGCGGTGACGATCGCCGTAACCAAGGGCGAGGCAGCGGCGGCGGTGACCGTCGGAACGCCGGGCAGCAAGGCAGAGGCGGGCCTCCACTGAGGGACGGCTTCCAGTCAGACCGCGGACAGGGACGAGGAAACCAGCGGGGGCCCACACGAGATCTTCCGACGTGCCAAATTTGTGCTAAACGGGGCCATTCTGCGGCTAATTGCTGGTATCGTTATGATGACTCGCAGAATGTAAATCGCCAGTCCGGCGGATCAAGGGCGATGCATGCGTCCACAAACGCTCAATCTGGCGATTGGTATCTAGACACAGGTGCTAACACCCATGTGACGTCGGATTATTCACAACTTCAAGCTCCTCATCCGTATCATGGCTCAGAAACTATTACAGTAGGCAATGGTCAATCCCTTCCCATCACAAACACCGGCTCTGGGTATGTCTATACCCCAAATGGTAAATTTCATCTCTCAACCCTTCACCACGTCCCTTCCCTCACATCCAATCTTTTATCTGTTTATCGCTTTACTAAAGAAAATAACTGCACCCTCATTTTTAATGACACCAATTTCCAGATAGTGGACAATACCACGAACCGGGTGCGGTACACGGGCCGCTGTGAGCATGGGCTATACACTCTTCCATCCAGGTCTCCGTCTGTTGTGAGTCAAGCCATTCTCTCGTCCACCTGGCATCGCCGGCTTGGGCACCCATCATCCGCCATCACCAAATCCATTTTATCTTCCTTAGGTTTTAATTTTTCAGGGAAATTACATTGTGAGTCCTGTTCAGTGTCTAAATCTTGTCGTTTACCTTTTTCACTGTCTGAACACAAGGCCACTGCGCCATTTCAATTAATTCATTCTGATGTTTGGGGTCCAACCTCAGTTCCTTCTGTTCAAGGTTTTTCGTTATTATATCTGTTTTGTTGATGATTACAGTAAATTCACTTGGCTTTATCCTCTGAAATTTAAATCCGAAGCTTATACTGTTTTTGTCAACTTTGACCGAATGGTTCAAAATCAATTTAATGCCAAAATCAAAATTTTTCGAAGTGACAATGGCAAAGAATTTGTCAACAATGCATTTGGTGTTTTTCTTCAAAGTCTAGGGGCTCTTCATCACACTTCATGTCCATATACCCCTGAACAAAATGGCGTTGCTGAGCGCAAACACCGTCACCTAATAGAAACAGTTGTTGCGCTCCTCCATGATTCCACCTTACCTGTTTCCTTTTGGGTTGATGCCCTTGCTACTGCCAACTACCTCATAAATCGCATGCCCACTCACACTCTCTCCAACTCCACTCCATATGCCCGTCTCTACAATCATCCACCCGACTACATCCATCTCCGCCCGTTTGGGTGTCTGGTTTATCCCTGGTTGCGTCCACACACTCAACATAAACTTCAACCTCGGTCCACCCCTTGTGTCTTTCTCGGCTATCATCCCACTATCAAAGGTTACAAATGTTTCGATCCTGTATCTCTGCTCCAAGCTGCCCCTCGTTACCGCTGATCAGCTTGCGGGGGGATAATAGACTACATATATAATTATTAAATACATCTGGGTTATTCTGTAATTAGTTATTCTTCAGTTCTCTATATATACAGCTGTAACCCCTTCAATATCAATAAGATCAATTATTATTAAATTATATCACTTACAAATTTAATTTTTCTGGCAACTGTTAAATGGGGGGCATGAATCGACATGTAAATGTCAATACATATACTATAAAAGGGTACAAATATTTTATCGATTGATCATACAACAGAAAATTTTGAATGATAAACCTAATATTCTTGAACTTAAAAAGATATCTTGAACCATACATCTTGCTAGACTGCTCGTATGGAGTATATATGAGAATTCGTGATATTTCACCTTCTTTTTTATTTTCGCCCGCATTTACTCTGTTAGACATTCTTGTTTAGCTTGTGACACCAGACCTTCCAATTAAAATAGAAGAATGGAGTAAAGCAGAACCTGCATGTTGTTAAAATTAAAAAATTAATAAAAAATTAGTAATTAACATATATAATAGTGTAGCAATTTTTATAAAATAAAAAATAGAGGTTCATGAGAAGAACATAAAAATCAGCAAATTCAAAAGCACGAAGGAAATCCAGCTAAGATATCACGAACTTTTTCATTATTGGTGATATAAAATAATCACAAATAAATCAGAATAAACTTGAACTTGCAACTGAG
This sequence comes from Capsicum baccatum var. pendulum, assembly GCA_030864225.1. Lineage (NCBI taxonomy): Eukaryota > Viridiplantae > Streptophyta > Magnoliopsida > Solanales > Solanaceae > Capsicum > Capsicum baccatum. The sequence goes on along the minus strand of CM061556.1, from coordinate 28,995,576 downwards.
AAATCAATAGACAGTTATTTCTTGCTTATATTTGGTTGTGTAGGGGATTACAAAGCTATGTTTTTTTAATCTTTCTAAACACATGTTGATATCGTATCAATAATGTTAATATTACTGAAGTAAATATAATCATAAGTACATCTCATAAGAAATTGAAAATCAGAAAGTTGAAAACTAAAGTAAAAATAACTTTGTTTTCAAAACAGATGGGTTAAGATGCCGTAAAATTTCTTTGAAATTGGAAAAAGAAATAAAAAGTTTTGAAGAAGTTCTAAATCATGAACCATGGTAATTAAATAATGGATTTTCTTTTTTCATTAAGATTTTTTCTCAGGAAGAGAATAAGTGGACACAAGCGGAGAGATTTAGGAATGAGATTAATGAACTGATTCTTCTAAAGAGTTCTAGATATACTCTTTTTATGGGAAAGAGTGCACATAGCTTATTGAACTTGAAAAAAATATAATAAAAATTAAGAGAAAATAAAAAATTGATGAAGAGCTTACCACATATTGAAAATTGAAAGAGCGATTTCATATGCAACAGATTTCGAGGAAATAAGAAGATGAATCAGTTCGAAAAAAGGCTAGAAGATTAGAAAGATAGATGAATTTCGAACATACAAAGAAAGGAGAGATTTGCAGATGCCATGAAAGAGAGGATAATTCGACATTTCTATTAATTACTCTGTTCATCAATTAAGAGAGAATGGATCTGAATACATCTCTAAAGTTCTAGTACAACTAATTAAAATTTCATGAAATATAAAATTACATTTATGCTCTTGAAAATATCATAGAGTATAAAAATACATTTATACTCTTAGAAATATCATAGAGTATAAAATTATATTTATGCGCTTGTTCGTCCACTTCTTCATAGTAATAAAAAGTAAAGTAATAGTGCATGAGGATCTTACATAACCGTACTATGTGTGGGTTGGTGAGGTCCTCATAATATCATTATTACCTTTTCCAAGTAGAAAGGGCTAATAAATAAATAATTGTACTAATATCTCAACTATATTCTTATTCTTTTTTTTTTGGGTGCATATTTGGTAGACAAGTTGATTATCCACGTGCGAGTTAACCACTTTGCCGATGGTGAGATTCGTCATTCTACATTTGCAAGTTGAGCTTTTTAAAAGAACTTGTGGCGGCTAGATTCACCGGCAGATAGAGGGCGGAATCAAGATTTTAATGGAGGATGTTTACTATTTGAAGAAAATTCAGTTAAAGGGGGTTCAACATCTATTATAGATACATAAAATTAATGTTAATATGTATAAAGGATATATTTTTTCGTCGAAGGAGTTCATTGAACCCTTTCTCAAAGGGCTGGCTCTGTTCCTGATGGCGGAGTCAATATTTTCATTGAGTGGATTCACAAGTAAACATCCAAACTAGTCGAAGAAATTCAACATGTACTATATATACATAAAATATATTATTAATCATGTAAAAATTGTGTAAAACTAGTCTAATTTTTCATCAAAAGAGGTTCGAATAAACCTCGTGGATAAAGGTGTCTCGGCCCTTGGCTAGATTCACAATTTCTTTCTAGACTATCAAGGTCGATTTCAATATCTTTCATACTACTAGTTTAGTGTACGTGCATTGCACGTGGTGTTTAATGTTCAAAGAGAAAATTACATGTATATTAAGTAATTCTTTGTTACTATGTAAGATTTAATTTGTAGATCCATTGAATCAGATGTGCATCCATGATTTTCGTTAGCTCATTCAAGTGTCGTTTTCATCGAGTCACCCCTACATTTCAGATTTTTTTGATAAATTTTATCATCAGCTCGATCATTAAATAATTGACATCTTCAAATATTTTAGCTGATCCTCAGTCTCTCGGTATCAAAATTTCAGCTGCCAGAGAAAAAAGGACTCCTATCTAAATTTTGTAATGTACCTATTCTATCCTTCACATTTTTTAATACAAATACTATTTCAAGTAGAATTTTATTTATTGAATGTGCTCTCACCTTAATAAATAATAAAAAGTTAAAAGTATATAAGAGAATGTTTTATTGTATGCAACTTTATCCTAAATCTTTGTAGTTTGGCCATCCTCGAACCCCCATATATTGTGAAAGTTTTAGTGCACCGATTTGCTATTGTAAAATATTTAAGCTCGTATTTCAGAGTAGCAAAAATATTACGCTTCACCTGATATAACTCTTCAATATATTACTATTGAAATTTAGACACATTAACCCAAGTTGAAAATAATAAGGTAATTAATAAATTTGACATATTTTTTTCAATATCTAAAAAACTTTCATTCATTTTGCAGTAATCTTACCAAGACCAATTCACAAACAAACGTGAAAAAACATCAAGCTTTACATTGCCCTAATCCAAAAACCTACCAAATTCAAACTTCTAAGAGTTAGTGAACTCAGTAACAAAACAACATGCTTAGCCAGTTCACCATGCAAAACAAGTCTCAATATAGTGTGGATTTTTGTAGATATAAATGTAATAGTTGATTTCTTGTTGATCCTAGTCAATCTAGAAGATTTCTGAGTAAGCTTCTCAAAATATCATTAATGAAACTATTTATTATATCCATTGACTTGCTGAAAATATTGATATTTGGATGAACCCGCTTTAGCACCTTCGAGGTGTAGATTTGTAGGTTTGGACGCTCTTTTTTGCCTTCTTCTTCTTGTAAAGACTCATGCTTTAGGTAATTAATCACATCTAACTATACAAAACATCAATAATTTTTTTTTCTAGCTTCAAAGTGACAAAATTTTTATAAGAGCTTACTTTATACTATTTGACAATATACTCCTCGTAGACTAAGATTATAAACATATATAGAAAATAAAATGCAGTCATCACCAACAAAAAGTATTATGTGAGATTTTTCAAACTAAAAATTCAACTGAGCAGTCAATCACCTTCATAGAACCCATACAATTTCTCTTCTTTAACTATTTCTCAGTATACTCCTCGTAGACCAAGATTATAAATATAAATAGAAAACAAAAAGCAGTCATCACCAATAAAAAGAATTATGTGAGATTTTTCAAACTAAAAGTTCAACTACACAGTCAATCACCTTCATAGAACCCACATGATTTCTCTTCTTTAAACTATTTCTCAGTATACTCCTCGTAGACTAAGATTATAAACATATGTAGAAAACAAAAAATAGTCATCGCCAACAAAAAGGATTATGTGATAGGTTTTTCAAACTAAAAGTTCAACTGAGCAGTCAATCACCTTCATAGAACCTATGTGATTTCTCTTTGCTGCTTCTTTAATTGCTTTATGGACATTCTTCTTCTCTTTTTATACATCTGGTCAATATCCCACAACATTCACAAACACAAAACAAAATAATTAAGAAAAAATTCTACCACCAACAACATATTTTGGTTATTTCTGATAGACCCTCGGCTCAAAGAAAAATAATTCAAAGCAGTCCCAAATAATAAGAAATGAAAGGTACAAGAAATAACAAATAATAGCAACAAACACAACAAATAGTAACAGAACAGGAGTTCATTGCTAAATTATATTAAATTTCGTTGTTCAGAAAATTGTGACACCAGATTATACGAATTTGATCTTAACTTGGAACATGACCGAATATTATAAAGCTAGTTAAAGGTAAATTTAATTCTACATATAAATATAAGATTCTGATATACAAATCTAATATTAAGCAATGTAAACTAACCTTCCCTGCTCCAGGTTTCTTAGTTCGTATGTTGCATTGATAGATTGTGCAATAACAAGAACTATGGCAAGTATTTCAAGCTTAACGTGAAGGAAGCTAAAACTGATCATACCGTTGAGTTCGGCTATAACAAAGAGAAAGCTCTTAGTGAATATATATATATATATATATATATATATATATATATATATATATATATAACCAGATCAAACATTTGTTTTTAGAAAAAAATAATGGGAGATCAATAACACATAATCAACATAAATTTGAATTTATGCACACAAATCAAAACAAATAAAATAATTAGTAGTAGTGACATAGACTTAAAAAAACTAGTAGTGACATAGACTAAAAAAAACTAGTAGTGACAACGGGAAGTATATTATTTTCATTTAGATTTATTACCATGTTATGTAATTGAATTTTTGTACTAATTAATATAAATATATAGGTGAAATTGGACAACTAAACCTAGAAATTACAAAATAAAAGTTACTTCTTACCATATATTTTAGGACTCCTAACTTAAAAAAAATTGTTACCATATATTTTAAAAGACTGATGATTCCATATATTATAAGACTCAATAATATAAAAATAATTAAATAATAATTTTTTTTTAAAAAAAAAGAATGAGAGATTGACAACATATAATCAACATATATTTGAATTTATGCACACAAATCAAAACAATAAAATAATTAGTAGTAGTGACATAGATTAAAAAAAAAGCTATGTTGTATGTTTTGCACGGGAAATATATTCTTTTCATTTAGATTTATTACAATGTTATGTAATTGAATTTTTATACGGATTAATATATATATATATATATATATATATATATATATATATATATATATATATATATATATATATATATATATATATATATATATATATAGGTGATATTAGACAACTAAACTTACAAATTACAAAATAAACTCTTACCATATATTTTAAGACTCCTAACTTAAAAAGAAGTGTTACCATATATTTTAAAAGACTGATCCCATATATTATAGGAGTTAATAATTAAATAATAATTCACAAAAATAGTGAAATGACGATTTTGTTTATTGTAGGATATTTTCATAAAGGGGTAAAAAGTTCAAACCACTTTTTTAGGGATATTCACACTTTTAATATATTATAGATGTTTACTCCCAAATTCGTTTTATACTTATGACCGACAACATGATTGAAAAAAGTTAAATGACTAAATAACGATGAGCCTTAGCGAGATCAATTGTCCAAAATTATAACTTGAATGTAATATCAATTAAGATAAACCTTGTTATTATGTGTTATCGCAGAGAGACATTGACATCTTTTTCAAATTCCATTAAAGTGCATAAGATAAGAACGTACTTGCTTATAGTATATTTATATCAAACTTATGTTAAATGTTACATAAATTATTACATTATAGTGTTTACTTGATACATATATTCTTAACGTATTCGATTATTTAATCATATGATAAAATATTTTCTCTGTCATTTTATGTATCGTAGTTTTCTTTTTTATTCATCCTGAAAAGAATATCACATTTTCTTATATGACAACTATTTAAACTTTTACTCTTATTGACAGTGGTGGATCCAGAAATTTTCTTCACGGGGTTCGAAAAATAAAAATATAAATGTATGAATAAGCCAACAAAATAAAATTTCAAGGTATATAATAGTATATAGTCAATAGATATAAAATACTTAAACTTGAATAAGAGTAATTAATAAGTAAAACAAAAAGTAACCCTTTACAATGTGTTAACCAGAACTAGGGTGCTACATAAATAAAAAATTAGTCCTGTAAAATGTATCAACTAGAACTAGAGTACAAAGTTAAAACTCCAAAAAGAAATTACTATCAATACTTCTCAAGCACATTTACAATACCACTCGACGAGATTTCATTGCTTGAAAAGAGAAAATAATATCATCAGTTGAAACGTTATTAAACATATCTTTTTCCACAAAAGGAACCATGCAACCACTCAAAAAGCCATCGTTTATTTACTCTGCAACTCATTCTTAATAAACTTCATTGCTGAAAAGGCTCTTTCAACAGATGCAGTGGCAACTGACAGAAACAATGCAAATTTCACCAAACGAAATACAAGAGGATAACAAGAATGTTTTTTTTTTTTTTTATCTAAACCAATCTTTTTGAAAGATCACAAAGCCCATTTAAATTGAAGAACCTTTTATCGATGTCACGAACATCAATAATGTAATTTGCAAGCTGATTTTTAAGTGCACACTTATTAAGTTCATCAAGTCATTAGGACATAATTCAGCCATTCTCATTATTTTTTGAATGTCAAAACTTTAAAATGAGTCTTCCGGATTCAAACAAGTAACACTATAAAGAAACTCAGTTGTCACCTCATCAAAACAATCATTAAGTTCTTGCAATTGCCAATCAATTATTTTGTAAAAGACTTCAAAACGATAATGATGAAAGACAGTGTAGTTAGCAGATTTACGTCGTGATCTTCCAAAGTTCACATACAACTCATCAAAAGTAGGTACCACAATGTTATGCTTGATACAAGCATAACATACAACTCATCCTGTCTACATTTTGTATCAAGCATAATATTGTGGTACCTGCTTTTGATGAGTTGTATGTGAACTCTGGAAGATCACGACGTAAACCTGCTGACTACACTGTCTTTCATCATTATCATTTTGAAGTCTTTTGCAAAATAATTAATTGGCAATTGCAAGAACTTAATGATTGTTTTGATGAGGTGACAACTGAGTTGCTTTATGGTGTTGCTTGTTTGAATCCGGTAGACTCATTTTAAAGTTTTGACGTTCTGAAAATAATGAGAATGACTGAATTATGTCCTAATGACTTTGATGAACTTAATAAGTGTGCACTTAAAAATCAGCTTGCAAATTACATTATTGATGTTCGTGACATAGATAAAAGGTTCTCCAATTTAAATGGGCTTTGTGATCTTTCAAAAAGATTGGTTTAGATAAAAAAAAACATTATTGTTATCTTCTTGTATTTCGTTTGGTGAAATTTGCGTTGCTTCTGCCAGTTGCCACTTCATCTGTTGAAAGAGACTTTTCAGCAATGAAGTTTATTAAGAATGAGTTGCAGAGTAAATGAACGATGACTTTTTGAGTGGTTGCATGGTTCCTTTTGTGGAAAAAGATATGTTTAATAACGTTTCAACTGCTGATATTATTTTGTCTTTTCAAGCAATGAAATCTCGTCGAGTGGTATTGTAAATGTGCTTGAGAAGTATTGATAGTAATTTTTTTTTGGAGTTTTAACTTTGCACTTAAGTTATAGTTGATACATTTTACAAGACTAATTTTTTATTTATGTAGCACCCTAGTTCTGGTTGACACATTGTAAATGGTTACTTTTTGTTTTACTTATTAATTACTCTTATTTAAGTTTAAGTATGTTATATCTATAGACTATATACTATTACGTCCCTTGAAATTTTATTTTGTTGGCTTATTCATACATTTATATTTTTATTTTTTGAACCCCCTGAAGAAAATTTGTGGATCCACCACTGTCAATAAGGGTAAAAGTTTAAATAGTTGTCATATAAGGAAATGTGGTAATCTTTTCAGGACGAATAAAAAATAAAATTACGACCTTTCAGAAACAATGTGCTATTCTTTTCAGAAACAAACAAATCCCATTTATTATCTTCCCTCAACTCTTGCAAACTTCTCTTGGCTACACCAACAAGTAGCATAGAATTTACAATATCTGTTTTTTTTGTAAACATGTACTAAGATAGATTGTAATTCCTAAAATTTCTTTCATTAAATGTAATCTGAATGCAACCTCATACGTTTGAGCAGCTCTAATATATCTGGTAGCTCTAGATCTTTCATTAAAAAATGTGCAGTTTCAATAATATTATCAGGGATATCCATAATTGTATCAAACTTAAGAATAAAATAACTAAAAGATTTGAAGTAAGATCCCCAACGAGTATCACAAGACTTAGAAATACCAAGTTCTTGATGCAAGCCCTTACCTATTTTAAGCTCACCCACATAAAAAACTTCCTGAATTTTTGTTTTCTTGAGATTCTATATATCCATCCATACACTTATAAGAAGATCCCAACACATTAACAATATCTGAAACCAAATTCACAAGTTCTCCTACTTGAAGACATCTTTTAGAAACACCAACAAGAGTCAACTGAAGTTGATGAGCAACACAATGAACATAATAAGCCGATTTACTTTCTTTCTTAATCAACATCTTAAGACTATTGATATCACCTTGCATATTGCTTACTCCATCGTAGCATTGTCCACGCACATAAGATAAACTCAAGGAATATTGACAAAGTAAATTGACAGTTACATCATTTAGAGTTAAAGCACTAGTATTTTTGACATGAACAATATTAAGAAGTCTCTCCATCACAAATCCTCTATCATCAAAATATGGTTAAGCAACTGCCATTTTCTCCTTGCATGATATATCAAAAGATTCATCAACCAATAAAGAAAAATAGTCACCATTTAGTTCCTTTATGATACCCTTAATTGTTTCAATCTTGCAAGCAATCACAATTTCTTTTTGAATTCTTGGACAAGTCATTTGATCATTTTGAGGAGCCCTTTTCAACACAAATTTTTGAATTTCATAACTCCTTTTAGCATAAAATGAAAGAATTTCAAGAAAATTATCTCTGTTAAGTGATTACTTAGATTCATCATGACCCCAAAATGTCAATCCTTGCCTCACGAAAAGCTTTGCTACATCAATCGAAGCTGCCAATCGAATGCGATATGTATGTTTATCTTTATTAGATTGTTTATCAAATGAAGCATGAATAGATTGTTCTTGCCGCATTAGATCCTCGCATTTTCTTTTTGCCTGATTATAGATGCTATTAATCCCACCAACATGTGTTTCCACACTAACTTTTTTGTTCCAACTCCTAAAACCCGTACTCAAAAATACTTCACCTCCAACTTGACGATTGTTATTTCCCTTGAATATATAACAATACAAATAATAAGCTTCATCTCTACTTACACTGTACTCCAACTAGCTAGGAAATTCTTCATACCATTTATGATTAAAATGACGCATATCTTCAAAAATCTCCATTTGAGGAAACTGAGGTTGACAAGGTTTTTTTAAAAGATACACTCTTCTAATCGTGTCACGATCATTTGGACAAAATTCTAAAATTGAAGTTCTTTCACCCGGATCAGCCTTTAAAGAGCTTAAGTCAAATTCTTGAGAAGAATGCGATGATACTCCTAACTTATTCTTATTTTCTTCCCGATTAGATTGACTATGTGCGACGGAACTTGAATTTGAGATTTTAGAAAAATATCTCTTCATGACTCTTGAGTGAAAAACAACAATGAAAAAATAGAAAAAAGAAAAAGGGTTTTAACTTTGGGTAAAGAACAAGAAAGTGATTTTGGGATTTAACTTTGAAAATTCTCGAATCCCTATTTCAATTGAGGTTTTGAGGTTTTTAATTGGGGATTTTTCAAACAATAGCTACACTTTGCTGGAAAATTCACCTTTCATAGCCATATTTTACATAATTACCATTTATAGCCATTGTATTCAATTTACTCCCATTGTATTCGATTTTATTAATAGTCTGTATTCATATAAAATACAAATACAGTACCATTTACCCATTGTATTCGATTCACAACCACTGTATTCACTTTTACTCAGTGGTTTGTGTTCATATAAAACATAAATACACTACATATTTAGTCTCGTCAAAAACAGTACCATTTTTTTTCTTTTTCGTTTTTTAATATTTTTTCTTTTTCATGTTTTCCTCATTTTTTCTTCTATTTTTTTCTTTTCTCTCTCTCTCTCTCTCTCTCTCTCTTCTATCTCTAACTTCTATTTCACTTTCTTTTTTTTTATTTTTTTGTACTTATTTTCTTAATCATTTTTTTTGGTTCTATTTTATATTTTTGAAAAATATGACTACTCAAGCAGAAGTCATGGATGATAACGTAAATACCACAATTGTTATCGTATTTGTAGTATTTTTGTATTCATTGATACAACTGTATTTGTATTTGTATTTTAAAATTCGCACTTGTATTTGTATTTTGTAGTTCACATTTATATTTATATTTTATAGTTTGCACTTATATTTGTATTTGTTAGTTCGCACCATCATTTATATTTTATATAATTCGCACTTGTATTTTAAAGAACTGTTTTGTATTTGTATTTTATAATTAACTGTATATTATATTGATTATATTTGTATTGTGATTTTATTGTGTTTGTATAGTTTGATTATATTTGTATTTGTATTCTATGTTCGTCGATGCCTTTTTATTTATAAAGAATTATTTTGTATTTCTATTTGTAAGTTGATTGCATATTGTATTTAGTCGTGATTATGTATAATTTATTATTTGTATTTGTATACAAACAAGTAAATAGATTAATTGTATTTTCTTGATTCTAAAATATAATTATGTAATGTATCATTTAATACAAATGTACTTTTTTGCATTTGTATGTCAAATTTATCATTCGTACTTGTAAATAAACAAATATCACTTGATACAAATACAATTACAAACAAATGAAACAAATAATTTTATAAATACAAATACAAATACAATATGTATTTGTATATATTGTATTTGCATAAAATTTTTAATTGTATTTATTTGTATCATTAAATACAACTCGTATCAATAAATACAAACAAGTGTTTGTAGAAAGAAAATCAATCATTTCTTTTCAATAATTAAAAAATACAAATGATAGTGCACATTTATATCTGTATGTTACAATTTGGATTTGTATTTGTATTTTATAGTTCGCACTTGTATTTGTATGTTACAGTTCGTATTTGTATTTGTATTTGTATTTTATAGTTCGCTCTTGTACTTATGTTTGCTAGTTTGCACAAATGAAAAGAAGGAGTAAAATGAAAAGAGAAAAAAAGAGAAAAAAAGAAGAGAAAGAAGGAGAAAAAATACAATAAAAAAGAAGGAGAGTAATAAAAATAGAGAAAAGAAAAAAAAAAGGAAAAAAGAAGGAGAAAAAAAGAAAAAAATGAAAAATGAAAAAAAAAAACGAAAAAGAAAAAAGTGAAAAAAAAGAAAAAGGAAAGAGAGAAAAAAAGAAGAAAATAAAAAATGAAGAAAAAAACTGAAAAAGAAGAAAAAAGGAGAGTAAGAGAAAATAGAGAAAAAGAGAAACTACATGAAAGAAGCTATAAATTGTAATTAAGGATAATTAATAGGCAAGAGAGAGCTATGAATTGTAGGCTAAATAAGATAATTAAAAGTCAATATTTGCTAAGTTATGTAGTTATTCCTTTTTAATTATGGAAAAAGAAAAAAAGGGTTTTAAGTTTTTTTTTTTTTTTCATATTTTAACTTATTTTAAAGTTTTTTTTTTGTATAGCAGGTGAGGTACTGTAGTCTATTTTTTAATAGTTGTAGGCATCATTTTTTTATTTTTATAACTGTACAGGGCATAAAGTAGCAGCTGTACATTTCAGTTTACTTTTTTTTAAAATGCAACCTGATTATTTTTATGACTGTACAGGGCATAAAGTAGCAGTTGTACCTTTCAATTTTATTTTTTTTAAAATACAACCTGATGGGGATTGAACCCGCAACCAAGCCTGAAGTAGCGCCCCAAGAAGTGGAGATAGTACCACTTAGCTATCCAATAACCTTGTGTTAGGTTGTTCAAAGTTAATATATGTACATAAATATAGATTTTCTACCTTATATATACAACGTAAATTTTTGCCGAGGGGGTTCGGGTGAACCCCCTAGCTACTACCGCCCTGCTTATTGATCTCATTTATAAGGTCCCGCTTAACTAAAGATAGTGGTAGTACATAATTTGATAAAAGTCATCAAGTCTTTTTTTATTTTTTAAACTTCGTGCCCGATCAAATTATGACACATAAAATAGTCGGTAGAAGTAATACATTTTGACGTAAATGTGGAGATCAAGTAAGGTTTTTAGGGGCCATTTGGTGTGCTGTATTAAAATAAATTATCCCGGAATAAAAAATAATCCCGCAATAAATTTTTTGGTGCCTTGTTTGGTTGTCAGGTTCGGAATAACTTATCCCGAGATTAACAAATGGTACCTGGATAAGTTATCTCACCCTTTGGGTGGTATAAATAATCCTAACATTATTTACCCTGGGATAAAGCCTTAAAATAACAAAATTATCCTCCAATTATAACTTTTCATACACACACACACATATATATATATATATTATGTACTTTACTACTATATATAAGAGAGTATGTGAGATTTTGGTAGTCCTCACATCAAATTTTTTCTGGTCATTATATCCCTAATTTAAATTTTAATTACTCTATAAATTTTCATCCATTTTGGTACAATTAAACAATTATATGAGCTTATTAAATTCTATAAAAGTGACGAGTCATGAAAAAATGATTGTGACACCATAAAAACTATTTATACAATCAAATTCAAAATAGATCCAAGGGTTTATTGTATTTCTATTTTGTAGAAATGTTTATTAGTCCTACTTCAAATTTTTATTTTTTTCTATAAAATTTATCATGGACAAGTAAATAAAGTATCTTGACATTCTCTTTCCAACTTAGTACATGCTTAATTATTAAATAAAAAAATATTTTTTATATATAGCTAAAAATATTTGAAAATTTAATTTTTTTAATACAATTTAACTCTCTAAATATTAATGATACTAAATAATGAAAAACAAGAGTAATTATTTTTTTATATTTTTTGATAATGGATTTTTTTTAACAAAAAATGGGATTATCAACATTTTATAGAATTTAGGACAAAATAAGTAATTTAACATGAAGTATTAAAGCTTCATACACGTTTAAGAAATATCAACACAAATTTCTTAACATGTATTTTTAGGATAAAGAAACTACTAAAATTAAAATAAATAGTAACTTTTTCATTTCTTTTGTATTTAATATGAAGGAAAATAATTAAGCTAAATAAGGTGAAGAGTATTTTTGTAAACAAACCATCTATTCTTAAAAAGAACGTAATGCATATTATTTTTAGTATCACAAACCAAACAACCACTAAAAAATAATAACAGGATAACTAAAACCAGGACAACTAATCCAGCATAACTAATCCCAGTCTAACTTGTTTCCAACCAAACGCACCAAGTATTATCTAATGTCTTTGCAATTTCGAGTAGACATGACCCCAACATAAATAATGTATAAGATCCATGTTTAACTTGTTTTTGATAGCTTTTATCATCTAAATAATAGCTCTTCAACATAAAACAGATTAAAAACAAACACCCCCCCTAAATCCCAATGGCATATATAACAATATTGACCATGTCACCGATTGTTCTTCTCCATTAAGTTCAACTTATATTACTATTAGTATTATCATACTAAATATAACTCACAATTCTAAACTTTCTCTTGATTATTTCATCAATTAAAAAATAGAACTATAACAATTTCAACAAGCACTACATAAAATTATGCCTATATGCAAATACCAACAACACTTGTATTATGCTATATGTGTTATATAATGTCCTTAGGTTTTAGATGTTTTGTCCCAATCTTGGCAATTACCCATTTTTTTGGAAAAAGGATACAACCATAAGTAGGAAATTTCTTGAGGAGAAGGAATTGGAAAAGGGAAAGTGGTCTCTTTTTTCTCATTCCTCCAAAGTCCAAGAAACATCCTCTTCATGCAACCATTCACTTTTAGCTAATAAACTTTACAAACTATCAATCATCATTATTTGGTGGCTTTTTTGGTTTCCCTTAGTAATTTTTCCATGTGAAAACGTAGTTTGTTTGTCTTATATGTTAACTAGTGAATTTAGCCATGCTTCACGGTCAAAAAAGATAATAATTAAAATAATTTGTTTGAAAATATAGCTGGGATAGAAGATTTTAAATAATTTTTTATATAACACATATAAAAAAAGATTATAAAGTTAATGAAATCACCAATAATATTTTCAGTGATATCCATGTAAGTGTGTTTTCTGTACATCAATTAGAAATTAGAATACATATGGTTACAAGATGATTTTGAGGACATAAAGGTATCAAAAAATTTAAATTGGCTAATACGTATATGTGAAAATGCTATATATTTCTAAATAAAAAGAAAATTTCAAGAAAAATGATAATATTATTCTTGGAAATAATAAGTAGAATTTGAGGATGAACTTTGTTTTATATTATTTAATTAATAAAGACAAAAGAGATTAACTTCATATATAAAAATTTAAAGAGTCATTTCTACTTACGAACGTTTTTATCATAGTCACATCTTGGAAAGATAATAATTTGTTCATAATTAAATTTTACGCTTTCAGAAAAAGATCTCTTAATAAAAAGTTCTCATTTTTATTTAAATTCAAAAAAGAAATATTTTCTTTTACTCATGTATGTATGAGTCTATGATATTTGTTATTGCGTGTACTTTATTCTTCTTTGACTAATACATATTATATTTGCTATAGGAGTTTTACTTCATCCATTTACACTTGCACATATGTTAAAAGTTGTCATATTTAAATACTTGTCATGTCAAAAACTTAAGAAAGTTAATTTTTTTCTTCAACTTTATTTTTAACATTATTTATCATAAAACAAAGAGGGGCCTGATATATTAATTAAATTACACTCACAATTATTTTTTTAATGACTCTAATGAAAAGAAGGAGAGTTATGAGATAGAAAACTTTTGCGCTTCAAAATAACTTATACCTAGATAAAAGAAAACATTACACAAAAAGTATAAAAATTGTGAAATGAAGAAAAATGAGAAATACTATATTAAATGACATTGTAAATTACGATGTTTATTCGGGGACAAAGCCTCCAAATAAAAGAAAGAAATTTTCATTGTTGATCTTCAATTTTCTTGAATTGTAGAATTTTCAGTTATATAGATCTATAGCTTTCAATTCTACATTTTTATATTTTTTGATTTCCTTCTCATGGTATATTAAGAATCTTGAAAAAATTTTAGGAAGCAAATTTTATCTGATAGTATTTTATACTGTAGAAATTTTTATGAACTCCTAGTTATGACACATTAAATGGATAGAAAGAAAATTTAATAATGAAATTATGCTCCTCCAGTAATGTGGAATAAGAAATATGGAACATGAGAAGGTTGTAACAACGGGTCACAACATAAAAATAAGTTTAAAGCTCAAAAAAAGACAAAATATTCACCAAAAATGAGTAAAAGCCAAAATTAACAAAATAAATTAAAATGAAATATTATTATCGATCGTAGAAAATTATCACATCACCTACACTAAGCCCACTTATTTTATATGACAGATAAAAGAAAGTAACTAATTCTTTTATTTAATTAGTTACTAATGATTAATTTCTTGAATTGAAATAAATCACAAACAAGTATTGTTATTTATCTTTTTCTTAATTTTTTGAAATTTTCTTCATTTTTAAAAATTATCTACTAAGCTTAAAATAAAAATCCAAAGGTCACCTTTTAAAAATTGAAACTATCGTTTTTTATACTCTTTCATTTTCAGGTAACAGTCTCTTGAACGTTTTATGCACTTTCAGAATAATTTATATCTTAAAATATTGTCAGGATAATTTAGTTGTTATGAAATTTTAATTAATCAAAAATATATTTATTTTCTTTTTCTAGATCAATTACTCTCTATAGAGTTGAGAATGAAACAATCCTTTCCATAAGTCTATTGGAAATGAATTTGAATTAAACAAAATTTCAATGCGAATATTAAACACCGCACGAGAAATTAGAAAAAAATAGTGTTTACTCATTGAACCATGTTTTATTATCCATAATAATTTTTTTCTTTATAATTTGTATTGTATTCGATCTCAATCAAAATATTCATATATCAAAAATCAATGTACAAGTCTACAAAAAAATTGTCATTTAATTAAAAAACCAAAATAAGATGAAACGAAAAAGGAAGAGAATAAATCAAATAAAGAAGTAGAACAAAATAAAAAAAAATAAAAAACAAATGAATCTAAGTGTCTAAAATAACCGGTTCTAAATTATCTAGAAATCTTTTCAAATTTTTCATCTGCAAAATGCCTAAAATCAATAAAAATCAATTCTATATTAATTAATAGATTTAACAACAAAACGACAGTTCTTAAAAGATTTTTAAAACTACCATATATATAAAATATTAAATAAAAAGAAAAGGAAAAAAAGATAGATAGATAAAAATTATATCTCGTCCAAGCCCCAGTTATGGACATATATTGCTCCTTCTTTTCAAATGGTCGAACGGAATCAAATATCAAACTTGTGCAGGAGACCTCCTCCTCTAATTCTCACTCCGATCCCGCTCCCTTTTCTTCTTGTTTCTCCAAAGCTTGCAGGTTTCATAGACTCAATCTTTTCTTAGTAACCTGAAAAGAAAAAAAAATAAAGGAGAGAAATATCAAATAAGTATATATTTGAAAAAATGATATAATTTAAAGACAATTATAAAAGCATTATATTATGACCCATACGAGAATTTAAGATTTCAACATATAAAAAGTATAGAGACAAACAGAGAAAAATGAACACCAAACACAAATACCAATATCCATTATATAGATGTAGTATGTCAAGTATGTCTTTTCTTATTTCTTTTGTCATTAATTATTAGTTTTTAATTATAAATGTTAATTAATACCAAAATACATTTTTTTTCTAATGTGAGGAAAGTTTTTCTCTAATGTGAGGAAACGATATGAATCGACCCCCGAGGACTCGAATCTAGGACGCGGAAAATAAAGATAGAAGAATAGAATAACCAAGATAGGAAGATAGACACGAAATTGATACCGAAAGGGCAATTAAAGAATATATCAAATCCTAAAACCCCCCTTAATGACTATCCATAGGTACCTAACTCTTACGGTGATCGCAAATGGGATTAGCTCGCCCTTACAACCAACGTTTCTAAACAAGGTTCAACAAATGCTTTTTCAAGCACTCAAACACTGTCATGGAGTCTCATGAATACATCATGTAAAAATTATCATAAAAAATTTAACGAAATAAGCCTAACTACCAAGCATTTATAGTTTGGCTACATATTACAAAATTAAGGCCCAAAAGTAACTCAAATGTAAGAAAAGACCCACTAGTGTTTTGGCCCGCTCTTGAATTGCTAGAGTGGATCAAAAGTGGATCCAAAACGCCCTGGGTGCATGACCCTTCCAAGGGGCTTTCGAGCCCCATTTTGCACTCCTTCGACCTCGCCAAAGTCCTTTGACCCTCCTTAATGATAATCTTCCTCCATGTGGCATCTTTTAAAAGAACTAAGGAGTCATCAAGCACCTCGAGCATCATACATATCTCATCCAAAGGTCCAAAAATAATTTGGCTTGTATCATCCTCCCCTTCTTAAAAAGGCTTTGACCTCGAATCCAAACCTGACAAACCAAAGAAAGGACAAACAAATAAAACATCCTCATGACATGAGGGTTATGGTTAGCACAAATAATCATAGCATCATACCAAGGTTGCACACACTTAAGATATAACCAAGGATCGCTTGTTTTGAACATTAGAAACTTATCGAAGAATGCACAAAGGGGATAGCTATGGGTTTAATAAATAGATAAGGAAGTCATAAAGACATCAAATAGTTCAAAGGGTAAAACTACTTTCACCTTAGGATCCATAAGACACAATTGTTTCTTTACCTCTTCAAGAGACCACATCAATAGTGGTGCCTCAACTGGTTTTAAAGTCCACAAGACCTATATAGCATTGTCATTCAAACAAGTGGACCAATCAATAAATTTTCTACTTGTACATAAGATAGACCAAGAATAGCATGGATATCATCATAAGAAAATAGGTAGTATAGGAAGGAATCAATTGTAAAAGCATCATTCAAGGTGCTGTTATCTATAAGAAGGCCATTTGGCTTAAAAGACATAACATATAATGCACACAAGGATGGAATCAAAGTATTTAAGCACATATGATTCTTTCTTTCCAAAGAACTTCCCAAAGAAAAGAAATTCATTAATGGGGTCATGCCTTTAATAGTTTGTTTATATCTATTAACAAAGGTAAGCATGCTACCAAGAGCCCTACAAGACACTTCAAATTGTCCAACCCTATGAAGACGACAAGAAGTCTTTAGCATCCATGGCCTCTTCAAAAAACAAATAATCAAGTTGGCATCCACAAATTGGAATTCACATAATTTAACCACAAGTATGTTAAGCAAGGATGCAAGTTTATAAGCAATACCCAAAGGAGATGATGACACATTTGCCCTCGAGTTCTCAAGAATGATACCACCTTGGAGAAGGAGGTCATCAATTCCACTTAAGTATCAAAGAAGGGTATCACATAAATGGAATTCATCCAAAGTAGTTTCAAGAGAAGACTCTTTTCTTGACCTACAAGTAGTGGAACCTTGGTCAAGAATGGAAACACATAATGGTGAATTCTTTTGGAACTTTTCACTACTCTCCTTCTTTAAAAACCCTTCATCTTGGTTGGATTTCTTTGCCTTACACAATGTTGGTCCCTCAAGTGGATTGTGAATCCCCAAGAAAGACTTTCCATCATAGGGAAGGATACCAATACCTTCATTCAAACTTTGCTTGCCATATGGACCAAGCAATAAGTTAGGTGTGCCATAATCACCATATTCAAATTTGGCACCGTGGTCAAATTGAAAGAGTGGCCATAGACATGGGTCTAGACAACACTCTTTTTCCCCATAGGTTTAACCCAAATAGAAATACATGCTCTCTATAATAGCATAAGTATCATCAAAATCAAGTAGAAAGTAGAGAAAGGTATCACTCAAGTCCACTTCAACAAAGGTGTCACCATGTAGATACTTACTATTAGATCCTAGACCATCACCATGAGTATTATCAACAATAGGGTCACATAAAGTAGAAGAGGAAGCTATGTCCAAACAATGGATACTTTCTCTTTCAATGGAATAATCCCCAAGTAGACATATACCACCACCAACATCAAAGGGATTATTACTTAGGCCTTCACAAGAAGCAAACAAATCATTCTTATAAATATCAAACAAGGGTGGGGTGTCATATAAAGGATCACATCCACAATCATTTTCTCAAGAACAATCACTTATTGGGTTTTTTTAAAGATTCAAGCAAATCAAAGTTATCATCACCCAATTGATTATTCCTTTCCAATACTTCACATTACTTTCCCTTAACAGTACTCTCATCTTCCAAGAAGAGATTTTCATCTTTAGGAGGAATGTTGTCACACCATAGTGGGTTGTCAAATGGAATATAGCCCTTAAGATGAGCTATATCAACAATGCTATCCACACCACTAGGTCATTCACTAGGAGTGAGCTCATCATCTTCAAACAAGATATTATTCTTAAAGAGAGAATGATATCCATGGAGAGGATATAAAAAATGCAAATTCATTCTCTAAAAGACCATTATCAAGTATCAAAGCTGTTTCAAGCACATGATTATCCCTATGAGCCAAGAAAGTATTAGAATGTTCAAAAAAGGTCATGCTCAAAGGGTCACTCCTATTTTCTTAATCAACATTCTCAATTACATCACTCACTTGAGGTTCTTTAATCACGCTACATATTTCCTCAAGTGGTGGACTAGTTTTACACACAAGTTGATCAACACAATTTTCATAAGACGATGTACTATCACTCAACACAATGGCTTCAACACTAGGTGGACACAAATTGATCTTACAAGAAAAGTTAATTCGGTCATCAATAGGATCATCTAGTGTATACACACTCACAACATGTACATAATCATCAAGAGACAAAGAATCAATAGACTCACATGTAGATAAGCTACTACTCACACTCAATGGGATACTAGCCACACAATTATCATTCACATGCACAAAAGTGTAAGGGTTAGCTGTGTTACCTTGTAATTCTTTAGCATATTATTGTTTACCTTGGTGTGAAGGTCCTCCACAAGCTTTGGAATCATCTAAGATTACCCTTTTCAAATCTTCAAAGGGAATCTTCTCTTTTAGCACTTGTTCTTCTCCGTTTGCCATGTTGGTACCTACACAAATGTCCTTAGAAATAGAAGGACAAACAATGTTAGATCGGTTTGGTGTCAACCCCCTCACTTTTCTTCCCCTAACATCTCCTTTTTCCTCCCTTGTATTGACACCTTTCACTCTCTTACTTCTCTCAATCTTTTGTCTCTCACTATTTTGAGTTGCGCTGGGGATGCTGCAACAGGTCAGCCACAGATGGAGGGCAGGCTGGACACAGCTGGTTGATATATCACTGTTTTAAGCTTCCTTGGACCTACTTTAGCAGGTCAAGCTCAGCTCCAAGGCACCTCAGGCACAGGTCAGCCAAACCAGCCTCTTGAATGGGTAAAAATGCCCTCCCAATGGTCCCCTTTGGACTCTTCTTGTGGAATATCCTTAGGATCTTCAAAAAGGTGCTTGTACAAATACTTTCGTACATATTTTTATTTACTTTTGAGGATCAAACAACCACTTTTTTTCAACAATTCCTCTTGAAGATTTGAATTTCTCCAAGAACACTCAAGAACACCAAAACTTCAAAAATTTCTCTCTCTTAAACCGTTGATCGAATGTGATAAAATTTTGAACCAAGGCTATTTTAAACCTCCTAAACACATTTCAATCATCAATTTTCTCAAATTCTTCACCAAAATCTTCAGATTTTGCAATCAACTTCAAAATCTTCAATCCAAGCTTTCAACAAGGATAAAACACTCAAATAAGCTTCGATTTGGCTCAAATTTGATTTAGTCTCGTATAGTGTTAGAGAACACAAATCTAATGCTAGAAACACACACAAAAAAATAAAATCAAAAACTCAAAATTTGACCTAAGAACAAAAACGTGAATAGTGACTTTTTTGGGGGATTTTTGATTTTTGCACCACTTTTTGTGATTTTTAAGATAACAAACCCAAGAGTAGAATCGTGGGAATGATCCTAAGCCTGTCTATGATACCAAATAATACGAATAAAACCCCGAGGACTCGAATCTAGGATGCAAAAAATAAAGATAGAAGGATAAAATAACAAAGATAGGAAGATAGACACGAAATTGATACTGAAAGGATAATCAAAGGATGTATCAAATCCTAAAATCTCCCTTAATGACTATTCATAGGCACCTAACTCTTACGGTGACCGCAAAGGAAATTAGATCGCCCTTACAACCAATGTTTCTAATCAAGATTCAACAAATGCTTTTTCAAGCACTCAAACACTGCCATGGAGTCTCATGAATACGTCATGTAAAAATTATCATAAAAAAACTAATGAAATAAGCCTAGCTACCAAACATTTATAGTTTGGCTACATATTACATATTTAGGACCCAAAAGTGACTCAAATGTAAGAAAAGACCCACTAGGGGCGTTTTGACCCGCTCTTGAAATGCTAGAGCGGATCAAAAATAGATCCAAAGCGCCTTGGGCACATGACCCTTCCAAGGGGATTTCGAGCTCTGCTTTGCACTCCTTAGACCTCGTCAAAGTCCTTTGATCCTCATTAATGGTAATCTTACTCCATGTGGCATCTTTTAAAAGTACTAAAGAGTCATCAAGCACCTCGAGCATCATATGTATCTCATCCAAAGGTTCGAAGGAAATTTGACTTGTATCTGGAAAGTTATTAATGTTAATTAATACCAAAATAAGTTTATTGCATGCTTCTACGGTTTGATAAGGAACAATTTTTTTCTTTCATTTTTTTAATCTTTAAAAATAAATTTAATTAAAATGAATTATTAGAGTGAGAAAAGGTTTTAAACTAATGGTCCTTTAATATTCTTAAATGCTTGATGTTTTTAATTGAGCAATGATATGAATAACTAAAGAGTAATTATTAAATGTACTTTAATTCTAGCAAAATATTTTGAGGAATGTAAAAGAGAGAGAAATCTCAAAAAATTGAGAAAAAAGATAAATAGACTTCCTTGCATATAAGAGGTGCCACATTATCATTCTTCTAACCTTCTTTTATATATAGTTATATACTAGTTTAGTAATACGCGTCTCGCACGTGTATCTTGCTTCAATGAATTCACTTCGATATTATAAAAAATTCCTGGACTAATAAATGAATTGATGATTTTATTAAATATGACAAACACTTAAACAAAACATTAATATACATATAAAAACATTAAAAACAACTTTAAACTATATTAAAAGAAATTACTAAGGCTCTAGAACGATACCCGAAACACGAGAAGTAAAGCAATTGGAAATCAATGCGTATAAGATAGTTTATACTACAACTATACGACAACAGTTATAACTAATACATTACTATGAATATGAAATATATACAATTAGAGAATCACAAAGTTTAGCGATTCAAATCTAACTCATTTTTTTAAAGTGTTATAATTTTATAGTAAAAAAATTGAAAATAACAAACCTTGTATAGTTGTATTAATTGGTCCACCTTGATAAGAAAGATTTTTGTTCTTTGAAGTCGATAATCTTGTGGATGAAAATCTTGTTCTCATCCTATTACTAAAAGTAAGAAGATCAAGATACGACTAAGGTTATGTATATACTACCCTCCACAAACCCTATTATTTTTTCTATATCCATAATTCAAAAGAAAAATTTAGGAACAAATAGAGAACCAATCTGCTAAATTTAAGTTTGTCCTTATGGCCCCTCAAAAGGGGTAGGTCGTGACCGCATTATAGCTTTACTCAACATGTAGAGGAAATTAGTAGCGT
The DNA here is from genome assembly GCA_030864225.1 of Capsicum baccatum var. pendulum. Taxonomy (NCBI): domain Eukaryota; kingdom Viridiplantae; phylum Streptophyta; class Magnoliopsida; order Solanales; family Solanaceae; genus Capsicum; species Capsicum baccatum. Next base: position 28,973,121 of record CM061556.1, on the reverse strand, counting down.
GTTTTATTAAAAAGATGAAGAACCAAAATTAAGTTCAAATTTTTAACAACATTTATGCAGAAAAGAAAAAAAAACAAAAGTACATGCCTTCGTATAGGATTTGCTAGGGACTCAACAAAGAAATCAACAAGCCTATTTTTCTCTATTCTCAATTTTCTCGTCTTAAATAAGTTATAAGTATTAATGTATCTTAGTAGTGTTTGCCTTAGAAAAAAAACCAACGTCCTTTTTCATGTAGGCAAGAAAAGATAAAATTTACCTACATTAATTTACCATATATTTTATTTTTATTACATTTATATGATATTTAGGACTTCTTAATTTTAAATAATTAATTAATAATTAGTGAAAATAGGTGAAAAAATAATTTTGTCAATTGCGGATTCTTTTAATTAAGGGTAAAAAGTTCAAATCGGTAAAAAGTTCAAATCACTTTTTTAAGAGTGTTCACACTTTTAATATATTAGATAGATATATAGATATATAGATTATAGATATATAGATTGGGATCCTTCACTTTTTTCAAAATTCCTGGAAACTCAAAAATGACTAAAATTTCAAATTTCATAAGCTGCAAATATAGGCTTCACATATTGATCGAGAACAGAAAAGGTTTTGGTAGATACTAACATTTTATCCAATTAGTAAGCTCACGTGGCATTAATTTAGAAGTTAAATTAGTAGGTTTCAAATACGAAATGATTTAAATGAAATATTCCCTAGAATTATCTTCTAACCTAATTAGTAGTATTTGTGTTTGGGATGAGAGTACTTTTAGGTAAAGAATATAATCTCATGGACCAGATTTGCATTTTTTGTGAATGAGACAAGTTGGACAGCAACCCCAACTTATGGTCGTTAGCCCAACAATGTTACTGAGCACAATTATAACAGTGGAAAATGATTTAAAAGAAAAAGAAGTCGCCACAATCTAAGTATATGATACCTATTATTCACTTTGATTCAACAAACTTTATGGATTTGTCCCTTGGGTGACGTTATCATCGAGTTTAAAAGTATGCTTATCATGTGAACATTTGTTATGTCTTTTTGATGTGAGATTTTCCTAAAGCGTTATGTGCATTTGTTGAGGAATAGACAAGTTAGTTAGTTGGAAGTTCACAATGTTAGTTAATAGATCACCTTCACAGAATTAGTTAAACTAACTACCTTCACAAAGTTAGTTTGTTAAGATGAGAACCTACCATCTAGAAGATTCCACCTCATGTATCTCTCTCTCTCTATATAGATGATCACTCATCAGAATGGATTAATGAAAGTAGATGATCACTCATCATAATGGATTAATGAAAATACTACTACTAAAAACTTTCTTTCTTACTTGTTCTACTTCTTCTTCTTCCACTTACAGTGTTCTTCTTCTTTCCCTTTCCTCTGTTCTATCTATTTCTGTATAATCAAGGGAGTACAGTATATAAACTCCCATTATTCTTCATGGTATCAAATCCAGGTTGCAACAATCTGGTAGATTACATTCTGTTTCTCTCAAGTTCTTGGCACTACCAACAGATTTTGGTCATTCTTCTCTGCAATCTCTGTGATCAATTACAGTTTTCAATGGCTACATCTGTGTTCGCAACAAATTTTTGTTAACGCTGAAAATTAACTGCAAGCAAAAAATAAAATAAACAAAAAGAATAATTTTATTTAAAGTAATTTTGTGGGTACAATTCCGTTATTCTCTCGATTCTTCTTTCCCAAGCTTTTCCGTAATTCGAGGGCCTTTGTAGCGTAATTCTCGAACTTCCGGATGATTTGAGCCTCCCAGAAATTTATTTGGATCTCCAGGAATTGTTTGATAGCACTTCGTCCTGTCGAGTTGTCCTCCGGGCAGAACTCTGTTAGTCGATTCGTTGAAGAGCTGTGTAGTCAATGCAGAAGCTTCCTTGCAGAATCTACTCCTTTTTTTTTTCTTTTCTTTTCTCTTTCTTTAGAATGTTACTTGTGATTGGCCGAAACATGTCACTTTGACACTTGACGCCTTTTGATTGGTTGTTGAATTTAAATGAGACTTCCACATCATTTGTAAATGTGGCGGCGTCTCATTGGTCTTGGATTTGACTGGGATGCCACGTCACTTGATGAGTTTGGGATTCAAAGTGAGATGGACCTTGATGAGGAATAAAATAGGCTTATCATTATTTTTCTTAAACCCAAAATAATTTTACACCCAATAAAATATGAATCAAATTCAAATTTTATATGAATTTGATCCAATAAATTTTACGTGTCTACAGATGCCCCTACTTCAAGCTTGGTCGACGTGTAGGCTTGCCGAAACTTGGCGGCGAGACTTGAAGTACTCATGAATGTGTTTTCATTCTCGTGATCTCAAAGGTATTTATTTCTCATTGGTGCATCCTAGTTAGACTAATGCTTTCTAGTGGTCTAACTAAAGTTTCCTTCATGAACTTTCATGTCATGAAAGTCTTCGTCAAAGCAACCAACGATTTGTTTGTAGCGGTCCTCATTTTTTGAGTCACAGTTTTTTAATGAGCAACAACTAGATGCTTCACCCATTTTCTCGCGGATTTGGAGAGCAATATTCCCTGTCATGGCTTGAAAATAGACACTCGGAGCAACTCTTTTCTATTCTTGGCAAGAAAATTTGTGCCTATTTCCTTAAATCTTGGCATAGAAAACTCCTTACATCACGGGATAGAAGATCAATGGTTGAAAACCAAATTTCATCAACCATGTTGAACTAAATTGATGTGTTTCTCCCAATGTTGATCATGCCAAATAGAAGCATCATGCCTTTGGTACCGACACCTATTGCCAGATTGAAGTTTCACGTAGTTGACATCAATTCGCCTAAAACTGAGAAGTTTTATCCGGTCAACACTGCATATGTGTTACATCTTCATTTTTTTGTGTAGGTTTATGCAAATGGTCTTGATGTCAGAACAAAAAAGGTTACATGATTGATGTTGAACCACTTAGTGCACTACTTTCTTACTGCTTGATAAGAAAGTGACTTGGAATGATCTGATTTTATCCTTGACGATGCTGAAAGTTTTCCATTTTAGCTTCAGTGAGTATGTACTTGGTGTCATTCTTGGGACCTTATGATGATGAAGTTCTGAGTGTCTGCAGTCCATCGTTGCAAAGGAAGCATATGGTGCATCTCATCCTTGAGGCTCAGCGATAAAGAGGCCTCGAGTGAGAGCATCCCATTCTTTTCAAGGAGCACGTACGTGGTGCCATCCAACTTGATAATATTGACATAGGGAGTAGCCTTTTCTGACTTTGGTGAGCAAGTACTAGGCACACGTCCACAAAAATATTTATTTTCTGATGGGAGAACAAAAATATGAGTTGTTTGATTCATAAAAAATGAAATTCAATGTCCTATTTTATTAGTTTTGTGCAGCGTCATGATAAATTCCGTATTTTGATGTAGGAGTATCGAAATCAGGAACCATTTTTTTGTGTTAGAAATAGACTCATAGTGCTACGTCTTATGCGAGAATCACAATCAGATTGCATCCGAATCAAACAGATATTTCTCCAAAAATGGACTTCTAATCTTGGTTCGCTGGTTATTTCAGCTTTGTGTAGCGTCACGATAAATTCCATATATTGACGTGAAAGTATCAGAATCAGGTTTCATTTTTTGCATTAAAAAGTAGATTTTCAGAGCTACGTCTCACGAGGAAACCATAATTAGATTGCATTCGAATCATCCCAGATATTTTTCCAAAAATAGTCTTCTAATCTTGGTTTGCTGGTTATTTCATCTTTGCGCAGCGTCACGATAAATTCCATATCTTGACATGAAGTATCAGAATCAGATTTTGTTTTTTGCATTGGAAAGTAGACTCACAGATCTATGTCTCGCATGGAAACCACAATTAGGTTGCATCCGAATCGTCCCAGATATTGCTCCAAAAACAACCTTCTAATCTTGGTTTGTTGGTTATTTCAGCTTTGCGCAGCGTCACGATAAATTCCATATCTTGACGTGAAAGTATCAGAATCAGGTTCCATTTTTTGCATTGGAAAGTAGACTTACAGATCTAAGTTAATCGTCAAATCCATCAGCATATAACCTTTATATTTTCTCAGGTACTTTTCCATAGTTGCAGCCTAAATCTTGTGATATTCTATTTCTCCTCAGATTTTGGATACTTCATGAATTTCATCATCTACTTCAAGTTTTGGGCCGCATCATTTCCGAAATATGTTGAAGGCCAGCCTAGAACAATATTCAAAGTACTACAAATCTTTTTCTTATCGAGAAGACTTTATTGCTTGGGAGATAATGAAGAATTCTTTTGCTTTAAGACGACATCTTCAAAGGAATCCAAATATGCATTCAAGCTTTATACTTTTTTTTTCTTTTAGAGCCGTTCACAGTTTAGACTCATGCGAGCCAGGAGTGACATATATTTTAAGCTCGTGCCTTAAGGATCATTTTGACATACAGTTAGGCTCGTGCGTTGAGGAGCATTTTGACTTGCAGTTTAGCTTGTGCATCAAGGAGCATCTTGACTTACAGTTTAGGCTCGTGCATCGAGGAGCAACTTGACATGAAGTTTAGGCTCATGCATTGAGAAGTATCTTGACTTGCAGTTTAGGCTCGTGCATCGAGGAGCATCACACAGTTTATGCTCGTGCCTTAAGGAACGACTTGGGGAAGAATTCTTGTAATGTAACTTTCCTTCCAACCCTTTGTAAAAAAGTATTGTTGCACTTTCATTTGTTATTTACTGCCCCCATTGGTTGAAGCAGATATATATTTGATCTTGGATCGTCTTTTGAAAGATGGAGTTTAGAAGCCTTTTGATATTTTTTTCTTTAACGAGCGATCAATGTCCAAGTATCACCCTTCTTACTATTGGAGAAGTCGTTTTGCATGGATTTGCTTGTTGTTTTCTTCAAAGGCTGGAACTCCAATTTGGTCAAAGCTTCCAAATTGTAGCATGATGATTCCCTCACCTTTTGATGATGTTGCAGAGCGCATGGGTTTGTAGAACTTTTAAAATTGAACCCTTTTTATGGTCCAATTTGGTGCTACCATGGTTTGCATCAACTGTATCGCCATCATCGATGATGATCTTTTCCTCTTGCATTAATGTCATGATCTTTTCCTTTAGGATGACGCATTTTGTGGTGTGATGACCAACAATGCGGTGAAATTTAGAGTACTTAGGCTCATCAACTTTGTTTCATTCTTCAGGTTGCTTTGACTTAGGGAGTTCAATGACTTCTTTGGCCAGCAACTCGTCTAGAATTCCAGGAACATCAGAGTCAGAAAAATGATATACCCTTGCTTGTAACTCTTTCAAGGTTAGTCGATTTTTCACTTCTTGCATTTGTTTCTTTGGAGCTTTCTCTTTCAGTTTTTGTCTTATGGAGGCCTTCCTAGAACTTACAGTTGTCTCCATAGATTTCCCAATTTGATCTTCCGATGAATCATTGAATTTTGTGACTTCTTTTCTAAGATAAAAAACAGATGACGTCATTCTATGACTCTCAATGCTTAACTCATGTCATGAGCGTGTGTAGCTAATTCTTCAAAAGTTCGAGGCTTAATTCCTTGGAGGATATACAAAAGGCCCCAATGCATCCCTTAAATGCAAACTTCAACTGCGGAAGTTTCAGAAAGTTGATCCTTGCAATCAAAGATCAATGTTCGCCAACAATTTATGTAGTCCACTACAGGCTAATCTTTACTTTATCTTGTGTTTGTCAATTCCATCATGCTGACCGTAAGACGAGTGCTGTAAAAATGATTTAGGAACTGACTCTCTAGTTGCTCCCAACAATAAATTGATTCAGACTCCAAGTCCGTGTACCAATCAAAAGTGTTTCCTTTCAAAGAGTGAACAAACTGCTTGACAAAAAGATCACCATGTGTACCAGCACAGCTACAAGTCTCAACCAAATAAGCGATGTGTTGTCTTGAATTTACCTTTCCATCAAATTGCTAAAACTTTGGCGGCTGATATCCAATTGGCATCGGTAAGCCATTGATTCGCTTAGAATATGGCTTTGAGTATCTTACGAAACTTTGTGATGGACCGCCATATTGTGCCTTAATAGTATTTGCAATCATATCTTACAGTTGTTGAACTGTTAGAGTAGCAACCGAAGTAGAGTGCTTCTCTTTCTGAGATTTAGTCTTGCTAGGTGACTCATCGACATCCTTATTTTGCAGAGTAAAATCGGGTGGATAAGTAGGCTCGTGGCTCAATTCTCCAGAGGATAAGGACTCCAACTTGTTCATCAGTTGAGCTATTTAAAGATTTTTATCCTCGACAGATTTCTTCAAAACTTCAAAGGTTTGTTCCATTATTGCGAACTTCTCATCCTTATCAATTGCGTCGGTCATCAAAGCGTTGACCTTTATTGAAGCTGGTGAATCAGTCGAATCTTTAGATTCACTAAAATTGATTCCAGCCTGAGAGAATTCACCACATAGCAAGGACGTCAAATTGCCCCCAGAAGCTGTAGCCTCAGCCGTCATATGAGATTTACTCTTTTTTGCCTTTTCCAAAGAAGTGAATTATTCAGATCTGTCCCAACTACTGGTCTTAAATTTGTGCCGAGTGAGGGGACCAACAAGGCTGAGCTCTTCAGATGTGGCCGTAGCAGAGTTCTTGCATGAGACATCTCTCATATTTTGGAAGTCCATAGTAGTAGTTGAATTTGATTTGCAAGAAGAAGAGATAGAGAGCAGAACTTGTCCCACTGGGCGTGCCAATTTATTCGCAACAAATTTTCGTTAACGCTGAAAATTAACTACAAGCAAAAAATAAAATAAACAAAAATAATAATTTTATTTAAAGTAATTTTGCAGGTACAATTCCGTTATTCTCTCAATTCTTCTCTCCTAAGCTTTTCCGTAATTTGAGGGCCTTTGTAGCGTAATTCTCAAACTTTCGGATGATTTGAGCCTCCCAAAAATTTGTTTGCATCTCTAGGAATTGTTTGACATCACTTCTTCTTGTCGAGTTGACCTCCGGGAAGAACTCCATTAGTCAATTCGTTGATGAGCTGTGTAGTAAATGCAGAAGCTTCCTCTAATCCTTGCAGAATCCCCTCCTTTTTATTTTCTTTTCTCCTTTTTAAGAATATTATGTTACCCCTTATTTATAGTTATAGGGGGTAGGCCTAGTTGCTTGTGATTGGCCAAAATATATCACTTTGACACTTGGCGTCTTTTGATTGGTTGTTGAATTTAAATGAGACTTTCACATCATTTGTAGATGTGGCGGCGTCTCATTGGTCTTGAATTTGACTGGGATGCCACATCACTTGATGAGTTTGGGCTTCAAAGTGAGATGGACCTTGATGAGAAATAAAATAGGCTTATCATTATTTTTTTAAACCCAAAATAATTATAAAATATGGATTAAATTCAAATTTTATATGAATTTGATCCAATAAATTTTACGTGTCTACAATCTGTTAACTCAAGGAATCTATCTAGCAATGAGGATATTCCTACTGCTCTATTCAATGTGTATACTTCTCATCCCTCACTCATAATAATTGATCATATCCATCCTTTGTTCTTAATTACTATAGATGTAAGTGGTCTTACTATCATATCTTTTCAGTTGAATGGCAGTGAGAATTATGTGCTATGGAGTAGGGCTATGACGATTGCTCTGTTAGGTCGAAACAAGTTAGGTCTAGTTGATGGTTCTTGCAACAAATAATCCTTTCCACCTGAATTATGGGGTCAATGGGAAAGGGTTAATACAATATTGTTTTCTTGGTTAATGAATTCTGTGGGAAGCATTTTTATTGGCGGTATTGTGTATGCATCTAATGCTAATGCTGTGTGGGATGATCTTAAGGAAAGATTTGATAAAATTGATGGATCAAGAACTTACAATATGCATAAATAAATCTCCCAGGTATCTCAAGAAACTCAGTCAGTCTCAGTCTATTTTTCAAAACTAAAATCCTTGTGGGATAAATTTGAATCAGTGGTACCTTCTCCTGCATGTAGTTGTATTCAATCTAAAGATTTTATGCTTTACTTATAAAGACAGAAGTTATACCAATTCTTAATGGGATTTAATGAGTCTTATGCTCAAGCTAGGAGTCAAATCTTGTTGATGTCTCCTTTACCATCGGTGAATTAAGCCTATGCTATGGTTGTTAGTGATGTGAACCAAAAGGCTCTATCCCAATCAGTTTTTGGTATTGGATTGTTAGGAGTAGCCCCATCTGATACTTTATTATACTCTAAGATTGGGTTTCAAGAGGAAAAAAGGGATATGGTTCATCATATAAGTCCAATGTTATATGTGATCACTGCAAACCAAGGGTCACTACATGAGGGATTGCTTTAGACTCATCCAGGAATGGTGAGAAAAAGGGAATATCTAGAAAAATATTGATACCAGGGGTTATGAACCAAGGTTCAAACAACAGAGAAGAGCAGGTCCTAGTGCTTACAATGCAGTGGTTGAAGAGTATAATGGTTGGACTCCTTCTGAGTGTATCTGGTGTTGTTCAATCTCAGGGGCAAACAACTGACTACTCAACTGAGCAGGCTGGAGGTGCTATACCAAGTGACAACATCAACATGATCCAGACTCCAAGATTTACTCAAGAGTAGTATGAGCATATCTGCAAAATGCTTGAACAAGATGGAAATATGATATACTCACATACTCATGATACTCATATGGCAGGTAATATTAGAGATCTGATTACTGTCAATGATTCACCAGAATGGATCATTGACACAGTAGCTACTAATCACATGACCTCAGACATTGAGCTTTTAGATACAAAAATCTATAACTCAACCTCTGGTTCCAAAGAAAGTTTACTTACCAAATGGTGACATCTCTCATGTAAAACACACTGGTGCTAGTGCTATTACACATACTAGTACAGTTCACAATGCCTTTCACATTCCTGAGTTCAAGTTTAATTTACTATCTGTCTCAAAAGCTACTAAGCAGTTAAATTGTTCTGCTATATTTTATCCTAACTTTTGTATTTTTTAGGATCTCTCCAATGGAAAGGTAAAGATGATTGGTAAAGAAAGATAGAGTTTATATTTCCTATTGAATATAAAACTACTAGGAAGGAAGGAAGCTGCAACTAATTATAGTTTTACTGCCAACATTATTAGAAATAAAGAAGATGCTGCCCTTTGGCATACAAAATTAGGGAACATCTCTAGCAAGAATATTCTTATAGTATTTCCTGATATTAAGACTGATGTAGCTAATGCCCTGAATCAATGTAGCATCTATCCTTGTGCTAAACAATCAAAACTTCCTTTTCCTAAGAGCTTATCTATTAGTACTAAATCTTTTGATCTTGTTCATATGGATGTGGGGTCCCTACAAAGTGTCTACTCATGATGATCATAAATGGTTCCTAATTATTATAGATGATTACTCTAGAATGACTTGAATATTTCTTCTTAAAATTAAATTAGATGTGATGGTTTACCTCAAGCAGTTCATTGTCTATGTACACACTTAGTTTAATACTAAGATTAAAACTATCAGAAGTGATAATGGCGGTGAGTTTACTAGTAAATCCATAGCTGAATTACTATGCAAATATGGCATTATACATCAAAGGTCTTGTCCATACATACCTCAGCAAAATAAAATTGTTGAAAGAAAACCCAGACACATCCTTGAAATAACAAGAGCTATCAGGTTTCAAGCTAATATTCCACTAAGATATTGAGGGATATGTGTTCAAACTAATGTATATATCCCCAATAGGCTTCCCTCTTCCATTCTTAATGGAATTTCCCCTTATGAAAAGTTTCATGCTAAAAAACCTGCCTTACAACATCTAAGGGTAAGGGGTTGTTTATGTTATGCTAAAATACTAAACGAAACTAACAAACTCAAGTCTAGAACCAGAATGTCCATTCTTATGGGATATCTAGAGGTTCAAGAAGGTCATCTTTTATATGATATTACTAACAAATAATTCTTTGGTCATAAAGATGTATCATTCAGGGAAGACATTCTTCTATTCAAACTGACTTCCAGGACCTCTCCACCACTTGAGTTGTTCACAATACCACCTCATATAGATACATGTGACTTGAGTGAACTACATTTCACTGCATTCTCACAATCAGAAGAGGTCATCCAACATAATTCATCAGTAGAAGTTGCTCACCTTGAGGAGGATCCACTAGCACAGTCAGATGACCACCATCCAGCTGCATCACAACCAGTAGCACAATCAAATCCTATTACATCATCCAAGAAATCTACTAGAGCTACTCATCCTCCTGGATGGATGAAGGATTTTGTATCCTTATATGTGCATGATAATGTTCCATATGCACTTTAAAACTATATTACTTATGATACATTACACCCTACTTATCAAAGTTTCCTAGTCTTATCATCTACTAACATAGAACCTATATATTATGTAGAGGCTATTCAGGATCCTAGATGGATTGGAGCAATGCAAGCTGAAATTGAAGCTTTGGAGGGAAATCAAACTCGAAAAGTAGTTTCCTTACCTCAAGTCAAGAAACCAATAGGGTGAACATGGATATACAAGATCAAATACAAATCCACAGGTGAAATTGAAAAATTTAAGGCAAAATTAGTTGCCAAGAGATTTAGCCAAAAGGAGGGCATTTATTATCAAGAAACATTTAGCTCTGTGGTTAAAATGGTTACTCTAAGGACAGTTCTTTCCATTGCTACATCTAAGGGATGGCATATCCATCAGCTGGATGTATTTAATACATTCCTACAAGGTGATCTTCATGAGAAAATTTATATAGAACTGCCATAAAGATTCAAGAGCTAGGGGGTAGGAAAGTATGCAGACTTTTTAAATCTTGTATGGACTAAAACAGGCTCCTAGACAATGGAATGCAAAGCTTTCAGAGGCTTTTATTAAGTGTGGGTTTACGCAAAGTCAATATGATTACTCATTGCTCAACCAAAGGTCAGACTTAGGTATGATCATAGTATTAGTTATATTGATGATACACTGGTAACTGGTGATGATTTACAACAGATAGAAGAGACAAAAGTCTCACTACACAGAGCTTTCAAGATTAAGGACTTGGGAGAGTTAAAGTATTTCTTAGGGCTTGAATTTGCAAGGTCAAAGAAAGAAATCGTAATGCACCAAAGGAAGTATGCATTAGAATTGTTAGCAGATACTGGACTTACTACAGCAAAACCTGCTAATACTCCAATGGATTCTATGAGCAGACTAACTACCATTGAATTTGATGATCACAATAAGACAATGACAAGTAAACAATACATAACACTGACAGATAAAGGACAATATCAAAGACTTATTGGTAAGTTGTTATACCTAACTGTCACTAGGCTAGACATAACCTATGGTGTTCAAACCCTAAGTCAATTCCTCCAAGCACCTAATAAGTATCACATGGATGCTACTCTAAGGATAATTAGATATATAAAAGGAAGTCCAAGTTCAGGTATTTTCCTATCAAGCAATAACATTGATACAATTACTGCACACTGTGATGTTGATTGGTCTACCTATCCATTCAAAAGAAGATCTTTTACTAGTTTTGCTATCAAACTTGGTGATTCCTTGTCATCTCTAGAAGCTCTGTAGAAGTAGAGTATAGAAGTTTTGCTTCTACAGTAGCTGAACTTACATGGTCAATTGGACTTGTCAAAGATCTTGGAATTCAAGTTCAGATGCCAGCTAAAGTTCTATGTGATAGTAAATTTGCAATTCAAATGGCTATCAATACAGTTCATCATGAAAGAAAAAAACATATTGAGATCGATTGCCACTTTGTAAGAGAAAAAATTTCTCAAGGTCTAATCAAAACTGAATATGTTCCTACTTAGGATCAAACTGCTGATATACTTACTAAAGGACTGACCAGGACTCTACATGAATACTTGGCTTTCAAACTTAGGATGGTAAACATCTTTACCCCCTCAAGTTTGAGGAGGGGTATTGAGGAATAGACAAGTTATCTTGTTGGAAGTTCTCAATGTTAGTTAATAGATCACCTTCACAGAATTAGTTAAACTAACTACCTTCACAAAGTTAGTTAGTTTGTTAAGATGAGAACCTACAATCTAGAATATTTCACCTCATGTATCTCTCTCTCTCTATAGATGATTACTCATCATAATGGATTAATGAAAATACTACTACTAAAAACTTTCTTTCTTACTTGTTCTGCTTCTTCTTCTTCCATTTATAGTGTTCTTATTCTTTACCTTTCCTTTATTCTACCTATTTCTTTACAATAAAGGAAGTACAGTATACAAACTCCCATTATTCTTTAGCATCTATTCTGAAAGTCTGCCAACGTAGAAGCTTGTCAGTCCTTCTCTTTGGTCCGTTCTCATTATCCCGATCTTTGTCATGGGTACCCTATTGTAGGGTCTCAATGTACTCGCTGAGTTTTTTCCACTATCATATTACGAGGGTCCAACTATGATAACATACTTGTCACAATTCAAATTCATGTTATTTATTATTTATTTTGTATTTGTATCTTGGATTACACCATCATCGAGTCTAAAAATATGTGTATTATGTTAATTTGTATTATGCCTTAAATAACACTTCATATTTTCTCTCTTTTCAATGTGAGAATGTTTAAGATATAATGTGCACACCTTCTTTAAAAGTCTACCAGAAAATAAATCTATCATTCCTTCTCTTTGATCTGTTCTACTTTGTAACACCTCATACTTTTGCCGTTCCTTATTATGCCTTTTGAAAGTTTAAAAATGCACTTATATGACTTTTAGATTGAGTGGAAATCATTTGAGATGAGTTTGGGGAGGTTAAGGAAGGTTTGGACGTGATAATGGGGTCGTGCATCGCATAATAGGAGGCTAAGCTTTGGCATTCACATCTCACGACCAAGCGGGGGAACTCACTAGTTCACCTCTACTATGGCCTATGCACCGCATAGGGGTGGATTATGCTATAGGTTGTTCATTGTACAGGTAAAATTCATGCTGTAGGGTGTACCCCGTACCCCAAGCTCGTCTGATGGTACTTTATTTATTAACTCTTGTAAGGGTGTTTTGGTCTTTTTACACTATAGAAGCCATTTTCTATTACTCTAAAACATTTTCATACGTTTCTATTTGCCCTAAATAAATCAAAACCTCCCCTCTCATTCTCTCTAAGTCCAAGAAAATTCAAGTTTCCATAAGCTAATCCTAAGGTCAAGTCTGCTTCTAAATTTTTCGTCAAAAGGTATGTAGAACAACTCTCCTCCAACCAAATTTCAATAGTATGTTTTTTTATTCCATGTTTATGCCAAAATCATTAACTTAAGCTAAGTTTGAGAGGTATTCCATAATCGACGAAATGTTTGAGTCTTAATGAATGTTTTGCTTCATTAAATTATTTTTCATTAGTTACGTAAATGGGCTTGGAGAGTATTACTTGAATTATGAATTGCTCTTGTTTCAAATATAAACATATGATTGTTTAAGGGAGTTTATTTACATTTTAATACTTTAGACAAATCTCGAATAAGCTAGCTTCACGTAGTTGTATATAGTAGAGAACAGAAAAGAGATATGATATGCCTCAGTCCTTGCAGCTAACATGGATTCGAGGTTCAACCGACGAGTAATGGTCGAACTCACATAGCTCATGGTGTATATAGAGAAGCCAGTGATACCATCAAATTTAGAATTAAAGAAAAGATATAATTTTATATTTCATGTATCACTTGAAGTCTTTATTTGTCTTTTTATGACTTGACTTCTATTCCCATAATTATTTTTTATAAAGCTTATCTTATCATTTTTTTGTTCTGCATACTAATGAATTTCACGTATTAACCATCCCGGGCACTATTTTATTTAATGATACAGGTTTGAAGAAACCTTCCCGTAGTTTTGTGCAGCGTTAGGAGTAGTCAGGATAACTTCAGAGCTGGTGAATCTTCCATCCTTTGGAAGGTGGCTTATTTCAGAGTTTTAAGTATTTTCTTTTTATGGTATTGCTGGGGCTTGATCCCAAGTTAGATAGTTCTTCATGCTTAGAGGCTACATAGATTGGTAGTGAAGTTGATTAGAGGTTTTCAGTATTTCCGCATTATTTCCTTTTAAAGTCATTAAGTAGATTACTGGTCTTAATTAGAATTTGTACCTTTTTTCATAAGTTATCTTCCAAAACCTTTATTTTATTCTCTTAATAAACGCTAAGTGGTCCAATCAATCCGTAGGTGATTTTAGGTGCCTGTTACGTCTAGGGCCTAGTCTTGAATCGTGAAAAACTTGGTATCAGAGCACAAGTTCAAGTGCCCTAGGGTGTCTCCGAATCCATGTTGAGTAGAGTCCTTTTTGTGAGTGTGTAGCGTGCCACACTTAAAGGGGGAGCTACATGGCATTTAGGAATGTTTTCCTTTTTTTAATGATTTAGCTCATGCTACAGTGTTTAGTCCTAAGAAATTTCTTCGTTACTCTTAATTTTCTCATATTTTAGATAATGACTAAAAAACACTATCGGCTAAAGGATTTTGACTGGAACCTCCGTCCATACAGGGACAAATTCTAAAGAGGTTAGGCCTACTCATATGATGCAGACCCGTAATAAATTCCGCACTTCTAGACAAACTGATCCTACTGGGTCCCACCTGCCCCAGTATATCCTCTAAATATTCCTGGAAATAGCTATATTTAGACTCATCCTCCCCTCTCAGGGTGATTTTATTAATTCTAAGTTCATACAGACTACTCAGATGCTTGCTCAGACTGTGTTATCTTAGTCTCACCGCTCAGGTAATACTGGTTCTGCTAATAATTCCCCAGATGTTACCAGGACCGAACCCTCTAGTCTTCAATGGATCCAAACCTAAAGAATATCCTCAGTATTTTTTTGATAAGATCGAGAATATTTTTAGAGTCATGTATGCCAACAATACTAAAGGAGTTGAGCTGGTGGCTTATCAGCTGAAAGGTTTGGCTTATCAGTAGTATGATGCGTTGGGGGAGATTAAGGGTGGGGATGTTAAACCAGAAGTTTGGGAGGATTTTTTTAGGCCCTTTTTGATCATTTCTTTCCTTAGGAATTGAGGAAATCTAAGAGTGAGGAATTTGTTAACCTAAATCAAGGAAAGATATATGTCAAGGAATATGATTTGAAATTTACCAAGTTATCCTATTATGCCCCGAAATTAGTATCGAATATGTAGACCAGAATGAGGAAGTTTGTGCCTAGTATTTTGGATGGGAAATATTAAATAATGATGGATATATCCAGGTTAATGGTGTATCCTCAACATGTAGAGGATTAGAAGAAGAAGTAAGTAAAAGTTGAAGAGCAAAAGAGTAAGAGGTCTAAACCTACACATTAGGAAGTGAGCCACCAGAGTAATAGTAAGAGTGGCAGGCAGTTATAAAGAAATCTTAGGGCCCCACTGATTCATCAACAATTTCACATGCACCCAGATCTATGAAGAATTCATATTTCCCACCTAGTAATGGTTCATGAATGCAGGGTACCCAGTATCAGGGCAGTATAGTGCAGTCAACTATATCTTACCCTCCTAGTAGTACTTGTGGGAAATTGCATCGAGTAAAGTGTTAGTTTGAGAATCATATGTGTTATATATGGGCAGCCTGGTCATATTTAGAAGGAGTACCCCTCAGCAAAGGGAGCATTTAGGGTCAATAAGGCCCAAGCTACTACTTCAAGAGGTAATTCAACAATGCAGTGTTGTTGCTTAATTTGGGAAGTGATTATTAACAATATCAGAGGATTTAGTTTTCCCGTTAGTATCCCTTGGAATCTTGTAGATGAGCTTTACATCCTGATAAATTACGACGGGAAGTTTCATTGGGTTCTGGCAGTCATTGTACTGAAGTAGCGCAGATGTCTATGATTCAATGTTATCATCATGAAACAAAGATCAGTTAGTGAGGCCCTAAATTTTTCTATAATGTGTCACGACTCGAGCTGAGGCCCTAGCCGCAACATGCATCCCGAACTACAAACGGCTCAGAGACTCTTTAGCATACTATATAAGCATAATTCATATAAAATAGAAGTGTGGAGGATATAATGAAGTTCAAAGAAATCTTATGACCAAACTATATCAATTAAGTTATGATAATACAATAATCAAATTTAGTCTACGAAGCCTCTACTGAAGACTAACTTTCTAGACCGAGACAAGGCCCCCGACTAGACCATAAACTAAAAGAAATCAACATATGATAAATGTCTTTCGGAAGATGGATGGATCACCAAATCTAACATATATGAAGGTTCTACTGCTGTGATGGACCACGGGACCGAGCCTCAGAACCTACATTATGAGACAAAGTAGCCGCCCAAAGAAAGTCAATACTTGAAATGTATTGATATGCAGAACAATTCAAGAATAACATATAATTCATATAAATAATCGAGAGCATTGTGAAAAATAATTTAACATAATAAATATCAAAACATATGGGCATAGTTAAAAATCTTCAATCAACATCATAAAACATAGACTCAAATAGTTCTGAGCTAGATAGTACACCCTACGAGTCTACAATCCCACGAGCTATATGAAATCCACCATTACCTCGTAAGCCAAGCCCCCTATCCAAGTTTGCCGCAAGGATAGAAGTGTTTGGTCTAGTATACCACTGCGTGAAGCAAGTATATGGTGATAATCCCATATTTCAGAACAATCACTCTCACATCGGCAAAATACGATTTTCGATAATGAGTTGTCTGAAATCGTTCCTTCTTCGGGTTACTATCTATCTCTCTTAGAGCCCATTTTTAGCCTCTTAAAATTATACTCCAACACTTATGAAAATTCTTCTCTTAGTCTGTTAAGGGTATTTCACAACAAGGTATCGTCATACCTGAACTTGCAAATCATATCATATCATATGCATATCATATCATATTGTATCGATAACCCTTCTTATTCAAAAACATATTATTGACAACCAAGATGATTCAAATATCATAAAAGAGTTCTCTTTCAAAAAGGACACACAAGTTCAAATAAAATAATTTCATTTCAAGACATAACTCTGAGGTGGTCATTTCTTTCGTTATTCATACAAGATCCATGAGAAATAAAAGTATTGTGCCGTACATAAAATGCTCTCTGAAAAAGCCATATAAGGAAGAAGTCCATAATTTGATAAAAGAGCATTATAAACACCAATCTTTCCGTATTCGTCTGAGAACCATAATAAATGTAAAACACATAATTCTTGTCATAAAATTGAGGTTCATAGTTCATAAGAACGGGGGTTTCGTAATTCATGTTTTCAATCAACTTCGAAGCCTTAACTTATACATAAACGATATAGAGATTATTAAAATCATCATTCTTACGCCCATGAGTTTTAGGATAGTTCGACATACCTTTTTAAGGGAGGAAGATTGAGTTTGGAATCTACAAGATCCGGAATTGAGAAATCCTTATTGTTGTTCTCAGGAGGAAGATGATGAGAAATTTGGGAGATTGCAATAGCTTTAGGACGACTTTAGGGTTATAAAACGTATTGGGGGAGTTATAGGGGGTGAAAGGATTATTTTTTCCTTGATTTAATAGGGGAAAAACATATTTTAACGTTTGGGAAGGGAGGGTCATGCTATGGGCCCAATCTCATGGCTCATGCTGTGCCTCACGACCCCAATAGTGCAGCAAGAGCCTTACCCAACGCGGCCCGTCGCACATCCTGGACAGTGCCTCACTAAAATGCCTATAACTTTTTACTCCGGACTCGAATTGATGAACTGTCAGTTGCGTTGGAAATAAGACTCAATGAGATTTAATTTGATACATAGTAGGCCACATAACTCGTTATATTATATGTGTAATGCTTTCTGGAAGTTTACCCAAGTAAAATCGTCAGCTAAAACTCAATTGGTAGGAAAGTGCTCAACTTAACTTTGAGCTAGGAGATTTTTATGAATTATACTCACCTCCAAAGATGTTTCCACACTAAAAAATTATTATTCACACTTATATATAAATAAAAATCATTAGGTTCGATTCTTTTTACACAGGAAGGACGATTCAAGTTCCATCCAAAAAATGTGGGGTGTTACATTATCTTCCCTTTAGGATTATTCGTCCTCAAATGATGGATATGAATTTGTTGAAGCTCTTGAAGTACAGAATAAAAGGAGTAACCTCACATTGGTAATTCTCCCTCAACGAAACATTCATAGGCATCTAGAAGAGCTTCATGACATCACCAAGTGAATCGTGTAAGAATGAGGCATAAGATAATGAGATTAGACATAAATATGATCTTGGACATGAGTTATATAGAACATAAGGATAACAACATAAAACATGAATTTATTTGGTGACCATAGATTCCGATTTACATCAATACTAAACATAAAATAAGGTTTTTCTGGATATAGGAAAAGAAATATTCTCCACCTTAAATGATATGAACAATATCCCTAAAATTTAGTGACACTACTCAACTATGATTTCTACTATGAATAACATACTTCATCATTTCCAACTCACAATTCTCCCGCAACATACATAAGTACTAGAGTCTAAGTATAACTGTAGAGTGGTCTTATATTGGGGCCTAACCCGGAGTTAAAAAGGTGCTAGCTTAAGCTATGGGATTCGACACTCTACACCCCTTCAAGAATACTACTCAGCCTTATCACTATAATCCAACAACCTCGGATCTTAATCAAAGAATACTAGCCATATAACGCCATGGTTTGTGTATCTATCAATCACAACATTCAAGCCTATCTTTACTACACCCACTTTATGGATCTTCCCATCCCAAAACCAACAACTTCAATCACTTTCACAAAAATTCTCACCACATATCTCCTTCCTAACTATATCACATAATGAAAGTTCATCTCACTCTTTCCTTTTTGTCGATAACCTTAGATCGAGTAGTCACACTAAAATTTTCACAATAAGAAACATTTATTCCTTTTATCTAAAACATTACTATGCTTCCATAACCACTATCATCCTAACATAAGAAGGGTTACTGAGGAACTAGAGTAAAAACATCCAAAAATAGGAGTGTCACTATTCAATTATATCGTATATTCGTTTCACTACTCAAGGTGAGGCCTATGATGTGAGATACGATACAATAGGTACAAAGTACTTCATATATCAAATGCCTAGATCATAAATAAAGGATTGTTCGGTCATAAACTTAACACAACATAAGTGCTTAGGATGGGGCACAGTGAAAAGCATGAGTACATATATTATGAGTTGTATAACATAAAGCTAGAATTCAAATATCCAAGTAATAAGACAAGGATTATTTTTTGAAGCTATTGCTTCTCATTTTATGAACTGAGAATGTCCACGAGTTTGCATAGATAGAGTCATTTTGAGCTAGTCATGACATAAAATAAATTGATAACATATACAAATTGTAGCTTCTTAGAACTAAGCATGATATGAGGCATGGGTTCATGGATCATGAGCGTCATAACATGGAGCTTGAATACCTGAAAGCTTGAATTACTGAGAGACGTTATTACTTCTAGTTCAGGGGTCGGAGCATGGACATGATTTGCATACATAACTCGAACCTTAGGTATAGGCATAATTTAAATACATAAGATATTGGTAGAATGCCTTCTTAAACCAAAGTAGGAGGAATTTTCTAGAACAAGAATAGATTTATCATGACTCTTCCCAAAAACTCATCACTATGAGAAAATTCAAGATCTACCTAAATTCATTATCTCCCCCTTAGATCAAAGTCACAATCCTAGACTTGTGAACATATCCTCTTATTAAATCTATAAGCACAACACTCAACACAATAGGGGGGTATCTCTATATACATGAACACTAGTCTCGCCCTGATAGACTATATAGGAAAGTACTAACTTCTTGCTACGATGTTCTTTTAAGGGGGTAGTACCCTTAACTTTCTCTAGCCCCCAAGCTTGAACCCCTGCCTTAAATCACTTAAGATGAGCTTTGTGCAGAAAAATAACCCCTTTCATATGATTACAGATGTTTTAAGGATTAAAAACAAGTTAAGAGAAGGTGGGATGGTTTATTAGGAGTGAGAGGGCCTAAATACCCCTAAATATATTTAAAAATGTTGATCCATTTACTAAGGAGAGGGGTCGCAATGCAGACCCTAATGCAAAGGCCCAGCCTTATAGTGTGGGGCCCATCATGAAGCTCCCCTTTGCGGTGTAATGGCCAGTACAGAAGCGAGGTAGTGATCCCTCATGGGCCCCCTCACGATGCTCAACCTATTTTTCATGCCCAAACTTTTACCTGTGCAATCGAACCCATCCCGGGGTATTCTACACTCAATCTAAGGACCACGTAGGCTCTTTTTAAGATTGATTTAGTCTCTTCAAACACTTGGGGAGTCACGGATTCATTGATCCAATACTAATACTCATATATATATATATATCACAATTATCCAATCAAATCATGATAAGTCATCAACCTAAGCTCTTTCACAGATTATATAAGCCAACTAATATACTCCCACAAATGTTGCATTATTATCTTTAAGCTAATATATTTTATCACCACACTTAACATCTAAAGTCCAAACTTAGTATCTAAGTCTATTGCCAATCATTAATTGCCAATGAAAAATCCCTCACACTTTGCAACAAGTTAATTAATCTAAATTCCTTATTTCACTTAACTACGACCTACAAGTACATCTTGATATGACCCAAAATTAGGCCATGCATTGTGGGCATCTCAAGCCCAACTTGGATCAAAGATCGCCCCCTTTAACCCAACCCAATCATCACACCAATCCATAAGTATCGGATGAACTCCGACCATATAACTTAGACATGTCTAAACATTTCATTAGATTTAACAAACTAACCAATATACCCAAGTCCACAGTCATCCACAATACCTCTACACAAATTCGATGTCTATATATGTCAGGAAATCCCTCGATAATATCCCAAAATCAAAGACTAAGACAAGTCTATTAACATAAGAAAAGACTATGAACTGTATGACTTCTGAATATATGGAAGCTCCACTTTAATGTCAATCACACAAACCGCTCGAACACCTGTCATTGCGCAGGAAGAGAAGAAGATGCTTCAGCCTCTATGTCGCATAGGGACATAGTGTCCAGAGACGGTTAGCGATTAGAGCACTAGCATGTAACTCAAGGATAAGGATAAATTAACATCATCATTTAATAACAAGTCAATATATCACATTCTACTACATTCATACACTTGTCCATACATAGAGGTATATCACATGCCAAACAAGGGAACAAGCCTTATCAACACTCTTGAAGCACTCAATCATTAGACATGAAGTGGAGAAATCCAACCTTCCACACTTATAGATTCAAAAATTCTCATTAGGCAAAGGACTTTAACCATATTCACATTCTATTAGACAAGGGACTCTAACCACATACACACTCATTAAGCAAGGGACTCTAACATCATACACTTCCATTAGGCTAAGGACTCTAACCTCAAGCCGTATTAGATAAGGGACTCTAACACAAGTAAATGTCTTTGATTAGGCAAGGGACTTTAACCATAAATAATTTTATTTAAGCAAGGGACTTTAACCATAAGCCACTTTAGTAGACAAGGAACTTTAACCACAAGACGTTACGACTATCATAGTTGACGTTGGAACTTTAACCCTTCATCCATACATCAACATTCATTCGATTCACACTTAAGGACTTTAACTCATTTAACCAATTTAAACACTATACATGACCACAAGGCCTTCATTGGAGCATTTGTTACTCAAACATTTCAATAGGATAATGAATTAATTCAATTCATCATACCATTCAATTTATGGCCACCTAGACCCTTACAAACCATTCACTCCTTATTAGCAATCTTATACCACACTTTAGCTCAAACATAATTCAAGTTCAATTTTATGTTTAGGGACTTTAACCCACTATTAGCCATCAAACTAACAAGATCATCAATTATACAATACATGGC
This sequence comes from Capsicum baccatum var. pendulum, assembly GCA_030864225.1. Classification (NCBI taxonomy): domain Eukaryota; kingdom Viridiplantae; phylum Streptophyta; class Magnoliopsida; order Solanales; family Solanaceae; genus Capsicum; species Capsicum baccatum. The sequence goes on along the minus strand of CM061556.1, from coordinate 28,951,188 downwards.
TCACAATACCTCTACAATCTCATTTACCAACCCTTCATACTCATTGGACCATTTTCCTAGTTCAAAATATCATCAACATGTGACCAGACAATTCACTTAGACATTTTCACAAACACCTTGTGTACATGCCTTTATCAAGGCTAAATTCAAAGTAGAAATCATCACTATTAGGGTTACTCAATACCCACATGTTAAACCACCAACAACAAGTACCTATATGTGCAAATAATCACCAATATCATATATAAACACAAGTCTATGCCAGAACACACATTACTCAACACCAGGCATCAAAACCTTTTAAATTTGATTTCAAACATTCATTTATAAGTCACAATCCATGTCTAAACCACATGGTATTTGAGTTAAAAACAAGGGATAGATTCACATGCCTTAGACCTCTTTATTTACCAAATGAGATTGACTTCACTTTGCCTCTAGAAGAACACCCTTTGAACCCTAGCCTCCAGTTCTTATAAAATATGTTTTAGAGAGTATTTTAAGCTATTTGATACACTCAAAATGTGTTTTATAAAGCCACATATACTTATATAGTTAGGGGACTTAGGGTTTTGAGGGTAGGAAATGACCATTGGGTCCTCAACTAAAAGCTAGAAAATGACAATCTAAGTGGCTACGACTCACTTAAGTCAATCGTACCCTAGGGTATGAGTAGTACCCTGACTCGTACCTTAGGCTTTACCTAGGACTCATACATTGGTTAGGGTACGAATACACTACCTAGACTTATATCCAAAGGGTACGACTTGTACCCTAAACCGTACCCCTAACTCATACCAAAAGTAGTTCACTGAAGTTTAAGACAACACTCTATACGACTAGGTTTGGTACGACTCGTACCTTAATGTATGTTGAGGAGAGGCTAACTCATACGTAGGACAATGAGTAACCCCTATCACACTGCCAAGGGTACGAGAGGGGTTACCAAAGTCATATACAATGGTATGACTAGTACCCTTAGTCGTACCTAGTTCAGTGACTTCAAACATAAAAAAATTGTAAAGGTCCAAAGTCTAGGTGTTTCACATCTTCTCTACGACATTGCTACTACACCTTAAAATTTACTACATATCTGCTCACATACTAAATTGGTTTACAACTACTAGATAAAAATCAAGGGACCCTTAGTGTAGTAAAACTACATAGTAAGGATAGTCAATCTTAATCTTGTAACATAAACAATTATGGTCTATAAACATTCATCCCCCTCACATCATATCCACTTACCCAAGAATACATCCTAACTACCTTCAAAATTCCATAAACATCACTGAGTGCCCTTTTTTAAGATTTTCTAAAGAAGTCTAAGTTATAAATTACTACAATAACACCTATACATCATCCGCTCCTTACCTATGTTAAATAAATTCTAAATCATCATAACTAATCACTTCCTCTACTAACTATCTTAAAATCTATGAATCTTGCTACAACCTTAGCTAATCACCACAAAAAAGGGCATACCACCCGACACTCAAAGGTTATACGACTACAAATGTCTTCTTTACTCAAAAGTTACCTTCACTCTATCTTATAAACTCATGACTGCACATCACTAACTTCGGGATTATCTTACTACTCACAAGTCATAACGCCCTAGTTTATACTACCTATCGGGTGGAAATACTATCCCAACATTCAAATACATATGTTTCTTCTCAATCATGACATCTGCAACAAAGCTTTTAAAAGGGAAAGAAAACACTTCTTACCTTAGGCTCAAATGCATGATTGATATAAATAAGGAGGGGGAGGTACATACTTGAGTCAACACATTTGACGCACTAATAGACCTCTCTCAAGTCCTTATGCTATTTTATAACTTTTTGATAACTCAATCAGAAAGGACCACATCATTAAGATTCTAAGCTTTTGGACTTGTATCGCCTCGACAATGAGAAATAGCCAATAAAATTAGAGCAAGAAAGGGATTTGGATAACTTTTATATGGGCAATACTATTGCATGATCTAGAGTATGAAAGAATGAAAAACATCTCCGAAATGCCTGATAGCCTCTTGACTATTAGTGTGGTGCATAACACACCCATAAGCAATATTTTACTAGACACAGCTTCATAGGGACTCTGGGACCCTGAACTATGCTCTGATACCAAGGTTATCACTATCCAAACCGAGGCCCTAGCCACAACGGGCATCCGAACTACGAAGTAGTTTTGCAATATTGTCGATATATTGAAGTAGTTTCAAAACTCTTCTCATGCTTGACATCCATCCTCTTGATCGTTTGATCAAAATAATTTTGATGCTACAAGCAGTTCTTTTCTAATTGTCTTTCACATCATTTTCAAGGATGACCACCACTTTTGTACAATCGTACATGTCACATACAAATTCACAAATCTTTCTAAACTATGCATACCTAATTCATTTTTTCACAAGATACATAGGCAATCCTCATTTGGGCTCGGTCTCATTTTTTATAAAAATAATAATAAGAGTTTTGACTTGGTTGGTACAATCGCAGTTAGGGGAGAGCATAAGGGGAGAGCATAAGGACAAACAAATTGGCATGATATAAAGGGACAACTTTATGGTAAATCATAAATTCTTTTGGTACCTTTTAATCACACCTAAATAACACTTGAAAAATTCTCTTGCATACATCTAAGACAAGAACGAAGCCAACCTCATCGTTTCAAGTGCATTGTGTGGAGAGATTTAGATTACTTCATTGCATTTCATTATGATCTAGAACTTGGCCTAAATGTCTGTTGAGGCAAAATTACGAGTTACGCTTGGTTTGGGAAAGGATTGTAGGATTTTCTTGACCCGATTGTGCCTTCCATAGCCTACCAAAAATATCAATCCCTAGTTTTTTTCCTTTTAATCCTGAAACCTTTTCTTTCGATAACCATCTCTGAGCCTGTAACTTTTGAGTGCTTACATGCACTATCCCTCTCTTGGACCACATTTGTAGAGTACTACATACGTGTAGGTTCCGAACAAAGGTTCAAGATCAAAGATATCGAAAACAAAAGATATTTAGCCCTAGAAGAACAAAAACAAAAAGAAAACTTCAATTAAGGAGAATCCCCCCCCCCCCCCCCCACATAAGGAAAAAAGAGAGAAGCGGAGAACTATCAAAAAATGAAAATACATGTATTGAGAAAGGGGAAAACTCCAGAACAAGATTCAAAAGAAGTCAAATCAAATAAAAATAAGGGACACCAAAGCACAACAAAGATCAAGCATCAAAGCACAACAAATGTCAAAAGTACAGATACAGTACAACACTCATCTAGAAATTAGTAAATTCCATTCCAAATATCATCCCAACCATCCCCAAGTCTACATTACAAGTCGATGCATGTCCTAAAAGATCTTAATCTAATTATTCTCACATTAGTAGATACTTACATGAAGGCCAAGCCTATGGTATCACAATTGTATTTATTGAACTTGTTTCTGAGTGTGAGTGTTTATATCTAGACATCTCTAAATTCAAAAATAAAAATGCTCAAATAGGTGTGAGAACGAGACATTCTTTCTAGATAGGACACTTGAAACATGAGAGTAGACACAATTCAAAATATTTGTTTGAAGCAAGATGAATAAATCTTGTTGATACTTAGATATGTCTGAGGTAACACTAAAAACTGTAGGAGTTACCCTAAAGTCGACCTCGATTAGCTAGAAAAGAAATAGAGAATTCTTATACACACTACTAATTATCGGTACCAACCGTAGTTAAGACAGAATTACATCTTTCTCACCTTTCAACATTCCCTGCAAAGGAAATACAAAACAACTTTCTGCATTTTCACCTTTAAACATTTCTTACAAAGAAAATACAAAACAATCTTTTGTATTTCACCTTTCAACATTTCTTACAAAGAAAATACAAAATAATCCTCTGCATTTTCACCTTTTCACATTTCTCACAAAGAAAATACAAAGCAGTTTTCTGCATTCTTTTGCCTCAATATTTTGCAAACAAAATACAAAATAAATTTTCTTTCTTTCTCATGACATTCACCTTCAAATATATGCATTATGCTTTTGATTTAAGGTGCCCACCTCCAAATATAGACAATTGACTTTTCTTTTCAAGCCCTCGCCTTCAAACAAAGATATTTTGCTTTTTTGTTAGGTGTTCTTCTTCTAATTTGGATATCTTACATTTCCATAGTCACGCCAGTCTAGAGGCTATTATCTTTCAAACAGCTCTGCCAGTCGAGAGTATATTTTCTTAGCCCCGCTATCGAGAGGCTATTACCTTTCAATAGCCCTTCCGATTGAGAGGCTACTACCTTTATGATAGCTCTGCCAATCGAGAGCTTTTACATTTCCATAGCCCCTCCAGTCGAGAGGCTATTACCTTTCAAACAGACCCGCCAGTTGAGAGCTTTTACATTTTCATAACCCTGCCAATCGAGACGCTATTTCCTTTTAATAGCCCCACCTGTCGAGAGGTTATTATATTTAATTGCTCCGTCAGTAGAGAGTTCCTTTATTTCAAAAGCCCCGTCAGTCAAGAGCTTCTTTAATTCAAAAGCCCCGCCAGTTGAGATGCTATTACCTTTTAATTACCCCTTCAGTTGAGAGCTCTTTTATTTCAATATCCCCGTCAGTCGAGAGGCTATTACCTTTCATTTGCTCCCTCAGTCGATAGCTCTTTAATTTCAATAGCCCTGCCAATTGAGATGCTATTCCTTTTCAGTTTTCCACCAATCAAGAGGCCATTAGAATTCAATCACCTCACTAGTTGGTGACCTTAGTCTTCATAAATAATTAAGGACGACCACTAACATCAGTCTTCATAGACAATCGGAGATATCATGCACTGAGTTCCCCAAAGACAACCGAAGGACACTACCACAATTAATATCAGTCTCGAGACAATTAGAGATGTCATCAAGTCTTAATAGCATCTGGAAATGACTTGTCATGGTCTTATACGATGAAGAATGATTTGCTCGGGAAAAAAATTCTTGTGCTTATGTAGATGGGTCGCTCAATTTTCCAAGACTAGAAAAGGGGATTTTCCTACAAAAGATGAAAAGTGCTTAGCTTCAAAGGATGAATTATTTACTTCCTTTGAGACCTGTTACCTCTTTTGCGACTACTAAAGATATTTGGGGGTTGCCCTCTCCCCCCTAACCGCCTATCTACTCATGGCAATGAGATTTCCCAATATCATGCTAATAATATCTAGGATTTATAGATGAAGATAATCAAAGGCATCATCATTCAACATCAGTTTCTATAGACAATTAGAGGCAACAATCAACATCATTCTCCATAGATAATTGGAGATGTCATGCATCAAGTCTTCATAGACAACTGAAGACATCATCATTCATCTCACAGTCTCTGTAGATTGAAGACGACATTCAACATCAATCTTCATAGACAATTGGAGATGTCGCATCAAGTCTTTATAGATAATCGAAGACATCATCATTAATCATATAGCTTCCGTAGACAATCGGAAATGACAATCAACATTAGTCTTCGTAGATAATTGGAGACATCTTTCATTCATCACATAGTCTTCATAGAAAATCAAAGACATCTTTCATTCATCATATCAGTCTCCATAGACAATCGAAGACAACATTCATTCCTAAGTCCCCGTAAATAATTGGAGACGTCATTTATCCTTAAGTCCCCGTAGGCAATTGGAGGCATCATCTATATTTCAAAATACAATTCAAAACAATAGAACATTTTTTCAAAGAGCCCAATGATGGATATAAATCATACACTAGGGCAAATTTTGAGAACGACCTCAAAAGTTTTACTATCTTTTTCATTCCGAACTACACTGACCTGATTCTCGTGACACTCGATATATGTAGGAAGCTCTAAGAAGAGTTCGGTCATCACAACTCTTTAATCTTCCTTTATTCCCAGCAAGTATACAATGTTGCATTCTCAGCATATCACAGCTTGATACTAGGGAAATTTCAAAAGAAGTATCAGAAACATGTGAGCACTTCCATTTCCAAATAGTCCTTCTCTCAATAATCATTCCATATGATCATCCACCCTTTATAATGGGACAAGAGGGAATTTACCTATTTTTTAAACTACACCCGGCCTGATCCCTATATGACTTGAGGTATGTAGGCAACTCTTAAATAGAGTTCAGTCGATCTTTTATCAAAAATTATTTTTTGTCGAGAAAAATTGGCTACACGTCAACATTTTCATTTGAAGCCTTCTACATCATTTTCAAATGAAAATGGGAAACTATTGACACCCAATTTATGTTCTCCATGCTTAAAATTAACGTCTTCAGACATTCTGATCGTTAAAAGGCACGGAATATAATTTTCACATATTTATCAATTTGTTTTCATATTTTGACTTCTCATAATTTATTAATAATTCTCCTTACATTAAGATTTTTTACCAATTCATTATCATTTTTAACATCTTTCACAATCATCTGCATGCGTACACGACACGACATTTCTTTCAAATTAATTTCATTTTGAATATTTTCAATATTCTTTATAATTTTCTGTAATTACATATCAAAACCCACATTTTGTACATTTATTACAGCCTGCAAATACTGAGTCAGATCAGTTATTTTAATACACAATACAATAGTCTGGTGTCGTATCACACCTGACAATGGCCACACAATGATATCTTGTTACATCTGACAATGACTACACAATGACACTATCCTTTAGAAAATAACTTTGCATGTTGGTTAAAAGGATGAAAAATCTTTCGGCCAATAACCCAAGGTCTAAAAGGCATTCCAAAAGAAAAAGGGAATACTCCTTTATTTATTGGATAATAAAAGGTGCTAATTTTTATTATAAATAGTGAGGCAGGAGACAAAAAATTATACACATATTTCATTCTTATTCCTCCCCTTTCTAAAAAATAAAAAAATTATTTTTTTTAATTTTCTTTCCCAAAAAATACAAGACACCCATATTTTTCTCCCCCACACAATACACCCACACTTATTTTTCTTTCTCTCTCAAATACATACACAAAAACACACAAAAATACACATATACACATACAAAATTAGATTATATTTACTCTGATTCACACGGCTCTCTCTCACTTTCCCTCTTCTCTTCTTTTTTCCTTTTACTATCGACCACCGAATTTTACTGTTGGATGATCGGTGACTAGCCCCAAAGCCACCATACGACCTTCTCATCCTCGCTTCCTCCCCCGCTTCACTGCTAGCTCACCAGAGGTGATGATCGACAAGCTCAAACGGTTCTGCTGCCTTTTCTCTCTCTTTGTTTTCACCATGCCTTACCGGAGTTGATCCCCGATGGGCAGGCTTCGACCCCTGATGCACCAACCAGCGTCTCTGCGAACCTTTTTCCCTTTTTCTTTCCACTGGTGCATTATGGAGGGCCCAATCTAGCCAAATTTTAATTATCCGGTGTTGCTTCGATGAACGCCATTAAAGCAATGCCATTGTTTTCTTGGTTGTCTCCGATCATACAATTCATTTGATTTGTTTATGTCTATTTGCTAATTTATCCTATATTATATTCTCAGGTGAAGCTATTGCTTACTTTATGTTTTGTACAAATTTATTATATCTGAGTTGATGTTGTTTTTTCGAAGTTTGACTGAGATTTGGCTAGAAAATAATTTTCAAAAACTGTCTCTTTTTGCTGTTTTGTTTCTCTTGCAGAAAATTTTAATATTGTTTACTATTCTGCTTGTTACTTACTACTCCTTTACAATTTCCTGGACAATTTTGGCCCTCACATTTATTTACTCTGATAATGGACATATACTACATTACTTGGCCAATGAAAATATCTCTCCATCGGATTTTTGAGGCCACCCCATAACAAAAGATGGATTTTTATTTCTCAAGTTTGCTTACTTTATATCAAAATAAATACATGGCCAATGAAGAAACTTCGATAGGTTAATAAAACACGAACTCTACGTAACAAAAATAAATAACGGGCAATGACAAAATCTTTACAATATCATGACAAAATAAAGAGTTTTATAATTCGTATCTTGGCAAGACGATTTAGGATGACCGATAAATCAAGCAACCACTTCGTAGCCATGTCGCAGCTAAAACTTAATCCGAACCTACATATACATATGTGTACACTCAATTTTAATATATTTTAATGATTATTTATTTATTCTTAATATTTCTATCAAGTGTTTATACATGTTCTCAATAACACACTCGAAGTGATATTCAAAAGGGAGTTTTCGAGCCCTATGTTTGTAGTTCTATTTTTCATTTGTATGATTGTACATAAAGATAAAAGTATAGTGAAAATTTTACTTTTGCGGTGTCGGGCAGGGACATTCTTTACTTACATATTTATTAACGTATGTTTAGGAAAACTTAGGTTGTTTACACAAACAAATTAAATTAATCAATTAATTCACACATTTACATTGTAAACATTGTATAGTTTTCCTTTTCAAGTAAAATCTTTATTTTTTTTCTTCGTAATTTCGGTCAAGTAGATAGTATTATTTGAAAAATATTTTTTTTATAGTACATAAAAGACACTTTCTTTTCACATGTCACAAAATACTTTTCTTTTCACATGAAATTTGTACATTTTTGTATATTTCTTTTACATATTTTCATAACAATAAGTTTGTTTATATACTTAATATGCATACACCTTTATATTATTCTAACTATTTATACCTCCTCCCTCATTGATAAATTTAGTCTAGCTGCGTACCATATTTGTGGATTCTAAAGGATGCCTAACCCCTTTCTTTAGAAATAATTTGAACCCTTACCTAGAAGCTAAATTGGTTTTCGCAGACTAGAACATTAGCCACACGTGTTAATAAATAAATAGATTTCCTTATTTTTCTTAAAAATTAGGTGGTGACTCTATATAAACTTCAATTCTTGTAAGAGTCCACGAGTCATGTTTTTTTTAACTTGTAAAAATAGCACATGACACCATAAACTAAAAGAAATCAACATATGATTCAATGCCTTACAGAAGATGAATGGCTCACCAACTCTGACTATCTGAAGGTTCTACTGTTGTGATGGACCCCGGAAATTGGCCTTAGAACCTACATTATGAGATAATGTAGCTGTCCGAAGATGGTCAATACTTGAAATGTATTGGTATGTAGAACAATCCAAAAACAACATATAATTCATATAAAATAATCAAGAGCATTATGAAAAATAATTTAACATAATAGAGATCAAAACACATGGGCATAGTTAAAAAGCTTCAATCAACCTCGTAAAACATAGACTCAACTCTTTTATTTAGTTTTGAGTTAGATGGTACACTCTACAAATCTACAATCCCATGGGATATATGAAATCTGTCATTAACTCGCCGGCCAAGTCCCCTATCCGAGTTTACCACAAGGATAGGAGTGTATGGTATAGGATACAACTGTGTGAAGCAAGTATTTAGTGGTAGTCTATATTTCAGGATAAAATCACTCCTGCATCAATAAAATATGATTTCTGGCAATGAGTTCTCTAAACTCGTGCCTTCTTCGGATAACCATCTAGCTCTCTTAGAGCCCATTTTTAGCCTATTAAAATTATGCTCTACACTTATGAAAATTCATATCTTAGTATGTTAAGGGCATTTCATAACAAGGTATATTCATACCTGGACTTGCAAGTCATATCATATAATATCATATCATATCGTATCCATAACCCTTCTTATTCAAAAACATATTATTTACCACCAAGATGGTTCAAATATTTTATGTTCTCTTTCAAAAAAGACATAAAAGTTCAAATAAAACCATTTCATTTCAAGACATAGATCTTAGGTGGTCATTTATTTCATTATTCATACAAGTTCTATGGGAAACAAAAGTACTATAACGTATATGAAATGCTCTCTAAAAAAATCATATGTGAAATCAGTCCATAATTTGATAAAAGAGCATTAGAAACATCAATCTTTTTGTATTCGTCTGAAAACCCACAACAAATGTAAAACATATAATTCTTGTCATAAAATTGGGGTTCACAATTCAAACACTTCAATATCCATAACATACACAATCAAAATCCCAAACTTGTAGAAAACTCCATAGTAAATACATAGTTTCATCATAAGAATAGGGGTTTTCAAAGTCTTAACTTATACATATATGATATACAGATTATAAAAATCATCATACTTATGCCCATGAGCGTTAGGATAGTTCTACATACCTTTTTAATGGAGGAAGATTAACTAAGAACCTTGAGTTTAGAATCTACAAGTTTCGAAATTGAGAAATCCTTCTTTATGTTCTTGGGAAGAAGAGGATGAGGGATTTGGGAGATTGCAAATACTTTAGGATGACTTTAGGGTTATAAAACATATTTGGGGAGTTATAGGAGGTGAAAAGACCATTTTGCCCTTGATTTAATAAGGAAAAAATATATTTTAACGTTTGGGAAGGAAGGGTCGCGCTACGGGCCCAATTGCATGGCTCCAGCTGTGCCCCGTGACCTCAATCGTGAAGCAAGAGCCTTGCTCGATGCGATCCATCGTGCACCCTGGACAGTGCCTCACTAAAACACCTATATCTTTTTTCTCCAAACTCGGATTGACGAACGGTTAGTTGCATTAGAAAGAAAACTCAAAGGTGTTTAATTTGATACATAGTAGGCCACATAAACATTTTATTCTAGGAGTAATACTCACTAGAAGTTGACCCAAGTAAAATCGTCAACTAAAACTCAATTGGTAGAAAAGTGCTCAACTTAACTTTGAGCTAGGAGAATAACTTATACTCATCTCCAAAGATGTTACCACACTAAAAAATTATTATTCACAATTATATATAAATAGAAATTATTGGGTTTGATTCTTTTTACGTAGGAAGGACGATTCATGTTCTAGCCCAAAAATGTGGGGTGTTACATAATGCTGCCAACTTACCTTCAGTATAGTAATTTTCTAGAACAAACGGTTCTAACTAACTAGTCAGCACTTGAATTGTACAATGGCAAGTTAGAAAAGGATCCATTTGAAGTGGAATTTGTATCTGAAATTTCCCAGTAAGACAACGATAGTTTGTACATATATTTTTCCTATTTTTTATTTCTTTTTTGAGGATACAATAACAAGTAACTGTATTATCTTAAAACAAATCAATATGCAAGGATTGTGGAGTATTTGTAGCTATGCTCGCTGAGTTTTTGAGTAATGGGTTGGAAGTACCATTTTTTTTGTATTGTTGTTGAGTACCATCGTTTAAGATATGCATCCCTGTTATGGAAGTATGGAGTAGATAAGGTGGAGAACATATACTTTAGTAACAATGATGACCCACCGAGGCCTAAATCAAACTTCATACCACCAGTTGCAAAAGACGTAGTTAGAGTTTAACAATTGTAGTTATATTTGTTATGCTTAACTTTTAATCAGTCTTTTGGTTTGTACAGATACAAAACTTTCTTTTTATGTTTCATGATTGCTGACATAGTCATGTCAAGCAGTATTTCAGTTAAATTTGTGGATGATGTTTTGTGTTGAATAAAAGTTGAAGTGTTTCGTTTGAATATTATATTTTTTCAAGAAGTATTCCAATTGTTGTACATATTGATTATTGATAAGAAGTATTCCAGTTGAGTATTTCAAGTGTCCTTATAAGAAGTATTTCACGTGTTGTACATATTTATTATCTATAAAAAGTATTTCAGTTAAAGTGTTGTACGAGTATATAGTTATATCTATCAAATACAACTTTATTGCAAACATATACTCATGTCAAATATATATTTAAATACATTTTGTCATCTTGTACCTCTGTGTACGTCACACTTCTAATTTATGTATCTCTCGTTAGATAAATTGGGTGTAATATGTTTATGAGGCATACATATTAGTACAGTATGAGATACATATAAGATTGTTATAATATAGTATGTATCTCTTATAGTCTTTACAAATGTATCTGTCGTTGTAGATATATGTATCTATCATAATAGTATATATCTCTTGATAAAAGTGCAGAGTATTATTAAGTATATTATTTGGTAATTTCGGATATAACATATATCTCTGTCAAAATTATCTATATTTTATCTGTCGTTTTGCAGAATATGAGTTATGTTTTCAAGGAGATTCCACCACCTTATTTAAGATTTGGAATATCCGGTAATTCCAAGTTCAAGTATGATTTAAAGAGGTTATCAGCTAAGAAATAGTTGACTTGTTGAGTGAGACTATTTTTGAGTATTATCTCAAGATCCTCCTGTACAATTACATAGGATAAATTGTAAAATATTTACAGATGATTAGTCGAGTTATTTGGTGAGTCTATTTGTCAAGGGCAACGATCTTATGATATTCTTACATATAAAGTTAATGAAATATTATGTTAATGTAAAATGAAATTAATTTATCTACTTATATGTTAAGTGCAGGAATAACAATAGTCATATTCCAACAAATATTAATCATTAAAGTTCAAAAAATAACAATAATTTCATAACTGACTTGTCCAACAACGGAAAAACGAATAATCTAGTGAGTAATAATATATCTCAATTTAATGCAGACTAGAATCTCACTCCTCTTTTGGAAAGAAATTACAAGAACGTCTGTTGTGGCCTTCATAGACACATCGACAACAACAATTACTATTCGTTATAAGAGTTTCACTTGATTTCTTATGTCTCCTTTTCTTTGTCCTTTTGGGTTGCCTTTTGTATTTTGAAGGTAACACAACTCCATCTTGAACTTCTTATGGCATAATCCAATCTTTTTTACCCGACATTGAAAATATCAATACTTCGTAGGTCTTCATTAAAATCTCTGGATGGTAATACTCAAAGTAAAAGGGTTTCATGTCAACTACATGCTTATTTTTTAGAATTGCTATCACGTATTGACATGTTATCTCGTCCAACTAGAATATTCTACAACTACATGTTATTTTATCAGACATACAATGTATTTCCTTCCTTCATTATAGACAAAGTGCACATAAGGCAACGATGCCCTAACCTGTAAAAAGACAAATATGTTTTAATCAAAATTGCTATGTATCTCTTATTAACACATGTATGTATCTCTTATTATCACAACTATTTATCCCTTGTATAATATAACTTGGATGTATCTTTCATAATTCAAAAACATAAAACTGATTCAAAGATAGGAAATACATAATGTGACCTCTAATTCAGATGTGTTATAACAAATTCAATAATTGTAAAAACCCTTCCGGTCCTTTGCGAAATCTTGTCATCTCCCTTATTCCAGCTCTTTCCGTAGTTTATGTACGTGAATTATAACTCACAAAATGAGTAGTACCAATTTTTTAGATGTACGGAAGTGATTTAAGTCATTATTTGGATTATTGTCATGAGGTCCCGATAAATTTTGATGATCCATTTAAAGTGTTGAGTATTTTAAATAATAAATTTAATAATGATTTAATGGGTCAATATTTTAATTTATTTTCTTATGTGGCCAATACAAGAATTAATTTAAGTGGAAGGGCTTGATAATAATAATATCATTAACAATAAAAATCAGAGGGTTTCTAGAGAAAGGGCACGAAACCTTACAGTTTTCACTCCCAAGTTTTGCGAAAAAGGTCTTGAAGGCTTCAGGTAATAGTTGAGTTGAATAAATTTTCAAAGTTCTCACATGTTTTAAATATAGAATTGGGAGTGAATTAATAATTTAATCATATCTAGTATAATAATGTGCACTACATATGTTAAATGGTGTTATCTGGTGAATTGGGATTAGTCTTGCTAAGCAGTTGTTCAATTAGGCCAATCACGACAAGAAAAAGAATTTATGGAAAATGCTTTGACAATGACGTGAAGCTGTGAAGGTAATTAGGAGTTGCAGTGGTGCGTGATGTACGTAATGCTACTTAGAGATAGGTTTAAGTGATATGTTCATCATGTTACTATCTAATGTTTGTTTAATGATTACTAATCTATGGACTTGCAACGATAGTATGGAGTGAGTTAATGAATTAGAAAGGGAGGCCTGAGGGGAATATTTACATCGGTATGATAATAACCTAGTAATAATAATTAGGTAATGATTGCAAGGTATACGGGTGTCATTAGATTTGTATTATTTTGAAGATTATATTTTGAATAGATATTGATCGCTCGGAGACTTTACGGAAGAAAAAGACCCTCGCAAGTTGCTTGCATTCGGATTCTTCGATTGAGGTAGGTTATGGTTTAATTGGAGTTTAGACTCAACTTAATTATGTGTATGCTCCTAAATTGGATACTTGTGGATTGGTGTTCGGACATGCTTGAAATCGTTGATGTTTGGATTGTTGATTCATGTATGAATATTTATTGAAAATTGACTTGATAGAATTGTCTTATGACTTTAATTGTACTTGTAAACATGGTACATTGTGTTGTATGCTGTGAGGTTGTGTAAATTGATATTGATAATACTTGTTTATATTTATGTTGGATCGGGTACCACGCCGGTACATTTATATTTATGTTGGATTGGGTACCACGCCGGTACATTTATATTTATATTGGATCGGGTACCACGACGGTACGTTTATATTTATGTTGGATCGGGTACCATGACGGTACATTTATATTTGTGATGGGTCGGGTACCACACATATATTTATGTTGGATCAGTTACCATGCCAGTACGGTACATGAACATAGATTGTTCCCTGCAGATCATGACTACTTGGGCAAAAATAAGCCCAATAGCATGTGTGTACATACTTGTGTTGATTCTATGGATGTTTACTGTATGATTGATACTCTTGATAGTTATGCGGCTTGTTTGTGAGCACTGTTGACCTGTTATTGCGGTATTGTTGATTCAATGAGAATTTGTTATTTGATGATGCATGTCTACTTATTTTTCTAATTATGTTGTGTACATATAATTAGTTGAGTTGGCTTATGATGCCTACCAGTACATAGTGATTTGTATTGATACTACCCTGTACTCTTCTTTTGTTGAGTACAGAAAGTTTTTCAGAGGCTCAGACACGACCTCATCTCTAGAGTTAAAAGAAAATCTTGATCCGAAGGGTGAGTATTCTGTCTTCAGGCTGCCACGGGTCATCTTAGTTAATATTATCCATCTTTCGGGCAATGAGACATTCCTAATTTACTTTATTTGGAGATCTCTTTAGACATGATTTTGTTAGTAGTTCTTGTACGATGACTTTCGAATCTTGAGAATTTTAATAAGTATTTTATTTGACTTCCGCATTAATAATGATTAATCCTGAATTATTATTATTATGTTGTTTTTATGATATCATCATCTTAATACTGACTAAGTGATTGGGTGCCACTCATGGCCTTTTGGGTCGTGACAATAATACTGTAGGATAATGTAAACAACATAAGTAACCGTTAACTAAGAAGATTTCTCCATTTTAGCTGAAGAATACTATAAAATCTTTTATTCAATGCTTCTTTTGTATATGATGCTCTTTCTCTATTTTTGCATTTTCAAGGTCCAAAAAGTATTCTTGCTTGTTCCAAAAAAATTAAGATAGGTAATTCACGTGTATCAATCAGTTTTTCATTTATACACTTGGATATGTTTGAATTTATCATTCTACCTCGGTTAACTGGTGCGTACACTCATGCCCACTTTTCATAGCCAACATTCTCAAGGTAGACCTTCACCCTATGATCCACCCTGACATCTTGATTTATTAAAAAATCAAAATCTTCTTGTCTATTCGCCTTTGCCATTGCATAGTAAACTTCAATAAGTCTGTCTTTGCTTTTTTCTGAAGTTTGTGCATACATTCTTTCATAGATGCCAAACACATGCTAGATGCGGAACATTAGAATACACAATGCTAACTGAATTCATTATGCTTTCGTTACGATCAGAAATATCACACATATTTTCAGGCTCTCCAAAAGCACTTTTAAACGGCTCAAAAAATCACGTCCATGAACTATCATTTTTTGAGTCTACAACACCATAAGCTATTGGCATTATGCAATCGATAATCAGAAAAACAAATTTAATATATCATTTTTAAAGTTTCCAAAAATCAAGTACTTCAACTACAAAAGAAAATTAAATATCTACATTGTATTTGAAACTTTCTATTTAAGTACTTGCCCGATCAATAGTACTTGCCGATAAAAATGTTTCTTTATATGCACCACTCAAATATTTCCCATCCACAACAATTACTAGCTTGCAAAACTTAAATCCTCTCATTAATGGTTGTAATGCTATGAACAGATACACAAACATGTTATCTTCTGATATATGCATTCTAATATGTAATCCAGGATACACTGAATTAAGCATATATATATATATATATATATATATATATATATATATATATATATATATGTATCTAGACATTTGACGATAACCATCAACTTATTTTTCCCTCATCATCTCAACCACACGCTCTTTTTCCCTCCATACTTTTTGGTAATTAACGTCCACACCGCAAAGAAGATTTGATATCTTCAATAATGTCGGTTGGTGTGTGTATCCTTTTATGATTGGCTAGTTTTGGAGCAGTAAAATTGCTAACGAATGACACTATTTCTTAAACTTGGTGAACATTCTATCTTTAAAAGGGCACATATGTACATTATCAAGCACCCGTACTTTGAAGAGTTCTAAACTCTTTCGACATGATGCCTTAAAAATCTAACTACAATTCCCAGAAAAATATTTTAGGACATAGCTGCAAAAAAAACACAAAACAAAAGTAAAAGAAAAATAATTATTAAAAAATTTTGTGTCTAATTTATAATAATTTTCATACACTATTCAATTTAACGTATAAAGTAAATCACAAATCGTGTATAACTCATAAACCAAATTAAGTATCACTATATGATCTACTGAATGTACTATGTATCTCAACCAAATATGTTAAAAAATTGCTAGATACATAAAATAAATTATGTATCTCAAATGCTCTTGCCATCTACACAACATCTGATCATAAAACATGTATTTCTGCAAATGCAAATTTTGTATTTCTAAATCAGGATTATGAAACACATGAGATAAACAAATTTATTAACAAACAAAAACAGTTTAATACCTCAATTTAAAATATTTTGTTTTTCCTTTATGATATAAAAATAACAGATACATACCTTTGTTTGTCCGATCTTTTGACTTTAAAGTTGAAAGAATGCTCAATGACATACTTTGACATTACAGATACAAGTGTTTTTTTGTCGCTGTAAATGTAGCCAACCTTAACAACTGAATTTTTGCAATCGAATATTATGTTGTTCACCTTAATGTCTACCAAAGATGAAGGCTCCGAAAACTCCAAATGAACAAGAGCTAATGCTAGTCCTTCCTTATTCATACCCTCTAAACACATAACGACATCACTTTCACCCTCAAACAACATCTATATTTCATCTTTATCAATGATAGTGATGCACAATGGATACATCCTAAATTCAGGTACACTTTTCTTAACCTCTATGTATAGCTTTACTCCCTTATCATTACGAATTAGCAATGGAGATGAGTTTGTATCAACAATATATCGAGCTTGAATTTTTTTCTTATTTCTTCAATTTTAAGTTCTACAGTAATGATAGAAATTAACTTTTTATATGTTATATGTTCTCCAGTTACAATGCCTTCACTCTTATATCCTTCATACTTGACATCACTAACCCAAACACTGGAATGCCGTAACAAGATAGAGATTGATAGCATCCAGTCTAACCCACTTGCATTAAAATTGACGGTCTTCAATGTGATCAAGAAGATACTTATTATGGAAAAAAAAACCAAGAACGAGCCCAAGAATTATGGAGAAGCATGGGCTAAGTGCTATACATATTTCATGATTCAAGTCCAAGTCCAAACGGAAGAAGATTGGGCCATATGAGTTTTGATTAAATTTAAGAACTTTTTCTTATTTAGTTAGGGATTTATTTTTTATATTACTTTCCTAGTTTAAAAGTTTTCTAGTTTAAATTTTTCTAGTTTAAAGTTTCCTAGTTTTAAAGTTTTATAGTTTAAAGTTTCCTAGATTTATTTATTTCCATAAAAGTAGAATTCGAATCTCATGCTATTTGGGATAGGTTTTTTTTTCCTATATATAGGGATGGATTTTGTTATTTTCAATCAGACAACATTATTATTAATTGAGAGTTTCTCTTAGTTACACCTTTGTGTGTGGCTACTTGGGATTTATCTTACAACCTTATAAGAACGATTCTTTAGGAGGTAAGATTAATTCTTAACTTGCTATCTTTGGTTTCTATTAAAGTTAATTAAAGAAGGTGATTAGTCTTATACTAATTGTTGTCTTTAATTTCTTCGAAAGAGGGGTCTAGATCACCTTTGGATATAAGTTTTTGAATTGACTTTATTAGTATCATAATTAGTCTTAATCCACTAATTTTGAATACTAAGATCAATTAGGGTTCTTAGCACTTCATCTCAAAATTGGGGATTTATTCTCAAATTTCATATATCTTTAATTTTTTTTCTTTAATCCTAAGGTTTTCGCTTCTGCATTATTTTTCTTGTTTATCAACGTAACCCGATCCTTATCAGAGATATTCATTGACAATTGTTTGAAAAAAAGTAAAAAAAAAAAAAAGAATAAGAGAAGAGAGTAGATGAATGTTTCTGAAACATGAATGAGGAGAAAGATAGTTTAAAAATTAACATAATAACTGATTACGTATTTTTTGGGATAATTTACTGTTAATTTAAGGTTACGAAGTGTGATTTACTCCTAACTTAAGTAATCCATTATTTTTTATTCTTAGCGGGGCTGATTAGTTATATAAAACGTATCAGATGTCATGTATCTCTTTATAAAAAAACTTATCTGAAAACACACAAAAAGGGATATCCTATAGTTTTAATAAAAGATGGAATAGTGTAAAACGTATCTGAAAAACATAAAAATGAAATACCCTGCAATTTTAATAAGATATGGGATAGGGTGTAATTTGGGGTAAACATCAAGGGATTTATGTAAGTTTTACTTATATTAATACTTGTGGTTTTTGGTCTACTAGTTTAAAGTACGTGCGTCGCATGTGTATTTTGCACATTAATTTAAATGAGAAGTCCGTCACATACTCATATGAAAACATTAAAATATATATGTCGACATTGAAAATATAATTTGTCCGAAAATAAAATGCAATCGTAAAATAATTAATAAGTAGAAGTGATTTTATCATCAAAATTGTGAGTACAATTTTGTGTATTTCTTGATTCTTATTTTCTAATTTTTCTCTATGATTTGAGGATTTGGTAGCATACTCAAACTTAGGATGATTTGTCCCGCGGATTGCATCTTCTAATAAGTTCAAACTCTTGATATATCCTTAGAACAAGGTTAAATCCAAATTATGAGCATGCTGTAGGGACACAATAGTTGTCTTTGAATTATGCAACAAGAGCAAAGCTCTATTGTAGTGTTAATACTATTTTAAATCCTCATTTTTAAATTGTTTCAAATTATGTGGTACATTCATATTTCTTCATTTTCGTCACAGACAAATAATGTTTTTATTGGTGTTATTTTGTACCAAGTCCTTTAGTACTCTGCAGTGTGTCAATAAATCACTTATTTTGTATTCTTTTGCAGCCAAGTGATGTGGCTGGTGAACCCCTTTCACCCATGGAGGCAAGATCAATCAATGATTGTAATCACAGTGAAAATCGTTAAAGTTCATTATACGTATTAGATAATATTTTTATTTAAATTTTTTTTGTTATTTCTTAATATCAATTAATTAATATGTCTTTTAGGTTTGATTATGATGTACGTGTTAATTAGTTATTAATATTCAAAATTGAATACTCCGGTAAAAAATTATGATTTCAAGAATTTCAAGCTTTCAGATTTTAGTAGTAATCTTAGTATGTGTAGAAAAGAAGTAGGAGAGGATGATGCCCACCCGTCCTTACCTCAGTACAAAGTTTTGTATTTCAGTTATTACGATATCTACTCATGCCTTACTTGTCAGCCCCATGATCATAGCTCATAGTCGTGCACTTTATAGAAAATCATGTACGCTTCCAGTTCCTAGTATAAGGAGTTCCATTTCAGATCATCTTCAACCAACCTCTACCGTACTTTTAGTGCGACCACCAAAAGAATTACTTATACACTAAAGAGCGCAGTCTGAATCATATTCCATGAAGTTATGAACTCCAAACTCAGGTCATGCAGCTCATGACTTATGTTTTTATATTTTACTCTATGTTCAGTTCCAGTACTCATGCTACACTCCTAATGATCAGAAAAATTCAAATTATGTCATGTATATCCTCAGTTTAGGTCTCTTGATGAATGCATGATGTTGATATTCTATTCCTCAGGCCTATTTTAAGTGTCAAGTTTTGTATAGTGTTCACTCATGCTTTAGGTCCTCATGTTTTAGCCTTTCGGTGACCTCTTCTAATGAAATGATATAGTGATGAGCAATTGCTTAGATGGGAGAGAGAAAATGTTTCATATTAAGGAAAGATTGTTACATGCTTATTTTATTTGAGGTTGTAGCTATGAAGATAGGATTGAATATCATGTTGTTGTGTAAGTGGATAAATGCATTAACCGTTAGTGAATGACTATTAAGAGTTATATTTAGTTGTTGAAGGAATAATCAAGATTATTTAGGAGATGGAAAGTTATGAAAATACAGAGTGTACTGATTTCATTACTCAAACTAGTAATACAATGTTATATGTGTATTTTGTAGATTCTAGTGGGCTTATACATCGTGGGAGAATTCAGTCCATCTCATACTTCAGTCGGTAGAGTTATAAGTACCCATGTGAATATTTTTAGTATCCTTAAGTGAAGTGCGGTGTTGGAGTATAAAGTATAGTTAAAGGAGTATTTGAGAAGTGTGGCTAAAATTAAAAGTTAGTAGTTGCAGTGCATAAGGCTTAGGAGCTCTATCCTAGCTGATATTTCGCATGCTTGTGTTCTATATTATAGAATTTTAGCCATGTTGTGATTTCTTGTCCAGTGCCCAAGATTCTTTGCTTCATAAAGTCATTAGAACTTCATAGAAGGAGATTTGAAGAAATACTCCAGTGAAGTATATGCTTTCAGTATGAGTTAGTTTATATAGTCAGTAGTTCAACTTAGCAGTCAGGCAAACAAGTTTCTATGATTTTCATCTCTCCTATTCAGGAGAAAATTCCTTCACGACTATGCAAGTCATTACCTCAGTCTAGTTCATGCATCAGGCATCAGGCATCAGTTTTAGATTCCAGATATTCAGTCATGATTCAATTCATAAGTGTCTCGTGCATCATCTCAGTCTTTCCTCAGTAATTCAACCAAGTCAGTATCATTCGGGGGATAAACTATCTCAAGGGGGAGATGTTGTAAAACCCTGAGTTTTCATATCCTAAACCTCTCTACTTTTCATCATGAAACCAGATCCAACCAGAGGTAATAGTTACTTATAAGTTGACTCTCTCATTTCTATCTCATCCTTATAACAATTCTCATGTCATTGCATGCATTAAAGAAAATCAGTTTAGTTCATGATATTCAGTTCATGTATCATGTTTCAGACCAAGTTATGTTCTGATGTTCCCATTCATACATGTTCAGTATATGATCTCAGATTCTTCAGTACTCTCAGCTTAGCTAGTCTCATTCGAGGACGAATGTTCCCAAGAGGGAGATAATATAACACCTCATGTTTTCGAGCTAGAATTCAAACCGTTATTCCTAAGTATACAGACCCAGACCCAATGATTCTATGGCTATATATGTGTGATGATCAGTTCTATAGTGTTAAAATATCTTTTTATATCAGTCGAGGTCATAAAAATCTCCTAACTCAAAGACGAGTTGAGAACGCTCCTATCAACTAAGTTTTAGTGAGCATTTCAGCTTGGGTCAATTTTAGATGACCATTACTCCTTGTACATAATGAATTACGTATCCTATTATATATCAAATAAAAAGTCTTTGAATCTTCTTTCCCACGCATTTTATTTCACCTTAATCCGATATTGGAACGAAAAGGTATACTCATTTTACTTCAGCATGTTTGTCTGTCAACAAAGTGACGACATAAGTTGATAGGCCATCACCTAAGTGACGACATATCAGCCAAGTCATCACCCCAAACCAGCGAGCCATTATTTTCAGCTTCCAAGTGACGACCAGAGTTGATAGGCCATCACCTAAGCGAAGACCTATCAGCCCAAGTCGTCACCCTTAACCCGAAACTCACAAAAATCAGCTTCCAAGTGACGACCTGAGTTGATAGGCCATCACCTAAGTGATGACCTACCAGCCCAAGTCGTCACCCAAGACCAGCATCTCATAAAATCAGCTTTTGAGTGATGACATGGTGTGATATGTCATCACTTGGTTGACGACATATCAACCAAGGACGTCACCCTTAAAATTCAGTAATTCCTATTCAAATTTGGAGGAGTATTTTGGTCTTTTCCCTCACCTCCCATAACTTAAATCACACATAAAACCTTATTAAGTGATAAAATATTAGTTTCTCATCACTCATAATCCTCTCCACTCTCAAGAACAAGAAAATTAGGGTTTCCTCTCAAGATCATCTCCCAAGAACAAGATTCAAGCCCTTCTTTAAGAAAACCAAGAAATTGTAATTCTCAACTCAAGAACGTTCAAGAAAAGTTAATTCTCTTTCAAGATCAAAGCTGCAAGGTATGCTAGATGTTCATTCATGGGCTCTTTTCACCCATGGAGTCCAAGAATGCATCTTTTATGTTTTAAATTATGAAATTACATGTTTATAATGATTATCTCCATGAAGCTTTTTTGAATTTTGATTATACATGATGATTACAATCTATTTTCACTGAAAGCAGCCCTTATTACATATTTTATGAATTATGACCGTGAACTTTCATGAATTTCAAATTTTATATCATGTTTACAAGAAATTGTTGTTGTTATTAAACCCTACACATTTGAATGATGTTGCTCATTGATTTAAGCCTTAATTGGTGATTTAGTATCAAAATCATGCTACTACTACATGTTTAAAACTATTCCCATGGTTAGCTTAAACCATCCATTGCAAGTGTTTGATAAAATGCCTAGATGAACGGATTTTGAACAATGACTACATGATATGTCCCCAAAGCTTTAGTATGTTTTAAATATTATGGTTTCCATTTCATGTTCATGCAAGTACAGAATAAAACCCTCAGTTTATGATTTGGTCATGTAATTCGTGCTATCTTATCATGTTTAAAATCACCGTAATGTCAAAGTCTTGACCCCTATGCAATTGATGAATTTCTTAAGTGAATAATTATGAACAATTATTTCCTTCCATGGTTTCAAAGCTTTCATGTGTCCCTGTCGTTGTTGTTATCGTGTCCTGGGGGCTATGAATACCCAAAAACTTAGTTTCTTACTTAGTCTTAGTAGTTTCATAATGGTTTTAGATAAATCATGAGTGTCATCAGTCCAGTCTATTATCTTATTCAGTTAAACTTAGATCAGTTCAGTAATTCGAGTCAGTTCAGTTGGGAGTAGAATTTAGCACTGAGCGAATGCAGGGATGGTGGCTTCCCTGTCAGTTAGTCAAAGTCATTAGTAGCAGTCCTTGTGCTCTAGAACTATGTTACCAACATAGGATGAGTAGTCACCCATTAGTTTAGGCTTGACTACCTCCC
Source organism: Capsicum baccatum var. pendulum (assembly GCA_030864225.1). Lineage (NCBI taxonomy): Eukaryota > Viridiplantae > Streptophyta > Magnoliopsida > Solanales > Solanaceae > Capsicum > Capsicum baccatum. Next base: position 28,927,572 of record CM061556.1, on the reverse strand, counting down.
AGGGTCACCCGTTAGATTATTCTTGACTCTGCCCAGGTGTCACCCATCATTTTATGCTTGACATCCTGGTTTTTCAGTAGCTTAGTGGATCCACATAGCCATTTTTATCACCTGGGGCATGGTACTAACACCTTTTCAACTGGGGGTTACACTTTGAACCCGAATAGTTTAGAGTGGGGCATGTTGATTAGATGATACCTTCCACAGTGTTAGTCAGTAATCAGTATACTTCAGTTCAGGTTTGGATTGACCATAGCATACAGTTAATAGTTATTCAATTATTAGATTTTAGTATTTTTGTTTATAGACTATTTTTAGAATTATTTTATATATTTGGTCATGAATTCTTAGATTTTACAGCATTCACGTATTCATATCAGTTTCTAAGTTGTCTCATACTATTCAGCCAGTCATTATCCATGTCCATGAGCCCATGCATATCAGTCTAATCCCATTTAGTATACTAGTACATTGAAAGTACTGACCGCATACTCTTTTCTTGCGCTATGATGTCTTATATCATAGATTCAGACGCTCAGGTTCCCGATCGTACCTAGATATCCTAGCGCATCAGTAGCTGCAGTAGTGGTGAGTCCTCATGTTCTGAGAGCCAATTATAATTATCTCAGTATTTTAGTTTTCCCATCAACTCCTCAGTTACTCAGTTAGAGGCTTTCAGACACTTTTAATCAATTTCCAGTTGTCATTATCAGCCATTTTATCAACATTATTAGCATTGTTTTACAGACATTATCAAAACTATAATTTAAAAACTTATGGCATCCCAGGTAAATTCTGTATATATTCCATGTTACACTGTTCAGTCTCACAGCAGGTACTAGCATGGGTTAGTTTGTGGTTCGTCAAGGCTTTAAGCGTCGTGTGATACCCAGGGTGTACTCTCGGGGCATTACAGGGCACTACACCTTACCTTACTAATCCTAATGAGATAAAGACTACTCGAACATTTTTCAAAATAAATAAATGCATCAAACTAACAAATTTCATACTAATGCCTAATCAAATATATGAAAAATTTCATCCAGATCTTGGGAACTTCTATTTAATGATATGATTGAGTTTCTCATTCATCTCTTAGGTAAAATAATTCTTCCAATCTCCAATTTCCCCTCGAACACATTATTTTCTCTCCAGTTGACAACTTCTCTTTTGTATTCACATCCAAATTGCTCAAATTCTCATAAATACACATTCTCAATATTTTATCAGCCACTCCACAATTTTCTTCCTCTATGGAAAATAGACATCCCAATAATTCAACCAATCGTTGAAGTTGAAATTTTGGTTTCTCTTTACTTTCTTCATACATCAATAAAAGTACTTTTTTGGCTTTTCTATGCCTTCTTTCCAATAATCCAACACGTGGTTCCAAAATGGACCATAAATGCTCACTCTCTTATAGAAAAAATCAAACATTTCTTCAATGGAATTGGTATCTTTGTGATGAAGTATTAGATTGTTTGCAAAATACCACGTAGAAATAAAAGTGTCCTTAGGATTTCTACATTAGTAAACAAGTTTGGTTCTTGAATATTGGACAGATTTTGGCAATGAAGCAAAGGGAACATGAGTTGCAAAGATTCTAAGTGAAGAGAAGGATGTGAAATCAGGGATTCGACCAGCAACATAGAGTGTATATTCCAAGAAGGGAACAAGAACATGAGGTTTCTCGATAGTTAAAGGGTGATTTTGTTCAAAAATAGGATGTTTCATTCAATTCACTAGAGCGAATAAAAGTGATTTTAACCAAGTAGTTCCTGATTTTGGAGTAGTAACAAGGATGATATCACTATCTAAAGCTTCAAATTGTTGTTGAAATACAATCATACCTTAGATCAATCTTGGTGATATCCAACAACCTTGGTAATTGTTGATATATGATCCAATACATCCTTTTTCTTTTGGTAGGGTGGAAAGCAATTTCTTACACTCTTCACTTAAGCTAAACTCTTGTAAGTATTTGGGAGTAGAGGTTTGAGATGTTGTCATAGTTTTGAGGATTGAGTATTTTATTTTAGTTATTTAAGCACAAGTACAGTTTCTCTAACAACTTAAGCTTTTAGTAAAATAAAAAAGATAAATGACTTTCCTATTTATAGAGTGTCACGGGGCTTTGAGCTAAAAGTGACAAAAGAGTTTTAAAATGAGGTGTAGGTGACTCAAATCTTAATAATTGAGTAGAGGTAACAATTACTTTATTATGGATTTAGAAATTTGGGTAAGTTTGAGAATAGCCCACAAGTTTGTAAATATTTGAGAATAGCCCACAAGTTTTTAAATTCACACTTTGATCCAAATGTTTACCTAATATAACAGAAAATGGAGGGAAAAAATATCTTTCTCTCTCTTCTCATCCAATGTTATTTTCTCTCTCTTAGCGATTTTTATTATTCATTGTTGTTGTTTCTTAATTCATTATCTTCTGCTTCATTATCATAATCTTCTACATCATTATCATCTTCATCTTCTTCTTTTTGACCATTTATGTTACTGTTGTTACCGCTACTGCTGCTATTTGACCAATTTCTTAGGTCAAATTTTGTTTTGTACATCACTTTCCACTTTAGCATTACTTCATAGGAGACATTGGTAATTCAAATTATGATTTTTATTTGAATTTTTCATCTGGCTAACTTCTATTATGCTATTTTTTCAACAATAGATAGCACACAAATATGAATACAACATAAGAGCCATCTGTTGCAACAGATGAGACATCTATTGCAACGGAAGACTCATATGTTGGATTCATGTTTATGGTTCTATAGTACCATAACATGAATTAAACAGATGGATCATCTTTTGCAACAGAGTAAAAATCTATTGCAACAGATTAGTAACCTGTTGCAATAGAACCTAAACTCGATTCCAACAGATATGTCATCTGTTGCAACAACATAAATATTTGTTGTAATAGATTAGTAACCTATTGCATCATAACCTGAACTTGATTCTAATAGATGCATCTTCTTTTGAAATAGGTAAGTCATTTAGTGTAACAAGTTAATTATTTGTTGCAACATGTCACTCATCTTTTGGAATCAGCTTCAAAGGCTCCTTAGTACTGTAACATCTATCCCAACAGGCGCTTCATCTGTTGCAATAAAAGTTTAGTCTGTTGCAATATATGATTCACTTGTTTGTAACAAAGGACTCGTCTGTTGAAATCAAATTTAGGAGCAGAACATGAATCCTAATAGATAAGTAATCTATTGCGACTGATCACTTACCTGTTGTAAAATTTTTTTGCCTGTTTCAATAGATTATACATCTGTTGGGATTCAAGTTACGACACTATGAAATCACTATTAACTTTTTTAACAAATGACTTTATTTAGGTACCACAATGGAAGGATCAATAACGGTAAGGGTGGATTATCATGGTCAATGGATCGAGAAGAGCAATCGATATGTATGGCATTGGAAGGAGGGTGAAATGCTAGAGACGTAGCTATGACAGTCCAAAGTGATGTTTTGGATGATGATTTTATGAACTTAATCATCAGTTATTGTAGAATGAATTGTCAACCGAAAGAACTCTTCATCAACTATATGCACAACTCCTTTGAAAATCAGAGGGTACCACCTTTCAAGATAATCGATTAGGTTCAGTTGCATGCTTATATTAGTGATTCATCTGGGTCGGTGTTGAGGGTGTACGTGGTTGAAAAGACGAGAGAGAATGAGAACCAGAATATAGAAGAAGAACAATAACAATACATCTTTGATGATAGGTTGAATGATCTAGACATGAATTGTCCAGATGATAATCAAACACCTACGCCCGTTGATGTGACCAATACGGTGGGCAATTCTTCTTGATGGACATAGTCTAGCAATCTTCAAGAAAACATGACCGGCTTTTACAAGGGAATTCCATTCAAGGACAAGAAAGAACTATCTACTACTTTGTCTATTTCTTATTTGAAAAAAGATTTCAGAATAATGAAGGTGATTAATTCGAGCAAAGTCTTTTGCTACAAATATGCTAATCCGATCTGAAAGTGGTGGTTGAGAGTGGTGAAGTACTTAAGTTCTGTTAGATTAGTCACTCATAAATATGAAAATTATCACACATGTTGTTCGGAGCATATTTCAGGCCAAAATCCTCACGCCACGACAAAGGTCCTCGATGAATATTTCAAGAAGAGATTCCCCGATGGCAAAGGCCCTTCTACAAAGGTTATAGCCAATCAAATCCTTATGGAATTGGGTGTCCTGGTAGTTATTAGAAGATATATATGGCTATCGGGATTTCCAAGGACTTGGTTAGGGGGATACACGAGCATAGGTATGCATTCCTCAATGCCTACCATTACATGCTTGAGTCCATAAATCCCGAAAGTAAGAAGGCATCGCAAGTTGATGAAAAAGGAAGGTTCAAGTACTTTTTTGTATCCTATGGTGCTTGGATTCAAGGTTTTAGACATTTGAGAAAGTCATAGCCGTCGACGGTACCTTCTTGAGGAGCAGGTATAATGGAGTTCTTCTAGCGGCGGTGGCGCAGGATGCGGAGAATCACATCTTTCCTGTCACTTTTTGTGTAGCGGATAAGGAATGCGATGCCTCTTATGAATATTTTTTTGAACAACTGTATAGCTGCATCGAAGATATCAAAGAGTTGTGTTTTGTTTTGGATAGTCATCCAAGTATTCCAAAGATGGGTTAAATTTTCTTTACTTCAGCTCACTTTGGTTGTTGCATCAGGCATCTGGGAGAGAACATTCAGACCAACTTTCACAATGAAAGGGTCGTGACTCTTTTTATAGAGCAGCTAAAGCATATTAGAGAGGAGTTTTTAGACCATTTCAATCAAATAACGGATACACATCCGGAGGCAGCAGAACATCTCGTACATATCAGTTTTGAGAGATGGACCCAGGCATTCTGTCCAGCAAATAGGTACATTCTTATGAATTTTATGTCTTGTTTGAGTTACATGTTTAGTATGATGTCATACTAAGTGATTCAAAAGTATGATGTCGTACTAAGTGATTCTTTTGTATAGGTACAATATTATGACATCAAACATAGCTGAATCGATGAATTTATTATTTGGTGATGAAAGAGAATTTCTCATCGTGGCTCTGTTTGAAATAATAAACAAGAAGTATGGACAATACTTTCATGAAAGGAGTGTGGAGTTTGAGCATGCAGGAACCCCATTTGTTCTAGAATCAAAAAAATAATATCAACGAATATCAATTTATGGAATAGGTTATTATCCATCAAATAGCAAATTACAAGTTCAGTATGAAAGATCATGATGATGTTTCCACGGTCGATTATCAAACAAGATCTTGTATGTGTAGAGTTTTTAACTTGGACAAAATACCCTGTCTACATGCTATGGCAATGCTTCGAGCTCAATACGATGCAAAATATGAAACTAAAATTGAGTACACTCTCCATATTATTCGGTGAAAAAATATATAATGACATATAGTGGGTATATTACTCCGGTGCCTCCCAAAGAATCTTCGGCTGCAGAGATTTTGGGGAGATTAATACCTCCTCCATATATTGACCTAAGTACTATCAAACCGGGAAGGAGGCCATATAAGAGGAGGCTTAGAGTCGTAGAATCATTTCCATTTAGAAGAAATAAGTGCTCCGTTATAAGAGCACTGGCCACAAGAGAACTACGTGCCCGGATCATAATCCACCCTGATTGTTGTATTTGCAAAAATTTGTGTTGTTGTTTGTTGTGGACTTCTATTTATTTAACACTTTTGTGAACTCAAATGTTATCATTTATTATATAAAATATATTTTTGAATAACTTTTGCATCAATAAAAAGAGGCAAAACATGAACTAAATACAGGACACCACAAAATTATTTTCAACAAATTACCTATCTGTTGCAACAAATGGACATTAGCTGGAAGAACACAATACAGTTCATCAAACTAGAATGTTTTCCTCCAACAGATGACAAATCTTTCGCAACATATGGATAATCTATTGACAGAAACCCAATGGATGATCAATCTATTCCAACACATGGTCCATCTATTGAAAGAACTCAAAATCAAAATTTCTATTACTACTGGATTAAAAATTTCTTCTTACTTCCAACTGTCAACTTGTTAACATGTATAGAAGAAGAAATAGACAGAACAAAAATTAAATAAGAATTAAAAAGCCAAAGTCGATCAAAAATAAAGTTTTTACTAAACAAAAAATAAAATATATTAGGTATAGATCTAATATGAAAAAATTAAAATACATATGCTAAAAGAAAAATACATTCTAATTATTATTATCAACATCATTATCATTATTATTATTAGTCGGCCAATCATCAACTGATAGCAGTAGGGCCCTCATTAGACTCTAAATCTCTCTGAACATCCTTGCTCTCACGGCGACCAACTCCCTCTGCAGGTCGTTAACCTGGCTCTGAAGTTCCCACATGGTGTCCTACAAAATAGTAATGTCCCAAACAGGATCAATCATAATTAGAACACGCATGAATTGACAAAAAGTGTAAACACAAAAGTAAAGAAAAAAGTCTAAGTGTAATACCACGTATACTACCAACTGGTAGATTTATACAGGAAAAAACTTACCCCAACGAGAAAGGAATATGCTCTTTGAATAGAAATGGTTGAAAATGTAATATGAAAAGATAAAATGCAAGAAATAAATAAAAGTGGAGTAGAATAAAGATTAAGGAGGGACCTATTTATAGAGGATTGAATTTGAATGTGTTAGTAAAAAAGGCACGACCGTTCAACTCCATTGTATTAATTACATTCAAATTGCTGGCTTTTTGTTTTCTATGAAAAGTCACGACTTTTTCTTTTACATTCAAACTTCTCACCTATTCAAAATAGTTTGATACTTAATAAAAACTGTTATTATTGAGTTGTTGCAATAGATCATCCATCTGTCATAATAGATAACCCACTATCGCAACAGATTTACCATCTACTGCAATAGATGGTCTGTATGTGCAATAACTGATTCATTAGTTACAACAGATAGGGAATTTGATTAATCAACTGTTTTGAATTTGTTAGAAAAAAAGGTCATGATCATTCACCTCTTTTTTAATAGTCATCACATACCTTAATCAATCTAAATTGGTGAGTGTTTTATTATATAAATAGATCTAAAAACAAAAAAGGTAAAAGTCACGACTTGTAGCACTTGTTTTTTCTTAACTGACAAGTAGTGCTTTGACATTGATGATGGTTACCCTTTGAGCCTCCGTAGTCTTGTACATTACTTAATAATGGGAAGTGAAGAATAAACACTGTCTAATATTGATGGGGTAGGAAGAATAAGGTACGTGCAGATGAATTGATCCACTTTCATATGTGAGAGTTATGTATTATTGATCAGGCTATCAAAATAGACACACATAAAGTACAATGATTTTGTGAATGTAGTTTTTTACCGATTAGACATTGATCCTTCAAATAAGATCCTGCATTTTACAATTTATTTTGATAAGTACAAACCGATAAGGCCGAAGGGTTCTAAGATGGTGGTGTCGATACCCGATTACAATTTAATAACGATTTAGCTCATGTTTGTGTGTCAAGTTTGGAGAAGGGTTCAAGTGTTTAGCGACTGTGTAAATATCCAATAGTGATTGGACCGATTTTAATGGTACAATGAACTTTTGAAAAGCCTCTAAAGCCTTGAACTACAGCAAACAAGAATGAAAAAACAATAGAAATTCCCCCAGCCCAAATTTATATGGATGGGTTGCTCGAGGATACTATTATACAACAGAAGGTGCTTGGGAGAATACCTGTGCGGGAAAGGGGAGGTAAATAAGACCATATAACATCTTAGTCCTTATTTAAGAGAAAACACAGGGAAGAAAGTAAGGAACTTCTAGCGAATCTGGCCAATGAAATTGACTTGAGAGATGAAAAAACTGAATGAGCTTCAAATGTGGAAGTGTATCCAAATATTAAAATCCGTCAGTCGTTCTTGAAAAAGAAAAATGCTCAAGAGGACTGGAGTTGGACACTTTAATAAGGATTTCAACTAGCGAGCATGGACACAATAAAGACACACAAAGTGCAGGACCAGAACTCTAAGGAAGCAGCTTTGCAAGAATGGAGGATTGGTAAGATTTTCAGTCAAGAATGAAACCTGAACCAACAACTTTAGAAGTAAAAATAAAGGAAGCCAACACGTCAATTTTTGAAGTCTAACTTGCATCCCATGCCTTCTGTTTGTGGTTCTGACCAGGTCAATGACATTAGAAATAAAAAGGTCTGAAGTTGGGTAGAAATCCCATACCTTGTTGTTTCTACTGCCTTTGACCATACTAGATCCATAAATAGGAGGCATAGAATGCATGTTTAACTTGAGAAATTGCCACCTTGGCTTGATCCCTTATTTTTACTTCAGGAGTTGTTGGTTCAGGTTTTGTTCCTAACCTACAATCTTACCACCATCATTACTCACAAAGCTAAGACGTTAGAGTTTTGGTCCTGCATTTTATGGGTCTTCATTCAGGCTACGCTATCTAGTTGCGGTCCCCTAACAAATTGCACAGCTCCAATCCACTTCAATATTTTTATTTTCAAAACGGACTGATGGATTTTCATTTTTGGATACACTTTCACATTTGCAGCTCATTAAATTTTTTTATTTTTCATATCAGTTTCACTACACTTTCCTTCCTACCTTGTGTTTCTCCTTTAATAAGGTCTGAGTTGATATATGGTCTTCTCCACCTCCCCCTTCCCACACAGGTATTCTTCCAATCACCTTTTGCTATATAATAGTCTCCTCGAGCAACCCATTAGTCTCCTCGAGCAACCCATCCATATAAATTTGGACCAAACCAATAACTGTATTTCTTTCCATTCTTGTTTGCAGCAATCTGAGGCTTTAGAGGCCTTTCAAAATTCCATTGAACCCTTAAAATTAGTCCAATCACTATTTGAATGTTTACACTGCCACTAAAAACTTGAACCCTTCTCCAAACTTGACACATGAAAATTACCAAAATCTTCATCAAACCGTAACAGGGTATCGACACCATCTACTTGGTCCCTCAAACTTACCAGTTCAAACCTAACAAGCTTAACTGTAAAATGCCATATCTTGTATGAAAGATTGACGCCTAATAGGTAAAGAACCAAAATTCACAAAATCAGTGTACTGGATATGTGTTTTCACAATAGATTGATCAGTAATACATACCTCCCACATATGAAGTAGTTCCATCTGCAAGTAGCTTATTCCTTTGAACCCATCTTTACTCTAGCCTTTAATGCTGGTCAGGCAAAAGTAGATCCAGTTTCACTTTCTTTTATCTGCAAACAAGAGAAAAACATTAGATGTCAAACAAGATAAGAACAAAAATAACATTACAAAAGGGTAACACAAAATTGAATGAATCAACAAATGACCCATCTGATACAACAGATTCCCCATATGTTCAACAGATGAGTCATCTGTTGTAACAGGTGATGCATATATGGCAACAGATGTATGACATGTTACAACAGATAGGTCATCTATTGGAATAAATCAAACCAGCCTTGCTACTGGTTTAATTTCTTCCAACAGTTGCTCATTTGTTCCAATAACTGATTCATCAGTTAAAATAGCAGCGAAAACTATTGCAACACCACCAATAACATCATCAACAACATCAACAACAAAGAAACAATGTCATATGTTCCAACACGATCAACAACAAAAATACCACATGTTCAAATAATACCAACACCCCCAACAACAACACCAAAGTAACAAACAAAAGACATAAAAAAAGTGATACTGGCAACAAGGCTTTTTAAGTTCTCCCAACCGATGATTTTTTTGCATATTTTAATAAAAAAAATAATGGTTTGTTAATTCAAGACTTAAAAATCACCTTTCGTTTAATTTTCTCAATAAATAGAAAATTAGTAATGGGTAAATCAATAATAACAACAGATGTAAATATCTAATTTAAATAACATACAAAGAAAAAGATGAGACGAAAAGAGCAATAGTGAACTATACCCGCAATGTCAAAAAAGAAAAGGGATCAGAACACCCATTTCAGTCGAGAAAAGATATTGATCGGTTGAGATCCGAAAGGATCCTCATGCGAAAGAGGAGAGAATAGAGAGAAAAAAAGAGACAATTGTGTTTACTCTAAAGAAGAGAGAAAAATAATTATGAATAAAGAAGAGAAGAGAGATGAGTTAATTTGTGGATGAAGGAGAGAGAATTCTAGAGATGGGTTTTAAATATTTACTAATAACTTTGAGGGGAACGAGGAGACGATGACATGAAAAAGACAAGATAAGACTACTCAAGGAAGAGATTTTTGAGTTATCCAAGTAATATTTTTTACCGCCTTAATATTTTATCTTTTTGATCTCGGACAGAAAATTAGGAAATTGCTTTAAAATAAAAAAAAAATCTTAAAACATATAAGTCATCAGTTGCAACAGATGACAATTTATATTTGAAAATTTCCAACGGCTCAGTCATCTTTCATAACAGATGGTAACGCCTATTTGATAATTTACAATAGATAGTTAATCTGTTGTAACAGATAACATAATCTGTTTGATAAATTCAAACAAATAAGTCAACTATTGAAACAGGTTGAACATTTATTTTTATATAATTTTAGTTGATTTCATATGTTCAACTACAACTTTAATTGATTTAGCTAGAACTAGGGGTGAGTTCATAGGGTCAACTACAACTTCAATTGAGTCTTTGGCAATTTCATGATGTTGGTATTGCGTTACTCCCGACCTGAGTCATCGATCGATCACTTTGAGTTAAAATAATTCTTATTACCTCATTATCAAGCTAATACCTAAATTGATTTATCTATAACTAGGGGTGAGTTTATAGGGTCAACAATTACTTCAATTGAGTCTTTGGCAATTGCATGATGTTAGTATTGCGTTCCCCCCAACCTGAGTCGTTAATTGATCACACTTATTTGAAACTGTTCTTATTACCTTATTATCAAGCTAATACCTAAATTGATTTATCTAGAACTAGGGGTGAGTTCATAGATTCAACTACAACTTCAATTTAGTCTTTGGTAATTGCATGATGTTGGTATTGTGTTCCTCCCAACCTGATTCATTGATCAATCACTATTAGTTGAAATGATTCGTATTGCCTCATTATCAAATTGATACCTAAACTGATTTAGCTAGAAATAGGGGTGAGTTCATAATGTCAACTACTACTTCAATTGAGTCTTTGGCAATTGCATGATGTTGGTATTGCGTTCCTTCAGTCCTGAGTCGTCGATCGATCACTGTTAGTTGAAATGATTCTTATTACCTCATCATCAAGCTAATATATAAAATTCATCAGTGTTCCAGTTGAACTTTATACACTTTATTATGATGAGATGGTTAAAAATTACGTATATCTTTTAAAATTTTAAAAAATAATTACGATTAATTCAGACCAAATTAATATTTTCAAAACTTGTTATTTTTTTTCAAAATACAAATCAACCCATACAAATCATCCATTTGCAGGAAAAATATTTCATCATTTCAAATCTCGAGTTCTTGTTCTTTTCTTTCTCTCTCAACAATACAGACAACAACTACTCAACAAATTATTCAACCCTTCACAACAGATCATTTTTCTTCCCATTTTTGGCCACAAAGGTGTTATTTTTGACTTTATTCTTGCTTGCCCCTTCACAATTGACTTCATGCTTGTACAGAGTTCGAGAAGAGTTCTATATTTGTTTTTTTCTAAAAATTAGGGATTTTAAGTTAATGATGAAAAATAAGACTTTTACTTGTATTATCTTTGAGAATGAGTTTACAATTTTGAGTTTTAATGGTAAAATCGTAGGAAGAATGAGAAAATCCTAGTTTTTGTCAAAATATTCCGTCAACTGTCGTGGTATTATTGAACGGTGTTTATCGTATTGGTGGTCAATGTGGCGGTTGGTGGTGGTGGCATTGGTTGGTGGTGTTTGTGGTGGCTATTGGTGGTGTCGGTATTGGTGGTACTTGTAATGTATTTTTTGAAATTTATGCATATATCAATTATAATGTAATTTTTGTTTTTCTATTGTTTGTTGGTAAAACATGTCTTCCAAAAGAAAAGAAAGTGAAAGAAGATCAACTTCTGACCACCTAACAAAAAAGGCTACAGTACAGAGCGATTCAGAGGAGTTTCCTGAATAATCTCAGTAATGGAAAAGTGAAGCTGAGGAAAGATATGAAAATGAAGTTGAGGGATATGGACTAGGGTCTGTAGATGGTGATGAGTAAAATAAAAGTGAGAAGGAAGAATAAGAAGATAAATAAGAAGAGAAGGAAGTAGAAAGTGAGAAAGAGGATGATCATCAACATGATGATAATGTATCACCAATGGGGCGTGAATTAATATTGAAATCCAGCATGATCTTGTCAAAACTATTCGTATTGACAGGTTTCAAGTTGCGATACCGATAGATGACCCTGCAGAACTAAGTAGTGATCTTATACTTAAATGTCAGTTGGGGAAACCTTTTGATGAATTTAGGAAAACTATGAAGAATGAAAATATAGACGGACTTTTTAAGAAGAGCTGCTTTGGACACTTTCTTGAGCTGCCTGAGGACCACACTGCCCATTTCTAAATGATCATGGTATATGGTCTTCTCAAGCGCAGATCAAGTACGTGGGGGGTGATAAAGATTCGAAGGAGGGGGGAAAAGATGGATGAAATCTGGATCAACTACTATGGCATGCCGGTTTGTTTAGGATTAAAAGAGTTTGTCATAGTTACGGGCTTGAGATGTGATCGTCCAGAAGAACCTCTCACCAAGGAAACACCATACAAAAGGTCCAAGGAAAGTAGGACAGCCAAACCACCACCATCAAATATAGAGAAGGTATTATCTCGGCGACCACCTATTAAAACCAACAAATGCAAGGAAAAAATAGATGGGTTGTTGGACATTTATGGACGTGGGTACAAAGACAATAAGTTGATAGAACATCTCAAGGATAAAACCATGTCAAATAAGTCCAAGGAGCAATTGTGCTTAGCTTGGTTTGCCCATTTTGTTATACTGGCAAGAGACGTCAACAAAGTCATAGAAGATGATTTGTTGAAGCTTGCTGAGGATTTTAAAAAAATTAAAAATCATCCCTAGAGATGTGATAGCTACTACTTGACTGTCAAATATTTACTGACAAAGCTATACCCATAAATGATCACAATATACGGCTTGTCTTAGGCTTTTATGGTAAATTTAACCACTATTTGTTTACTCATCCATTAATTTATATTAAATTATTATTATTATTATTATTGCTTGTGTCTTGAGCCGGGGGTCTATCGGAAACAGCCTTTCTACTTCTTCAGAGGTAGAGGTATGGACTGCGTACATCTTACCCCCCCCAGACCCCACTAGGTGGGAATACACTGGGTTTGTTGTTGTTGTTGTTGTTGTATTATTATTATTGCTTGCCTCCTGTTTATATTTTTTAGGCTTGGAAAGTTGAAGCCATACCTCACCTTCGAAAAAAGGTCAAGGATTACCCGGATGAGGTTTCTCATCCAAGGATCCTTAGGTAGTTGGCTGCAAAGTAAGGAGGCTAATCTCTTTAACCGTCCGAATGATGAGTACGTCTTCTTTCAAGTATGTTAATTTGCAAAGAAAGATATTGAAATAGATGTTCCATCTGTTGTGATAGATGGGTTATCTATTGTAGAAGATTACCCATCCACTACAGCTGGTACAACAGATGGGTAATTTGTTATGACAGATGATTCATATTCATATTAGATTACCCAACTGTTGCTTTGGTTATCTGAACCCGACTCAATAGATTACCCATATACTACAAATTATGCAATAGATGAATAATCTGATGCAATATATTGTTAATCTATTACGATAGATAGATCAATTGTTAGGACAGAAAGATCATCTATTGCATAAGTTGTCTGTGTTAACATTTAACCCAACTGACTATAAATTATTAGATAATTTAAATGTATCTATCTTTTTTATAGGTTGTGCATTCATGGATCGTGCCTACTGAGCAGGAGTTGGGGATGACTTCTTTTATTACTCTAGGTCTTGTTGATACAATAGAAGACCAAATAGTAGAGTTAATAAAGAACGAATTTGCTGGAGAACCAACCATAAAAAAGAGCGGTTAGGAAAGGTCAGCCTAATTTTAAGGCTCTTTATGACCAACCTACTGTAATAGATCCGAGTACTTCTTCTGGGGGTGTTGCTGGTGGAGTTGTTAATGTTGGTGGTAGGCATGATGCTACTACTGCCAGTCGTGATCATAAGCATGTTGATGCTCAAGAAAATATAAATATGTTTGAAAACACCCCTTTCACAGGTCCCTCTCACCCTTACACTGGTCCCTTTAACCCTTACACCGGTCCCTCTCACCCCTCTTCACCCTGATATTCTCGTTGCAAATGCAAAGAGTGCAAGGACAACCAGGATAAAATCATTAAAAAGTATAGTATATCACTAAAGCTATTGAGGAATTGAAATCCAAGAGGGGTGTCATACCATCCAAGAAGGTAAGAGAGCCATACACTCTTAAGTAGCGGTCGAGAGGAAGAAAAGAGCAATTCGCCAAGTACTCTCCAATCAAAAATCAAATAAAATTGTAACTCCTCCCTCTCCAAAAGTTTTTGAAGTTCAGGGGTGAAGGTGGACATATACGCGAACTTGGCGCCAAAGTGAAGAAGGATTTGCGATGGGACAAGAATTCCAAGCAAGGTGCGCAAGATTACCCCATCTATACTTTTTCCACCCAAGACTTCAAGAGTATGACAGTTATGTGTATGCAGTACGTGGACAGCGTAACTTTACTTTTCCTAATATAGCCTTCTAATCTACTCCATGAAGAAGAAGCTATGCAACAAATGTGTCTTCTGTTGCAACAGATATGTCATCTATTGCAACAGTTGTGCATTCTGGTGCAATGATAATGGACCTCGGCTTCTACAAGAATTTAAGGATAGGTACGATGATCTTAGTAAGATAGCATCAACTTTCGGTAGTACAGGATTTAATTCGTTAGTTTTTGTGTTCCAATAGGATGAAAAAATGATAAAATATGTTAGATGGGAGAGGCCAAATCCACACGGCAAGAGCTAGAGTAAGGAAAAAAGGATTATTGGAGTCATAAATGTGGATGTCATACATTATCGGGCTGCTGAGATACTACTCGAGGAGGGAAATATCAAGGTTTATGACTGCAACTTTCCTGCCTTGGACGAGGACGATTTATTTATCCACATGCAGCCACTGTTGGAGTTGTTCCCCATCTTGTTGAGGCAGAGTAAACTGATGGATTATTTGACAGTAGGAGTGTTGATAAAGAAATCATGGGATTTTGAAGGTCGGAACAAGGACATGAACCTTACAAAAAATGAAAACAATGTTGCATGCGGGTCGCACGTGCTTGCACACATCGAATGTTTACTGATCGGCACAAAAATGGCCGAGCTAATGACTTTACTGTGTGATAAAGTTGTGGCAAACATGAAAGAGGTCTGTGCTTATGGGGTATTAACTGGACGCTTGGAGCTTGTGTATAAAGAAGACCCTGTGAAATAATAAATTTTTATTTCAAGTCACTTCATTTTACATACTTTACATGTAGTGGTAATTTTTTTTGTCTGATGAGAGTTGAATTTTTTACAATGCAACAGATTGTCTATCTATTGTAAAATATGTTCTATCTCTTCTGACAGATAGTTAATCTATTATAATAGGTTGGTCATCTGTTGGATTATGTTTATGTTTCTATCTAATTCTTATCTGTTGCAATAGTGCGAAGACATGTTTGATAATTTCCAAAAGATGACCTACATGTTGCAACATATGTCTAAATCTGTTTGATATTTTCCAACAATTACGCTTGAATCTTCATGTGTTCAACAACACCAAACTAGTAGCAATACAAATACATCACCATGAAAATTACAGCAATTAGACTTGAATATTCATATGTCCAACAACACCAAACCAATAGCAATAACACAAACAATGTAGTATCTTCTTGCTCGATTTTGTTTCTCTTTAAAAGCCTTGACTTTCTTCAACAAACCCCAGATTACATGATTTTTTTTGTGAATAGTGCCATTCTTCATACTAATCAAAGTAATCATATCCACCCAACTTCTATAAAAACAAGACCATAATTATAAAATAATTACAAGTCAATCATTAATCAACTAATCAAATAAATAAATATTACCTTTGAAATCTTACAAGTAAAAACCTACGACCTGAATTTTGTTGAGTCTAAGAAGTCTTCAATAGAGCTTCATGACCACATTTACAATATCAAAATTTTTTATCAAAAAATAGTGGAAGTTGAGCTCGACATTTTCAAGCTCAATTGGAAAAAATGAAAAAAATATGCAAAAAAAAAAAATATAAATAATTTGAGGAATTTAGATAGAGAAAAAAATATGGATTAAATTTTAGGAAAAAAATGAATATATAAGACAATGGGGGGAAAATAACCATAGCGGGCCAAATCAGATGCCAAGTCAGCAAAAATGAGGGTTCAACAAGCCTTGGCTGCGTGAATTACACGTGAGCTGCCAATAGGGCAAAAAATGTCAAACTGATACGTTTGATGCCTATTTTAGGTGTTTAAAATGAACATTGTCTACTTGAGGTGCCAAAGTAAAAGATCGCGGCAACTTTAGATTCCTATCGATGAATTTTGCCTTTTTTATTTCAAGTCACTTCACTTTACATGTAGTTAAAAAAATTTATGTCTAATGAAAGTTGAATTTTTATAATGCAACAGATTGTACATCTGTTGTAACAGATATTCTACCTGTTCTGAAAGATAGTTTATCTATTGCAATAGGTTGGTCATCTGTAGCATTATGTCAATATTTCTATCTAGGTCTATCTATTGCAATAGTGGAAAGACCTATTTGATAATTTCCAACATATTACCTACATGTTGCAATATATGTCTAAATCTATTTGATATTTTCTAACAGATATGTCGTCTGTTGCAACAAATACCTTATTTGTTGCAATATTTGAACTAGTATTCCATTTTAATTAATAAGTTCAAATCTAAGAATAAAATAAAATTCATAGAAAAATAAAATAAATTGAAGCCTTCAGAAATTACATGAAATAAATTAACAAATAAATGAAATGTAAAACAATTGTTATGGGTACATATCTCAACAAATAAATCAAAAATTTAAGTTTTGATGCCAACAATTCCTAAGAAGGGGTGAGGTTGTTACTTTGACAGACTCAAGCTATAAAGATCTACTCAATATGGACAAGTTTTTGTTCATCTGATCCTATAGAATTCGGCTTTGGTCGTGGTGGATCTTTAATGTCACTTCCGTACTGTATCTGATGCAACAGGTTAGTCAACTGTTGCAACAGATGTATATATTTGTTTGATAATTTTTAGCAGATATGTCATCTATTGAAACAGATATGTGTCTATTTGTTAGTTGGAATAGATGATATATATTCACCCTTCTTCATCTTGTGTTGCTCTCCTGTGGCCCTTGTACATTACTCAATAGTGCAACACATGGACAGAGGAGTTGCAATTTTGCTTTCTTGAATGCTTGATAATGCCTTGGAAATTACTTTCCTTCTCCTCTTAGCCTTAATCTCTAATGGAGTAGATGTATATAAAATTCTCTTTGATGGAATGATACCCTCTTAGATGTCAATTCCTTTATAAAACTAGTTAATGCATTAATAGCATTAATCACTACATCATGTTTCGCTTTGCAGTCTTGACATTTGCATGCAGAACATTCGCTAGGAGAGGCAAAATCTATATAACCAGTGTGGTCATACTCATAATGGTTTATTTTAAAAACTATAAGAGGATCATCATTACCCTTAACAGCAGAACTACTACCACCACCTACAGCTCCACTACCATTATCAACAACAACAAGACCACCCTTTAAAATTATTTTTCTTCTGATGGTTGTTGCTCCAAATAATTTTATTTTTATTCTATCAATGACCTTAGGGTCCGATAAAGTTTACACAGACCATAAAGTAAGAAAACCCGGCATCTTCAACTCTCCATTGGTCGAAACGTGCGATGGATGCACAATATAACATAAATCATTACATATATTAGAATGATGATTAGATCATTCAAGATAATCATTAATTAAAATAAAAACTTAATTATAATTATACTTACTGCATCATTCGGGGGTTGAAGAAATCAAGAAATTTTTTATTTTTATCAATCTTGGTCGGCAATCGTCTCAAGATTCTTGGACAGGAAACTTCTTCCTGGTAGTTCACTTGTTGTCTCAAATAAGGAATGACTTCAAACACCTAAAATAATACCAATAAATCAAAACTATTATTGAATAAAAAAATGAATCATATCATAATAAAAGAAATATTTACCATGAAAGCCCATGGAAAGCCATATAAGTTCACTATCTTTGACGTTAACGGAGTCAATAAATATTTGACAGTCATTTTAAATATTTCATAATCCCAAGGATAGTTCTTAAATGCCTCAAGATCCTTGAAAAGCTTTATTAAACCAACGCTTCTGTTGTTGTTAACGTCTTTCGTCCAAAGAATATTATGTACAAACGAAACCAAGCATAATGATTGCTTGTGCTTCTTTGAAATTTTTTTACCTTTCAACGCTTCTATAAAATTTTTTGTTTTTGAAGCTTGGACCAACAATGGACACCAGTTCATCACGATCACTCGACTTGACTTTGTCTTTTCTGAGTGTGCGGGGTGTTTTTGGGTTAGAATAGGTATAACTTGAGAAAGAGAAGGAGGATAACATTTTAGTCCAGTAACTATTGCAAACTCCTTCCAACCAAATCAAACAAGCATTCTACAGTAATTTATCCACACCTCATCCATCTTATTTTTGTTTTCATATATAAACCTACGCTTGAGAAGTTCATATACCATTTTTATTTTGAAACGAGCACTGTTGTCCTCCGGCAAATAAAGATATTGCCCAAAGTAGCTATCCCTGAAATAAACATCTAATTTTTGTTCTGGAAGTATTTTTCTAAAGGCGCCAAAGATTTTTCCATGGCTGACTTAGCCATGAAATCAGCCGTCAAATCTACAGCACCATCGTACTGCATTCTCGCAGGATAACAATCAATGCTAAAGATTTTGACTAACTCTTCGGTGGAAGGGATATTACCATTAGGATCATCTCTTTTGAAAAATTCCTCCTCCCCATTTTCATCATATTCTACTCTTGATTGAGATAACTCTTATAAAGGAAACTCATAGAGTGGTGGATATAGCCTAGCTGTTTCACTTGTTCCTTTACTTGGACTTTTGAGAGCCATATAATCTAAAAATAGTAAGAACACAAAATAGATTATAATTAAATAATACATTGTTAAAAAAGAATAACAGTATATCTAACATGTACAACAGTAAAATAACAGCTCCAGTAGATCACATATCTGTTGCACCAGGTAGGTAATTTGTTGGAACATATAACTAATCTGTTGAAACGAATGAGTAATTTGTTGCAACAATAAAAATAGATCACTCATCTAGTGAAACAGATGACTGGACTGTGCAACATATCATACATTTGTTACAACATATGAGAGATCTATTGAAACTCTAATCAATGATTAATAATAGTTAGATTTCTTTCAACAGAAGGGTCATCTATCGCAATAGATGAATGTTCAGTAGGAAAAATCAAGTCTTTGACATGTACTGTTGGAATAGTTGATAAGATCTTAACCATCAGAAGGTTCATCTATTGCATCAGATGATTGATCTGTTGCATTAGATTTTTAATTCTATGGTCCCTCCATTGCATCAGATAGTTGATTTGTTGCATCAAAAGGTTAATCAGTTGCATCAGATTGTAATTGGTTGGTTCATCCATTGCATCTGATGGTAAATTTGTTACAATAAACATTTAATATATTTATCAGATGGTTAATCTGTTGTGTTAGATGGTTAATCTATTGCGTCAGATGGTTAATCTGTTGCGTCAGAAGATTAATTTGTTGTATCAGAAGATTAATATATTGCGTTCGAAAGTTAATTTATTGCATCAGATGGTTAATATGTTGCATTAGATGGTTAATTTGTTGCATACAAAAATAATAGCATGATTTTATTCAATAGAACAACAACAATATCACTATTTTTACCAAGAACAAGAACAAATCAACCCAGCAACGGGCGCAACACCAACATCATTGTTGTTTTTATACAAACACAAACCACGAAAATCAAACATCAAAAAAATCAACAAACAACAAATAATCATATTTCACTCCGAAAAGAGAAGAGAAGAAATACCCAAAATTAGGATTTTATTCAGACCGCATTTCAAATTAAAGCAACAAATATTGAAATTGTTAACCAATACTAGAAGAGAAGTTGGCTCAAGTTCCTCTTTTTCTTTAAAACTAAAAAATACCATAATTTTTTGCTTGTGAAAGAAAAAAAGGGATGATGAAGAACTCGAAGCTGTTGTGGCCGGAGAGCAAGGTCGTCCGTTGATTGATGGTTGAAAGTCGAAAAAAAACTCAAAGCCCAACTAGTTGTTCCCGAAGGGTTGAAGTCACCGGGGGATTTAAAGAAGAAATTTGCAGAACTGTTGTTGGGAGAAACTGAGAGAGAAAAGAGACGGTTGATGATTTGGAGAGGAGAAAGGTGTGTGTTGATTTGTATTTTTGAAAAGATTAGAAAGTTTTGAAAATATTAATCAAATTCACACTTAACTTAATCAAGTTTCCTAATTATATTTGACCCTTTAAGTTGGTCAATGTCATCAATCCTTCATTCAAGACTTAAATGACACCTTTTCTTCAATTTTCTCAAGTGTCACATCACCTCTCTAATGTCTAGAATTATCTACATATACATTAAATTACTTACCATTATCATTTAAAGATAAATGACTTTCCTTTTTAGATAAATCATAATCCATATACATATAAGATATGGATAGATTGTTGCATTATCATTTTTAGTCACTTAACTAATCATAATTTAAAAAGAAAAATAAATAAATGACTTTCCTAAGCATATACAGAGTGTCATATATGTTACCTCTTATGAGATAAATTACATGCCATAATCATTTAAGTCTGCTTATAAATAATAATTTTAAAAGAGAAAGGATAAATGACTTTCCTAAAAATATTTAGAGAGTGTCATATTACCTCTCTAGTGAGATAGATTGTTTGTCATAATTATTTTTATCCATCTAATCAATCATTGTTTTAAAATAAAAAATATAAATGACTTT
This sequence comes from Capsicum baccatum var. pendulum, assembly GCA_030864225.1. Taxonomy (NCBI): domain Eukaryota; kingdom Viridiplantae; phylum Streptophyta; class Magnoliopsida; order Solanales; family Solanaceae; genus Capsicum; species Capsicum baccatum. The sequence goes on along the minus strand of CM061556.1, from coordinate 28,906,317 downwards.
TCTAATCATACAAAAATAGTGTCACATTATCTCTCTTATGAGAAAGAGTACCTGTCATAATTATTTTATCCATTAAGTTAATCATAGCTTTTTTAAAAAAATAAAAAAGATAAATGACTTTCCTAATCATATATAGTGAGTGATAGAGCGTCATTTCACCTCTTATAAGATAGATTACCCGTCATAATCATTTAGTTAATTAATTAATCATATTTTTAAAAGTAAAAAGATTAATGATATTATAAGCATATAGAGCGTGTGTCATGTTACCTTTCTTATGAGATAGATTTCTTGCTATAAACATTTTAGACACCTAACTATCATAATTTTAAAAGAAAAAGGATAAGTCACTTTCCTAATCATACATAGAGAGTGTTATATTACTTTTCTTATGAGATAGATTATCTGTCATAATCATTTAAGTCACCTAGTTAATCATAATTTCAAAAGAAATTAGATATGTAACTACCCTAATCATATATGGGCAGTATAATGTTATCTCTTATGAAATAGATTACCTGCCGTAATTATTAAAGTCAACTAATTAATCATAATTTTAAAAGAAAAAAAGATAAATGATTTTTCTAATCATATATTGAGAGTATCATGTTATCTCTTATGAGATAGATTACCTATCATTATAATTTAAGTCACCTAATCAATCATAATTTAAAAAAGAAAAAATGATAAATAACTTTCCTAAGCATATAGAGGAATGTGATGTTACCTCTCTTCTGAGATAGATTACTTATCATAATTAATCATTTAAATCGCCTAATTAATCATGATTTAAAAGACAAAAGATAAATGACTTTCCTAATTATATATAGGGAGTATCGTGTTATCTCTTATGAAATAGATTTCTTGCCACAATCATTTAACTCGCCTAATTAATCAAAAATTTAAAAAGAAAAAAGATAAATGACTTTTCTAGTTAATCATATATAAAGGGTATCATGCACCTTTTATAAAGAAATAGATTACCTACCATAATCATTTAGATCACCTAATAGTATGTAAGAACCCGCAGAATCCTAGATGTTTGAGTCCTATAAAGCATGCTAAAAGGGATCCTAGACTTACACAGTTTCAGCTAACTGTTAGGACTTAGTCATTTCTAAAGCTCTCAAACTTTGAGAAATTTATTTACGACCTTAGAAAGCTAGTTTTTAAGTTTATTCATGATCGGGGGAGTCAATAGTACATCTCGAATGAGTTTTGGAATTTTCGGACAGGCATAAGAGCGTTTTTGAAACTCCAAAACAGTGGATCAGGGCGATTAGCCCGTGGCGCCCTGCCCAGAGCGGCGCTCCAGAGCCCACGACGCCCTGCCCAGAGCGGCACTCCAGAGCCCACAACGCCCTAGCCAGTCCAGCCCGGGTAAATTTTGCAATTTTGTTTCGCATTTTTAAGGGCTAATGGGTCATTTTTCCTTCACCCAATAGCTCCATAACACGGGATTAAAGCCCCAAATAGCATAATTACTGATCCTTTTCACAAAATCCTCTTAAGGAAAAGCCCTAGCTTCATCAAGTTCAAGAATCAAGTCTCAAGAACTCACTCCAATCTTCATTAAATTATCAATCAAGGTATGTTAGGTGTTCATTCATGGGTTTCTTTCACCCATGGAGTCTAAGAACCCTATTTAAACATACAAGTTTGTAGATTTATGATTTTCATGCTTGAAGTTGATTGTATTCATGTTCATGGTCTTAATTGGGTTTCAATTCATGATTTAATTACAAGTCTCATGATATTAAAATAGTTTGTATGGGGAATTTTATGAATTACATGGTAAACCCTTGAATTTACAATTGATTATTGTATTCATGATGTTCATGAGTTGACTAGTATTATGTGAAAATAACCATGCTCCCCAAGTGTTTGATAAAATGCTTATGTGAATTGACTAGTGAAAGCATGACATGTTAATATGTGATCCCATTCATGTACAAGCTCCCGTATATCAAGTGTTTGGCAAAATGTCTAAATAAATGCATTGTTAGTAAGCTAGTATTATTATGTTCTTAAGGTTATGCTATGTTTTACTTTCCATGCTATCGAGTCCTGGGGGCATTAAATACTCAAAAATCTAATTGTTGACCTAGAGCTACAGTAGCTATAGAATAGTGTCAGAAATATCGTGATCAGCAGTATTTATTCAGATATCAGAACTCAGTGAACTCAGTCCATTTCAGTCAGTTAACACGATCAGTAAAAGTTCAATCAAGCCCAGTATATTTTAGAAATCAATCCAGTATCAATTCAGTTAGGAGTTGGATTCAGCACCGAGCGAACCCAAGGATAGGGACTCACCTGCCAGTAGAGGATGTGATCCTTAGAAGCAAGCCTTGCATTCCAGAACTACGTAGCCAACATAGGTTGAGACATCAACCTTCCAGTTGAGGGTTGATGAGGTGTCTTACCTGCCAGTTGAGGTTACCACCATTCTCATTCAGAGCACCTTCCAGATGAGGGTGACTCAGCAACTGTCTTTAAAAGAAGCTTATGATCTCCTCAAGATTCAATCAAGCAACTTATCACACTCAAAAGGATCGGTTGGATCATCATAGATTTTAATGTTGATTGGATAGTTGAGGTTGGTCGAGATCTTGACATCCCCCTTATTAACTTCAGTGTCTTCACAACTTCTATATGGGTCTTCTTCGGGCCACAGAAACCTCAATGTAAAAGATGCATGTATAATTGTGGTTATATATAGTTTCTCAAAAGTAGAAGGCGATTACTTAGAGGCTCATAAGAGAATATACGGGAAGCCAGAGATTCTGGTAGGATTGCTTCCACCTGAAGAAATATCAATGGATGAAAGAACTCTTGCCGGTTATCCAGATTGTAGGAGTTTGTAATGAATACAACCTTAATAAGGATCAACTAAATGAAATAGAAAATGGAGTACAACTCTTAGGACAACCATTTTTTTGGATATTACAGAAGCTTAATTGGGTTTTGAACGACATTGATGCTTTGCCATCAGACTTTGGCAAAGCAACGAAGGGGGGAGGGTTGGTGCATACTAGTTGGGCACCACAAAAGGAAATTTTAGTGCATTCATTAATTAGAGGATCTTTATTTCACCGGGGATGGGGTTCAACCATTGAAACATACAACATAAAGATGTTCTTGTGTTGCTTTTCATTTTTTATTAGGGATTGAATGTGAGGTTATTAGTAGAGAAAGGTATGGAAATTGAGGCTAGAAGAAACAAATAAGATGAATTATTTAGTGGAAATGATATAGCAATGTCATTAAGAGAAGTGATGAATTCAGATAAAGGGAAAGAGCTAAGAGCTCGAACAAGAAAGGCTATTGTTATTTTTCGTGATTGATAGCATAATGACTCCTACTTTAAAAGTTTTATTGAATATTTGAAAAGTTCATAATATCAAATTTAAAAACTACATGACTTTTCTGATCAAAAGAATACCACACACGAAAAATTGAAAAAAATCCTCAATTTTAGTATTTCGCTCATATGTCAAAAAAAACCACACCCGCCCCTCCAAATAAACATAATCTATTTAGTAGATCTTCAGGGGTTTCCCCAAGAATTTTTTCCCAAAACCCACTCCGACGCATGCAACCCCGTCAATCTATAGGCTAACACACACACACAAAAATTGCAAAAAACTCTTAATTTTTGGTATTTTACTCATATGTCTTAAAAGAACCTCTGTATATCCCTCTAAACCAACACGCTCCATTTAATATGTCGTTAGGGGAGCGACCATGAAGTTTTGCAAAAAACCCACTCCGACACTCACACCCCTCATCGATCTATAGGCTAACATATATGGAAAATCGGAAAAAAATTCTTAATTTTAAGTATTTCACTCATATGTCTTTCAATGTTTTTGGGTACACAGAATCTGTATTTTGGAAAAACTACTTCAACACAAGTTCAAGAATAAATTAAGAACACTTATGAAGTTTTTCAACACCTTCAACACAAGATCAAAATGACCTTTCAAAGTAGTGTGTTTTCAGTATTTTAAAGAAAAATAGATGAAGCAAAAAAAGCCAAGTCCTCCTAATTCACGGAGTGTCCTTAAAAAAATAATTCCCCTTAATTACCCGAGGTTACGTAATTTTCCTCCCAGGATAAAATAACTTCACAACCAGAATGTAGTAGTACCTCAAACTTTCTGGTTTTCTTCGAACTCACTCAACGGGAGATGATCACACAGAGTTTTTAGAAGCAAGAGAATATTTTTCTTATACAGAAATTTTTCATACTAAACTTGTGGAAAAATGCAGGTTTATATAGCCATAAAGTGACCATTTCGAAAGGTGGAAATGGTTCATCCGAAAAGGTGTATCCTTTGGAAGAGTCATGTCTGTACATTCGAAACATTGTGTCTTTTTCTGAACAGACACAACTATCCGAACAGTCACTCATTTTCCAAAATAATGTGTCTTTTCCTCAAAGGGTTGTGTCCCTCCATTTTCCATTCATACCAATTGAACCCAACAATCCCCCACATGAATGAGGAATGACTGGTCTTTATAAAACTTTACGGACAAGTATGTGATCATCAAGCAAACACTGATTGTATTTGGATAAGTGGGTTTCCCTTTAAACTTTTCATAGTGAACATGCATCAAATCACTTGGTCAATCAATAGATTTGATATCTTTGAACCGTTAAGCTTTAATGTATACCTAGACAACACATTTCACACAACCAGCCTTTTACCATTTATGGTTCTCACGATTTTGTTCGTTTCAGCCATGAACCTGTCCCGGTCTCATGAGAGCTTACAGAATAGGCCTTTACTAATATTATCCTTGAAGCGGCTTTGAATTCACCCTCACATAAATGATTTCTAAATGTTCAATCCTATAGATTAAACTATTTGGTTAAATATGCCAAATTTAGATAATCATTAAAAGACTTTATACCATAAGTCTTATACTTGTTTACTAAATACTGTCTACATCATGAAAATAGATTGGGTATATTGACAATGTTGAACCTGTCAAACAAAACTTTGTTTGATCTCCTTAAACGTAGCTCTTGGGATCTCCAGTCTGCTAGGTAGAGTTATCGTCATGCTGACTTGTCCTAGGCCATAAACCCATTCCCTTAGATGTCCTTTCAACTCCTTCTCTAGATAGGCCTTTTGTAAGTGGATCCGACACATTATCCTTTGACTTTACATAGTCAACAGTGATAATTCCACTAGAGAGAAGTTTTCTAACGATATTATGTCTCCGTCTTATGTCACTAGATTTACCGTTGTACATCATGCTCCCTGCCCTACCTATTGCTACTTGACTATCATAGTGTATGCATACTGGTGCCAATGGTTTGGGCTAATAAGGAGTATCTTTCAAGAAATTCTGAAGTCATTCTGCTTCTTCACCAGCTTTATCTAACATGATAAATTCTGATTCCATCGTAGAGCGAGCAATACATGTCTATTTGGACAATTCCAAGAGACTGCTCCTCCACCTATTGTAAATACGTATCCACTCGTGGATATTACTTCATTTGAACCGGTGATCTATTTTTCATCACTATATCCTTCAAGTACCGCAGGATATTTATTATAATGCAAAGCATAGTTTTGGGTGTATTTAAGATACCCCAAAACTCTTTTCATTGCCATCCAATGAATTTTGTTGGGATTATTCATGTACCAACTCAACTTACTAATAGCGCATGCTATGTCTGGTAGTGTACAATTCATTATATACATTAAACATCTCAATACTCTTGTGTACTCCAATTGTGAGTCACATTTGTCTTTATTTTTTTGAAGTGTGAAGCTCACATCCAATGGAGTCTTGGCAATACCAAATTCAAAATACTTAAATTTTTCAAGTGTTTTTTTATATAATGAGACTGTGACAATGCCAACCCTTGTGGAGTTCTATGGATTTTTATTCCTAAGATCACATCCGAAATTCCAAGATCTTTCATATCGAACTTGCTCTCGAGTATTTGCTTTGTGGCCTTTATGTCAGGAATGTCTCTACTGATGATCAACATATCATCCACATATAAGCAAATAATGACTTGGTGATTTGGAGTGTATTTAATGTAGACGCACTTATCACATTCATTTATCTTGAACCAGTTTGCCAACATGATTTGGTCAAACTTCACATACCATTATATGGGTGTTTGTTTTAGTCCATACAATGACTTTACAAGTTTAGACACCTTATTTTTTTTTCCAGGAACCACAAAACCCTCGGGTTGTTCCATATAGATTTCTTCCTCCAATTCTCCATTTAGGAATGTTGTTTTTACATCTATTTGATGGATTTCAAGACCATATACCGCCGCCAAGGCAATTAATATTTGAATCGGCGTTATCCTTGTTACTGGCAAGTATGTATCAAAGTAATCAAGGTCTTCTTTCCATTTGAAGCTTTTTACTACAAGTCCTTATTTGTAATTGTCAATGGTACCATCCGCTTTTATTTTACTATTAAAGATTCATTTAGAACCTAAAGTCTTATTTAATGGAGGAAGATCAACCAACTCTCACGTATGGTTGCTTAAGATTGAATCAATCTCACTATTGACTGCCTCTTTACAAAAAGATGAGTCTAACGACAACTTTGCTTCCTTAAATGTTTAAGGCTCATTTTCTAAGAGAAAAGTTACAAAATCCGATCCAAATGAAGTTGATATTCATTGACATGTACTGTATCTTGGATTCTCATCATTATGTACATCCTCACTTGGTTCATCTCGAGGTTGTTTAGACCCCCCACTAGACTATTCATGTTTAGTTTTTTACGGATAAATATGTTTAAAGAATTCAGCATTATTTGATTAAATTACCATATTTTCATTGATATCCGGATGTTCGAATTTAGAATCAAAATCCAACATGCTTTACTACTTTTAGCATATCTTATGAACACACAGTGCATCGTCTTAGGTCCTATCCTTACTCTTTTAGGCATAGGGACTTGGACCTTCGCTAGACACCCCCCACACTTTGAAATATTTCAAGTTGGATCTTCTTTCTTCTCATTTTTCATATGGAATTAATTGTGTCATACTATGTGTCACTCTATTGAGTATTCAGTTAGATGTAAGGATAGTTTCTCCCTTACAAGTTTTGCGGTAAACCTGAACTTATTAGTAAGGCATTCATCATTTCCTTCAAGGTTTGATTTTTTATTTTCCCAATTCCATTAGATTAAGGTGAATACAGGGTCGTAGTTTGATGGATAATTCCATTCTCTACACATATTTATGCAAAGGGAGATTCATATTCTCTGCCCCTATCACTTCTTATCGTTTTGATTTTTTTCTCCAACTAATTTTCAACTTCTATTTTATATTGCCTAGACGCATCTATATCTTCATCCTTACTGTTTAGAAAATAGACATAACAGTATTTAGTGCAATCATCAATAAAAGTTATAAAATATTTTTTCCCGCCACGAGATGGTGTTGACTTCATATCGCAAATGTCAGTGTGGATTAAGTCTAAGGTCTTGGAATTTCTTTCAACGGACTTATACGGATACTTAACATACTTTGATTCCACACACGTTTGACCTTTTGATTTATTACACTCAAAGTTTGGCAAAACTTTTAAGCTAATTATTTTTTGTAAGGTTTTGTACTTGACATGTCCTAAACGACTATGCTACAAATCGTTTGACTCTAGCAAGTAAGAAGAAGCCTCAACTTTCTTCATTTCAACAACCATTACATAAAGTTTGAAAAGTCCCTCATTGAGGTAGCCCGTTCCTGCACATGTTTCATTCTTGCTTATTACAACTTTCTCCAAAACAAACACACACTTAAACCCATTTTTAATGAGAAGTGTCGTCGACACTAAGTTTTTCCTAATAGTAGGAACATGGAGAACATTGTTGAGAGTCAACACCTTGCCAAAAGTTATTTTTGGGAATATCTTCCCACTTCCTTCAACCTTGGTTGTTATATTATTTCCCATGAATATCACTTCTTTGGGACCAATGGAATCATAAGTAGAAAAAGCTTCTTTGTCCACTCAAACATGTCTAGTGGCTCCTAAATTAAACCATCATTCATTTAGATATACAACTAGATTGTTTTCAGTGATCAATCATATCACATAGAATTTCAATTTTTCTAGTTGTTTCCAACATGTTTATCTAATCTCTTTTCTTGTCCAAAAGACTTCTTCATCTTCTTATTATTTGGAGCATCATCCTTAACAGGATTTGCAACCATCATTGATGATTTTTCATTCAACTCATTATCCTTATCTTTCTTGGAATGACTCATAAGATCTTCCAAATCAGGCAATTGATTTCTAATCATTATTATTATTATTATTTAAGAATATGAGGATCTATACTTGTGAACTTTTGCATTTCAAGTTTTCCCAGTCAAAATGACATCAATTGTTGTCATTCTTTGAAGTTCATACCAAAATATTTTTTTATTTCTCTGTCGTTTTCATTGCTAGAGCAATACCTGAGCGACTTAATGATGCAACATTGGTAGTCGTTGGGACAACACCATTAACAACCAAATCAATTTATTGTTCAGTTTCATTCATCATTTTCTTGTCAATCTTTGACATACTCTTTCGTATTTTAGAATACTAACAATAAAGAATTTAATCTTTATCCAAAATATTTCTAGTCAATAATGAAGTTTTTATATCTTCAAATCATCAACCGAATGAACTATGAAATATAACAAAGTTTTTATGACTTCAAATCATAATCAAATTCAAACAGAGTGAAATCCCACAGATTTTAAACTCTAGAAACCAATACAGAGATCTTAATGAATCGGTGAAGTTTCTATATTCTTCAAATCGAATTCTTATAATAATTTCTCAATAAAAATTTTATATTCTTCTGATCGAGGGAGTAGAAATCAAAAGATTTTTGTCTCCACAAAATCAGACTCAATACAGATTAACCAAATACTTGATTTATAAATGGCGATAAATATTTTCTCTTCACCAAACAAGCAGAAAAATAAATATTTTTATACTTTCCTTTATGTTGTTTTCCTCAATTTTGATAAAATCTGTATTTTTTAATAATAACTTCAAACATATGTTCAAGTTAACATATGAACAATCAAATGAAGTTTTAACTCTGTATTTACAACTATGAACTTCTAACAATAAGTTCAACCCAACTTATGAACATCAGCGAAATGAAGTTCAAACTATTTTGTAGAAAATAGCAAAATCAAATGTTAAGAACTTCAACACAAGTTCAACCAACTTATGAACTATCAAAATGAAGTTTCAAGAACTTCAAACACAAGTTCAAAAAGTTAAAGAACTACCAATATAAAGTTCAACTATTTTACTGTAAAAACAATAAAAGAAACAAAATAGATTAGTAAAGTTATTTCCTTAAGATTGTTGTCTTTCAATATTTTTGGGTACAGAGAATCTATATTTTAAAAAAACTACTTCAATACAAGTTCAAGAATAAATCAAGAACACTTATGAAGTTTTCTAACACCTTCAACACAAGATCAAAATGACCTTTCAAAGAAGTGTGTTTTCAGTATTTTAAAGAAAAATAGAGAAAGCAGAAAAGGCCAAGTCCTCCTAATTCACGGAGTGTCCTTAAGAAAATAATTCCCCTCAAGTACCCGAGGTTACGAAATTTTTCTCCAAGGATAAAATCACTTCACAACTATAATGTAGTAGTACCTCAAACTTTCTGGTTTTCATCGAACTCACTCAACAGGAGATGATTTGTAATACCCCAGAAAATTTTTCATTGAAATTTTGTACTTAAACGTGTTGGGTTCTATCTTCTAAAATGAATTATAAATTTTTCGTGTGGAATATCTTAGATTATGACCCACCATTTCGTATAGTATCGAATAAGCTTTCCAACAATATGTGGATCATCCAAAACAGACACCCGAACGACGAGTTATGAACATTTCGATCGAACCATGAATAGTTGTGAACAGTAAAATGTGCAGGAAATAGTACTGAGGTCTGGCGTATTTTTGCTCCAACTTTAAACGATCATTACTCCTTGTACATAATGATCTGGGTGATCTACTATATATCAACGGAAAGCTCTGCGAGTCCTCTTTCCAATGAAATTGGTTCATCCAATTTGTCTATCGGAGCAAAAAAGTTATGGTCGATCTAATTCAGCCTATCAAAAGTGAATTTTTGGGTCAACTTCAAATGATCATAACTCCTCGTACACATTGATCTAGGTGAGATACTATATATCAACGGAAATATATGAGAGTCCTCTTTCTAATAAAATTGATTTCATCCAATTTGAATATCAGAGTAAAACGTTATGGTTGATCTACTTCAGACTATCAAAACAGTCCACCAAAGGACAGATTCAAGAATTTTTTTGATTTTTAGGAGCTTTTTCGTCATTCCCCCTCACCCAAAATTCATTCAAACCCTATATTAAAGCCTATAAGAAGTATTATATGTTATATTTCATCAAATTCCCTCAAAAAAAAACCCTAAGCTCCTACATCCAACTTCAAGAACCTCCAAAGTTCACCATTAATTCTGCAAATTTATTCAAGATTCCAGGTTCCTAGTTCAAGAACTTCAAGAACCTCCAAAGTTCACCATTAATTCTGAAAATTTATTAAAGATTCCAAGTTTTTAGTTTAAGAACCTCCAAAGTTCACCATCATTCAAAGGCATGATTAACATCTCAAAAATGAGTATCGATCTAAAGTTCATCATTCAAGGTATGTGGAGTTTTTCAACAAGAACTCTCTTTCGTTCTTGTGCCCAAAAGTAATTTTCTTTACAAAGGCATGATTTTTATTTGATTTTTACAAATTTGAAGCATGAACCCATATCTTATGATAATTATTATAAAATCTTGATTGTTTATGATTTTAAAAGATGAATTTACATGTGTGGAGATATAAAGCATGAATCTTGAACGATATTTATCATGATTTTGATATTTGGGTCGTGAATCCCCATTGGAAATTATGGTTTTTTTTTTGAGAAAGTGTGTGTTATAAGCACGTTGATTTTGAATATTTGAGATATTTTGAATGATTTGACCTTTTGGTCTTAATGGAGTTGTTTTAAACTCAAGTGTGGAAGAAAACCACAACGTGGTTGATTTTGATAGATAGGAAGCATGATGGCTCCCGATATATATTTATATATTACTGAAATTGTTTTGTTGTGGATTATCTTTGAAATGATATGAGCTAATTTTGAGAGAAATCTTTAGCATCGAGTGGGAGGTATAAAGTGACCTTACTTCCCTAGAACTGCGTACCCCCATAGGACGTGAGCCTGAGGCTGATTTATATAGTGATCACTAGTGTTTTTGGATTGATATTGGAAGTCCTACTCCGATGGAAAGGATAGGACGGCTCTCCCCAATGTTGGTTGTACGTTGGACTCCATGTGGCTCACATGGTTTATGTCGGTTATAGGATCTCCCAGTGTGTGTGTGTGTTTCCTTGTGTCTATGGTGAACGGTGAAGTGATTTGAAAGTGGATTTGTGAAAGTTATTCTTTCGAAAGATTTAAATGATATTTACATTATGATAATTGATATTCTTGATGAACTGAAAGTGATTGACAAATTATATGATGACTCACATGTGTTATTATACTTATTTCATCCTCTCATAATTATGATGATTTTCTTCGGGCTATATGAGTCTTTCATACATCCTGCATATGTCTTATAAATATTTATGATGATGATGTTTATACAACTGCGTACACCCCCATATACTCGGTTCCTTTCCATGGTACTGACCCACATCTTTGGATGTGGGCTGTATTTTCTCAAAATGTAGGTTTAGGTGCTCAGTTCCAGGTTCGACAGTGATTCTTCGGGCATTCTATTCTATATCCTCTGTTATGGTGAGTCCTTATGTTCCGAGGACGTGATGTCTGATGTTGGTTTCATGGAATTGTTTACATTTGATAACTGAGTATGAGTCAGTTGGGGTATGTCTCAATGGCTTGCTGGTTTTATTGATTTTCTTAGAGGCTTGTCAAACTAGTATAGATGTTGGGAGTTGACTAATAAGTCGTATTTTGTTATCTTTCTGAAATTCTTTTATTCTTGGATGATGATTACTCTATTGATATTTGAGGGTTATTTATGGAAACCCCGTTGATTTGTGTTGAACTGAATGAAAATGGCTCAAAGGTTTAGCTTGGGGCTACTCAGAGCCTCAAGCACCATGTGATGTTCCGGGACCCATTTTCTGGGGCATTACAAACTTGGTATCAGAGCCTAAGGTTTTAAGGTATCCTAGGGAGTCTGACAAGCTGCGTTAAGTAAAGTCTTGATCAGTGGTGTGTAGCGCGCCAAATCTATGAGCAAGAGGCTACAAGACGTTTTAGAAAAAATGTGATTCTTTCTTTCAGAAGTCTATCGTGCTTAAAGTGTCTCTCTCTACTATTGATTCGTGCTCTCCTCTTTCAGAAATATGCCTCCACATCAAGCGAGAAGAAATAATGATGGTCAGTAACCTCAACCCGTTGACCCATTGAATAAAAATATGTCTCATACTAAATTTCGGGCAGTCTTTCAGGTGCTGGCCCAAGCTGTTACTGCAAATATTCAGGCCAACCCAGCCCCGACTCCACAGCAGCAGGAAGGTGATTCAGCTGCTGCCAGGATCCGTGACTTTATGTGGATGAATCTACCAAAATTTTATGGGTCCAAGTCTGATGAGGATCCACGGTTGTTTTTAGATGAGGTACGAAAGATTACTCAGGTGATGCATATATCTGAGGAACATAGTGTGGAGTTGGCTGCGTATAGGTTGAAAGACCTTGCTTATGATTGGGTTGTTGCTTGGAGGAAAGGTAGAGGTGAGATATTTATCCCTACAACTTGGCAAGAGTTCCAGGATGTATTCCTGGATAAGTTTTTCCCTTTGGAGATGAGAGAGGTAAAGGTGGAAGAGTTTATGAACCTACTACAGGGCTCTATGACTGTTAGGGAGTACTGTCTAAAGTTCAATCAGTTGGCCAAGTATGCTCCTGACTTAGTGGCTGATAATCGGGCTAGTATGAGTAAGTTTGTGATTGGAGTGTCTAGTTATGTGGTTAAGGAGTGTAGGTCTGCTATGCTGTATAGTGAGATAAATCTTTGTAGGCTAATGACTCATGCCCAACAGATTGAGGCAGATAAGATTAAGGAGAGAGATAGAATAAGAGGGAATAAGAGAGCTAGGTCCGAGCAGCACGGACAAGGCCAAACTAGATCATAGAAAGGGAGTCGCCCTCAATATCAGGATCATTCGTCTATGCCAGCACCGTTATCTGCTAGTGCTCCCATTCCTAAAGGTAGGCAGGAGCAAGGTAGTAGGTCATATGTATCCAGGTCCTAGTACAGTGCTGGCAGTAAGCCAAATCTTCCCCTGTGTCCTAAGTGTGGTAGGGCTCATTTGGATGAGTATTGGGGTGAGAAGAGGGGTTGTTTCCGGTGTGGTAACATGGGTCACAGAGTTAGAGATTGTCCACAGAATGGACAAGGGCTTCGTGACTATCGCCCTCAAACCCAGACTCAGACTATTAGTGCTCCAGTTCCAGCGACTCGCCCAGCCCCATCTCAGAGCGCCTCTTCTAGCAATGCTGGTGGGCAGTGCCAAAATAGATTTTATGCTTTACCATCCTGCTAGGAATAGGAGGACTCTCCCGATGTTGTTACTGGTATGCTTCATATATTTCAGTTTGATGTGTATGCTTTGTTGGATCCTGGATCCAGTTTCTCATATGTTACACCTTTGATTGCTGTGAATTTTGAAATGAGTCCTGAGATTATTCTTGAGCCTATCCTAGTTTCTACCCCAGTGGGTGATTCGATTGTTGCCCAGAAAGTGTTCTGTTACCGTTCTTCATAGAGTCTTGTTAGCTGATCTAATTGAGTTAGACATGGTAGATTTTGATGTGATTCTAGGTATGGACTGATTGTATTCTTCTTATGCCTCTATTGATTGTCGAACCCGAGTAGTCAAGTTTCAGTTTTCGGGTGCATCCGTGTTTGAGTGGTCTGGGAATTCTGTGTCACCCAAGAGTTATTTTATCTCTTACGTCAAAGCTAGAAAGCTTATTTCCAAGGGTTGTATTTACCATTTGGTTAGATTCAAAGACACTAAGTCTGAGACTCCAACTCTTCAATTTGTTAACATCGTCAATGAGTTTTCTGATGTCATTCTGGATGATCTCTCAGGGATACCTCCTGATAGAGAGATAAAGTTCGGGATTGATCTTCTTCCCGATACTCAGCGCATTTCTATTCCTCTTTACTGTATGGCCCCTGCAGAACTTAAGAAGTTGAAAGAGAAACTCAAAGATCTACTAGATAAGGGTTTCATAAGGCCCAGTGTTTCTCCTTGGGGTGCTCTTGTGTTGTTTGTGAGAAAGAAAAATGGCTCTTTGCGTATGTGCATTGATTACCGCCAACTGAATAAAGTCACCGTCAAAAATAAGTACCCCCTTTCGAGAATAGATGATTTGTTTGACCAATTGCAAGGTGCAAGTTATTTCTCAAAGATAGACCTTCGTTCTGGCTATCATCAACTCAAGGTTAGGGAGTGTGACATCCTGAAAAAACACTTTCCGAACTCGTTATGGCCATCTTTAGTTTCTCGTTATGTCTTTCGAGTTAACTAATGCCCCAGTAGCTTTCATGGACCTCATGAATTGAGTGTTCAGACCATATCTGGATATATTTGTCATAGTGTTCATCGATGATATACTGGTGTACTCCTGTAGTGAGGATGAATATTCTGATCATCTTCGAACTTTCTTGCAAACCCTTAGAGATCACAAGTTATTTGCCAAGTTTAGTAAGTGTGAGTTTTGGCTAAGGTCAGTTGCGTTTCTGGGTCATATCATTTCTTCTAAGGGTATTAGAGTTGATCCCCAAAAGACTGAAGCTGTTAGAAATTGGCCTAGACCTATTTCTCAGATTGATATCCGAAGATTCTTGGGTTTAGCTGGCTATTACTGCCGTTTTGTTGAGGGTTTTTTCTCTATAGTGTCTCCTATGACTCGGTTGACCCAAAAGAAAATGAAGTTCTTGTGGTCCGAATCTTGTGAGAAGAGTTTTCAGGAGTTGAAGACTCGACTCACTTCATCCCCTGTTTTGACTTTGCCTGATGATGTTGATGGTTTTGTGGTGTACTATGATGCTTCGAGAGTTGGGTTGGGTTGCTTATTAATGTAGAAGGGTAAGGTGATAGCTTATGCTTCTAGACAGTTGAAACCCCATGAGAAAAATTACCCCACCCATGACCTTGAGTTAGCTCCTGTTGTGTTTGCTTTGAAAATCTGGAGACACTATTTGTATGGTGTCCATGTTGATGTTTTCACTGATCATAAGAGTCTGCAGTATATGTTTACCCAGAGAGAATTCAATCTTAGGCAGAGACGATGGTTAGAATTGTTAAAAGACTATGATATAAGTGTATTGTACCATCCGAGCAAGGCCAATGTTGTGGTGGATGCCTTAAGTAGAGTGTCCATGGGTAGCGTTTTGCATGTGGTAGAAGGTAAGAAAGAGTTGGCTCGTGATGTACATCGCTTGGCTAGATTGGGGGTTAGATTGTTTGACTCTGCTGAAGGTAGTATAGGGGTTCAGAGTAGTTCTGAATCTTCCTTGGTTTCGAAAGTGAAGGAAAAGCAATGCTTAGATACTAGTTTGGTCAGACTGAAGGAGTCAGTCAATGACCAAAAAGTAGAGGTTTTCTCCCAAGGGGGAGATGGTGTGTTGAGATTGCAGGGTAGATTGTGTGTCCCGAATGTTGATGATCTGAGACAGAGGATTATGGCTGAAGCGCACGGGGCGCGATATTCTATTCATCCTGGTGCCACCAAGATGTACTGAGACTTGCGGGAAATCTATTGGTGAAGTGGAATGAAGAAAGATATAGCAGCGTTTGTAGCTAAGTGTGCAACATGCCAACAGGTTAAGGTTGAACACCAAAGACCTGGTGGTATGATGCAAGAGTTTAGTATTCCCACGTGGAAGTGGGAAGATATAAATATGGACTTCGTGATTGGTTTACCTCCTTCCCGACGCCATCATGATTCCATTTGGGTTGTGGTTGATAGGTTGACTAAGTCTGCTTATTTCTTGCTTGTTCATACTTCATATACTGTTGAGGATTATGCTAGATTGTATATCCGAGAGCTCGTCAGACTGCATGGAGTTTCCTTGTCTATCATTTCGGATAGGGGTACTCAGTTTACTTCGTAATTTTGGAAAGCTTTTCAGAAAGGTGTTGGTACCCAAGTGCTTTTGAGTTCTATTTTTCATCCGCAGACCGATGGTCAGGTTGAGCGGACCATCCAGACCTTAGAGGATATGTTGAGAGCTTGTGCATTTGACTTTAAGGGAAGGTGGGATGATCACTTACCGTTGATAGAGTTTGCTTACAATAATGGTTTCCACTCTAGTATTGGCATGGCTCCGTTTGAAGCCTTATATGGAAGGAAGTGTAGATCACCCATAGGTTGGTTCGAGGTGGGTGAAGCGGTTGTGAGTGGTCCTGATTTGGTATTTGAGGCTATGGAAAAAGTTAAGTTGATTAGGGAAAGGTTTAGTCATCAGAAGTCATATGCGGATGTTAGAAGGAGAGACCTTGAGTTTGAAGTTGGTGACCTAGTGTATCTACCCATGAGGGAGGTGAATAGATTCGGAAAGAAGGGGAAGCTTAGTCCCCGTTATGTTGGTCCTTACAAAATTCTTAGCCGTGTTGGTAAGGTAGCTTATGAGGTCGAGTTTCCTTTCGAGTTGTCCTCTGTTCATCCAATATTCCATGTCTCCATGCTTAGAAAGCATATTAGGGATGTTGTGGTAGTGGATTCCTCTATGAGTGCTGACATTCAAGAAAATCTTTCTTTTGATGAGATTCTTGATTTCAGTGTCCGAAGACTAAGGAACAAAGAAGTTCCCTTGGTCAAGGTGTTGTGGCGAAACCAATCTGTTGAGGGTGAAACTTGGGAAGCTGGGGCGGATATGCGATCCAAGTACCCGCACCTATTTTCCACAAACTCCGATCAAGTCGAAAGTACCGTTCTTTCCTAAATCATGCACTTTTGATAAAAGTTGCAGCAGTTCAGCTGTCATTTATTAAGTGTTTAGCTGTAGTTTCTTGAATTTATACATTCTATGTTGCATTCGGAGTGAGAAACGATGTGGTGATGAGTAAAATAAATGGTTCCAGATGTATGCTCTATTCCCTATCTAATCTTGGCATGTCTAGAGTCATTCGAGGACGAATTTTTCCAAGAGTGGATGATATAATACCCCGAGAAATTTTTTGTTGAAATTTTGTGCGTAAACGTGTTGGGTTTTATCTTCTAGAATGAATTATAAATTTTCCGTGTGGAATGTCTTAGATTATGACCCACCATTACGTATAGTATCAAATAATATTACCAACGATATATGGATCATCCAAAACAAACACCCGAGCGACGAGTTATGAACATTCCGATCGAACCGTGAATAGTAGTGAACAGTAAAATGTGCAGGAAAAAGTATTGAAACCTGGTGTATTTTTGCTCCAACTTTAAACGATCATAACTCCTTGTACATAATGATCTGGGTGATCTACTATATATCAATGGAAATATCTGCGAGTCCTTTTTCCAATGAAATTGGTTTCATCCAATTTTTCTATCGGAGCAAAAAAGTTATGGTCGATCTACTTCAGCCTATCAAAAGCGAATTTTTAGGTCAACTTCAAACGATCATAACTCCTCGTACACAATGATCTGGGTGAGATACTATATATCAACGGAAAGATATGATAGTTCTCTTTCTAATGAAATTGGTTTCATCCAATTTGGATATCGGAGTAAAACGTTATGGTTGATCTACTTCAGACTATCAAAACAATCCACCAAAGGATAGATTCAAGAATTTTTTTGATTTATAGGGGCGTTTTGGTCATTCCCCCTCACCCAAAATCCGTCCAAACCCTATATTAAAGCCTATTAGAAGCATTATATATTATATTTCATCAAATTCCCTCAAAAAGAAAATCATAAGCTCCTAAATCCAACTTCAAGAACCTCCAAAGTTCACCATTAATTCTGCAAATTTATTCAAGATTCCAGGTTCCTAGTTCAAGAACTTCAAGAACCTCCAACGTTCACCTTTAATTCTGCAAATTTATTCAAGATTCCAAGTTCCTAGTTCAAGAACCTCCAAAGTTCACCATTAATTCTGCAAATTTATTCAAGATTCCAAGTTCCTAGTTCAAGAACTCCAAGAACCATCATTCAAAGGCACGATTAACATCTAAAAAATGAGTATCGATCTAAAGTTCATCATTCAAGGTATGTGGGATTTTTCAACAAGAACTCTCTTTCGTTCTTGTGCCCAAAAGTAATTTTCTTTACAAAGGCATGATTTTTATTTGAATTTTACAAATTTGAAGCATGAACCCATATCTTATGATGATTATTATGAAATCTTGATGTTTATGATTTTGAAAGATGAATTTATATGTGTGGAGATATAAAGCATGAATCTTGAACGATATTTATCATGATTTTGATATTTGGGTCGTGAATCCCTATTGAAAATTGTGTTTTTTTAGAAAGTGTGTGTTATTAGCACGTTGATGTTGAATATTTGAGATATTTTGAATGATTTGACCTTTTGGTCTTAATGGAGTTATTTTGAACTCGAGTGTGAAAGAAATCCACAACGTGGTTGATTTTGATAGATGGGAAGCATGATGGCTCCCGATGTATATTTATATATTACTGAAATTGTTTTGTTGTGGATTGTCTTTGAAATGATATGAGCTAAGTCCGGGAGAAATCTTTAGCACCGAGTGGGAGGTATAAAGTGACCTTACTTTCCTAGAACTACGTGCCCCCATAGGATGTGAGCCTGTGGCTGATTTATATAGTGATCACTAGTGTTTTTGGATTGATATTGGAAGTCCTACTCCAATGGCAAAGATAGGACGGTTTTCCCCTACGTGGGTTGGATGTTGGACTCCATGTGGCTCACATGGTTTATGTCGGTTATAGGATCTCCCAGTGTGTGTGTTTCCTTGTGTCTATGGTGAACGGTGAAGTGATTTGGAAGTGGAATTGTGAAAGTTATTCTTTCGAAAGATTTAAATGATATTTACATTATGAGAATTGATATTCTTGATGAACTGAAAGTGATTGACAAATTATATGATGGACTCACATGTGTTATTATACTTATTTCATCCTCTCATGATTATGATGATTTTCTTCGAGCTATGTGAGTCTTTCATACATCCTGCATATTTCTTATAAATATTTATGATGATGATGTTTATACAACTACATACACCCCCATATACTCGGTTCCTTTCCATGGTACTGACTCATATCTTCGGATGTGGGCTATATTTTCTTGGAATGTAGGTTTAGGTGCTCAGTTCTAGGTTCGACAGTGATTCTTCGGGCACGCTGTTCTACATCCTCTGTTGTGGTGAGTCCTCATGTTCCAAGGATGTGATGTCTGATGTTGGTTTCATGGAATTGTTTACATTTGATAACTGAGTATGAGTCAGTTGGGGCATGTCTCAATGGCTCGCTGGTTTTATTAATTTTTTTAGAGGCTTGTCAGACTATTATAGATATTGGGAGTTGACTAATAAGTCGTATTTTGTTATCTTTCTGATATTCTTTTATTCTTGGATGATGATTACTCTGTTGATATTTGAGGGTTATTTATGGAAACCCCGTTGATTTGTGTTGAACTGAATAAAAATGGATCAAAGAGTTAGCTTGGGGCTACTCGTAGCCTCAAGCACCATGTGACGCTCTGGGACCCGTTTTCCGGGGCGTTACATGATCACACAGAGTTTTTAGAAGCAAGAGAATATTTATCTTATGCAAAAAAATTTCATACTAACCCTATGGAAAAAATGCAGGTTTATATAGCCATAAAGTGCCCCTTTCCAAAAGGTGGCAATGGTTCATCCAAAAAGGTGTATCCTTTGGAAGATTCATGTCTGTTCATTCGAAACATTATGTCTTTTTCTCTGAACAGACACAACTATCCAAACAGTCACTTCTTTTTCCAAAACAATGTGTCTTTTCCTCAAAGGGTTGTGTCTCTCCATTTTTCATCCATACCAATTGAACCCAATGGGGCGAACTTAAGAATTTTAGCCCAAAACCCACTCCGATGCCCTTACCCACCCAGCACACATAAAAAATTGCAAAAACTTCTCAATTTTTAATATTTCGCTCTTAAGACTTAAAAAAACCTCTACCCGCTCCACCAAACCAAACCAATCCATTTTGTAGGTCACAGAGGAGTGCCCAAAAAGTTTCACGTACGCTCGCACCTCCTTCCCTCCCCCAATAGATCCATAGGCTAACACATACGGAAAATATCCTCAATTTTTAGTATTTCACACATATATATTATCTAAAACATCGTTCCACCCATCCAGCCCATCACAGCCCATTTAATAGGTCGTCAGGGGCTCGACCAAGGAGTTTTGTCCAAAATGCACTCTGACTCCCGCAACCCCCCTCAATCGATCCATAGGCTAATACAAACAAAAAATCATTAAAAATTCTCAATTTTTAGTATTTTTCTAATATGTGCTAAAACAAACCTCTGCCCGTCCCTCCAAATCAACACAATCGATTTAATAGGTCATCAGGGGAGCGCCCAAGGAGTTTCATCCAAAACCACTCCAATGCCCGCAATTCCCATCGATCCATAATCTTAACACATGTAAAATCTCAATTTTCAGTATTTCTCTCATGTGTCGTACAAAAAGCTCTGTCTTCCCCTCCAAACTAACACGGTCTATTTAATAGGTCGTTCGGAGCAAGCTAAAGAAGTTCTGCCCAAAGTCGACTCCAATGCCCCCCAATCTATCCATAGGCTAATACACATGAAAAATTACAAAAGAAAAATCATCAATTTTAAGTATTTCTATCATATGTCTTTAAGGAACCTCCGTGCGACCCTCCAACACGCGATTTATTTAATAGGTCGTCAGTGGAACGACCAAGAAGTTTCACCCAAAACACACTCCAGTGCTCACACCCTCCACCAATCCATAGGCTAACAACACACACGAAAAATCATTAAAAAAATCCTCAATTTTTAGTATTTTGTTCATATGTCCTTAAAAAACATCCCTCCAAACAAACAGAATTCATTTAATAGGTCATTAGGGAAGTGCCTAAGAAGATTCGCCCAAAATTCACTCTGACGCCCGCACCTCCCATCAATTCATAGGGTAACACACACGTAAAATCCCAAAAAATCCTCAACTTTAGTGTTTCACTCATTTTAAGAAAAAACTCTGTCCACCTCTTCAAACTAATACGATCCATTTTATAGGTTGTCAAGGGCGCGCCGAAGAAGTAGCAAACGGAGTACAACTCGCAGGACTACCATTTCTGTGGATATTATAGAAGCCCAATTGGGCTTCGAACGACATTGGTGCTTTGCCATCAGGCTTTGGCGAAGCAACAAGGGGGAAGAGGATTTGTGCATATTTGTTGGGCACCACAAAAGGAAATTTTAGCGCATTCATCAATTGGAGGATCTTTATTTCATGGAGGATGGGGTTCAACCATTGAAACTTTACAACATGGACATGTTCTTGTGTTGTTGCCTTTTGTTTTTTATCAGGGATTGAATGTGAGGTTATTAGTAGAGAAAGACATGGTGATTGAAGTGAAGGGGAACAAAAAAGATGGATCGTTTAGTGGCAATGACATAGCAATGTCATTAAGAGAAGTGATGGTTTCCGATGAAGGGGAAGAGCAGAAAACTCTTTTGTTAGGCTTGTAAAGCCCTTTAAGTAATTCAGATGTTACCAGTATAAGAAGATACTCCTTCTAATTTAGTTTATGCGACATTATTTTCTTATTAATTCATTCTAAAAAAGAATGCATGATACATTTTTATATTTGGAGACTTCTGGTAACAATGAACCCTGTGCATTTGTACTATTTCAAAATTGAGCGATTTTGTCCTCTGTTAAAACTTGAGCGTAATACTACTCCCGTTGTTAGGAAAAAGTTCCATTTTTGTCCAATGTGAAAATAATTTGTTTTCCAATAGTGCTTATTTAGTAGCGAATTAATGATTAATCTATATAATATAGTTTTATGTATATACAATATAATTTTTTGAAAAAAGAATCGATATTCAACTTACCGCCCTTCAATTTATGTTGTCCTCCACGTGCTTAATTGCTTGCTGCAAAATTTGATGTGACTGTTACTGTATAAAGTAATACTGTATGGGTGAGTTACGGGGCAAATCTTCTTTGGCATTTGGTGACCAAATTTGCACCAAATATTAGTGAAATGTGGCTATTTGCCAAAGAAGATTAGCCCAATAATGCATCCACACACAGTTTGCATTGTGTCTCTCTTGACCAATTGACCAATTGATTTGATGTTGTATATTTTGTAATACGATATGAAACTCTTTTATAGCAAAGAGGAAAAGGTAAGTATTCTTTTATTGGAGTATATTTCAATGCATATGCCCTATGTAAGGACTAAGGAATAATGTTGCAAAATTTTAGCACCTTCTTTCACACTTTATATACCTTTTCCATGTTCTAATGTATTGACATATTTCTTTTTAGTCTATACCGAAAATAATGACATAATTTTAAATTTGAATATAATTAACTTTACACTTATCAAATGTCCTTAATGAGATGTTTTTATAACCAAATAAATGTTATGGAATGTTAAACGCCACAATTTTTCAAAAGTTCTGCTACAAATATACTATGACATGTTTTAGGTCGCAACTTTTCTTTTTTCTTAAAAAGAAAAAAATTCTTTTGATGTGAGCATTTGCCGGACCTGCTAATTAATATGAGAGATCTTGTGCTCTAGGCTACTCTTGTTTTTTGTTTAGTCAATAATGAAAAGAACTATGTTTATTGTTCCATATAACTTTGGGAAAGGGAGATAGAATTCTGGATCCGTCTCTGAGTACAATAGAATATTATTGGAGGAAAAGTTTTCTTTGACCTTCTAATTAGAAGTAAAAGTGAAGTTAGGAGTACTATTTGATGAGAATTTATGTCAACATTAACAAATCATTGAGACACTTACGAGAAAGCAACAACAAATAGCAGCATAATATCACTGAAGGGAAAAGGGTTGAGATCTCTAAAAGTTTTTGACCATGATTCCATGAAAAAAGAAATTATGTTGTAGGAATTTCTAGCTTGTTGAATAGTCTTTTAATGGCATTTTTTGGCATATGCTTTCTTGTTGTCGTAGGATATCCTATTTAGGCGCCAAAAACTCATTAGGAGTGTCAAATTTGGCGGACAAAAATATAATTCGTTCAACTTGTTGGGCAAACACAAGTTGGTTGAGCTGGCAAGTAGCATATGTCCATCGAGGCTAAGTTTGGGCATAGCCCAAATTCATCCATACAAAATTAGAAAAATTTCATGAAAGCACAACTTAAGTTATCAAAAATACTAAAAATTCCTTTAATTTGTAAAAGTTACAAATATCCCTACTTTTAGTATTTTAACTAAAAGGTAGAGATACATCCTAAATACCTCTATTTTTTTAGATACAACTTCATGGATTGAAGTTGCGGTTTCTTGATCCATCAACGGCGTAATTGTAGGTGCGATTTTTTGTCATAGTTGTCTCCACTTCTTCAGATTTTTGAATTGAGGTAGTTCCCCCGAAATTCATCTTCACTCTCATCTTATCAAGTTCAACAACTTGAATCAAAAATCAAATTAATCTTCATCTTAAATTTTTCTAAGTTTAGTCCGTTAATATTGTTGAATAAAGGCTTAGTAGGTCGAAATTTTGAGCCTTTATCGGTTCAATTAACATAATGGATCTAAATTCAGGACCTATATTTTAGTCTTGGAATCTCTCAATTGGACAACATCAAACAAAATTTAAATGTTGTTAATTTTGTTCCTGATCTTTTTGATTTCCACTGTAATGAAGAAAATGCGTGAAAAAATGGCAAAACAGGCTACGAAAAAAAGGAGTGGTTGATTTTAAGAAAAGAGGATCTATCAGTTCAGGAGGTGTAGTTCGTTCAAAAAAAAAAAAAGAATATTTGTTGAAGTTACTGTTGGAAAATCAGACACACGCAGTAGAAGGAAATAGACAAAATCATTTGCATGTAATATAGACAACCAACATAAACACATAGTTCACGTAAAGGCTGCTTAAAGATGATAGGTTAGCATTTTAATATTTTCTTATAATATTAATTTGCCTTATTTTTTTTTTGTTACCTAACATAAGCCCGAATGCCTTCTCCACTTCTCCAGTTAGAATTGATTACTATTAAGGTTTCATTGCATGAATAACGTGCATCAGTTTTCTTTCCCTATTAACTAAGGCATCACTTTCTGCCTATTGATTTACTTGGAGTTAATGGTTGATTAAGACATAAAATGGACGTGGAAGTTACTGCATGTAATTCAACATTAAGAGTATTGTTTCATGATTAGTGGAGGATGAATTTGATCATCATTTTCCTTGATTAGTGGAGGATGAATTTGATCATCATTTTCCTTGAGATTCATGTAACCACTCATTCCTTATTCCTCCATTAACTTATTCTTTATGTGTTGTAATTCTTATAACTCTTGTAATCTTTGTAACCTCTATTCTATTTATCTTCCTATTCATTATTCCTATTCATTGCATGGAAGATTTCTTCACCTATAAATAGAGGTGGTCTTGCATGGTTTTCTCTTACACAAGATAATTGAGAGTTCACAAAAGTTAGTAAAAAAGAGAGTTTATTAGTTGAAGGGATGTGTTCTTTTTGTGGAGCTTTGAGCTCAACTCTTATCTAGAATTGTTGAGTTGTTCTTTGAGAAGGCTGTTGTATCCTGGTGGGGACAAATTAAGAAGATTACTGCTGGATCGATAAAAATATTTGTTGCACTGGGCTTGAATCTCCTTAAAGAGAACACGATATTTGCGCCTTAATCGGAGAAGAAGAAGATAACTTTTATTTTTCTTCACTTGTAATTTTTTTCAGTTGTAATATTATTGTAATTTTACCAATAATTTTAAGGAGATTCAATGGCAACAACTGAAAAATCTGCAGATGTCAAGATGGGAGATCTTAACAAGTCATTCCGGTTCAACGGTACTCACTTTAAGAGGTGAAAGGGTAAATTGCTTTTCTACTTAAGTCTTCTCAACGTTTCTGCTATGATCGGGCAAAAATAAGCAAACTACAAGAAAAATAAAAATAAGAACACACAGATTTATGTAAAAATTCTTGCGGAAAAAACAACGAGCAAAGGCAAAGTAATCCACTATAATGGAGAGAGAGCACAATGTTGGAGACAATAGTCTCAATTTGGTGTGTATAAGAATGACCCAAAACAGCCCACTAAATCGCACTTATATAATAAGTGAGTACAAATAGGTCCTAGGCCCAATCCCTACGCTGACACCACAAACCTTATTGAAAATCACAAACATGGGTCGCACCGCGAAACTTTCAGGGTCGAATCAACAAAATTTGGGTCACAACTCTAAAAATTTCTTAGGTGTTAACTGTGAAGAATCCAAAGAAGTAGATAACTCTTCCATGAGTGATGAAGAACTCATTTCTTTTCAAGAGAAAGTGAAAAAATATGATGGTGACTCCTATAAGTGTCGGTATTTTTTACTTAATTGTCTATCTGATAATTTTTATGATTATTATGATAGAACTTACTCTAGTGCAAAGAAAATTTGAAAAGCCTTGTAGAGTAAGTATGACACTGAGGAGGCGGTATCAAAAAAATATGCGGCTAGCAGATTTTTTGTTTACAACTAGTGGACAACAATCAATGGTAGACCAAGCTCAAGACTTCATAATGATTGTTGGCGAGCTCGGGTCCGAGGAAGTAAAAAGTGGAGATAACCTTATTGTTTGTGGCATAATTACTAAACTTCCACCTTAGTGGAAGAAATTTCAAAAAACTATGCACCACAAGCAAAAGAAAACTTCTCTTGAGACTTTGATAATGAGAGTCCACATGGAAGAAGAAGCAAGGGGCCAAGATGCACTTTCACAAACAGAAGAGAACAACATATCACTAAAGGTAAGTTTAACTACTTTGAATAATACTACCCCTGAAACTAACAAAAATACTACTTTGAAGCCTAAGAAGAAAAAATTCAAGAAAAATGATGGTAGACATCCCAAGGACAATAATGGTGAAACAACCAAGTAAAAAATCAACATGTAGAAGAAAAAAAATCGTGCTTTGTCTATGACAAGAGTCAGCATATTTCTCGATTTTGTAAATTTCAAAAACGTGGGCCTACACCTCAGACAAACATTATCGAAGGACCATTTGTAGTGGTGATAACAGACATAAATATGGTGGAGAATGTTGATGGACGATGGTCTGACTCTGGTGCAAACAGTCATGTCTATTATGACAATGACTAGTTTAAAAAATATACTTCTTTTGAGGAGCCCAAAACCATCATGCTTGGAGATTCTCACACAAATCAAGTGCTTGGAATGGAAGATGTCGAGTTGAGGGTTACTTCTAAAAAAGTATTAATTTTAAAAGATTTACTTTATACTCCTTCCATGAGAAAAAATTTGATGTCTAGTTTTATTTTTAATAAAGCAGGTTTCAAACAGATTATTGAATCTGATCAATATGTGATTGTGAAGAATAATGTTTTTGTGGGAAGGGGGTATGCATGTAATGGTATGTTCAAGTTGAATGTTGAAAAGAATAAAACATCTACGTCTGTTTATATGCTTTCTTCTACTAATTTTTAGCATGCTCATTTGTGTCATATAAATGATAGTTATGTGAGAATCATGAGTAGTTTAGGATTAATTCCAGTGATGAAAAAGAATTTTAAAAAATTTGAGGCTTGTAGTAAAGTCAGAATCACAAAAAGGCCACATTTTCAAGTTGAAAGAAAAACTGATTTATTAGAATTAGTTCATGCTGATATTTGTGGACTTGGAGAAATCTTAACTTGTGGAGGAAATAGATATTTTATCACTTTTATTGATTAATTTTCTAAGTTTACATATGTTACTTAATGAATAATAAAAGTGATGCTTTTGAGAACTTTAAAACTTTTCTCCATGAAGTTGAAAATCAGTTTGGTAGAAAAATAAAAAGAATAAGAAGTGATAGAGGCAGTGAATATGAGTCACATAAGTTCAGTTCTTTTGTTAGATCATTGGGTATAATTTATGAAACTACTCCTCCTTATTCTCCTGCATCGAATGGTATAGCAGAAAGGAAGAATAGAACTTTGGTTGAGTTGACTAATACCATGTTAATTGAGTCTTGTGAACCTTTAAGTTTTTGGGGTGAAATTTTTTTGACTGCTTGTTATGTGTTGAATCTAGTGCCTCGTAAAAATACCAAACTAACACCTTTTGAGTTGTGGAAAGGTCATAAGCCAAACTTGGGATATCTAAGAGTTTGGGATTGCTTAGCCTATGTAAGGTTAATGGATACTAAAATCTCTAAGTTGGTTTAAAAAGTTACTACTTGTGCTTTTCTTGGTTATGTTTCAAATAGTACAGCCTGTAGATTTTTTAATCTTGAAGATAGTGGGATAATAGAATCTGGTGATGCTATTTTTCATAAAAATATATTTCCTTTTGATTCTAAATGTAGTGGGGGCCTAAGGACTAAAGAAATATTGTCACAACCTAGTTCTTCTACTTCTACTTTAAAAAATAAAGAAAATGATGATTTTAAGTTAAGAAGAAGTAAACAAGCTAGAGCAGAAAAAGATTTTAGTCTTGATTATTATGTTTTTAACAGCGGGAGATGATCCTTTCACTTTAAAAAAAAAAAACTTTGTCTTCACATGATGTTATTTTCTGGAAAGTGGTTGTAAATGATGAAATGGAATCACTAATTTCCAATAAAAATTGAAAGCTAGTTGATTTACCACCGGGTTATAAAATACTTAAATGTAAATGGGTCTTACGTAAAAAATTAAAATCGGATGGATCTGTTGATAAATACAAAGCTAGGCTAGTAGCGAAAGATTTTAAACAACTAGAAGGTCTAGAGTTTTTTGATACTTTTTCTCCTATAACTAGAATTACATCCATTAGACTTTTAGTTGTTATAGCAAAATTTTTTGATTTACAAATTCATCAAATGGAGGTAAAAACTGTTTTTCAAACGGTGACCTAAATGAGTAGATTTACATGGAACAACCCGAATATTTTGTTGAAGTTAGCCAAGAAAGCAAAGTGTGTAAACTTACTAAATCCATATATGGCTTAAAACATGCACTAAAGCAATGGCATGAAAATTTGGATTCCTACAAAATTGATAATGGCTTTAAAACAAATGAGTGTGATAAGTGCATATATCATAAGTCTTGGAATAATTCGCATGTTATTATTTGCTTATATGTTGAGACTAAAAAAATTCTTAGAAGTCATTTTGATATAAAAGACCTTGCTGAGGAAAATTTTATTCTAGGAATAAAAATTACTAGAACATGTGATGGAATTTTCCTTAATCAGTCACATTAGGTCGAGAAATTTTTGAAAAAAAATAATTTCCTTAATTGCAAGCATGTTGTAACTCCATTTGATTCTAGTGTTCACGTGTTTCCTGTTGAAAGTGAAAATGATGTAATAAATCAAAAGGAATACGCTATCATAATTGAAAGTTTGAGATATGTGGTTGATTGCACTAGGCCTGATATTGCATATGCAGTAGGAGTACTTAGCAGGTTTACTAGTAAGTCAGGTAATGAACATTGGTATGCTATAATGAGAGTAATGAAATACTTAATTGGAACAAAAAAATGTGGTTTGTTCTATAAAAATATCATGTTGTACTTAAGGCTTTTATGATGCGGGTTGGAACGCTTTATCAAGTGATTTCTTATCTACTACCGGTTATATTTTTACTTTGGGTGGTGGTGCTATTTGTTGAAAATCAAAAAAGCAAACTATAATTGTTAACTTTACCATGGAGGTTGAACTAATTGTTTTAGCTTCAGCTAGTGGGGAAGCGAATTGATTGAGAGATTTATTATTTCACCTTATTTTGAAAAATCAATTCCTCCTATTTTAATTCATTATGATAACACCGTTACAATTGGTAGAGTTCAAAACCGTTATTACAATGGTAAATCCAGACCTATAAGGAGAAAACACAGTAATGTGAGATCATATTTGACAAATAGTACCATTAATATTGATTATGTCAAATCTAGTGATAATCTTACAGATCCATTGACTAAGGCCTTAGCAAGAGAAAAGATCTGGAGCACATAAAGGGGGATGGGATTGAAGCATATTGAATCTTGAGTCATATGTGAGGAAACCCAATCTGGAGACTAGAGATCCTATAACCAAGTTCGATGGAAAAAAAGAATCACATGATGACTTCTTGTGAAAAATGCACTATTTTTTATCCCTACCTATGGTGTGAGTGGATTTACTTATAATGATTGTGAGGATGAGTTTAAAAAAACTCTTAATAAAAATTTATAGCTCATATGAGTGGGTTGCTAAATTACAGGAGTACTTTCGACAGATTTCACCTATGTGAGTGTGGAGGT
Organism: Capsicum baccatum var. pendulum; assembly: GCA_030864225.1. NCBI lineage: Eukaryota > Viridiplantae > Streptophyta > Magnoliopsida > Solanales > Solanaceae > Capsicum > Capsicum baccatum. The sequence goes on along the minus strand of CM061556.1, from coordinate 28,876,795 downwards.
AGGCCGCTTTCTATAAGAATTAGGCTTATTCTCAAAAGATATCCATTAAAATTGGGATAGCACAAGGTCGTAATGTGCTGGCTATAAAGCTCATATCAACACCTTGACTATTATGTATAAGCAGTAACTTCTATTTCCCTTAAGCAATCATAGTTCAAGTCTGAGACCACTACGGCTCTGGAGTAAAAATTACTGTTTTACTAAGTGAAGTTTCAATGCAGAGCACACCTTCATTATGCATAGTAGTCTTCCTTTAGCTAGCAGACTCTCTAGTTAATATTAAAATGAATGGGGGATTGATGGGTTAGCATTTTAATATTTTCTTATAATATTAATTTGCCTTATTTTTTTTGTTACCTAACATAAGCTGCCGAATGCCTTCTCCACTTCTCCATTTAGAATTGATTACTATTAAGTTTTCATTTCATACATTTGAACATCATGTATCAGTTTTCTTTCCCTATTAACTAAGGCATCACTTTATGATTATTGATCTACTTGGAGTTAATGGTTGATTCTGACATAAAATGGACGTGGAAGTTACTGTATGTAATTCATCATTAAGATTATTGTTACATGATTAGTGGATGATGAAGTTGATCATCAGTTTCATTGTAATTCATGTAACCACCCATTCTTTATCCTCCATTATCCTACTCTTTATATGTTATAACTCTTGTAACTCTTGTAACTTTTGTAACCTTTGTAACCTTTATTCTATTTATTGTAACTCCCTGAGTCTGTACCCCAGACGCTACATGGTGATTACGACCTCGAAGGACACAAGCTAACCCATGACTGATATCTGCTGTGAGCACTGAATAATATACTGTAATAAATGCAGAAAATAGGTTGAAACGCTATAAGGTTCAAAACATCTGAACTACTAATAATGTGTAATACTAAAATAACAATCTGTAAAACTGAATACTGTTTGAAACTACTTTGAAAAGCCTATACTAACCTATCTGAAAGTGGAGTTGATGAACATCTAACATACCTTGGAATATTTGTTCTTGAAGGTTCTTGGAGAAATTCTTGAGATTGACCTTGATTTCTTGGAGCTAGTGTTTGTTTTCTTGAAAGAGAATGTTTTCTTTCTTGAGATAAGTGAGCAAATAATAAGATAATAGGCTACTTAGGGCGTTAATCCCATGTTTAGGCTACTTAGAATGAGGGAAAAAGATCTAAAATCCCTTGTGAATTTAATCTCAGAATTAACTAAAAAATCCTAATTTTTACCCCTGGCGCAATGTGGCGCTATTGCGTCGTGTCTCTGGAAATTGACAACTAGGAAAATGCACGGTGGCATAATACGGAGGTATCGTTGCCACCTTTGATGAGACCTGGAAGTTCACCGCGATGCGGTGGGATCGCGTTGGTACACTAAAAATTAACAAATATGACAATAAGTTTTGGCGCAATGCGCAGGTATCACGGTACCTCACTGGAAACTGACAATTGTCATTTTGGCATACTCCGTGATGCTCTACTGGCCTGAATGGCAGTGTTTAACAACTGAAACTTAAAATAGCCATAACTTCTAATCCGATTATCGGATTTAGGCAAGTTTTATATCGTTGGAAAGCTAATTGAATTTTCTACGCAATGGCAGGCTCTAAACTGAAAAATACTAAGTATGTAAAAAATTTATATTATATAACTCATGGACTGAGAGTTAATCTAAGCTAAGGAAATACGGGGTATTACAATATCTCCCCCTTGGGAACACTCATCCTCGAATGAGACTAATTAAGCTGAGAGAAAATGATAGACTGAGCTGATACACTGAACATGCATAACTGAAACATGACTACATGACTGGATTACTGACAAACTGAGTTCTTATACTGAACATGCATATCTGATCCATTGAATACATGACTGAAGCTACTGATAAGCTAAATTTTTTGCACTGAACATGCATATCTGATGCTTGAGTACATGTCTGAACTAATTCATGAATGCATGACTAAATATGCAATGGTAATAGATATCAACTTTATAATTGTAACTGAATATGGAACTAAGTAAAGCTAAGGAAGACTATTACCTTAAGCTGAATTTGAGTTTACGAAGAAGAGGTGAGGATACTTGGTCCGTATATCTGCTTATGTTTCCCAAGTAGCTCCCTCAATGGATTGATTGTGCCAAACAACTTTGACTAAGGGAACTTCTTTGGTCCTCAGTCTGCAAATCTGATGATCGAGGATCTGGACTAGAACCTCTTCGAAAGAAAGATCTTTTTGAATATTTACGTCCTTTAAAGGAACTATGACTGCTGGGTCACCAATGGATTTTTTTAGCAAGGAGACGTGGAATACTGGATGTACTAAAGCTAGATTTGAAGCCAACTCGAGTTCATAAGCTACCTTTCCAAAACAACTGAGAATTCTATAAGGACCGACATATCGGGGACTGAGCTTCCCCTTCTTGCTGAACCTCTTTACCCCTTTATGGGAAAGATTTTCAAGAATACAAACTCACTGACCTCAAACTTCAGATCCTTCCTCCTCACATCTTCATATGATCTCTGTCGGCTTTGGGTTGCCCTAAGACTTTCTCTGATCAACTGAACTTGCTCTAAGGCATCAAACACTAAGTATGGCCCTACTACTATGGCCTCACCTATCTCAAACCAACCAATTAGATATCTGTATATCCTACCGTAGAGAGTTTCAAATTGAGCCATCTAAATACTGAAATGATAGTTGTTATTGTATGTGAACTCGATCAAAGGCAAGTGGTCATCCCAACTAACCTTAAAATCAACAACGCATGCTCTCATCATATCTTCTAGAGTCTGAATGGTCCTTTCTGCTTGACCATCTGTCTGAGGGTGGAAGGTTGTACTGAGATGAACTTGGCTACCAAGACCTTTTTGGAATGCTTTCCAGAAATAAGAGGTAAACTGGGTACCTCTGTCTGAGATGATAGACATTGGAATTCCGTGAAACCTGACCAACTCTCTGATATAGAGTTTGGTGTAGTCCTCAGTTGAATAGGAGGTATGGACTGGCAAGAAATAAGCTGATTTGGTCATCTTGTCTATGATAACCCATATATAATCATGTTGATGACGAGTATGAGGCAAACCCATCGCAAAGTCCATGTTCACTTCTTCCCATTTCTACGTGGGACTACTAAACTCCTGCATGGACCCACTAGGTTTCTGGTGCTCAATCTTAACTTTCTGACATGTAGAGCACTTAGCTACAAATTCTGCAATATCTCTCTTCATCCCACTCCACCAATAGATCTCCCACAAACCACGGTACATTTTAGTGGCCCCTGGATGAATAGAGTAACGTGCACCATGCGTTTCTGCAAGAATTCATTGCCTCAATTCATCTACTCCTGGCATACATAGGCGACCCTGACAACGCAACACACCATCTCCCCCTTGGGAGAAAACCTTTACTTTTTGATCTTTAACTGACTCTTTCAACTTTACCAGACTAGGATCTCTATCCTATTTTTCCTTCACCTCAGAATTGAGAGATGATTCTAAACCCACACACTACCTTATGCTGAATCGACTAAGAGGACACCTAGTCAGGCAAGATGATGAACTTCCTGAGCTAACTTTCTCTTACCATCCTCAACATGAGTAACACTACCATAGACAGTCTACTGAGAGCATCATCCACTACATTCGCCTTGCCCTAATGATAAAGAACACTCATGTCATTGTCTTTTAATAACTCTAACCACCTTCTCTGACAAAAAATCAAAAAGATTTGAGAAAAGACATACTAAAGGCTTTTGTGATCTGTGAACACATCAATATGCACCTCATACAAGTAATGCCTCCAAATCTTTAAGGCAAACACTACAGCTGCTAACTCCATATTATGGGTAGGGTAATTTTTCTCATGGGGTTTAAGTTGTCTGGAGGCAGAGGCTATGACCTTACCGCTCTGCATGAGGACGCAATGATACAAGATGGATAAAGGAGCCACAAAATAAACACCAAAATAGTCCACAAGTTGGAAGAACCAAGGACCCCTTTGGTGACCACTCTCGGATTCACTGCAACAACAATGAAAACACAATAATAATAAGATATTAAGGTGTTCAACACCTCTAAAATAAGTGACCCAACAAACTAGATTAACAACACAAGCACAAGAACAAGAAGAACACAAAGTCTCAATTTTGGGACACCAAGCCCGAGAATGAACAACAACAATGAAATACATAGGTAACTTGACATACAAATGTACAAAAACTATGAACCTAAGTGTATATTAAACAAAAAGACCCAAGAATTCATATAAGTAACACCAAGCTCTACGCTGACCACAAGGGAATGGGATTCCCAAGCAACCAATGTTTCAAAACTAGCACCAACACAAGTGATATCCACACTTGTTTATAAGGAATTCACCTTGCAAGACTCTCTCTCTCTAGAGCTCTCAAACTATCATCAAAGTTATGACAAAATGACCTAACATTTTCTATTTATAGCCTAGGTTTCAACTTAATACAAAATAACTAGAATGCCCTTAATGAGCCAAGACGAAAGTGAGGCCTTGGAGTGTGCATATTGGATGACTTTGGAGTGTTGGGACTTGTTCTTTACTCTTCAAAGCTTGTTCCATTGGTTGGGCATCCACCCGAGCTCGAGTCTTTACGTATTGGTCTACAATCATGATCGTACTTGTATCATCCTCCCCTTCTTGAAAAAGGATTCGACCTCGAATCCGAACCTTGCAAAACAATAGGAAGGATAAAAAAACACAAGCTCCTCAAGGTATGAGGGTTAGTATTAGTGTAATCAATCATAGCATCTTGCCAAGGTGGCTCAAACTTCACATACACCCAAATATCTCTCTTACCCAAATACCCTCCCAAGAAAGAGTCAACTAGTCTATCCATATAAATGTAATAAGAAACAAGGAACAAGAGTTGTTCATCAAGTGGAAAACATAGACTCTTCTTGAAACAAAAAAAAGGATTGAAAGCTAAGATAGGAAGGCCATAAATTCCATGCGCATTCAAGTCATTCCAAAAGACATCCTCATCACCATACTTCAAATGATCACCGGGATCAAATGGGTAGATTATCCATGGACATGGGTTTAGGATGCATTTTATTTTCCCAATACTACCACTAGTAAAATCATATATCCCATCTATTCTAGCATGGTCTACAACAAAAACAACTAGAGGGTCATCCATAGTCTTTAGGACAACATGCTCAACCTCATATTTTCACACACAAGTTGGTCTTCATGACTTCCATAAGACAATGTACTATCACTTGCCACAATGGCCTCAACACTAGATGGATCAACTAGTGTATCCACAATCTCAAGTTGTACATTATCATCACCAAATGGAGACACATTTGGCTCACCTAAAGACAAACTACCATTCATACTTAGTTGGCTACTAGCCTCATTGACTAGAGTGCAAGAGTTAGTTTGATTACCTTGTAGCTCATGTGTAGCATGTCCACTCACAAGAACTTGAATAGGAAGGCTTGGATTCTCCATCAAGTTATCCAACTCCTTGCAAAGAGAGCTTTCCATCCCTTCCATTCTTCCTTCCACTCGGTCCATTATTTTTTCTATTCTCTCCATTCGGCTACTAAGGTCATGTTTCATACCTATTATGGCAGCCATCAAATCGTTCATGGTCACCTTTTCCAATGCCATAGTTCCTAACAAAAGAAATTCTAAAACAAAAATACAAAAAATAACAAACTAGTTAATGTTAGAAAAGAAAACATCCTCACAAACTCTCAAGATCTCACACTTTGAAATGCTTCTCAATTGGCCTCACAAGTGTTGGTAACTCGTTTATACTCCAAGGAGATTACTTGGTACCAATTGGAGCTCGAGGTCAGAATAAATTCTCTTTTGAAACAACTCAAAAAAAATACGTACGGACTTAAACCAAGAAACTACAACGAATTTCAAAAAGATAAAAGCACACAAAGAAACGTAGACACGAATAAATGGACCCAAAAACTAATTTACAACCTAGTAGACAATTACTAGTTTGTTAATTAGCAATAGAATCAACAAATTGAAACTAAGAAACAAAGATTAGAAACTAAGAAATAAAAAATTTGAGCCTAAATTTGTCATGTGAACAGTAAAACGTGACATGGTAGCCACGTATTGGTTGCGGTCTTAACAAATTTCATTTTCCAAAATTGGAAGTCTTGAACAATTTGTGATTTGGAATTGGTGGTAATTGATTTAGGAGGGAAACAAGTCTTGAAATCCTATTGTCAAGTTCAAAAGTAGAAGACTTGGTTTCTTTGTACCATACCTCTTAAAACAAGGAAAGTTATTGGGAAGTGATTGACTAGTTGATAGGTGATGGTAAGTCTTTCAAGACTAACAAGCTTTCACCTTTTTCTCTTCATCTTTATAGATCTAGTATTCACTTTATTTTAACAAGTCTTAAAAGGGATGACGAACATCAAGAACAACTTCAATGATCACCAAGAACACAACAATCCCAACAACCAATTCCAAAAACAACAATGCCAACAAATCACGGCCAAGTCCACTAAGATGACAACACAACCGGCTAAGCCTTTAAGTTCACAACAACACTTCAACAAATGCAAGCTCAAATTTAGATATTGATTCAAGAGTGTTAGTGATGAAGAAAACTAACACTTAAAACACCAAGACAAACAAAATGACTCCTAGATCTAATGTTCAAGTCTCGGCCAAACACAACAAACTTTTGGCCAAGATCCAAACTCAAGAATACTACTTTTTTTTGGTATTTTCAAGCAAGCTAGCCCAAGATTGATCTTATGGGAACAAAATCAAGCCATGCCCTGATACCAAATAATACAAGATAGGTAAAGGAGACACAAAACAAACACCAAAATAGTCCACAAGTTGGAAGAACCGAGGACCCCTTTGGTGACCACTCTCGGATTCACTACAACAACAATGAAAACATAATAACAACAAGATATTAAGGTGTTCAACACCTCTAAAATCAGTGAGCCAACAAAATAGATTAACAACACAAGCACAAGAACAAGAAGAACACAAAGTCTCAGTTTTGGGACACCAAGCCCGAGAATGAACAATAATAATAAAATAGATAGATAGATAGGTAACTTGACATACAAATGTACAAACACTATGAACCTAGGTGTATATTAAACACAAAGACCCAAGATTTCATACAAGTAACACCAAACTCTACGGTGACCTCAATGGAACGGGATTCCCAAGCAACCAACGTTTCAAAACTAGCACCAACACAAGTGATATCCACACTTGTTTACAAGGAATCCACCTTGAAAGAATCTCTCTCTAGAGCTCTCAAAATATCATTAAAGTTATGGCAAAATGACCTAACATTTTTTATTTATAGCCTAGGTTTCAACTTAATACAAAATGACTAGAATGCTCTTAATGAGCCAAGACAAAAGAGAGGCCTTGGAGTGTGCATATTGGATGACTTTGGAATGTTGGTACTTGTTCTCTACACTTCAAAGCTTGTTCCATTGGTTGGGAAGCCACCCAAGCTCGAGTCCTTATGTATTGGTCCACAATCATGATCGTACTTGTATCACGCAACCCAAACCTACTATGGATGCATCACAGTACACAACAAACCCATCTGAACTATCTGGCAAAGTAAGAATTGGGGCTGAAGTGAGTCGAGTCTTCAACTCCTGAAAACTCTTGTCACGGGAAGTTGACCACTGAAACTTAACTTTCTTTTGAGTCAATATGGACATGGGGGATGCAATATACGAAAATCCTTCAACAAACCAACAGTAATAGCCAGCTAAACCTAAAAAAATCCTGATATCTGATGGAGAGATGGGTCTAGGATAGTTTCTCACCGCCTCGGTCTTTTGAGGATCAATTATAATACCATCACCAAAAATAATATGACTATGTAATGCTACAGACCTTAGCCAAAATTTGCACTTACTGAATTTGGCGAACAACTGGTGAGTTCTGAGATTCTGAAGTACTATTCTGAGATGATCTGCGTGATCATTCTCACTATGGGAATAGACAAGAATGCTATCGATGAAGACTATAATGAAAATGTCCAAGTACTTCTTGAAAACTCGATTAATAAAGTCTATGAAAACTGTTGGGGAATTAGTAAGACCAAAGGACAAGACTAGAAAATTGAAGTGACCATACTAGGGTCGAAAAGTTGTTTTCAAAATGTTACATTCTCTGACTCTGAGCTGATGATAGCCTGATTTGAGGTCTATCTTAGAAAAGTAACTAGCACCCTGAAGTTGGCCAAACAAGCCATTGATTCTGGGACATAGGTACTTATTCTTGACTATGACTTTGTTCAAATAACGGTAGTCTATACACATTCTGAGAGAACCATCTTTTTTATGAACAAATAAAACTAGTGTGCCCCACGGGAAAATGTTGGGTCTGATAAATCCCTTATCTAGGAGATTCTTTAGTTGTTCTTATAACTCTTTGAGTTCTGTTGGTGCCATTCTGTATGGCAAAATAGATATGGACTGAGTATCTAGAAGAAGGTCTATTTAAAAGTCTATTTCCCTAATAGGAGAAACTCCAAGAAGATCTTCGAGAAATACAACTGAGAATTCATTTACTATTGGAACTGACTCAAGACTGGGAGTTTCTGAACTAGAGTCTTTGACTCACACAAGATGATAGACACATCCCTTGGATATCATTTTGCTCACTCTAAGGTATGAAATCAACTGACCCTTAAGCGTCGTAGTACTACCCCTCTATTCAAGGACTGGTTCATTTGGAAACTGAAAATGAACAATTCTATTTCTACAATCAACTGAGGCATAGCATGAATGAAGCCAATCCATGCAAAAAATGACATCAAAATTTATCATCTCTAATTCTATTAAGTCTACTGAAGTGACTTTTGAAAATATCATAATTGGATAATTTCTGTATACCCGTCGGGCTATGATAGACTGAACTACTGAGATAGAGACTGAGAATGGTTCTATTAAGATTTCTGGTTTGACTTTGAAGTCGACTGCTATGTAAGGAGTTACAAAATATAGAGAAGCTCCTGGATCTAATAAAGCATAAACATGTAAATAGAAGATTTGTAACATACTAGTGAACACATCAAGAGAATTTTCCTGATCTTGCCTAGACTGAAGTGCATAGAGCCTGTTTGGGTGTTGCCTACTGGTAGAACTGGAAGCAACACCCTGCTGATTCAGGTAACCAGGCTGAGCTGAAGAACGATTATACTGACCCTGGGAACCTGACTAAGGACAATCTCTGACTTTGTGGCCTGGCTTGCCACATCCGAAACAAGCCTCACTGCCAGCTCTGCAGACACCCTGATGGTTCTTGTCATAAGTCTGACAAAAAGGACTTGTTCGAGAACTGTTGACACTACCCTGAGACTTAGATCATAGCGCCCTATCTTTGTTACTATTTCTAAACTTAGGGACTGGAGCACTGGCTGAGGACGGAGCTGGAACTGAAGGCTTTAGGAGAAGCTGGGAACAGTTACCGCCCTATGACTTAGGCTGATTAAAATTGAAGCTATATGTCTAGCTCTCTTATTCTGCCTCTCTCTCACTCTCTCTGATCTTAGCCTTCTATATCTACTGAGCATGGACCATAAGCCTGGATATATCTATCTCCTTAATCAACATCATTGTTCTGTACTCCTTAACCATATTATCTGACACTCCTGACACAAACTTGCTTATTCTGGACCTACTATATGCCACTACATAAGAAGCATACCTGGCTAACTGAGTAAACTTGAGGTAATACTCCTTTACGCTTATACTGCCTTGCCTGAGGTTGATAATCTCTAACACTTTGGCCTCTCTCAGCTCTAAGGGAAAGAATTTATCTAGAAAGGCAGTAGAAAACTTTCCCACTCTAAGGTCTCTACATCTGTGCCCCTGTCCACCTTCCACTGCTTAAACCACGTATAAGCCAAATGCAATAGTTGATAGGCAGTTAGCTCAGCACTCTCACTAGAAGTCACTCCTATAATGTCTGTGAATTTTTGAACCTAATCGAGGAACTCTTGTGGATCCTTTTCTGACTTAGATCCTGAAAATAGGGGAGGATTCATTCGGGTGAAGTCCCGAATTCTGGCTGCAGCAGTATTGGCCACTAGGTTGGACAAACCAGCAGATGACCGTTCATTCTGAGCTACTACTGAATTAGCTAGAGTAGTAAATGCATCTCTGAATTCTGCATGAGAGACATGCTCGTCCAGGGGATCTGTCTAAATGGGCTGGGGTGCTGACAGATTTTTGGTCCTTCTTTCATTAGTCTTTTTAGGAGGCATGTTCTATAAATAAAAGGAAGAAGCAGATTAGACTGAGAGTTTAACTTGAGCTTATGCTCACTCGCACGACATGAATACTGAAAGAAGGGAAACTGTTCCTAAAATATCTCATAGCCTCCTGTCCTTAAGTGTGGTATGCTATATACCCATGCGCAGACTCTACGCAATGCAGCTTTCATACTTTTTAGGACTCTGTTGAATCTTAGGCTCTGATTCTAAGTTTGTAACGCCCTGAGTGTGTACCCCAGATGCTACACGGTGCTTACGACCTCGAAAGACCACAAGCTAACCCATGACTAATATTTGTTGTGAGCATTGAATAATATACTGTAATAAATATGGAAAATAGGCTGAAATGCCATAAGGTTCAAAATATCTGAAATACTAATAATGTATAATACTGAAATAACAATCTGTAAAACTAAATATTATTTGAAACTAGTCTGAAAAGCCTCTACTGAACTATCTGAAAGTGGAGTTGATGGGACAATCCCCCAACGAACTTCATATACTGAAATACTGAGTCTACTGAAATAATGAAATAAATGAATATCCTCGAATGATGAGGACTCACTGCTAAATCTACTGCTGGCTGAATCTGAATCTATCTATGCGCGGTCAAAAACCTGAGCATTCAAACCTATAATATAAGACATCATAACGCAAGAAAAAGTATACGTCAGTACATGGAATATATTGGTATGCTAGATGAGGTAAAGCTGAATACAAGGGTTCATATACATGAACAATAACTGACTGAATGATATAGAGAATCTGAACATGAGAATACGTGTGTAATCTGAACTACTGTAAATACTAAGCAAGCAATATTATGCATATATATATGTTGTAACTAAGCTTGTTGAAGTTGAGTACTGAATCCTGATACTGAGTAACTGATAATCTAAAGTTACTGATAACTGAGTTACCGATACTAATTGACTGTATCTGACAGTCCTAATTCTGTAGAACTGAACTGAGTTTTATTCTGAAAACTGAGACTAAAACTGTGAGCGGTAATCATCTAACCGACATGCCCAAAATAAGATAAAATAATTGAGTTGGGGTTCAATCTATAACCCCAATTGGAAGGGTGTCAATACCGTGCCACAGGTAAAGACAACTGAAGAGATACCCTCATCTGGCAGGTACTCTAATGAGAACGGTGAAACCCTCAACTAACAAGTTAAAACACCTCATCAACCCTCAACTGGCAGGTTTGATGTCTCAACCTACGCTGACTACATAGTTATGAAATGCAAGAATTGCTTCTAAGGATCACACCCTCTACTGACAGGTGAGCCCCCATCCTTGGGTTCACTCGATGTTGAATCCTACTCCCAACTGAAAGACACTGAACTAATTATACTGAACTGAACTGGACTGATACTGAGATTACTGAGTTTTTCTGAGTTCTGTAACTGACTAAGTTCTACTGAATTTAGTAACTGATTGAGAGTAGTACTGATCGTGACATGACTGATACTATTCTATAACTGATACTGCCTCTAGGTAAACAGCTAAATTGTCGGGTATTAAATACCCCCAGTACTCAATGGCATGAAAAGTAAAGCATAGCATAATCTTAAATAACATAACATTGTTCAATTGTTCATAATTCATCCATAGAGATATTTTATCAAACACTTATAAGACATCTACTTATACATGAAGAGGGAATACATGCTATCATGTTATAATGACATTTATTTAGTTCACATAGGCATTTTATCAAACACATGGGAAGCATACTTGGTTTATTAAATCAGAAACACTTAGGCTTAACATGGATACAATAATCATCTTGCAATTTGAAGGGTTTATCTTGAATATCATGTAAATGAACACATATAATGATTAATTTCATAAAAGCTTGTAATTTAATCATGGACTAAGACCCAATAATAACATGAACATGAATTCAATTTAATTCAAACATAGAAGTTCATAATTTAACAATCTTGTAGTTTGAAAAAGAATTCGTGGACTCTATGGGTGAAAGGAACCCATAGATGAACACCTAACATACCTTGAAATATTTGTTCTTGAAGGTTCTTGGAGAAATTCTTGAGATTGACCTTGATTTCTTGGAGCTAGGATTTGTTTTCTTGAGAGAGAATGTTTTCTTTCTTGAGATAAGTGAGCAAATAATAAGATAATAGGCTACTTAGGGCGTTAATCCCGTGTTTAGGCTGCCTGGACTGAGGGAAAATGACCTAAAAGCCCTTACAAATTTAATCTCAAAATTAACTGAAAAATCCTAATTTTCACCCCTAGCGCGATGCGTGTCTCTGGAATTGACAACTGGGAAAATGCACGGTGGCGTGATACGGTGGTATCGCGTTGCCATCTTGGATGCGACCGGGGAGTTCATCACGACGCGATGGGATCACGTTGGTACATTAGAAATTGATAAATGTGAAAATAAGCTTTGGCGCGATGTGCAGGTATCACGGTACCTCACTGAAAATTGAACATTGCCATTTTGTCATACTCCGCGATGCGCTACTGGCTTGAATGACGGTGTTTAACGACTGAAACTTAAAATAGTCATAATTTCTTACCCGATTATCGAATTTAGGCGAATTTTATATCGTTGGAAAGCTAATTGAATTTTCTACGAAATGGCAGGCTCTAAACTAAAAAATACTAAGTGTATCAAAAAATTTATATTAGATAACTCATGGACTGAGAGTTAATCTAAGCTAAGGAAATACAGGGTATTACATTTATCTTCCCTTTATTCTTCCTATTCATTGCATGGAAGAGTTCTTCACCTATAAATAGAGGTGGTCTTGCATAACTTTTTTAACACAAGATAATTGAGAGTTCACAAAAGTTGGTAAAAAAGAGAGTTTATTTGCTAAAGGGAGGTGTTCTTTTTGTGGAGCTTTGAACTCAACTCTTGTCCAGAGTTGTTGAGTTATTCTTTGAGAAAGTTGTTGTATCCTAGAGGAGATAAGTCAAGAAGGTTACTGTTGGACCGGTGAAAATATTTACTGCAGTGGGCCTGAATCTCCTTAAAGAAAACGAGATATCCGTGTCTTAGCCAAAGAAGAAGAAGATAACTTTTATTTTTCTTCACTTATAATTTTTTTCAGTTGTAATATTATTGTAATTTCACCAACAAAAGATAATCATGAATACCTTTTGAAGTGTGAGCAGATATCTTGAAGTGAATCCTTCTTCAAATTTATCGTCTTCTACAGTGATCCCAAATTTACAGTGGAACTCTCTCAATACTTGGGTGGCAAAGCACTGAATAGAATTCTCAATTCTTTCTCATTCTTCTTTTTTATTTTTCTAGACTAGAGAAATCTCTATTTATAGAGATACTCCCCCAGTTCAAGGAGGAAGGGAAAACACACACTTGTTTTACTTGAACAAGGACAGACATTGACTTCTCCTTTTCCTTATAGAAAATAGAATTTCGAGTTCTAGTATAATATGGGCATTGTAGAGACCACGAAATTAATTACTGAGGCTCCCTATTGTGAAAATAATTCAAAATACTAATTTGAATTATTGTTACCATAATAAATTATAAATTATTTCACTAAAAATTCGTAATTGTGCTCCTCTATTTTTATTTTAAAATTTTTCATTTAAATACTTATGTAATTCCCCATGTTAAGATTACAGATACTAATCAATAAATTAAATTACTGTGAATTTAATATAATTAATTAATTTTCTTTAGAACAAATGTTTAACTTATTTCGTATGTCGGATTCATAAATCCACCGGCCGGGTTTACACATGAAACCTTATAAGCTTCTCATAAAAGGAGTATTATCAATCTCTATACCGAGACATGGATTCCATCAACTAACTTATTATTTCACCTATATATGTTATTATCATCCAATCTACCAGGTGTTGACACCCAATTTTGGCTCTCCATGCTTAAAATTAGCACATTTAGGCTTCCTGATCGTTAAATGACATAATATGCAATTTTTCACTTATTTTTGCAATTGTTAATAAATTATTAATAATCATCATTATTTTAGAATTTTTACTCATTTATTGTCATATTTTAATTTTACATAATTTATTGATAATTATCTATAATTTCGTAAATTTTAGAATTCTTATCAGTTTATTATTATTTTAATATTTTTAGCATACTCATTTACATTCGTACACAGCACAACACTGTAATTTTTTACTGCACGGTATAATTTTAATTATTTATAGCATAATATTTTTTTCAAGATAATTATATTTTTTTATCTGTTGTTTATATTTTTCTGTAATTATACATCCGCATTCATTATTTTGTACGTTATTTAATACAACCTACAGATGTAAGTCGATTAAATTATTTTAATATACAAAGCAATAAATCAATTAAATCAAGATCTCGTCACCTTTTAAAAATGTGACACTTGAGGTGATAAATTGATATTTTTATTCTTTGAATAATAATCTTATTTATTAATTAAAAAGGGTGAAATAATTCATCGATCAATAACTTATAGATTAAAAAGCAGCTCTAAGGAGATAAGAGGAGTTATCTTTTTGTTTATTTTTTATTAATAAAATATATTATATTATATTATAAATAAATAGAGGGAAGTTGATTTTATTTTCACAAATATATTCACCACACACACGAGAAGAAAGAAAAACAATGATATTTTTTCTATTTTTTTAATTATTTAGTAGGTCGCATTCTTTAATTTTTTTACTATCACCTACTCCCCAAATTTTAAGATATTTGCTAAAAGAAAAAAAAAAAATTGATTAGTTACTTTTTCCCTTTTAAATAATCACACTACACACACACTACACGCATAACACACACACAAAAAAACACACGCACCAAAATCTGATCTCTCTCTAACGCCTCTCCTTTCACCCTCACCACTGCCGACCGGAGCTCGGGCCACCACCACCCCCACAATCGCGCTGCCCATCCCCCTCTTCCCGTCGCCGAACACCAACACCACTGCGCCACCCCCCTCTCTTCCTCTTCCCGTATCTGTCACCTCTCGCCGGAGGTAATGACCGGCGATCTGCCTCTGGCCACCATCATTTGCGGAAGTCCCTGCCATATCCCTTGGGTTTATTATTATTTATGTAAAAATGGTATTTTTACCATTGATGCACGTATGTGGCCGGATCTTGGTTTTTGGCATTGCTCCGACAAAAGTCGTTGAAGCAACGTCACTACTCGTCACTTTTTTGTCTTGATGTATTTGTTAAATATGATTTCTGATATTATTTGGCCGAAGTTGCATATTTTCTGGTGAACTCCATCGATTCCGACGGTTATTTACATATCTGCTCTTGATTTTTGGGTTATTTTTTAGTTGTCTCTATACTGCTGATATAACTTTTTGCTATTCTTTGAGCTGTTTTGTTGATTGGGGTCAATTCTGACTTGAAAATTTACTTCGGTAATTGTTTTTGTTTTGCGGTTGGTTGACTGATTTTCGGACTGTTTTGGGGGTTTGCTTCATTAATTATTATACTGGCGATGAATGTTATTCCCTCCGTCACCGGGCACGAAATTTAAGAAAAAAGAAACATTTGTTAAAATTTATCAAATTATCCGCAATATTTTTTTTTAATTAAGTGAGATTAATAAGGGTAAAAGGGTAATTGTGTTTTTAAAAAGTTGTCTAATAAGAAAAGACGATACTTATTTTGGGATGGACTAAAAAGAAAATGATGACACATAATTTGAGATGAGACGGGGGAGTACTACATAGCCAATGAAATTATTTCTCCGTCTGGATATTTAAATCCACCTTATTATAAAAAAATAACTTTATTTTATCAACTTTATTATTTTATATTAAGGGTCGATGAAAAAAAAATTCATCAATTTTTGAGGCCTTTGCAAATAAAAAGATGGATATTACGTATAAATACGTAATAAAATAAATAATTTTTAAGCGATGATGAAATCTTTATAATTTAAAAAAAAAAAGATTATTTGAGTCCGCTTTTTAATAAAAATTATATTTTAAAAATATATATATGTACACATGTCCTTTTATAATTATTTATTTATTACTAATATTTTTATTATAAGTGTTTGTACAGGTTCTCAAGAATATTCGTCGGGAATAATATTTAAAGAAGTGCTTGAATTTTTTGTATTTATATTTTCTTTTATTCGTATCATTGTACAAATATTAATTATAGTGAAATCTTTATTTTTGGGGCATTGGGCGGAAATGTTCTTTATTTATATAATTCTTATCACTCATTTATGCAAATTTAGACCGTTAATGTTTATATTAAAATTAATTTAAATATTTGATTAAATAATTCACATATTTTACACTAAAAACATTACATAATCTTTTCCTCTGAACAAATTTTCTTTATTTAATCTTTTCATTTTTTTATACATATTCTCATGTACTTTTGTTTATTTACATATACTTATTTTGATGATAGCATATGAAATTTACAGATTCTTTATATATAAATTATTTATATTGTTTTAATATGCATTTTATATTTGTACTTATATATAAATTGTTTATATTTGCACTTACAAACATCAATTTTTTCTCTTTCCTTTTTTAGTAAACCTAAGTATGGTCGGAAATCATATTTGTGGATTCTGAATGGTACCTAACCCCTTTCATTCAGAATAATTTGAACCCTTACCTAAAATCTAAAATGATTTCGTAGATTAAAGCATAAGTCATATATGTTAATAAATAGATAGGTTTCCTCTTTTTAAAAAAAAAAAACAGGTGGCAATTCTCTACAAAATTAATTATTTTAGAGTCCATAATGTCTTACTCATTTTTACCTTAGGTAAAAATCGGGTATGACACCAAGAATATTGATTTATTTCAGAATCTCATCTTTTTATAAATCAAAATGATAAATAATATATACGGATCATGATAGTTATATCTGGATTGAGAATATAAGCACATTTAACAATTTAGAGAATATATTTTTATCAATCAATCCAAAACAACTATCTTTACTCAATTCTGTTCAATACATACAAAATGTACTAATACGAGAAGTTAGAACTATATTGTTCTCATAGTCAAAATAAATTATATTTAATCTCATGCTACAATCATTCTAATGGTTTGTTCAAATTTTCATCTACGATAGTGAACTATAACTTTAACTTATAAGAATCAATGATGTAAACTTCTGCGTATAAGCTAATCTCTATACACCAAATCATCTACTATATAAGTTGAGGCTACATATATGACAATGATCTATTTAAGGGTGAAGTTGAAGCCACTTTAAGGAGAATATTAGTTAAGACCTATTCTCTAATCTCTCATGAAACCAGGACGTATTCATGGTTGAAATAAATAAAATCATGAGAATCATAAACAGTAAAAGACTAGTTGTGTGACTTGTGTTGTCTAAATGTACATTAAAGTTCGGTGGTTCAAAGATATCGCATCTACCGATTGACCGAGTGCATTCGATGCAGGTTTACTACGAAAAGTTCAAAGAAAATCCCACTTATCCAGACTCAACAAGTCTTTTCTTGTGAATCACATACTTGTCCATAATTTTTTTTTAAAAACAGTCATTTCCCATTCATATGGGGGATTGTTGAATTTTTAAGAGGTGTGAATAAAAAATAAATAAGTGTTTCTTTGAAAAGACACCAAGAGAAAGGATGCAAATTTGTATAGGCGCCTACCTTTTCGGTTTGAATGTTACGATCTTTTCAATGGATTATGACTTTTTCAAAAAGTTGCATCTTTTTTTAAGAGTTGTATCTTTATGAAGAGATGCACCTTTCCGAACCATTATTTCTCTTCATGAAGCAACACTTTGATGGCTATAAATACCTAAATTTTTCCTCATGTGTAGACATGAAAATTTTGAAGAAAAAAATATTCCCTCTTTCTTGAAAAAACTCTTGCGTGACTTGTCATCGTTGAGTGCATTCATGGTTCGACAGAATTTGAGATACCACTATTCTGTCGAAGTGATTCATTTTATCTTGGGGAGATATATTTCATAACCTTGGGTACTTGAGGTGAATAATTTCCTTAAAGACGCATCGTGAATTCGGTGGACTTCACTCTTTCTGTTTCATTTCTTTTTCTTAAAGTTGATTTTACTATTTTTCCAGAAAAAAACTATTTGAACTTCATATTGATAGTTCTTTAACTGCTTGAACTTGTGTTTGAAATTCTTGAAACTTCATTTTGATAGTTCATAAGTTGGTTGAACTTGTGTTGGAGTTCTTAACATTTGATTTTTCTATTTTCAAGAAAATAGTTTGAACTTCATTTTTGTATTGTTCAAAAGTTAAGTTGAACTTATTGTTAAAATTTCAAAGTTATAAATACGGAGTTTAAACTTCATATGGTTGTTCATAGGTTAATTTGAATAAGCATTTGAAGTTATTATTAAAAAATACAGATTTTACTAAATTCGAAAAAAAAAAAAACCTAACATATAGTTTCACAAAATCTATGCCATAATGGAATAGACGATAAGGAATACAAAGCATATGTTATGTATTATAACAGTTCTTACTTTCATTTTTTTTTAAAATTCTTGTGTGTTTTAACTATTTTATTCTTCCCTACAGTTGTGGTTGATGTTTGTGGGTTGTGAAATTGGGTTGTGTTATTTTCGGAGTATTTGAATGAGAATTAAGTGAGTTTTTTCTTTTGGAAGACTTTAGAGTTAAAATGATTAACTTTGGTCAGCATTTAGAGATACGAGTGTCATATGAGAATTCCTTAGTTCCACCAGCTTTGGAACTTCAATTTTGGGTAAGTAGCGTGTTTGGTTTGGATTTCAAGGCTTTCGATGTGATTTTGAGCATTTAGTTGAAAAGTTTAGTCTATAGTTGACTTCGGTCAACCTTCATTAAAAACTACCTCTACTTAATTTGAGGATTCATTGGATCTCGAGTGCATTTTATGATTGATTTTCACTATTTATTCATGTCTATTAGGCTTCAGATGAGTTTGAGGTGTTAAAATAAGTTTGAAAATAGTTGAATTTTCTAGTATCTAGTGCAAGAGCGCTCGCACTAAAGGGGTGTGATTGGGCTGAAGGAAAGGACCTTGGCTAGTGCGATTGTGCTAAAGATTTTGGGTGTTGGTCGTTGTGATAGAGTAGGAGATCATGATTGCGTTGACAGGGGGGATCTTGGTCAGCGTGATATTGCTAGAGGAGCATGATCACACTAAGCATGCTACAATGACTTGAATTAGATTTTTACTCTCGTTTTGGTCATTTTCTTTCCTCTATTGTTAAGCCTCTAGAGCTTTGTATGGGGTGATTTTTAGTGAACTTTATTCATCTTAAAAAGGAGTAAGTTATCAAACATTAAATTTGTATTTATCTCATTATTTACCCCAATTTTTGAGCTAAATCTAGGTTAAAAGTTTAAATTTGAAGATCAAGTCTTGCCCCATTTTCAATCAAAACCTCATATTCAAGTTTCTTAATCAATAGGTAAGATTTTTATACTATTTTCAATATTTTCTAATGATTAATTTATGATTTCATACTCAAATTTTGATTTTTTTGACTTGAAAATTTGGGAGTTTCCGCAATAAAGTTAAAATTTAATAAAATAGTAATTTCAAAGTCCATTTGAACTCTATTTTTATGGGATTTTAGATTTGAACATCTTAAACTGTGGGTGACATGAATTTTTTAATAAAAGTTTTTTCCATTATGGGCTCGAGGTTAATTTTTTATCACCGGATTGAAGTATGGCAACATGGGTATTATTAGCTTCATTTTCTTATAAAAGACTCATACTTGAATAGATTAGAATCATTTAGTGCCAATTCGGAAGAGCAAAACTTTGATTCAATTCGTCGGGCTTTCTTAAGGTAAGTTGAAACTTTCATTTGACTCTCTTTTCAAGTGCTTATGTGATCGTTGCTCGTAATGGAAGTCATGGGAAATGGGGGTCCCATATAAGTGAAGTGAAGAGCACTAATGCAGGTACTAGTGTAACGTGAAGGGTTAAAAGCAGGGAAATGATTTGTTTGAAATACTTTCACTCTAACTCTCTAGCATGATCTATGTGAACTATGGTAGTAAAGTGAACTGTTGGATATGCTAAATGATGATGACATCGTTTGATGAACTAAACTAGTTTTGAGTTAATATCAGTTTGCCCTTGTGATATAAGATGCCTTGCTAAAATTATACTGTTGATATGGGAGCGAAGTTCACGCATGCACACACACAAATATATATATATACACACATACCTCACAAGTCCCCCATAGATTCCGACCTAGAAGTGATATGCTCGGTGGGTGTACACAACATGTGCATTACATTCATAAGTTCATTTTCTGATTAAAGTAAAAAAGATGTATTTGTTGAATAATACTATTAATTGAGAATCTAGTATTTGTTGTCTGATCTTACTAGCTCAAGGCTCTCTTTTACTGTGATATAATGTCTATATGATTGTTATGACCTGCTACTGTTAGATTAAGATGGTTTTTCCGAGTGTAGGTTTGTGGTTGTTTTGGATGGTTGGCGTTAGTGTTTTCTTGCCACTGCTCTGATTTACGGTTGGTCAGTGATGCAGTTGAGTATATGTGTTTCTATACTCATTCTTCTTATTTTTATGTACCTACGTACAGGTACCGAGCCGTCGGGCCCCATCCGTTGATTGTGACATCGTATCATGGCATTCCCGAAGATTCGAGTATTGAGATACTTGAGACTCTTTTATTGTACTCGGTATTAGAGGCTTGTGATGACTTCCAGACCTGAAAATATTGTCATTGTGTATTTCATTTATTTAGACCATTTTGAACTTATTTTGGGGTTTTTGATTTACTCTATTTTCTTCCACCTAATTATTATTTTATCTGAGTGTTGGGGTGAGATTAGGCTTATATACCGTGGTGAAAGTGGTAGGTTCCATCATAGTCTCAATTTTAGATCGTGAAATATATACACCTACTTCCTTTATTAGATAGTCAAAATACATGAGAGGCTCGCGAGTTTCATATATCAAAGTGCATTTCACTTCGATTCATATAATATAATATGTAGACATACACTCTGACCATATCGTATAGGAAAAAGGCTCAAATATATCATTAAACTATCAGAAATGACTTATTTATGCTATCAGTTAAAAGTTTGTTTCATACATACCATTACCGTTATAAAATCAGCTCATCCATGCTATTACTTTTTAACAAAGGGTTTTCAGAAATAGCTTTGGTACGTGGACTTTTATTAGAGGTTCACGTTTTTAATTAAAATAAGGAAAAAGGCTCAATATGCTATTGAACTATAAAAAATGACTCATTTATGCCATTAATTAAAATTTGGCTCATTCATGTCATCCTCATTACAAAACGAGCTAACCCATGCCATTACTTTTTAAGGGTGGATTTTCAAAAATAACTTTGTCACGTGACCTTTTATTAGAG
Source organism: Capsicum baccatum var. pendulum (assembly GCA_030864225.1). Taxonomy (NCBI): domain Eukaryota; kingdom Viridiplantae; phylum Streptophyta; class Magnoliopsida; order Solanales; family Solanaceae; genus Capsicum; species Capsicum baccatum. Next base: position 28,855,115 of record CM061556.1, on the reverse strand, counting down.
GTCCGCATCATTAATTAAAATAAATCAATATTAATTTTAAAATATCTGAAGTTACTTAGTTTCGTGTTTATGTATCCCACCATTTATACCATAGTGATGGGATTAGTTATCCCGTATACATGACAGGACAATTGGAATAGCAAACTTCTTTTAATTCATTTTTTGAAAATAATTTTTTAACAATGTATGTTCTCCTAATTCGTGATGGGAGAATGAAGAAGTTTTATTGGTATGCCTCTTTCTTTTTCTTGCTTGCCCTAATCATTCATTGGCTTCTTTTCTTGCAACTTCGAAGTATATATTGGAGTCACTAGAATTACAACTAATCAGTTATTGTTGGATAGAACTTTTGAAGTTTCTATTAAGCGTAACATTTATAATGATTTAGAATAAACAAGAAACAACCAAAGGTACATTAATCACTATTTTTTCTAATCAGAAAAGTAGTTGTTGTAGAAAAAATATACTTTAATAAGTATGAGTCGGGTTACATTAAATGGATCGATTCTTTTTAATGGATCTAAAATATTTTGAAATTAATATTGATTTATTTTAATTAATGATGTGAACCTCTAATAAAAGGCCACGTGACAAAGCTATTTCTGAAAATCCACCGTTAAAACAGTGCTGGCTCAATCAAATCGATGGCCTAAGACGAAAATCAAATAAAAGCCTTAAATTTTCAAGATTTTTTTTTTATAAAGTCTATATTTAAATCCTGACATGCAAAGTTGTAAATATTATAGTTCATTTCTTCTAATAATTTTTTTTGTTAATATAACAAATGCATTTAATCTTTCATGAGACATACTTTAAATACATCAAAATTCTTCTATAATTCTTTACTTTAATATAAGAATTTTATTTTTTCTACAAATAATATTTAATAATTTTTTAATAAAAGCCTATAATCTATTATTGCTAAAAAAAAATGAGTGAGGCTCCTCAAATTTGGGGGCCTTAGGCGGTTGCCATTTTTTTAAAAGAAGTAGAGCCGACACTGCGTTAAAAAAGTAATGACATGAATGAGCTGATTTTATAACGGCAATGACATGAATGAGCCGAACTTTTAACTGATGGCATAAATAAATTATTTCTGATAGTTCAATAACATATTTGAGTCTTTTCCCTTATCATATAATGTGTAGGCGCACACTCCCGCTATATTATGCAGGTGTTTATTCTAATCCCAAATAGAATGCAATGCATGCCTGTCATGTCCATCCCAAAATATCAATACAAATTCGGAATACATGCATTTGATGTAAGTCAATCAAGTCATTATTTTTTCATTCTAATTCTCTGTTTTTCAGTTTGTACATTACTTCGTATCAGCTCACTTCACAGCTAGATTCACAGAATATTAACCAATTAATTCATATCGTGACCCCGACATTCACATAAATACTCATCATTTCATTATACAGGACGCACATTAGCTAAGATTTACTACTCAATCAAATAATAAATTAATATTTTATAAAGAGTTAAAGTAATTTCAACTTGCCTTAATCGAAGGATGAAAATTCAAATAATGGTCATTCTCTTTTGTAAAGACTTTAAACAAGTCCAATTTGGTCAAATACGTGATATAAATAAGTAAACAAGTTCATAGACACCCATATCTCTATATTTCAACTAGAGGAGCATGACTCGTGTCAGCACGGGCCCAACATTAAGATATTTATTTATTTTTTTAATCTTGATATATTTAAATAATTTTTTTTAATAAAAGGATTGCATATGTTTTCTAGGATTCATTCGGAATCTAGCATGAGTTCAGCATATATTATTTTAATATGTATTTAGATAATTTAAGTTGTTAACTATTGTAATTTATAATATTTTTTAATGTAATTTTTAAATTAATATATGTTACTTTTCTTGTCCAAATTTTTGTGGCATTGATAGTCAATTATATTTTAAAAATAATTTAGGTTTTTACTTATTATGATTTATAATACTTTTCTTCTATTCCAATTTTAGTGACACTAATATAATTTTAAGAGTCGACCAGATATTTTATATCTTTAAATTTTTTAAGTTGTTAATTATTGTGATTTCTAGTATTTTTCATGTTTTTTTTTTGAAATATATAACATATTAAATTGCTTTTAGATACTTTAAGTTGCTAACTATTGTAATTTATAATACGTTTTATGTAATTTTTGAATAATATATGCTACTCTCCGTGTCCAGAGTTTTGTGTCGACGGTAGCCAATTATATTTTTTTAAATAATTTAAATTTTTTATCATTGTGATTTATAATATTTTTCCTATTTCAACTTATGTGGCACAATGCTTAAATGACCATAATAATTAATCAGGGGTGATATAGTAAAATGTAATTATTATTATTTATTATTTATTATTTTTATTATGTGTATGTGTTGATTGAAGAAGAATTTGAAAACATGTAAAAATGTGTTTAATGTTACAAATGTTAATAATCAATTTGGTGCTTCTTGACTTCTCTACATTTATCTCTTGTGTGTTTTTTACTCTTTTGCCCTTTAAGTATATATAGTAATTTTTATTTTTTTTAAAAAATATCATGAAAATTTTTATTCATAGTATATATATATATATATATATTTATAGTAAAATCGTGGATTCAATATTATTAATTTTTCAATACATAAGTGACTTATAATAATTAATTGCGGGTAATACATTAAAATCACGATTGAAGCAACAGAAATCAGCCATTTTTTTAATTTTTGTTAATTATTGTTATTTACAGTACTTTTTATTTCATTTTCAAATAATATATGTTGCTTTATATCTTCTTCTGTCCCGTCCCCATTTACGTGGCACTAATATAATTTTGATAGTCAATCAAATATTTTATGTTAACATATCATTTTGTTATTCTTATTCTTCTAATACATAAATGACTTATAATGATGAATGATATATCAAAATCATCATTCGAAAGGCGAAAATTTAATTTAAAACATTAAGAGTTAATTTTGCATTTTATGTCTATTTTATTTTTATTAAATATTATTTATTTTCTTAATACCTAGATGACTCATAATAATTAATTAAGAGCGATTGATTGTGTTATTACTATAAAAATTAATATAATTTTATCATATCCAATAGTAATCATCGATAACTCACCGAAATAGTATATTAATTAAATGCGGGATGCTATATTTGCATATGCAAAATATAATATTATTAAACATTATTGGATAGTATATTAGATTTATCTTTCACAATAATAAAATTTTACTATATATTTTTCTTTATTTTTTTTTAACTTGATACATATTAACCCAACACAAATTCTAAGAAAATATTCATTAGAAATTTATTTTATTAAATTAAATTTATTAATTTTGTACTTTAAAAATTTAAAGTTAAGTTTAAATATTAGTATTTCTATATAAAAAAAATTAAATTTTAAATTTACTAAAATAAATAAATAAATAAAAAGATTAATTTTCTATGTAAAAGTCAATTAAAATAATAAAATTAATTTACTTTAAATATTTAGTTGCAATTAATTAAGATCATTTTTATTTAAAATTTTGAGAGTTGAATAAAATTTTTATCTATTTTTAAAAAAAGTATTTTAACTTGTTAATTATTGTGATTTATAATATTTTTTACGTAATTATCAAATAATATATTTACTCCTTGTGTCCCAATTTATGTGGCTTTGATACAATTTTGAGAATCAACTAAAATTTTTATATATCTTTTAAATATTTTAAGTTGTTAATTATTATGATTTGCAGTACTTTTTCTTTTATCCCAATTTATGTGGCATTGCTAAAATAATGAGAGTCAATAAAATTTCTATATGTCTTTTAAATATTTTAAGTTATTAATTATTGTGATTCGTGGTAACAAATTAGTTTTGAACGTGATAGCCAATTAAATAAATAATTCTTTTTACTTCCAATATGTAGTTATAGTTAATTAATATAAATTAATAGAATATATTAAATATTTAAATCATTATGATGAAATAATGAAATTATTATATATTAGGGCATGATATATAATTAAGTGAGAGTGAATAGAGTTTTTGGTAATTGCATGAGAGTTGGTCGAAACCACCTATTCTATATAAATAGAAATAGAAAAGAAATTCGTGGCCCAAACAATCAACCTAAAATTGAAGTCTTAGCCTGTAAGTTTAAAATAGTAATTTCTTCCAAAAATGATTTACCAACTTGGGGAACCTACTCGAAAATCAGTTAAATTGAATCACTAATTGACCCCAAACTCAAAGAATTTCATTCTGCAATAATTAAGGGAAGAATCCTTAATTCTCCAAGCGCCATCAAAACTCAAATTTAAAGATAATTAGTTGGAAAAATATAAACTTATCATTAAAATCTTAACCCACAAAAAAACTAGCAATACTCCTAATTTTCACCTTAAACTGTGCTCCCAAGGTCCCCAAAAGTTGAAATGAAAACACTGGTCATATACAATAATTCCATACAACCGGACAAACGGCCATGCCACAACTTTGCAGGGGAAAAAAAATCCTCCACAATAGTAAAATTTACTTGTCACATAGGCCTTTGCAAACGTGAACCTCATGCCGCAGGATGAAGCCACAAATGCATGAAAGACTCGTAGTTGTGACTCCGTTGACATGGATAAGCCTCACGGAACCATCCAACCTAGAACCTAACCAATTCTATTAAGCAGAACAATCCTCACTACACCGGTGCTAATCCACTATCTGTAATGCGTTGAAGTGCAAAATCTTACTTTTTATGTGATTTGATCATTTTGACCTTATCCGTGGTTGCTACATATTGATTTGGGAGAGTGAGGATGGTTGGCATGGTTCCCAATGCCTTTAGGAGGATTTTTTGAGAGTTTTAGGTGTTTAGGAGTTTTAAAAGTTTTATAGTTGACTTCAGTCAATATTTGGTGTTCTGAGTGCGGGATGACAATTTGGACAGTTCCATTAATTCCTGAATGTCCAATTTGGATTAGTAGCGATGTTGTTTCGGATTCGAAGCCTTTAGTTTGCATTTCGATCCTCCGTTTGAAAAATTAATGAAACATGTCTTAAAAGTCCCGGAGGTTAAGTTGTTGAAAAAAAAATTATTTCAAAAATCTGACATCACCATTGAGTTTTGAACATCAAAAGTAGCGTAGTAACATATGTGATTTATTTCTATAAGGTCCCAAATGAATCTCGAGGTTCTATTTGAAGGTTTTGAAAATCATGCACCTCAATATATTTATTGATAGGTGGTGCCTGGTGCCTCATTCTTCGTGAACCTGGGTCATCAGCCATGGATGAGGAGAAGGATATTTTCCTTCATCACTATCATGAGGTAGGATCCGTGATCGTGAAGAACAATTGGAGATGGTCGGGTTTCCTCTTTCTCCGCGAATGCGATGAGGTTGTCGTGAACGCAACGGTCATGAAGCCTTGGCTGCGAACGCGAAGGGCATTTGGTTGGCCAGGTCAATGTTGACCCTCGCGATGGTGTGTTGGGATCTGCGATCGCGAGGTACTGTTCATAAAACAATATAAATAATCCATTTCTCAATTTTCTCACTATTTTTGGACCTCCAAGCTTTAGAAAAGATAATTTTTGAGGGTTTCGTCATCGATTTTTGTATTGGTAACCTCTAAAACTTTTTTTTCATTATATCGCATTGATTTTTTCTGTGAAAATACTCTTTAATCTTGGTTTTAACGAGGGATTTTGAGAATTTTTTCGAAAAAGCTTAAAAATAATTTTTCTTCAATTCGGACCTCGTTTTTAACTAGTTTTCATGTGGGTTTTCAACTGTGAATTTCTTTAACCTTGAGAAATCTATTTCTAAAGTAAAATTTTGATTTTACCCTTTTTATTTTCTAACTCATTTTTCGAACCGGATTTGGACCCCGGTTAAGTTCGGGCAATATGGGTATCATTAGCTTTCTTTTAATGCATAGATGCTACAATTTGAATGTTGTAGTTGATTATGAGGCTATTTAAGAGGGGAAGGCTCCGTGTTGAAGGATTTTAGGCCTTGATTTCGTCGTTTCAAGGTAGGTTATGACTTAACTTTCTTCAAAATGGGTTGGATAGTTGATGAATAAGTAAAGCATGCTATGTGTTGGAAAACATAGCTAGAATTTAATTTTTCAGCTATTATATATTATGCCGATGCCCGTATGAGTGCTTATGTTTTGTTGTTATTGACTTATAATATTATATATTGTGTGTTGTTCGTGCGTGAACTTTATTGACATCATTAGCCTTATTTGTGCAATTTGAATGCCTTATTTCTTAATTTAACATCATTAGCCTTATTTGTGCAATTTCAATGCCTTATTTCTTAATATGATATCCCAGTGAGGGCTTCAATAGATACCGTATGCCTAATTGAGCACTACTTTCCTTTATCATGTTAGAAATACTTGAGTTATGGGTTGATGTGATACTAATGATGTCTTATATGCATATTTATCCAATGGTGCCACCTAAAACTGATATTATGAATTACTGACATATTGAGTTGAGCTCATTTGTACACGTATTAAATGAATTTGATATCTTCATACTGATTTGATCGCGAGCATTATATCCTCATTGCATACATACACACTTATGAGATATCGGTACCATTGAGAAACATTTATTTTTGAAAGAAAATGACACTTTTAAAATGCCTAGACCGGGAATATATCGGTCATGTAGATTGAGACATGAAATTGAGATTGATGGAAATTTGAGCTAGTATATAGGTTGCGAACCTCCCATGGATCTTATTTTATGACCATTAAGGCTCGATGAGTGTATACGAAAAATCATACATTGACTTTCAACTATTCACTTCATCATTCATTACATTGCATAGCATTTGTAAATCATGTGTTGTTTTTATGTGATACTTGTCGTGTATTTAGCTTCTACCTATACTTTTGTGCAAGCTTGTCCTTTTACCATTATATATATATATATAAACTGTTAGTAGAGATAGTGTGAGCTGCCATTTGGGAACTTTTCTGCTTGCAGGTTGCGTGCTTATAGCATTTTCGTTAATTATCTTATTTTCTACTTTGCTTAGTCTATCTATGATACCTACTTAGTACAAGTAGACCGTACACACTTTTACTATGCCCTATCGGTAGAGATCCTAGTATGAGTACAAAGTGCAATGGCTGAGTTCTTGCGTGAGGATTTGGTGGTTCCAAGGTACTGGCATGCTTTAGGTTTATTAGAGTTGACTCCAGGCCTCATTCTATCTATTGTTGTGTCTTTATATTATTTTTAAAGACAAACTATGTATTTTGAGATTCATATATGTATTAGATGCCCTTGTACTTATGATATTAGATTTTGAAAGTTTTTATGACATTTTATTAAGGTTTTCGCTTATATTGTGAGGTGTTGACTAAACTTTGCTTCTGAAGTCTCATCATGATATTTTATTTCCTTATTAAATTATTTCTTTCCTTTTTGGTTGATTGACTTACTTATCAATGTTGGCCGCGATAAGTACCATCATGACCTCATTTTATTATCGTGACACTATCAAAGGTGTAATTGCACCAGGTTCAACAACACCCAATCTCACCAAAAATAGCCACCTTTCGAAATCAACCCTCAAACATCATCTCGAATCCAACAAAAATAACTAAGGACACACTCCACACCTTTTGAAATCACCAAACCACTGATTTAGGATTGTCGTGATCGAATGGTGACTGCAGTTAACTCTAAGTTATTTAAATTTCAATTTTTCAACTAACAATCCAAAATGCTTCTTAATACCTTGAGATCCGAACTAACTATCCAACCAACTCAAAAATCACCTTCCATATCTAACAAAACTATCAAAACTTCATATATAACTTGTTTACTTGAAATGTTGACTTTGATTAAACTTTCCAACTCTCAATCTTCAAAAGTAGAGAACTCTCCCAAAATTCATCTAATCACCTCTAGAAATATATCATCCATTTACACAGACCACAAATAACACGTCGAAGCTACAAAAATGAGTAAAACATGCAAAATATACAAAAATCATAGAACGATCATAAGGGTTACTACAGTTCTGTCATTCAATTTTTTTATTTGAGAGAAAAACAATATCAAATTTTGATTTAGATTAATGTTTTAAACTCCTTTTTACCAGCAAATTTATTTATTTTTTAGTCCAATATTTTAACCATTTTGCTAGAGTTGACTTTTCAATTCAACATTTGACTTTTTTACATGTAATGACCTGATTTGTGGAATTTGTCTTTTTATGTGATTTAACTATTTTGTCCCTCCTTATAGTTGCTACATGTTGATTTTGGGTGTAAGATGATTGTCGTGGTCCCTAATGTCTTTAAAAGGGTTTTGGGAGAGTTTAAGGTTCTTAGAGGCTTTAAAAGTCCTATAGTTTACTTTGATCAACATTGATGTTATGAGTGTTAGATGACAATTTGGACAGTTTCGTTGAATTTTAGACGTCGAATTTCAATTAGTAGCGGGGTTGGTTCAGGTTTGGAAACTTTAGTGTGCATTTTGACCCTCTATTTGAAAAACTAGTAAAATTTGCCTAGGAGGGGGTCCCGGGGGCTAATTTATTAAAAATAAATACTTTTGAAAAATTCAACATCGCCATTGAGTTTGAGAAGTCAAAAATAACCTAATACCATATATGATTTGTTTCATTAGGGTCCCAAATAAATCTCGAGAGTTCGTTTGAAGATATTTTTGTCTTGAAAATTAGTTGGTGCACAACAGCTGATATCTGGTGCAACAAACCTCTTTTGTGAATGCGGGCCCTTGGCTGAAAATGTAGAAAAGGAAATAATCCTCCATCTTGAACATGAATGGGTGGCCGTGTTCATGAAAGGTAAGTTGGTTCTATCGGGTTGTCTCATCCATCATGAACGTGACAGGTCTGTAGCAAATGCGAACGCTAAATTAATGGGCTGGTCAAAGTTGACCTTCACAAATATGAAAGATTGATAGCATTTGCAAGGTATGTTCATAGAACAACATAAATACCTCAATTTCACGATTTTACTCCATTTTTGGACCTTTAAGCTTCGAGAAAGGCGATTTTGGGTTTCTTCATCATTTTTGTGCGGGGTAACCTCTAAACTTATTTTTTTTTCATTATCTTTTATTGATTATGTCTTTGAAAATACCGTTTAACCTGAAATTTGATATAAATTTTTGGGGTTTTGCTGGTAAAGCTTAAAAATATTTTTTCTTTGAGTCAGACATCGTTTTTAACTCCTTTTTGCATGAGTTTTCAACTATAGACTTCCGTAACCTTGGAGAATGTGTTTTTTAAAAAATTTCAATTTTACCCCTTTCATATTCAAACTTATGTTTCAAACGCATTTTGGACTCAACTTAAATATAGTCAATATGGGTATCATTATCTTTCTTTTAATAAGTAAATGTTAGATTTGTATGTTTTAGTTGATTTTGGGACCGTTCAAAAGGGGAAGTCTCCTTGTTGAAAGACTTTAGGCTTAGATTTTGACACTTGAGGTAGGTTATCACTTAACTTTCTTCAGACTGGACTGGGCGGTTAATACACAAGTAAAGCATGCTATGGGTTCGAAAAGATAAGTGTGGGAGTTGTATTTTCAAGATTTTTAATATTGTTGTGTGCACGAGTGGGTGCTTATATTTTGTTGTTATTGACTTGTGATAGTATATTTATTCGTGTTGCCCATGCGAGGGCTTTATTTGACATCATTGGCCTTATTTGTGCATTTAAATATTGCTATTCCTAATGTGATGCTCGTGCGGGGGATTGAATAGATATTATAGGATTTATTGAGCATTGTTTGCCTTTATCATGATAGAAATGTCCAAATTATGGGTTGATATGATATTAATAATGTATTACATTATATTTATTCCAAATGTTCCAAACTAGAACCAATATCATGAAATATTGACCTATTGAGTTGATATTTGGGCTCAGTTATACACATATTGAATAGATTTGTCGTCTTCATACATATTTAGTTGTGAGCATTATATTCTTATGTCATTCATACACATTTATGAGATATTGGTACCATTGAGAGACACTGTTTTGAAATAAGATGAGATATTTTGGTAAGAACCTTGATCCGTAAGTACAAGCCCGAGAGTGGGTTGAGATTTTGAGATAGTATACGAGTTACAAACCCCCCATGGGTCCTATTTTGGGAGAAAATGTATACAAAATATTATATGATGGCTTGCAAACTATTCTATTCATCATTCATTGCATTACATTTGCATATGCATATCATATGATTTCCTTTATGTGTTAGTTGACGTGTAATAACTTTCTATGTACTTTCATAAATGTCTATTTCTATTTGATTTTGTTTATGTTTATTACATCTATTAGTAGAGATAGTGTGAGCTATGTGAGCTACCATTTGGGAACCTTTCTTCTTGCAGATGATGTGCTCATAGTATTTTTTTACTCGCATTAGTTTCTATTTTGATTAATTGGACAATGATATCTACTGAGTACAAGTGGACTACATTGCTCTTTATTGTGCCCTTTCGATACAAATCCTAGTATGAGTGCGTGACACAGCAGTTGATCAGATTTTTGGAGTTGGTAGTTTGTGGTACTGACACGCTCTATGGCTTTTTATAGTTGTCTCTAGACCTCCTCTTATCTTTTCTTGATGTCTTTATTTATTTTTGGAGACAGAAATTTATACTTTTGGTATTTCGAATGTTGTTATTAGATGCTCTCCACTTATGACACCAAATATTAGGGATTTTATATATTTTTGTTCGGACTTTCTTCTAAATTTGCATGTGTGTTGACCTGACTTTACTCTAGAAGTCTCCTCTTGTCTTATTTCATAATTGTTTCAAATTTTCTTCCCTTTGGAAATTGGCTTTTACCAAGGTTAGGTTGAGGTAGACACCATCATGACCTTTACTTTTGAGTTATGACAAATTAGTATCATAGGGCCAGGTTTACCAAACTCATAAGTGTAAGAGCAATATTCTAGTAGATTCTTACAGATCGGTACGCAATCATTTGTATCTACCTTCAATAGGCTACAGGATGCCTTTAGGAAAACCTTATCTAATTTGAGTCTTTGTCGTGTGGGTTGTTCATACCCAATATTCTAAACTTGCATTCCATTCTTTTTTGTGCAGATGGTGAGGACTGGGTCTAGGGATTCTAGGAATGCTGAGCCAACACTTGATACGGGAGCCTCAATTTAAGGATAAGGTAGGGGTTATGGGTGACCCAGAGATAAAGGATAAGCACGCGGAGTTTCCCCAGTCAGAGGATGTTCTAGGAAGCCAGGTCAGGTTCCACAAATTTCTATTGATACCCCAGTGCTTTAGGATTTGTTGATTTGTCTTTTGATTTAATTAGAGAGTGTTCCCTTAAGTGTACCTAATATTTATCAGACTTCGAGTGGTGTTCCACTATTTGTACCAGCATCTACTTATGGTATTCCTACTTCAAGGGTACATCCATCATCTATGGTACCCTCGTGTGTGAATTCATTAACTGTAAGACTTACTATTCCTTCAGTTGCTTCAGGTACAAAGATATCTTCTGATGATTAAAAGAGGTTTGAGAGGTTTATTAGTTTAGCTTCTCCCAAGTTTAGTGGAGCGATTAGCAAGGACACTTATGATTTTCTAATTGACTACCAGGAGAAGTTGCATAATTTGGATCTCTTGAGTCTCATGAAGTTTCTTATACTACCTATCATTTGACGTATGTAGCTAGGGATAGGTGGAGTTCCCTATCAAATTCAATACCTTTGGGTGTGCCTGTTATGAATTGGGGCATAAGTTTTTGAGTCCTTCTTAGAGAGGTATGTGTTGTATAGCTTGAGAGATCAGATACGAGATTAGTTTCATCACTTGGAGTAGGACTCCATGACTATTATCAAATATGAGGCACACTTTCATGCTCTATCTAGGCATTCAACTACCAGCAGCTCTACAAAGCTAGAACGGATTCATAAGTTTGTGAATGGATTAAAAGATCCTTGTCAGTTAGCTACTGCCTAAATGGTTATTTTAGGGGCTTCATTTTAGAGTATTATTGAGCATGCCAAGTTGACTAAGTCTATTACCCATGCTACTTACAAAGGCACCAAAAAAGTATGCCAACAGGGCAAGTTTAGTGGCCACACCTCTCTAGTAGAGATTTTTGCAGTTATAATGAAAGGCTAGTTCTATATGCTTTACAAGGATTAGGTGGTGGACCTTCAAGTTCTGCGATTTTAGGTATCCAGGCATTAGGTAATGCATTCGGAGTTTCCATCCTCAGTTCTTTAGGATAGGGAAGTCGCCTTAGTCATTTATGGCTGTAGAGGATGTTATGTATTTAAAAGGTTTAGCCATTTGGCCAATAAATATCCCCGCCGTGTGTAAATACCTACCCAGTAAGGCTCTTATCTCTAATTTTTTCCTACTCTAATATCTTCAATGAGAGGTGGTTCAGAGTTGTAGGGGCAATTCTAGAGGTGCTCGAAGTAGAGGTGGGGGAGTTTGTGGTAGTAGTGGAGGGGTTGTTCAGTTTGGAAATAGACATAGATAATGTTCTGCTATACTTGAGAGACCCGAGACAAAGGTTTCTAATGTAGTTATTATAGGTATCGTCCTAATTTTCTACAAATTTGCTTCCGTATTATTTGACCCTGGGTTTACATTCTTCTATGTGTCTACTGTTTGCTTCCGGTTTGATCTTTTTGTAAGTTATTGTAGGAGATTCTTTAGTGGTAGATCATCTGTACCGATCTTAGGTAGTTACCTTTGCGAGACGTGAGACTATCTTATATATGGTTAATTTTAATGTTATCTTGGATATGGATTGGTTATCTCTTTATTATGCTATTTTGGATTGTTAGGCTAAGATTATGACCTTAGTTACTCTAGGTGTGTCAAGGTTAGCTTGGAAGGGTACTCTTAATTTGGGTCTGACAGGAGTTAAATCTTTTCTATGTGCTTGCCACATAGTAGAAAAAGGGCATTCATCGTATTTGTCTTATGCCTGTGATACTAGTGTTGCCTCACTTCCTCCTATGGATTCTATTCGGACTGTTTGCGAGTTCATGGATGTATATTCTATAGATTTGTTGGGTATGCCTTTGGATCATGATATTGATTTTGTTATTAATGTGGAGCTGAGAACTAAACCCATTTCTATCCCTTTTTATAGAATGGCCCCGACTGAGTTGGCAAAATTGAAGGAACAGTTACAAAATTTATTGAGTAACGGGTTCATTAGACCTGGAATATCTCCTTGGGGTGCTCCTGTATTATTTTTGAAGATGAGGGATGGTTCTATGTGCATGTTTATTGACTATTGATAATTGAACAAAATGACATTTAAGAACAAGTGTACTTTTTCTCGCATTGATGATTTGCTTAACTAGCTTCAAGGTGCTTCCGTATTTCTATGATTGATTTGAGATTCGGGTATCACCAGTTGACAATTAGAGCTTAGGATGTTCTAAAAATGGATTATTGGAATTGATATGGTTATTATGTGTTCTTGATTATATATTTTGGGTTGACCAATGCCCCAACAATGTTCATGGAGTTAATGAACTAGGTGTTTCATTATATCTCAACTCTTTTGTAATTATATTTAGATATGACATCTTGGTTTATTCTAAGAATGAGATTGAATATGTGAGATATTTTAGGATTGTACTTCAAAGGTTGTGTGATGAGAAATTGCATGTCAAGTTCTCTAAGTGAGAGTTTTGGTTTATTCTATCTCTTTCTTGGGTCATGTAGTGACCAGGGATAGTATTATGGTTGATCTAACCTCCATATCAGTAATTTGTGATTGAGCTAGACCTAGTTCTCCTACTAAAATTCCAACTTTCATTGGTATGTCTGGTTATTATTGACACTTTGTGGAGGATTTCTCATTGATTGCAGCTCTTCTGACCAAGTTGACTTAGAAAAAAGTTTTATTCAGTAGTCGGATGCTTGTGATAAGACCTTTTCAAAGCTCAAGGAATTGTTGACTTCGGCCCCTATCTTGACTTTGCCAAAGGAGGGTGTAGATTTTATTATATTTTGTGATGCTTATGGTTTTGGTTTGGGTATGTGTTGATGTAGGAGGGTAAGGTGATTGCTTATGTCTCTCGTTAGTTGAAGCCTTATGAGAAGAATTACCCTACCCATGATTTGGAGTTGGTTACCAGTGTGTTTGTATTGAAGTTGTGGTGACATTAATTAAATGGATTTCCTTGTAAGATTTTCCTAGATCATTGCAGCCTCTAATACTTTCTTCAATCAGTGAGATCTTAATATAAGACAATGACACTAGCTCGAGTTGCTTAAGAACTATGACATCACAATTCTTTATTATTCGAGTAAGGCTAATGTGTTTGAGGATGCCTTAAGCCAAAAGACGACTAGTATAGGGGGTTTATCATATCTCTCAACTCAAGAACGACCTTTAGAATTGGAGGTTCAGTCTTTAACCAACCAAATAATTAGACTTGATATTTGGACACCCTGAGATGTGTTAATCTTTTTGGATGCTAGATCTTCTTTGATGGAACAAATTCAAGATCACCAATTTGAAGATAATAGATTAGTGGTAATTCAAGATAAGGTGTTGAGTGGCAAGTCTAAGGATACATCTCTTGATTCTACTTGTGTTTTAAGGATTTGTGGTCAATTTTGTGTGCCAAGAGTTAGCGGATAGGTGATATTGATCTTAGAGGAGGTGCATTATTCCAGGTATTTAATTCATCAAGGGTGACCAAGATGTCTCGTAATTGAAAGCAGCATTATTGGTGGGGTGGTATGAAAAAGGATGTAGCAGACTTTGTAGCTTGTTGCACATATTGTCAGCAGGTGAAGGTCCAGTATCTAAGATTGGGTGGCTTGCTTCAGAGATTACCTATCCTGAGTGGAAGTGGGAACAGATTACTATGGACATTGTGAGTGGGTTTCCTCATACTTCTCCTGGTTTTGGTAGCATTTGGGTCATCATAAATCGATTGACCAAATCATCTCATTTTGTTCCTATTCAGATTTTCTTCAGTACCGAGAGGTTGACTCGTAGCTATGTTTCTTAGATAGTTCGTCTTCATAGGGTACCCATGTCTATTATTTATGATAGAGGCTCAATGTTCACTTATAGCTTCTGAAGGACGTTTAAGGAGGAGTTGGGTACTCCGTTTGACCTTAGCATAACTTTCACCCAGACTAATGGTTAGTCAAAGAAGATTATTTAGGTTTTGGAGGATATGCTCTGTGCATGTGTTATAGACTTTGGTGGTCAGTGAGAGTAGTATTTATCCATAGTGGAGTTTTCTTATAATAATAGCTATCATTCAAGTATTAAGATGACACCTTTTGAGGTGCTGCATGATAGGCATTGTCAATCTTTGATTGGTTGGTTTAAGACTTCAGAGGTTAGACCCCGTGATACTAACTTGCTTCGAGAGTCTTTGGACAGAGTTTAGATGATTCAGGATAAACTTCGGGCAACCTAGAGTAGGCAAAAGAGTTATGTGGACCGGAGGCTTTGTGCCTTGAAGTTTGAGATCGATAATTAAGTTTTGCTCTATGTGTCACACATAAAGGGCGTGATGAAGTTGAGGAGAGGGGAAAGCTTAGTCTGAGGTATATTAGAGCTTTTGAGGTTCTATAGACAGTTAGGGAGGTAGCTTTTTAGTTAGCCTTGTTCCCAGACTTTTTAGTTGTTCATCCAATTTTTCATGTATCTATGCTAAGATGTTATATTTCAAATGAGTCTTACATGATTCATTGGGACTCGGTACAGTTAGCAATGCCAGTTTCCATATTAGCTAGAGATGTTAGACGATTGCGCTCTAGAGAAATTCGCATGATTAAGGTTCTGTGGAGACACCATCCCATCGACGAGGATACGTAGGAGGTCAAATCTGACATGCGTAGTTGTTACCCTTAGGTCTTTACTTATTCAAGTACTTCTTTTACCTTTTAGTTTGAGAACGAACTAGAGTTTTAATGGTAGATGATGTATTGGCATGATGTGTGGAATTTTCCTTTTTATGTAATTTGACCATTTTTCCATGTAGTTGCTACATGTTGATTTTTTGGTATAGGGATGGTTGGCATGGTCCCTAATAGCTTCTGGAGGATTTTGGAAGAGTTTGAGGTTCTTAGAGGCTTTAAAAGTCATATAGTTGACTTTGGTCAATATTTGATGTACTGAGTGTCGGATAGAGATTTCGACAGTTCCATTAGATTTGAAACATCAAACTTGGGTTAGTAGCAGGGTTGGTTTAGGTTTGGAACCTTTAGTTTGCATGTGACCCTCCATTTGAAAAACTAGTAAAATTTGCCTTAACGGAGCCTTGAAGGCTAATTTATTGAAAATGACCATTCTTGAAAATTTGATGTCGCCACTGAGTCTGAAACATCGAAAATAGCCTAGTAGCATATATGATTTGTTTCTATGGGGTTCTGAACATCATGAAAGTCTATTCAGAGATATTTTTATCATGAAACAGCTAGTGCACAACTGAATCTGGTGAATCAAACCTTCTTTGTAAACACGAAGAAGGAAATGATCCTCCATCATACACGCGAGGTTGTTAGCAACGTTCGCAAAAGGTAAGCTGGTCTGGATCGAGTTATCCTCTCCATCACGAACGCGAAAAGGTTTTCATAAACACGAAGTCTAATTTAATTGGCTGGTCAAAGTTGACCCTCGCAAATGCAAAAGGCTGACCACGTCCACAAGTTATTGTTCGCAAAATAATATAAATATCTTAATTTTGTGATTTTACTCTATTTTTTGAATTTTCAAGCTTCGAAAAAAAACAATTTTACTAGGGTTTCTTCAACAATTTTTCAGTGCATAACCTCTAAACTCATCTTTCATTATTTTCTATTAATTATGTCTTCAAAAACACCTTTAAACTCAATTTTGAAATGGATTTGAGAGTTTTTTCGGTAAAGCTTAAAAATAATTTTTCTTTGATTCATATCTCATTTTTAACTCATTTTTGCATGGGTTTTCAACTGTAAACAACCATAAACTTGGAAAATTTATTTCTAAAAGAAAATTCAGATTTTACCCCTTTCGTATTCGAACCCATTTTGGACCCAACTTAAATATAGTCAATATGGATATTATTAGTTTTTTTTTTAATATGTAGATGTCATATTTGTATGTTTTAGTTAATTTTGGGACCTTTCAAAAGGAAAAATCTCCTTGTTGAAGGACGTTGGGATTGGATTCAAAGCTTTGGGGTAGGTTATCACTTAACTTTCTTTTGACTAGATTGAGCAGTTAATAAATAAGTAAAACATGCTATGAATTTGGGAAGGTAACTATGGAAATTGTATTTTCAAGATTTTTAATACTGTTGTGTGCCTATGTGGGTGCTTATATTTTGTTGTTGTTGACTTGGGATATTATATATTGCATGTTGCCCTTGCGGGAGCTTTAATTGACATCATTACCCCTATTTGTGCACTTAAGTGTTGTTATTCTTAATTAGATGCCCCCACAGGGGCTTGGTAGATATTATAGGCCTTATTGAGCATCGTTTACCTTTATCCTGATAGAAATATCTAAATTATGATTGATATGATATTAATGATGTCTTACATGTATATTTATTCCAAACTGTAACACCCCGCATTTTTGAGCTAGAAATTGAACCGTCGTTCCTACGTGTGTTAGCTTTAATTCCATGGTTATTATTTAAATTCATGTGTCATGATCTTTCTCCTAGTATATGAAGTGATTACGAGGTGAAAAATATTCATAGAAATAGCCTAAAGCAAAATTGAGCTAAGAACCCTTCATTTGTCCAAAATTGGATATTTGATTCTACAAGGGTCATCTTTAAAAGAGTATAACTTTTCGTATATATAAAATTTGGCAGATTAAGACCCAAAAAATTATAGATAATCGAATTGGTTTTCCAACGATACCAATTTCGCCTTAATCCAATACTTGAGCAAAAAGTTATGCCATTTTTCGTGTTAGGCAGTAAGGGGTCGCGATAGTCCTGCGACGTGAGGGCTACTTAAACCAACTAGGGGTCGCGACGCGAAAGCTACTTCCGCTTAGTTTCAGCTTCTTAAGGGTCATGGGGAACTTTGGTCCCTTCCCCTAAACCCCAAACTTCCAATGGACGATTTATATTACCCAAAATCTGTCCATAACCCTTAAAATTCATTCCCCAAAGGCATAATATGCCTCATTACCCAATTCCTCTAAAAAATTCAACCCTAATCCTTTCCCCAAAGATCAAGAACTCATCTCTAAGATTAAGAACTGCAAGAAAAGGATCAAGATCTAGGTTCCATCTTTCAAATCTCGTAATCTAAGGTACGTGGGATTTTCCTAAAACTACTTCGGCATAAGAAAATTGTTCAACAACTTTTAACATTGTGAAATCATGAATTCTTGAAGGGGCTTTGGAATTTACATTGAAATTTTGCATTATGAATTCTTTAATGATATTAGTGTTTCGGCCTTGAGGCCTTTTCCCAAATTGATTTTGAGGTGTAGTAGTAATGTCATGGAAGTGATTTGGTTGTAGGTAGTATCTTGGTGAAATGGGGTATTTAGGTAGAATTTCCCAATTTGATGGACTAGTATATTATGTTGCACTCTTCATTGGTGGTAGATGATTGATGTTAGACTATAGGCTTGAATTTTAGATGTAGAATGCGGTGGTAAGAATAGTAGATTAAGATTAATGACGTATGTTGTGTGGGAATGAATTAGTAGTCTTGATGTGGTTTATGGCAGAGCCTAAGTTGATAATTGATGAAAATTTTAAGTGGTAATTGTGGGGTATATGTGTATATGAGCACTAGTGTTAAAATGATGAATTGTGGGTGAGTCATTAAGTGGATAAGGGCGTAAGTATATAAGAATAAGTTGCACCCCCTGGTAGTATGGCGTTACTCGTTAGGTAAGATTTAATGATATGAGTTATGCGATTAACGGTCTAATTATTAGAAGGTTAAGTAGTGAATTGTTATGTGATAAAGAGTGAGGTTGTGTATGCTCATGAGACTGCGTGTTGTACATTGATGACGATAGAGGATAGAATGTTGTACGTTGATGACGATAGAGGATAGAAAAAATAGAATGTTATACGTTGATGACGATAGAGGATAGAAAAAAATTAAGAGTAGTGTTCTGGGAAAGCAATGCCTTTAGAGTATACTGAAAAGGGGAAAAGTTTAGTATTTATGTGTATGAGTGTTTTACGTACCTAGTTTATGTTCTTAAAATTATAGTATGGAGAAGTCTGGTGAGTTGTTGTTCGGTATTCGTTAGAGTTGAATTGAGGAAATACTAGTATCCTTGGGTATGATTTTACAAATTTTTTTAAGTTGTAAGTTATTTGATTAGAGGCATAATGCTAGTATTCTAAGGAGTTGAAGATAGAGTGCTTAATATTTGGAAGCGTGGCTGTCCATGCCCATAATAGTGTTAGTCATAAGTTGGTGACTCTGGGTGTTAGAGAAAGTTATGATTAGTGTTCCTGAATGGATGTCATAGAGGGAATTTAGTTTCATTGTATTAGAAATAAATGAGAGGAGTTGTATTCATGTGTATATTGATATCTTTTTTGTGATAAGGAGTGTAAATGCGTACGCTCACAGGAGTGGGAGTTGTAGAGTGATGGCTATAGAGGTTAGCGAAAGTTAAGAGCTGCATTTTTCCGAAGGCAAGGCCATCAAAGTATAGTTCTCCAGGGAGAGTTTAGAGTTTAAGTATGTGGTGATGTCTCTTTCATGTTGAGAGTTGTGGCTATAGAAATAGTAAGGGGGTATGTCCGTAAGTCTAGGATTGTGACTTTGATCTAAGGGGGAGATGGAGAATTAAGTTAGTTCCCAAATTTTTCTCAATGCAGCAAGTTGCGGGTAGGAGTCATGATGAACCTAATTCTACTCAAGCATAACACTCCTACTTTCATTTACGAGAGTATCCTGTTAATGTCATACATCATGTGTTCAAGTCGTGCCTATGCCTATGATTCGAGTTCTCTATGGACCTATGTTTATGATCTGACCTCCAAACTAGAAGTAATTATGTCTCTCAGTAATTCAGCATTTCATGTATTCAAGCCATATGTTATGTTGTTAGTTATTTATGAAAATCTATGTCTCACAACATGTTTGGTCCTAAGAAAATATGTTTATATATGTTACGGAATCATCTTATGCCGGAATTAGCCAAAGTGATAAAGTTTATGCTAACTCATGGAAAATTTCCGCTCTTTGAATAAGAAACAATCACTTTAAGTGAAATCCCTATCTTAGTTGTTAATGACTTAAATTTCGCCGTTGTGCCATATAGCTCATGATATATGCATCCATATTTCTCATTTTAGTCGGTCCTAAGGAAATCATGTTGGGTTGTGTTTGTGACGAACGACTCTTTACTTATGATCCAAACAATTGATATCTGAAGCACTCCATGTCTATTCTATCGTATCTTCACTCTATGTCCCTCCTCAAGTAGTGCAATAAGTATGAGTGGTGGTCTGGTAATGTTACTCTCATTCATGATGTTTATGATCGGGTCCCTTAATGACCCTCCATGTGTTAGTATGATGGTGGTTGTGAAAGCATAGTACTGTGTTAGGTATGGGAGTAGATTTTCTTGAAGGTGAAAAAATTGATGTGATTCTCGAGCTGAGGTTATAGGTGAAAGAGAAAAGAAGGAGATGAACTTTTGTTGTGCGAAATAGCTAAGAAGGAGAAATATGGTGATAATCTTTGTGAATGTGATCGAATTTGCTGGTCTTAGTGAGGGAAATCCATGTAGTGGGTGTAGTAATGATTAGGCTTGACGTTTTGGTTGATGAAAATGCAAACCCATGTGCTACGTGGTTGGTAATCTCTAAAATAGATCTTGAGTGTGTTTGACGGTAGTGATAAGATGAAGAAATATTCTTAAAGGGATGTAAAGTACAGGGTCCTGTAGCTTAAGATAGTATTTCTATTCTCTAAGTTAGACTTCAACATAGGATTATTATACAGTGGGACTCAAATTCTTTTGGCTAGATGCGTGATTGGGGAATTGTAAGTTTGCGAGTGTGAAGTATGCTATTTAATGTTTGGGGTGTAGATGATTTGTGCCTTTAAGTCTATTCGTGGTACTTTGTAAGGTAGAGAATGCTTCTAATCCTATTTTCTACGAAATCTTATTGATGATTAGTACCAATAAAAATTAGGTGTATGATCATAAAATAAACCCCTAGCATATGTGGTGATGATAATGATTCATAGAACTCATGTGCAAGATCATCCCTATGTAAAGTCTCATTATCCCATGTTTCGTGATTACGCGTTTTGTTATGGATTATCATGAAGCTTGTTTGATACCTTTGCATATTTTGTCGAGGAAAAATGTTCAATGTGAGACTACGTTCTTTATTCTACACTCTTAGAGCTTCAAAAGGTCCCTACCTATCATTGGGGGACGAATGATCCCAATGTAACACCCCGCATCTTTGAGCTAGAAATCGAATCTTCGTTTCTACATGTGTAGCTCTAATTCCATGGTTTTTATTAAAATTCATATGTCATGATCTTTCTCCTAGTATATGAAGTGATTATGAGGTGAAAAATGTTCATAGAAATGGCCTAAAGCAAAATTGAGCTAAGAACCCTTCATTCATCCAAAATTGGATATTCGATTCTACAAGGGTCATATTTGAACGAGTATAACTTTCTGTACATATTGAATTTAGCAGAGTAAGACCCACCAAATTGTAGATAATAGAATTGGATTTCTAACGATACCAATTTCGCCTTAATCCAATACCTGAGCGAAAAGTTATGTCATTTTTCGTGTGCGGTAGTAAAGGGTCGCGATAGCACTGCGATGCGAGGGCTACTTAACCCAACTAGGGATCACAATGCGGGGGCTATTTCTGCACAGTTTCAGCTTCTTAAGGGTCATGGGGCACTTTGGTCCTTTCCCCTAAACCCCAAACGTCCAATGGACGATTTATATCACCTAAAATCCATTCATAACCCTTAAAACTCATTCCCCAAAGGCATAATATGCCTCATTACCCAATTCCTCTAAAAAATTCAACCCTAATCCTTTCCCCAAAGATCAAGAACCCATCCCTAAGATCAAGAACTTCAAGAAAAGGATCAAGATCTAGGTTCCATCTTTCAAATCTCATAATCTAAGGTTTTTTCTAAAACTACTTGGGCATAAGAAAATTGTTCAACAACTTTTAACATTGTGAAATCATGAATTCTTGAAGGGGTTTAGGAATTTACATTGAAATTTTGCACTATGAATTATTTAATGATATTAGTGTTTTGGTCTTGAGGCCTTTTCCCCAAATTGATTTGAAATATATATATGTATGTGGTTAAAGTTGATAATTGAATTGACATGGCTATTTACGTTCCCTCTCATGTTGAAATACCTCTTGATTTTAGAATATTATTTAAAAGCATGGTATCAATGCTCGGCTATTGTTGAATGATTTAAGATTTGATTTAAATTAATAAGAGGGGAGTTTTGCATGTTGATAAATGCTGAATATATATGATGAAAGAATTGCATGGTTTGCCAAAAATACATGACCACCACATGTTTGTTGAAATGATTGAAAAAAGTGATTTTTGCATAAATTGATAAATGTTTTGAAGAATGAATCTTCTTGAATTGTTGGAGTATGGTGGTCTAAATTTTATGTTTTGAAAGATAAAACCATGACATAATATTTTATGGCTCAAAAACATGACTTGAAAGTCTTGGTATGACGATACCAAATTCAGATAATGCCATAACAGATTTAGAATAGACTAAAGATACAAATTTTTGCTTAGAATTTCAGAATTTGATTTTAGAAGAATGCATCTTTAGAACAGACTAAAAATGGTCTTAAGAGATATTAGGTGTTTACCCAAAGAAGGCATGAGCGATAAAATTCATTGCCCAAAATCGTATTTTGCCGATACATGTATATTATTATTGCATGCTGGCGACGACCCTGTGGAGTAGCAGATTCAGATACTCCAACTCTGGCGGCAAACTTGGGTTGGGGGATTGGCCGCCGAGTTAAGGGCGGATCCCATATAGCCCGTGGGGTAGCAGATATGTAGGGTATACCACCTAGTTCAGAAGTAATACAAAGTATAAAGTTGCATTGACAAGACTGTTTTAAGATCTTTTGAGATGGCCCATGATATTTTAAACTATGCATGCATGATATTTTTGTGACTTACTCTCACCTATGTTATATATATAAATTTAATATTTTGGATTGCTCTGAGTACTGGTACATTTGTATTGACCCCCTATATTTTAAGATCTGAGGCACAATTCTGCGGTCCCATACAATAGTAGATCTGTGCATGTCAGAAGTTGTAGTTAGTGAGCTTTCTCTTTTTCGGAAGGCCTGAATTTCAGATTTTAGTGTTTCTTTCTTTTTATGGTCTACTGGGAGCCTTGTCCCAGTTTTGTTTTAGACTTATGTTGGATCTTATGATGCTAGAGATTTCGCAGACTAGTGTCAGATATTGTTGATCTTTATGAACTCATTTCAGTATTGATTAGTTTGAATTAAAAGCTGACCATTATTCCGTTTTGTTATGTATTTCTGCATCTTCTCTTTGTATATGAATGGTGTATGTGATTGCAAGTTAGAAGGGCTCTCAGGCCTTCATGATTCGGGATGCCCCTCACGGCTAGGGCCCCTGTTCGGGTCATGATACAAACGTTCTAAACTAGAATTGTTATCATGAAATGTCGACATATTGAGTTGATTTTGGGCTTAGTTATATATGTATTGAAGAACATTGTTTTATAATAAAATGAGATATTTTGGTAAGAACCTTGATCCATGAATACAATTCGGATAGGTGGGTTGAGATTTTGAGATAGTATATAGATTGTGAATACCCTATGGTCCTATTTTTGGAGCATTGAGGCTCCATAAGTGTATACAAAAAGTCATGCGATGAGTTTTAAACTATTCACTTCACCATTCATTGTATTGCATTTACATATGCAAATCATGTGTTTTTCTTTTATGTGTTACTTGACGTGTAACCGATTTCTATCTACTTTCATGAATGTTTGTTTCTATTTAGTTTTGGTTATGTATATTAGGACTGGTAGTGGAGATGGTGTGAGCTACCATTTGGGAGCTTTTCTACTTGCAGGTGACGTGCTCAGAGTATTTCTTTGCTTGTATTATTTTCTACTTTGCTCAATTTGTCTATGACCCTATACTCAGTTTCTATAATATGAGGTGATTCATAGATTTGACATTAAAGTTCAAAGTTATTGAAAATTGTTGGTTAGATTGAATCAAGGGAAGTGAGCCTTTAAGCTCTGATACATGCATTTAAGAATTTTTTTTGAAAGTATATTCTATGTGTTTTTCACGTGAGGGATGAATGTATTTTTTCAAAACCATGGCAATAAGTTCTAATGGTTTTATTGACTTATATAAATCTTAAATCGTAAAGTAAAATACATTCAAAAATAGGTTTTGAATTCTTAACTTGACTCTCTAATAAGATCATGCTCAAAATTCTTTCTAAATACTTTGGGTTTCAACCCAAACCATCTTGCTGAGTGCAACGTACAGGGTTTACTAAGTGTAACGGTTCTTCAAAGGCAAGTGGTGGCCTATGAATTTGGGTCTTGACAATCCCCTCCCATAATTTATCACTTTCATCCTTTAACCACTTCTCTTACTCTATTCCTTATCAATTTTGAGTATTGAAATAATTCAATAATAACCTGAATTTAAAGTCCTAAAATCCTTGTTACATGAATATTGCAGTCAAGACACTCGTTAGCAGACTTAATAACCAATTCAACCGAAAAAAAATTCCTTCGTGGTATAGTCCTATCAGAAACTTGAGAATGGTACAGTACTAAAGATTAATTTACTTCATTATCCAATCTATTTAATTTTAACTACAACATAATCGCATTGTCACATTTCTTTGAAATGAAATTTTGTTATTAGTGGTGATGCTTTTTCTTATACCTTCTTTTGATATCTTTGTGAATGAAGAAAACATATGTACTGCTTTATTATTTATTTTATTCCACTTTATTTGACAATATTTTATATTTTGCCTACGTTGGTAAGAATGATGCAATTTTACAGTTTCTTATGAAGAAACTTTTATTGCAGCACTAACAACATGACATACTCAAAATTATACGTTCAAAATTTTACATTCATATAAATATTCTGAAATATTTAAGATAAGAATTTAAAAATCTTCATTCCTTAAATTTTATGTCAAATCTTATTGTGATAAACAAAGTGAACTTGCACGAATATTTATCTGTCTCTCGAATTTTAAAATATTTTTTTAAGGTTGGGTACTCATATTAGAAAAGCGATGATCAGTTTATTTATCATAATTTGATTTTTCATGAATTTGACGAAACAATTTTAATCGCAGTCTAAAATGAGAATATCAGAGTCTAAATTAATTTTTTTGACAATTTAAAAGTGATATGTTAAAAGATAGACCATTTAGTTCTTCATTACCATAATATTAAAAATGAAGCTACCATTTAGTTCTTCATTACCATAATATTATAAAAAAATGAAGCTAGTGGCAAAGAGAAAAACAATTATGGATGTAATGAAAAAAAATTAAAGTGAATACTTTTTGAACATAAAATTTAAAATTTTATTTTAGAATTTTTCAACATGTATTATATGCTGAAACGTATCAATCTCTCTTGGTAAAAATAATCACGTATATGGAACAAATCTGAAGATTTGTTAACAAAGACAATGACAGAAATGATTGGGAGGTGTTTTGCCTATGACTTTGCAATGACCTCCTTTACAATTTTCCTTGCACATATCATCACATTTTTTATCATCTTCGCTGCCTGGAAGGCAACGCCCGATATGATTATCAGAGCAGCAACCCAAACCGTCTGCTTGGATCAAACCTGAAATTCAAATTTTATTATAAGATTCTTTTTCATATATCTACACCAAAAATCTTCTGAAATAAAGTAAGGTACTAAAATATGAGAAAAATATAATTTGTCTATGTTTTGAGATTGGATATATTTATTGGTGTAATTGTGAACTTTAACTGACCACTTTTACACTTCATTAGTTGATAAAATATAGTAAAAAACAGAAAATATTTGTAAACAGAAGAAACCAACCTGTTGATGCTAACAACATAACAAGTAGAACTGAAAATAACAAATTACTCAATTTGCCCATCTTTTTTTTTTTTTTTTTTCAAATTGCACTGTACTTGTTAATTTACTTAAGATGATGCTCTTATATAGTATAAGCTCTCATTTCTTTTAAAGAGTCAAAGCAGAATTAATAGAAAAATAATAATGACTAGTATAAAAATATATTTGGTAACCTGGGATATTTCAGTTTTTCTTTCTAGTACTCATTCTCTACTTGGTAATAAAATTGTTTAGTTTCCCTAAAACATATTTGATTAGTTAGTCATTTAAACAAAAACCAAAAGTAAAATGACAAAGAAAGTAGTATTGACTTGCTCCCTGTATGACTATTTAATTAGATGCATTTTGTTATATAGTATGTAATTTCCCATTTTTCTAAAGAGAGGCAAAACTTGCCATATGTAAAATGAGAAAAGGTAAACTATCACATTCTTGGTGATCTAGCCATTTTAGGAAAAGAATTTACGGATAAGTATTTGGTAGAGTTGTGACCCGAATTTTGTTGATCCGGCTTAGAAACTTTCGCGGTGCGATCCATGTTTGTGATTTTCAATGGGCTTTGTGGTGTGTAGCGTAGGGATCAGGCGATCTTTATGTTTTTTGGGCCTAAGACTTATTTGTATGCACGTATTATATAAGTGCATTTAGTGGGTTGTTTTGGGTATTCAGAAAATACGTCATTGAGACAATTTGTCTCCACGTTGTACTCTCTCCCTCCATTATAGTGAATTCCTCTGCCTCTGCCCGTGGTTTTTCCCGCAAGGGTTTCTACGTAAATTTGTGTGTTCTTGTTTTTCCTTTTGCTTGTGGTTTGCTAAATCTGTCCGAATCATAACAAACTGGTATCAGAGCTTGGTCGATTGTTTTCTCGAGGATGACAACCTTGAAGTATGATATTTTGCGATTGGATCACAACACCAGATTTTCGTTATGGCAGGTTAAGATGCGGGTTGTGCACGCGCAGATGAATTTGGACGATGCGTTGTTAGTGTTTGATCACATGCCTCATCGTGGACAGATGATGATAAACGGCGTAAGGATCAAAAGGCTCTATTTTAGATCCACCTTCATTTATCTAATCAGATTTTGCAGGATGTTTTGAAGGAGACCATTGTCGCCGCGTTGTGGTTGAAACTGGAATCGTTGTGCATAACAAAGAGCCTAACAAGTAAGTTGCATCTCAAACAACAACTTTATTCCCATCGCATGTCTGAGGGTACGTCCTTAGAGGATCACCTATCCGTCTTTAAGGAAATCGACTCTGATTTAGAGACTCTGGAGGTTAAGTATGATAAGAAAGATCTAAGGTTGATTCTTTTGTGTTCGCTGCCTGCATCATACTCGATCTTTAGGGATACGATTTTATATAGTCATGATACCCTAACCATAAATGAAGTCTATGATGCATTATTCTCTAAGGAGAAGATGACGCATCTTATGAATGGGTCGGAGACTCAAGGAGATGGTCTCATTGTTCGAGGAAGGAATCGTGAGAGGAACGCTGGGGGTGATGATAGAAATAGATCAAATCTAAAAATAGAAACAAAACCTACAATTACTGCAAGAAGAAGGATCATATCAAATTCGAGTTTTGAAAGTTACAGAATAGAGAGAAAAGAGAAGCTCCAAAACCGAAGAGAAACCAACCAGAGAAGTCCAGTAAATCCAGTTTTGTTAAAGATAGCGGTAGTGATAGAGAACTCTTGGTAGTTTCTAATGGTAAATCCAAACCCTGTGAGGATTGGATTCTTGATTCAACTTGCACATTGCATATGTGTTGCAATTGGGATTGGTTTACAACATATGAAATAGTCTCTAAAGGTACTGTGTTGATAGAAAATAACACACCTTATAAGATAGCTGGTATTGGAATAATCATAATTAAGGTGTTTGATGGGGTTGTGAGGACACTTGGTGTTGTGCGGTATGTCCCATACCTGAAGAGAAATCTTATTTCCTTGAGTACCCTTGATTCGAACGGATATAGGTACACTAGTAAAGGTGGAGTCCTGAAGATTAATAAAGGTGATCTTGTTGTGATAAAGGGACATAAAAAATCTACAAATTTGTATGTTTTGCAAGGCTTATGGTTATATGTGATGTAACAGTTTCTACCTCTTCTCTATCAAAAAGTGACGTTGCTAAACTTTGGCATACGTGCTTGCGACATATGAGTGAAAATGGGATGGCTGAACTAAGCAGGAGAGGACTTCTTAATGGGTAGAGTATTACCAAATTGAAGTTTTATGAGCACTGCATTTTTGGGGAGTAGAAGAGAGTCAGATTCACTAAAGGCATCCACCCAACCAAAGGCACAGTTGACTACATCCATTTTGATCTTTGGGGTCCTTCTAGAGTACCTTCAAGAGGAGGTGCGAATTACTTGTTGAATATTATTGATGACTATTCCAGAAAAGTTTGGGTGTTCTTCCTAGAGCAAAAGGATGATGTGTTGCCTACTTTCAAGAAGTGGAAGATTATGATTGAAAAACTAATAGGGAAGCAGGTAAAACGCATTCGGACTGATAATGATTTAGAGTTTGTTCTAAAGAATTTAATGCTCTATGCAAGTCAGAAGGAATTGTGAGGCACTTGATAGTTCGTCATACTCCACGGCAGAATGATGTGGTCGAACGAATGAATAGGACTATAATGGAGAAGGTGCGTTGTATGCTCTCTAATGCCAATCCAAGTATTTTTGGGTTGAAGCTTCTTCTGTAGCTTGTCTTCTTATTAACTGCTCTACCTCAATCACGATTGATAAAAGGACTCCACAAGAGGTATGGTCTGGTACTCCTACTAGTTATTCTGATTTGAGGATATTTGGATGTCCTGCTTATGCTCATATTGATAATGGAAAGCTGAAACCTAGATCTGTCAAATGCTTATTTATGGGTTATAACCCTGGTGTTAAAGGTTATAAGCTTTGGTGTCCAGAAAGAAGAAAGGTTATAATTAGCAGGGATGTTGTGTTTAATGAAACTGCCATGCTTCGGGCTCCCTCCGAATCTAGTGCTTTGCCTCCAGATAAGCTTAGTGACATAAATCAGCAAAAGTCAAGCACCCACATTGAATTACAGATTGGAGCAGAGTCTACACCAGTAACTACTTCTCAGTCTTGCCCAAAGATACAGAGTGGTACTATTTCTTCTTCACCACCAGTGACGCCATAATATTCTATTGCTAAAGACCGGCCTAAAAGAGATATTAAACCTTCTCAGAAGTATGCTAAGCTGATTTAGTTGCTTATGTATTAAATATAGTAGAAGGTATTAATTTCGGTGAATAACCTTCTTCTTACTCAGAGGCAGTTAGTTGTGATGGTTCCAACCAATGGATGATTGCTATGCAGGAGAAGATGGAATCACTTTATAAGAATGACACATAGGATTTGGTGATATTTCCTAAAGATAAGAAAGTTGTCCATTGCAAGTGGGTATTCAAAAAGAAATAAGGAATATCGGGAGTTGAAGATGCAAGGTACAAAGCAAGACTAGTTGCTAAAGGCTACAGTCAGGTTCCAGGTATTGACTTTACAGATGTGTTTTCTCCAGTTGTAAAGCATAGTTCGATTCTAGCCTTGCTTGGTATTGTAGCCATGTATAATCTTGAGCTTAAGCAGTTAGATGTCAAAACTGCATTCGTACATTAAGAACTTGAGGAGGATATGTATATGTAGCAACCAGAGGGCTTTGTAGTTTTAGGAAAAGAAGACTATGTATGATTGCTGAAAAAGTCTTTTTATGGCTTAAAGCAGTGGCCTAAGCAGTGGTATAAGAGGTTTGACTCTTTTATGACCTCTCATATATTTTGGAGGAGCAGTTATAATAGTTATGTCTACTTCAAGGAGGTAAGTGATGGTTCGTTTATGTATCTTCTTTTGTATGTTGATGATATGTTGATTATAACAAAGGATATGAGAGAGATAATAAAAGTCAAATCCCAGCTTAGCAAGGAGTTTGAGATGAAGGATCTAAGAGCATCAAACAAGATTCTTGGTATGGAAATTATGAGGTCTAGAGAGAAGTGTAGTTATACTTGAGTCAGAAAAGGTATATTGAGAAAGTGCTTCATAGGTTCAATATGCAAAATGCCAAACCTGTGGGTACTCCATTGGTAGCTCACTTTAAACTCTCGGCCATTTTATCTCCAAAAACATATGATGAGCATGACTATATGTCTTGAGTTCTATACTCTAGTGCCGTCGGGTCTCTAATGTATGCGATGGTGTGTTCCCAACCAGATTTATCTTATGCCGTCAGTGTAGTTAGTAGATACATAGCAAATCCTAGAAAAGAACATTGGAAAGTAGTTTAGTGGATTTTTAGATACTTTCCTGGATCTGCTAATGTTTGTTTGCACTTTGGGTGAAATAGAGATGGAGTAATCGGGTACGTTGATTCTGATTTTGCAGGAGATCATGATAAAAGAAGGTCCCTTACATGCTATATTTTTACCATTGGTGGTCGTTTTATTAGTTGGAAAGCTACCTTACAGACTATGGTTGCTTTTCAACTACTGAGACAAAGTATATGGCTATTACAGAGGCTTTCAAGAAAGTTATTTGGTTGAAGGGTCAGGTTGGTGAAATTATCAAAGACTTATAGATTACTACGGTCTTTTATGATTGTTAGAGTGCTATATTCCTTACTAAAGATTAGATGTTTCACGAGAGGACAAAGCACATTGATGTTCGCTATCATTTTGTGCATAAAAATTATTGCTCGTGGTGATATTGTGGTGAGAATGATTAGTACCCATGATAATCCTGCTGATATGATGACCTAAACACTCCCAAGTGCCAAGTTTGAGCATTGCTTGGACTTGGTTAGTGTTATCTGTTGAGATGTGCTCTTAGGATTTTTATGGAAGAGATGGATAGTTTTCCTTGAAATAGATATGAGTTCTGAATTAGAAATCATGTCAAGGTGGAGATTGTTAGAGTTGTGACTAGAATTTTATTGATCCGGCCCAGAAAGTTTCGCAGTGCGACCCATGTATGTGATTTTCAATGGGGTCTGTGATGGTAGCATAGGGACCGGGCAACCTTTATGGTTTTTGGGCCTAGGACTTATTTTTATACACGTATTATATAAGTGCATTTAGTGGGTTATTTTAGGTATTCAGAAAATATGTCATTGAGATAATTTGTAATGCCCCAAGATTACACCCTGGGTGCCATACGACGCTTATAGTCTCGAGGAACCACAAGCTAACCCATGAGCTGGTACCTACTGTGAGCACTGAATAATATAATATCACATGTGAAAGAACAACTGATAAGCCATAAGATTTTAAGTACTAAAACTAATAGAATCTGTAAACCAAACTGATAATATTGATAAAATATCTGACAATGTCAACTAAAGTCTGAATACTGGATAACTGACTGTAGTGTCCAAAAGCCTCTAAACTGACTGAATATGAATTCATGGGGCAGACCCCAACTAACTACTGAACTAAAAGCATGAAGTAAAATAGTCTGTCCTCAAAATATGAGGGCTCACCACTTCTATGGATGATAGTCTGAGAAGTCTATGCACGATTCGAGAATTGCGTGCTCGAACATAAGGTATGATACATCACAGCGCAAGAAAAGAGTATGCGATCAGTACTTTGAATGTACTGGTATGCTAAATGAGGTAGGGTGATATGCATGGTTTCATGAATATAAATAATAACTATCTGAATATATATATATATATAACATGTAATACTGAACAGAGTGCATGAAAGCTGTACATATTGAGGATATATGAAATCTATAAATATTGAGGTTGCATAAAATCTGTAAATGTTGAGGATGAATAACCAAGAATATTATATACTCTGAATATAATTTGTAACTACTGAAATACTAAAATCTGATAACTGAATCACTGATATCTGTATGCTATGGTCAAGCAACTGAAACTGAATTACTTAACTAATTTCTGGATTGAGACTGTGGGATGTATCATCTAATCGACATGCCCAATCTGAGCTAATCGAGGTCTAACTTATAACCACAGTTAAAAGGATATTAGTACCATGCCACGGATACTAATGTTGGCTGTATGGATCCACTATACTGATGTATTATCCCAAAGATCTAAGGGTGTCAAGTCTAATCTGACGGGTGACCCCTGGGAGGAAGTCAAGACTAAACTAACGGGTGACTCCTCATATCCTACGCTGGCTACGTAGTTCTGGAGTACATGGAATACTACTAATGACTCTGCCTAACTAACGGGGAAGACTCCATCCCTGCACTCGCTCGGTGCTAAATTCTACTCCCAACTGAACTGACTCGGAAAGCTGAACTGTTCTATGTTTGACTGATTCTGATGACTGACTGAACTGATAATGCTCATAACATATTCTGAAACTATTTTGAAGATACTGATACTAAGTAAACAACTATGTTTTAGGGTATTCGTAACTCCCAGGACTCGATAGCAAAAATAGTAAAATAATACTAAACTTAGAGGACCAACTTTGAAAGCATTCATTCAAATCCATTCTTGTAGGCATTTTATCAAATACTTGACATGCATGTTGTACAATAAGCATAGGAATGATTTAGATCTTGTAGTAAGATCATGATTTCAACACCAACATCACTAGTCTTAAATTAAGTTAGTAGACAATAACCTTTAAACATGTAGAGTGTAATAATTAATATCAACTTCATGAAACATGGTATAGAAATAAGATTCGTGAGGATTCATGGTTAAAATCACAACTATAAATCATAATAATTTGTAAAGATCATAATTTGGATTTTAAACATGGTACTTGGACTCCATGGGTGAAAGGAACCCATGAACGAACACTTAACATACTTAGGTTGATGATTTCGTGAGAATTGATGGTAAATTCTTGAGTTGTGATCTTGAATTTTGAAAGCTAGGGTTTGTTCTTGAAAGAGGAATTATTTCTTAAAGAGTAATTTGTGAATAATAGGGCATATAATTCCCTTTTACATTTTAATTCCGTGTTTAGGACGAGTTTAGGGCCTTGGAAAAAGACCAAAGGGTCCCTGTAGTTTAAAGCAAAAATCCTAATTTTGACACCCGGTGCAACGCGGTACAATCGTGTTGGGCCACTGGAAAATTGACAACTATGAACTAGAAGCTTGGCACGATGCGGTACAATTGCGATACCCCACTGAATGCGAATTTGGCCATTGGCGCGATGCGGCGCCATCGCGGTGTCTCACTAGGAAATGAAAATTGTGAAAATACCCATTGGAACGATGCGGTGCTATCACGTGACACACTGGAAAATGTCAATTGGGAACTAGAACTTCACCATGATGCGGTGGTTCTCAATTTGGCATACTGTTTCACTAAAAGTGCCATAACTTCTCACCCGGATATCAAACTTGGGTGAATTTTTTATCGTTGGAAAGCTAATTCAATTCCCTACCATCTGGTAGGTCTTCATCTGGAAAATTCTAAGTATATTAAAAGTTCAACATAAAAACTCTTGTACACTAAGAGTTGAACTGAGTTAGAAAAGTATAGGGTATTACAATATACCCCCCGTGGGAACATTCGTCCTCAAATGAGTATGATTTAAGCTGAAAATACTGAGGAGCTAAGTTTACACATTGAACATACATAACTGAAGCATGATTATATGATTGAACTAATTCATGAATGCATGACTGACATGAGGATGATATGCAACGGTAATTGATATCAAGTTTGTAACTGTAACTGAACATGGAACTGAGTAAATCTAAGAAAAAATGTTACCTCAAGCTGAGTCTGAGTTTGCGGGGAAAAGATAAGGATACTTGATCTGCATATCTGCTTCTACTTCCCAAGTGGCTCCCTTAACGGAATGGTTCCGCCAAAGAACTTTGACCAAGGAAACTTCTTTGTTCCTTAGTCTGCAAATCTGACATTCAAGAATTTTGACTGGGATGTAACGCCCCAAAAAACAAGTCCCGGAGCATCACACAGTGCTTGAGGCTACGAGTATCCCCAAGCTAACCCTTTGAGCCATTTTCATTCAGTCCAACACAAATCAATGGGGTTTCCATAAATAACCCTCAAATATCAACAGAGTAATCATCATCTAAGAATAAAAGAATTTTAGAAAG
The DNA here is from genome assembly GCA_030864225.1 of Capsicum baccatum var. pendulum. Classification (NCBI taxonomy): domain Eukaryota; kingdom Viridiplantae; phylum Streptophyta; class Magnoliopsida; order Solanales; family Solanaceae; genus Capsicum; species Capsicum baccatum. The sequence continues at coordinate 28,820,871 of CM061556.1, read as the reverse complement.
ATAATAAAATACAACTTATTAGTCAACTCCCAACATCTATACTAGTCTGACAAGCCTCTAAGAAAATCAATAAAACTAACGATCCATTGAGACATGCCCCAAATGAATCATACTCAGTTATCAAATGTAAATAATTTCGTGAAACCAACATCAGACATCACATCCTCAAAACATGAGGACTCACTATGACAGAGGATGTAGAACAGCGTGACCAAAGAATCACTGTCAAACCTGGAACTGAGCACCTAAACCTACATTCCAAGAAAATGCATCCCACATCCGAAGATGTGGGTCAGTACCATGGAAAGGAATCGAGTATATGGGGGTGTATGCAGTTGTATAAACATCATCATCATAAATATTTATAAAAAATATGCAGGATGTATGAAAGACTCACATAGCCCAAAGAAAATCATCATAATCATGAGAGGATGAAATAAGTACAATAACACATGTGAGTCATCATATAATTTGTCAATCACTTTCAGTTCATCAAGAATATCAATTCTCATAATATAAATATCATTTAAATCTTTTGAAAGAATAACTTTCACAATTCCACTTTTAAATCACTTCACCATTCACCATAGACATAAGGAAACACACACACACTGGGAGATCCTATAACCGACATAAACCATGTGAGCTACATGGAGTGAAACATACAACCCACGTTGGGGAGAGCCGTCCTATCCTTACCATCATAGTAGGACTATCAATATCAAATCCACACAAACTAGTGATCACTATATAAATCAGCCTCAGGCTCACTCTTATAGGGGCACGTAGTTCTAGGAAAGTAAGGTCGCTTTATACCTCCCACTCGGTGCTAAAGATTTCTCCCATACTTAGCTCAGATCATTTCAAAGACAATCCATAACAAAATAATTTCAGTAATATATAAATATACATCGGGAGCCATCATGCTTCCCATCTATCAAAATCAACCATGTTGTGGATCTCTTTCACACTCGAGTTCAAAATAACTCCATTAAGACCAAAAGGTCAAATCATTCAAAATATCTCAAATATTCAACATCAATGTGCTTATAACACACACTTTCTCAAAAAAAAACAATTTTCAATGGGGATTCATGACCCAAATATCAAAATCATGATAAATATCGTTCAAGATTCATGCTTTATATCCACACATGTAAATTCATCTTTCAAAATCATAAACATCAAGATTTCATAATAATCATCATAAGATATAGGTTCATGCTTCAAATTCATAAAAATTAAATAAAAATCATGCCTTTGTAAAGAAAATTACTTTTGGGCACAAGAATGGAAGAGAGTTCTTGCTGAACCCCCCCCCCCTCCATACCTTGAATGATGAACTTTAGATTGATACTCATTTTTGAGATGTTAATCGTGCCTTTGAATGATGGTTCTTGGAGTTTTTGAACTAGAAACTTGGAATCTTGAATAAATTTGCAGAATTAATGGTGAACTTTGGAGGTTCTTGAAGTTGGATGTAGGAGCTTAGGGTTTTTTTTTTAGGGAATTTGATGAAATACAACATATAATGCTTCTAATCGGCTTTAATATAGGGTTTGGATGGATTTTGGGTGAGGGGGAATGACCAAAACGCCCCTAAAAAAACAAATCATTCTCGAATCTATCCTTTGGTGGACTGTTTTGACAGTCTGAAGTAGATCAATCATAACGTTTTACTCCGATATCTAAATTGGATAAAACAAATTTCATTAGAAAAAGGACTCTTATATCTTTCCGTTGATATATAGTATCTCACCCAGATCATTGTGTATGAGGAGTTATGATTGTTTGAAGTTGACCCAAAAATTCGCTTTTGATAGGCTGAAGTAGATCGACCATAACTTTTTGCTCCGACAGACAAATTGGATGAAACCAATTTCATTGGAAAGAGGATTCGTAGATCTTTCTATTGATATATAGTAGATCACCCAGATCATTATGTACAAAGAGTTATGATTGTTTAAAACTGGATAAAAAAATACGCCAGGCATCAGTACTTTTTCCTGCACGTTTTACTGTTTACTACTATTCACGGTTTGATCGGAATGTTCATAACTCGTCGCTCGGGTGTCCATTTTGGATGATCCATATATCGTTGGAAATCTTATTCGATACTCTACGCAATGGTGGGTCATAATCTAATACATTCCACATGTAAAATTTATAATTTATTTTAGAAGATAGAATCCAACTCGTTTACGCACAAAATTTCAATGAAAAATTTCCCGGGGTATTACATGGGGCCTCTTTGAAAGAGAGATCATTCTGAATGCTTATAATTTCTAAAGGAATGAGAACTTCTGGGTCTCCAAGTCACTTCTTTAGTAAGGAGACGTGAAACACTGGTGTACTGAAGCTAAGTCTGCAGGCAACTCAAGCTCGTAAGCTACCTTTCCGAAATGGCTGAGAATTCAGTAAGGACCGACATATCAGGGACTGAGCTTCCCCTTCTTGCCAAACCTCTTCACTCCCTTCATGGGAAAGATCTTTAGATATATGAAATCACCAATCTCAAACTCAAAATCTTTCCTCATCATATCTGCATAAGATTTCTATCGGTTCTGGATTGCCTTAAGCCTCTCTCTATCAACTGTACTTTATCTAAAGCATTCAACACCAAGTCCAGCCCCACTATAGCAGTTTCACCTACTTTAAACCAACCAACTGGAGATCTACATCTCCTTCTATATATAGCTTCAAACGGAGCTATCTGAATACTAGAATGATAGTTGTTATTATAAGTAAATTCAATCAAAGGCAAGTGATCATCCCAATTGCCCATAAAGTCAACTACATATGCTCTCAACATATCCTCAAGGGTCTGAATGGTCCTTTCTGCATGACAATCTGTCTGAGGGTGGAAGGTTGTACTGATATGAACATAGGTACCAAGACCCTTCTGAAAAGCTTTCAAAAAGTGAGAGGTAAATTGAGTACCTCTGTCTGAAATAATAGATAGCGGAACACCATGAAACCTAACCAACTCTCTGAGATAAAGCTTCGCATAGTCTTCAGCTGAATAAGAAGTATGCACAGGTAAGAAATAGGCTAATTTGGTCATCCTGTCCATAATGACCCAAATAGAATCATGCTGACGACGAGTACAAAACAAACCTGTCACAAAGTCTATGTCCACTTCCTCCCACTACCAAGTGGGAATACTGAACTCCTGTATAGACCCACTAGGCTTCTAATATTCAATCTTAACCTGTTGACAAGTGGAGCACTTAGCCACAAATTCTACAATGTCTATCATCATCCCACTCCATCAATGGATCTCCCATAAATCGTGGAACATCTTTGTGGCCCTTGGATTAATCGAGTAATGCGCACCATGCGCTTCTACAAGAATTTGTTGTCTCAACTCATCAACACATGGGACATACAATCTACCCTGGCAATGCAATACACCATCTCCCTCTTGGGAGAAAACCTCTACTTTCTGATCTCTAATTGATTCTTTTAACTTGACTAGACTGGGATCTCCATCTTTCTTTTCTTTCACTTCGGCAACCAAAAATGTTTTCGAACTATTCTGAACCCACATGCTACCCTCAGTTAAATCAATCAAACGAACACCTAATCTGGCAAGCTGATGAACTTACTAAACTAACTTCTTCTTATCATCCTCAACATGAACAACACTACCCATAGACAATCTACTTAGGGCATCCGCTACTACATTAGCCTTGACCAGATGATACAGAATACTCATGTCATATTCTTTCAACAACTCTAACCACTTTCTCTTATGCAGATTCAAATCCTTCTACGAAAATAAATACTGCAAGCTTTTGTGATCTGTGAACACATCCACACACACCCCATACAGATAATGCCTCTAAATATTTAAGGCAAACACAACAGCTGCTAACTCAAGGTCATGGGTAAGGTAATTTTTTTCATTAGGCTTAAGTTATCTGGAGGCATAGGCTATGACCTTACCTCTCTTCATCAAAATAGAACCCAACCTAACTCTGGAAGTATCACAATACACAACAAACCCATCTGAACCATCTGGCAAGGTCAAAACTGGGGCTGAGGTTAGTCAAGTTTTCATCTCCTGAAAACTCTTTTCACAAGAATCCGAACACTGAAATTTAACTTTCTTTTAAGTTAATTTGGACATGGGGATGAAATAGACGAAAACCCTTCAATAAACCAATGGTAATAGCCAGCCAAACCCAAGAAACTCCTAATATCTGATGGAGAGATGGGTCTAAGGCAGTTTCTCACTACTTTGGTCTTTTGAGGATCAACTCTAATACCATCACCGAAAACTATATGGCCAAGAAAAACTACTTATCTTAGCCAAATTCACACTTACTAAATTTAGCAAACAACTGATGGGCTTTGAGAGTCTGCAACACTATTCTGAGGTGGTCTGCATGATTATTTTCACTGCGGGAGTAGACAAGAATGTCATTGATGAAGACTATGATGAACATATCTAAGTACTGCTTGAACACTCGATTTATCAAGTCCATAAAGGCTGCTGGGGCATTCGTGAGACCAAAATACATGACCAAAAACTCAAATTGACCATACCAGGTTCTAAAAGCTATTTTTGGAATATCACATTCTCTAACTCTAAGCTAATGATAGCTGGATCTGAGGTTTATCTTAGAAAAGTAACTGGTACCCTAAAGTTGGTCGAACAAGTCGTCGATTCTGGGAAGTGGATATTTATTCTTGACTGTGACTTTGTTCAACTGGCGGTAGTCTATACACATTCTAAGAGAGTCGTCTTTCTTACGCACGAATAAAACTAGTGTGCCCCACGGGAAGACGCGGGCCTGATAAATCCCTTACCTAGGAGATCCTTCAATTGTTCTTTTAACTTCTTAAGTTCAGCTGGATCCATTCTATATGGTGGAATAGAGATGGGCTGAGTATTTGGAAGAAGGTCTATTCCGAAGTCGATTTATCTTTCGAGAGAAAATCCAGGAAGATCTTTGGGAAACACATCTGGAAATTCATTTACTACAGAAAATGACTCAAGGCTGAGAGTCTCTGAACTAAATTCTTTGACTCGATCAAGATGGTAGATGTTGGATATTATTTTCCTCGCTCTAAGGTACGAAACAAACTGACCCCTGAGTGCTGTAGTACTACCCCTCCATTCAAGGACTGCTTCATTTGGAAACTAAAAATGAACAACTCTGCTTCTACAGTCAACTGAGGCATAGCATGAGTAGATCCAATCCATACCGAGAATGACATTGAAATCTGTCATCTCTAACTCTACTAAGTCTGCTGAAGTGACTTTCTGAGATATCATAATCAGACAGTTTTTGTATACCCATCGGGCTATGATAGACTGACCTACTGGGGTAGATGCTGAGGAAGGTTCTGTTAAGATTTCGGGTCTGACCTTAAAGTTGACTGCTATATAAGGAGTTACAAAAGAAAGAGAAGCTCCAGGGTCTAATAAAGCATAAATATGTAAATGAAAAACTTACAACGTACCCATGACCATATCATGAGAAATTTCCTAATCCTATCGAGATTGAAGTGCATAGAGCTTGTTCTGACACTGACGACTATTGGCGCTGGAGGCAGCACCCTGCTGAGCTGGGCGGCCGACTGGAACTGATGACTGGTGGGACTGGCCCTATTGGCACAAATCCCTACCTTTTTGAGCAACTATATGACACTCCCGAATCCAATGGCCTGGTTTACCATACCCAAAACATACATAACTGTCAGCTCTACACTCACCTTAATGGGTTCTACTACATTAAAGGCAAAGAAGATTTGTACGAGTGCAGTTAACACTGCCTTGGGACTTAGAGCCTGGTTCCCTATCCCGACTATCATTTTTGAATTTGGGTACCGGGACACTACCTGAACATGGAGCTGGGACTGAAGATTTCTGACAAAACTAAGGACTATTACCACCTTCTGACCTCGACTGACTGAAATTAAAGTTACCTGCTCTAGCCCTCTTGTTCTCTCTCTCTCTCTCCTTATCCTTCTATTCCTCAATCTGTTGAGCATGGACCATCAACCTAGATAGGTCCATCTCCTTAATTAACAGTGCAGTCCTACACTCCTTGACCACGCTATCAGATATACCAGACACAAACTTACTCATCTTAGACCTACTATCAGAACTGGGCAAAAATCCCAATTTTAACACCTGGTGCGATGCAGTACAATCGCGTCGGGCCACTGGAAAACTGACAACTATGAACTGGAATCTTGGCGTGATATGGTACAATCGTGGTACCCTACTGAATGCAAATTTGGCCCTTAGTGCGATGCGGTGCCATCTCGGTGTCTCACTGAAAAATGATAATTATAAAAATACCCATTGGTGCAATGCACTGCTATCACATTGACACACTACAAAATGTCAATTGAGAATTGGAACTTCACTGCGATGCGGTGGTTCTCAATTTGGCATACTATTTCACTAAAAGTGTCATAACTTCTCACCCGGAAATCAGATTTAGGTAAATTATATATCGTTAGAAATCTAATTCAATTTTTTACTATCTGGTGGGTCTTAATCTAGAAAATTCTAAGTGTATTGAAAGTTCTACATAAAGCTCTCGTACACTAATAGCTAAACTGAGTAAGTAAAGTTTATGCAATTTGTCTCCACATTGTACTCTCTCTCTCTCTCCATTATAGTAAATTCCTTTGTCTCTGTCCGTGATTTTTCCTGCAAGGTTTTTCACGTAATTTTTTGTTTTTGTTTTTGTTTTTCCTTTTGCTTGTAGTTTGCTTAATCTATCCGAATTATAACAGTATGCATGTTAGTAATATGGATTCAAAGTCTTAGAGTTCTTGTCACGATACAAAAATCTAAAATCCTAGGACACTTATACCAACCCCATCAATAGATTAGTCAAACTCGTAACAATCAATGTCATATTTAGAAATGTAAAATTTCAAATATTTGAAAGCAAAAGTATAATGACCCTCTAGGTTATTTTCTCAATTTCTGCATATTTTCAGCATTTCATGTCTTTCCAAAGCTACTATAAGTCAATTATAACTTGTCAAAATCATCGGTTTGATTTTTGGGCTATTCGTTTGGGTTTTATGTTCATTTTCTTTTTTGGAGCTTCTAAAGTCGAGAAATTGGTCTCGTACCAAAATTTCTTGTAATTGACCTCAAACAAAAATTTCGACAGAGTCATTAGATCTGAAATATGAATTTTAGGCTAAGGGAGACCTTTGATTCGGATCTCAAGGCTCCTGGACTCATTTTGGGCTATTGGGTAAAAGTTAGTTAAAATAAAACTACAAGTGTGGGTCCACATTATATCTAAACAACCTCTATTTGGAATTTTGATGGTTCTATTGAATTTAAAATGTCGAATTTGGTAAGGTAGTATAGTTCGGTTGTGTGCACGAGGTTTCGAATAAATTTTGAGCCCCGGTCGGAGTCCATCTGGGAGCCGCTTTAACGGCCTTGGTTGCCCAGTTGAAGGTCACTTTAGCGGTTGATGTCTACTTTAACGGATGCTTCTTTAGCAACCAAGGGATCGCTTAAGCGGTATCTTGGTTGCTAAAGAAGCAGTCAATGTTGGGTGCTTAAGAGATCCCTTGCCTCTCCTTACTTGCCTCTTTAGCAGCTAAGTGGTCACTTAAGCAGTCACTGTTGGGTGCTTATATCCCTTCTTTCATGACTTTTTCTTTATTTTCAAGTCTACTTCTGCCAGTATTTAGACATAGAAGCTTAAGGGAGTATGAAAATCGATCAATTGGAGTTTGGAATATGTAGAGGACGTTGATGTGATTATTTTTTATTAATTTCTTTTTAAATATTTGGCCTAATTCCTCCATTTAATTTTTATTTTCTATCTTATTTTCATTATCATTTGGGGTTGATTTGAGCCCCGATTTGTGTTCTATTTGTGCTTAATTTTTTTAATATTAATTCCTTGTTCTTCAAGGGACCTCATGACGAATTTGATTTCAGAATTTTATCCATGGGCCCTACGGGCTTATTTTTTACTAAATTTTTGGTTTGAACTTTTATATTGCAATATGGGTCTTATTTCACTCGTATTAATGTGTAGATTATAATTTTTATAGCATAATGACATTCAAGAATCGAGGAGGGGAGACAAGCAGTTTATGGACGGTTTGAGATTGTAGTTCGGCATTGAGGTAGGTTTTGATACTCTTCTCTATCAGATTGTGTACCATATTGAGTACATGTGGTGTATATTCATCATATAGTTTTTGTCTTACCTTATCATCATTTATTGACTTGAATTTTCTTGAAAAACTTTAGTATAAAATAGTAGCTTAAGACTTAGTTTAGAATGCTTACCCTAGTTGTAGGATTGTGTTAGGGGTATTTATATACCTGTTAGGACCTTAGGTTGACAATGGTGATCCTTAGTATAGGGGTTAGGGTAGTACTTATCCCTTTAGATAATATTTCTTGATTAAATTCAATTGGTAGAATGGTGCCTCTCGTTGATTTTGTTTTTGACTTAATGCATATACTCTTATTGTTCTGTATATTACATTGTTAGATTTGAGGCCTTGGTTATGAGACCATGGACACCAGGATAGTTCTTTATGTTTTAAATAAGTTGTGACTTATTTTAAAGATGCTTAGGTATTTGTGTTTGCTTTATTTAGATGCTAGTGATGGCAAGTGTACATCATTTGCATTTTTACAATTATTTTTAGCTGGTTAAGGCCCATTTTGCTAGAATTTGGGTCTTTTTTCTCTTAGGCTTGTATCTAGTCCACCTTAAAACTATAATTAACTCTTTTAATACCTTAGGATGAGATTGAGAAACCTTAGCCCAGGTTTGGATAGGTACTTGCCTAAGCTTGGGTTATTGGGGTTCGGTAGTAGGCTCCACTATCCTTTTTAGATAGAATGCTTCTACTAACTTTTCTGTAGGTTTAACTGGGTTCATGACTGCTTTCTTAGGCTATTATCTTGGGTATGGGTTTACTTAGACTTTATTGCACGCCTATTTAGCTTTATTACCTTGGAGAGGTTGATCTTTTATAGTACCTCTTGATCTAGCAATTGGAACCTACCTAGCCTTAAAGGATTTAACTGCCTGAGATTGAATTTTATAAATAAAGGGATTGGTGATAGGCTTACGGCCCCTAGATTACTGGTGGTTATGTTATGCTTTTGAGTTTCAGTTTGAGTTCAACATCTGTGTATGGTTACGGTTTGGGATTTCAAACAGTTGTGTATGGTTCTTGTCTGAGAGTTCTAATGGTTGTAAATGGATTATCAAACCTCTTGTTAGTACCCTATGGTTTCGGTTCCAATTTGATTATTATTATCATACAGTTATATTTCATCTTGCCTCTTGTTATTATCTACTAGTTTTGATTTGACTTTGATTGTCGTTATTGTTGTTGTTATGGATATGGATTATGAATGTTTTGGTTTGGTACCAAGCAGTGTATATAGATATTCAGAGTCCTTTGTGTTCCCCTTCGTTCGATGAGCCCTTGTACCAAATAAGGATGGTCGTCGTAGGTTCTGCCTTTGCGAGCTACTGAGTTGGAGTAGGTGTATATACTTGTGTCGGTTATGATACTTGGTTTTTCTTATATTATTTGGTTCTTTTCATATCTTTCATTCTTTCATATGCATTGTCTATCATCAGTATAATTGTTTGGCACTTGTATCTATTGGTCTTATAGGGAACCAGATAGGTATATGTTATATTTGGGTTTATGGGAGTCTGGTTAGGTTATTATTTCTCTAGTCTATTTGGGTATATTATTGTTTGTTTATTATTGTATAGTTCGTGACATATTAGTTCTAAACTGGTACCGAAGATTTTTTGTGTGCTTATGATTCTTTTTTTCTTTATTATGATGAGTTTTACTGTTATTAGACCATCTTATGAATATTCATACTTTGATTAGAGACCCTGACTATGCTAGGATTAGTTTCATTATTGTCTATGATCTTTGTGGTGTTAGACTAGCTCCCTTAGGTTAGCACTTTCAGGTTTACTATTCCTATGGTATATGACTGGTTTCCTTATATTAGTATATATATATATATATATATATATATATACCTTTTTCTTCATATTGCTATTATATATCTTTTGTATATCTCTTTCTTCGTATCACCATTGTATAAATCTTCCTTCATACTACTATATCATATTGTTCAACTATTTATTGCATAGCATTATTCCTGATTACTGGTAGTACATGATAGCTTATCGTTATTTGTTCATTGGCATAATTTTGTTTCGTTGCATAGATAATTGTCTAAAATATATATTCCTACTTTACATGTTGTTTATGCTTGGATTATTAGCTTTTTGAAATGTTTATTCCTGTTTTACATGTTATTTATACTTGCATTATCATTGGAGCTCAGTCGGTTGATGCCTACTGAGTACCTTATGTTGGTACTCATACTACACTTTTGCACTCTGTATATCATAGTACAAGTTTTCCCTACTGGCTTATGCATCGTGCGGAGCTTCTATGGATCAGAGATTTGGGGTGAGCTCCTGAAATTCAGAATTGTTTATACTTTCCCTCTTTTGTTTGACTAATCTTTATTTCGCATTTCAGAGATAGATTTGTATAGACATTTATTTTGCTTATTTGTACTCTTGTCTTGTTAGTAGCTCTTATACTGACCTAGCCAGGTCTTGAGAAATATTTACTTTCTTCTTTTCTTCATTCTCTTTCTTAACTAGGCTTACTTTCCTTTTCTTAGTAGTCTACTACTAGTTGTTTCTGACTACGAGGCTTACCTACTGGTGGGTTATGGAAGGTTCCATCATGACCTGAAAAATGAAATCATGACAGGGAAGGAAGTCTTATGAGGAATTATTTCCTAAAAGTCAAAGTATGAAGCGTGAAAATAATAATCTGACAATATAAGTCTCTACTCCCACTCCCTCTGTCAGACAGTCAAAAAACATGAGGGACTCGCCAGATTAATATATCAAATCAAATCATATAATATAGTATGTAGGCATACACTTCATATCAAATCAGATAATGTATATGTGTACACTTCGATCCAATTATGTAATGTGTAGGTGTACACTCCCATTCGATAATATATTGTGCAAGCGTGTACTTTGATCCTAAATAGGATGCATACATATATATTGTGCAAGTGTGTACTATGATCCTACATAGGATGCAATGTATGCTTGTAATACCTATCCCAAAATAACAATATAAATACAGGATACATACATTTCATGTAAGTCAATGAAGACATGATTCTTTCATTCTCATTTTTAATTTTTTAGTTTGCACAAAATGTCTTATCATATCAAATCGTAGCTAGAATAATAATTATTATGAAATATTACCATCATACGACTTCAAATCCATAAAGAGAGAAAAACCATCAAATATCATGAATATGATTCAAGTAGACTAATTATCTTCTAAAACACATCGCAAGTCATGATAATCAATCCAAATGAGTAAAAAATAATCATTTAATTTATATCAAAACACTGATACCTGCATAAATACTTATTATCTTATTTATATGGGATCCACATTACCTAAGAGTTATTAATCAATCAAATAGTATATTAATATTTTATAAAGAGTCAAAGAAAGTCTCAATATGCCTTAATTGAAGGTGTGAAAATTAAAATAATGATTTTTCCTACATAAATCCTCTAAGAAAGTTCAATTTCATCAAATGCGTAATCTAGATAAGTAAACAAGTTTGTAGACACTCATATTGATATATTTCAATGTGGTGCCCAAACAGCTAACCCAAAATTAAAGCCTTAGCACCCAAGTTTAAAATAGTAATTCCTTTCAAAAATGATTTACCTATAACTTAGGAAGCTCACATATCGAAAATCAATTAAATCAGATCACTAATTGACCCACAAAATCAAAGAATTTCGTTCTCCCATACTTAGGCAAGAATCCTAAATTCTCTAAGAACCATTAAAACGCAAATTTAAAGATGATGTAGCGAAAAAAATATAAATGAAATATTAAAATGTTATCCCATAAAAAAATATGAAACCCCCCCCCCCTGCTTTTATCTTAAATCATGCTTCCAAGATCCCAAATCTAATTTGAAATAATTTGAAAAGAAAATATTAGTCGCATATAGTGATTCCGCAGAAGCACAAATGACCGCAGACACAATGTTGCAGGAAAAACATGCTTCACAATAATGAATTTACTTATCACACATGCTTTGCATAAATAGACCTCATCCATAGGATCAAGCCATAGACACAAGAAAGACCCATCGCTGCAACTTCACTAATGTTAATGAGTCTCATCAAAGTGTCAACCTAGAGTCTAACCAATTCCATTGAAGGGGAACAATGTTTGTTGTTGTGTTGTTATGAACCAAAATCTCAAGGGTTATGACTGAACGTCTGCACCTACCCCAATTCAATCATGATAGGCAAGTCTAACTCAATGATTCAGAATACATGAAGTAAAGGTAACAATATAGAATCCATAGATATAAACAACAATAATGTCTAAAAGCATACACAAATAAAACTAAACAACGTAATCCTAAATTCCCAAGACTCAGAAGTCACAAGTACAAAAGCTACTCTAATACATAATGTCAAATAAAAATATAACTATTTGAGAAATAACATAAGACAGAAATAAAGAAAGATGAAAATGAGAAAATTTTCTAATGTAGGAGCTTACTACAACTTTGATATAGCATTTTAGCATGATCTCTAGCTACGCGGACCACTTGTACCGAGATCTGTATTGGAAGAATGTACAAAAAGCAGTAGTGAGACAACCACTAATACTCAGTAGGTATTATAAGTCGATTGAGCTTAAGTAAAAATTATAACAAGTAAAGAATACTTAATATATCTTGTATGCAGAAAAGTCCAAACAGTTCAATATTAATAAATACCACAAAATAATCTCAAATAAGATAATAACCCAAAAATGATGCAATGCAATAAAAAGGGATGATATGCAATGGTGAATGCCTTCTGATATACACCTCATCCTCAGTCTTCGCTAGAAGTTGAGAACCATAGGGAACTCGGGAGGTCCATATATTCTTCCATGAGTCCTTCCTCGAACAGAATCCATAAAATATCATATATCTATACTTGAAATCTTGCATCAAACTGAAAAAGTATCAAATCATATATAACTGAATAAGTATTATATCATACATTTACGTCTGAATCCTGCATCGAACTGAATAAGTAAAGTATAATTCTTGTTCTCTAAAAAAATCAATATTTTTAATAGTACAATAAATAAATCATGAAAAAGTGAGCATGCATGATCACGATGATAAGTTGAAGCCCAATGCAACAGATACATGTAAAACCTCAACAAAATGCTCAACTCATAAACAAAGCTATAAGCCTCAATAAAGTCAGAGTTTACTCTTCAAAATACTTTAACAACATACATACTCATCCCGGGTCTTATCACAACAATCCATCTCATTTACTTTATAAATCAACCTAAGATACATATCATGTTTTACGTGATAAGTCTCCACCCAAATAAAGTATGAAGAAAGTTAAGTCATAACCTACCTTAGAGTCGAATTGCAAACCACCAATGATCACAAATCAGACTTTTTCTCTTCAGAACACTTTCAATCTATAAATAATAAGTTCTACACATTAATAGAGTCAAATGAGACTCATATTGTTATACATCTATTCAGGGTCCCAAAAGTCACCTCGAGTCCTCAAGGGAGAAATTAGAATTTTATTAGAAAATCTGTTTACCCATAACTTCAAGGGTATAAATCTAAAATTTCATTAAAAACAAAGTTAAAATCAACCTTAAAATCATCAAAATATTATTTCTTAACTTTACTGTGAAATCCCCAAATTTTCAAGTTGAAAAATCAAGATTTGAAGATGAAATCATGAAATAATCATTAGAAAATGTTAAAACTTTAGTTTAGAAACTTACCCAATGAAGAAATGTCGAAAATTCGTAAAATTAAGTTATGAAGCTTCAAAAACGAGTTATGAAATTTTGAACCAAAAATGATATTTTAAATCGGTCTAGGTGTGTTGCTCTTCACGATCGCGTGACCTATAATCATGATCATGATGAACAAACCTAATCCAAACCTGGACCCATAGAAAAAAAAATAATTTTCAAGTGAAATTCAATGGTACTGTAATTTAACACATATTTCGATGTCCATCATTAAAAGTGACATTTTTGTTTGCACACATTGAAGAAAGTGTTGTGCTAGTGAAGTCAAGTTTTTTTTAAGGATCTGACAATCCATGCAGGAACTCTCCAACAAAGCAATTGTTGCTTTTATAGCTAAGAAGGTAGTTGTCAAAATGATCTTGTTTTCCTATTTATTTTGAATTTAGATAAAGCACACTCGATGAAATCATAAAATTTTCATTTCTAGCATAATCTATTGATAGCATATTTTAATTTAATATGAGCATATGCCCATAATAGACCTTAGATGTGATGACTCACGGTAAGTGATCAAAATCTCGTAAATGCTCTGTGAATTAAATCCTTCATGATAATTTTTACTCTTGTATTATGCTAATTCTATTTCTCTTTTGACCCTGTACGTTCTAATTAATGAGAAGAATACGTCTGACTAGCTCGCATGTTTTCCAAATTTCTTTAGTGATGATCATTTAATCACAGAGATGGAATCAGGATTTAAGGTTTGGGGGTACTGAATATTAAGACAGAATAATAACCTAAAACTAATATATAATAATTGTCAAATGAATGAAGGAATATCAAATTCAGTATATGTTTTAAAAAGCATACCACTATAAACATTATCATTATAATTTGATTCGACTACTTGTCATGTCTTGAAAACTATCAATGATTGCATTAGGTGTACTTTCAAATATGTTATTCTTTATATAACAAACTAAATGATTATTCAAATACATCATCACAGTTTTACTTCACAAGTCATCTTTTGAGGGTTTGTGAAGAGCTCAATAGCGAAAATCTTTTTTTATTTTAGGGTAGCAGATCTGCCTTTTACTTTTTTAATTTTATATTTTGTTTTCAATGATGCAATGTGTTGTATTTTATATTTTCTTTTAACTTTTAAAACAAGAGCATCTCTTTCACATTGAGATTAATTAATATACGCTGACAGTGTATGCTTATTTTACACTGTCAAGTTATTTTAACTAGCTATTACCGGTAACAATTCTTTTCTTTTTATTTTAATTTTTGAAATGATCATTTTCGTAATCTCCTACTAATTTTTATATGTGAATCTCAATCTTCCATTTTAATTGTATGCCCCTTTCCACTATCTCACTCCTACACTTTGTTCACTGTACCCCCAAGTTTGTATCTCTAAATGAATGAACCAATGAGAAAAAGATCAGTTTTTGTATTTGAGTCGGAAGCATTTATTCACAATCGAGAATTTAATAAGTTTTAAGTATTTTTGAGGACTCATTTGGTATGATAGATAATGAAGAATTAATTTTAAAAATTAATTTTTAAATAAATTTATCTCATGTTTGATTGTGATAAAATTTTGAAATAATTTGTTCCCAATCAAATGAGCCCTTAATGTAAAATTTGATGAGTTAACATATATATATATATGTGTGTGTGTGTGTGTGTATCACTTTGTAAATTGGCTCAAGCTTATACATTTCTAATATTACTATGAAAATTTAATGCGTGAAATTATAGAATTATGTTGTTGATTTCCTCAAATTACATTAATGAATTTGATGACGTTGAAGAAACAATGATAAAGTAGAACTAATAAAGAAGGTGATAAAAGTCGTACATCCTTCAAAAATTTTGGTAAGATAGGTCATAAAATAAATTCTGATAGAATTAATTCAGAGTCCAAGTTACCTTATAACATTAATTTTCTTATTTATAATCAAATATTAAAAGGTAAACAATTGAAAATTTACCTATTTCAAGCATTAGAATTACCTGACAGTGTAACGTAAAAAATAAATATACTTAGACGGTGTTTGGATGAGCTTTTAAAAAGTAGCTTATAAGTTAAAAGCCAAAAGCTATAAGTAGAGGTAGGGTTGGGCATAAAATATCGAAAATCGAATTACTGAACTAAATAAAAAAAAATGATAATTGTTATTCGGTAATTCAGCATTTGGTATGGTATTTGGGGGTAAAATTTCAACATTTTGATATTCGGGATTGGGTTAGGTACAAGATATTAATACCGTTTGGTATTTATATTTACCGAATTTCGAATTTTATATATATGTTTGTGTGTATGCGTGTGTCTAACCAACCCAATAGACAATAGTATTAGTCATCCCAAGGAATCTCTTGGACCTTGGTAATATATTCGTAAAAAACAACAAAAAGAATACTAAATACGGTTTCTATTAAATATACTCTTTGAAATTTAAACATATATTTGCACATCTTCAACTTTAATATGATACTACCAAATACCGTATTGAATCGATGTTTAATTTATTGATTACCAAATTGATGTTTATAAGTATGGTATGTGGTATCAAAGTTCAAATACCGATTACCGAATTACCGAATTCAAACTTTAAAAATAGCGAATCGAATACCAAATGTCCACCCCAGTAGGGGAGACCCTACTTTTAGTTTTTGGCTTATTTTGTACGTTTTTGGCCTAAAAGTGAAAGCTTAAAATCACTTTTTTCATTTTACTAAACACTACTAGAATTAAAAAGTGCTTAAAAGTCAAAAACACTTAAAAATAAGTCAATTCAAATACTCTTTAGCTGGTTTCGAGAACCACAACTCGGGGAGCCGAAGCTTCGCACGGCCATCCAGCACAACTAAACTTGAACGAACTATGTTTTATGTATTTTGGTTCGCACATTAACAACTATGAATATTTACTGCATTTCGTACAAAAATATATGAGATCTACGCAAGAGCTATTGAGTTCGTCTATATCTTAATATATAAACTGTTATGAACAAAATGTCCCACATTGGAAAAATAGAGAAATACTATGGGAGTTATAGGTCAAATGAGTTCTCCCTCATATCAGGCTAGTCTTTTGGGTTGGGCTCTCCCGTTTTGTTTATAACATTGTTGCTTTCATTGAGAGTCTCACGTATTGGGCCGTGACTCAGAGTGGTGGCCTGCGTGCTAGGAGTGATGGACTGAACCCAAGAGGGGTGTCTGTCGTGACCAACTGTGTGTAGCCATGACCAACAAGGATCGATCCACGCGTGGAACCACGACTCGGAGTGGTGACTTGGACCTAAGAAGGGTGTCAGCCGTGACCAACTGGGCTCAGTTGTGACAAACGAGGTCGTTGGTTCTCAAGCGGAAGCGATTGTTATGAACCACTTGTCCCACATTGAAAAAATAGAAAAATGCTATTGGGGTTATAGGCCAAATGAGTTCTCCCATCTATCAGGCTAACCTTTTGGGTTGGGCTCTTTCGTTTGGTTTATAACATACACTAACTCCGACCCTTTTTAATTGTATAAAAGATCAGTTCAAATTCCATTTCACATTTAAAGAGCATTGATTTGCATCAATTTCAGTCATTAATCAGTTAGCTTTCAAATTTGAAAATAGGTCATTCCTTGTCACTGTACTTTAAGAAAAAAGTTATATTTGTCCTTTGGCATACTCTTTTGATATATTTGTCTTTGTAATTTGACTTTAAACACATATATTCACCCTCAGTCAGTTAAATTCTATATCCTCAGTTTTTTAAAAAAACATTGTAATTTCTTTTCAAATTTCACATTCTTTTAAATTTTGTATTATAACTCATATATTACTACTATTAGTTTACTACATATAAGAAGCGCGAATGTTGAGCTAGGGATGTGCAATAATCAAATCGATCAATAAATCGAACCAATAAAAATGTTATTGGTTTATTATTATTGAGTTAACGATTTTGTAATGGTTTTAGAAAAAAAATTATTGGGTTATTGATTCGGTTTTGATTTTTTTATTGGATTATTGGATAAACCGATAACCCAATAAATATATTTCACTAATAATAGTACCAAGTTTAGATTAAAAATAGATGATGTAGTAAGTTTAATGGGAAATAAGAGTATCAAATTAATGAAACCCTAAAGATAAATTTAGAAGAATATGCAGGATTAAAATGGAGCGTAGAAAGATTCACTACGAAAGAAATACTAAAGCCAACTAATCATTTAATGTATATAAACAATAAAGATGAAACCGCGGTAAAGGTCACAGACTATCAATACACGAATGAAAAAGAAATCAATGAAGAAGTTGAAGAAAGTGAAAGTACTAATTTTATGAATATAGAAATACTAGAAGGCTAGGGCCAGTTTGGGTCGCTAGTGTAGGGAATCACTTGGTGGGGTATTATTCTTGTTATGATACCTTGTTCCATGTTTTATTACGAATCTGTTTGCTTTTCTCTGTTTTTTATCACTTATGGGTGTCGTATTTATGTTATGTCATCTTGTTCTATGATTTACTATGTATTTGTGTAGTATCTCGTGTCTCAAGCCGGGGGTCTATCGGAAACAACCTTTCTACTTCTTTAGAGGTATAGGTATGGACTACGTACATCTTACCCCCCCAGACCCCACCATGTGGGAATACACTGGGTTTGTTGTTGTTGTATATATATATATATAATCTATATTTCTCTTTTATTTCTACAAACCTATTCAATTTCCCGAAAACCTATTCGAGCGTGAAGATTCTGGTAAAATAAAATAAATCATGTTGAAAATTTTGCTGCAACTATGATTTCATTTCTTTTCTTGTTAGTTGCTACTGTTTCTATTTTATGCATATTTCATCAGTTAAACCGAAAATTGAACCGTTAAGAACTAAAAATCGATAAAAAAATATCTTATTGATTTGGTTATTGGTTTAGCATATTTAAAAATCGATAACCGATAAAAAAACTGATAATACATAAAATTAAATTAAACCGACCGATGAACACCTCTGTGTTGAGCAGCTTGGGGTCGTCCTGGTTGTTTCAGCTGTCAGTTCCAGCTGCTTCAAACGTAATTTTACTATATCATCCCTAATTAATTATTATAAAACATTTAAGTATTATAATATTAATAATATTTAATAAAAAGATAGTTTTCAAAATGACTCTAAGCTCCTCAAAATTTCACTTATTATTATTTGAGGATTTTTTTCAGCTGCTTCAATCGTTATTTCAATGTATCACCTCTAATTAATTATTATAAATTATTTAGGTGTTAGAAAATTAGTAATATTTAATAATAAATAAAGTAGTCATTTCTTACATGTCCGCTTCTGCTGGTTCGCCCGTTATTTTACTATATCACCCTTAATTAATTGTTATAAGTTATCTAAGTATTAAAAATCAATATTAAAAATTATTATAAAGTCATTAGGTATTAAAAAATTAATAATATTTAATGTTAAATTAACTGACGTCTTATATGAGATTCACTTAATTTTTTTTCACAAGTATTTTCTTATAATAATTTTGTTATATCACTTTTAATTAGTTATTATAATTCATTCAAGACATGTCTACTTCGCTGCTTCAATCGTGATTTTACGATATCACTCCTAATTAATTATTTTGGTCATCTAAGCATTGTGCCACTTAAATTTGCATAGAAGAAAAATATTATAAATCACTGTAATTAAAAACTTAAACTATTTTTAAAATATAATTGACTATCAATGCCAGAAAATTTTGGATAAGAAAAATAACATATATTATTTGAAATTTTCATAAAATATTTTATAAATTATAATATTTAACAACTTAAAATATCTTTAAGAAATAAATCTACTATATATTCCAAAAAAAATATGTAAAAAATATTGCAGATCATAATAATTAACAACTTAAAAAATTTAAAATATTGTAAAATATTTGATAGACTCTAAAAATTATACCAATCCAACTTAAATTATAACAGTGAAAAGTATAATTGAATATCAATGCCACAAAAGTTATGACAAGGAGAGTAACATGAATTATTTGAAAATCACATAAAAAGATTATAAATTACAATAGTTGACATCTTAAAGCATCTAAAAAAATAATTTGTTATATATTAGAAAAAAAACTTAAAAAAAAATACAAATCACAATAATTAACAACTTATTATAAAGATATAAATATTTTGTTGACTCCAGAAATTATATCAGTGCCACTTAAATTGAATAGAAAAAAATATTATAAATCTCAATAATTAAAAAATTAAATTATTTTTGAAATATAATTGGCTATTGATTATCTAAATTTTATTTATGTCACATAAATTGAGACTAAAAAATAACATATATTGGGTCTGTGTTGGCACGGACCCTCGACATCTAGTTACTTAATAAGTGTGAATAAGCAGGCACCTCTTCATCGACATGTCTGCTTCCGATCGAATTATTATATTACCCTAATTAATTATTATAAGTCATTTACGTATTAAAAAATTAATAGTATTTAATTTTAAAAAATAAAAAAGATATTTATGACATATCTGCTTCAATTTCTTCAACCTTGGTTTTACTATGTTGCCCCTAATTAATTATTATAAATTATCTAACTATTTAACAATTAATAATAATTAAAAAAAATACACATTTATGACATTATTGCTTCAGCTGATTTACTATATCATCCCTAATTAATTATTATAAATCATCTAAAAATTAAAAAAATATTTAATAAAAAAGATAAAATAGACATAAAATGATAAATTAACTCTTGATGACTTAAAAAAAATTTCACAAGTACTTTTTATAATAATTTTGCTATATCACTTCTAATTAGTTATTATAAGTAGTTTAAGACATGTTTGTTTCGCTGCTTCAATCGCAATTTTACTATATTATCCCTAATTAATATTATGGCCATCTAACCAGAGAAAATTGAAGGAAAGATGTCTTTTAAGTCTTGAATGAAGGATTGGTGACATTGACCAACAGATAGGGTCAAACATCATTAGAATACTTGATTAAGTTAATTGTGGACTTGATTAATATTTTTAAAACTTTCTAATCTTTTTAAAAATACAAATCAACCCAACCCACACCCTTTTTCAATCCAAATCAACTACTCTCTCCTCTCTCTCCAGCTTCTCTCAACTCTCTCCCAACCAACAGTTCTGCAAAATTTCTTCCTTCAACCTCCAGCGATAAATAGTCGGGTGAGTTTCTTTTTGACTTTCAACCGTCAATCGACGTGAATACTTCTCCGACGACAACAACTTCGAGTTTTTCGTTCTCCCATTTCTTTTTTCACAGGTAAAAAATTATGATGAAACAGAGGAACTTGAGCCAACTACTCTTCTAGTATTGAAATGTGGACTAAATAAAACCCTAATTTCTAGCATTTCTTCTTGTTTTCGTACTGTTGAATCGAATTTGTTAGTGATTTTTTGTCATAGTTGATGTTCTGTGTGTGTGATGTATTGGTGTTGCTGGGTTGATTTATTATTTATCTTGGTATAAATGGTATTGCAACAGTTGAAACATCTGATGTAATAGATGAAAGATATGATGCAACAAATGAAAATCTGATGTAACAGATGAAAAATCTGATACAACTATGAAAATCTGATGTAATAGGTAAACAATCTAACAGATCATTCATCGGTTGCGACAGAAGACTCTTCTGTTTGGAAGAAATCTAAACAATATTGATCCAACAGATAACTGATTAGTGATCTATTTTTATTCTTTCCAACGATTTACTCTTCATTTTGCAACAGATTAGGACTATTTTTATTCTTTTCAACGGTTTACTCATCCGTTGTAATAGGTCGGTTATCTATTGCAATAGATAACATACTGGTGCAACACATTAGTTGTCTGTTGAAACTGTTATATTACTGTTATGCATTAATCAATTATAATTTATGTTATGTTCATGTTAATTTAAGATAACATGGCTCCCAAAAGAAAAGAAATCGAATCAAGTCCAAGTAAGGAACAACTACAGCAGCTCAGCTACATCCACTACTCTATGAGCTTGCTTTACAAGCGTTATCTTAATCAGGAGCATAAGATAATGAATACGGGAAGGAGGAATCTTTCAAAAGAGATGATTCAAATGCTAATAGCCCTTCCACCGAAGAGTTGGTCAAAACCTCCAGCATTGATCGTTATCCTATGAGAATGCAGTGCGATGGTGCCATAGATTTAATGGGTGATCTCGTGGTTAAGTCATTCATGGAAAAATCTTTCAATGCCTTCAGAAAAATACTTCGAGAATAAAAATTGGATTCTTATTTCAGGGAAAGCTGCTTTGGGCAATATCTTGACAACAATGCTCATTTCCAAATGAAAATGGTATATGATCTTCTCAAGCGCAGGTTTTTATATGAAAAAAAAGATAAAATGGATGAGGTGTGGATAAATTACTGTGGCATACCTGTTTGTTTTGGTTGGGAGGAGTTTGCCATAGTTACTGGACTAAAATGTTATCCTTCATCTCCTTCTCAATTTATACCTACTCTGGCCCAAAAAAAATACCCCGCACACTCAAAAAAAGGAAAAGGCAAGTTGAGTGATCGTAGAACATGGTGTCCATTATTGGTCCAAGCTTCAAAAACAAAAATCTGATTGAAGCGTTGAAAGGTAAAGGACTTTCAAAGAAGCACAAGCAATCATTGTGCTTGGTTTGGTTTGTACATAATGTTCTTTGGGCGAGAGACTTTAACAACAACATAAGCCTTGGTTTAATAAATCTCTCCGAGGATCTTGAGGCATTTAACAGCTATCCTTGGGGTTATGAAAGCTTTAAAATAACTGTCGAATATTTGTTGACTCCATTAACGCAAAAAACAATCAACTTATATGGTTTTCCATGGGCCTTCATGATAAATATTTATTTTATCATGATATGATTCATCATTTTTTTATTCAATAATGCTTTTGATTTATTGGCATTATGTTATAGGCTTGGGCATTTGAAGTCATTCCTTATTTGAGACAACAAGTGAACTACCAGAAAGAAGTTTCCTGTCCAAAAATTTTAAGATGGTTGTCGGCCAAAACCGATAAAAATGCAAAATTTCTTGATCTTTTCAATCCCTCCAAGGAAGCAGTAAGTCCAATTCTAATCAAGTTTTTCTTTTAATTAATGATTAAATGATTTCATCATCATTCTTAATATATGTACCAATTTATTTTAGATTATCCATCTGTGGCTTGTTCTGACCAACCGAGAGTTGAAGATACCATTTTTTGTTACTTTACGGTCTGTGCAAACTTTATCAGACCCTAAGGTCGTTGATGAAATAAAAATGGAATTGTTTGGAGCAACAACCATCATAAGAAAAATAATTTTGGAGGGTGGGGCTAATGATGCTCTTCTTACAGTTTTTGAAACAGCAAGCCATTATGATTATGATCATAATGGTTGTACAGATTTTTCTCCAGATTTTGCCGCATCTAGCGAATGTTCTTCATGCAAATGTCAATATGCAAGGCAAAAAATGATGGAGTGATTAATGCTATTAATGCACTAATTGCTTCTGTAAAGGGAATGACATCTAAGAGGGGTGTCATTCCATCAAAGAGAATTTTATATCCAGACACTACACTAGAGATCAAGGCGGCTAAGAGGAGAAGGAAAGACACTTCCAAGGAATCATCAATCCTAAAAAAATGAAGATTGCAACGCTTCTTGTAACACCCCGTAAATTTTTTCGTACACTTATCGCGATTATATGGAGTCCTAAAGGCTTGCGTATGGGTTAAATTAAGTTTATGGTGTTCGGAAGTATCCCGTCAATAGTTGTATGTGTAGGTATTAGAATAATCTTTCCAACGATATAAAGTTTGCCCAAAACAGAGGAGTATTTCATATAAGAGAGCACATTCGAAATTTTAAAACGGTGGCCGGGAAGCCCGTGAACAGTAAATCTGCAGGAAAATTACTGCAGCTAGGCAATTATTTTTTTGGATCAACTTTAGATGATCATAACTCCTTGTACAAAAAGAACTGTGTGAGCTGCTATATATCGACGAAAGCTCCGAGAGTCTTCTTTCCGATGAAATTGGTTTCATCCAAATCCAATGTCAGAGTAAGGAGCTATACCCGTTTTACTACAGCCTATCAAAAAAAAAACAGAATTGTGGGACAGATTTTTGGGTCAACTTTAAACGAAGATAACTCCTTTTACAGGAAGAACTGGGTAGTATACTTTATATGAAAATAAAATACCTTTGAATTATCTTTCCAATGCAATTGGTTTCACCCAAATCTGATACCGGAGCAAAGAGTTATGATCGATTTACTTCAGCCTGTCAAAGTTGTCCACTGGGGACAGATTCGGATTTATTTAAATTTTTAGGGCAAAATGGTCAATTTTTATTACCTCTTGGACGAAAATGGGTCTTTATAAACCTACACTTAGCCTCATATATATCATATATCATCCAATTATTAAGAGAAGGTGAAACCCTAGCCTAATTTCAACTTCAAATATTTTGTGATTCAACCGTAGAAAATTCGAATTGGTTCCGTAGTTGTGTTCACCATCTCGAAAGCTTCGAGAAGCACCCCATGGTTATGTAAGGAGAATTCTAAATACAAGAGTTCATTGCTAAGGTTTGAATATTGTTTATTCTTGATTCTTATCCATGAATAAGTATTGATAAAGGATTATGAGTATTGTCTTGATGTTGGAAGATAACTAGAAACATAGTTATGAATTGTTTTGTATAAATTGTTAGTAGTAAATTATGGAAGTTGTTGTATTGGGTTATGGAGGATGAATTGTGGTGATATATCATTATATTAGTGGTTATGTATGCCTAGTGATCATGTTGGTATTGGATGGTGATTAAGAAGGGAAATAAAGGCTAAGAGTGATGTTGAGGGATATTTCATGAAAAAGCATGATATGTGAATGTAATAAGAGTATAAGAGGATGTATGTAGCACTCTTATTGATGAGTTAAAGGATTACTTCCTAGACATTATTTGGTAAAGTTAATACCTAAATGGTAAGGTTTGGTTGCTAATACTAGTTTGCCACAAATGACTTATTGTAGATAAGTGTTCGAAGAGTACGGGAAGTCAAGTTGGACTTGTATTGAAGTGGTTATATCAAGGTATGTAAGACATACTCTATCTAATCTTTGGCATGAATAATGACCCATGGAACTCTCAAGTAAGCTTCCAACATTGTCCTACAACACATGACACATAATAACATCATATGATCTTCGACACTACCAATTGAACTTGTTTTCACTTTTAAGATGTCCGGCTAGTCAAAAAAAATGTCCATATACTATTGTTGACTCTGAAATGGTTTAATCAGGTATCCATGATTCTCTACTTCATTTTTATGATATTGATTACCTATTTACATGTTTTTCCTATTGAGGTATCATGGTTTCAAGTTCCTTAAGGTGTGACCACAAAGTAACCAATCTCAAAGATTAATTGAATTAAGAAATGGAATGTCTGTATTTTAAATTGATGATATGATGTATTGTATTAGTACCACTGATCAGTTGGCCATTGTATTATAAAGTTTATGTATATATGCTATTCCAGGGGTGGTCCCTGATGTATTGTATTAGTACCACTGATCAGTTGGCCATTGTATGACATATGTTATGTATTGATAAGGATTACGGGAAATAATGATATGAAAGTAATGTGCAGGTATCCCATCAGCTCTTTTAAGTGTGGTCTACTCATACTGTTTATTCACTGGTATCTGGGTTGTGTTGATATTTTGTATCTCATCTTGATACTCACTGCCTTACATACTTAGTACATATTTCCGTACTGACGTCCCTCATGGGGGACCCGTATTCATGCCTGCAGGAATAGGTACTTCAGGTCGTACACCTCCGTAGTAAGAGCTAGGACATTCTGTTGTTAGTGGTGAGCTCCAGTTATTTCGGGGCATCCCAAGTCGTGTCTATATGTATCTTTGGTATTTGTATAAAAGTTTTTTGTGGGCGAGAGTTTGTCCCGACCCTAACTCAGTTGTGTATCTATATAGATGCTTTTGTAGACATATTGTACAGCCATAGGAGTGTTTGGTTGATAGACGTGATGGCTCTGACGGCCAATTACTGTTTATATATATATTTATGCGTGTCTGCTGGGCTGATGCAGGTACTGTTTTCTTCTATTTACAACGAAGTGCTGCCCAAATTTCTAATTTTCATAAGTAATGTAAATGTGAAAGTATAGGTTATGAACGGGTTCTCCCGGGCCTCCTTAGCTAGGGGTGCCAGTCCGCTCCAATGTGATTTGGGGTATGACAGAAGTGGTATCAGAGAAGTTCGTCCTAGTGAGTCTACAAAGCCGTGTCTACGTAGAATCTCGTTTATCGGTGTGTTGTGCACCACATCTATAAATAGGAGGCTATTGGACGTTTAGGGATTGTTTCCACTCTCCATTTCTTAGATCGTGCAATAGCGCCCATATTAGAGATAAAGTCATAATCGATCGCTTAATCCAATTGTTTTTTTTATTATAGTAACAATGCCGATTACAAGGAGAAAGAATAAGTGGAAGCGAGTGGATGTAGTGGCTGGAGAAGGTACTAGTAAGTCACCACCGGCACAAGCTGAACAAAGTGAGTCTCAAGCTGAGCATATATCAGGAGCTTCTTCTCCTCCGGAAGGGCCATCTATTAATGCTGTTGATCGAGATTTGAGGGATGCAGTACAACTTCTGATGCGTATAGTTGCCGGTCAAGTTCAAGGGCAAGCTATTCCTACCATGGGTTCTAGTGGTACGGATAGAGCAGCTAGCCTTCGGACAAAGGATTTTCTGAAACTGGATCCTCCTACTTTTACCGGATCAGATATTAATGAAGACTCGCAGGACTTTGTCGATCAAACCCAAAGGTCTTTAGATGTTATGCACATATCCGATAAAGAGATGGTTGAGCTAGTAGCATATAGACTGAAAGGAGAGGCTACATTGTGGTACGAGGATTGGAAACGATCTAGGGGTATTGATGCACCTCCAACTACGTGGGGAGAGTTCAAAGATGCATTTATTGATCATTATCTTCCATTTGAGACTCGTCAGGCCCGTGCAGATCAATTCTTAAATCTTCGTCAGGGTAATATGAGTGTAAGGGAGTATAGTCTTCGATTTAACTCCTTGTCTCGATATGCTTCTAATGTGGTAGCTACTATGGATGACAGAGTTCATCACTATGTGGATAGATTGGAACCATACTTGGTTAGAGATTGTACCATTGCTGCTTTGAACAAGGACATGGATATAGCGAGAATACAAGCTTTCGCTCAGAAGATGGAAGATCAGAGGCAAAGAAGAAGAACCCAGGAATCAGAAAAAGGATATTCTAAGAGGGCCAGAGCTATAGGACAGTTTATGGCATCTCAGGGAGGTTTTAGGCCTTCGTTCTCTCATAGATTTCCTAGCCCGTTATCTTCTTATTCGGCAATTAGTGCTCCACCGCAATTTTAAAGGTTCAGAGGTAATCAGTTCGGGCAAAGCAGTGAAAATCAGAGTTTGCGAACAGTGGGGTATCAAGGGCAAGGGAGTATGAGTCAATTGAGACCTCCACGACACTCGTGCCCCATATGTAGAAGATTTCACTTTGGTGAATGTCGGCTTGGAATGAACAATTACTTTTGGTACGGTAGGCCGGGGCATATGGCTAAGGATTGCCCACGCAGGACCACAGTTGGTATAACACGACCTACCGGATCAGCTGTTGCGTCATCATCGGTGCCTCCTTTGAGTAGGGGTGCACAACCTATGGGTCACGGTAGAGGTGATAGAGGAGCAGCTAGTTCTAGTGGAGCTCAGAACCGTGTGTATGCCCTAGCAGATCGGCAGAATTTAGAGGCTTCTCCAGACATGGTTACAGGTACGTTGTCCATCTTTGCATTTGATGTGTATGCCTTAATTGATCCTGGTTCTAAATTATTGTATGCTACTCCTTTGGTTGCAGAAAGGTTCGGGAGAACACCCGATTATTAGCCAAGCCATTTGAAGTATCAACGCCAGTGGGGGAATCTCTTATAGCTAGGAATGTTTATCGAAATTGTGTTGTGAATATTTGTGGTCGTGATACGATGGCCGATCTTGTTGAGTTAGTAATGGTAGATTTTGATGTTATTATGGGCATGGATTGGTTAGCGTCTTGTTATGCTACAGTAGATTGTCGTTCTAAGAAGGTGTATTTCCATTTCCCAAATGAGGCAGTCCTTGAATGGAAGGGTAATGTTGGCGCGCCGAGAGGTAGATTTATTTCTTACTTTAAGGCAAGAAAAATGATTTCCAAAGGGGTACATATACCATTTGGTTAGAGTAAGGGATACAGAGGCAGAGCCGCCAACTTTTTAGACCGTTCCGGTTGTGAATGAATTTCCTGAAGAACTACAAGGTTTACCTCCTGAACGAGAAGTGGAGTTTGGTATTGATATGTTGCTAGACATACAGCCAATCTCAATTCCTCCTTATAGAATAGCACCAGCAGAGTTGCGAGAATTGAAAGAGCAACTGAAAGACTTGCTAGAGAAGGGATTCATCAGGCCTAGTATGTCCCCTTGGGGAGCACCAGTATTGTTTGTGCGTAAGAAAGATGGTTCGCTGAGGATGTGTATTGACTATCGGCAATTGAATAAGGTGACTATCAAGAATAAATACCCTCTCCCTCGAATTGATGATTTATTTGACCAGTTGCAGGGTGCCCAGTGTTTTTCCAAGATTCACTTGAGATCAGGCTATCATCAAGTGAGAGTCAAGGATAAAGATATACCCAAGACAGCTTTCCGAACACGGTATGGTCATTATGAATTCCTGGTTATGTCATTCGGGCTGACAAATGCACCCGCAGTTTTTATGGATCTGATGAATAGGCTGTTTAAGCCATTTCTAGATGTGTTCGTGATAGTTTTCATAGATGATATTCTGGTCTACTCTAGATCAGAAGAGGACCATGTTAATCACTTGAGGCAGGCGTTGCAGATTCTTCGTGATCGTAAGCTGTATGCGAAGTTTTCTAAATGTGATTTTTGTCTCAAGTTAGTGGCATTTTTGGGCCATATTGTATCCAGTGAAGGCATAAAAGTTGACACTCAGAAGATTGAGGCTGTGAAGATTGGCCAAGACCCACCCACGACGCCTACGGAGATTCGTAGTTTCCTCGGGTTGGCAAGTTATTATAGAAGGTTTGTTGAAGGTTTTTCTTCTATTTCTGCACCCTTGACTAAGTTGACGCATAAAGCCTCCAAGTTTCAATGGAATGATGCCTGTGAAAAGAGTTTCCAAGATCTGAAGAGCAAGTTGACTTCTACACCGGTATTGGTACTTCCTGAAGGCACTGAAGGGTATGCAGTGTACTGTGATGCTTCGAAAAGTGGCTTAGGATGCGTATTAATGCAACATGGTAGAGTAATAGCCTATGGATCTAGACAGTTGCGACCACATGAGAGGAATTATCCCATACATGATCTTGAGCTAGCTGCAGTTATATTTGCTTTGAAGATATGGCGCCACTACTTACATGGGGTTCATGTTGACATATATACCGATCATAAGAGCCTGCAATATATCTTCAGTTAGAAAGATCTAAACATGAGGCAGCGGAGATGGCTTGAATTGTTGAAAGATTACGATGTTGATATCTTGTATCATCCAGGGAAAGCGAATGTGGTAGCGGATGTACTGAGTCGTAAGTCTAAAATGGCATCTATAGAAAAGCAGGGGATGATTAAGGATCTTCACCAACTAGCAAATTTGGGAGTTCGACTTCTCGAAACTCCAGATGAAGAGGTTATTGTACGTAATGCAGCGGAATCTTCATTGATAGCTGAAGTGAAAGAGAAGCAATATGCAGATCCAATTTTATTGCAGCTTAAGGAGGATGTGCAGAGTGGCATGACAAAGGCATTTGAGCTTACGCGAGAAGGAGTGCTTCAGTGTCAGAATCGTTTATGTGTACCTAATGTAGTTGAGCTAAGAAATAGAAGGAGTGCTTTATTATAGTTCTATGATTCAGAGTATCCTTTCCTATTTGATCCCTTTGAATTCCATATTCGAAGTTGCGATCAGATCTATTCATTAAAAAAAATCGATTCAATACATTTCTTATGTACCCATAGGTACTATATTGGATTTTAATCAGATTTCGGATCAATCTATATTGAGTGACTGCCTCCATTATGTTGTTGCTAGCAAATACCACTATTTTTGGTTTTGGATCTTCCAAATCATTCCCGCAGGAGATCTGGACCTATTTTTTTCTGATCCTTCGAGAAAAAGATTCATTCTCTTCATAAAAAATAGGGGGTAGAACCAATAAAGATTTCTTTTTCGATTCATCCCTGGCCTCATTCAAGAATTGTTTTTGATCCAATCCCCAGGAATCAATAGAAAAGGCAAATCCCTTATGATACACCAGATTCGGCTCGGTTATTGATAGAGTGAATAGATCTGCCATTTCTTGAAATCCCTCTTCTGATTCAAAATCGCAGTGTAACGTATATCCTCCCCTGTTACGGTCATGGAATAGATGAAATAAATCAAAAAATTGATTTTTGTTCAAGAATGAAATCTTATTGGAACTGTCCATATCCGGTTCATCCTTCGGAACCATATCACATCCCAGATCTGATGAAATAGGATGAATTGAGACGGTATTTTGTAAATACATAATTATCTTGAATATATTAACCATTTCTTTATTTTTCGATCGCCTGGAAGGGACAAAAGAAAGTTCTTGTTGTTTCTTCAACAATTTCGGATCTCTAGTGGACCTCTCAGTAGGATTCGAACCCAGATGATGTTCTGACCATCTATCAGAGAAAAAAGAATGAACGGATCTTGTAGGATTCCCAAGAAATTCTTCGATTTTTTCCAGAAATAGATGATTAATCATCTACTTCTCACGTTCCGTGAATAGCCGGGACATTGAGGAATATCCAGAAAGGCATTTCGGGAATCAACCTGATTCTATCTCTTTTCGTTCCGTTTGAAGAAAGGAAGGATCCCAAAGAATCGATCTTTCTTTTCATTGTTGAATCTCTCTTTGATTAATCAATGTGT